>CM020221.1:11493333-12986666 GCA_009819775.1 Phoenicopterus ruber ruber | reverse complement strand
AGGCAATTTGATTGTTTACTGTTACGCCTGTGTAAATAGCTAATTTATCCTAATGACTGGATGGGACATAATTGGAAGCGAGTTTTCAAGGATGTAATATGCATATTAATTATGAGTGTGAACTGGCCATCAGGAAGACTCTTGTCTGCTTGATCCTCTTAATGCCGGTAAACATCGTTATCTTTTCTAATGAGCCATGATGACTGAAAGTAGTACTGTTGTACTCCGTGAGTCTGTTGTGGATGTCTGGTTCCCAAAACAATTTCCCCAGAGAGTTTTCAACAGATTAAAAATGCTTGTGGGATCTCCAGAGCTCCTGCATTTGCAAGATCGAACCTCTTTTTGAGGTTTGTATCCCTGGGAAAGGAGGTAGCGTGGGTAGCACTGGGGCGGTGTGTTAGGGAAGCTGGATTTTCCTCACAGCTCTATGCTTGTTCTAGTCCCTGCGTGACTTTGGAGAAGTGGCTTTGTTCCTGTAAAGTAAGGCATGAAAAAGGGTAGTGATTGCAACCAAAGGTCCTGGAGCATTGAAATGTCAACAGAATCTTGCTACAGGAAACCTTGCAGGGTGCTGCAGCCAGCAAATGTTTCTGTGCTTTCCTGTTAAAAGGATAAATACGTGGGAGGAAAAAACCGAAATTCAACTCAAGACATACAAAATATTTTTACACAGGGGAACTGTTAATCACTTTCATTGAGAGAATGAAAATATTCTGTAGCAGAGATGCTGTATCAAATCCATGGAATACTATTATAGAAAGCACATTAGAAGGCTTGTTGGCTTAGTGTTGCTCTTGCCTTTGTTGGAAGATACTTAAATATTTCACAAAGTATCTTTATAAGTCAGAACTTAAATTTAAGTAACCAGTTGGTTCATTGCGACCATATTGCCTTCCGCTGCTGGTTCACCTCGTTCAGCCGTTGGTTTGTGGCTTGACCAGTTTGCAAGTGAACAATAACCATGGAAAAAGTTAAGCCTGGTTGAAGCAAGTTTTTTTTTTATTAATGCAAGCACATCCAGTCAAACACGGAATATCCTGCTTTATGGTACAGCTTTATATTTAGCATTTCAGCTCAGAATAGCAAAACACAGTATTTAAGGAATGTATCAAACCAAGGGAGGAAAAATAAAAAGGAACCAATGTGGATACTGCATTGATTTCAAGTATATACTAGAACTGATTGACCAGTGAAGTGCACATTCATGTGAAAGCTTTTTTTATACATTTACAGAAAGTGTTCTAAAATTGCATTTCAAATATATATTTTTTTCTTAAATTTTAAGCATCCCTTTTAAATTTCAATTACATAAACAAAGCTGATATACAATCCCTCTTATAGTGTCTGACAATGTTACTAGCTAGAACATCTCTGAAAGTGCAAAACACTGTAATAATACAGTATAAATACTCTTACTCTAATCCAGGGCTGAAGGTCAGTACTTCAGCACAAGAAAAATAGCAGCAGATCATAAGAATTATCCCTTCCCCTTTCTGGGCTGTTCTTGTTAACAGTATTCTACTTCTTCCTCCTTCATGGCATAACTTGCTTTTCTTTCTCTTTGATGTCAATTGCTATGGGAATAGCAAAATGTTGATTTACCTTCCTTCCTTACCCCAACTTACTCTTCTGATTTTAAGTATTTGTCAAGGAGGAAGTGGAACAGGGAGAGAGGGAAGGCTCTTTAATTTTTCACCATACTACAGGCCCAATACAGCAAATTATTTCTACTAGGTGATTGCAGATGCTATATGAAACAGTGGCACTGCTCTTGGTTGTAGGCACTGAGCAAGAAGAGTCTACTGGACTGGAATAAACCAGACCCTCGGTCCAGCAAGTCTTACCCCTTCTTCAACAGAAGGCAGAATAAGATAAAACCCATCTACTTAGAGTTGATCATTTTTAAAGAAGCTTGTGTGGAGTCCCTCTGAGAGGCTCTATGAGGGAGGCTGCCACCACTGTGAACTCTAGAGGGCCTTGTTTAAAAAAAGAAAAAAAAAAAAGTCTGGCTCAAGTCATTATCTTTACAAATACAGCCCTCAAGCCTTAAGAGAACAATTACTGGGAAGGACAGTAGATACTCATGTGTAATAACTTGTTCATTAAACAAAATAGTTTTTAATCTGAGCCTATTTTTTTTTTTCTTTCTTACTTTCTCACCTGATCTCTGAGCTGTATATTTTTTCCTGGAAATGAATACCTTGAATCTTAACATAACATAAGCTCCTCAGGTGCTTATTTGGATAGCCAAATTAGGTGTAAACTCAAGGCTAAAAGGAGAAATTAGAAACGGTAAGCATCAGCAGGTTTACAGATCATCTCTAATTTTGGTACTGACCTGGATTCAAAGGTTTGACCAATTTCTTATGGTGTTTCCCCCTAGATTTCAATGGGTTCTGGCCCAGACAGTTAATCATAGCTTGCAAAATACTAGAAGCAGCTTATACCTTAAGTTGGTCTTTGCTTTAATTGTCTGTAAGTGCAGACTAGCATTTTCAAAGGAAACAAGGGAATTAAATGCCCAGTTCAGTGGTGATGAACTCTTCTTAAGCTTCTTTGGAAATTTTACCCTTAACTTCAAATTGGACATCTGAGTTTACTTCCCTCTCCCTAGCTCATGTATGATTTTTATTTTCAAAAAACTGTTTTCAAAAAAACATATTGAGCCTGTTTTGCAGAGATAATCTAGGTTAGACATCCTTCTCTTAAACAAAACAAAACAAAAAATTCCCTGATCTTAAAAAAGGAAAACGCAAACTATTCTGACAGCCAGAATTTAAAGGATAGTTCCCAGAAGTATTAAAACTTAGACATGTGTGCATCTCCACACATGCACGCACACATACTCACACACAAACGCACATCCCCCAGCAGTTACCCCATCTTACCTCTTTAAATCATGTAACAAAAATATGTTTGCTGCACCATCAATGTTACAGGCAGGTATACTCTACTTCATGTGCCATATTCTCCATTTTATTTAAAAAGTACATTGTAGCTGGTTTCAAGACATCCATATTTTTATTTTCTTTACTTCCAGTCCAGCATAATAGAAGGTACACTAAACGATATCAGTACCTTGTAAGGCACTATTTTCTGATGTAGGAGAGGAACATGCTTACTGCAGATGTCTACGGCCTTGACTCTACAAACATTTACCAACACTTGTGAACGGTATCGCTGATTTGAAGGAGACCCTTCACTTCAAAGCTAGAGAGACGTGTCGAGTGTTCTGTAGGATACTGGTCCAATGGAGTATTTAACCTGAACACTGGTTTTAGTTGGGATGTGTGTTTTATATTTTTATTTATTTTGGTGGAAGTAATAAAAAATAAAAATTTGGATGCTGACAGAATAAGATCTCCCCAGGGATACCATCTCCCATGATACATTTCATCTCTGAGAACAGGGCCCTGCCCTTATATTTAAAATAAAAAACCAAAACCCTTCACTTAAGTGCCTTAAGGTTGACATGTGAAATATTTACCACATTTTATTTCATAAAAGTTACTGTATATACAAAAGAGACCTCAGCCAGTGAGGTCTGTCTTAGCTCAGTCCAAGTCTTTCAGGTTGTAAAAACACGTTCATTCAATGTGCTTCAAAGTCTGCAGATCAGATCCAAAAATCTCAGGCTCTGTTAAGCAGAGTTGTCCTAGAAGAAGAAGTAGTAATAAAAAATAAAATTCTTTTCTATCATGACAAAAAGTTTTACAGTTTTGGTAAAGGTTGGCAATAGCTCTATCTTGCATCATTAGCTGGAATCCTTTCTTCAAGGGATAGCTTTTTCAACTGCTATAAACTAGAATACATCTATGAATTCCAGTAAAGATGTTGACTTTAAATTAAATGAAAATTTAACCTTCGTAACATTACTTCAGGCACTGAAGATGTGCTCAGGCAAATAACATACGTTCCTCTGTCATCCTAAACTATTGCTTGCTGAACAGCGTCGGATTTAATGCAAGGTACGTTGCATGGGTGTCATAAGTGAAAAGCTTATGTGGACTTCCTAAGAAACACTGGGATCCCTGGGAAACATTGTCCCATCTAGGACAATACGGTCATAATGTAGCCCAACTGTGGCTCAGGACATGTAGACTTCTTCATTCATTCTTTATCTGGTACACATATGTCAAATCTAAATGTTTAACATGATTTACAAAGGTCTAAATCTCTCTTTCCGCCTTGGCCTCAGTATTGGAAGAAATCTCGTCTAAATTAACTTATTTTATCGTGTACATGGAAGAGGTGCTTCCCCCTCTCAAAGACGGAGGAGGAGTCATTGAGACTTTCTCCCTTGAGAGTAGGCTGAAAATTAGAGTATTCATATAAAATTTCATCCTTTTATAAGATTTGTAAGTAAGTGCGTAGGTATGACAGATCATAGCACCTTCTTAGTATCTTTATATATTTGTTCCCTTGAGACAAGCATGTCTGAAAACTGCTACAAATGTAGATTCTTTTACTGTATTTGATAGCCTAAACAAAGCATATTCTCTTTCATAGTCCCTGCAGTGATCTTGCAGCCTGAACTGATCTGGCTGGAAAAGCTGTATCAAAATCCAAGCCCTACTGAATTTTTTCAGATTTGAATTTTGAAGGAAAAATAATTATATTTGGGCCAAAATGGTCTTAAGCTGGGTATGCAAATAGGAGAGAGGAAGCTGATGATCATGTGCCTGTGCATGTCTGCAAAAAGACTCATGTTCTGAGGAAGCTTCATACCTGAGTGTTTTCCAGCTGTCTTTTTCCATGTGGTTTTCTGGACCTTCACTTTCAAAGGATGCAATGAACAGAGCTAGTAAATAAAGTAAGAACAATCAGATACATGGCTTCTTTAACTGAAAGAAAAATTAAAAGTCACAATATAGCAGGTGTAACTTGGCAGACTTCATAATGAAGCTCATTCTCATCAGAAGCTGATACGGAAGTGATAATACATACTTATCAATTTTTTTTTTGCATGTTAATTCTTTTCATCTGCATATTCTGACTGCATTTCAACAAGTAGGAAGACTCACTATACCGTTCAATAAAGGATTTTACCTTCTTCACTATAAATGGGTGCTGTGAGTAGATAGCTCTGGATCTTCTTGTCTTTTTCAAAAGGGCACTCAACCTGCTTCCATGTCAGGAAATCATGAATCTGTCTTGAAATTTCCCAGAATTTCTGCATGATGTAATTAAAATAATATTATTAAAATCATATTTGTTTTCTTTCAAATATTAGTTCTTTTGTTTCAATTTCAGAGCCTCTCAGTCTTGTTCTTATTCATGCTTCTTCTCTTATTGTCCCTTACTCAGTCGTCTTCCTTGTTATCCTTTCTTCTTACTGCTCCCTTCATCTCCCCCTCTTGCTCCTAGTTCCTCATCTGCTGTTAGCCTCTCAAGTTTAGAATAGCGTATCCCTGCTAACCACCTAGTCTTTTGCATTCAAGTCTTTTCATCATCAACCTTTTCTTCAGATATAATAAAGTGCTATTGGCCTGTTTTATGTGTCTTATCTCTAAATTAGCGAGTGGAACTGGTCAGTTTTTATTCACTTTTTACATTTCCAACCTTCACCCTCAATGAAATGTGACATACCTGATTTTTTTCATAAAGCACTTCTTAAATTTAAGAAATAATCAAAATAACATATGGAAACTATAGATATCCTTTCCTTCCTAGGATTTTAAGAAATGCATAATTACTTAGGGTTTGTCTTGTATATTCTGTGTGCCCCCCTCCCCCTATCTGGCCTTAATAATGGCAAAAAACTTAAAAGTACTTTTGACAGGCTGTGGTCTTTTGAACGTGTATGATTATTAGTCAGGGAGAGAGAATCCAGAACCTGTAGAAACTCCCTTGAAGATCTGCTAAATACCATTTGCTGGTTGTGTGTGGTGTTTATAGCTACTAACCTGATGAGGTTAAATGAGCTAACACCCATGATTTAGGGTGAAGGTACCTATGACAATTTGATCAGGTATGACAGCTGGCTGCCACAGAAAAGCTTACTTTCCATTCTTTACTGCCTTCTGCTTCCCCCAATCCCTTTTGAACATAAGGCAGGTGCAGGGCCGAGGAGTGGCAAGTTTTTGTCTGCCATCATATGTGGTACACTAAAATTCTTATACTTCTTGATTCCGAGTTCTTTCCTTTATTAAATGTTGCACGAGTACAACATTCCTTGAAGAGATTTCCAATTAGCTAACATTAGACTACTTCTGTAGTATTTAAGTAATTTTTAATGCTGGGGGTTTGGCTTCTGAAATTCTTATTTTCTTCTCAATCTTTTCATGCATCAGTCTTGGTAACAAATTAATGTTACTCCAATCAGTTCTGCTTATGTGAATTTTATGTTTTGCAGTGCATCTGTCCCATTTCATGTAAAAGTAACAAAACATAATCTCTATTTCAGCGCATTTTAAAACTAATCTTTTAATTGAAGGCAATTACATTCCAGCAGTTTTATGGATTCTCTTCTGTATATGCAATTGTGGATCTGCTGGATATGTAATATGAAGATGGCAACTGCAACCGCTAGCTTGCACAGACACTTGGTGAAATCACTTCCCCCGGATAATGATATTGCTTTACGTCTAGACCACAGCAATTCTGAGAGAATTGGCAATATAACGAGCTAGAAGTTCAAAACGGGCAAATGTTTGTAATGTACAATGTTTAACTAGCATTACAGTTTCTATAATAGCAAAGTCCTACCTTGAAGTTTATCTGCCCATTGGGCAAGCGGTTCGTATGTATTTTGTGCAGAAAGTAGATATCTTTAATAAACAGGTTGAAAACTGGGATGACTATTTTCTCTCGATTGCTGTTGGCAGTCTGAGATCGCTGTGCCGCTCCCTGCAGGGCTGTGCGGTAATTACAAAAGTTGCTGGATGGATCCATGTGATGCTGTTTTTATGGAAGGGAAAAAGGCAGTCAAGTAATACATGTTTCCTAAATAAAAAAAGCTTTGATCTAACAATCACAGAGTTCACTCTTTATGAATTAGTTGGGCCTCTTTTTAAACTTTCAAGATAAGAGTACCTTATGCTGATCAGGTCTGGATTCGGGTTTTTCTAACTTCTATCTTATTTGAAAGGAGGGTTCTGTACTGGCTTTACATATATGCTTTGCTTCAATGGAAGACTGAAAGGAAATAATAAATGACTATTGGAGAAAAACAAAATTCTAACTTGCTGTCACCAATCTTTCTGATTAGGATTTCTATTAAGTTTTGCTTTCATTCAGTTCTCCACTAGATGGAGTACTCTAATTGGTTTTAAGGGTAGCAAAATGGCATTCACTTGAGTGAAAACTACCTTGATGTTAAGTTGGAAAAAACATGCTAGGAAGAAATAACCTAAAGAAAACCTGCATCCACTTTTCTTTACAGGCAAGTAGGGAGTTTGAAATTCAGGAAGTACTCTCCCTAATGTTTATATGCTGGTGCCCACTGACAAAGGTGCCTCTGTCATCTCTGACTTAGTAATTCCACAGCAGAAGTTTGGATGAAACTATTTGATGGATTTCTATATAAAGTCTAAACTTCATACATACCTCTAAAACATCAAACTTGGCTGTTTTGACCTTGGACCAAGTTTTCTTTAGCCGTGCCACAGGACTCAAGTTCATGCCAGCTGAATGGACAGAGGAGAGACAAAGAAAGAAACACCTGAGTTGAAAAAATAGAGGTCTAACATAACTGTGTTTATGTATCAGCACCACACCTTTTGGAAGGCAGTTCAGCTTGACAAACAAAAGTTGTAGCTAACGTTCATCCACCCGGACATTAAACTGTTACTGGTACGTACTGCCCCCGCAGAAATGTGCGTGCTGATGTGGTCAGCCAATTTAGGGCAGTCAGGTTGTAGAATGGAGTGCCTTTTGTAATGTGTTAAGGATACTCACAGATAATAGCCATCATTGAGTTGAAGTTTCCGATATTGAAGCATTCTCTTGCCACATCAATGAAAAATTCCACCATTCTTGTACGCTGCTTTTTCTTTACAACCTGCAAAAAAACCCAAGATCTGTTATGAGGGAAGGGATAGCCTGAATTTTGGATGGGATGTTCAGTCAAAGGCATTGTTACAGCTTGACTGAATAGACATTTCAAGACTTTATCCAGCTATCTTATGATGTATAGGCCTGAGGGTATTTTGTTAAGATTAATTTTTAATAAAATAGCAGAAGTATTTGAGGCTACTGTCAATTATTTGTCTAGTTGTGGGGGAGTGTAAGGGTTTTTTTATACATAAAGTTCAGTGTCTTAGGGAATCTTGTATAAACAAGCTGCATGCTTTCAGCAATTTCCTGTTACTGGAAAAGGCAGATAATATGAAGCTGCTATCAGAAAGAATATGTGCAATAAATTTAAACCTCTGAAGGAGGAGGGAAAGCAGTGGACAGACTTAAGACCAGGGGCATGTAACCTGAATGTGAGAAAGAACAATTGCCATGTCCTGATTTTCTCGTTTTACTATGTATGCTCTTCAATGACCTTTTGAGAGCGGGTAGTGATGATGACCAAATATACAAATTCCCAGACACGCAAAGGATCTAGCAAGTGATGCTGAACATCTGCTTTGCAGATTCTTTTATAAGTGGCAAACCAAAATTAATATATAGCACTGTCTCCAAACTTTGTTTTCAAAAGCCATCAATCTCTTTTCTCTTTTTTTTTTTTTTTACAGCTAATATTGCCTAGATTACATTCATTCATCAAAATCTTTCCCATATTTAGTTCTAGAACTTCAGTCTGGCTTATACAAAAATGGCTCCTGAGCAGTGACTGTGGACTAATTAACCAGGGAATTCCCTTTTTCTTTTTTAAAAAAAAACCTTCTTACCTAAATACTTCAGTTTCTGTATCATATCAAAAGAAAATGGTTCAGTAGTCAATGGCTTGGCTTAGCCCTTGGTATGCTAAAACCTTTTGTTTGACTGGTTTACCGAATGTATTAGCCATACCAGCTAGCTCTGGAAGATGTCTTGGTGTGTTTTTGTAATAAGTTTCTCTGAGAGCAGGAAATCTTAAGAGATTAAGATCTATATATCAAACTCGCGAAACTGCAGTAGGCATCTGGATTTCCACAGAAGGGCTACTGACCAAGCTTGAATAGAGAGAAAACTTCCCATTTGCTAGAATTGGTGCATATTAATAGAAATCTAAAAAGACCAAGAATACAAATGTGGAAAAAAAAAAAATTGTTTCTGGGGCAGTATACCTTGCATTTCTTTGCTTATTATATGATAGAAGTTACTTTAACCTCTAATAAGACTGTTCTCCCCTTTTTTAACCTCTCCAGTGTTCCACTTTCTTTCCAGGCTTCTGAAGAAAGTTTATTCCTGATTTTTCTACAACAAAAATTAATATATGACAGTGCTAATGATATCTAAATGCAGTGGAAGGGCAGTTGTTTATTGGTAAACCTGCATTTAAAGATGAGTATCTTTGAGAATTTATGGATGTTGTTTAAAAAAAAAAAAAAAAAAAAAAATCCAAAAGAGCTCCTAACTCAAACGCCACACAAGTTCCTTTTCACTGCATGACTAATGCTACTATGGAAGCTACACAAAACTAGAGAATATATGCAAAGCCAAACATAGCCGTGAACTCTTAATGATATAAGCATGCAAATAATTTAATGCTTGAGTAATGCCATTATCTTTAATTGCACTGCTAATGTTTAAATCTCTATTAGACCACTGCCTGCCTCTTGTCCTTAAGGCCAGGATCACTTTGCTATCTTGTTTTCTACGGATACCTACCCGACAAATCTCTGTAGCCACCAGCATGCTGAGACAATTGAACCAATTGTCATAGGCCTCCAAATTATAGGTTTTGGTCACATCGCCTCGGCACTGTAAGAGAACAGGCCACATGTTAATCCTACCCTGTATCATGATAAAGTCAACATACCAAAGGATAACTTCCTTTTCATCTCTTGATAAATCTTGTTGGGTATCTTTTAAGGTATGAGCTTAAAGAAGGTTAGAAAATGTCAGCCTTTCTTGCACAGGGTATACTCAAATTATGGAGGTTCTTTACCCTGGTAATTTTTAGTTTCTTTTTCCCTCCCTTCTTGTACCTTGTGATTATCCAGGGAGTCCATGTGGCTGACAATCTGCATCAGATCCTCTGGGTAAATGTTGCTCACCCTTTCCTGTGTTTGGAGAGATGAGAGATTATCACTCTACAGATAAACAGGGAGTTCAGTGAAAAAGGCATGAATAAAGCCAAAGTTAGGAGAACATTTTTCCAACTTTCATCTTCCTGCAGTGTAGATGTGCGAGGTGTTTTTCTTGGTGTACCTAATTGGTCTTGTTCATTACTACTTATTTTTTGATTAAAACATTGGAGGCTTTCAGTGAAGCCACAGCAAAATTCATATCGATGAGTATATTAATATTTAGGAAAATGTAATTCTTCACACAAATTAGTGTCTTACCAGTTCAATATAGGTCAGCTGCTGTGCCAAGATCAGAGGGTCACAGCACACACTCAGGATGTCCTTTTGAGTTGACTGTGCCTTGGTTTTGAGGATGGTGCCTTTGTCGGTAACAGGTTGCCGGAATTTCTCTCTGATTTCCTGGTACTGGCTCCGTGCGGAGAGGGCCATCAGGAGATTCTGTGTCATCTGGCTAATGATCTTTTTCACTGTTCCATTTTCCTAAGCAAAAGGCAGAAACAATGACTGCTAAAAACCTTTAGCTCTTGCAGACACAGATCGCCAAAGAATTTCTGACTGGGAAAAATAAATGCCTATTATCCATTTTCTTTCATCATATCTGAGCTGATTGTCTTGTGACAAATGAACGTGTCCTAACTGCCCACACAACTTCATAACGACATTGTTACGCCTGCCTGCCTTCTCAACTCTGTTTCACTTGCTTGGCTGGTCCACTCCTTGCGGCAGTTCTTGGCTAGTACTCCATTTCAAAGGCATCAGGGTAAACAGCTTAAAAATGGGTATAGTGAAAGGTGGTTGAGTTGCTTGCACAAGGCTTCTTGGATCCTCTGTGTACCAAAGCTCTTTCTCATTCTGATCAAACCCACTGGTGATCAAGTCTGTCTAGCCCAGGCAGAATCCAGGGAATTCACATTATGTCCAGGAGTATACCCCTAAAATACCCTGGCTTGGCTTTGAACAACTATAGCATCCAAAGACTTAGGTAAGAGCACAATATACATCATGTTCTTGGACAACTAAAATGCCTTTCTGTTCATCAAGTGCAGATTTTAAACATACGATCTATAAGGACACATACTGCTAAAGCCACAGAAATATAATCCATCTGCTCAGTGTTTTGACAACTAAGGCAAGCTGAATTCTTTCTGCCATTGATTGTTTGCATCCTATAGACACTTCTCTATGAGGTCAACCCAGAAGGGCTAACTTGATCACTTTCTAACTCCTCCATCCCTGTTACTGCTTTAAATGACCCAGGTTCTCTGACCCTGTTCTTCCTGCTGCTGGAAAAACTAATTCTACCAAAGACAGTCCTTCTCTTCTTTCCTACACAATTGTTCTCTTGCTTTCATGCAAATTGTTTCTCTTGAAGTTAGCCACAAGGTTAACCGTTAGCTTACAACCTGCTGTGGTGGTTTCTGACAGTCAACTGGATGCACCAGAAAGAACTGCAATGAATCTGTGATCGTTCAAAGAAGCCACTAATGTGCAGTGATGACTGAAATTATGTAGCAGATGTGAGAGACGATGACTACCAAATACTTGTATATTGCATGCTATAATTAAGCAATAATAGTGTCAGAATGTTGCTTTACAAGGCAATAATCTGACTCCCAAGTGAAATCAAATGAAAAGCTGAAGGCAGTGTAGCTCATCTTGATGAGGCAACTGGATTACTGCTGAACAGCAGCTGGCTGGACCCATTTTGGATATTGTGCTACAAGTGTTCAGAAATGCCAAGGGAGTGTTGTGGGGTACTAAAATGAAGTGTTAATTCTGCTCTCTGGTATGCTCAGCTTTCTATTGTAAATCATTTGACTTCAGCAGCTATGCCTAACTTACCCATGTGTCTGGGAGGAGGCAGACTTTCTAGATAGGGATCATAGAGAATCAAACTTGAAGGCAGGTGAGAGTATCACAGATATTATGTGAAAATGAACAAAGAAACTGCAATGACATAAAAAACTATGGCTTATTTAAGCTATTGTGAATTTATTGGCGTCTTAGACAAATGCCCTTAGAGTTTTAGCAGTTTCATTACTAGTCTTACCCTAAATTTTCTTACAACCTTGGAAAATTAAGTCAGTGTACAATAATTTGTCCTTGTTTGAGTTCAAACAAGACATTTGTACTTCATTTGGGGTGCAACCCTGGCTGTAGCTATAGCTATTTGCTTTGCTGTCTGGTATCACTAGGACAAGCACCTGACCGCTTAGTGCAAGTTCTCAGTTTTTACTTTCAATCCTATGTATGGAGAATAGTGTCCTAAGGGGACTCGGAAAAGCTTTAAAATACAAATTAAAACCCCAAACCATTACCATAATCCCTTGCTGAAGCACAGTATGGGTAATTTCTTGTGGTAACAAAGACTGAGAGCAAGAGCTGCTTTTTGTCAGTGTCAAATTATGTTTCCTAGGGGTCAAATGTGGCATAGCTCTTCACTGATCAAACTTGACTTGTAGCCTTGTTAAGGGGATAAATACGGTGATGCTGTAATTAATGGATGTCATCAGATGCCTCAGACACCAGAGCACTGAGCCACTCCACGAGGACGTGTTTTTCTCAAATGACAATTTATTCATACATAACAGAGTGGGAGGGAAAGGAAGGGAAAGAGAAAGAAAGGCCACAGCTTCTTTCTAGTTCAAAGTAATAGACAAATTAAATGCTAAGATACAGATGCTAAATAAAACCTCTGCCAAGTCCCCTTTCACAGTAGTATCTCTGCCAACATACACCTCTTCACCCTTGTCTACAAAGGGAATAGAAGGCATATTATAATTGTATTTCCTCTTCCCCTCCTACTAAGGCACTGACGCTTTCATAGTAGCATCCAGGTAAACAGCTTTGCTGATGCAACAAAACTGACATACTTCCTTTTGACAACTTGGTAACACCTAATTGTATTGTGTCCTATCACTGATTCATGCAGTGCTGTCAAACCTGTTGTTCTTCATTTTCTCTGTACTTGAATCAACAAAAACATGTAATACAATTGTCTTCCCATTTCCTGCTAATTGTTCTCAAAAATATCCTGAAGTTGTGGGTTTAAAAACAAGGAGAAGCTTCTACTTCTATATAAGTAAGCCTTCACATTCATACAAACACTTTACAATTAATTCCCTTGCAGTTCTTGATTATATCCTTCCTTCTGTCTATTGGTAGTTACAGTGACTTTCTCAATGAGAAAAAAGTGTAGGCTTGGGGGCGGGGGGGGGGGACAAAACAAAACAACAAAACCCAACAAAATAAAAAACAAACAGAAAACTAACAGCCCTTGTTTTATTTGAATTTGCTTTATCTGTTTGCTTTAGAAAAGTCTGTTGTGAGATCTAGTTTTCTTCATAGGCTAGAAACTCACAGCTGTTAAGAGCAGTGATTGACTAGCTAGCAGAGCTCAAATGTAACTTTCTTAGTGGAAATACTGTGCATGTCACTTGAAACATAGCAACAAAACAGTTGCTGATTATTGCTAGGAACTAGGAATGAACTATTAAATAATAAGCATCTTCACCTTGAGCAAGAGTACATTTGATACAACTAGTTGATTTGTCTTGTGGGACTTAGACGTACAGAGTAGTAATGAAGTACAAAGGATGGTACATAATTCATTATGAAAGTTAACTATATTGTGCCATTACAGTCACTGTTCTTTCCTTTCTCCTTCTGCACCACATCCATTTTTCATATCGTCGTGACTATTTTGCCTCTTTCTCTTACACTTGGTGATTATACATAGACAGTTTCTGCTAATGGACCATTAGGTTCATTACTCAGTCCATGTCCTGCAGTTACACTGACAGCTTAGCAACTGCTGCCGTAGTCCATTTAAAAGATACTTCATGCAGGAGCAAGGGTTTGTATATAACATGATAAACTATATATAAAGGTTGACAAATATTGCTTTCCCACTTAGTGGTTTTCTCCCCCCAGTCCCCTACCTCATCACATTGTGTGATCCTGTGAGCAATCTCCTTCAACTCTTTCATGGATTTTTCATCTTGGAAATCATAGGGGAAAGTTTCAGTCCATTCCTTCAGGAGCTGAATGATTTTGGCAGCGAAGGATTTTAGCTTTGCCTAGAAAGAAACAATGAGTTGATTACTGACCATAGACCTTTCTGACTGCAGAGTAAATTAGCTGATGAAGGCTCACAAAAAACTAGAGACACCCTTGAAAATACTTTGCATTAGTGGTAGGTAAAGGGGATAAAAAGAACATTTTAACTGTGAGCCAGGTTCCTAACTAGTATGATTTAGCCTCCTTTCATGATAGCTTGGTAATGTCTCTTACCAAACACTTTGAAGATATTTTCAAGGTTAGTTGTATAAAGGCAGGAAGATGACAGAATAATTTAAGTCACTTATTTGATTGAAGTCAGTGGGACTTAAGCTGATTTATGCCATCTGAGGCAGCAGTACCTTAGTGTTTGAATTCAAATGCATACAAACTGCAGCACTCTACCAAGCATCTTTCATGAGAAACGTTTACAAAGACATTTTTGTTCTATAGAATTTATCAGACCCTCCAGATTGAGCTGTGTATTAAAATAAATGAATGACAGGAAAGACGTGTGTGTTCTCTCCATGACATCTAAATCAAAATGGACTTTGAAAATAAAAAGTATTGGCTCTTACTCAAAAAGCTATCAACCCCAGAAAGGGGAGGGAGAGCTATTTTCTAAGTTCTTCTGTTACTCGTGGATCTTTTAAGGCTTTTCATCAGTTAGACCTGAATTGGATGCCAATTACTCCACTATCATAGCAATAGAGAGCAGCATCAGCAAATCCAAGGGAGCGCTCTTGTAAAATTGGGAGTGAGAGTGCTAAGAACACTTTTTTAACGAACAAGAAGCATCAAAACTTAATTCAGGTTATATTTATCCTCCCACCAAACTTGTGATGCACTGAGGAAAAGGAGGAAGTTTTCATTTGTGTTTACCTCCCCACTTGTGTAAGCTACACAGCAGTTCCTCCTCCCCACGCACAGTGTGCTTTCCTCATTGTACTCTCCATCAGCCTTGTAGGGGTTACAGAAGGTGACTTAGCATGGGAGTGTCACTACAGGAAACTGGTGTATTTTCTAAGACAAATAAAGAATGTCTTCCAAGAATTGGCAGGAACTCCTGCCAAAACATCATCTGTTCATAGTATGTCCCAGTTTACTTAATCAAAACCAAAAGTCAACCAAACTAAGCTATTTTTTGCCCCCCCCCTTTTTTTTTTTACATCTCAATGGTATACAGACAGTGAGAATACTAATAATGATTAATAAGAACTTTGAAGGTAAACCATGCACCCTTGAATCCTCAATCTGAAAATGGGCCAGTGCTCCTTTTAGGTCTGGAGGGAATTTTCTTGCTGTTTTTTCAGAGCTCCAAACTGCACTCTGCTAGCACGCTTTTCCTAGCTGTTTTTATGATAGTGTTTAATTGATCCTGCTAGTGAGAGAAGCACGGAATAGTTGGATAGTGAGGGCAAAAAGAAACATCACCATTCTCTTTGCCAGCAGTAGGTATTCCTCCAAAGCAACCTCTGCCAGCGCCACTCCTGTGGAGCCCAGCTTCAAGGTATTTCTAAACAGTGTGGGATAGAGTTCCAGATTATAGTTGTCTGTCCTCCAAACTCCCATTGTCGTCTGCTTGGGGAAAAGACAATTTATACTTCTTTGCTAGGAAATGCATGGAGCCTGACATGATTAAAGAATAATCTGTAGGTGGTGATAGAGAATTAATTAGCCAGTCAGCGCGCTTCTATTCAATTCAAGTTAACAGGTACATGCCTACTCCACTTTTGTTTACCAAAAGGTGCTACAAAACTGGGTTTTGGTATTTATTATCCTGACTATCCTTTCTTTTTAACTTTTGAAACTGAAAAAGGAGGGATGGGGGCACCAAGGTTCCAAAATCCTTCCTTAGGCCGTGGCAAGCATATCCTGTATGAATGCTGACTTCCCATCTCATGTATCTACTCACGAGTTGCTAGAGTTTGCTTCCTTCATTATGGAAAGCTAGGCTTCTGTTGCAAGACAAACTGCAGACCATATTACTCTTCATGTAATTACTCTTCAGGTCTAAAAAAGCTTAATGTTTTATCAGATGCTTTTAATACTTGTGAAAATAAGGTATGCTTTCTGAGAGCAACACTAAAAATCATCAATATAGCAAAACATGAAATTCCTCTGATGAAACCCAAAGCAGCGTGACAGGCTTGATGAACATAATTTGTGATAACCTAGATAGAAATCACACAGATGTGTGGGTAGCAGCACGCGTTTTCCTTTTTGTCATGGTTGCAATAAACCTACCAACCCACTTTTTCTGTAGTCCTACTCCAGATGTGAGCCTCCCCTTGTGAGGCCTGACACAGAGTTCTCTGGAGGCTATGGGAATACTTTTCCCATAAATACTTCTTTGAGAAGAAAAATACTTCTATTAATTTAAGTACTGTGGATCAGCCCTGTTCTGCATGAGACAAGATAGACAGGACTGAGAAACAACTACCAATTAGAAAGGAGGGCATAGCAGTACTGTGCTTGTAGGAAAGGGCAATGACCTAGTTATAAGTATTGTTTTGATTTTTTTTTGGTTTTAAAAAGGAGAACTTGCAAAAAAAAAAGACGGAAATGGTAATTTTTTGAAGGGACTTAGGTATTCCAAGACAGGCATGACAAGCTTAATAGAAACTAACTTCTACTTTCTCTTTTTATTTCTTACTACTTTTAACTCTTGATTTATAAAATACCCTCAGGCTGCAGAAATAATGCACCACAGTTTTAACAACACTGTTTTCCACGGAATACTACTACACAAGTGCTTTTTTCTGTGACAATCTTGTTTGGGTCTTTCCAATCTCTAAAGCGCTTATGGAGAGAGAAATTTTATCCTTTACAGTCAAGCTTAACTACTGACTTGTATATTGTAATTAATATCTTAAACTGTGAAACCCTTCCTTTTTATGAGTGGCCAAAAGGACTCTAAGTGGGCTCTAAGACATCCCAGCGTATTTTTCTTTTTAATCCACTTTTCTCTGGGTTGTTTGCTATAGGACTCTTTGGCTAGCCAGTGATGTCAAAAGCAAAGGAATGGTAAGTATTGTGGTGCGTAACCTCAAAAGCTGTCTCCTTACCACTTTTTCAGCTCACGCTATCCAGGCAACAAGTCAGCTAGCTTCTCGTCTTAAGAGATTTACATAAGCAAACTCTGTCAGAAATGATCAGAGCTGCTTTAACTATTTTTGCCAGCTATTTCCTGCTATGGAGCCACTTAATTAGAAGGTGCTGGTAGCTGATGATACCTTAATGGGTTATGACTGTGAATACATAGGGTGCCTTGAGTCGAGAATTTCTGTGCTGCATGTGAAATGAGCTTTTATTTGTTGTCAGATAGAGAAACAAATGTTTGCAAATGCTAGTGGCCAAACTATTCTGTAAAACATACAGGTGCTTGCAGTAGAGGACAGTAAAGTAGTCATTTTAGAGGGATGTCAGAAGTTTTATGTAGTGTTTTCCGAGAATTTTGTGTTTAGTGGGCAGAAAAAAATTACCCTTTATATTAAGGGGGTAGGAAGGAATCAGGGGAATAGTAGGAAAAGCAGCCAGCAAAGCATGGAAATTAAAGCAGCCTCCCAAACACTCATGTTTTATTGTGACCCTGCCATTTGTTGGTTTTCCTGTAGGCCTGTTTCCAAATTGTCAGCAGAAGGTGTAAGAGTGGGGGTGTTTGGAATATGAGCTGCTCTATTTTACATCCTATTGTTAGGACGTAATGCTATTTTCTTTCAATGTGGAAGCTATGATTTTTTTTTTAACACATCTGCTGAAAAGCCAGAATACTACTACTTTACAACTAATATCTTGTCTTTAAACAGCCAGGTGATTTAGTCCCCAGATACTGTTTTCATTTTAAAATCTCCTAATTGTATTGTTTTTCACAAAAGTTTTATCTTATATCCCATTATTTTTAAATTCAAGTATTTCACTTAGGTATTTTGATACTAGCTACTGACAGCAGTCTTCCTCTTCATATGTCTACAGATTAGCTTTACTCGTTCCCAGCATCTCTTAAAAGTTCCTACCTCTGTTGTTTAGTTACATGTTGCTGAGGAACCACTACAATTTACAAAGCATCAGTTTGAGGTTGCTCAGTCACGAACTAGTTTGGCAGTGGCGATGGGAAGGATTATCACCTCTGCAGTGGTTCTTGCACCTTCCTTCCCTGACCCCTTGAAATCTGCAGCACCTCCACGACAGATTACATAGCTATTTGGCGAGTAGATCAGGGGAGTAACCTGGATGAAAGTCATTTTGCACCAAGTGGTTAGTTTTTCCTGTGGAGTAATTTTGTGACATGAGACTGCACCCCAGGAACAGCAAGGGAGAAAGAAGCCCTTAGGTCAGTATTGCTGTCAAAATATCCATATTGCCAAACCACAGGGTTACCTTTTGTGGTCCCCACTCAGAGTCCTGATACAACAAGGAGAAAACAAAATGGGACGATCAACATGCTGAAGATCAGGAATGTGAGCATGTAATTTCTCACCATAGAAGAATGGATCCAAAACACGCCCAGGATTTGAACAATCTAGGCCTTTTAAATACTTGCTGATTTTTCATCCTTGTTTCTGTCACTCTTATTTGCGTGCCAGCTTGGACTATTCTAGTACTTCAATTTCAGTCAAAAGCCCTTCAGTACACACTTTCCGTGAGGGTGAGACTTAGATGGATTTAAGTGCATATCATAAACTGACCCAGTTTGGTTTAATTGGTTGCAGTAAAACTGCATAGTCATGTGTCAGCACAGGCTACCATTTTAAATAGCGCATCCCTTAATTTTCATGAGAGGTAACTTTTCTGATTTACTGTTAGATCAACTTAAAACACCCCACCGATAACCTACAGCAGAGCACTCAACTCGAATAGGATGGTGAAGGTGACTGGAGAAAGAGGAATCAGATTCAGGAAAGACCTAACTTGGTGAAAGCCCAAAAGTGCAAAGCGACTTGCTGGCCGGCTTCATGGCAGATACACATTGCTCCAGTGCACAGCACCGATCTGTAGCTCATGAGCAAAGTTATGTTTCTAGCCACTGTATCTGACTGGTAAGGTAGTACATAACCTATGTTTGCGGCTAGCAAAGAAGTAACAATACTTCAAGGAAAAAGAACCAAATAAAAGTGCATCCAGTAACACATGCCAATTACAATTTCAATTTATTCTTTACCAATCTATTTAGCTTTACAAGGAGAAGGAGAGAGTGGGAAATAAATGACAGTAGCACAGCTAACTGAAGGACATAATGGTTCATTTACCTTTTCTGCCTCAGTCCCCGTTTCTAGCTGCTGCTTCTGTTTAATGCAGATCTGCCCCACTTTAGCCAGGAGTTCGTGTGGGTGAATGAAGACTCGTGAGCTCAATAGGAAAGTGAAGATGTAGGTCCTCTGTGGAAGCAGAGAGAAGAAAAAAAAGAAAACCAAACAAACCAAGTTGAATAACTTTAGCAAAAATAATCTGTTTTCCTTGGAAAAACTATTCCATAAACCACAAATGTAACTTTCCTTCATTTAAACTTTTTAGAATTTTTCCTGTCTCCAGAGACGTGGTGGTCTTTTCTGGCTCTGTTAAAAGGAGATGCTGTAGGCTTCAAGGCTGTTAACTGTGGTGTTTTCAGATTCCCAAATTATTTCCTTTTAACATGCCAAAGTTAATATGCCTAACTAGTCATTGCTCACCAAAAAGACAAATTAAATATGTCCAATGTAAGGTGTTATGCACCTAAGCACACCACTGTTTCTGCTGCTTGGTTTCTTTAAGAGTCATTGTTTTTCATTGAGCTGCAGAAAACTGCTTCATGTGTATTCCAAACCGCAGCTGTAATTTCTTCATGTATTGGGTTGTTTTTTGACCCTTTTCCCACAATCACTGACACAAGCTTTAGCTTAGGTTGTGGCCATATGACAATAATTTAGTTTTAAGTTTGACTTTACTTATTTGGGGCCTGTTTCAGGGTCTTCTGAGTATGAACACTGCTAATAAATGCCAACAATTATTATTTCTCATTAGAAATAGCCTCTCCATTTGTATTTTAAAAGCTGTAATGCATTGTATTCCGAATCATACTCTGGACAGTTTAGTTGAAGTGAGAATGCCTCCATGCCCTAGTCTTGCTTCAGTGTTTGAAACTTGGCTTCTGTATTTGAATGTAATTGCCTGAGTAATGACAGTAGCATCTCATAAGCATTTCTGGTTTTCCTTTAGGCTTTTTGACAAAATTTGGAGTTAGGAAATTGTAGAGGATCTCTTTCACAATGGATTTCAATTAACCTTTGTTATGTTTGCAGTGTGTACTGTTACTTTGCACCGTGTTTTTAAAATGTGATTTGGCAGGCCGCAGCCAAGTATGCATATAAAAAGTGGATGTGCACCTATACACCTTGGACTGGGCAAGTAAATTGAGACATCTGAAAACTTAAGACCAGTTGTCTAAAATATGGCATCTCTACTATTAGCTACCAAATTCTGCTGCTTCCGGTCTCTAAAACACACTTGTTAAACAATAATGGTATCTTTAGGACTCTGAAAGGTTATGGGGTTTATCTCTCTAATCACAATAGAACATGCTATTAACGAAAAATGTTTCCATTTCTTTAGTACTCAGTGTGCCCTATAATATAAATTTACCACTAAACCCCTCTGAATATCAGAAAGGGAAAAAGGAATGTTTTTTTTAACAAAACAATTAAAATTAACTAAAAGTCACAGTGTTCTGGCAATGAGTGAACAGTATAATAGATGCAGCACGTATCTATTAAACATCCAACTCTGTCCTGAGCTTGTGGAGGAAGCTAATGAAAGAACAGAGTGGAGTGTGATACAGGAGAGGCATTTAAGATGCTCATTCTGATTTGAAGATCTTATTAGCACTTGGGGTTCATGCATTAAATTAGGAATAGCATAATTCTGTACAATCAAAACTGGAGTTAGTCTGTAGTCTTTGCCTTGTTTATTGTTTATGAATAGAGGAAGAGAGGAGGAGAAGGGTTAACTGGATGGACAGTCTAGGTCAGTTTCTTGAGTAGTGCTTCCACCGATGCCTACAGAAGGTGGACAGCTGGGGCCACCTAACAATTGGGCTATCAGTGACTGTGAGCAGGTGGCCAGGGCAGTGACAGGACACTGACAGCATGGCCTCCCTTCTTGATGGCATGGTTGCAAACATCCCACACAAGTGTACATTGGGAAAACTTAAGAAACTGGACTTCGGTTTGGTGTTTTGTTTATGTATCTCTCCAGAATTTCAGAGTTTATTTTTACATTTACAATGACAAAAAAATTAGAGTTCATTAATTTTAAAAAGAAATTCAGTGTAACTCTTACACCTGCGTCTGGAAACAGTTGATGATATTGTGTCAGCTTTGGAGAAGCTTTATAAAAATCTAGTGTATGTGGTGTGTTATGGGCACTAAAATTAGGCTGAAGAGCTAACCTGATTCACAAAAAGGGACTTGGTTGTGTTATGGGACAACGTACCAGATCATTTATTCTTATGTATGTGAGAATGACCCCTAAACTGATACACTCCCCATTCAGAATGAAAGCATGAGAAAGAATAGCGTTGGGTTGTGAGGTTTTTTGGGGGGTTTTGGGGTTGGTTTTGTTTGTGTTTTAAACTATGCCTGGTTATCCTGTGTTATTTTTTGTAGCCAGCTTCTGTGTTCATTTCTATCAGTGTTGTCCCTGAACTTAAAACTGTGAGTCTGGACTATCTGGGAAAGGAATTTAGCTGTTGGGTGTGTCAGCTGCCACTGGGTTGTGTGAAAATTTTTGTTCTGGAAACATGAAGCAGCCCTCACTTTTACCGTATTTTGCATTTGAGAGAGATGGGGAATTAAAAAAAAAAAAAAAAAAAAAAAGTACTTTGATACTTTCATCCCTTCCCCACATTCTTG
Organism: Phoenicopterus ruber ruber; assembly: GCA_009819775.1. Taxonomy (NCBI): domain Eukaryota; kingdom Metazoa; phylum Chordata; class Aves; order Phoenicopteriformes; family Phoenicopteridae; genus Phoenicopterus; species Phoenicopterus ruber. The sequence goes on along the minus strand of CM020221.1, from coordinate 12,964,537 downwards.
TTTTGGGAGTTTAGAAGCCTGTCTAAAAGATGCCTGTACGTGTAAGTAGCAGGGAACCACAACTTAAGCCACGCTGCCCTGCCAGTGACCTTCGCTCTGATAAGCTGGAACACATTCTTTTAAGGAAAGATATAATTTTGCTTCTCATACTAATTCTAGTGTTGGTCTCCTTGGTGGAAGTTTGTGTGATGTGGGACAGTGTTTATCCAGAGTGACTCTGAGAAAGGCCCACTCAAAGTATCATTTCCCTATTGTTATACTGCAAGAAAAGTGTGACCCAGATGACCTGTGCTTTTATTTGGTTTCTTTGATAATGTTTTATAATGAAGTTCAAAAAAGCGCCAGACTGGCAAGAAGCAGGAAGCTACATGGCCATAAAAGTGCGTACTTGCCATTTTAGGCTTGCTGATGTCTCTCTGTAATCGGTAATATCTGTACTGGACCCATGCAATGCTTTTCCAGACAATGCCGGACTACTAGGTTTTAGAAACAAATTGTGATTATTTCTGGAACCCATCTGCTGTATTTTTATTCAATTCTTTAAGTCCCTTAACTGGAACTAGGTCCAGTACTTTGGAAAACAAAATTGTTCCATTATGGTCAATCAAGATATGATGGTTTACAATATATTGGTATCTAATTGTGGGGTTTTTTGATACTTTTATTGCTTATGCTGGCATAGACAAGGAGCGACTGTAATTAAGAACCAAATTAAAAATGACAGGTCTGACAGCAGTATTGACTCTCTGCTAGTAGCCACTCCTTATCCAGTAAAGAAAATACAGGCTGAACTAAGCCATACATTTCAGCTTAGCAGTAGGTCTTGGGGGTTAGGAACACAGTTGTTTTGGATAGGAAATATTTCATACTAATTTCATGTGCCTTGTCTAGATCAATGATTTCTGTGATTTGTTACTCCTGTACTACTATACGCATATAGGCTAAATGTTATAACAGCATAAAAATGTACACTCTCATAGGCAGTCCCCTAATCATGAAGATGACGGTTTGGAGAAGGAAATTTAGCTATGAAGCTAGCTGGTTTGACAAAGAATGGTTAAAAAATGCTTCTGTAAGCTATGAGATTGAAAGTTAAGCTCCATTTATCCTACAAAAGTGACAGGTATTTGGGAGGAGAGGCAAAAAAAATCCTTTCTGCGCTTGGAACAACGTAAGCTGACACAAAAGGGGCTTGTGCTTTACAAGAGAATAAGAAGCCAGATTCCTTTAGTGCCTAAAGTTGTTGCTAAGAGATGAGCTGAATTATATTTAAAAAAAAAAAAAAACAGAGAGCGCGGGCGCACAAGACTAAAGAAGGAATTGTTACTCTCTGACCCAAGAATGCACTGATGTCTTCTCGAGGAGGAGGGGGGGGAAAAAAAAAATTCTTTGTGCACTCACTGCTCATTCTGGAACTTCTTGTTTGTGAAATATTTTCTTGAAACATTTTCTTGCTTGGGCACAAGGGCTGCAGACTGGTACATTCCATTCCTAACCTCCCGAACTCCTCTGTCTCATGAGTATACATTTTTTCTATGTGCTGAATGAGTCCCTGTACATAAACAAGCCTCAAAAGAGCCGTACACAAATGTAGCCCCTTATCTTTCCTGTCCTCCCTTGCCTGTCTCGTGTTCTGCCAACATGGCAAATACATTTTTGTTTTGCCTCTGTAACCAGCGCAGAAAGATACTCTGTGTTTGCTTTCTTCCCCACCCCCATTTTTTTCTGTCTGGAAGGTTACTATGATCTTTAGCTCAATGCCCGCACAGGTGGGAATGCCTTCTAAGCATTGTGCTCGGATGTACTAATCCAAAAATTTGGATGAGTACTGAAACTTACCTTAGTTTCAGAGTGACATATCTGTAATCTCTGCTAACGTTACCAATAGCTTCTCTTGGTGCGCATTAATTGGTGATGCCTTGCTGCCTTTCTCTGCATGTGTAGCCAGAGACACGAGACTGAGGGGTGTTTATACCTTTCTCTTGAACATACAGTATTGGCTACTCTTCTGACAGGATATTAACATAAATGGCTATCACTAACTCTCTGTGGCAACTTCCCTAAAAATAGAAATGAGCATGAAATTAAGTATCAACATGCAACTGAACTGAAATAGAAAACTTGACGATGACTCAAATACAGCTTCTTCTTTATGTTGTTCAAAGCTTATTTACTCATTTTATAATTAATCCTTTCAGTTAAATTGGGTGATCTGATTTAACTAAAAGAATGTCTCCTCCTGTAGAGGAGATGAATTTGGTTTAATGCTGTTTTCCATCTCTCTTTCCCTGGAGTTCCCTTGATTGCTTCTGTTGTGTGTATCTCAGCTGTCAGCTTGCTGTCTATTTAAACTGCAGCCTCCCAGGGTGGGGTCCGCGACTGCTTGGTTTGCAGTGCTCCCTTGCACAGGGTATGGGACAGCACCATGGAAACTAGCAGCATTCCAAAATAAGCTGTAGACCCCTTCAGTAATGCTCACTTTATGGAACCATTTTCAGAGTAGCTGTGTTATAAATAGATCCTATGTTACAAATTGCAATAAGGGATGTACATTAGCAGCTACTTAAAAAACTTAGCTATATTCCAGAAATCCAAGCAGCAAGTAACTATATTCCAGTATTACACAAAAGACAAGGAACTGGCTCCCCAGAAGGCTTAACTACAGCAGCCTAAAGTTATTCCACTGGTATATCATACTAGCTTTTCCTGCTGCTTTCTTCTGTATCTGTTCTACAATATGTATTTGGGGGCAGGGAGCAGAAATTTAATGTCTAACAATGGTTATCCCTCTGTTTCTTATAAAGGACTTGGTACTAAGTCAGCATCTGCCAAAGGTAATGCAATTCTACATTAGCCATACTTAAATGCAAGGTTTGGGATTACTTTTGAACTGGAATATTAAAACATCCTGGTTTGCTTTTTTAATCTTCTACTGGTGATTGCTGGCGATTCTGCTGCTTATACCCACTGAACTCTCATATGGGGAGTCCATTTTTTTGTGCACAGCAATAGTGAATATGGGTGGTATATACGTGGGAGCTTGGAGGGACTTTATTGTGACTGATGTGAAACCATAGTAAAAAGTTCTACATGAATTAAACTGAGAAACATACAACAAGATACAGCACGGCCCACTACTGCCAAGTGGTAAGTTCAACATACAAGTTAATAGTGATTGCAATTTCCCGCCCCCTTGTTAGTCTTTATAAAAAGAGCTGGGATGCTTCAGCCATAGCTGCCACTTTTCAGAGCTCAAAAGGAATATGTGCTATGTAGCCTCTCTGATCTTTGGCAACTTGTTCAAATAACATCCTTCGGTAATGGGTACAAGGGGTCATTTTAAGTGATAAAGTGATCTCTTAATAATATCCTAGGTTCAGAATGTTATTGCGTGCCCTGGAGTTATAAGTAGTATTTACTTCAGGGGACTGCACTGAGGATGTTTAATCAGTTGCAAAATCATTTTCAGGCTCAGGAACATACGTTATTCCAGTGCTGGCCCATTAAAATGTCTTGAGAAAGAGAGCATTTTAATTGAGATCTACTTTTGTTTTTTGGTCCTATGGCCTAAGTAGGAGATGCACAGAAAATTAAGGGGGGAAAAAAAAATCCCACTAGAGCTGATTTCAGGTCTGCTTCCCTAGGTAGGAGCTGGTTAGTAGTTAATCTTGGCTGTATTAGAGCTAAAGCAGCTTAGAGGGATTGAAAATTCTGTGGCTAATGCTGCTTTTAATTGGTTCTTAAGGCACCCACATTTGAGTTCAACACGGCTTTACCTTTCTAACAAGTGTTCTCATTTAAAAACAGAAAGGAGAGTATCCCCATTGAGCATCATCTTTAGTGAATGAATATTGCAAGTAAAATAAATGCATCTTAGCCTACATCTTAATCTTGAATCGGATGGAGGTAGAATTTCTTGAGGAAGTGCCAATCCAGATACTAATGCAAGAAAATCATAGAAGAAAGAAGACCCTTCAGTGCCTACTTACATCTGGATAATAGTCCATGGTGGGCACCAGGCGCTCTATCAAGGCCTCCAGTGATCCAGAAACAAGGTTCCCATCCTGATAAACAGGGTCCACACACCTCTCTCCCATATCTGGCTGCACTTGTCCACTACAACTGGAACCAAGCATGGTGGAAAAGATTGGCGTCTGGGGCATAGTTTCCTGCAGAAGCGGCAAAAAAAAGAGAGAGGGTTAAGCTGTCTTTCAGGATGTCTTATGTGTGGGTTTTATAGAGGCATACATTAAACACAATTACATATTTGACTGAACGCAGCCTGGGCATTAGTGCCAAGTTCTGAATCCAAGCAGTCACACATCTGTAAGCTGGCTTTGGGGTTTAAGATGCACTTTAAACTATGTCACTAAGCCTGTAGAAGCAGAAGCTGTAAGAATTTTCTTCACTGTACTTGATTTCTCCTTTCTCCCCAGTTTTCCCCTGGCTCTTTATGCTTAAAACTATACAGGGTTGAAAATGCAAAATGCTTTCTGAATTTCAAAGATACTGAAGCAGTGTCTTACTGAACAAAAAACCAAAAAATACTGTGCCTTAATGTCCCCCTCTTTACTCTTTTTGAAGTCAGATCTTTGGCCAAAATACTTGACTTGTGATGATAAATTCTTCACCACTTCTGTAGCTAGATGTAATCCAGGTCTTGACAGAAGTGCATCTTCTCCTGGACATAGATATCACTCGAAACAGTGGGGGACGTACTGTCTGAGCAAAATTGCCTTTTTTCTTTTTTTTTTTGGTACAGGAAACCATGAACTGAGTGGAACCGAATGTTGTGACATATACTGTAGTATACAACTCTACTAACAATCTCTTTGGAGATTTTTGCTTAGGAAACAAACCTGCTGTTGCATCACAAAAACCACACAAAGGTTTGGGTTTTCCACCTCCCTCCCCTTGGCCACAAGCTGTATCAGTATATCGTAGTTACCAACTGTGAGTAAACTATGGGGGTTTGTTGTTTGTTTGTTTTAAACTGGCTACAGCTTAAATATATGCAGAAGGCTAAACAAAACATCATGCTACTGTATGTAAATGCTGAAAACACTATTCAGCATCAGTATCAAAACAGTTCCCCCTGGCTGCTGAAATAGTTAAGACTGTTGAGAAGGTAAAGTGAAAAGAAGGCAGGGTTAACTCTTTAGCTGCTTCCTTACCCTCTATGAAACAAACATGATAATGTCACACTCTGAAAAGCACTTAGGTAGATAAAAGGGATTAGGCCATTACCAGTACGTTTTAAACTGACAGCTGTTTCTAACTGCACTCACGTCTTAGATATAAGTCCTCGCTTTAGCAATTTTTCAAAAACTAGTTTAAGAATGGAAAACCTTAAATGCTCAAGGAGGGGTTTTTTTTAACTGATTTTTTTTAGGTACAACTTGAAATAATTGCAGAGCAAAACTGTACTTTGTATTCTTTTAATATTCTTCCTCTCAAGCTCTCCAAAGTGATCATTCATGTTTACAACCTGGGATACAAAACACTTTTCTGTTTTTCAGCTCAGATGAACGCTAGGTGCGTTGGTAAGGAAAAAATACTAGTATTAACAATAGTTGTTCATCAGGGTGACAGATCTACTTGTCAGCCTGATATATAAGTAAAACTGTTTTGTGGCTTTAACCACCTTTATGTATTCATACATAATACAGATATAAGGGAAATTTAATTCCCTGCAAGTTAAAATATAGCAGCTGTTTAATAGTGACCAGGGAGACTATTCTGAGGAGTGGAGCTCAGTTTTGGAAGTTCAGGACATAGTCAAATAAAACAGAAAATGCAGGATTTAATGGCGTATCGAAAGAAATGACAAATGACGATTCTGCACAAACAGGCATTAAGGTTGCTCAGTATTTCACAGATTTATCTGTTAGGCCTAAGCTTTGCAGTACACAACAATCTGACAAACCACTGGAGCATATGATGAAGCAGCCAGCTTTGCTATGCGTACTATGTAACTCGCCAGTAATTTGGTTTTTTTCCCTTTTAAGGTCCATAGCAATAGCGCTGAAAGCTACTTCTCAGGCTGGACAGGCTGTGATGGGCACTTCTGGCTAATAATATGAAGTTGCACAGGCTTTTAAGGGAAGTTAACCACTGAAAAGATGCTTTAGGAAGAAACGTATCCCGGTTTTGCCATCAGGTGTCTTAAAGGAGTTTAAGACGTTCGGTGTTGCATCAGTTTTGGTTTTTTTAAAGACCCTTTTCGGGAGCAGCCTGTAACGATCTTCGCCGGACTGCAAGGGCCGGGAGCCGAGCGCCGGCTCTCCCGGCGGGGCTGGCTGCTGCCACCGGCACCCAGCCTCCCCAGAACAGCCAAGGGACCCGATGGCCGGGTGCCCCCGCGCCGAGGGGGAGGCAGCGCCGCAGGTGGGGGCAGTTAAATACCTCTGTGAACAGCCCCAGCGCTCTCGGCCCCCGCCATCCCCGCGTTTCTCTGAAACTCGCAGTACTCCCAGACGCACACGCAAGCCCCCGGCTGCTCGGGGGCGGGCGGCGGCGGGGAGCGCTGCGGCAGCCTTCAAGGCAGCACCTGCCGCCCCCTGCGCCCTCCCGCCGGCGGCGGTCAGTCATTCCCGGGGCTCCGGACAGCCCCCGCCCGCCCCTCCCGCTGCTGGTGGCCGCGGGAGATGCTCGCTGGCGTCCGGGGCTCCGGCTCGCTGGGCTCCGGCTGCGGCGTGCGGAGCGCTGGCTCCGCCGCAGGGGAAGTTCTGAGGCAAACCCACCCGTCCCTTTTACCGTTATGGGGGTACCACCGAGCCGCCAGCCTGGGGCTCTGCCCTGCCGCGCACCGACCCCCGGTGTCCGCACACGGCGGGTGTGGGGGGTCACGACGGCAGCGACCGACCCGACGCGCTTACCCTCATTTTCCTGGGCGACGTGTACATACGCGTGGGCAGGGGCGGCAGCGCCGGCGGCCCCGCAGCTGACAGCTCTGCCCGCCCGTGGCGGAGCTGCCGCCCGCCCGGCGCGGCCGGCCCGGCCCCGCTCCCGCCGCCCGTGACGTCAGGGCCCAGCGCGGCGCCCTGTTGGCTGAGCGCGAGCGTGGCCGGTTCAAACGGAGCCGAGTCAACGGCGCGGGGGGCGCGCGCGCGTGAGTGTGTGGGGAGGAGGCGCGCGCCGTGCCCGTGGGCGGCCGGGCCGCGGCAGCCTGTGCCCCACGAGGGGTTGTCGCCTCGTTCCTCTCAGCAGGGGTTGGGCTTACGCTGGTCTGGCCGCCAGTGTTTGTCTCAAAGGTACTTTTTTCCAAAACATTTGTTCTTTTTGCTGTGTTTTTTGTTTTGTTTTTTTTTTTTTTTTTTTTTGGGTTTTTGGGGTTTTTTTCCTGTTTGGCTGGTTTTTGGTTTGGTGTCCCCCCCCCAAAAAAATGTTCTTAAGCAACCAGACCGCTCTTTTTTTATACCCCAAGTACCGTGTGGGTTTCCGAAAGCTCTTTGCCTGTGCGTGGGGAAGCGTCCCCAGCGCGGCGAGGGCCCGCAGGGTCCCTGCCCAGCGGCAGCTCTGCGCGTGGGGCAGCGCGGCGTGAGGCGGGCGCGACCAGCTCCCTGCGCATCGCACGAGGCGCGGCCTGGTGTGAGGTGGCGCGGGAAACGTGGCCCGAGAGACCTGGGACACGATTCGCCCTGTTAAGCTGTTTACGCCGGCACGCGTGGTGGCACCCGCCGTAATTACCGCAGCGCTGAGGGATGCCGCCCAACCCTCCCTGCTAATAGTTGTTTTTATTCTTCTTTCTGCTGGCGTTGTTTCTCTCTTCAAATTGCCCGAGCCAGGCCTCTGGTAGTTCTGGGCTGGCCGTAGACTGTAGGGCTGGTGCTGGACCAGCCCCCCTTGTTTCACACGCGGGCTTGGGTGCGTATCTAGAGTCTGATCTCCCGTGGAAATGCTCAGTGGGTACATCCAGCCACCCCACAAACTCCCTCACTTATGCTCAGGAGCAACTGAGGGTGGCCATCTTTGCAGCCTTCCCACACATAAACATATTTTTCCCATCCTGTTTCTCATTTTACTTGAATTGGGATGTTTTAGTATTTGCCCCACTGTCTCTAGGCATTCATTAATTTTATTTTTATTATTAAACTAATTTATTTAATGGCTCTGTTTGAATATGTAGCAGAAGGCTTTACTGGTTTCCACGGTGATTAATGTGGGAAAAGCCTTTTTGGAAGTAAGCATGCCAGTCTAGGTAGGTGGGCAGGGCAAACAAATTTGGGAACATGCACGTACTCAAGGCTATAAGGAATATATATATATTCACGTTTGCTCACCATTTGAGGACAAGCACTGTCATCCATCCTAAACACGCAATAATTTTAAAAAGATTTGTAGCTGCTCGTCATCTTTACTGCTTCCCTGCTAAATTCCTTTCTGGTTTCCAAATCTTAACAGATCTGCTATAGAGTTTATTTTCCTCCCTGCCAAGTCTGCTTTGCTCTTAGTCTCACTCCCGTACCTTCGCTGTACTCCACAACCTTTAGAGCATGCAGGTGTGGTAGCAGATCTGATACCGGTTTACTCGGAGGCTTTCCACAGTTACCGCCTGCTGCCTGCCTTGGACACCAAGGAAGTCCCTGGCGGCGTGAGCCTTGAATCCAGTGGTCCGACCTGCTGTGGTACCACATTAGGATGTCAGGGTGTGACGTTAGAGGAGGGTGAGGGACAAGTTTTGCCGAGTCTTATTCAAACATCTTAAAGATCTTTAGAAAAGGTTATCAAAAGCAGGAGGTAGGCATTCATAGGCTAACACGGTGTAATAAATCTGATAATATTTCTTTCTGAAGGCTATGAACACCTTTTAATAACTCATCTAATATTTACAGCTAAGAACACCACCAGCAAGCCTGCAAATAAGTAAGCACGAAAAACAAGTATCAGATCTCATTCCGTTTCTGTGCTAATCTGTTTTCCCACCTTACTCAAACATTTGCTGAGACTTGTAGAAGTACACGTCCATTAATCTTAGCAAAACATATGTAGTTAATTGAGCTTTAGTCACAGATTCAATCTGTTGTAAAAACAATCCCTGATCTTTTTGTTTGTTTGGATTTTTGGAGTTTTTTGACATCAGAAATTAGATCTGTCCTATCATTGGAACTAAGAAATGTAGGAATTTAGAAACATTGTAATAGAGTTAAGGAAACCTATACTAACTAGGCATGCTCCCTCTTCTCGGAGAGTCGTGTATCTGTGCTCTGGTCTGTAGGCAAAGGCCTGTTATACCACCGCACAATAAGCACCATGAAGAGCACCTTAGGGTTTCTGCCAAGGTTTGGAATAGCTGACGGACCGTACTTCTTCCCTAGAGTACAGATTGCATAGGAGATGATTCTTGCCGTCATTGGATAAAATCCAAAGTAATATATGTAGACACAAATGGCCGAGACTTATCCTGTTCTCTGCAGTTCCTTATGTTGTGCTTATTGGCACCATATCAAAGTATTTTTTCCATACTCCTCCATTCTGCAGTCCAGCAGATTCTGTTTAGATTTTTTTGTATGTATACGTAAAGGGGTGTGTGTATGAGTGTATATTTCTTGTTTATATACATACCTACGTATGTGTATATAAACATTGGGGTGTGTGTTAGAGAATGCAAGTTCAAGGAAATGTAGTTTTTTTCCTTTTCTAGCATACATGATGTTTAGTTTTGCGGGCACTGTATTGTGTAGTCTTGCAATGTTGTTGGAAAGGTAGTTTTTATAACTCAGAGAAGCTGAAGACCCAAATTCAGCTCACATAGGATGTAACAGATGAATCATGTTATCCTTTTATTTCCATTTCTCTTTCTGTAAAGTGTGGATGATGACCTTTAGCTATCTATATTCTGAATGCTGAAATCTGTCGATACAGAAACTCTCTAAGGTCTAATTGTTTTTGTAGTTGTGTAAGTTCTGTTCCTTAACAAATTGCTTGCATTTTGAAGATGTTTTCGTTAGGCATTGCCTCATGTTACTGGTGGGTGGACCCTAGAGCAAATGTAATCGGCAGAGCCTGTACTCGTTCTGTAGCTTGCATTTGAGGCAACACTGCTGTGGTTCAATCCGGCTGGTCAGAGGAGTATCTCGCTGCAGAGTGAGTCAGCAGCAGGCACGCCATGACTGTCTCAACCTTGAAGGTTGCTTCAGCCTCTCTTATACTGGCTGACATCAGTGTAACACGTTCTATTATCTTACGATTAATGAACTGGATTGGCATTTGTGGTATTTGGGTTCTGTTCCTGCTTGGGCTACAGACTTGCTGGACAAATTGTTTAATCCCACTGTGTCTCAGTATTCATCTATGAGATGTTGATAAGGATGTTTTCACACTGTTGTGCTTTCTTTGTTTTTATATTTGGACAGTAAGTTTTTGCTTTACTGTGTTCAAATACAATTTCCTAGTACAGTTACATCTCCTCCTAAGTGGAAAGTTACTGGTCAATAACTTGGTAAAATTAAGGAATATTAGCAAAGAAAAATGGGTAAAAGTGAAGGAGAAATTGATTTGAGAGTGAAGATTATAAAGTTAGATGTGAGAGTCAGGAAAGAAGAAACTTGAGGTTTTTTCCACAGGTCCTAGAAAACAGTATTTTGGAAACAACTTACTTAAATGTGCCTGTGTGTATATTTAAAATGTAACTGTACTTAAGTAAAGCAGGTAATTACAAATGTTATTAATGCAGATCTGAGCCTATAACCTGGAGTATAAAGGGACTCTCCTAGAAATGCTGTCTTTGGAGCTTTCATTGTCAAGCTACTCAAGTCACTTGTTGGTCACCTTCCACACCGATCTGGTTATTATTAACATTTGATTTCATTTAACAGAGTATGTCAACATGATTTAAAGCCCCAGCACCTGCAGTGAAGGAAGCAAAGAGAGACAAACCAGAGGAGTCAGCATGGAAAGGGGACTTAAATTGTGTATGGCATTCTTCATAGCATTGATTAAATAAGAAAATGAGATCAAATCTTCATCTGTCTGTTCCCACCCTTTTATGTACACAGTAGGATGAATACAGCACGTCGCTTTGGTCTTTGAAGCACAACTGGGTTTAGTGCATAGCCTTGTTTCTTGCTCTGAGGTTGAGTCTGAACTGTTACCCAGAGATCTGCGGGCCTTGAAAATGGCCAGGGGATAGGGGGTCACTGTATTTGCATGTTAAATTCTGTTCCAGTAGTACATTGTACCCACAGAGCAGTATGATTCCAGAAACCATTTTGTATGCCCGTCACCTTTACAAGTATAGTTATAGCACTATATTCTGGTTCTTGCATTTTGGAAGGCTTTAAGGCATACAGCCTAATGTTGTCATTTGGAACATGAAAAAGAATGGTAATTAAAAATGCACATTATATTAATGGTTTTTATTATTGATGGCCTTGGTTATAGGCTGAACCATTTTATCTGGACCCGAAATATGGAATTTGTCCAGGAAATGCCATTAAACTCCACAAGCAGTAACAACAGTGGCCTCAGGTGGCACTTTTGCATGGACACAAGCTAGTACGGACCACGTGTAAGAGTTTATAATTTAAGGAGTAGAATGTAGGTAGAGCTTCAAAGCCTTAGGTGAATGCCTTTAGGGAATGTTAGGTTTTTGGTCTTATTTGTAGGGCTGCACAGATGTTCAAGATTTCCCTGTTGCATACAAATTTCAAGATTTGAAAGCTGTTCTTAAACCACTTTTAGATGAATTTGAAGATTTCTAAATTTTAGAGATTCATGCTGCAGAATAACTTGATGGCACATTAATAACTTGGCAGCAGATGGGAGTGGGAGAAAAGAGTTTCAAATCATGGTTCTGAACTGAGCAAAGCTTTTTAAGCTTGAGACTTGAAGTGAGGTTGAATGCTCTAACCATCAGTCTGTAGTTACGATTGGCTGTGCCTTTGTCTCTCTCTCTGACCTGGGACACGATGAATCTTTCCACATAATATTTTTGTCAGAGCCAATGAACGTTTTAGTTCGAAAATGGCATTTTCCATTTTTAAAATGTTTTGCTGAAGAGGTCTTGACCAGCTCTACCCCTGAGATACCCAGCAATTTTCAGAGCAAACCAAGCTGAAAATATAAGAACAACTTAAGGTGTGGTTCATTGCTATGTCTGTTTTCAGTTCTACCTGAAAGGCAAAACTAGTTGTGAAAATTCAGTTACATATCGGTGGAGCAAACTATGTTTTCACTGGCATAAGGTCAGCCCTGTGACACCATTGAGAGTAACTGCTGAGCAGTGTGAAACTGATTTTTCACTGATGCTTAGTACTGTGGCTCCACCTTGGATTGAAAGGAAAGCTCTTTCCCAGGATTTAGAGAGGACATGGTGCTAATCCCCAGTTTTTTGTGCCTCTGCCAAAATAGGAGATTTAATATAATCTGACACAAGTTGCCTATGATACTGGTGTGTGGCTGTTAATTAGTGACTGAGATTTTAATGGTTATTTTGGCACAGCTGCCTGAAGAAGTTCACTAGTAGTCAGTTTAGTTCCTGATTTTCATAGATGTTCCGGTCATAGAATTCTGTAGTTTTTAGGAATTATCTTGCCTGCTAATTGAGATTTAAGGTACATCCAGGTGGGAAACAACACTAATATATCATGGATGCCCTTATTATATTCTTGATTGGTGTGGATGAATCAGCTTTGGTTAAAAAAAAGGGCAACTAAAAAGGGGTGCTACTCCTCCTTTGAATCAATGATGTAGCAAGAGAAATATCTTACAGGGGTCTGAGGACCTCAGGTCATTTAAGTGCATGGGAGGGCTAGTCAGAGAGTGAATGAAAGGAAGAGATCTCAGAAAAAGATAGTTGGCTTAGCCTGCTCTGCTTAAAGGAGTTGCTACAACTTGTCATGCATAAATGACAATTTAGGCAATCAGGGTGTAGTTGAACATCTGCTTCTACTATAGTTGTAGATTTGTTCCTTTCTTATTCATGTTATATGTTTTCTGGAGATGATGGAGTCTGCTCACTGTTTCTCATGTCTTGTTTTCCAAGAAAGGGCAGAAAAAGCATAAAAAAGCTGGTTTTAAAGTTTGCGATTTGGTCTGATTTTGACTATAACGTGGAAGAGCAGAGATATGTTAATGTAATATGCACTCTTTTTATTAATTTTATTTAGGTTCTTTTTAAGCTGAATATTTAAAAGCAACTGATATTCTGTTTTAAATTGGGTTCAAGCTTGGGTTCAAGATGAAGGAGTTCTGGTCTTATCCTAGCTAGTGTGTCCTTCACTTGCATATTCATGCTTGCTTTGACACCAGCTATTCCAAGAATGTGCCACTGTACAGAAAGTGAAAATCAATTATGCCAAGAAGGGAGCATGTACATACATCAGCAATTTGGTGCCCAGGGGAAGAAAAATCTGCACGTCTGCTGATGTCAATCTTCTTGATATGGTATTTTTGTAAATGCACGTGGGTTGCTATTTCTTTTAACCAGCTCAACAAAAAAGAAGTTTATTTTTAGTGTTATAAGCTTCAGGGCATCACAATTAGCAGATCAAAATTGCCAGTCTGACTAGGCAACCTTCTGTTTGCTTTAGCAGAAACTATGACAGCGACATTGTTAGCATTCCCACAGGTATTTTGGAAGATTCATCAGGTCAGTGATGGGATCACTTTCTTTTTTTTTCCCTGTTTTCAATCTCATTGGTTTTACAAATTTTATTTTACAGCTGATGGTGAGAAATGTTGGGCTGATGAGCTCATTTGCAGTAATTCACTTGCAGCTGTACTAGTATACAAACAAATTTCTATTAAACGTGATGTATCTGTCTTACCTGAATTACTGCAGGTAATTCAGTTCCTCTACACATCTATTGCTTGGATTCTTTTTGCTGACACAGCCAAGAAGTTTAGCAGCAATTATTAGGGAAGTTTTAGAGTGGACTAAAATCTACTCAGTTTATAGGGCAGTTAACAGCTCTTGGTTTAATTCTAATGACTTTATTTGGAACAGAATCAAAGTATGATAGTCTTAATATCTTAAGCAAAAGATATGGAGAGATATTGAGAAAATAAAGTTAAACATGGTTTAATTTTAGCAAGAAGTTGTCACCAAATTAAGTATTCAGAAATTAATTTATTTTTAAGAAAGCATTTTGATGAAGAACAAGAGCTAGCGAACAGATGGATGAGCCCCCAAGCCTGCTTAGAAATGTGCGTATAGATGAGACTATCAACTACAGTATGTTTCAGGATAGTTTGAGCTACTTGGAAAGGACTTGTGCTATCATATCACAAACATAGTGAATAAACAAATGGATATTGAATTGATGCTGAGTAGTACAGAATATAGGATACTGTCTCATATGTATATATGTCCTATCTTAAGTATCCTAGGACACAGCCTCAGACTATTCAAGCATAAACTATTGAACGTGAAACACTAAAATCTGATGACCCTGTATGGTTGGACTTGCACTGGATTAAGCTGAGGACTAATCTGCAGGTGAACACCCCCCTGCTATACACGCATAAATGTTGAAAGTAAAAAAAAAAAAACAATTCAGTGAGCTACCTGTATGCTAGTGAAATTAACTGAACAATTACTCAGTCTTCTGTTTTGCTAAAGCATCTTGACATAAATCAGTCAAAGAATTAACATGACTGAGCTACTTTGGCCCAACCCTTTATGAAAATATCAGTATAAGGAAATAAATGTAAGTGAACTACAAATAAAAAAGATTTACTCTCTTCCTGGAGCTTTTATTTTCCCTGTACTCTGTGTTGATCAAGTCACAATTCAAATAACTGATGATGAAAAAACAATGTGCACCTTGAACCTGTTTGGCTTTGCCATTTAGGACTGGCACTCATCTGAAAGCTAGCTATATCGTAGGATACCAAGTTTCAATAATTTCCATTTGAATATATATTTTTTTGGAACACTTAATTATTTTGATGTCAGTAGGATAATAATTATTGAATTTGTCACCCTTTTCTCTGCCTTTTTCAAGTTCATTGCACCAATATTAAAGATCATTTAGGGAGTTTTTCTTATTATTTTACTTAAATGTTACAATTTATATTCTTTCCCCCCTTCTCACCAGAAGAAGAATCAAAGAGTATAAAACAAATATGGTGAATTCAAGAATGCCTGGGTTTCAACCGTACCGCTGCCGTTTGCCTCGCTCCAGTGGCGTGAAACAGATGTCACGTCAGCTAGCAGCTTCAAAGGGGATTCCCCAGGCATGAGCATGTGGGAAACTTAAAGCTGATACTCTTTCCCCAGGGCAAGCTTGTTCCTTCTGGTGCTCACTGGTGTTCCCCATTAACTAGGTTCTTTGTCTGCAAAAGCTGTGCCTACAATGCGCAGAGCCTGCTTTACTCTTAGCTCAGGCTTGGAGATTTTTTTTTTTAACTTATCTGTGTTTGCCTTTTTTTTTAATTATTATTATTATTTTCATTTGTGTGGGGATGCCAAAGCTCCCTAAAATAAATAGTCATGTTGGTGAAAGATTTTTGGAACTAGAATTCAGAAGTCTTTAATCTCTGTAGAATTCACAGGGCGCTCCCATGGTTGATGCTATTTTCCCTGTATTTCCTGCTTTCCTAACTACCTTTTTTCTCCAGAGCTAGACAAGATAGAAATGGGTCCAGCTTGTAGGTATATCTGAGGAGAGAAGCTATAGAGAGGCATAGACAGGGTTTGTGAAACAGATAGCCATCTGTAAGAAATGGCTCAATAAAAATAAATTTAATGAAGAATTATTAAGTGGTGTTCAGAAGAGTGGCCTCCACTTGTTCAGGAAAATATATTGAACTCTGTTATTTAGTTTTCTCTCTGTAAACTTTCAAAACAAACTGGCATCACTATATATCTAAAATGTTACATAAAGCTCATGCTCATATATATACACACACACACATATATTAAAAAAAAAAGTTCAATTACTTTGGATAGCAAGAGTGAAAGCGATTTTTCTTGGCCCCCCCCTTTTTTCTTCCTGTCCCTGTCCCTCCCTGGTGCTCTCGTAACTGGTACACAGTTACCTGCTGTCTGAGATGTGAGCTGGTGGTTTAAAGGTAAAAGCTCTCCATTTCATGGCAGATTTCCTGGGCAGTCTGTTCATAATGCCCTTAACTTTCTTAATTATATGGGAGTTTTGATCAGGTAGTACTCTTACATTTCTGTAAGATCTATATGCAGAAAAAGAACTTCAAAGTGCCTTGCCTTCAAATGCAGCCATTTAATAGTAATGACTTAACAGTGTTGCCCTACTGATTGGTAATTTGAGAACGTTCACTGAACATTGGATTTTTTTTCTTCTGTAGGAGACTAATTCCTTATGAGCTTTTTATAATTTCCTCTTTTCTCATTAGTGGCTCCCACAGAACATGCGCATGGCAAAGATGAGCTAGAAATCCTAAATTTACAAGACATCCCACTGGGAGTTAGTTGTGCTATAGATTTACCTAAAAGGAAATCAGGCAGCCTAATCCTGAAGTAAAAAATACAGGTTGGTTCACATGAAGTGTTGCAAATGCATTAAGTTACTTAAATAACTATCTTTTCAAATTCATTAATGAAGTCTAGCCTAATTTTAATCAGTGAGATTTAAAAATGCTTTATTGTATGTTTTCAACTTAAATGTTTTATAGATGTACGTTAATCAGGAGAGTTCTCTACCTAACTGGAAACACTATATTCTGTCATTTTATGTTTTTCCAAGAATGATTATGAGCATAATATTAAACATTATAGACAAAATTCTCCCATGGTTACACACCAGTTTGCATCAATCACTGAGATAAGTAAGTAGGCTGAAGAATTTCTTGTCATATTCTACTTTGTGCAAGACCAGTCCAGAAAAGGGGAAAAATCATATTGTTCCCACTTCCATGTTTCTTATTGGATCTGCTGTTTCACTGTCATAAAAATTGGGTGATGCAGGAGAAATTTGAGACTAGAGGTACTCAAGTGTTGGCATTTTAAACATCTCTGTTGTAAGTTGAGCACAATCCTGCTGTCTGCCCTTGGTAGATGAAGTCAAATGCCTACCCCCTCTCACACCTATATCTATTGAAGTAAAGAAGGGTTTGTTCGAGTAGAGCAGTTGGTTCTAGGAAATAGAATTGTAATTTTAAAACAAAAGATGAAAAGCACTGGATATGCTAATACTTTTTATTGGTAGTTATTTTCTAAAGTAAATGAAAGCTTAGAATTGCCCTAGCATTGCACGATATAGAAGATAATTCATAATAGCTAGTACATATTAATTAACTTTTATAACAGATGTTCTATGGATTTGTTGAAATGTGTGCTTTATTGTTTTGTAGTTCCCAGTGAGTCTATTGAGTAGTACAT
Organism: Phoenicopterus ruber ruber; assembly: GCA_009819775.1. Lineage (NCBI taxonomy): Eukaryota > Metazoa > Chordata > Aves > Phoenicopteriformes > Phoenicopteridae > Phoenicopterus > Phoenicopterus ruber. The sequence continues at coordinate 12,947,238 of CM020221.1, read as the reverse complement.
TTTTTTGTTGTTGTTGCTAAAGCTTGTTTACTGCTACTGAAAATCTAGAGAATATTGGATTGTTTTATGTAGTCACTTCATTTTTACAGTTTGCAAAGTACTAGCAAACTTAAACTGAAGTCAGTGAAGGAAGGCAACGCAGGATTTCAGCAAGGGCATCTGTAAATAATGGTACAGATAACTTCATGCACAAACCATGAAAAATCATCTCTGGCCTGTTGTCAGTTACCCTTGTCAAAACTGTCAATAACAACGCACTGAGCCTAAGTGCCAGCCATTGCCTCACCGGAAAGGTTTACTTCAGATTGCACACAGTTACAACGAACTATGAAGATATAGAAGGTAGATAATGGAAAACAGGTCTCTGGTAAGAGTGCAAAAAACAAAGTAGCAGCTATACGTGTCTCCTCATTCTTACAATCTGCACTATCATGATCATCTTCTGCGATCCAATCCTTTTCACAAGATCCACAAAGTAAAGTAGAATTGCAGGAATATAAGGCAATGGTGGAACGCCCACTGAACATCTTTATCTCGAACATAACATAGACATCCAAGCAGGAATAGCTTATCCAGCTAGAAGCATTACTACCTGGAAGTCATTTATTCCTTAATTAAAATGCTAGATTTTCAGGAAATTGGTAAGCTTTCCGAAATGAATGGAAGTAGACTGCTTAGCACCCTCTGAGGACCTGAGCTAGTGTGTTGACCTATGTGTTGGCTAATGAAACTTCCAAGATGCATCTTTTGATTGGGAACCAACTCCTAGGCTACTGTGGTAAATGACAAGGGTTTTGACATGGTTATTTCTTCTAAAAAGCCCCATAAAGAAGTTGGAGGAAGTTTCACAAAAAACTTTGGCTTCTAATATTATCCTGAAAACAACAGAATTGCATCTGAAAGCAATTTATAATCTGTTACAAAACTCTGTTTTGACATATGTTTTGTTAATTGAACTTCTGAGGATGTGCAATTCCACCGTGTCTGTTTAAGGAAGCCGTGTTGCTCACCTGTTTCACGTATTCACAGCTAAGCTAAACTTTCATCTTTATTCTGCTCGGCATTGCTGTTTCTACTAAAACCTAATACATTATTCATAACTGCTTCTAATTTTGGCTTAACTTTGAACTGGGGATAATTGGAATGTCTCCAATTGTCTTGTATGTTCACACATCAGAGAGCATCAAGTCAGCAGTCAGAATTGTTCTTGTGGTATACGTATGTATGTGTTTTAAAGAGTGAGAAAATACTGTTTTGCCGGTGATATTGGGACATTCCCCATTCTTCTTTCAAAAATAAATGATGATAAATTCATAATGATCTTATAGAAGGGTTATCCTGTCCAATGCTGCAGATCTGGGTCTTAGTACAAAACTCCTTGGAGGCAACCAAACTCATCTAAGTGACTTCAGTAGGTTTTAGATAAGTCCCAGGTAAAGGTTGATTTTCAGTGTTACCTAATCACTCCTTTCCCTTTGGTGCTGCAAGACCGTTATGCAGAAATCGTCAACACTTCCAGGTATCCTTTATTTGCTTTTCTTCTACTCATACTTGTTTCCTCCTTTCCCCCTCCAAACCCAACCCAAATTCAGGTGAAGCTGGTAAGAGGTGCAGTGAGAATCCAAAGATGCTTGCTGTTCAAGTAGTGGGATTTGCTGGCTAACTTTATTGAGTACTGCTTGGGAGGATGCAGTGCGCAAGGTCTTGCTTTGCTGAATTAGCCTTTGATGCACAGCATGCTTATGGCTTGAAATGCCAACTGTTTCCTAAGAAACTGAGAATGTAGTAGGACACACGGGTTCTCCTGCAGGAATAGGAGATATGCTGAGTATCTACAACGTTGATGAGGATGGGGAGAGCAGAGTTTAGATCTGGGCTAGAGTGCTGCTTGAACTGCTTTGCATTGCAGCTGCTTTGAATCTGATCGCATCAAATGAAGGAAGCTTGTGGAGGCTCAAGTACATCATGTGCCTAATTCCTGTTTGAAATTTTGCAAATATCCCATAACAACTACAGTTGTTTAAACCTTCATGCAGCCTCACAAATGTTACACTGCTTTTTTCTCCCTGCAGGCTAGGTGCAGTTACAAACAGCCTCTCACTAACATACACTTATACACATTTGCAGTGAGTCAAATGATGAAAACTGGTTTTGGGGATTAACATGTTAAGCGCTGAAGTGCTTTACTGTATAGTTTGCAATAAGCCATATTACTTTTTTTCTACAATCACAAGTCACTATTTTCATCACTGAGCTAAATGGACTCATCTTTTTTATTACTGTTTTTCCTTGTAATCCTTCCTCTATATTGTGGTGATACACTTGACTTTCCAAGTCAGATTCTGCATGTATTTTGTGTTTTAAACGCAGATACAAATTGTCTCATTAACATGCCTAGCAAGAGCAAAAAATGAAAGATTTTGCTAATTTTTTTTTATGTCTGGATATACTATCTCTGTCAAAGTGACTATTAATATTCTACACGCCTAGGAGCTCCACCGAATCGAGATCATAGCACTCCAAATGTTAAAGCACTGAAGTTACACCCCAAGTCAATAGACGTAGGTAGTACTTAGATTTATCTTGAAGTTGCACGTTCAGTTTCCTACCAAGATCTCTGCTCGGTTTAGAAGATAACCAAAGTTATTACAGACTGCAAATGGTTGATATATCTTCCTTGGCAACAGATAAAAACTAGCAAAATACAGTTTGAACTGGATTTGGGCATCCATAAACACCAGCAAGATTAGTACCTATAACTGAAAATCTAGTCCCTTGTTTTATAAACAGATCACAGTTCTTTTCTGCACCTGTCAATTTCTCTTTTCATATTGATGAATAAACAGTAGATGATGTTGATTAAAAAAAAAAAAAATATTCTCCCTCCCAAAGAATGATTTATACTATGCCTGTTGGGCAGTTAGGTGGTTTACTTAAAAGTCACCTACTTGTTTTTAGAAAGTAGTTATTAGGTGGGTTTACTTATTCCGTTTTAGTCCTTTGGTTTCATATTTTGACCAAGATGAGTTCTTTTGCAACTGATTTTCAACTACTTCATTATTTCAAAAAGGAAAGATGTTTCACAAGTCCATTATTCTCAAATGCTCCCAAGTAGAGTTTTGAAAGTGATAGCTCTAACTTTTCCTGTGATATTGTTTGCATTTGTATAAATTAGGTGTCATCTTGGGTTTTATCAGACTTTGAATTTTATCAGTCTTTGGGCTATATCCTGAACACACATGCATCTGTATGGCCAGAGAGCTCCAGTAGTTAATAGTTTGGATTTTATTTGAAGGTCTTGTCTGAGAGGATGCTGTAAGTTAATGCACTGTTGTGTGCTAACTGGGGAGCTTACAGGTAAATTCATACCTGATTTTTTGAGTACAAATAAAATTGTTCCCTCGGTTGGGTGTCTGAACTCTGGTCTGAGAAGTGGTCTGGAATGTTGCAGTAGGACAAAATAATCTGGAGTTTGCCTTGGAGGAACAAAGTAGCTGTTCCCACAGGTTACAGCTGTGGATTGGTCCCAACACTGAAACAGCTGAAGTCTTCTTGCTTCAACAGATTTGGCTACAAGTGAGGGAGTTTTAAGCATTTTCTGTAACTACGTTGCTTTTGAAAGATTTAAATACTAATTCAACGACTAATAATACTCTATCTTTTAAAACCATCAATCAGGTCTTTAAAATTTGATATTTAACAATTCACATTACAAAGGAAGTACACTTACACTACTGCTATAATAATTATAATGATATTTCACATTATTTTTTATTTAAGCTTTTTTTATCCTTAAATATCTTAAAAATCACTATAGGCACTTATGCCCAAATTATTTGAACAGGAGTTTAGATTCTGTCCCTTTAAAGTACATGTCAAGGCTTAGACACATTGTTGCTGTGTTGCCCTTTACCTACAAGCAAGTACCTATCATGGGCATTTGCAATATGTGTGTTTTTCTTTCAAGTATATTTTTCTTGGTTTTCTTTTTGTTGTTTTGGTTTGGTTTGGTTTTGGTTTTTTGGGTTTTTTTTAGATAAAAAGGTAGCCTTTAACAGAAACAGCTAGCTGGCAATACAGTCCTCAAAACTGAGCTAGCTAAGTAATCTGCTCACATTTCTGATCGCTCTGAGAGGCATTCCTGTATAGTTATGGCAAATGTCCCAACACCATCTTTCATATCCTTTCAGCTGTGTTCAGCTTTCAGCTGCAAAGGACTAAAAGAACATTTCAAGCCCACACAAAGTCTGACGAGAGCTTGTGGCTGTGTACAATTTAGAACAGCAAGCTGCATGTTCCCTGTTGCAGCAGTGAAGATGGTCAGGGTTTTATTTGTTTAGTATTTTTTTAGCATTATTCAAATACAGCTGATATCCACCAGAAAAAAATTGAAAATCAGCATTTTTTTTCATTCCAGGCTAGCAGAATAAGTAATTTGGTAAGACTATGAGAAAGTAGGAGGGTAAGGGTGGATTGAAGATGCAGAGTTTTGTTCTTAGCATGTTGGTGAACAATAAGGAAAGAAAAATCAGCCCAGGAAAGGCATCACTTACCTTGTAAGCTTTTAACCTTTCCCCAAAGGCCTGTCCTGCAAATCCCTTGAAGTCCCATGTTCAGCTACCAGCATTTTTTGCTACCCATCTTTTCCTTCCCCTCCTTCAGCCATCTTCTTCCCCCTTCCCCCAACTTCCTATTAAAAGGAAGGCTACCAAGAGCTCATAAGTAACAGGCTCATGCTTTCAATCAAAGGAGAGTGCTGAATAGCCCGCCACTCGGAGTGAGTTCAGCGGATCTAGAGTCAGGGCCCCTTCATTAATGAGAAAGGAATCTGTTCACCTTCTGAAATTTTTCAGCACTCCCTGAAGCTGCCTGAACCACACAACTTGCATTTCTCATGAATTCCCCCCCTGTGGCCACAGTTCCATTTCTCTCTTTCTCTCCTTCATTTCTTGAAAACCAAATGTGCAAAGGTAATTTCCCTGCTCTTGCACGAGTAGATTCTGAGGTTCCTGATCTTTATTTGCTCATTAGGAGATGCCACTTCAAATTAATTCCCTCCTTTCCCTGGCCCCCAAACCCTTGGCTTCAGTGAAAAAATTAGTTGGGCTTAGAATTCTATGTAAGGAAAACTGACATTTGCATCAGGCTTGCCAGGCATGTGCGCAGTGCAGTTCTAAACATCGGGTTTGATTCTCAGGCTCAGTGGTTTCCGCTTACAGGTTTTTCACTCAAACCTCTTGTTTCAGTTCACACCAACTGAGTTTTGTTTTGAGTTTACAGGGGTTAGAACGAACCCTGGAAATTCAAATGCAAAGCTCCACTGGAACAGCTGCTGTTCTCTCTTTTTGGTCCAAACTGCGTTACCACCTAAAATGCTAAAACCATCCTTAGCTCCTGAAACTTAGGTTTGGCGAAAGCCTCATTAACCTAGCATGATACCTGCTTGGTTTGTTATTAGCTGTTCTTTTTGCACTAATTTTATATCATAAATATTAATATGGCCTTAACACCCCACCACATCAGGAATTGTATATCTTCATTCCTCATGTTGTCAGAAATAGAAAAACATTCTTTGTCATTATTTCAAAAATTATTTTACTATGTCTGTATCTATGCTACATCTATAATGTTAAAGGAATAGTTACTGTCAATGAGAGAATAAACCAGTGCGGAAAGATATCGTATGTGACTTCTCCCAAGCTTGCACAGAACAAGTATCCAGTTGTTATTCTATGGATAGTCTCATATATAATACTTTGCTCTAAGGACCAATGTTTTGGCAGCACTCCAGCTGTGATCCCATATGTAAATATAAATGACTTTGCTTGTGACAAGTATGGGGGAAGATGCTTTGTGTGGGGGAATATGAATTGAAAAGGAATGGAAATTGATAAGAAATGCATGCTTTAGAGATTCAGTGTAGCTGAGCATTGGTTTAGGTTTTGATAGTGCCTTTGACATCAGGCAGGTTTGGTTCTCTTTATAATATGCAAATGGTTATGATCAAAATTCAGACTGAATTGGCCAAATTCAGACTTAGGTTGGTCTTTAGATCCATTCCACTTTGAGAGTTATCTTTTTCTGTTAATGCATAACTGATAGTGAAAAAAATTGTTAATCTCCCGGGTGGAATCAGGAGAAAAAGTCATAATACATAAGAAAGAGGAAATAAATTTTTGGTTGTTGAGCTCTGTTTGTTGTTTTATGTTGATAGTACATACACCTCGAGGATATAGTGACTAACTGAAAATCTGAGTGAAAAGTACCTAGATTTCTTGAGTAAAACAGAGATGTCAAAACAAGCCCTGTACAATAAAGATTTCCATGGGAGAAAAGAATGACTAGAGAATGCACAACTGGAGTACTGTGTATGTGATGTTAATTGCTATGGGTGCTGATTGCTTGCTAAGTTAAATAGATATCGTGAGTGCTCAAAACCAGGGTATGAAGTGCTGGCAGTAGCTTTCTCTGCCTGACAATCATGTAAAATAATAATTTGTGATTGGAATTACAGATATAGCTGCAAGATTATAGACATGACCAGCTATGTTTCCCTCTTCTCCCCTTCCGGTTCTTTTTTTTCATGCTTAAAGTAACTTAACTGAGGATTGAAAATAATTGGATCAGAACATAGGGATGAAGGTATCCCAAGCGGAGGTCAGTAGCACTGTAGCGGTAAGTTAAGATGCTGGTGTATTGCAAAGCACATCACTGCAGCAAGCGACTGTAAAATCTGCCAAACAGAGTGCCAGTTTGTTGTGATGCAGTCACTGGCACACGAACAGACGATCGGTTGTTCTTGGTGTCAGTGGTGAATATCCTTAAGGCTACATATTTGTGCTCCTGCCCGTGCCTACTCTTCCAGCTGTTCAGCGGCAGTGCCTACTGGCACGCTGCATAGCAGCCTACGCAGCAGAGGGGAAGCGTTCACTTCTGCTCTCTAGGCTTGTTTTTATACTAGCAAGCATTTCTCTCTCTGCCATCATTTCAAATCCGGGAAGGGAGCTGCTGCTTGCCAGGACTGCGCTTGGGCTGTGATCGCCGACTGCTCCTGTAACCAGGCTCCCGGGGCAGCTGCTGGGCTCCTCTCGCCTGCCTAGGGAGCTCAGCCTCGCGCCCCAGCGCCTCCCAGCCGCCGTGCAGCCTCACAGTCCTACTTGCTACCCTCTGCCCTTTGAAAAATTAAGAAATCAAAGCTTTTAATGCATAAAGCTCCTCCTCTCTCATTGCTTGGTGTTAGCATTGCTTTGAAACGTAGCTAGTATTCCCTTGTACTTCAAACAAGCCACTGAAACTCCGGGTTAATTCTCACAACACACCTTTCACCGACTGATCTGTGTGTGTGCGCGTGTGCTGCAGGAGTGCCTTGAGGCCCTGTCGTGCAGCTGTGCCAAAACCAGGCAGCAAGGAGGCGTCCTGGCTGTAGTCCCTGGCCTCTCTGTGTTGCACGTGAGGAAACTGAGGAAGGCAGGAGTGGAAGTAGCTGGCCTGGATCCCACACTAGGTGAATTGTGGGGCTGCAAGGAGAGCCCAGGTGGCCTGGACCTTTCACCAGTCACCTCCTCCTTCTTCCCAAGCCCCAGGTGTCATCTGAACATTTGACTTCCATTTTGCAGCCTTGCTTGGGTTCCCTCTTCTGGAAGCATGGGGATCACTTGAGCCCCCATGGTGCAATGACCTGCTTTTTTCAGGGTTTTTCCAGTTAGGCTCACTGTGAAGAACAAAACTCCTCGGCATAGCTGAAGCGCCTTGCAGTGATTAAAACTGCACTGCGCCCACAGCAAATGGCACGAGATCATTTCAAGGACTGCTGGATTGTGAACCGTTCCCTGCAGCTGTGCGCAGAAGTAGTTTATTTAAAACTTGTGTTCCTATTTCAGTTTTCTAAGGGAGAAGTATTCAGGCTCTTTTAAATTCTGCCCACTAAAAGCTAAATTAATCTAAACTAAATCTTAGTGTCATCTGTCTTCTATATTCTTATTATTTTAGAATAGATTAAAAGCTTGTTTACTGTTACGTGGGCTGCTCTGGATTTTCAGGTAGGCAAAAAGAATGTGATCCTTTGGATTATTTAAGGTTGTGTCAGAACAGTTACCTATTTGCTTTTCTATTGCTACTAAATTTCCGAAAAAGCTAAGAGGGGGGATAAAAAAGGCCTGTGTTTATTCATGCAAACAGCTCTGCAAGTCCCACCGTTGCCACACAGGAAGGTCCATCCTCAAACCAATTTAAAATTTGAGGCTGTGAGCCTTTGCCTTCTGTTTTGTTACTGCTGAGGTTAACGAGTCAAGGGTCAGGGCATTAATCAGTGACTATGGTGCAGAAAAGAGTTGCTAAACTTGTGGTGAAATAGGAGCTTGCTGTCATGGGAACAGAGTGGGAAAGGCAGCCTTCGGGAAGAGCCAGCCTTACCAAGCCACCAGCAAGGGGGAGAGCCTGGTAAGGGCACCTCTGCCTGGAGCACTGGTTTAGTGCTGATTTACATCCGTGCATGTGTGTACTCTGCATTTAATCTTCATTTTTATGGGTTTTCCTGTGTCCTTTAACAAGTCAGTAGCCTGCTAGAGTCTGTTCCCTAAAAAATAAGGTCAGTCATCAAATGCCTGATTATTGTTGCTTGGTCTGAATGGTGAGAAAGTACCAAGTAGTTAGGGTGAACTCCGCAACCACAAAAGTTTCTGAGATGTTATCTTTGCCCAGCAGTAACTGAAGCTCTGAATCCTTCTTTACCCAGTCCACTGACAAATTTCCTTTAGCACAAACAACCCTTTAAGAAAGGAGCTGTTAGCCGCGCGTACAGCTTTTACAGCGCAGTTCTGAGTCACGATACTGGAAGGTGCCGAGCGGATGTAATGCCCATCAATTTGTTGTTATTAATTACAATAGAGGACTGCTTCATGCAGATTCTCCCTTTCTTTCATGCTCTCAGACAGCCTGACTTCTTTATTTAGCTTTTTTCTTGTTTAATATGTGATCAAAACGGGAAGATGCTGCTTTTGTAAAGACATCTATCTGAATTAAGAGATTATTATTTATTTCTTTAGAATACGCAAATCAAATTTCATGTTCTCATTGAAAGCAGAGACTCTTTTCTTCTGGGTATCACCAGTCTACAGGGAAAGCTATTGCACTTTAATATAATTCTTGAACCATTAATCACACGGACTATAGTTTTGCAAGAGGCAAAGATTTAGTTGCTTACAGTCTGTTCTTTAAACTTAAGCTATTTATTTACTGTGCATCCTCACTCTTCCCTTAAGACCTTCAGAAATGAAAAATGTAAGGGGATACCAGTTCCTTCTCTCATTTAAGTACACAAACACTGTTTTCAGAGCTTTTTTTCTGTGGCAAAAGCAAGGTCAAAAGATGTGGCAGAAGGCAATATAAAATAATGTGTCCAAACTAGATTCTGGTTGTAATTTGGAAGCATTCAGTACTGCCGTCTGTTCTGTAGTCCTGAAACACATATGAATGCCCCATAGCACAAGTCAGAGAAACCTGGCAATCGCTCTAGTTTGTCCATGGACTCTGCGGCTCCCAGGGACCTGGGCACAGTGCGGAGAGAACGGGGGTCTGGTTGTACCCCACCTCAGCTTACTGCGTTCGGCTGCTGCTGTACTTATCCGAACTTGCCCGTCTCCCTTCTCCACAAGTAGTGCAGCCTTACTCTTCTCATTTCAAAGGATTACCAAAGCTAGCGATAGATGTTATTCAGCGTTACCTCTGCAGACGTCATCAGCACATGAGATAAATAATGCTACCCTCGATGTGTTACGGCTATTCTAGTTTATTCTCAAAAATCCAGTTTGGCTAAAATGGTTGCATGTATTAGCGAGAGACTTACAGTATCGTTTTACGATTCAGTTACTCTATGTTGTAAGACAGTCTATTACTTGCACAAAAGAGAGTAGTAACGTTCATTTCTGTTATTGCTTGGTGGCAAAAACTGTAATGGGATACCTATTGCTGATGATAAATACGTACAGTTCCTGAAAGCAAATGAAATTTTGGACAGACTATTCCTAGCCTGTATTTTCCTAACTTATTGCCCTTTGGTGGCTAAATTGTATTGGTATTGCTTTTGTAAATTATTTTTATTTCATTTTAAGAACTGTTTCTCATTTTAAAAAAGGAATTAAAACTTATATCAGAAAATCAGACTTATTTTCAATCTGTTATTTTTCACTGTCAGTTTCCTAACCTATTTCCTTCCTCAAGGGACTTAAATATATGAACTTCTAAATACAGAGATAGGCAGTTTTTCTCCTTCTTCTATTTCTTTTCTTTTTAAGGGATTTTTTTTTTTTTTTTCTTTTGGTGCCTGTGAGGCTGGAGCCCTGGAGATTTCAAGCTGCTTTCATCCTCCAAAACGTCAGCAATTTCAAAGAAATGGGTTCCTGTACACTTCTTTTTACATTCTCTACGGTACTCTTCAAACTTGACTTGCAAGCTCTTTCTCTGCAGGTGAGAAGGGAGTGCGGGCAGGGGACACGTTTATACCTTAGACTCTCTGGCTGAAACATTCACCCAGGGAGAGGGGAGCACCCTGGCACAAGCAAGCTGTGCATCGTCCCAAAGAATGACATTGCTTTTTGCATCTCCACCCTCTTTGTTTGGCCTCTTCCTGAAGTTTGCAAAGTAGGAAACTCATGCAGCTGAGAGCCAGCTCAGTTAGGATGTCTTAGGTTTCTGTTCTTGTAGTGGAAAGAGCCGTTAGAAATCATCAAACGAAACCAGCTGTGTCAAGTCCATTTCTGTTGTAGTCTGTGATCTACACACTGCAAGAACTCTCAGCCTTCAGCTAATGTTTCTTCTTTCTGGGTTACAAACTACCAGTTGACACAGCTGGAGATTCGTAAAGGCTTGTGTATGCGGGTCTAGCACATCTACACCAGAAGGTGATGGGAGGTGAAGGGAAACAGGGAATGGGAATAAATCCCATTCCTGGTAACCAAACCCAGCAGTGGTAATGAAGAGGCCAGGAATTGATAGGAGAGGAATGCAATTAAGAATGCTACAAAAGACAGCTGGGCTGCATGACCAGATCAGTATGGAGAAGGGAGCAAGGCAGAGAGCAGGTACATGCTGGGGCAACAGCGGGAGACGTGGATGAGCTGGGAAAGTATTACGTGTAAGGAGGGAATGCAGAAAAGAGGATGAAGAGATAGGAATGAGGAACTGGGACAAGGCCTAGTAGAGAGTGCAATAATCTTTGACCTTAAAACATTAAAACCATTTAAAACTTGTCAAAAGTTTATTTTCTCCATGGATGCATACTGCGTATTACTTTCTTAGAGGAAGGAAAGATGCTTCCCGTGTTAATATGAATGAAGAGTTTCAAGACAAATGTCCGCTTAGATTTGTGTGATCTATTCTGGGAAAAAGTAAATGGCTGTCTTTATTGCACACAGATATTTTTTTGTTTTAAAAATATCTATTTTTTTTAATTGGATATTATGATATTGAGAATTGATCACTCTTTCCATTTGGTCTGTGCTCAGGATTTCCTTATTTTATAATGTGTGAGGGGTGCAGCTGTTGTACCACTTTTATTTTAATGGTATGCGCAAGGGCATAAGTGTAACGTAATTAGTGTAATTAGAGAATATTGTTTGATAATTCAGGAGAGGATCTTCTCAACATTTTTCTTTAGGAGATGACCTGTACCCTTCCAAGGAATAATCTTCTAATTCTAGCTGAAACCTTCCCCCCAAATTTTCAGCCTTTAAAGCATAAAAAAATCAATCCGCTATTCCCAGGCAGCCCTCAGAAGATCAGTTCTTTCATGTTCTCAAGGTACAAACTATAGTTTTTGGATGCAAAAGCTGTTACTGAATCCTAATTGAAGTCTGCACAGTAGTACCCTACAAGCAAGATTCTGCAAAGTATGAAGATACATTGTTTGAGTTCCTTGGAGCTTGGAGTAACCTTTACAGCTATAGATAGATGAATCTCTTTCAATTTAAGTATCCTAGAGCGTATTTATGGCAAGTTTAATTAAACTGACTCCATAATCAATTATTGTTCTTTCCCTGCTCCCCCTTCATTTTTAAATTCTTTTTCAATGGAACATTAATTACCCTGTCCAATCTTTCAGTAATATACAAAAAGTTTCTATTAAAGAAACGTAGGATTATATTAAGAGAAACTCTACTCCTTTTTATCTGAGTGAAAAAAAAAAAAGCATGACCAGTTTAAGAACAAGGTGAAAGAATTTCTTATACTTAATTCTGAAGACAGTGTAGCAGTTGTGAAAAGGATCAAAGCAGCAACCCGGACTGTGTATTTTCATAGGTATGTTTAGGTAATAACATTTTATGTAGAAGAAAATCCTAGATTTCTTTTTTTTTCCTCTTGATATGTTTTTTCTACTCCCATGGAAATAAAATAAATACAGGATCTAGATGCAGTGCTCTGTTCTGCCAAACTGGAATGAAATACACAATTCTTGTTCTGCTTCATGTTGCTTTATCCTTCGAAGCGTACAAGAAGCAAATTTGGAAGCTAACGTTTCATGGGAGCTTGTGGTTCCCAGGCTATCATAGCGTGTGTCATCTTGTCTCGGGTGGTGTTACCGAGTGTGACAGATGTACTACAATTTCCCTTCCGCAAATAGGAGTGTTTATTTTACTTATAGGATGCTAATTGCTTAGCTATCGTATTTTGCAAAGCTGTGTGAAGATAAGGAGGAGGAGAGAACACTTGGAAGAAAGGAAAAATCAAACCATAGTTTTGGTGCTGTCAGAGGAGTGGGTGTTATACGTGGGAGGTAAAGGCGTAGGGAAAAGGAGTGACATTTACTGAACTTACTGCTCAGGCTCCTTGTAGTTCAGATGTGCCTACTGATGGTATTTGTAGGGGTAGCTCATGTGTGAAAGAGGAAAAAATGACCTTATGCTTAAAAGGAAAAAAATATCTCTAGCCTCCATTCTGTCTAAATCAAAAAACATATTTAGCAATTCAGAGTAGTCCTTTGTGCCTTCAGAACTGTCAAGTCTGTCACATACAAAGGCTACTTCAGGGAAGGGCATGTATTATATTAGAAGTGTTTAATGCCAATAAGTAAAGCCTGTTGAAAATGTAAGAGCAGGTATAGGGGTCCTTAGCTATTGACTGCTATGATTAACTGAACGCCATATGGCTCAGTTGCACAATTCTGACTTGAAACGTCATCAGCGATCCTGTGTGCACTGTGATATCTAAAACTAAACATACTGCAGAAGACAATGGATATCAGGCTCTACAGAGAGCAAGCCTACCTGCTCTTTATTTACTCTTTAAATTTTTTGTGGGTGAAATGAACTAGGCAGCACTTTGACCATGTTGTTATTTACTCCAGTGAAAGAAGTAAAAATATTTTATGTGTTATTTTCATGCTATTAAGGTCCTAAAGGCTAACTACTGTGAAGAAGATAATGTAATAGTTAGTTGTCAAGTTTGGGATTAATGGATTAGGATGCATAGTTAGTAAAAATCAGCACCTGTCACATCTATGTGAGTCCCATGAGCTATAACCATCTTGAACATCTCTATTGTTCCAGTCATTTTCAATTTTGTTTCCCACTCTGCAGAATTTCCCAGGAGATGTGATGGGTCAGTAGCAGGCCAAAGAAGGGCTTCAGACCTAATCTGATCAATATTGTGACAAACATAATGAAAGAAGCTATGTCACCTTGGAATCCCAGTACATTTTATCAGCTCTGCTCCTAATGGGATGTGACAGCGAGGTTGATCTGTGCCTCCTTAGGACAGGAGAGAAGTTGTGCAAGGGCTGTGCAAGGATGGCTGTGTGACAAAGGGTAATCTAACTCCATTACGATCGCAGCTAAAGGTTGAAGCTAGAGGTCCTTACTTACACGTCAAATATCAAATAGTTATTTTAATAACCCTTGTTTTCAAGTGAACTGTTTATGCATTTATTACATTTTCAGCTCCTCTAACATCTCATCTGTATTAAAAGAGATGGTAACGTTTTTTCTGTTTCAGCGGGAAGGTTCTGAAATTGGTTTCACAAATTAGAAAGCAGTGGTCACTGGCTTTATATGTATTTCAAGCAAAGCACTTTCACTTCAGTCCTCTGTAATGGTTTTATATTTTATTTTGAATTGCCTCTTTTTGCAGTCATATGCAACTAGATCACCTGTTCCACCAGTACATGATGTTTCTATGAGACTAAAGTCAATGACTTCTACTTCTTTTGTCCTGTAATTTGCTCCCTTAGTACTACTTTATCCTAAATTTAGCTGCTACCTTGGTAGTCTTCACTGATGCATTCTGGTGTGCAATCTCAAATTTTTGTGCCATTCTAGTTTTGAGGTGGCAGCTTTGCTAAAGATTGTTTTTATGATAACCTCATTTTCTGTGCTCAGGATTGTACATATCACTACTAGACTTGACAGTTTCTGTCCTTAATTCTAATCATTCTAGTTTCTCTGCCCAGCTAGGTTCATCGAGACCCTCCATGTTTTGACTCATCTTGTCTGTTGTCTTTATAGTTTCTCTGTTCTTAAGTATTTTCCACATAGTGTGATGCTACTTCTACCAGGTTATTCTCAAGGCATTTCCTTGCTCTGTCCCTTTACCCTTAACTTTCCACCTCAGGATGAACAGCAATTACTGTCAAAATGTTCTCATGCACAGAAATCCGGTGAACGTGTAGACTATCATTTGAATATCTGGAAACTTGCAGAAATATTACTGTCGTAACTATCAATGTTGGTCAAGAAGCTCTCGTATCTTACTCCTTTTCTTTGGGGAGATAACCTTTAAAGTATCTTGTGAAAATTTACCAGTTTCTTCTCTACACATAATATTTTAACATGAAAAATTACATTGCTTGTCCTTTAATTTAAGAGCAAGTTGTTTCTGAATCTAATTTTCAATTATTGAAGCTTTCTATATGAGGATTTCCATAAATTGCATTGATATGTAAATAGTGGAGCAAAGCTGCCTTATACTTTTTACTAATCCTGCAATTACATTCCGTAGAGCCTTTTTACTTTCCTTAATATGAAACTAAATCCTCCTCTCACCTATTCCTTTACATAACCAATGCACTAAGAATTATGGACATGACAGCTAAATCCAGCTTTTAAATCGCAAGCATAGTAGCTATGTGCTATTGCTGCTCACTGTTTTTCTCTAATAAGCTGTAAGCAGTGCAATATCTTATTAGTTAATTTGAAAATCGTTTCTCAAGGGATTGCACGGCTTATGTGCATCAGGTCCCTACCAATCCACTTAAAGCTTAATTCACCAGACTGAGAAACTCAGTGCGGGATTGGATCTTATTTGCTGCAGCAGAAACATTCATTTCCCTGTAAAGTACCAGGATAGCATTTTTGATCTAGCAGAAGTTGTACTGAAAACACCCCTGAACCACACTTTCTGGAGATGGTAAATCCCACGTGTCTGAAAAGAAGAGCTCTCACTTTCTAATTGTTTTTAGTTGTAATATATCAAAACCTGCTATTTTTTGATCTTACAGACAATATTTTTGATTCTGTTGCGTAAGCTCACAGAAGGTGTATTTTGCAATTCAGATGCCCTGTTACTGTTGAAATTTCAGTGTTGTTATTGCTCTTTGTTTAATTAATTAACTTGGAAAAAAAGGGACTGAGAATGAAATCTTTCAGACAAAATACCTATCTTTGACTCAAATATCTGAAACTTGATTATTGATGTTCTGGGGAGCACCACCTGAGTTTGGGATGGGCTGACCCTAAAAGGCAAATTCAAACATCCCTGGAAAGATGAACTTTTGATTCTATGTTTAGGGCTTCTCAGTGTACTGCATCACTTCAAACCTGCCTGCACAAGACTGAAACCATCTCACATGGTGAATATTCATTCAAATCGATGCTTCTGTCGTTTCTGGTATTCCACTTAAGAGGGGGAAAAAAAAAATTCATGTACCACAATAACATGAAATATCAACCTCTGTTTCCATTTCTCCACAACAGCATTGTATAAAGCCACCATCACATAAATCTTCCTTATGGATGGTATCAATTCATTACATACGATTTAAGTGTGACATAATACACAGAATAAACAGTGAATTTATAAACTGCATCACAATTTTAAATGTGCTTTCTCTGTAACTTAGTATTAAATTACTTTGACTAAATCATGCATGGCTAGATGTCTCTCGATGGCTGAACTCTGCCATCACTGCAGCAGCAATACCTAGCACAGAGATGCTCTCACTGTAGTTTGCCCAGAGGCATATATGCCTCCTAAAACACCAGCAGCACATGGGAGCAGATAGTATAGAGCACAGCACTGTGCAGAACTTACCGGGGTCTCAAGGACCATGTCTTCTCACAGCTGGGGCACCCTGCGCGCCGGAGTCTGTCCCTGCTTTATGCTGCCGCGGAAGCGAAGAGCTGCTTCACCGCTCCTCTTTCCCGTCTACACTCAGGCAAAGCGTGCTGGGGACTGTGGCGAGCCCTGTGTTTTCCATTACAATTATACCCCAGAAAAACTGAAAGTACTACAGAAGGTAGCGCACGAGAGGAAATTCTGAGTGTCAGCCTTCCACTACGTAGGTGTCATGTGCTGGGCTGCTGGGTAGTGACTGGGAACTTCCATTTCTCTCCTCCTTGAGCTATAGTGAAACCAAGGCTGTTTTGCTGTTTTCTCTACCTATAGGGTTATAGGAATTGACATGCTAGTTAAGACCAGTGTACAGATGTTGTGAAGGAAAGGCAGTAGGTTTTGGGCAGGCATTTCTAACTGGCTGCTTTCTTATATCATTGCTGCTAAAATTTAACCAAAATTCTTTTTTTTTTTTTTTTTTTTTTTTAATTGGTTTGGTATGGTATGATTTTAGAGCAGCATCTCTCAAATGTCTTAATTTGATTATCTTTTTTTGGAAAATATAAAATTCCTACAAAGCTACCTGGAAATTGTTTACAATGTTTTCTATGGAAATCTGACAGCTAGGAACTAACACTCTAGAATTAAACTTGTTGCCTTTTTTTTTTTAAATCAGTTTTCATGTGACCATTCTTTGTACTTGATTTTTGCACAGTGATGTCCACAGTATAGCAAACATTCTTCAGAAGCTCAGTTAAATCGTACAGAAAAAATACTAGTTGTATTCTTTTTGGAAACCTGAATCGATTTCCCAAATGGTATTAGATCCTTGACAAGTAAAATAATAAGAAAGAAGGAATTCTCTCTATTCCATGTATGTCTACATGAAATCTTCCAAGCAGAGACAAATCAGGAAAATCACAAAAGGAATTTTCTGTGTAGGTAATGTTAGTTTGTAGTTAATAAAGACAGCGTGGCGGTGGTGAGGTGTTTGTTTTGTTTTGTATTGGGTTTTGTATAAAGGTATAGAAATTTAAATAAGGATGTAGAAATAAGAAGGCTAGGGAAACTGGACAATTGGCAAAGGAAAAGAGGAAGAAAGCACAAAGGTGATTGCAAAAGATGATGACAAACCTTTATGGAAATGGAGCTGACACTTCCATAGAGGAAAGGTGGAGGAGTAGTTTAGAAAGGGACGGTAACAAGATAGAGACGTGATTATTTGCTAGTAGAATACGTTTGGAAGAGGTTAGTGGAATACATTTAATTCAATCTTGCATGGGGCATGGTATCCGAGATGAACAATAGTAACGGATAAGAAGGATTTGACTTTTACAAGTGATGTGTGGTTAGATGAGATCTGAGAAGCGGATGTTGGAGAAGTGGATGACTGAGGAGCACGTAATGAGACCCTTAATCAGAGATTTGTCTGAACTGATGGAAGGAAAGCATGCGGGGGGAGGAGAGAGTAAGGGGGTTTTGAAAGCAAATATCAACAATATTGAATTTTACAATGAACTGCTGCCATTGTTCAGTGTCTTTGCCTGCATTTCCTAGTGCACAATTGGGTTTCAAACGGTTCCAAGATTCATTCTTCTGCACCTGCTTATAGAGTCTTCTAATGTCTGAACTAATTTTTATTCAAGTCTAAGGCTGCCCAGTGTGATTTCTGAACAATCTAAATCTCTAACTAGAAATTATCCTACGCTAGTGCTTTCAAATAAAAAAGAAACTTTTATGTAAGAATCATAAAATGTAAAATAACACTTACTTTGCATTTCTTTACAGCAGCATTGCACAGTGGTTCTGCCATCCAGCCTTTCCCAGTGGGTGGACTTCCAGCTATTTCACTCTATGATTTTTGTCATGTGTCTTGCCTCCTTCCCCTTAAAACGAGGAGTGCAATGGATTACTATTCAGAACACACTGTTATTTTCCACTGAAAATGCATTGTAGTATCGGAATAAAATTTGACATACCTAGTTTTAGAGAGGGGAGGGTCATAACAAGGAGAAAATAGCACAAATTATGGTATTATGAAAAAGGGAAAAAGGCAGAATTTTAAATACTAGGTGCCAAGAGAAGGGCAATAGGAATGGAGTTGGAAGGGTTAAACACACCCCCCTCCCCCCCAGTCCCCCAATGGCAGCAGTCTCGTAATAGTCATTAAGAAGCAATATCTAGTAAAATATCAATAATATTTATATTGTGAAATTGACTGCTTATTAAACTGCAAGCTGAAAACTGTTTAACAAAAGCCTTGGAATTTAGAGTTTTATTCCTTAGTGCAGTTATGGGGGTAGCAGAGTAATAAATCTTCTTTTCTTCTTGAGGAGTACTATGGCAGCATAAAGGAAAGTGACAGTGCAATCCAACCTCATCAGAATGATGGATAAATCATTAACTATATATGTTTAATATCTACTAAACTGTCTAAATGTGACATAAAGATAAAGAATATAGAGAAACTGGCAACCATTCTGTTGACACCTAAGATAAAATGGACGGAAAAGAATCTAGGTTTGAGCTGTTTCAGGACACATTGTAGTTATGATAAACACAGAGAGAATTCACCGCAGACCAACTTCAAAACAGACTCTTGTAGGTTTTTAGTAGGAATTAGGGTTTTTTCAATTTTTTTTTCTACAGGAAATTCACTGTTGCTGCTTTACTCAGCTGAACTTTATGCTGTGATTAGTACCACTGAGTTGGGTGCAGGTGTTTGTAGTTTCAAGGCATTTTTTTTTCCTAAATATGAAATTAAAATAGAGCTGTGAGTGTGCTGGCTGGCATCAGCCACACGGGTCTGTTAGAGCTGAAGCTCTTTTCCTTCAGTGACGGCACTAACCTGAGTTGTTCTTCTCTGAGCAGCTATTTCTTTAGCACTGAGACCTATACCTTTTTCAAATGTGAATTACTCACTGGAATTAAACATTGGGTGAGCTTGACAGGCAAGTGAAATAAACACATAAGACTCATTTCCTTTGAAAAATGAGACTAAAAACTAACACTTATTTGCACAAAAAAATGGTACGTGACTAAATGTCTAAATATTTTATGATATTTTACACCAAGTAGGTTAACAGTCAGTTATGAGAGTGATAATGACTTTATGGCCATAAGGAATTAAGGACTAAATGTTCATATACTTGTACCTTTGAGTCTGAATTTTCCAAACTGATTCAATGTCATCAATTAATTTTGTTTTCAGTTAGTGTGTGATTAATCTCTTAGTTTATACCAACTTTTAAAAAACTTCTAGGGCTCCTGTGCTCTCAATTAATCTATGGGTTATTTTAAATCAAAGTAAGTGTTTTCAAAGTAAAATCTGATTTCTTTGATTTTCATTATACAAACAGAAGGAAATATATGAAGTAAACAAGAAACTCGTAAAACGCAATTTTGTGTTGGAGGTACATTGTTCTGTTACTTTCATATGATACAAGGTTTTTCCGTGTTAATATCAATGAAGAAATGCTGCTTCACTTCCATGCTAACAGCTGCAGATTTTGCCTGGAACTGAAGTGAAAATGTTGTGGTTTGTTTTGGGTTTTTTGTTTTGTTTTGTTTTGTTTTTTTTAAATCAATAAATATGTTCCTGATTCAGGAGAGCTTCTCCAGTGCCTTTGAGGATGAAGATGACTTCCGTATAAATAATTCAAAGACCTTCTAGCAGGCCTTCCAAGCCCTGCTGCAGATGCCATCAGAACCTAATGCAGCAGGAGCATAGCATTGTATTTAGATTGTGTTATTAGTAAACACTGTTACCGGGAAGCCAGCTATGTTTATGCAGCTTCCTTGTAAAGATTTCTTTCTTCAGTAAAGCCTAAAGTGCTCTAATACCAAAGGTACTGACTTGTATCTCCTTTTGCTTTTCCTGTCTACTCGTGAGGATGACGGATGAGTCTAGAGCGGGACATACATCGTCTTGCCTGAGAATCAGAGAAAGCCTCTGAATGCCATAGCCTAAATGTGATCCATGTGCAGTTACCAGGCAAAGCTTGTCTTGACCTTCAGCCTTAGCAAGATATGACCTTTCGTAGTTGCTGCGTTATGAGTTAGGCATACGCATGGGTGCAATCAACACTTACTCTGTCACTTCTGCTTCTCGCAACCACGTATCACACTTTAAAAGAGTGAATGAGCTCAGCTTTGGCAGGAGGTGGATGTGCCCATACAGGGTTAAACCAGGCTGTGACTTCAAAAAACTGCAGGCAGCCAGCTTCCCTTTTTGTAAAAAGAGCAGCTTCCTGCTAGCACTGATACTGCAATATACCACTGTGTATATAAAGTGGAAACCCCCAAACCTCTCAAAATTTTATGTAGTGGAACCTGCAGCAAGTGTAAAAACATAATGGTATGTTTATTTTTGGAGAAGTGGGAAACTACTGTGGGAGCAAAAATTTCTCATGGGGTTTTTTCACCATCCACCCAGTTACTTGTATACAGTGGTTTGGAGGAAAAGACAAAAAAAGCAAATAAAATCCCAAAGAAATCACGGAATTTGGGGGGATATTTTTGCTGAATTGGTATTAGAGAATACGTGCTTGGTATTAGAGAATACAGTAGTGATGTCTCTTCTGCTGCATCTTCCTTGTTGAGATATTATGATAATATTAAAATAATGCCCCCAAAATAATTTTTAAATGTATAAAAGTGCTGTTTATTGTTGAACTCAAACAGTTGTGATTTTTCCTAATATAAAAGATCCATATATGCTGCAGGCTTAAAATTAGAAGCACCATACTTCCCAGGAAAGCTGAACAAAAGATGTGTCTTATGTGAGTAGATTGTGATTAATATTTCTAATTATGACCACAGGCAGTGTCGTCTTTTGTCGCTGAAGTCGTTGACTTTGGAAGGAAATGCTTTTTTTTTTTTTTTTTTTAACTCCATTTTTGATATGTGAAGATTGGCTCCAAGTGTTTGGCAACAGAGCCCATTTCTGAACGTTACTACTCCAGTTTAGTTTTAATGGCGTATTATCTCTAAGCAACGCCAAGGCAGCTGCGACATGTGAATATGGATTTCATTTTATTTTTTTTGTACCTGCATAACACCTATATTTTGACTTGCACTTCATTATGATGCTAAAAGTTATCTTGGTGTCTCCTCTTGCTTGGTACTGGTTTGTTATTATCATTCATCAGTGCTATTGATTCTGCTGTTAGCAAAATGAAACTTTAGAAGAGGAGGATGGGAAATCCGAAGAGTTTAACAGGTTTTTATGTCCAAGTAGTTGATAACCATGAGCAGTTGGATAGCAAAAGATGTATTGTTTGCTGGGTAGGAAGTTGTCATAGTGTGGGTTCTTGGAAGTCCAGCAGGTTGACTGTCATCTGAGAGACGCAGCAGTCATGGAAAATAAGCTGAGACCTTTTCAGCTGGCTGCCTCTTGGGGCTACTTGCTGTGTTCTAGTCCCGGGCCACAGACAAGTAACCTCAGCGGGGTCAGCACTGTGGTGCTGTTGGAGAAGTTGGACTTCTCTGGCACTCTGCTGCATCCGCAGTATTTCCAGGACACTGGAGACTCTGCTGCAGTGACTGTTACAGGCCCCTCTGGCAGAGCCACGTGTAGGGACTGCTTTGAGGAAAGATTGACCTAGAACAGGGAGCTGTTACTGGGTTTTCACTGCTTTTTGCCAAAAGGGAGAAGGTGCTAGTCATGAGAGAGGAAACGCCAAGCAGCATGGTCTGATACGAGATGGGTAGCACCTGGGCCTGGAAAAGGTGGTTATTAATCCATTATTCTATTACTCTACTATTACTCTAGGAAGGAGTTTGCAAGGATTGCAGGAACTAAGCATTTTTTGATGTTGAAACTTTTATTTTGAATGTAAACTTGGAATAGTTAAAAGAGAAAGAGAATAGTCATGATTTTTCAATATGCAGAAATTTTTACAGTTTGTATTTTAAATCATTTATCAAGTAGTAACGATTTTGAGGAAATAGTTCTTTGAACTATTTCTCATATATTGTGGACAAAACTGTGTTCCCTTTCAGTTTTATTTAAAGTAGGAAAGAGGAAGCACTCTAAAAAAAGACACAGAATATCATCGCATGATATCTGATTTGTGGCTTTTTGAAGATTGTCTTTGATTATCCAATACAACTTGTTGTTTAAGAGAGTGTTGGTGAGAAAGAGAAACTTTGTGCTTGAAACCAGCTTCTGTATTTGAAAGAAAGCTTCCCCGCCCTGCCCCACCCCCCCCCCCACCCCCTCCCCCGGTATTCATGACAACAGGATGGAATATAGGTTTGATTATGTTTGTCAGTTAAACTTTGAAAATACAATTAACTTGAAAATGTATCGGGAAAACATATAGATTATGGCTGATACTGTCTTAAGGTTTTCTTTAAAATGGATATAAATTTCCCTATAGGTATCCCTGGTACACTGCTCATAGGTTAACGGCCAGCAAAGGAAGTGAAAATTCATAATTCCTTATGAGCCTCGAAGAGCACATCTTCACTGCGCAGTGGAGAATCGTGCAGGTAGCCCAGGCTGCGCCGCTTTGAGTCGCTGCCTGCGTGCAGTGCCGATCAATGCTGTTAGAAGCACTCGCTTACCCGTGGAAGTAGTACAGCAGCATTAGCCCAATATTGCGCCAAGGCTTTACACCAGAGAGTGGAACTTAGGTCTGTAGAGCTAATTGCAACACTTAGACCCTTAAAAAATGGACAAAGCGTACTGGACAAAACTCACTTCGGCAGTTATGTTATATGCACGTAAGAAGATGGAGTGATCCTGCTTCTTTTGATGGTGCTTTGGGAAGTGACCCTGGGATGTTGTATTTTAACTTCAGGCTTTATCTATAGCTCTCGTTTCATGCAAAAAGCTGCTCTTAGACTCCCAACCCTTGTTCCTCCCTCTGACACCTGTTCAATTACATACTCAATTTTTAAAAAGCATGGAGAGACACAGATTGAAAAAAAAATGTTTTCTTCCATGCTGGTTTCACTGTGAGATCTTTTCTTTTGTTGTTAAACAAAGACACGGTAAATTAAGTAATTCCTATAGCTTTTCCTGCAATTTGTTGAAGACATTCTTGTCATATGGATGTAGACGGTGTTAAATGTCTTTATTACAGTGAGAATACTTCTCAGAAGGACGTTGTGTAAAATAAGGATGCGGACCTTAGGCCACAACCTGCATGATCCCATCAGGTACTAACTAGACAGACGTTATTTGTGGAGGCTTTCAGGGTGGCAATAAATATTTTGGCCACCTGAGTAGGGAACAGCTGTGTGCTATTGACGGCAGAGTTTTGCCCGTATTGGCAGTGCTGCAAAGACTACAATCCCCTGTTCTCCAAGTGTTGTAACAGATCATAGCAGAATGTTGGTCCTTCACAAAGAAATGCAATGTTTTGCTGCCCATGATAATTATAGAACATACAGTAAGGCATGCATGCACACTGACAGTTTAGCTATATACTGGTACTATAAATCAGATTAAAACAATGTCTGAAGACACAAATTGGGACCAAGTCCATTTTCTGGTTCTGTTGTAGGTTCCTTTGTGAGCTGTGTGTTAGCTCCCTTGTCTCTGGTTTGATATTCACATGGCTATATTGGCATTGACTCTTCTTACTTTTCTGAAGCATTCTTGGAGAAGTGGAGGATGGAGTATATATTTTTCCATTTCTTAATTCAAGTTTCATCTCCATCCATGTCCTAATGAACACTTTTATTTCAGTACTTAAAACTGGAAGTGGGCAACTAATTGGCAAGACTGTACTATGCCTTACTGTTTCATTGTGTAGAACTCTTTATGATGCTGAATACGAGGCTTAAATTACTTGTACTAAGTCTGCTGCTTTTTTTGTTTAAAAGGATTTCTATTTGCAAGTCAGAAAGGGAACTTCTGGCTGTAGAATTGCTGTACACTTTTCAGGAAATAGGCTATTTACTGGGGATTTCCTTGGTGAAGCGGATTGCTTGGCATGGGCTCAACATTTGCAAGTTTTGAGCCAAATTTTCAGTGGCCTATCTCCATTCCTGGACCCTATCTCCACTTTTGATCATCTTTCTTAGCACAAATATTTATACTCGGATCACACTGGAACATTACTTTCCTCTAAAAACAAGTGTCACCACTGGTGACTCACTTTATATTTGCATTAATGATGAACCATCCTTTGTCTCTTACTAAACACTCTCTGGTTGAAAGGTTGTGTTAAAATGTGGGAGTTTTTTTGTTTTGTCTTATTGTGGGGGGTGTGTTTTGCTTTATTTATGTTCAGGTAGTTCTCTATAGCCTCACTGTTCAATGAGAGCAATCAGTGTACGAGCTGATGCTTTCAGCTATTATCTGTTGCCACAGTCTTGTGTTTTCTGATGTCCCCCAGTGCGTGTCCCAGAATAGAATGAGGATCCTCCGAAGAGCGTGAGGCCTCAGGCGGTCACCTCATGTGACCAAAGCAGAAGCTGTGGAAAAAGCAACTATCCTTAATTCTGAAAGGAAAAACCCAGCAGCTCAAATGAAAAAAATCCAACTTGGAAAGCACCGAACAATTTCTCGCATAAACATGAAAAATGCTGAAGATTTACAGGCAACTCCAAACTCTTTGATCTCAAAATGGTTCATACAGTCACAATATGAGAATTGTTATAAAAGGTATTTGAAAGTGATAATGTGGAAGATGGTGAACACGTTTGAGAAGCAGGCTTTATTCCAAGAAAAAAGGCAACATGAAAGAGGATGCCAGAATACTTCTGGAAAGAAGGGGGGCTGGTGTTGCAGCCAGGATGTGTTTCATTGGATTTAAGTGAAAACGAAGTGAAGAAAAACTTGGACTTTGCACACGTTACGTAGCCGTGAAAAGCCAGACATACATTAAGAGTTTGAAATTCTCTGCTAATAAAATATTGCTATTATGGTAATGCAGGCTTACAAAATAAGTGTGGACACTTCAGGATCTGGGCTGAGGGCCAGCAGACAGGGAACTCTGCTTCTAGCATGAATCACGACGTTGTTGTTTTTCTCAGTGACATGTTGTTTTCCTGGTAGATGCAAAAGGCCACTCTAGGGAAGATTGACTTGAATGAATAAATAAAGCTTGCTGTGACAAATGCGACCAAAAAGCCACAACTTGGTCACTGTTCCACAGCGCTCTAGAAAAATGTGCCAGGAAAGCCTCAGCTGGCAGATTCGTATCTTAGGGGTGTATGCTATGTACAGGAGAAAGAGCATGATTCTCTCATATCAGGATAAGTTGGTAGAAGAAAATGTAAGGCACTTGGCTTCGAAATACTAAGGAGTTCATTTTGTTGGTCATATCCTTCCTTTTTTGAGCATTTGCTTGAGCATATTTTGCCTGCATGTTTTTGGCATTCCTTTGTCGCATAATTCTGGTAGAAGCATCCCCTGCTTTTTATAGTTTCTGTTCTGGATGGAGTTTTCTTTGCTAAAGCTCAGGCTGCATCTCCTTCTTTGGATTGTTTTAGTATCCCACACTGTAATGTGGTGCTTTTATCTATCTATTTACATATGTATTTCAAACAGTGAGTGTTAGGCTGTGCTTTAGCGCTTTGGGAGTGAAACGTCATGCAGAGTGAAAAAACAGAGAATTAGAAACTCTGTGTCCCACCATATTACACCCCTCATTAGGCTGGATAAAAGTATGGGCAAAGCATTGGAAACCGATGCTGTGCTGAGCACAGTCTGCAGCTCATGAGAACTACATCCCATAGTGCAGCATCATTGATAATGTGTAGCTGCTTCAGGGTATTGAGAAGTTACTGATTCCTACTCATTGGACAATGTCCTCTGAATCAACATCTTGCCTTTAAATTAGTTTAATTAAAGTTTTTTTTTCTAATGTTTATAATGGAAACTGTCACAGGCTACTATAAACAGCTTAGGGATTTTATTGGTAAATTCTAAGAAATCATTTAGAAAAATTATCTGCAAAAAAACCCAAACAAAAACCAACAGTCACCTTTCCTTCAAGCAACTCTGCATCTCTTTACCCTCCTTTTCTCATAACAAGTGGGTGACAGGGTAGTGTGTGATTTGACGCTGATGGCTGTTGAGACTTTCTCACAGCAGAAATGTCTCCATTCTAGTTTACAGTTTGAAAAACTGTCAGCGTATATTTCTGTTTCTTGGAAAAACTTCTCATTAGCACTACCTGTTTGCTGTGATGAGGAAAACATGACCAAGACAGACAAACTTGATAATTACAGAAATGAGACAGTCATCACTGCAAAGAGACACAGCAAAAAAAAAAAAAAAAAAAAAAAAAAAAATCACTAGTGTGTGCTAAAAATTATTATTAATATCAGTACTTCCAGGTCCCTCCTCTGTTGTAGCAATTACTTCGTGCATCAGTCACCAGCACCTGTTAGCAGTTCTTTGCATTTAGGTTTTTCCATTGTGCAAGGTAATATCTTCTTGGGTTTTCTTTTGGTTTTGCTTTGCTTCTTTTTCTTTTCTTTTCGGATATATTTTCCCTGCCACTGATGATGTGGAGGGGGTAGAGCCAGAATAGTTGATCCAAAGTGGTCAAAGAGAGTATTCCATACCATAGACATCATGCCCGGTATAAGTGAGGGTCAGCTGGTGGGCCACTTGCCTTAAGCTTCCCTTCTGGTTGCTTTTTGTTCCCTGTTTTTTCCCTTTTTTCATTTGTTCGGGCCTTTTGTTTGTTTGCTTGTTCCCTCGCCTGCTCTCTCTGGAACTTGCTGTTCTGGGACAGCTGGAGGGGAATACCCCTGCTCCCTGCCTGCTGCTCGGGACGGGCTGTATCGGTTGTCAGGTGGTGAGAAATTGTGCAACATTTGTTTTATATATTCTGTTATCCTTATATATATTATTATTATTATCATTATTAATATAATTTTATATTTTTTCCTTTGCTGTCCTGGTGAACTGCTTTTATCTCAACCCGTGAGTTTTCCATTCTCCTCCCCACCCCACTGGGGAGGGGGGGAGTGAGGGAGCGGCTGAATAGTATTCGGTTATCATTTGGGGTTAAACCATGACAGTCCTTTTTGGCGCCCAACATGGGGCTCGAGAGAGGCCTGGCCAGCTCAGCTAAGAGAGCATCAGATTGAGGGTCCAGGGTTTAAAGCCCCTGGTCAGGCTCAAAGGGTTGAGATAACAGATTTGACCAGAGTGTGTTAAAACAATTTGTTATAAGCATCCATTGTATTACTTTAATTGTCACTTGTCACAATGTTGTTTCAATTGTTTACAGAGTGCTTCTCAGAGCTGTATCGTGTATCACCTTACCGTATGCTGTTTGTCACTGTTTATGTGTGGTTTATCACCTCTGGGCGTTGGATTAACACGATTGCTTCGCTGTGTGGTTTAGCACGGGTTTATGGCATGATAAAATCATTGGTGTTTAGACCAGTTTACTATCTGTATTCATATACGATAGGGGAGGGTGATGTGCAGAACGGAGTGACACCAACGGTTACAGCTCCGTACTTCGGGAGCAATCTGGTGGGGACTGTCAGTAATTATTCCTTTATTTTTCCTTCCCGGGGGGTCACCAGGCGGAAACTTCCTCCTTTGCTTTTCCTTTCTCCTCCTGGGTAAAAATGCCTTCCTTTGATTTCTCCTTGCCCTCCTGGTTAGTTACAGGAGTTTCTGAGAATTTTGAATGCTTTTGGGATGTTCGGACAGGCTTGCTGCTACTATCAGTAGGAATGAAGTTGTGTCTAATTTTGCTTAGAAACCGGTGCAGATGTAGGTGCAGGGTCACCCCAATTCCCTGCTACGGCCCCCGCGGCCGTGCCGTCCCCCACCACAGGTGCCGTGGCCGCCCCACCCCCAGCTATGGGCATCGTGGCAGCCCCAGCCCCCGCCACGGGTATCGTGGTTGCCCCACTCCCTGCTACAGGCACCGCGGCAGTTCCAACCCCTGCCATGGGCATCGCTGCTGCCCCAGTCCCTGCCATGGGCACCGCGGCCATTCAAGCCCCAGCTATGAGCACTGTGGCTGCTGTGACAGGTGCTGCAGATCCACCCATGCCGTTATCAGTTGCCCCTATACAAAAGAAGAGAAGCACAACGAAATCAGCTCGCCCCACGAAAGATGAGGATGCACCAGGGACATCACAAGAACAGGGAGAGGCAGACTCGGAGATAATCACCTGACCACTATCCCTGACTGAGCTGCGAGATATCCGAAAAGTTTTCAGCCGTAATCAAGGTGAGCAGCTTGTCACCTGGCTGCTCCGATGCTGGGACAACAGGGCCAGTAGCCTGGAACTAGAGGGCAGGGAAGCCAAGCAGCTGGGATCCTTGTCTAAGGAAGCGGCCATTGACAGGGCAATTGGAAGAGAGGCAGAAGCCCGCAGTCTGTGGAGGAGACTTCCGTCAGATGTGAGGGACAGGTATTTCTTTAAGGAAGATATTATATGCCACCCAAACAAGTGGATCACTACGGAGGGAGGTATCCAATTTGTGAGAGAATTAGCTGTGCGGGAATTGATTTATCATGACCAGGATGACCCGCAGACATCTGTAGATCCAGATGAAATCCAGCGTACCCAACCCATGTGGCGGAAGTTTGTACGTAGTGCACCATCATCGTATGCCAACTCATTGGCAGCAATGGGTTGGAAAGACAATGAGGCACCACCGGTGTGTGCAGTGGCTAACCAACTCCGACAGTATGAAGATAGTATCTCTTCCTCCTTACGGTCATGTGTCTCGTCTGTGGAAAAACCGGCCAAAAGATCCGAGAACCTGTTCGAAAGAATGTGCCGGGAGTTTCAGGAACTCAAAAGAGGATAGGTCCTACTTCCCACCTGTACAGACCAGTATCTCAGCTATTAGGAGAAAATCTTCCCCTGCTCAAGAGAGACGGTACACGTGGCGAGGTACCCTGTGGTTTTATCTCTGTGACTGTGGAGAGGACGTGAGGAAGTGGGATGGAAAACCCACCTCGACCCTAGAGGCAAGGGTACGTGAGTTGAAAAAGAAAACAGCCACAAATAAGGGTTCTTCAGGAAAATTGCTGCTCCACTCTCCAGTGGGCAGTTCCCCAGATGGGGTAGAAGGGCTTCTGATTCGTATTTACAAGAAGTGAGTAACAACGATGATATTTGACCCCATGTGTCCCACACGACCCCATTTGTTGATAGCGGGTATTATAATCAGAATTAGAGGGGCCCTGCCTCCAGCCAGGTGGAGGAGAGGGACAAGCGAGTTTACTGGACTGTGTGAATACCACGGCCTGGCACATCAGCCCCCCAGAAGCATAAGGCTCTAGTGGACACTGGTGGCAAGTACACCCTAATGCCATTCCAACTATAGAGGGGCAGAACGCATTTGTATTTCTGGAGTAACAGGGGGGTCCCAAGAGTTAACTTTATTGGAGGCCGAAGTGAGTCTAACTGGGAACAAGTGGTAAAGGCAAACCCATTCGTGGGATTGCTTTCGCTCAAGGACCTGGACGCACTTGGTGGGTAATGCAGGAGGATGGAGAAGCCCGATGTGTACCTCAAGGAGATTTGATTTTAGGTGAAAATAGCCAATAGTCTGAACTGTATAATGTTAATTGCTATAATATACTGTATATAATCATTTATATAATGTATATATTGTATATAATCATGTATATAATAATATACTGTATATAATCATGTCTATAGTTGTGTTCTATATCAAAGGTATTACAGTAAGAATCACCCGAATCAATGAAGAGCAAACTGATGAAACCAAGCGAAGTGCAGCAGTAGTGGACTGATTTCAGCAACTGGCGCACAGTCGAGATCGACATCTTCGACCTGCCGATTGCGGACAAGCTACAGCAGCCGTGCCAGATATATCGGCTATAAGCTCCAGATATAGCATACAACAATCCAACACCGCATACCATCTCCTGCCCTGAAAGACTGTCAAGACAGATGGAACCCGGGGTCATGGACTAAATAAACTCAATAGACATTTTGGAGGGATGGTCCATAGACTAAGGGAATGATATCTGTGTATATGTATTAACGACATAGAAGTGGCAGTGATTAATTGGAAAGTGAGAGACCTGAGCATGATGTGAATGGTATAGAATAAGGGGTGGATACTGTCCTGGTTTAGGCTGGGACGGAGCTAGTTTTGTCTTCAGCAGCTACCATGTTTTGGATTTAGCGTGTGAAAAATGGTGACAGTACACTGATGTTGTTGGTTGCTGCTAAATGATCAAGGACATTTTGCAGTTTCCCAGGTTTTGCTAATGTGTAGGTGCAAAAACTTGGGAGGGGTATAGCCAGAATAGTTGATCCAAACTGGTCAAAGAGAGTATTTCATACCATAGACGGCATGCCCAGTATAAGTGAGGGTCGGCTGGTGGGCTGCTTGCCTTAAGCTTCCCTTCTGGTTGCTTTTTGTTCCCTGTTTTTTCCCTTTTTTCATTCGTTCAGGCCTTTTGTTCGTTTGCTTGTTCCCTCGCCTGCTCTCTCTGGAACTTGCTATTCTGGGATAGCTGGGGGGGGGATACCCCTGCTCCCTGACTGCTGCTTGGGACGGGCTGTATCGGTCGTCGGGTAGTGAGAAATGGTGCATCGTTTGGTTTATATATTCTATTATCCTTATATATTATTATTATCAATAATATATTATTATCTTTCTCTTTGCTGTCCTGGTGAACTGCTTTTATCTCAACCCACGAGTTTTCCTTTCTCCCCAGTTCTCCTCCCCACCCCACCGGGGAGGGGGGGAGTGAGTGAGCAGCTGCGTGGTATTTGGTTACCATCTGGGGTTAAACCACAGCAATGAGTTAGTTAAAATAGGGTGCAAAGACTCAGGAGTGCTCTTGTAGTTATTGTATTCTTTGCCTCTCAGGATAACAGTAGTTTAGTACTCCTCCTTCATAGACTGAGAAGGATTCCAAAAACATAAGTGATACACTCACTTTATTTTTCAAATAAGGCAATGGGTTCTCTGCTTAGTGATTTTTGTCTGATGCCATTCTGAGGTAATGGCAGAGCCAGGTAAACAATCCATCTCCCACAACATCCAGTCCTGTGACCCATTCAGCTCATTGATTGGTACAAAGCCCTCAGAGAAACGCATAGCAGTACTGTCTCTCTCTGACCTTTCATCACGTCTTTGTAGGTACATGTGGGAGGACTCTTTCATGCAGATTTCCAGTAGAGATAATGTATAGTTTGTACAAGTGAAGTCATTTCAAGTGCTCTTAGCTTTCACTGAACTGAAAAGAGATTTCATAAAAAAAAGTTTTGTAAAGCTTATTCATAATTAATCATAGCTCTATGAAAGTGAGTTGCAATTTCTTATAGATACTTAATGTAGGCATATGATCTCCTGTGGAAAGCCTGATTAGTCTGCATTTAACAAGCCTAATGCAATTCCATCCACTGAGGTCACTGCCAGAGTGCCAAAATATTTTAAAATATTTTTTCTGAATCTTCTTAAGTCCTTCCTTGTCATCATTATGTGATACTAAATACATCTTAGCTGATTTGGAAGACAGTTATTAATATTCTTTTTATTTTTTCTGCAGCTAAAGAAGGAGATTTTCCCCAATTACTGGATGTTAAATCTGAATTAAGAGTAGAAATCTTTCCTCTTTTTTTTTTTTTTTTTTTTTTTTCATTTCTCTGGTTACTGTAGCATGTAGGGACACTAGGAGTGATTGTTCTTTTAATATAAAGGTTAGAAGTTCTTTGATTTTTTTGCCGTATTATCTTTTCATGGTGTATGCTTCTGTTGAGAAGAATGCTATATAGTTTAATTTTAGATTGGGTACAGATTAAGTAGCTTTTTCATTTTTTACTTCCGAATTATATGGATTGCATCATTAAGTTGTTATCATTTGCAAGGCTGTTGTGTAAACCTTTCTGCTTTTACGTCTGTTTCATATAATGAAGACTTTCAGTGATGGGGTTGGTTTTGTCTTGTTGGAAATATTTCAGGAAAAGCATCATAGAAATGGGGCCTAGAGGAGACCTGAGTTGTCACTTAAAATCCACCCAAGATAAGGTGCACAGTATTCTTGGCACGTGGCTTTGAAATGGCTCTTTAAAGGTTTTAATGAAAGATTTGTTTGTGTTTGTGTGCAGTCTTTCCTTGTAGGATTTTTTCCAGTATTTTTCATCTCTCTTGCTTTTCTCTGGATGCTTCCTGGGTTTTTATAGTTTGGAGCTCAAATTTGGGCACTGTATTCCAGCTGGAGAGACACCAGCGTTGAAAAGAGTAGAATAGTTACCACCACTGCTTGCATATAACATTCCTCTCATCTCTTAAAATTATTTTTTAGCAATCACACTGAGTGATATCATTGGCTTGCATTGTGATCCGCTACACCTCCTGCTTACTGAGTTCCTCTGTTTGTGTGAGTACATTTGCTAGCAGTTCTCCGGGATCATCGTGAATGTGTCTAATTTGAACTTTGTCCTGTTATTTTTACATTCTAGTTTGCCAGGAACACTTTGAATTTAAATGCTGTCTTCCCAAGTACGCATCCTCCCACTTTGGTAACGTTCCCAAGTTTCTCATGTGTAATTTATATCATTGTTGATGGTGTTAATGGAATACTGAATAGACTGAGCAGAATACAGTGTAGACCCCATATAATCCCACTGGAGACAGCTTGCTAACACAGTAGCAAGCCACTGATAACTATGGCTCCGTTATGATTTTCCAGCTGATTGTGAATCCTGCTTATGCTGATTCCCCGTGGAGGGAACTTTCTTAGGCTCCATTTGCGAATGCCCTCTGTGACAGACCAAATAGCTTGAGCATAGTTAAGATATGTCATTCCTACTGCTGTATCCTAGTCACTAGGCCAGTTATCCTGTCGAAGAAGGAAGTTAGACTGGTTTCACATAATCTGTTCTTGACAAGTTCGTGTTGGCTGTTTCTCATCACTTTACTGTGCGCTAGGAGCTTACAAATTGATTGTTTTTCTTCCTGAGTCTTCCTGAGAATTACAGTTAGCGTCCTTGTATGTGACACAGCGAGTCCCTCCTGCTTCCACCGTTTAAAATGCTGCATTTATGTTTCTGCAGTAATCCAGCATCTCCCCTTCTATGCTCTTTGCTGGTTACAAAACAGAACTTTGTGGCATTGGCACAAATGGAGTATTGGAAAACTAATTACATATCTATTCTCATGAGCTTCTCATCTGAATACTGCAGCTATTAGAGGATTAATTAGCTTGAACAAACATCAAATGTTTACAGCTAACTGATTTTTCGGCTTTACATCATGCACAATACCATTATGCTAAATTTGGTGTGATTTTTGCACACAAACTTCAACAACAACAATTCCTTGGTACAATACAGTTAGTTTCCAGGACAACACTTGCTGGTTTTACACCAACATACTAACTGCCATGCTAAGCTGCCCTGTTCCAGCCCTATTCCAAATATACACCTCAGCCTGTTCAACAACTAAAAGCAGCATGTCTGCTGTCTTAACAGCCGTTGCTTAAATATGTCCAAGTATCTTTGACAAAAATGGTTAACAACAAAAACTGATGCTGATCTATTTGCATTTCTCAGGCCTAAAGATGCATAAAAATTAGAGCAAAACAGGGGTGTAACTGAAATGTCAGAATCCAGGGGTTTATTCCTGTCCATCTGTGCAAAGCTTACATTGCTGTATTCCACATCCTCTCTTGGGTCCTTATTTATAAAGAATGCATGTAACCATTTAAAATTTGTTGTTGTTTCATTCAAGTCAAAGAGTTTATTCCCAAGCTTAGCATGAAGCATACTTGCAAGCAGTTGTAGGAATGTGCTTCCAGGAAATCCGCTACATTTCTTGTGAGCGTTATCACAAATTCAATTGACGGCATTTGAAAGCGCAAAACCCTTTGAGTCTTTGTGCGCCTGTTCACTGTATCCTGTTTCATGAACTGGTAGGTCCTCTTGTTGCCTCCTGTAACTCTCACCTGCACTCTCTAACCCTCGAAAATACCAATGTTTGTTTATTTTAGGACTACAGATTATGATAAATGACCCTCTGACTGCATTAGTTCTAGTAAAAACATTAAGATAAGCTATTCTCTGGATGCAAACTGCTTGGGTTACATTAGCAGAAAGAATTCATCTGTGTCATTTAATGTCAGCTTTGTTTTAGAATTGAATTTGTAGATGGTCGCTGTCAGCTTTCTTCCTAGCACCTTACAAGCCTGCTGTGAAGAAGCCTGTCCTGAATAAAGACAAGTACAATTTATCATTTAGAACTTGTATTTTTAAGGAGTCTCTGTCAGCCAAAGAGACAAGGTCTCTTGTTTCCAGAGCTGAAGGACAAAGCACAACAACGAAGCATCTCAATCAGAAATATTAGTGAGCTATTCTGAGCTTTTGTCTCTTGGATTTGGATTTTGTCTCTCTCATGCTTTGGATTTGGCTTTCTGGATTTGATCTCCTTTTGAAGTTGGTAGGGGGATTTCTGTTGATATCAAGGGAAACTTGCTCAGATCTTTCATGAACAGATCCTGTTAAAAGTCACAAATTTAGCAGGATTGTTGTGGGCTAAAGATCACCTAAATGCCATCAGTCTGCTATAAATGGGGCTGCTAGTGTGATTTAATCACAATCTCGGTTCTGTTGATGAGCATTTTCCTATGCAAGGATAACAACCAGAACCATTAATAACATGTGTGGTGACTTGTGTGCAGAGATTTTATAGCATCATTCCAATTTCTAGAGAGCAAAACATCACAAATAAGGAAGCTTACTGAAGTACTAATTTATTTTTCAGTGTTAACAGAAAAATACAGATTATGAATCAGACTGCTCTGAAAATAATGATGAGCATATTAGGAACCAAAAATACCACTGTGTGTTGTTCCCCAACACATTTATGGGTTGGTCTTTCACGAAATGTTTGAGGTAGGGTAGCCTGTAGAAGCTTGCAGAACTACTACTTAAAATATTGTGTGTAGAGGGGAATTCTGCGCTTCGTGTTAAAAATAAGCTTTTGTCTTTTAGAGTGTAAATTCATATTCTCTGTGCTTTTGGAAGATTGCTTTAATTCACACTTAATCAATTCTGAATATAACTTGCCATATGTTCAGACGTAGATTTATTTCTCTGTGTGACAAAGTTTTTTGTAATTGTATAGTTAAATGTCTCTCCTCTCTTTTTGTCAGCTTAGAAAAGAAGCATTCTTTATTCGGAGATGCTTGCGGTCTCTTTTGCCTCTATTTATTTAAACGTTATTCTTGCTGGAAATTGCCTTTATATTTTGTTTCAGAAAGGTTTATTTGATGGTTTTGAGTTTTCAGTTTGCTAAATCAGCTGTAAACCTTACTCTCTCTGTGCTATTGTAATGATGATCTTTAAAGGTAAAAGTGATTAGCTCATGAACAGATTTTAAATTTCTTTTTAGATTGACTGTTTGATTTGGCCCATCAAGACGGGTTTGGGTTGTTTGGTTTTTTGGTTTGGTTTTTTTTTTTTGACATATGTGTAATAGTATTTTTCTTTGTCACTCTCAGCAATTTTGTTGCTTTTGCATTGTTCATAACCTACTGAAGAAATCAAAAAGAAAGAAGTAATTGCTGAAATAGTTTGTACTTTAGAAAACAGGAGGTGACATGAATACATTGATTCTCTCACTTAGATCTCAATTCACAAACTCATCTAAAGAATTGGCATCCATTGAGTTTAGACATGTACTATTCTGAACTGGGATATTAGGTTTATCCAAAATAATATGAAAAGGGCTATTTTATCTTAACTGATAGTAGGAGTGCTGTGACAACTTATTGATATGGGATCTGAGAATTAGAAAGGGCTTTGAATGGGAAGCACTATTGTTAAAGTACGGTGTTCAGTGTGTTAAGCAAAATGTGCAATATTTCAGTTCTTTGCACTTTCTTAATATATATTCTTGTGGTAGAATAATAATTGAAAACAACACTGCTACAAACTGTAAAGTAGTGTCTCTGTCCATGTACCATCAGCTAGTATTGTCTTGATCCTGGCTTTGCTATTTAACCAGAGGTTGACCAGACCCTTGAATAAGGACGATGCGTTATTGTGTATGAGGAGTTGAGTGTTAGAGTCTAGCTGGTTTTGTTAAAATTGTATACATACTGATTTCTCTGTGTGTGGGGGCGTATATATATACACACATATAATTACATTGTTTTAAAAACTGCATAGTGCTTGCCATAATCTTACTTGGATTAATTAATTGTACTTTAGTGGTTTTACATGTGAAATGCTGATGGTGATCACACTATAGGTGGAGAAAAGAGTGAGATGCAATAACTACCAAAAAGTAGTTCGTATTCCCATAGTCACTCAGACACATAGCTTGAGATGAACGTAATAACAACTGTACAAATATCTAGCAATACGTTAATCCTATAGGACTATACACCGTTTGAGCACTTGAAATAAACATCAGCTTTTTGTTGACTTGCTTTTTCCCCCGTAGACCTTTGATTGTTGTAAGGGAGGACAGGCTACAGATGTACCTTTCAGTCACAGCTGGTCTGTGGAAAGCAGTGCAGCAATGTTGCAGGCGAGGGAGTATAAAAAGTCATAGAGGAGGGAAGGATAAGAAGTGCCTTTGAAGCTGATCTTAGTTGCCTTCTGAGGACCGTGGTACTGTTAGTGGTCTCCGATTGTAAGATTTCTGTCACATAGATATGAAGGTGAATACGTGAAATCTTTTTCTCTGCTACACATAGCAACACAAAGGATCAATGAATTCCCCAAATGGTACAGAGAAAAAAATCTACATCCAGAATTTGAGCTGAGATAGTCGAGAACAGGGCTAACCATATTTGTATTAAAGGAATGTTCATTTTTTTCTTTTATTATTCCTATCTGACTTGGTAAATTCTTCTTCCAGAACTGTGGCGTTTGTTTCTAGAATGGTTATTGTTTGTTCTCAAGTGTTGTTTCTTCTCTAATCTTCCAAAGCAAAACTGATACTCCGTGTATTTAGCATATGGAGTACAAACTCAATCAGTCTGCTTTATTAGTCTGTGTATTTCAATAGTAAAGCTAAAAACCACATGCTTTTGTCTTGCAATGTATCAAGGAAAAGTGCTTTTTCTTTTTGGAGTGAGAGTATTTTGATTCTTTAAAATGTATTGCTACAATATGTATTTTGATATTTTGTAATGAATAATGAATAGTAGATATTGCTAAACGTGCGTTAACTTGCTCTTGGTTGCTGACTCGGGAAATAAAATTGGTAAAAGCAGACTGGTTTGTTTTTACAGTTCGTATTCTGGGTAACACCAAAGAAGAAACCTTCGCTCCTAGGTTGCCTTCACACCTGAGAAGCCTCCAGTTAAAGCTGCTTCTGAAAGTAAGTACAATTTCTGCCTCTTTCCTCTGGTCCCTGTTGCTACCGGGTGGGCAGGGGCAAGGAAATCCCCAGAAGAAATTCCGGTCCTTATCGCCATCTATTCAGCATTCATTGTTGTCACTAAATATTGTGAGAAAACTATTTGCTTTTGGTAGTTTGATGAGCTTCCTACTGACTTTGCATGTTGAAATGGCTTGATGAAAAATGCAATTGATGTGAAAGGAAGGGCCAAAATATATGGCCGGGAGTGAGTGGGTGCAGAGGCTGGACTGGAGGGGTCAGCAATCGGGCAGGCTTGGGCTGCCGTGGAACGAACTGCAGCCTCAGTGGCTGCCCCAGGTATTCGTCTCTGAAATTTGGTTTCCAAAATGAACCAACACCTTTACTCCTTGTCACTTAAATTCAGAGACCTCTACATGTTTTGGCCTAGGAGGCTCGATTAAAGTTGTACTGGAAAGCTGTAAAAGAATTGTGAACAGAAGTCTGTTTGTAAACTGCAAGAGATCTGCTGTGGCTTTCTTCCTGTTTTGCTCCCATTTGCAAATTTCCAGAGGACTAGACACAATCCGTCACAGTTTTATTTTGTTTCTATATGAGATTCTTTTTGTCTTCAGCTAGCAAAGAAATGTTCTACAAGTTTTAGTAGTGAATATGCTAGCAACAGAGCATCTCGCATAAAAATGCATTTTGACAAAGTTCATACTGCAAGGCTTGCCAAAAAATTTGGTATTCCTTAAAATTTGCGAGTTCAATATGTGTCTGATAACTAACCATCTTCAGGGGTCTTTCCTCAGAGTTCTTTTTTTGGTTATCATCTGTCACTGCTTGTGATAAAATAGTATTGGGATTTAACGATGTATCCCAAATCCCTCATTTGCCTAAGCACTCTGTACTGTCCCTGTACATGTTCATCTGGATGTAACTTTTGGTGCAGCAAGACTGTAGTATGGAAATGTAGATAATGAACATTGATATCTCCAATTCTTTCCTAATGTTCCGTTCAGTTTTTAATCCTATCCTAAACAATTTTCTCTAGCTGCTCCCAGTTACACTCAAGTAATTCACAGATACGTGTAATAATCCTAACAGATTATTGATTTGCTTTCACAGCTCCCTTTCTCACTTGTTAACTGTCACTGCAAGGATATTTTACTTGGAAACATATGGAAGTAAAATGTTTGACTTTACTGTTATTGATATCTGATTTTTGGCTGCCTGCTAGAACTGGCTGTAGTATGAAGCATATTTTTCCTTCATGTCAGCCTGATGATTTAGACACTATTACTTAGCATCTTAAAAGAACAAACAAAGAAATTTAGATTGATTCAAATTCATACAGCTATTTTCAAATACAAAAATTGTCTGGCTGCCATTTTGCACAAAACCAAAAGAAAATCTTGTATTGTTTCACAGTGAGGCATTTTTGCATCCTGTGTTGGAAAGCCTATTTGTCATCTGACATGCATTTCTACCTGCCTTTTCTATCTGAGCAGACTGAGTTGAGGAGTAATGGATCCAGTCCTCTGTGGGTGGAAAGGTATCCCTGTCATAAAGAACAGAAGGAGAAGACCTTTGCCCATAGTCTTAGCAGAGAGGCCAAGGAGTAATTCTCCGTAGACTAGGATACCCTTTGAGATTTTCAGATCAGCAGGAGGGCGGCATGTGTAAGAGAAACTTGTCCTCAGGATGCCTGTGCCATGTCTATCATTTAGATAAACAGGCTGCCTTATTCACATCAGTTTGTCGTTTCCCATACATATTAAAATTTACCTTGAAATATAATAAAAGAGTTATTCTTATCAGCTCTGGAAAAGCCCACAGGTGCAAAAGAAAGAAAAGTGCAAGAACATCTTGTATGTTATGCTTTCATTAAGGGATGTCATAGAACCACTTCTGATAATTTTACGTACTGCATTTAATGAAAATTTCTAGCTAATGCAAAGTAAACCCTGACAAGAATCCTTACAATAATTTTCGGTGTTCGTTGCTCCACAAAGGCATTCCACAAGCTCATCTAAAAGGATTTTGTACAGAGCTGATAAGAACCTAGTCTGTAAATGATCTCTTACCGAAAACAATGTTATACTTAGCTTTTATTCGTTATGAATTTCCCATAAACAACAGTATCTGTGGCTTTAATATTAAGCTTTGTGAAGGGAGCCATAAAACTAGTTGCACAATGATGCTGTGTGGATAGTTTAACCCCCTTTTCTTCTGGAGCTTCTAGTGCCAGCACAATTGGAAGATGCTGCCAATTATTATAAATTGTGTTTGCAATTCGAAGGAGCCGTGTTTTGCCAAGTTGTGTGAGTATGTACCGAAAACATAATGTGCTGGTTCAACCAAGCGCTGCTCAGTGTATAATTTTAGCCTGGTGAATCATTATATTGTGCTAAAAGCTTGCTACAACCTTGCTGCTGTAAAGCATTAACACAGTGTCTGTAGGCCTCCATCTCCATTAAGTCAAATGCTATTATAAATGCATCTCTAATGACATGTATTTTGCTGTGGACTAGTAAATGCTTTTTCCCCACCAAGCATTTCACTTCTACATGTAGAGCACTCTGTGGTAAATAAAGGTTACGTGAATTAGTGCGATGTGGGAGATACTTAAAAATCTATAACTGAATCTTTCCTGTTACTCCTAACACCAATGCTTTGATTGGAAACCTTACAGATTAATTCACTGAACTCAGAACCATATGGCAGTGATAAAACATAGCACATACCCTGCAAGTTGCACACGCAGCAGTAATTGGAAATGAGAGATAATGCGGAAGTCATAAATCTCAAAAGCATGAACATCAGCTAAACATCTACATAAAATTACTGACTGTGTCTGTATTTCAGGGTTCTGTTGTTTTCTCTCATATAATTTGTTTTTTTGAAAAGAAAACCAAAATGGAAAGGTGTAAAGTATGTGTTAAACCCAATACTGTTTGTTCAAGTAAAATATGTAAAAGCTGCATGAAAACAGATGCTCACAGACACTTTCTGCAGTGATCTATTTAAAAATAGCTGCTGCAGAGTAAAATAAGTACAATAATACACAGTGCTTGATACTTCACGTCATAAAAGATACAGGTGAGAGAACTGCCAGTGCTACATGCAGTTGTTATAATTTCTAGTGTCAGAGTGTGTTAGAAAACTATTTCAAACACCCACAGGAGGCAGCACATTGGTAGTGAGTTGCTGAAAGTTGCATAAGACTGCTCATAATGGGTACTCTTGGGTATATCAAACAGTAGCGTTATTCCTGGCATACTTATTCCTCTCAGAGCTTCAAGAAATCATTGCAAAGTGTTTTTCTGGGGGGAAAAAAAAAGGGGGGGGGATGCCATCCATTCATTCATTGGAACAGAAAAAAAAAACCATTTCAGGAAGATATGAGAGAGGGTGACAGCTAATTTACCAGTCCCACCTAGGGGTCCTGCATAGGAAATGAGGTAATGCACCATATCCAGATTCACACTGTAGAGAGATTTTAAAGTAGCAAAGGTGCAACTAGTTCGTTTAGAAGCTGAAGCAAACAACATGGATTAGTAGCCAGGAGCAAGTGCTCTGTCTCTCCAATTGCCCAAACCCTTAAAGATATTAGACAGGAAGCCCTCAAGGATCGCTGAAATACTGGCCAGCCCTTACTTTGTTGAAGCGACAAGGTCATGGCTATAGGCAATGCATTACTGTAATAATTATAATGGGATTTGGTTGTTATGGCTTTGAAATGCTGCACAGCATGAGGCAGTCCTTAGGAGACACACCTGCTGGGAAACAACTTAAATGCAATCTATTTGGCATCTTCTGATATTTCTGTACTCAGAAATTATTGGGAATTTGGAAGAACCCTAAATTTTCCTGCAAGCTCAGATTAAGCTAATAAACTAGCTCTCTTTTGGTTTAAAATCTTTAGCTGATCGTTTTTGTTCAAGGTAAGGAGTAAAATTTGAGCCATACAGAAAGGCAAATATGTTAACCATAGTTGCTGCATGATGGTCTTATCTCTGAAATACTTTAAATTATGTTGATTAGTTAGTCATCAGAAGAAAACAAACCAACCTAAACACACATTAAGTTCTCCATGTTACAGCAAGTTTCATTAGGACTTGAGCCTCATTACTCTCTTCCTAATAATCTCAGTTAAAGCTGTGGTTTAGTTCCTATAATTTACTCTCAAAAATGATTTTTTTCCTGCATCTGATAACAGAATAATAGAAAGGAAGGCTGCTTTCCTCAAGAGATTACCTAGTTCAGCACCCTACACTGAGGAAGATCAGATTTGCCTGCAAATTTCCTGGTGGATGTTTTTTCTGAACTATTTGCAAATATCAAGAAAGCACTGTACTAAGAAATTCGTTTAACATTTTCATGTAACTAGGGGGTGTTTTCTGTAAGGAGCCTCTTCCCGTTCCTCACCCCTCTTTCCCCTCTGTAATGTCCAGTGGTGGGTTCATTTCTGTATTCTGCAAAGCTTGCACTCTTTTGTGAGACCAAGACTGCGTCGATACCTGCCCTGTTCAAGTGATTCAGTAAGAACTGGTCAACATTTTCACAATATATAATCTTAAAGCTTCTTGCTGCAAATAGAGATCTTTTCTTTGCGGCCTCCTTTTTCCTCCCCTTCCCAACCCCCAAGGTACATGTGGCCATTGAGAGCAATTAATGCCGTCCACTTTATGGCAATTTTCTACTTATTGGAAAATGAAGTTTGGTGCTCTTTAAATGAAACAATTCAGTTGCATTTCCCAAAATGTATTTTCATTTCTGCTTCTCTGTCCTGGGCACTGCGTGTTGCCTATACCCTTTCCACTGTGAAGCACTCCAGTTTGAGCCCAGTGCCCCATTTGAGTGTATTGACAAGAAAGGCGTGATTACCTCTCCTATCTTGCATATAGCGTACAATAACCCTGTCATTACCTACCAGGACTGCTTTTATTTTTTCTG
Organism: Phoenicopterus ruber ruber; assembly: GCA_009819775.1. NCBI lineage: Eukaryota > Metazoa > Chordata > Aves > Phoenicopteriformes > Phoenicopteridae > Phoenicopterus > Phoenicopterus ruber. Next base: position 12,904,712 of record CM020221.1, on the reverse strand, counting down.
CAGTGTTACATAACTGACTCAACTATGACTCATATCAGCACTCTGGTAGTTTTCAGCAGTGCTGCAGTGTAGGCTGACAAGCCTGCAATTCTTAGTTCTTCTCCTTCACATTTTAAAAAATTTTATTCTGTCCTTTAATCCAGTGGATTTACTTTGTGCTCTCCGCATCCCAAGTTATCCTTTGGAAAACTCAGGCATTAAAGATGGATCTAGTGGTACATGCTAGTCTTCCAAGAGAAACTACTTGTAAATACTAATGCTGAAGTGGTTAGTTTTAAGCTGTGTTGTAAAATAAACACTTCTCTTCTTGTTGCTGTTCAAGTCAAAGGTATATGTGAATATGAGGTCAGCTGAGTTGCTTTGAAGAGCCCGTTGTGGCTGAAGAATGACATTTTCCACATGCAAAGCACTTGCTTCTAGGCCAAGAATAGAAGTGACTGAATCTTACTGCTCTGAAGTATGTTAATGGTTACGTCAACTCAATTTGAAAGGTTAGGAGTTTGTGCCATAGATTATCAAAACTGTCATCTTTATCATAAGATTAGGAAGAGGAGGCAAAGATTATATTGACCTTGAAAACTGAGTTCTGTTGTCATTTACAAAGATGATCCATTTAAGCTCAGTCACATTTGTGTTAAACAAAGTACTTCATATTTATCGCAGTTTCTGCCCAAGTACATCTGGCCTTTAGCTTTCTTTAGGATATGTCTTATTAGTAGCAAAAGTACCAAGCAGGTGTCCTCCTTTTTCATTTTGTTTCTTATTTTCTAACGTACACAACTTCTGCTTCACTGGAATTGCAGAAAAAAAGGGCTAATAGGTTTTCAAAATTCTTGCTTGGAGGTTTATAAGCTATTGCTAATGTGAGTATATTCCATTAGCAACCACTTGACTAATTTTGCTGCTTAACTTGCTATGAAAATTGGTCCTAATGTGTTTAATCTTGTTGCTTGCTTTCTCTTGAAATACCCAGTTGCCCAAATGTTATACCGTGTAGTGTATCAGCAAGTGACTCTGTGTTATGCTGTTTGTTTGAGAAATATCCTCTTTAGTGTCTGTCTACATTAGTAAAACATAATTTATCTTGATTAGAGTACTAGTATTTCCTGCCCAAGGGATAAAACCTCTTGGATCATTGTACACCAGAGAAATGCCTATCCTTTCACAATTTCAGCTATGTAAACATATCTTCTCTGAGCTTCCAATATCTAAATACTTTTAAAGAAGTTCTGTGATTGCAATAAACAAAGAGAAGAAATATGTAAATTGTGCTGCCTTAAAGACAACTAGCAGCACTCTAGGACCGAACTGAGACCTCCAAAGAACTGTTCTAGTCTGAGGGACTCAGTTTCTATCTTAACTATTTATTTTAAATTCTTTTTTGGTTCACATTGCTGATACCTTTGGTGCCCTGACTATTCTGTTTTTTTTCTTTCTATAGTCAGTGCATGCTGGAGAAATACACATCTTAATGTGTCAAATCATCCCTAAGAGAAAAGCTTGCATTTGTGAAGAAGTCCTCCAAGATCAGAGCGAGCCTCGTTTAGGAAAACAGCCTACTTATGTCGCTGTCCTAGGTTCAGGAACATTAAGACACATAAATCAAAACTAAACTATTATAATGTGTACTAAGCAAAGAGAAGCCAGTGCTTACTTAAGTTGCCGTGTCAGCTGAATGGCCTTGTTACAATCCAGTTCCGAAATGTAATGGTTTGAACTAGTCACTTGGTTAAAAAGATGGAATCCCTACCTCATTTTTAAAAAGCATCAGACTAAGCTTGTACAGGTGTTCTGCCCAAACACTTTTTACTAAGAAATCCATATTTGGATAAAACAAACTATTTCAGACACTTTCTTTTTTTTTTTTCCTGTATTATTCACTCGAGCAATATGACTTTCTTTCCTTCCACAATGAATGAATACATAAGCAAGCTATTTTTACAATTCTTTTGCGCTGTTAGAAAAGTTAATGCACGTTGCATGTTGTCACTGGAAAGTAGGAATACATGTCAAAAGAGGGAGTTTTGTGTTTCTCAAAGGGATTTTACCTTTTTTTCTGTCTAGAAAGTTTTTTCTTGTCCTTTTTATAAAATCATTCAACAGTTTCTGTAACAAAACACTGAAAAAGAAAATGTGCTGAGTAAGAATCCCTGTACACTTCTGAGTTAGCTGTTGCATTCCTCTTAGTCTCTCAACCACACTTTGAACGTTTGGGGCCACACGGTGGAGTTCTGTAAAAAGGCTGGGGTATTTTTCTTTAAAGTAGTCTTGTGCAGCTCTCCTTCAGTTTCTTTAATCTAGGAGTGACTTGTCAGTTTTGATTTTTTTTGCCACAGGGAGCAGTTATTTCTATTTAAAACAAATGCCAAAACCATTTGATTGAAATATTTGGCAAAAGAAGGAATTTAAACTAATGCCTTCAGAAGTTTATATAATGGGCTGATGTTTTCTTCCTTTGATTCTTGCTGCATTAAAAGCAATGTGGAAAATACGCAAATGTGACAAAACCTTTCAGAATGGAAGAGGAGAGAATTAAAGCTGCTCAAAATTTATGGGGAAATTCAGAGATACTCTGTTGATTTGTCCTCCAAGGCCAATAAGGCCTTTTTAATTCCAACCCAGTAAGAAGAGGAGCAGCTTTGAAGAAAATGGCTGACAGAGGAGGATTTTTAGAGAGAATCTTAGGATTTATTGGGTCATGCAAGTTCAGATTGATTTCAGTGTCTCTGATTCTACAAAGGCTCTGTAAAATGTTAGAGATGAAACTGCTTGGTTTTAGAACAGGACAGCATCAATTAGAAACATGCTTTTTATTTGGAAGGTGTTTTAGTTGAGTACTACTAGTGTAACGGAAACAGGCTTAAGAGACTTTCTACGTTGGATCTCAAAGTTGCAATCCAAAGTTTGATGCCGAGTAAGAAACTTCATAGCTGCAAAGACAAGATAATAGTGCCTCCTCCCATAGCAGGGTGTAGTGAAAACTCTTGGTGAAGCACTTGGATACTAAAGTGATGGCCACTGAGGGAAAGCACTGTCAGAAAGAATCCTGTCTTAAAGTGGTTTTTGGTTAGTATGTAATTTGTCATTATGTCTTATGTCAGTATGTGGTAGTTTACACTGAACAGAGCGACTAAACCAAATTGTTAATTGTTGTCTGGTTCACTGAGCACTGCCTATCGTGTACACGTAGTGAGCAAAGTACAATTATGTCACTTGAAGACTGGATTGTAACACTCCAGAGGGTGAAGTCAAGATTATACAGACCTCTTTAATCACGGCCTTCCCTAACTTTGGAATGCTTTACTTGTATGTGCAATGATTACTACAATCATTTTGCAACCTTAATAACCTTCTCCTTAGCACACTCTTTTAATTACGATTTTATATTCCATCTCTTCTTCACATGCAACATAGAAAGATATATGTTACATTTTTGCTCAGTAGCAATTTGTTCCAGATTTCCCAGTCTAATTAAATGAGAAAGAATAAGTGATCTGGGAACCGTGACCCACAGTACACAAAAAATTCTTGTAGAAGATTTAAAGTATGTGTATATATTTTATGTTTTTATGATTCAGGTATGTGTTTGCATGCATAAGTGATCAAGAAAGTACCTCTTTAAAATGTATTATTTCAGCCTTTGTAATTAGTCATCTGTCTTCTCCCTTCTCTCTTCTCTTCTCTTCCTTCCCCCAACAATTTTTGATCACTATGGAATGAAAAATGTCACTGAACCATGTGTAAACTCTTGAAGCTATCAATGCAAATTCCTCACGTTTTTCAAGGGAGGCGTTGTTGGCATGCACCATCAGTTTATGCAGCGTCTTTATCTTCCACGGTGCTGCAGTTTGTTTAATGGTTTATGTTGTTGGGCATTGCCCAGCAAAAAAAGAAATACATGATACCAGTCCTTACTAATGCAATGTTACTCTTCCAGCAATTTAACATAGAGACTTTTAACATTAAGCCAATCACTATACAAAATCTGCTATGGAAACAGCTCATCTGAACAGCTTGAAGACTTGGATGCTGTAGCTGCTGTGCTAAAGCACTCTAAATTGAATGTGAGATTGTAAGCTTAGCCTTACCATTTACTTAAGTTTCTGATATCTGGATTGGAGTGTCTTTATTGACTGCTAACAGGAAATTATTTCACATGCAGTTACGTGTAAGTGGGAATACGGGGACTCAAGTCGCTTGTGTGATGTTCTGAAAAGGTAATTTCTTTGGGGGAGAAGTAATAGTTGATTCTTTGGAGCTGCAATGTGCTGCAATGAAGTTAGATTTCTGTTCTTCTTAGATCTGTGTTCTGTGAGGTACCAAGCAAATATATGAGAGGATGCAGATGCAGAAGAGGTTGGAGGCTTTATTCACTGGCTACTGCTGTTGGTCTGTTGAGGACCAGCACTGGAAAGAAGCTGCTTTTAAGAAAGGAGAGGAAAATATGAGTGTATTATAGCCCTTAAATCCTGAGTGATGCAAGGGATGAGAAGCTTTCTAGCTCTTACTGTGTAGTATTGGAGGCAGAGCATCTTCCAGATCAGAAGACTTACTAAGATCTGTGAATCTATTAAAAGATATATTTGCCACTGACGTAGCAGCAGCATGGAATATTTGTTATATGGGCATATATTTATGCAAGGAAGTTGAGAAATCTCTCCATTAGTACTGATCAGTATGTGTGCAGTCTGGCATCACATAAAGTGGTTGTTGCTGCCTGATTTAGATTTATCTATATCCACTCCTCCCCTTCCTCACTCGCTGAGCAGCTACCACATTTTCTCAGCAAGACTTCACTTAGAGCCATGACTGCTCCTGAATGACGTTGCAAAGCTTGAAATGGTAATTCAGCAGCAAGGCCGAGACGGTTTTCAGCGCGGTGCTGCTTAGAATGGCCCCGGCATGTGGCATTCCTGCGTAAGGCAGCAGGGTCATTTCAATATCAGTGTCAATATTTAATGCGGTACTGAAATGCCAAATCATTGAACTTTTCTTTTGGACCAGATGTTTCTTTTGTAGGAGCTGTTATTTAGAGCCGCTCAGAATTTTAATTTCACTTTATGCAGTTTAGATTCTACTCTGGTTGATGCCAACCCTTTCTTGAGGCACTCTATCCATTAACTACTCATTTTTCAGGGAATGGTATAATGCCTTTCCAGATTAAGATTACAAAATCAGTCTTTTCCTCAGGTTTAACTGTTGCTTGCACATAAGCAATCATCCAGCCTTCTTTCTACTAAACCAACAGTATTGTCATTAAATGAGTAGCAGGCCTGAAGTCAGTCATCTTGAAGATAATGTCCATTGCTGACAATGCAGTTGAGTTGCTGTTATCCTGATGAAGTGAATCACAAAGAGGAAAGCAGCAGATCAATGCTGCTTCTGGTCTTACTAAAGAAAATAATTTTAGTCTGAAAAAGAAAGTTAAATTCCTTTGATCGGTGCCATATGCTTGAGTTTATAATAGGCTTTTGTGTCCCCTATTAGCTGGATCAGATTGAAAGTGGGATAATTATCAGTGAGGGTTAGAAATAAAATACTCAGTTTGCTATGTCAAAATACCTTCATTTTTATGTCAGTTGTGCTGCCTTTCTGGTAGGGTGAAAACCAACTCTGGGTTTAACAGTAACAGCACAATAATGGAACTTCAACCCTTTCCTTGCAATTGGCTGCAGAAGTCACCTGCCCGTTTTGCCTTTGGGCAGGGGAATAGGGCATACGTTTCTAACTACGGCTGGTGTGCTGCTATGAAGGCTGAAAGTTTTGTATTGGTAAAAATTATAGGCACCCTTTCTCATTTATCTCCATTTTTTCCCAATAAGATTCCAATGTGAATCATCTATACTACAGAGTTTGATCAGAATTGTTATTTCAATATTAACTTTGAACGCTCAGATGCAATAGCTTGGATTGACTTGGACAGTTGCATGTTTTGGAGAGACATCAGTGAGTCTGCTTGGTGTGTCAGACTAAAGATGAGTTTATTGACATTATCTATACTGATGTAACAACATTTATACAGGTAAGTAAAAAGTACGAGCAAATAGCGCTACTGCATGTCCTACTATGTGCTTATGCTTCACACCCACTGTGAATTTAAAAACAAAACAAAAACCCACAGTAATTTTACTGGTTTTGCAGCAGAAAAAAATTGCATTAGAATATTTGCAAAAGAAGTAAGAGCAAACATTTGGTCTTGTAGCTATGATCATCCACTCCTTGTGCCTTCTTTAAGAGTCTATCCAGTGGAGTTTGTCTCTGGAACTGTGCGCCAACATTGTGTGGACCTGTGTCTAATTAAAGAGCTTCTAATTGCTTAAGAAATATTATGACCTAAAGGCTCTTATAAAACCAAGAATCTCTGAGATACATAAGGGAAGCACTAAAGTCTCTATTGAGATTGTGTTCTTTGTACTGTATTTTATTATATAATTTTAAGCAAAGCTCCAGCAGTCGTAGGTGTTGGGAAAAGATGATAAGAGATTGTTGCTATAGATGACTTGTATTGCCATGGAAATGCTGTTCTTCAGAAGTAATAAGCCTCCTTCCTATTGTGCATTATGGACTGCTAATAAAGCATATTAAAAAAAAAAAAAAAGAAAAAATTAAATGAACTTACTTGAGAAATAGGCAATAATAAATGGTTTTTAGGATAATGAAACAAGATATTGGGGTTGGATAGCAAAATTGCATTTGTTTTACAATGGGCAGTAACACAATTATCAGATGATTAGTCTTTGAACATTTTCCAAAATTCAGTTGATACAGAAGGATAGAATTTGTTTTTGGTTTTGGCACATTGTGATTCATTTCATAAAATCAATGTGCAAGAAATCTGTTTCAATACTGTCTGACGGGGCTTTTTCCCTCTAGATTTCAATTGTGCATATATTAGCCAGCAGGATAATATAATAACTGCCGGTAACTAAAGAATCTGTCATGATTTGTATAGAAATGGGCTATTTGTTCATCACTCTGGTTTTAATTTGCATAAGAGTAGATAACTGTTGTTCTTCAGCAAATGGATAATAGAATCAATACAAGTGTGAAAGTGTTTGGGAAGTGTTCATTAGTGCAAGCACTCATTATTTTTCAGTCTTGGAAATTTCATTTATTAATATCTGAGAATAAAATCATTTCCCTGACTTTCTGCCACACTGCTCGGAAAGCCTAAAAACTGTTTCCAGACAGTTCTTAAGAGTTTTGTTTATTTCCATTTCACTATCTTTTTTTTTTTTTTTTTTTTTAATCTTAAAATATTGAAAGAAGGATGAGACCAGAGATGTGTTCTATCTTATTCTTTAGTCTGCTGAAGCCACGAAGAGTCTGTTGGTTGACTATAGTCAGTTTTGGACTTCCCAAAATGGAGAAAGAGATTTCAGTCTTCCCATTTTCTGTATTCTACAATATGAATATGGGAATAAAAGGATACAAAAGCAAGCATACATAAACAATTTAGAGTAGAAAAGTGTTACTATAGCTAACTGGTTGAAAGCACTATCATAAGACATTACCTAAGGCAAGTAATTTATCTTTGTTCAAGTCAGTATTGGGGAGACAATACTGTTGCCTCAATAAGGATAACAAGAGAAAGGCAAGACGGTTCCTGCTAATGGAGTGTCGTCTCTTTATGGAAATCAGTCTGATTTTGACAACTCTCTTTAAAGAATTGTTGTTGAATCAGAGAAGTTCATCATTACCACTGCATGTCTACTGGTTGTGTCACGATCCAAACAGGCATGTAAAATTCTTAACAGCACAGTAATCATTTCAACTATTTTAGGAATGAGAAAATCTCCTGCTTCATTGTGATTGGGATAAATGCTACAGACTTGATCTTGACTTGGGCTAAATGAGTCCAATTCCGTCCCTCCACACATACGCAGTATTTTGGGGATGTCAGTTTTCCCCTATATTTCTTTGTTGTCTTGTACAACTGAGGAAAGGCGCCAGCTACTGGCACACAGATAAGATATGCAGAGGTAGAATCCTGAACTTTGAGCATTGACAAAAAAAGAGAAACCTAAATTAATGCATTTCCACAAATCCTCACAGGACTGTCTTTAAAAGATAAAGTGGTTTTTTTTCTGGTATTTTTGCCAGTTCTTTTAGGTGTGCCCTCTAACTGTAAGAAAACAAGCTAGATCCTGTTTTGCAGTCTTTGCCCTTTAATAGAATCCTGGACCTCTAATTCTATTGAGTGTAGACTATATCCACATCCTTTTGTTAGAGCAGGCAGAAAAAGATGTGCTGTGTAGGTTTTGTTTTTTCAACCAATTTTTCTAAGAGAGCTTTAAAAATGCTTAACTCGTTATAAAAAAGAAACAAGTCAGATGTGCTGCAAACATTTTATATACTGCAAGGCGCTGTCTTCCTCTGAAGCACTTCAATACCCTGGTTGCCATGGCAAGAGAGAAAAAGAATAAAAAATTCCTGCAGCGAATACCTTTATAACTCCAAAATCATCACTCAGCAGGGCTGTGTGCTTAATAACTCATAAAAAATACTGTGGATTTTTCAGAAGGCTGGGAGGGAATTTCTCCACTGATTTGTCTCATTCTGTTCAGATGATTGCACATGCTGCTAAAGAGCAGAGGTGACCAGGAGGAGTAGCTACATGATGGTGTGATTTTTAGCTTTGACATGGGCGTGAGCACGTTCAAACCTTCAGGCAAAGAGAGCCTGGCTCCCTGGCACGGCATGGAGGAGCACTCCAAGCAGCGGGAGTGGCGTGGGAGGACGGGGAGACTGCTAGCGTCCCTTGTGCCACCTCCTCTGTGAGGAGGAGGAGGAGGAGGAGAGACTGGGCAGCATGTTTTTCAGCCCAAGGATGATATTGTTCGCTGATGCAGTTGAAAGCCCATGCTTGTGCAGCCTCGCGTTCAGCAACGGGTCCCTGAAACCAAATGCCTTGTAGCTCCAAAGAAGGCTGAAGATGCCGCTTACACCTGTCAGTCGCCACCTTTCACAGCCTTGAGCTGTCCCCTCTGTGCCAGGCCCTGGCTCACACCCAGTGTGCTAACAGACTTGAGTATCTATTATGTTATGCCATCTACAAATACGCACTTTTTCGAAAAGCTCTGGGCTTTATGCTGGAAGTGGGGGAACATTTTTGCTCAGTGAATACAGGGTATGGATCTCCAATGTCCTGGCTATTTCAAAAACATCCCAAGTCTTCCTAAGCCGTAGGAATGTAATTTTTGAAGCTTTTCCAAAGAAGTCTGACCCAGAGGCACTTGATACCCAGTAAATCATGTTAGTACTTGCAGCATTTCGCAGAGTTCAGGTTGAGACCTGCAGTAGGATTGGTGGCATTTTGAGGCTTTCAGTGATAGATGAGAGTGCCCACAGTCATAACAACTTGATGCAGCATCCTACTGCTAGCACCATCTGCTGCAATTTTTAAATATAGAAGGGGATTTTTCTTAGTCAGCATGTTTCTGTCAGAACTAGCTCTTCATAGACCTAATCTGAATGCCTCCGCAGAGCTTCAAACTTCATCAGCTTTCTAATGGAATAACACAACATAGCCTAATCTTTTCAAAGTGTTTGCCTTTTCTTAGCAAATGGAATCAATTTTTACTCTTCAGTGATTTCTGTGGCTGTGTCTGCACTTCTGTCTAAAATGTTTCCTGGTTTTGCACTATAATTTGTATTTCTATCAAGAATGATTTCAGGGTTTGAGAAGCCATCAACTGCTGAAATATGTGGAGAGCTGCCTTTTTTTCTTGAATACTGCTACCATAAAGTGAAATCTGTGATAACATCATCAAACAGCTACCTACCTTACTTAGCTTCAGCTCACTCCTAGTATTTTTTCAGGGGATGCCTCAAAAATGTGGACGAAAGCAATGCTAAATAGCCATGGCAACTGTCTGCAAAATGCCAGGTAACTTTTCTAAGATTGTTTAAGAATCTGTCAGCTAGGAGTCATGATGGTTAAACATCTTTACAAAAAGTGTTCCAAAAGCCACTGATGAAAATACCTGGGTTTATGGTATTGCTTGTTTGTAGTTAAGATAGCGCTGTGCAGGTACTGATCCCAGCGCTGCAGCTCTCCGCTTATTGTGCCAGCGAAGCTTCTTGGCATCTAAGCTTTGCATCACTCGCACTGTCCAATACCTCTGTACCGTCCATCTGTATGGAAAATGGCCTGCTTCGGAACATGGGGACAAACGCACTCGGAGGCAACAGCAGTACATACTGCAGGAAAATCTTTTTCCTGAGCTGACAGAGGACTTAGGCCAATACAAGCCATCAAACAAGCCAGTTCTGTCCACTGTCAGTATTTCCTCCTGCTTCCCCAGGAGACAGAACTGTTCTGTCCCCTGCTGAAACTTTTTACACATTGCTGCGGGCCCAGGGTGGGCTCAGGCAATGGCCGGGGGGGCTGCCATGCTGGCTGCTCATTCACCCAAGTCTGTGAGACACAAGTGATTGTTCAAGGAGTGCACAACTTGTCCTCACTTTCAGAGGCCTTTTTTCCCCCCTCATGTCCCTTGTACCCCGAGGAAGGTGTGACACAATAGGGATGTCCCGCAGGGTTGACACCCGCAGGCCACTTCTTCCTCTGATTGTTCCCCCACAGCTGTTCTGCAAACACTTCCTTCCCTTGCTGCCCCTGAACAGCAGCTTGAGAAACTAAATGTACAAGGAATGGCTTGCTGTGTCAATAAAATAGAATTTTACATATATATGTTGTGCTCGCACATCTTAGGCTTTCAGCCTGGTCTACTTACGAAACATTTTACATTTAGTGTTTGCTAGGATCTTACTAAGCAGTTGGTTATTTTGCTCAGATTGGTGCCTGTCTTTCTTCTCAAAGTATTTTATGGCACGGTTATACTGTATTGACCTAAAATGCATCAATAATTTGAATAGGTAAACAGATGACTAAGAAATGCGTATTTATTTATGTAGCGGTCCATAATGCCCCCTTCTAAGCTGTCAGTTCATCATGCAAATATGTACATCATTTAGTTGCTGAACTGAGAATTTATATGTGTATTAGTTAAAGAGCCTCTTGAAAAATAGCTACGGTAATAATTCTTCATAGCTACATATCATGTCTGACATGTAAAATGAAAGAACAAAGTCACTAGCTGAAGCCTTGGATGGCAGATGAAATGTCTGACTAATAAAGCCTGAAAACCAAGATTGGTGACAGACATTATGATCAGCCTGGCCAATATGAGTTTAAGAAGCCTGAGATTATTTTGCTTGAAGGGTCTTAATGAGAAAGAGTGAGAATCACTCGCGAGCAGAGCAACGTAAGGTAGGTGCTCTTTGGAATGGGGTTGTCATGCCTTAAGGAGATTGTTGCTTCAATGTCGCCTCTTCCCTGAATAGCACATTTGCAAAATAGAAATAACAACTCCTCTTTTTCTGCATCTGCTGTTCATCAAATCCCTTCATATATACTTTTTGTCTTTTTTTTTTTTTCTTTTTTTTTAACATTTGAGAATTAGCACAACAAGCTTCAGCCTTGACTGGCCTAAGTTAGTGCTACAGCAAGATGCAAGTAAAACACTCCAAAAGAGGGGACTATGCAGTGAAGTACAACGACAGCAAGTGTGAATGTTGGGGCTAATCCCTGAGATTTTGTTCTTATTTTGAAATTTGAATTCAATATTAGTCAGTAAATTATACAGCAAATGACTGAGACACAGCAAGGCTCAGTATCTATTTATTTTCTGAAAAAGAAAGTCTGAAGTTAGGTTTCCTATAATGGTGTTAGACTTACGCACAGGACGAGTACAAAGGGCTAGAGGGCAGAAGACTAGGAATGATGGGTTCACGGGATTATAGGATACTCATGATAAAACGGGCCTCAGGCAGTCGTGTAGTCCAGCCTCCTGCTCGCTTGTTTTATTTCTTTATTTGCCAGAAGTGTTGTCTGGTTTCGTGTAGACGGTTCAAATTTTCTGTGCTCCCCTTTATATTTCAACAGAGGAATAATACAAGACTATCAAATGCATAATCAGAATGGTAGGCAATTTCATGAGGTCTTGTGAGAGCTAAGATAAGCAATATTTCTTTAAATCTGCATACTATTGTTGATCTATCTAAATCATATGTGGCACCAAACAATTAGCTGAGTAATCAGAAACAATTTCTGTAAGCCTATATGGTAATAGCTACAATTACTGACAAAAGCAGAATATCTAATTCTAGTGGTCCATAGCACTTCCAATGATGATTCTAGTTTAAGAATTGTAGAAGTTAAGTGCTCAAATGACTTCAAAAATACAAAGTACATTTTGTCCATCTCTGAAGTAGATTGCATTTCTGATCTAGCCTTCCTATTCAAATTGTTAAATCAGGTAAAATGTATTTACCTGATTTGAGAAATGTTGAGCTCTGGTAAGGTTGCAATGAATGTTGAACTTGCAAGGAACCCACAGGTGATCTGAGAACACCCATGGGTTTCATTGGGTTCTGTATTAGCTCTCTCACTTTGTCCTGGTTTTGGCTGGGATAGAGTTAATTTGCTTCCTAGTGGCTGCTATAGTGCTGCGTTTTGGATTTAGTATGAGAATAATGTTGGTAACACACTGATGTTTTAGTTGTTGCTCAGTAGTGCGTATATTAAGTCAAGGATTTCTCAGCTTCCCATGCTCTGCCAGCGAGGAGGGGCACAAGGAGCTGGGAGGGGGCACAACCAGGACAGCTGACCCAGACTGGCCAAAGGTGTGTTCCATACCATATGACGTCACGCTCGGTATATAAACTGGGGGGAGTTGGCTGGGGCCGGGGGGGGTGCTGCTCAGGGATGGGCTGGGCATCGGTCAGCGGGTGGTAAGCAATTGCATTTGTGCATCACTTGTTTTGTATATTCTCTTATTGTTATTCTCTCTTCCTTTGCTATCTTATTAAACTGTCTTTATCTCAATCCACGAGGGTTTTTTTTTTTTTTCCGATTCTCTCCCCCATCCCACTGGGAGAGGGGGGATGAGCGAGCAGCTGTGTGGTGCTTGGCTGCCGACTGGGGTTAAACCGCGACATGCTTCCAGAGCAGTTACTACGTAGCTTGTAATGATGTCTTGTGGGATGTCCATCAATCCTGGCCTACCTCAGGCAGTCGCAGCACAGACAGGAACTGCATTGCAGGAGTGAGTACTGGAGTCAGAGTTGACGCTGGCTGACATAGATGATCAAGTTGCAGGTGATATATAGTACAAAATTTACAGCTCTGCCTGCTGTGAAATGTTTTGGGAAAGCTGAAATTCTCTAAATGACCTCAGGAAGGAAATATTTCTAAAGCTGCAGAACTGATGGAGACATGATAATATATTGGTTCCATATAGCTCTTATCAGTAAATTATAGCTATAAGAAAGTTGCTGGGAAGATAATGCTGAACACTGAAGGATTCCTATTTTTTAAGCAATTTTCAGCAAACTGACAGCTAATGTACCATCTATCTTGATAGATTCTCTTTTGCTAGGTGATACAGAGATAAATCCACCGGGGGAAACAACCTCTTATGCTTGTGTATTGCTAGGCATGAGCAAATGGTCTTTGAATAATGTGTGACCTTAATTTCTAGCTTGTGATTCAGTTACTTCTGTATTTACTTTTTATTTTTAGTTTTAAATCTGTATGTTGCATTTCCCATCTACTGTCCATAATACGTGCATAAATGAGTTCAGTGCTCTAATTTCAGACTCTGATGAATACGTATCATCTTCCTATGTAGTTTTTTTAGATTCAAATCGAGGCTACTAGAATTGTTACAAATCACATTTAAGGGAAAAGGGGAAAGCTGATCCCTAAAAACTCTCACCTCCTTAGCACATTTTAAACTCTGAAATCGCGATGTTTTATATACCAAGTGATGATGAAAATTTTCAGGTGCTCAAATTTGATAGTAACTGTGCACATTTATTTGGGGAAGGGCTCCAAAATGCAGATACTTCCCTAAACTTTACACAAAGTTTTCACCTGCATTCTTGACTAGAAGCCTCTCCATGTTCCTGCCTTGAGCAGAGAGGTTCTGGTTTTACTATTTGAGAGCAGACCAAAATCACTCACTCTTATTTCTTTCCCCAGGTTTGGTTTGTGCTCTGGGAAACTTAAATTAGTTCACAGTAGAGCATATTTGTTCATTCTTTGCTGATGTGCCAGTTTATTGTTTGGGTAATGACTATTAGCAGGAGAAATCATTTTTATACTGTAGACCTCTATGCCATATATATATATATATTTTTATACAAACTCATGGGGCATTAAAACTGTCATCTTGGTTTTACCCTATGAACTCCAATAGAGTCAGATTAAGAGCACTTACTTTTTTTAATTGGTTATTTGGAAGATAACATGTCCATTGAGCAGACTTGTTGCCCAAAGCCACCAGGGTGATTGACAGAGCATGCTCCCTGCTGCCCTGGAACTCCTCTGCACTTTAAGAATCTGTTCATGAATGCTTATCTGTCCCCAACACATATAATGAATCTTGCCCGTGCTATTCAGGATCCTGTTATTCATACCCACTTTCTTACGACCAGTAATATTAAAAGCAACCTTTTCAGTGTAAAATTTCTATACCCAGATAATCACAGTATAATGAGGAAGCATCAAGCCTATAACAAGTGGATGATGGAAAATTTGTATTTTTTTTACCTTTTAATTTGCTGTTGAAAATGGATACAGAATGGAATCATAATTGGGTTCATGACAATTTTCTTAATATAATTCTACTTACGATGACATCAAAAACTCAAAACTTGGCAATGGGAGTTTTTAAAATTGGTTCTCTGTGTACTTACTGATGGACAGTTTCTCAGCTTGTGATCGTTGTTATGGATATCATTCATATGCAAGATGGTTAACAGTATTGAATTACTACAAGTTACAGACACTTCCCATTACACGTTGGGGTGGGGTTTTTTTTGCAGATTTCTTGTGTTAGTATTTTTGTAGGTTGTCTTGTTTTAATTTCAGCTAGTTCCAATAATAAATTCAGAAAGAGCAGAAGAGAAATCTTGTATTTCTAATACCTTCAAGTGGCCATTTCTTAGAATATTAGTGTACTTTGTAGCAGGCCTTTATAATGCAGTAAGAAGAGGGCTGTCGTCATATTTCTCGTGGATTTGCCAGACGGAAGTATATGTGTCTGGGCTTCACAGCCTGCACTCGGTGAGTTCGTTAAATCCAGGCAGCACTGAGCTTGCTAGGCAGGAGCTGCACAGGTAGCCCGAGTGACGGGGTGACTTCCGTGCGCTGCAGAGTGGCTTTTCGGGAGCACGGTGGCATGTCCAGGTGGCTGCAGCTGGACTGTGGAATGCACACAGTGTGCAAAATCCTCCCCTTCTGCCTGGGCAAAACGTTCACACGGGGAAAATAAATGTGTGTTGGGCATGTGCTAATCCAAGTGATCCCTACACAATTCCAACCCATCTGGGGCCACATATGAGTCCGGCTAAGTATATTTTTATCCCCTAGAAAGAATGACAGCAGCTATAGCTGCCTTTGTCAGACAAAATGTTCTGTTTTTCATTAAAATCAAAAAGGCTTATTCACAGTTGGGTGTTTGGTTTGCTTTCTTTGATATAAATTGCAGTCTAAAAATGAACTTTGGAGAAAGAGAAATTTCAACTTACTGAAATGCCTCCTGTGGATTTTCTTTCTTTTTTTTTTTTTTCTTATTGAATGAGAGGTTGTTGAAATTGATTTGTTTCTATGGAGTTTTACAACACGAGTAAGTTATCAAAATTTTCAACAAACTCTAGTTGTCTCTGCTGCTGACTCACACTGGTTTCGGTATAGTGCCAGGTGCTAAAACTTCCGGGTTTCTTCCGTTTGTTCTTACGCATGAAGGCTGTATTGTACATACTATTAGAATTGCAGTGTCAAGTGTTAATAAATTGAGAACTTCCATTTTGATACTGCTTTTACAGCTTCCGCTTCTTTTACATGTATATTATTGAAATGTATGAAACCCCTGCATCATGTTGTACAAATTGGGAGTTTTACCATTTTGAAGACAAACGTATTAAGAAAATGCAACATTTTAAGCTGTTGAATGCTATGTTGGAAAAATGGGTTTTCTCACAGTCTTTATCACACACAGTTACTATCATGATATTATGTTTACAAAAGGACTAGATTAAAGTTCTGTAGGATTTTTTTGTTATTTGTTTTCTCTTGTATCATGTTCCATGTTCTAACTATTTGACTTGGCATCTTTAGCAAAGTTTTCCTAGCGTGCTTTCTCCTGTTGTTTCCTATAATGTATCACTGAAGGACTGCACTTACAAAAATTTGTATTTCCTTCTTTTTTTGTTCCTTCTCAAATCTTATTTACTCATTTGTCTCAGTTGCATCAAGGAAATTCTTTCCATTTTGCAATAAAGTCAGAGGATGAAAGCGTGTGCTCTGACAACATTCTTTCATTAACCTGAGTAGCTTACATAATACTGTATGTCTTATTTTTTGTGTTGCTTATTGCTTGCAAAAGCTTCAGGAATGTTGATTTCCTCTTTGTGCTTTGTTCAAGCAGCTATGCAAATAATTCCTCTGCCTGAAAGTAAACAAAAGGTATTTTTTTGGAAAACATCTGTCTCAAAAGGCTTGCTATAAAATTTGCTGGAGCCCATGTACAGTGGAAGTAAATTCCTACAGGTCAGTCAGGTCTTTGGGATGATGGTGATCTATGACAAGCATGGTAGAGTCCTGTCTGCTACAAAATGTTCCAAACCCATCAACTGAGTCTACAAAAGTCCAGGATTTTTAATCTGTTTGTGGTCTTAGTGGAAATTAATTCAGCGATATTGAGAACATATGAATTCTTTCAGAATTAAAATTCAAATTAGAATCAGTCATTAAGAATAGATAGGTGTGGTTTGAGGTGCAAATACCCCAAATAACAATCGTGAGTGTTTCAAATGTATATATCTGTCAGTAAACAAGTCCTCATCTCTCTTCTGCTATAGTGTTTCTTAGCAACTGCTGCATTTCTCTTTGAGCTACTGTTTCCTTGACAATACTTGTGACATATTGTACATGTATATAAGGCATTTCATTCAGAGGGCTTTACAGTCCAAGAATGTCTTTGTAAAGCATCATTGAAATGCAGCTATTGTTTGTCAAAAAGGAGAAGTAAGCAGGCACATGATTTGGTAGAAGAAATGGGAGAATAGGAAACAGGAGTTTGGGCTAATTGTGACAGGGATCCCTTTAGATGTAACAAAGAGAAAGTCTGTCTTTCTGTCTTCAAGTTAGCAAGGTGTCTTTTAGCCTGGTGAAGGAAAGCAGATGAATAGTCTGTCTTGTTAGGGCACCATTTGAGCAGAGCAGTGAAGTTCAGCTAAGTTATCGTCTGCTTTGTTCCTGGGGAATTTTACAAACCTCTAGTCCTTCTGTAGTCTAAGCCTCTTCACCTGCTATGTTGAAATTACTAATCCCCTTCCCTACATCCTGTCTTCACCCGGTGCGTCCAAGGCTCTAGGTTTCTGCACTGTTAAACAGCTGGACTTCCCTGTGGCAAGCTGTCTAACTAGCTATGACTAACCGCATCGCTCTCGCTGGCCTTGTCAGCTCCCGCATCATGAGTAAGCAACTACTGTGTTCCTGTGATGTGATTCCTACAGCTGCCTGTGATGCGGCTTTAAAACACAGACAAGGTGCTACCTTCCTTAAGATCTAAACATATGAGCAAAAATCTTGTATTTAGGGGATCTCACCAGGCAAGTTGCTTTAGGTTTCTGTATTTCTGTATTCTAATGTTAAGAAATTAATATTCTTGTTAGTACCTGAGGATCTGGTTAAAGATTTGCAACCATTGCCCAATTCAGGGAAAGCAGAATTTTTGTTTAGGGTAACTATCGAGTCCAGACAGAGAATTGCTATTGTTTTTCAGCTCCTCTATTACGATTCTTTATCAATACTATCTATCTAGTTTTCCAGACAGTCTGTTCTTAAGAGGCAGTAAAGGACATGAACTCTCAGATGCTTTTAATTGTATGTTTCTTTCCATTTTTCATGTTTGCAGCTTTTGTTGCTTTCCATTTCCATTTGTCTCATTTAATTTCATGAGCAGAAAGAATTTGGAAGCTTAAGGCTATTGGTCTGGAACTGCTCATCAGCTAGACAAATTTGTCATGGATTGTGATTTAAGATGCTTCATATATTTTCTTCAGAGGATGATTGCAGTTTAATGTTATTTTGCATTCCAAGTAGTTGTAGACTCCCTGTCTGTTATCAGACCATAAGACTTTTTTCTGAGCTCTCAAAAAGTCCTTCAGTAGCTCTCAAAACTCCTGTCATTTGGGATGCTAAAAAGCAGGTTGAAATTTCAATGGTAATTTGCTACAGAGAAATCCATGAAATTTGAATAAATCAGCAAATTCCTCTTTCCATTTTAATAACATGAGCATTGTTGAAAGTTTAGTTTATGAATCTATTACTGATTGCAAGATAGTTTGGCACACTACCCTAGAAATACTGACTTGAAATCAGTTCAAGAGCTGAAAATAGGTGTGCAATAAAGATTTTAATGGAAAATTAAGTGACTACAATTGTCTGTTATCTGATTAAGCTATATAAAATGGATTATCAGTTTGGGGCTGCATGCCATATATTTGCATTTTTGAAGTGTCTTTCCACCTCTGGGAAAACAAAACAACCAAAAACAATCCTAGTTGACATGCTTTGGAATATCAGCCGAGAAGACAAAGCAAGGAAAGCAATTACTTGGGGAATCACTGCTGGCTCAGATGCATTGGCAGGACAGTAAGAAAAGAACTACCACAGCTGCTTCTGTAGTCTGCTCTGCTGACTTTTGTGCTGAACTGTTTCCACTCTGTGATTAATGGTGAAGTTTATCTTACGGAGCTGTCATTTTGGCATCTTTCACTAGTACAGCAATCACTTTAAGGGCGGGGGGGGAAGAGGGACTTAAATTGACCCCTTTATTTTTGCAATCAAGAACAGGATGCACCAGCTTTTAGCTCAAACCGGCCCATTATGTACACTTGAGAAATGAGTCACAGTCAGAATCTCTTAGAATAGGTTCTTGTTGGTGGGAAGACAGACAGACTCAAATTCCCAGATATGAACGTGCTTCAATGTTTTTGTATGGTAGTGAGATCCAAAGTAGCAAGGGAAGTACTTTGAAGTTCTTGGTTTAGAGTTCATAGATATGCTAAAGTGATGATAACTTTATTTGAGATGTGTTTGTGCTGACATGTTGTGACACGGTGACACCATTAGATGTGTCAGTTAATGTAGCATGTTGGGTGTTTAGCTACTGAGTAAAAGTAAGGGTGTTGATTTTGAAGTCTCTAGTGCACTCCATCTACGTTTTCAGTCCATTGTTTTCAGAGCTTGATATTTTTACTCCATTCTTTTCCTCAGAATCTGTTATCTTTGTTTCATAAAGATACTACTGAATAACAATGGTTCTGGTTTTGGAGCATGTTGAGTTTAATCAAATTACATTATCTTCCCTTTTGTATGTGTTTTCTTTAAAGTCATAGACCAATGCTCATGCAAGGGTTTCTGTCTCTTTTTCTGTCTTTCTGATTTCTCACTAATTTTGTATGCACACTGTATTTGAAAAGCGCTACCCTCCGGAGTGAGAAGCTAAGTGTGAGCAGCTGCGGGTTGGATAATGCAGATCTTCCTGCCCCTGTTTATGACTGACTCTGGTGTTTCATTTTGTGTTCTCTGCCGCTCGGAATGCTATTTTCATGGCTGCATTTCTGTATACCTATCTAAAATTTCTACTTCTAAATAGAGGTTACATCCTCCACTGAACAAAACCTGAACTTTTAGTTCAGTCAAAAGACTGTCAATAGTGAGGTATAGGCCTTAATGCCCACGTGAATGATTCTGATTGTGTAAAATTGAAGAGATGTAAAACTCAATTCCTTAATTAGAATTTGCCTTCTCCATTTCCCCAGAATCAATTTTGATTCTCTTATTGAATTCCAGAAATATCTACCCAAAGAAGCTACTTATAGGAGCAAATGCTCTATCACAGTTAGATTTCTGCTTTCATTGCTTTTGGTTTTCCAAAAGGATAATGCTGCTTGGGTACAAGTTTAACAGATTAATTGCAAAGAACTTATTTCTGATTTAGAGCAATGTGTTCCATTAGCTATGCCTCCTTCTGTTGTACACAGGAGTGACACTATCATTTGCCACTCAGTGTAACGATCTACAACCTGGGCAGGAAAAGAAATGCATTCCAATACATTAAAAAAAAAAAAAGTACTATTACCATTTCTGCTTCTTTTTGTCTTAAACTTTGTATTTCAGTCAACTCAGCCAGTGGGATGATAAAGATTGTCTTGCTTATAGCATTTATTTTGAATTCCCCAAGAAGATTCCAATTAGTTTCTAGCTAAGTGCTTATCCAAAAGTATGGTCTTTTGGAAAGGATGGTCCCTAGGACAAAATATTTGCTACAAGCTTTTTATAACTCAACTTTCTTATAGTTTATGATATCTGTCAAACTGGTGTTTGAGTGTGGCAGTGGTTGGATGTGCAAAGACATGTCTTTTATGTTCACATCTTGCTCCCCATCCTCAGTACCTTCATAACCTTCATAATAGGTTTTTAATTAAGTGACAGCGAAACCAAACCAAACCAAACAAACAAAAAACCTTCACAAAACTCATGTAAAATGGTCAGCTATAAACCAGCCTTTGGCTTTATGAAGCAACTACACAAGCACCTGTGCTAGCACAAGAAGGACTAGCAGGTAGGGGGTGCAAGGGAAAAACAGTGCCAGACTCTGATAGCTTAAAGTGTAGCTCAATTTTTGGCTTTAGCCTGCTTTGTTCAGGAGGTATTTGATTCAATTAAGGACCAGATTTTGCCTCTGTTGTGGCATTTATTTGGGCATAATTCACTAAATCCTATAACCCTTGAAGTGATGTGAAGCTTTCCTTTAGGGGGTCATATATTGGTACCAGGTCTGGTCTAACTCATGCTCTTGTGGTTTTGCTCATATCATTTTTTTTTATCCTGGCTTTTAGAGCTGCAGGTTTTTAATTGTTTGAAAACAGGCAAGGTAAACTCTCTAATCTTGGAAACTGAAGGCTTGCATGAATGTGACTTGTTTGGCAGGATACTCAAGTGTGGAAGTACTTTTCAAAATTATCTTTTATTGCTGCCCAAAGTTATGGAGTCATCTGTTTGGATAGTAAGAAGTTTAGCAGAGCTAAATTTGCCTTCTGGCAATTTTTATTTGCATAGGTACTTTCCAACATATTTACATGGTTTGGGTTTTTTTTTAATGTACATCTTTTTTTTTTTTAAGTGCTTGGAAACTTACAGGTCAAAACACAGCGTATATATATGTATTATGGTTATGAAGTCGTACCATAGGTAAAGGGTTGGAACTAATTGTTTGCTAAAGACATTCTGCCCACGATGAATAGTTTATTCAAAGAAAGCCATAACAGAAATCAGTTGCTCTCTTTAGTCAATATGAATGATGCTAGAGATTCTGGAATGGGAAAAGGCATTAAAATGTGAATAGGTGATGAGGAAGAATGATACAAAGCACATTTTTGTCACTATGCATGCATGCGGCAACTTGATCTGTATCGAGAATAGCATTAGCAAAGAGATTATCTTCCCCAAGGACAGCGTTAAATGGAATAGAATGAGTCTTAAAGTGGATTTTATACAAGAGAGGGACATACAGTTAGGAGACTGGAGGCAGATTGACAAGAAACTAGCCTGTAATCTTAAATGTACGTAAAAGGAAGCAAAACTGATTTTATGGAGGTTGGCTAAAGGCTTAACATTTCATTGACTGGTTTCACTAACAGATGTAGAAAATCAAGCTCTAAATAAAAGCAGGAAAATTCAAATTAAATTCACCATCCAGATAAGAAGTGAGGATGTGCTAATAACTAGAAAAGAGATAATGCTGAAGCATTCTTGATGAGCTAAATATTAAACCGAGTATTAGGAAGCAAATTCTCTACACAAAAGGCATACTGAATTTATATGGCATCTTAGGTGGCAGCAGTGAGTACAAGATTCAGAAGAAGGAATTACAAAGGAAAATAAAAAGCACAGCAAAAAACCCACAAACCCTCTCATAATGCTGTCTTTAATGAAGCAAAAGTAGGATCCGACTGCTCTAGTAAGAAGCACAGTTGGAATAAAACCATCTGGATAAACTGCAGCAGTCCAGCAGGATTTATGAAAATGATGGTGCTTGAGCCCTAATTCTGATTTCAACATTTATAGCTAAATATTAGAGTTACTGTTCTGTATATGTTTTGTCGGTGGTTTTTTTGCATTAACTATTGTTTAGGGAAGTTTTAGACCACTAGAGATATAGCAGTTAAAAATCTTACTGACGTGTAGACAAGGCTCCTCTTCTGCTCCTGTTATCATGTAACCAGATCTTCAGTGTGACTGAAGAGCAGACAGGGAAATATGTCTATATTTGCTAGATTGTTTGGAGTAAATAACTCAGCCACCTCTGCTAATGACACAACTCTGCCAAAATAGATCAATATTGTACTACTATGTTAGATTAAAATGAATGCAAAACAGTGTGCATGGTTTCCTTGTGCTGTCTGAAGAAATAAACCTTTTGATAAATGTTAAATACAAATATGTCTTTTTCTACAGTAGAAAATTTTCAAAGCCTCATCTTGGAGTTGATTTGTGAAAGGATGCTATAATCCTGTATATAAACCGAATATTTTGGAAAAAATGTAGGCTACTATAATAATGAATCTTTGGGATTCCATTTTTTAAGGACAAAAGACAGATTAAAATAACAGACTAAAACTTGCTTTTAAATTTGACTTAAAGATTTTAATCTTGGTCCAGAGGGTTAAAGGCTAATATGTAAAAGAGGCCTAAGTCTGAAGAGTTGTTAAAACTCTCACGAATCCTTGGTTCAGGTCTGCCTTTGTGAAAGCTCAGCTCAGACTCATCGTGGTCTTTGACTGAGGTTGAAGCATCCAGTGGCTTTTTCTTTCTACTGTGATTAGGTACTTCACGTAATCGATGGGTGTGCTAGAGAGACAGCACATTGAAATAGCACCTTAAAAACAGCAATAAATAAAATAATCACTAGTGTTATGAAGCACAAGGGTTCTGAGTTAGTTAATTCCAGTTTATGTAAAGAACTAACTACAACAATATTGTTGAAATGTTAGTGACCGTTTTCATGATGGAAGGTGGATGGGATCCTAACCAACCTGAGTGCAAACTCAGTACTCGGACATTTGAACAGGAGGAAAAGATATAACGAAGTCAGAAGTCTATTAATCTTGTTGTATGAGTTGTAACTGTGATGCTTGGAAACAAGCACGAGAGCAAGCGTTTCAGCAATCGGTTGGTAATGTCAGGGCCCTGGGGGCACTCATGGGCCTCGCTGGCCCTGACCCCTCTCCCCTGGGGTCTTCCCCCCACCCTGCCTGTGGCCCAGGACCCTGCTTCAGCCCAGCCCAGGGCCACCAGCTGCCTGGGCCCTGCTGAGCCAGGCCTGCCGCGTCCCCTGGCTGGGCCGGCGGGTTGGGCCCTGACTCTGGGCCCTGCCGGACCATGGGGAGCCCCTGGCCCCAGGGAGCCCTGGCCATCACAGTGCTCCCTGACATGTAAGTGGCTGGAGACTAATCCAAGAGTAAATCATAGACACTCTGGGTTTGTCAAGAACAAATAAAATCAGGATTGCCTAATGTGCCTTCCCCGAGAGGACGGCTGGCCTGGTGAGGGAAAGGGAAGTAGTGGGGTTTCTGCCGTGTCTCTGCCTGTTCCACACAACACTGTCACTGCTGAGGAAATGGCCGCCAACTGGCAGGTCTTGCGCTCATCTCGGCTCCTCTGAAAGCAGGAATTATTTTATGAGCTCCACCTTATATACTTACTCAAAATAGATAAAAGGGATTACTTGTGACCGGGCAGAAAGTGGTTTATAATACTATCCAGGATAGCGATCTGTAGGTTGAAGAGCAGTGGTATCAGCGAACTTGCCATGAAGCAAGTTAACAAGTGGCTGTAAAGCACTTCAAAATAGTTATCCATAAAATTCACCAAAGGGAAGATCATTTTATCTGATTTCCCAGATGAGATTAATATGTTTCCAGGTCTATTCGTACTCCTCAGCATTTTAGGTAATGTAACTGGGATTAGGTAAATCCTGCAGGTGACACCAAGCTGAGGGAGGGGAACTGGCGGGGTGGAGAGCAGAGCTTGGTAAATGGCGAGACGGCCTCACACCAGTGAGATGACGCTCAGGAAGACAACGGCAAAGTACTGCACTGAGATGCAAAGCCACAAATGCAAATAAAGGGAACAACTGGCTAGATAGCTATATGGCAGAAAAGAGTATGGAAGTCTATAGTGGACAACAAACTAAATGTGAGCCAGCGGTGTGATGGTGTGGAAAAATGGCAGAGTCAGTTCTGGGTGGAATTAACAACGTGTCTGTAAACCATGGGACGCAATCATCTCCCTCTGGCCCCTGCAGGTAGCGAGGCTGGCCTGATTATGGGCACTGCACATACGGGACATGCAGAGCAAGAGGAAAGAGTCAAAGGGACTGCAGAAAAAACGACACCTTTAGAAAACATGATTTGTGAGGAAGGGTTTAAAGAACTGTTTGGCTGAGTTTAGAGACAGGAGCAGAGTGTTATAAATCTGAAAAATATTGTCATAAGGAGAGGAGTATACTCACCAAAGGCAGGACGAATGCTAAGTTGTTTAATTGCAGCAAGGGAGATTTAGGTAACGAATTAAGAATGCAAGTTTTGTAGATTAAGAAATAAATGGTAGACCTGTCTTCTTAGGAGACTGCAAAATAGCTTTCCTTGGAAGTGTTTAAAAATGGATTAGATGGATATCTGCAAGGGTACTAATTCAAAGCAGCAGTTAGCTTAGATCATCTCTTCACCTTTCCCTTCCAGCTGTGTGTTGCTACATTTCTGTGATCTTTAGAAGAAATTCACTGCATTATTTATTCTGATAGGAATGGCGCTCTTCCATATGTCCAAACGAAACTACATGAAATTGCAGTTTGGATTGCTGGTCTACCTGAGACAAAGCATTTAGTTTTATTGTTTGGCAACTAAATCATAGCAGAAAATCTATGGGAAATCAATCCTGTAAATTATGAAGTTACTTGCCAATGTTGTGTGATAATGAATACTGAAGAAACTCAAAGTATTAGTCAAGATTAATTACTCCTCACCTTTTGTACTGAATGAGTATTTACATCAGAAATACCTGCTGTGGAAGCATGTAATGCCCAATAGCACAAAATAAAGAAAGGATAATTTCTTGGGTTTTGGAATGGCCAGTATTGCCATAAATTGCTGTATATGAAGTTCTGATTTGAATAAAGATTCCTTTGTGTTTGGAGCACAGCATAATATTTAAATTGCAGAAAAAGTATACAAGTAAATGATTTAAAAAATTGCTAACCATACTGTCATCTTCTTAAATTCTTAGACTGAACAAAACCAAGATTTCTGGTCGTACTTGTGGCAATTAGAGAAATTGAGAATTCACAGTGTAAGTAGTGTCTGAATATTCCTTGTTGTGTCCAACCTCTGAAGTTGTTTAAATAGTGTAATTCACAGCCAAACCAATCTCACAGTGTTTATACCTCAGCTGAATAATTTTGAAAACAAGCTGAAGTGACCAACCTGAGCGAGCTTTAGCTGTCTGACCCATTTAGGCTGACTGGAGCTGTGGTTGGTATGTAATTTGTCATTTCAAACTGATAAGTCACTGACTATGGATTTTCAATTTATTTATTTTCTTAATGAAATTGGCAGTTTCAGAGTATAGTTGGTGAATGTATGCAATTTGTTTCCAGTGTGTTTTCACCTTAAGCATATAACCTTTGGGAAAAGTGTTGTAAGTAGTTCAAATTCTGCCTTGGGGTCTACCCTCAGCTCATACTTCTGGAGTTTTAATAGTCTAGCCTGAATTTTTTTAAAATTTATCCAAGGATGGGGGGAAAAAATATCATAGCAGCCAAGGCAAAACACTTGTGCTGCTGCTCCTCTGCCTATTAGCAGATTACAGCTATTGTAGGTTAGTATCATTCATCAGATTCTATAAAAATTAAATCTCCTTCCTTTCCTGGCTATTGCTTAGACCTACCTTCCCCATTTCTCCTTTTCTGTAGTATGTTATGGTATAGCTCTTATGCTCTTGTGAATTGTTTATAATATATTCCTTAATGTACTTAGTTCTTTGCAAAGCTTTTGACTTTCACTGTATGTTCACTTATGTTAGTATGCCCTTCCCTTTTTCTCAAATTTCCCGTATTTCAGTAATCTTCTCTCCATTTAAATATTGTCAACTCTTTTCTCTGCTACCTAGATAGATAGAGTAAAGGAGATCTTTAATTTATTTTGTTGATTCCTACAGGGAAGCAACCACTGTTAAGACTAATAAGGCTGAGGGGAGAAAAAGATGGCACTACTCTGCAGGTAGATTATAATAATATTACAGATTGTTACAAAGATTAAATCATGTAATCTTTTAGCTCAAAGTACAAATGCGCATATTTCCACATTTCAGTTCCAAAATCATACTTATGCTTTACAAACTTGGAGGAGAATTATTTTGCGTCAAAATTCATGAATATCTTCCTCACCCAGGAGAATGGAATCTGTAACATCATCTTCCCTTTCCTCAAAGTATTTTGTCTTTATTGTTTTAGGTCTTTATTGGGTGTCAGTTCTTGAATTTGGACAAGGACAGAGGAGGGAAATGTACAAATATGCTACTTTGCCATTTTCAAAATAAAGTAGAGGAAGTTTGTGGCGTCTACTTGTAGAAGCTTGTAGGCAACAGGTGGTTTATGATCATTTAGTAACAGTTCAGAAAAAATAAGTTATGCATTACTGTAAGATTTTAATGACATTACCCTCTTGATAGCAACCCCACTTTTTTGTCCTCTCATTACTACATACTCTTGCAGGTGGACTTCACTGCAGTTGTTAACTAAATATATACACCACTTGTTTTATGTTTTCTTCCAAATTTAGAGTTTGGTGCACAGGATTTGATTCGCTTAAGATTTAAACCTTTGCAGCATGGTCGTATTGCAGAGCAAGGGAGGGGGCTTTTACTTAAGTAGAAAAAGTGATACATGTTTATGAAGGAAAAGAAAAAAAAAAGTTAATAATAACAGTCATTATGCAAGAGGATGCATCAGGACCCCTTTCATTTATCTATTGTATCAAATGTCAGAAAAATCCCATCAATGCCTGTTACTTTGGAGTCTCGTAGAAATGTCCCGCTGGTTAGCTCATGTTGATGGCTGAAGGTAATGCAGCACTGATACTGATTTAACAAACACTGGATGCATGACAGTCAAATGTTAAGTAAAGAAGGTGCATTGGTGGTGCTTCTAAAACTAAAATCAACAGGGCTCTATGGGAAAATGGTTTAGATCTGTGCGATTCACAGGTGGTTGTAAAGGGTTATTTTACAACCTGAAAGTACAGCAATAGCTTGTAGAATGGTAACGCAAATTAATCCTTATGAATATTTTCTTTCAAATTTACTAACAATGCATAAACTGAACTAGGAGATTAGTCCTACAAGTTTTTGCTGTGTTGCTGTGCTTCGGAAAGCTTTCAGTCTGCCCTGCTGCACAGTAATTCAAGAAAACATCAGATGTAATAGGTTAAAAATGGTTTTGCTATAGTCTCCTTGTGCTACTATCTATTTCTATCAAATTTTTTTTAGCATAATCAAGTCAAAACTAAAAGTATAATTGACTGCAGCTGGTACTTAAAGTTACTGCTTCAATTTCAGACTGAGCAAGAACTTGTGGAGACAAAACTCTGTTTTTCCCAGCAATATCAGTTGATCTAAATAAATAAATAAGTAAATATTTTTGGGCATAAATTGTATGGTGGCAAAAATTATATAGTAAATGAGACAACCTTTACAGCAATAGAGATTTTTCTTTATTACACCTACCTGAATTCTTTCAGCTGTAATGACACTAATGACCTCTAATACAGTAGCAGAGTGTTTACTTTAATCTCACTGAGATGAAGGAAATGCCCATTACAGCCAGGTTTTTCAAATGCATAATCATTTCCTTTTGTGGATAACCACATTGAAACCTGTAATTCTCAGCGGTCAGAGGACTTGGCATTCTCATAGGCAGGCCTCTCTCTCTGAGCCAACATCTCAGGCTAGGCTTAGGAAAAGAAAACTCCACATTTGCTATAATCTTTTCTTCCATACTCTGTGCTTCCATAGCTATGTCTTTAAGCTTTTTCTAAAAATTAATATTTACAGTACCCCATGAGGAATTCAAGACTCGCCCAGTTTACAAAATAGTAAGTATTATGGAAGTGTCCTAGAGATCCCCAGTTTTAGATCATTCAATGAAGATGACACCTTTGTCACAAAGTGCTGTTGAAGCTTTCTTGCTGAAAACAAACGTACAGTCAGAAATATGTAGGAGTTAGTCAAGTATTAGTTTTGTCACTTTTCCCTACAGATTTAATGATGTAATTGTGCGACTGCTATTATCCTGATTAGGTTTCCGTAATAATATTGCTCTTATCTTTTGGTCTTTAAAGATGGCTCTGCCATTCATGGACTTAAAAAGAAAAAAATCCTTAACATACTAGGCATCTGAACTATGAGGTGCCACACTGTTGAGATACCACTTGACTTGCAATAAAATAGAAGGCGATCTTGTATAAACGCAAAAGGCAACCCTGCAAAAGGAGTTCAATGGTACCGCTAAAATTAGAAACATGTTCTTCCCTCATGGTGTTATATTAATGTGAGTAAAAAAGCACAGCTTATTTCACTGATTGGGGTATGATGGTAAAATACCATTTTGTTAAGCAAAACAGGGTTTGTGTCAGGACTTTAAAGTAGGTTGTTGAGAAATTGTAGAAGTGGGAAAAACTGCATAAAATGTTAAGATGTTACCTAACAGTCAGCCAAAGGATTTTAAATTATAATGTGAGTTGGGAACATCAGCCTGGAGTGCCTGGTAGCCATTAAGACATTTTTGAGCACGCTTGGGTAGAGCTCTGACGCTTCTGTTGTAGCCTACTTCAGTTCCCAAAAGACTCTGTAAGGGCAGTGGGCTGCAGTGGCATTTTCACCCATTTTTCTTTTTGCGGGTGAAAGATGTAGTTGCAAACATTTTTTTTGGTGAAGAACAAGGAGAAAGCATAAAGCATCTGTGCAAAGAAACCATGTGGTTCACTGCACCTGTACAGTGCACAGAGATTGCATTTCTACAATTGTTATTAATGTTCTTCAGTTGTGCACGCCGGTCATTTGAAGTGCTTGTCTAAATTCATTCATTATTTGTAATTTGGTACTAATTATTTGACTAATTCCTTCTTTTATCATGTCTACAAACTGTCACTGATGGATGACTTTTTTCCCAAATGTATTTCACAGAGAATTTGTCAAATAATTTTATCGGCTCATTAACAAGCAATTGTGAATATTGGTTATAGGGAAACTGGATGAATGTTCTGTCCCAGCTGCATGGTCCTAAATTCTATGCTGACAGAGGAGGTGTTTCATTAACTTCCATCACATTTTATTCCTTTGCACTTATTATTTTTGTTATTTCACTGGAAGAGCTCCTTGCTGAATCAGGTTTGGTGTGAATGCTTGCAAGAAGTAAATTCTGTTTACATGAATTGTGCTGCCAGTAACTTTATTCATTTAGAAATGCTGCCAGTAAATAGACTATTCAGAGAAAATAAACACAGATGCTCATACGTACAATGGCAGATTAATTTAAAATTTCAACTAGTATTCATAGAAAATTGTTTTCAGTATTTTTGCAGACCTATTTGCAGTAGTAAAATAAAAATTATTTTCCTTCTTCATGATACTACGACTGGGTGCAAAGTATGTTGTGTGTATGCTTGTGGTCACTGTTAGAGAGCAACTAACAAATGTCAGGGATTTATTTTCAGTATAGCTTGCTAGTTCTTTGAGGAAAAGCTGTAATACCAACTATTTTAGAAGATAGTTTTAAAATGGTACAAAGAGCTTCAAACAGTTTAAGGCCCAAAAAGCACCCCAGAAAAGGCGTTTTTTTGTATTCACTTTAAATTTGCCTATGTCCAGGCATTTAGCTCTATCAGATATTTTCTCTGAACTTATAAGAAGTAAGTTTCGTCTTCATGGGCGTTTGCATTTGGTAAAGTGATGGTTATAAAATGGCTGCTATTATCTGATGCGAGCTTTGTGCCGTAACTAAACAAGCATAGGAAATATGGTAGAAAAGAAATTAGATGAAAATCATTCCAACATTGCTCTTTATCTTTTGTACCATACTACATAAATCTTTTCCATATATAAAGTAACCTTAGTCATCTAAATGCAAGACAAAGGAATAGTGCCTAAAACTGCAGCTCACTTGAGGCTTCTTTGGTGCTAATTAACTTACTTAGCTCTGTTGGTTGGCAGTTTTTAATCACTATAAAAGCTCCTGTGGATATTTTAATTTGTTTTCCTTTTAAAAGCAGAAACACATGGTTCTTTAAAAGATGTGTGGCTTTTTCTGTACTCATTTGAGAAATCATAATTAATGTTTTCATGTGCAGACATACATTTAGTTTCATAATCACTCATTTTCAAACTTAACCCCTTGGAAACATTGACAGAGTTATTGTGCTGAGAACAGTCAGCCTATAACTTCATTTCCTGAAGACTTTGCCTTTTTAATCTTAATCAGAAAAAAAAAAAGGGGTGTTCGCAAGTATATGCAATATGCATGCTTTCATGAAACAGACATATGTAAAAGCGTTTATATTGCATATTGTGCATGTGGATCAACAACTTAACAAATTGGAATGCTTATTTCCCAGTTATTCCGCTGTTTCTCTGATTTCATTTCTAGCTTTGTCCTACAAGGCAGTGGGAGTCTCGGTTATGGATATTTCTCCCTATGAATTCTATGCAATCAGGTTAATGGTAAATGATTAATCATCACTGATGATTCCAGAGTCACATCTTAGAGTTTACTAGTGCTGACAGATAAATAAGATTCAAAACAAGGTGTCCACGTCTCATTTACCAAGTGGTATTAATTTATCAAGTGATAGTTCCAAGTGCAAAGCTGGATTTAACAATGTTTTAATACACTTGGGCTAGATTTTGAAATTTTATGATAAGAGCATGTAAGGTGCGGTTTTATCATTTTGAGTGTGTCATTTTGATTCACTTGATTCTCGCTATTACTATTCACTATCACTGTTACCGTTCAATGTAGTTTTAATTTGGTATAAATTGTTGAATGAAAGAAGTCAAAGAAAGATCACAGGAAATTTCTATGTGGAGTGCATTTAATCTCATTTCATGTGTTGCTTGAAAATAAGTGTGTTTGACAAAATATGTCATATTAATTAAAAGATATGCCCTCCCGTGCCAAGCCCCAAAACACTGCTGCAAGATAACCTGCAATATTCTGCTCCAAAATTATTCCTTTGCATGATAGAAACAGTAGGAGGGGAACCCAGAAAAGAGCACATCCTTACTAGCTTTCCCCTGAATCAATGCTGTTTGCAGTAAAGTATCTAAAGAGATATCCAGAGAGTCGTTTTTCTCAGAGCCGCTGTGATAGCACTGGAGCGTACCAAGAAGAGCTCTCTTGAAGTTTGGCTGCAGCTGGGCTGAGGCCCTTTGCTGCAGCAGCAGTACAGTGCCGGATCGTGGTATATTTTCCACCTCTGCTAGAGGGATTGAGTTTTCTGTGTGCTCTGCCAATATAACCTGGCTTGCTGATGTTCTAGTCATTGTCATTTGGAGGAAGGAACATGTGGGGAGGAAATGGTGCCTTGGTTGTGGTTGCTGTCTGGATCAACCACATCTGTGCCCAGAGACTGGGGAGAAAGGGAAGCGAGGATTTCCACCCATTGTGTTTAGGAAATGTCTTCACTGATTATGAAGGCTCTTAAGTAGATGTTCTTTCCTGCACTTTCAATTAAAATCTAGTTTTATTGCGTTTCCATTGGGGGATCACCTCAGTTAAGTCAGTATCAGCCCAGTATACATTCCTGTGATGCTGAAAAGAGCAGAACTCTGCTCTCCACAAGCATTGATTCAGAAAATACAGTTATAGCTATGACCAAATGAGGATGTTGTGCCACTTTCTGTGACAAAATGAGTCTGGATGTGACTGAAGAGAGTTAATATATGTGAATGTACTTTGCATTTTACAAAATTGTCTCTGTTTGTATTAGTGCTGTGCATAATACTGTCAACGTATGAGCTGCATTTGCACTGGATTTCCTTTTTGTAGCAGTCATCAAAAATGTTTCTGAGTCTTCGCATTTAATCAGCATTACACACCTGGGAATGACTACTAACACAGTAGGATTTAAAATGACCTTTCTGGCTGATAATTAAAATATAAGAACTTCACACATCAGTAAAAATCCATATTGCCTAGAAAAGTTATGGAGTAAATATATTTCAAAGAAAAAAAGGGTAAATGTAGCATACAGGGTATGTTTGTGCCATTTTGCCATATGAGGGTGGCAAGGGACAAAGAAAGGTTGTCATGCAGACAATAGCTGCATTGAGGCAGCCTTCTGCAGAACCTAATAAACCTTTAATTTCATCATGGAGTGCCTGACTAGTGAGGCGTTGTTGCTTCAGAAAACCCAGGTTGCATACCTCCAGGAAGGCGCTATGGTGAATACCAAGTGGACATCCCCATTTTTTGCTTGTCCACCTCTGCTTTTCCAGGCTGTCCTGCAGGCTGCAGCGGCCTCTGTTGGAAAATATCCTCTGACTGCCTTAAACTAGAGCTGTCCAAATTCTCACAGCATCTCCCTTCTGCGTCTCCTTCCCCTCTTCTTGGGGCTTGCGAGGGGAGATTGTCCTTGTCTTTCAAGGACTTCCAGGACAGAGCAATTCCCCTGGCTGGCTGGAGGCTTTCACTGCTTCATGGATTAACTATGCAGTCGTTTGACAGGAGTAAGGAAGCCTTTCCCTGTTTTCTGATGCTGCAGTAGTGCTGACAACAGTAATGCCATGCGGAAAACTAAATATTAAAGGCAGTGCGTTTTTGCTTTTTAGATGTAAATTGATCCTCTCTGCAAAGATGTTGCAAATGTACAGCACAGCTGGGTGTGCTGGTTTTGGCTGGGATAGAGTTAATTTTCTTCACAGTAGCTGGTATGGGGCTCTGTTTTGGATTTGTGCTGGAAACAGTGTTCATAATTCAGAGATGTTTGCATTATTGCCGAGCAGTGCTTACACAGAGTCAAGGCCTTTTCTGCTCCTCACCCCACCCCACCAGCGAGGAGGCTGGGGGGGCACAAGAAGCTGGGAGGGGACACAGCTGGGACAGCTGCCCCCAACTGACCAAAGGGATATTCCGTACCATATGATGTCATGCGCAGCATATAACGTGGGAGGAAGGAGGAGGAAGGGGGGACATTTGGAGTGATGGCATTGTCTTCCCAAGTAACCGTTATGCATGATGGAGCCCTGCTTTCCTGGGGGTGGCTGAACACCTGCCTGCCCATGGGAAGCAGTGAATGAATTCCTTGTTTTGCTTTGCTTGCGTGGGGGGCTTTTGCTTTACCTATTAAACTGTTTTTATCTCAACCCATGAGTTTTCTCACTTTTATCTTTCCGATTCTCTCTGCCATCCCACTGGGCGGGAGTGAGTGAAAGGCTGCATGGGGCTTAGTTGCTGGCTGGGGTTAAACCATGACACTGGGGAAGCTCGATATTAAGCATTTTCTCTCTGAAGCAATGAAAGTGAGGGCAGATTCTGGACTTGGTTTGGGTTAGGATATCTTGGCTTGCCCTGCTTTTTGTGACATTCATGTGATGTAATTGATATGGCAGCAATAGTATACAAAATGAATGCTCTATTAATAACTTCCCTTTAGCAGCCACTTAACCCAGAACCCGAGCTTGGTATTGAAACCTTCACTGATAGTGCTTTGCAGCAATTGTACTGACAGCGTGTCTTGAAGGTTATTGGGATGCCTAGGAACAAATGTTTGGCAAGACTGACAACTTTTAGAGATCTATTTCAGGTACAGTTTGTCTTGGTGTAAGAGGCTTGAAAAATCTGTCCCCAGTGTATTCTGGTTCTTTTTCATCCTATCTCTCAGTTCTGTGCATGGAGTGATTTCCCTACCAAATTTGCAGAGGTATTATTTGTTCCTTATTCTGTATCTCCTGTAATAACTCTCTCCAGTTGTAACACTAGTAGAAAGCCAGTTAATTTTATATGCCTACATTATATATATACAGATACGATACATTTACATTATATAAATTTATATTAGCTATGTATGGGGGAAAAATGCACATTGTCCTCTATAATTGCCCTTTTCCAGTCTATAATTTCCTTTATTTCTCTGTATTGAACAGCGGTGTGTATATTATCAGTGCTACAGATGCAGTCTGTACCAAAGTGCAATACGGATATAAAAATGTTAAAAAACAACAATAAATACTTTTTACCAATCCCAAAATAAAATGAGGGCAAAATTATGGTTTTGACCTTTGGGAATTTTAGTAATTTGCATCTTGGTAGAATGAAGTCTTCGTTACTTATTTTTCTTAATCTGTTGGTCAAGCCTTAATTATGCTTGGACCTATGTTTTCCTTCATTTACACAATTGAGGGATGAGAGAATAATGCATGAGACCAAATGTTTAATTACCAAAAAGCATTCAGAGAGTTATGCATAAGGCATCCTGAACAATGAAAAGCTGCTTTAGGCTATAAATGAATTTACTGGGATTCATACTAGCTAAAACAGGAAGATACCAGAGAATTTTAAAATTTGCCATAATATCTGTAGTCAGCCTGTCTTAGGAACAGGAACAGTTAAGCCAGGTTTAGATTTAAAGAGAAGCGACCTATGCCTTCAGACAGTTTTAGATTTTAAATAGCATCTGAATTTAGAAGTGATGAATGTAGTTGTAAAAGATGTATGTACCTGCACAGGCACCCTGCTGACCTTGTAATGCATTTTTGCAAAGGCTCCATCTTGCATGGAGCACAGACAGACATGTAGAAAAATTTGAGGTCTCAGGGAGTGGAATATCCACACCTAAGAAACTTGTTGAATTGTCTCTTCATTTGCACTGAACCAAGCATGTCTAATTTTATTTAATGTTATACCATTTACATTAATATGTAAACATACATAAAATTACTAGTCATATTTTATCTGGTCAAAAGACCTAATCTTAGAGGGTTTTCATAATATTTTTGAGTTATGTTATTTCTACTTTATAACGCTGTATGCAGTTTTTGCAACACGCATACGTGTGTACGTGTATACATGTTTTTACTAGTTGTATTCCTCTGTGACGTAGCTGACAGTCTTCTCTGTCATTTGATTCACAGGGCTTTGTAGTCTAAAAAATCTTAGTGTAAATAAAGTTACTCTCTGATATAGAGTGCTGTTTCAGTCAAAGAAATATCTGATCAGATTGAAGCTGAAATGAATCCTGTTACATTTTGAGTAACAGACCTGTAGCTTTCTGATAAATCTTAGAGTTTTTGAAATATTTTGTGAGATAAGTTACATACAGCATTTAAAAGACCATCTACCATACGAAGGAAATTGTGTATTCCGTTTTCTTTTTGGTTATAGATATGACACATTACAGACATATTTATATAAGTCTCTTAATTCATTTCATATGTGAAATGAATTAGAGTGTGATGAATGTCACATTCAGAATGTCAGTGTGATGAACCACTCGCTTTGCCAAGCAGTTTGCTCACAAGGGTAATCCAACTGATCATTTAGGGTTAAAGCTTTTCTACCTACTGAAAAGTAGGAAAAGATACAGCTAAGGTCTGTGGAAAAAAAATCAATATACTGAACAAATCTTACATAAGCAAGGAGCTCAAAAGATGTAGCTGAAAATGTGATGAATAACACTTTAACTGTGTGTGATGGCATGTATATTCTGGAAAAGAACAATACCAGTCTAAAACGGGTGTACTTAATACATATGAGATAAAGGCAAGCGTGCCCATTTATGTCTAGTTTGGAAGGGATTGTAATGTAGGAGGATTCAGGATTTTCCTGCCACTCGGGACATCTCTGCTACACTACTTGTGTTGCAGTATGACCTTGGAAAGGTCACACAGTTGATATGTTTTTCTTTCTCTAGGATGGGAAAAATATATGACCTTTCCTATAAATACTCCCAGATACTTTCATGGTATACCACATAAGTCTGGAATGGCATGACTGAAGATTTTCAACATTTTTCAGTCAAAAGAGATATGTTTTTGACAAAATCTTTCCCTTCACTTTTTTTATTAACTGTTGCATTATTTTTTGATAGACTGTTACAGTAAGAAGGACTGAATCAGTTGTGTGTACGTGGTTAGTATTTGCATGTGTCTTATTCTTGCTCTTCATTCCTCAGGAGGAAAGAGAAATTAGAAATGCTGAACACCAGTAACTTTTAGCAGCTAAGCTAGAGAAATAACTGATCAGCTGAGACCAGTAGTAAGTGCTGTATGCTGGTGTTTAAAGGTGCATGCAGTATGTGTACTATAAATCAGTGTGTACTATAAATCAGGAAAATCAGGAAAAAAGTGCTACTACGACTTAATTTCAAGTTATTTTGGGGCAGAAGGCCTTGAACTCTCTATCTGGGCTTTATCATACTGCATGCAAAATCACATTCTTTAATTTTCTCTTTAAGGATATGTGTTGCCTTTGGTGCAAGAAAAGGTTAATAGAAGCTTTCCTTGATGCAGTGGACCAAAACTGAAGAGTTAAATGTAGCTCGCTTGAAACAGTGCAGGCAGCTGACAGTCTGGCCCTGACACCTCCAATTCTGCAAGTACTTATGTGTGTCTAAACTGCTTTAAAATCAGTGCAACTTAAGCATACACTTAATGTTAATTACATGCTGAAGTGCTTTGCAGAACTGATGCTTTAAGTAATTCAGTAGATCACATATATTGGAAGCAGCTCTGACCAACACTGCAAATATTATACTACAGTTTTATAGTCCTCAGGTCTTTGCAATGCTCTTGCAGAACTGAATTATAACCTAGGTCACAGCCTGCAGTTTTATTCTTATCCTGAGATTTTTCCACCTTTTGTTTGCATTTTCTGTTACATAACTAGCATTTTAGTTCTTAAGTTTCCCAGGCTTTTTTCTCACCCCTTTACAGTTACACTCAGAAATAAAGTAGATGCCTGTGGGGAGAGGAAAAAGGAAGGGGGGAGTGCAAGAAGTAAAATGAGTCATGCTTGTGCATGAACAGGGATGTGGTAGCTATTTATACAGCAGTATAAATACCAGATTAGTAGAATTTAAAATGATATTGCTCTATAGGTCTTAAAAGGCATTATAAACTCATAGGTTAGTTCTGCTTCACTACTTTCAAGGTAGACTTATTTAAGAAGACAGACATTTGCTTTCATTTTTAAGAAGACTTATAGCACATAGTGGTTTTCCTGGACTCATAAACTATTTCCCCTTTGAAACTGGGACTGTCTTAAGCTTGCCAAGAGAACTGCCCACTGATAACCTCACTTCTAATCTCACTAGCTCTCAAATGATTCATTGCAGATTGGTGGACTCTGCCTTTGTGAATACCCAAACATATTTGGCAACCTGTCCGTACTATGCAGTCAGTACTGGGTGTGGATTTGCCATTCCTTAAGGAGGAGGGTACCCTGCTTGTCCTATTATCCCCAAACCGCTTGTATTATGTGGGGGAAGAAGTTTGTTATTTGTTGGTAAGTAAAAGAATAACTTTTTTAATTACAAATTTGGCAACAAATTCCTGGAAGAACAGAAACAAAAGGTGTTGTCAAGATGTATTGAAATGTGCCTCTATACTTCTGAGTAAAGGTCTTTCCTGTCAGAGCAAACGACACAACCCCGAAATGCATGATGCCATTCTGAAAGTTGTTTGTTATACTTAATCCCTTTCCTTGGTCAGTGTTACCAACTGGCACACCTCATTTAATAGGTAACTACTAAGTGCAAATTAATCTACAAAGCAGTCTCTGGAGCAGAACTGTCTCTTCTGATTATTCCTTTCAGACTTCTAGCCCTGTACAGCAGTAAAAAATGCAAACGAAGCTTTTCTAGGCTTGTTTAGCGCGCAGCCAGGTCTGGTATATTGAGGGCGCTATTCTGTATAAAAGTTTATTTCCATTATTATATCCTAGCCTAGGAAGTTTATAATTCAGTTGATACTAGGTTTCTCTTGCAGATGTCTTAGGAAGAAAAAACATCTCTGTCTTGCTCAACATTTTGGCATACAATTCATCCTTCACTTGATGTGCTTATTTTATCTGTTCTACATCAGACACGTTTTTTGCCTCGATGATTTTCTAGCCTGTGAGGTGAGAGCTAAATGTCAGTCAGTGTGCATGACAAATTACTTTTCTCTTGTGTAGATTACCTTGAAAACGCTAAAGGTGCTGTTGGTAGTAGAGTAGACTGATAACAGGGTTGAGGAGGGGCTTTTTGTTTCAGCAGTAGCTGAGGAGGGTGACAACTGACTGCAGAGTTGCTCCAGAGAGGAGGCTCAAAAAACAGTCTAGGCTATTCATTGGTGGATGCTGAGAGATGTTATAATTGTGGGAGGAAGCATTTCTTAGTGAAATTATTTGGGAAATTAGTAAGAAAGGAACAAGTATTCTTTACAACTCATGTACGTACAACACTCTCAGACAGTCTTATTTCAGTCATTTTTTAAGGTCTGGAACCAGAAGCTCCTGCCTGTGTTGGAAGCTGGCTAGACTGAAGGCTGGTGGGTTTGAGGCAGCAATGTCCTGAGATTCATCTGAAGACAAATGCGGTGTTGATGTCAGAGCCATTGTTAAACTGTCCCCTTGAAATGGATTTGGGGCTGGTGGTAATGCCAAGAGTTTTTAAGAGTCCCAATGGAAAGTCCATGAAAATAGAGGAATCATCAAGTAATGCTGTTAGGAAACCTATTGTCCCTGGGAAAAACGACATCTACCATGTAGTTGCTGTAGGTGTCAGGTGAAGACATTCATACGTAAAGGGTATGTTGGGTCTGAGCTTCTGGTATGACAAATCACTGGAATATAAAGTAGCAAGGCTAGGGGCTACTTAATCTTTTGTCTGGCTAATTAGTGGTTAAACAAAGCAATTGTGTAGGGATTAGCTTTCTGGTAGAACTGATGTGTGTCTAATAGGTGTTAAGTGCTTGCCACACAATGTTTTGAAGAATTCAACAAGTGTTTTTGTCTACGGGAACTAATTATCTTTGCACGTAATCTTCTGTAGTCATGGTGTGATTGTAGCCACCTGAGAAAATCTGCAATTTATTTTGCTATAGTGCCATGGTTTCTTTTAGGGTAAAATCAAAACCAAAAAAACCAACACAGATATGCTGGGATCTACATGTATTTAATATATATGAGGCCTAAATATTGTAATTAACAAAAAAACACAATATTTTTTTTCTTTTCAGAAAGAAAACTCATTAGAGTGGATGAGAGTATAATATGGATGATTGGTCAGATCCTTGTAGATTTCAGTTTTGATCGGCGGTATCTGTACAGGTCTGCTAGTCTAGGGTTTGAAAGATAGGGACATAATTCCTCACAGATTATGTGAGCTCCCTGTGCTGTTTATGGATGATTTAGAATGGGGCTGTAATAATTCTGTAGCTCTGAGGGAATGAGTACATGAAAATGGTGTCCTGATACCCCACTGAATGGAGTCACACACAGACAAAATGAATGCTAGTGAAGATCAATGCAGAGAATGCCATATCGTACTCTGTTTCTTTATTCTGCTTCTCTCTTGGTCAGGAGTCAAAAAAGTGCCCTCCTTGAAGCACTGTGCATGGAGTGGTAAGGGTATCATTCCTCTCTCTTTTTCAGCTGAGCATTAAGAACAGGGGATGAATGTTTTCAAATCCAAATTGCTGCTCTGCAGGGTTATTTTGCTATGTGAGGTGCATGTTCAAGTGTGCATAATTTCACAGATTAAACCCACAGGCTTTCTCTTTCCTGTGCCTAAAAACCACGATCTATAAAGAACTGATTTTGCTTGGCCTGTTTCAAGATGCAAATCCGTTTTCATCTTTCTTACTAGAATGTATATTTGAGATCTATATCATCAAAAGACTCAGTATATTTGTAGGAAAAAGTGAAGAAGGGATGAAAAATCAATCAAACTGTGTTCAGTTCCACTGGAAATTAAGCCAGTTTCAGTGATATTCTTACTAATATCTCAATCATAACAGTGCCAGTTTCTAGAAGTATTGCCATAATCAAGTAAGAGAATTGTTTTTAGCCAGCCTTTTTAGTTCACCAGCTGTAAATGATTATGTAATAACAGCATTATATCAAAGCAAGGAAAATCAATGTCTCTGGAGACAATGAATAGGACACCAGGGCTTTCATCTTTAAACCTCTGGTTCAACTCCAGCATGGGGCCATGCTGTCCCCTTCCTGGAAGGCGCTGGCAGAGAGATGTTTTTCCTCCCTGGGTGGATGGTTCAGCACTGGAAGATGCTGCCTGCTGGGGCTCTGGACTCTCATCCCTGGCATTATTCAAGCATCAGCTAGGCAGAGCTGCAGCTGACTTGATCTAGCGTTGTTGACAAACTGAACGGGAGATTGTATTCGATGACCACCAGCAGTCTCTTCCAAAAAACATTTCTGTGGTTCTGTGATAAACCTTATTATTTGAAAGCGTTGCATTTACATGATGGACGACTTGGAATAACTTTACTAAGCTGCAGGACTTGTCCTGTTACAGGGTGTGTTTGCCCCCCCCCCCCTTGTGACACTGACGGAAAACGGGTAGCCTGCTGTCGGTGCCATTTTCTCTCCTGCCTCTCCCCTCCTCTGTCGGGAACCACATTTTCAGCCTGCTGTCATTGTGGTATCCTTTCTAACTGCATGCATGAAATTCAGTTGTGGGCTGTCATCACTTAATAAATTGGCAGTCAGGATTGTTTCATGTCAGAGAATTCCCTTTGGTAAAAATGCGAGATGTGTGCATGTGTAGTATCCATGTCACTTTATTTAGTGGTGAGAATATGGGTCATGGTGTAGTGTTCCATGTTGACCAGCGCTCATTTTCGCTAGAGTTACCCCTTCCCAGAGCAGACAGGTTGAAAAAAAAGTGCTGGTTGCCTGAGAGAAACAAACCAAATTGTATCTGACTCCCTGCGGTTGCTCTGTTCATCTGGAAAGCGCCGCTACGCTCCCTAACTGTGTTCAATAGCTCAGTCACCTTACTGACTTGAGCTGCCCGATCCATGTCTTTTTTTAATGAGCTACTTCTAAAACATCTGCAGAAGAACTTGTCAGCAATTCACACATGTGGGCTGCTGCATGCTGGTGTGGGTGTACCTGTCCCCTGCCCTGGGACCACCTGGCAGCACGCTTAGTTCGGGGCGTGCAAGTCCTAGGAGCCATTTGGGAGAGGTCTGTGCACAATATTTGCAAACACTTCTTCCGTGTGTTTGTGTTTTCTTTACCCACTCCTAATTCATATGCACAATGATATTTTTTTGGTTGCCTGGCAACCAGCTGGGGGCATATGGGATGGAAAATGGGACTGAAGTATACGGATTCGGTTTTCCTGTCAGGCAGCGTCAGAATAGGTCATAATATGTTCAGATTGATTAATATTTACTTTGCATGTATTATTGCATCACTGTTTTTATTATTGATAAGGAACGATATTAACTGCCTTGGTTGCTTGGATAGGAAAGCAGCACACCTGCTAGAGCCCATGCTAGGCAGTCTCCGTGAAAGCTGCCCCCCAGGCAGCTCTGCCACTGCAGCTTTGTCCTGTCCCGAGCCCTCCTGTCCTGCCCCTGAGCACACACTAGCGGTAACCCGAAGCTGAGTGGTCTCTGGAGTGGGAATAAAAACACCACACCCATTGAAAAAGAACAGACAAAAAAGAACATTTCCAAAATCCTGTGTTTCTCTTAGGATGGGGTTTTGGTTTCTTTCCTGCCTGTGAAAATGAAATATTAATAGCATTGGCTTTCTAACCAGGGGCTAGTCAGCACCAATATTTTTGTCAGTATAGGTTTCAGTTTTTCAATGTCAAATTCTTTCATTCAGATGCAAACTAAGACACTCGAGTGGTGAAAATATAATCTGTATATAGCCGTTGTAATTAATTTTTATAGAAAATGAAAGAAAGATTAAATATGTCCAGTGCCATACCATGGTAACTGATGTCCTTTCTGACATGTCATACGCTGCACTGCTACTGTGCAATTTAATAAAGTGGCAATGATGTTTGAAACTTTTTTTTTTTAAACAAAGCAGAGGGGAAATGGATTCTGACTGTGTGATAAGGAAAGGTGTCTTGAGAATCCTGATGTGCTTCCATATGACCTAAAAAGTAGTTCTGAATTGTCAGAATTTCCATGCAAAAAAGAAATTCAGACATCTTATTGGCTCCAAATCCTAATTGTTTTGATTTTTCATGCCTTGAGCAATCTGCGTGGTACCAACTGCCATCAAGGTCAGTGAGGTCGCTTATGGTGGTGTGTATTGCCCAGGGGTCGATAGGCTGCTAACCTTGCAGTTGCACACTGTGGGCATGATTCCATTTTCTGGAGTAG
The DNA here is from genome assembly GCA_009819775.1 of Phoenicopterus ruber ruber. Taxonomy (NCBI): domain Eukaryota; kingdom Metazoa; phylum Chordata; class Aves; order Phoenicopteriformes; family Phoenicopteridae; genus Phoenicopterus; species Phoenicopterus ruber. The sequence continues at coordinate 12,862,168 of CM020221.1, read as the reverse complement.
AGGCCAGCTGTCAAAACGAATGTTTTTGTTACATGCACAAATGGGTATCTCAATAAGATTATTAAGGGGGTTTTGCTGTTGGATTTTTTTTTTTTCCTTCTCCTGGAGAAATAAGCCAGTATTAGAGGCAGGCAAAGGCATCTTTCTTGCCATTTTCCTTCTCTCTCAAAATGTTCTTGTGCACTTCTGATTTGTGAAAACACATTTGGACTCTGAGAAGTATGAAAGTATGTCCACATAAATATGAGAAATAGGATGATAGTCAGTAAAAGACCCAGGGGTACGAGGCAGTAATTAGGTTAGGGCATCAAGACGTGTCAGAAATAGTTCACTACTTCCTAAATTCAGTGTGATAATTAGAGAGATGGATCTTCGAGGATCCTCTGGGCTAGTACCGAGAGATATGAAGATTAGATCGCTCTCTGTGAGATAGAATATAAAGTCCAGGCCTTTATACTGCTGGCCTTTAATCCAGCGGATGCTGACCTACCACATTTGCTGTCAATCAACACTGTAGGATAGGTGGGACAGTGTATACGTTGCCTGACCAACAGCCAGCCCTTTGCAGCAGTGTCACTGACTGTGGATCGGTGCCAGTTGCACGTTGGCACCTCAACGAACCTTTCACATGCAGAGATTCTGCCAATAGTTTTGCTGCCAAATGTATTGATGCCGACATCACGCTCACTGAGGTCATCAAATAAAGCCCTAACCCTGGCGGGTTTTTTGCTTCACATGCATTCCACAGTGCTGGTAGGGCAAGCTGATATGAGAGTGGGGATTGCAGTGTGCAAGCCAGCTTTACTCAAACTCTTTTGCAAGCAGTAGCTGCCTACCTGCACCACAGCAGTCATTCTCCAACTTGAGTTTCTAGTTTTAGGGGTTCATAACAATGCTGATGGTGAATTCTGCAACAGTGAGTTGACATATATTCAAGCTATATCCTACATTTAAAACTCTCCTCCTCCTTGTTTTTCTATTTGGAGCATGTATTTGGTTCTTGCGTGTCCACATTTTAGTAATAAGTGAAAATTTTAATTTGAAAACATAAGGGGATAATTTGTAATTGATTTCTGTTCTTCTGGTTGCTGTTTGTTGGTTATTTCCATGCTGGTAAATAGGACCTATGTAGACTGCTACATGTCTTACAAAGTAATTTTATACCATATGCTCTGTGCTTGCAGATAAAGTTGCTGTAATCAGTGATAGCAAGTGTATTACTTTGCATAACATCAATGTGAGTTATAATTGATGTCTGGCAGTTTGGAAACAGCTCTTATCAAGAACATACAAAGATTCTAGCACAATCATTGGTGGTTTAAATAGTGCTCACAGAGATTGTCTGGTGCCTCCTATTGGGTATCTTTCTTTGACAGCTCTTAACGTATGTACGTTAACACTTTTGCCACAAAGCAAACTTCAGTTACTCATTTTTAAAAATGTGTTCAAAACCATTAAGTGTTTGCCTTCAGCAAAATCAGGACGATGTCATTCATTCGGGGGCTTGTTAAAGGAATGCAAGTGTTCAAAATAGATAATTCATTCCTAAGGCTGCTGCAGTTGTATGTGCTACTCCATCCCTTGCACGCTTGGTAGAAAAGGAATTTAATAGTATTATTTTATGTGTGTGTTCCTGTTACCATATTTTCCCTTTTTGCTGTCAATAGGTGCTCATATCTGTATTTAATATCTGTATTTTTGGTGTTTGTCTCTACTCCTGCCTATTTTCTTTGTGTCTGGGATGCTGGGGTTGAACCTCATACTGACTCCTAAGAAACTTGTCCTGGAAACCCAACCACATTCTGGGTCAGTGGGCTTGGCCAAATGTTGGTATATGCATATTAAAATCTTTAAGGGATGATGTGTTACATGGATGAATGGAATGGGATAAGAAAAATCAAAAGATAGGAAAGAAGGTGTATTATGTCCTGTTTGCAGAGGGGAAACTGAGACCCATCCCGGAGAGTATTTGATGGATGTAGGCATTACACCTGTGTACCAAAGTTAGTAGTCCAGTGCCCACAGTTCTATCATCCATTTTAATAATAATAATGGATCATTAACCAAGCCTGGATGTGTTTGATGCCCTAATTTGGGAAGGACCTGTGGCTTATGAGCCATGGCTTTGAGCGTGGCTGCTTGTCAAATGCTACATAAGGACATGTGATAATGCTATGTTGGGATTAGGCAGTGGCTGCTAAAGGTGCCAAAGGGAATCCTGCCTTAGGAACAAGTCACATGCCCTTAATACTCCCGCCCTGCGCTGGAATGAAGGAGCCTCAGGAGTTGTGTCTCCTCCTGCATTGGTGACGCCTGCCACCTTGAAGGTCTTGCCAAGCTAGAAATCAAAGCCTCCCAAGAGAACGCTTCTGTTCTACTTTAAGCTCTTTTCTCTTTCCTTTGCTCTTAGAATCCCTTCCTTTCTTCGTTTTGTTTCCTTGTTTGCACTTCTCATTTATTTCAACTTTCTATGTCTGCCTCTTTTGGCGGCTTGTTTGATATATATGATTGGTAATATAGATCACGTATTTTCCCCTTTCTGATTACTTATGGAATGTTTTCAGACTTGAACTACTATAACTTTTTTTCACTAAATGTTATTCCAAATTCTAATTGATTCATTTAATAAAACTCTGACAATTCCTGGATATTTTAGTAAATATCTAGTGTTTACTATGATAATTGTGTATAACAGTGAATAATGTAATTCCACAGGAAAAAAGTGTCATGTTGTAGCAATACCATTATTTTTTGTGATGCTAGATATGTGATTAACTTTTGGAACTAGAATTGCTAATTGTTAACTAGATGTAACATGACTTCTTTTTTCTTCATTAATAAGGAGTGCTTTTAGAACATGTATTTCTGTCGCTTACATTATAAAGGATATAAAACTGTTAACATTTTTTACCAGTAGAGTATGGCTATTCAGCAATATGTTAAGGCCAAATGCTTGTTCAGTTTTTATTCAGACTTTAGTGAGGCAGAATTGTCATTTATGTCAGTCTAAGATTTTTTTTTTTTTTTTTTTTTTTTTTTTTTTTTTCTGATAAGTGATTTAGCTAAAGACTTGGTCTAGGTTACAGGTATTTGCCACTAGTTACCAAATTTTGGCTCGATCTTCTCACTACAGAGCCCATGCTTTACAGAAAACTAAGTATTATTATTGTTGGTTGACTCTTCAGATACAATTCAGCACCATATAGTGCTGCTTCTCTACAGTACTTCTGGATGCAAAGTGAAAGAACATTTAATTTGCCTGACATGCACCTCTGCCATTCAAGATGGGCACAATCAACTGAGCATCTGACATGCTGCCGTCCTACATTTGTACTTATAATTTTTTAATCTAGAGGCTCTAGACACTGAAAAAATGACTTGGTTCCCTTTAAAGCCTACTAGCTAATTAATCATGGTTGCAGAGTGCTGTTGCAGGCAGCTTCTTGTAAGATTTGATTAATAAGAAGTGCTGATATGGGGAATGTGTTACAGTGAGCAGGATCACATCTGGCAAGTTGTCATGGCTACTTGCTGCTTTGCACTGTAAGCAGTTTTTCCCCCCAAAATGTGTTGACCTGATTCTATGCCATTAAATTCCCAGGTTATAGTTACTACCTTGTAGTGTACATCATATGTCCAATTCACAGTTTGAGACTATGGGACGCAGACATAAGCTGAGACTGCTGTGCAGGCATTTACATCTCTCAGCTCACCAACTTGTTTTTTGTTTTTTAAGCAAAATGGGATAAGTATCAGATGGGCAAATTTGTCAGTGACTGCAAATTTTGTCCACATCTAATCAGCAGTGTGATTATTTTTAAACAAATGCTTCTGAATTTAAAAGAAGATTCTGGATTCTGAATTTTATGTGATTAAATATTTAAGGAAAAAGTTGAGCAAAAATAGTTCAATGAACTAGAGTGTGAGAACACTGCTCTCAGGGAAAATGTGGTCCCATTTTTTTCTCAGCTGGGAGAGGCTAGGTACTTTCACGAGCAAATGATCCTTTTGTAGATTAATCTTCTTTTTATTTCACTAGACTTTCGATCAAGCTCTTCTTGTGTGGGTCTCCCACACTTTTAATGTGTGAACCATTTCTCTCTGTATATCACATAGCAAACCAAATTCTTGCAGAACATACACATTCCTTAAAAAAACCCCACACAAAACCAAAAAAAACCCCAAAACAAAACAAAAAACACCCCCTCCCCCAAACCTCCAAGAAAACCAAACCAAAAAAACCTGCACAAAAACAAAAAAAAGAAAATCCACTTTGTTTGTTTTTTGTTTGTTTGATTGAGTCCTTTCTACATCTTCACTAGGGCAAAACTAGGAATGGCAAGTGACTAGCATTAAAGAAAAATATTTTAAATGATAGCTGAAAGGCAGTTGTGTAGCACTTATTTTTGTATCATAATTTTCTATGATACAGCTAAGTGAAGAATCTCATGAAACCCCTAAGCAAGGACTAAATACATCATAATTTAAAGCATAAGCTCCATGAGACTATCTTTCAGGTGTTTAAAGATAGAAACTGGACCATGGGTCTTTTAAATTGCTTGATGGATGTACCTTTGAAACATTAAATATTTTAATTCTTATTATAGGTTGAAATGCTTGCAAAGTACAATTGAGTATATTACAGATTATTAGGGGGGGTTGTTGTTTTGAGGGAGATGATTGTACTTGATACCCCTGTAAGTTAGAGCTGAGACTTAGCCTGCCAGAGTATGTGAGTTCATTTTTAGTAGTTAAGTTTTAGCCTAATGAAAACTGGAAGGAAGGGGTCTTGCATACCACAACAGCAGAATATCTGTTTGCATAATGTACTGTGATAAGCTTTGAAATCTGTCACTATTTATGTATGTGCATATTAATTGTTAACTATATCAACATTCATGATGGTAAACTTGTTACCCATTTTACCATCTGTGCTTATTTTTTTCTTCTATTTTTTTCCCCTAACACCGCTGCAATAAGGGGAAAACTTGACTTGGAGTTAACAGAAAAGAATTTGTACCACCTTTCTCTCTGAGTCATGGAGGGAAGGATTGGCATGATGTCAATATGAGAGCTAGTAATCAATTGTGAGTCTTTTCATGATATGTAATGAGAGTTTTCCTTGTCCTCAATTCAGAGCTGTTTTCAATACTGACTCAGAATGGGCTAACACCGAGATTTATAATCAGCTTTCATCCTTTCCTGTTGTTTCCATCGGGGTATATTCTCTTAACCATAAAAGCAATCAAATAGTCATTTGTAAAAGCAAAGCTATCCTGGTAATCATGCTGAATTGTTCCCATAACCAGTGTCAATGGAAGGAAAACATATGACTGAATAGTACTGCAGCACTGTAGAAATTAGGTCTCCAGCAAGATTAATAGGATGATTATAGCAAAGTGGTGCCTTCCAGATGGGCCAGACCAAACAGCATTAAGACGTTCTATCTGTTCTATCTTGACAACACAGTCCTGATAGCACTGAGGTTTTAAAATTTAATGAACATGAATGTTACTATCTATTCAAGTAGATAGTCTAAAATAGTGAAGGCTTTCTTACCACCCCAAACTCCATGAACCAACACTTTTATGACTCAGATAAGTGTTTATATGGCATAACAGGACTCAGACCATATTTTGATATGATAAAAGATAACTCCTCTTAGGTGGAGACAATATAAAGTCTAAATATGCAAGATGGGAACTGAAGTATAGGAAGAAGAGGTAAATTATTCCTTATCACAGTAGAAGAGTGTTGGAAAAGGTACTGTAGCCTTTGTCTCTGGAGAGTCCTGTCTGTTCTTCTTGAACCATAGCCTGCCAAAGGTAGCTTTTAATTTCCTGAATTAGGCTAATAAGAATAGAGGAACACTATAAAAGAAGTAAATTATATTAGCAGAACTCAATAAATTAGTACAATAAGCATATGTGCAAACTATATTTATCTCTGCTACCCTATTTAGTATCTACTTGTATCTGCAAATATTTCAAAGCTAAGATGCTCACAGACAGAAACTGCTGGTCCTTAAAGGTGCAGGATGTAAAATCCCTGTTAGGGCTGAAAAGCATCCCTGGGATCAGGAACTGTAATCCAATCATGTAATAGGATTGATATAAATATAATCCTATTACTAAACCATGTGCTTGCATGTCAGAATGAGCAGTGAATAAAGGCTAGATGATGTTTGGGTCATGCTGCTCTTTCAAAACAGATAATCAATGTGTACCATTGTAGTATACACTGATTTAAAAAGTGGATTTGGGTCTAGGCAGCAACTTCATGCCATAAATTAATTTAGCTAAAGGTTCTGAGCTGTCGATGTGGGGTTTTTTTTCCTTTCTCTCTTCTTCTCCAGCAATATTAAAAAGGAAGACTGAAATGATTTATTTTTTAATAAACCTCATTGCCCATGATAGATGCAAAACAACAAATGATACCCTATGAAGTAAACCCCCATATAGTGTCAGAAGGGAGAAATCATCTATCTGTGAAGAATATACCATTGTATGCAGCTGATAAGAATAAAGCTAAATGGCTCATGTCATGTAATTAGCACAGTTATAGTATATTAATCCCTTAACAATGTAAAAGCCAGCAAGCATTTGTTGAAAGCCAGGTCAATCACCACATATACTTGGATTGCTGAGTCTCTTGAATTGTGGTCGTGAAGAGGTTAGCAAATTAAGTGCCTCTGCCCTTTCGTGCCACATTAATCTTCCAAAGAAGACAGTGCGAACATTTTATGCAGATATTGTGCCAAAGAAGTGCTGGCAGTAGCTTTTTTTTGGCCCGCTTCTTGTCATCAGCCTTGAGGTAGGAGACACCCAAGAAGGAACTGCACTCCACACTTTTTCTAACTTTGAAGCCTGAACCAAGATGAAAGTATTATAGTAGGCTAATAAATTTCCTTTGGAAGTTTTGTTTCTCAAAACACACCAGGTATCAAATTCCGTTGTGTACCTGATTTTGTTTCAGAAGTAGTGCTAAATGTGTTTTTCGGATACAGTGTAATGTAGGAAGTTTTGTTCTGTCTGTCTAACTATCGACTATGTTAATCGGATTTTGGTGAACAAATTTCTAAACTATGCCCTCATAAGTAAGCATGCATGCAAACATATTTATATGTGCAAATGCTATTTTAATTATAATTAAATAAGTAGGAAATGAGACCGAATTATCTGCTCAGCCCTTGACATGATGTTTCTAGTTCAGGGTCTGCAAAGCCTAGTGGGGAATCTTTGTGCTACTGCCACCCACCAGATACCTCATTGTTGTCTTAAGGTGACAATGTGTATTCCAAGTGGGAAAACATTTGAATTACCATCCCATCAGTGTATCGGTATCCGGTAAAGCAGGAGCAAAAAGAACTGTAAAAAAAAAAAAAAAAAAAAAAAAAAAAAAAAATCAATCAAGGTGCATGACACTTGAACATCTGGAGGTGTATCAGTCTGTACTTGTTGACTAGAAAAGTTTTTTCCAGCTTTGGTCTAAGTAGTGAGATATTCTGCAAATACCTGAAGACTTATAGATGATGAGGATGTTTATTAGTTATGTTGCTATTCAGAATTATCCTGATTCTGATATTTATCTTCTCTACTTGGGAGAATTAATACAGTAGAAAGAGACAATACCTCAGTTCTGTTTAATATCTTTATCAACGATCTGGACAAGGGGATTGAGTGCACCCTCAGTAAGTTTGCAGACAACACCAAGTTGGGTGGGAGTGTTGATCTGCTGGAGGGAAGTAAGGCTCTACAGAGGGATTGGCAGGCTGGATTGATGGGCCAAGGCCAACTGTATGAGGTTCAACAAGGTCAAGTGCCAGGTCCTGCACTTGGGGCACAACCACCCCAGGCAACGCTACAGGCTTGGGGGGGAGTGGCGGGAAAGGGCCTGGGGGGGTTCATCGACAGTGGCTGAACATGAGCCAGCAGTGTGCCCAGGTGGCCAAGAAGGCCAACGGCATCCTGGCTTGTATCAGAAATAGTGTGGCAGCAGGAGTAGGGAGGTGATTGTCCCCCTGTACTTGGCCCTGGTGAGGCCGCACCTCGAGTACTGTGTTCAGTTTTGGGCCCCTCACTACAAGACAGACATTGAGGTGCTGGAGTGTGTCCAGAGAAGGGCAGCGAAGCTGGTGAAGGGTCTGGAACACAAGTCCTATGAGTAGCGGCTGAGGGAACTGGGGATGTTTAGTCTGGAGAAAAGGAGGCTGAGGGGAGACCTTATTGCTCTCTACAACTACCTGAAAGGAGGTTGTAGCAAGGTGGCTGTTGGTCTCTTTTCCCAAGTAACAGGCGATAGGACAAGAGGAAATGGCCTCAAGTTGCGCCAGAGGAGGTTTAAGTTGGATATTCGGAAAAATTTCTTCACCAAAAGGGTTGTCAAGCATTGGAACAGGCTGCCCAGGGAAGTGGTGGAGTCACCATCCCTGGAGGTATTTAAAAGACGTGTAGATGTGGTGCTTAGGGGCATGGTTTAGTGGTGGACTTGTCAATGCTAGGTTAACAGTTGGACTTGATCTTAAAAGTCTCTTCCAACCTAAATGATTATATGATTCTGAAAAAGTTCAACAGTCTAAGCAGACAAAGGATTTACATTATTTCTAAAGGTAGCATTGGGGAAAAAAGAGAAAAGCTTGGAATTTAGTCCATGTCTTTTGAATCCCAAACAAATACTTACGATCTCAAGACCCTCAGGTCTCTAGAATATTTCATTTAGTACATTCACATTTTATACTTTCTTCCTGAAGCAGCCTATTTTGCATCATTGCAATCTGGACATAGAGAAATTAATTTTGTGGGTGGGCTATTGGAGGAAATGGTTGTCTGGTATTAGTGTGATTTATGTTAAAAGCTGATATTAGGTGAATGTGCAGTATTTCACAAATCTCACACCTTTTCTAAATGTAGTTGAGGAACTCACTGTAGTTTATCCTCATCATTCTTGAATTATCTCCCGATATAAATATATGATTTATCAGTGGTGACAGATGCTGCCTTGGGTTTGCTGTTCCTATTATGTTAATGGATCATAGTTTGCTGGAAAACGGCTTTTCTCAAATGGCCTGTCCTTGTTCAACAGGGCTGAATTATTGTTTCACTAGCTTTAGCTTCTTCTTATAATTAACTTTCAAATGTGCTGTAGGAACATACGGAGCAAACAAACTCATTTTACAGTAACCTGTAAATAAAACCATTTCCAAAACAAAACTGACAGTTTAATACCAAGCAGTAGTGCAATTTACTGCCACTAGAGAGAGTCATGAAATGAATTGCCCATGGATGTGAAATATTGATGAATAACTAACAGAATCTCACTTCGTCCTTTTCGTATATACTGTGCACAAAGGTGTCTAGAAGAAGGGCGGGAGAAGGGAACAGAACAGCTTTCAAAGTTTACAAACTTTACTTTCTTATCTCCTTTAGCTATTTTCTTGTGTTTTCTGATTAGTCACGTAGGTTACTTATCAGTTCCTGAGTACTGCTTTTATGTAGCTTTACCAATTTTTGGATGGTGTGATCTACTCTAAGATCTGTTCTAATTCATCTTTGAAAAATGACAGTGTGCAAAATCTCCATGCTCCTAATCCAAGTCTTTGTAGACATTGCTAGTGGATGTCTACATTATATGGTGTATCACAAAGAAACTCATCAAAAAGTTCATTTTTTTAAGTAGCAATGAGTGGTGCTGGGAAAAAAAAAAAAATGTTCCTATTAAGTTCCTTTTATAATCAAACAGTATATGGATAACTATAATGTAGTACTGTACCGTATGCTTTCATTATGTTTCCCTGTGTTGCAAAATGTTCAACCTTTAATGCTTTAAGAAAAAGTATTTATGCAGGTCAGAGCTACAAAAATCTCATGTTTTTTACCTCATTTCTTTAGAGCATCTATCCTAGTAAATGTGGCTAGATAATAATAATTTCATACTAAGCAAAATAGTTATTTTAACTATTTAAAAAAAATCTTTCGGGTAAAGCTATTTTGTAACCATAGCATACTCTTTTTAGTCCAATGCTGATGATATACCTAGTGTATCTGAAATCAAAACCATACATTTTGCAACATACCATCATTTTTTATAGATAAATGTTGGCCATGCAAATACAGGAAATTATCATAACTTTAATAACTGAAAAATAGTATTTAGCTTATGCATAGAGCTCTTGAAATCCATGCAGTTATATGTTTTCCTTTCTATTAAAACTGAGATGTCTGTGGCACAAAGAAGGATGGCTTGTTCCAGGTGACCCATCAATGCAGGGGCAGAACTAAGAGCTGAGCCCTATGCTCTGGAGACCCAGTGTGTTAGTGCTTCCGTGATTTGGGTAGTAGAAATTTATCAGAAAACGAAATTTGAAAGAAGATACATTTTTACAATGTTTATCACTTTATTTTCTAGAACTGTGAGCTTTATGATGCTCCCATGAAGGTCATTGTGTAGGCGCAACTAGGGAAACCTTGGGATCGGAGAGAATGATGGATGACGGGGCTTCTCACGGTGAACAGTTGCAAAGACTTTTTAGGGTGGTTTTTGGAGAAAAGCAGAAAATAAACCATACAAGGACAAATCTTGCCTTAGGAAAAAAAACCAAACCCCAAAAAACAACAGAACCCTCCCAAACAAATAAACAAACAAAAAAACCCACAAGGCAGCAGGACCTGGGTTTTGCAAAGTAATCTTGGCTCCATCAACAAGACGAGGAAAACACTCTAAACCTTAGGAAGGACTTCGATAATAATAAAAGTATTTCTGACTTAGGATGACTCTTCCAAAAGGAAGAATGATTCCACAAGCACGTGGTATTGTTTGCAATCACACACACAATTTCTATATAATGCTAGTTTTCTTTTTCTAGATGCTATGCTACATACAAATTAGCAGCTATTTTTAACGAGGTTCAAGCAAGTGTGGGATTAAGACTAGAAATAAAAGTAATGAGAAGAATATCAGTTTTATAGATCAGGAGGAAGCAGATCTCAGTTTGACCAATTATAGTGTTAATTTCTCTGCATTAATGAGACTCAGCTTTTTACTACTGGAGGGAAACATGGTGTAAAACTGCTAAACGATGAAGGCAGTGCTGGATTATGGTTGCCATTATAGACTGGTGGCTTTATGTGAGGGTTGGGTTTGGGATTTTTCTTTTTCTTTCTTTTGGTTTAGTATTTCAAAGCAGGGGATTATTGGATTAGTGTTTCCTATTTTATTGATGTCTGGATGTTCTTTCTGTTCCAACAAGTTTTTATGTTTTAAGAAACTAGCGGGTCTGAAAGCTCTCTTCCTCGAACAAATCATGCTGAGGTTTTCCTCTACTGCCACTGATAGCAGTAGTTTAAAAAATAAATAGAGATAAATAAAAAGCCCTTTGTCCAAATCAATACTTAGATAAGAGATATTTATGCACCTCTTAATTTAATTTACACAGGACCAGATTTATCTTCCCTGAGAAACCAATCCTATGGTTAGAGGAAGGCAGCCTGCAAGCATATGGTGCTCTGCTAAATGTGTTAGAGACTCAGGACTTCATGCTTCAAAAACATGTCAGTATAATTACAGGTCAGCTCTACAGAGAGTTACATTGTAATTAAAATTTCAAAAAATCAGGCCTACCTAAATCCTAAGATTGATGATGTTGTTTGAAAAAAGATAAAACAGAAATGCCAGTGTAATCTGTGCTCTAATCTGAATCCTACCCACTGCAGTAGAAGGAATAGGAAAAGGCTTTGCAGAAAAAGGGAGATGTTACCTCACTATTTAGAAACAGATGATTGGGTTGATTTGTTGTAATTTTATTAGACTGTCATACTGTTGATTTTTTACCTATAAAGATCTGGAGGAAAAGTTAAGTCCTGCTAATGGGAACACAAATACCATCTGATAGCTTGCGCAGTCACATTAGCTGGGAATTGTTTCTCAAGCCATCTAATCAGGAGCTAATTTCCACAGAACAAGTAGTGATCTAATAGGAATGTGAAGAGAGGAGCAAGGTCCGTCTTATCACTTCCTGCAGACTGTACTGAAGATACGCTTATCTAAGGGTTTGGCACATGGAATCAGATTTGACTGTGGCCTTCACAAAACAGACATTTTCCTCCACTCCCACTTAGATCAGTTCTTAAAAAATAAGAATAAAACAAACAGGTGCAGACTACTGACAGAAACTTGCGTATGAACACGATGTGTTGATTAATCTTGGTTATGTCCTTTTCCTTTTGTCTGTAGTGATTGTACTGATGGCAGTGCTGCTGTTCTATTAATGTGATGTACAGGAAAAAGCTAGTCTCCGTAAAGCTGAGGCTTGACCCTTTGAGTGCTGAATGTTCAAAACTCCCATTGACTGTACTGAAAACATTTCTGTCTAATCAACTTCAATCATGCGGGGTTCTCAATAACTGCTTTTGTGACTGACATTTTGTGTAATCTGTGTTCATGATTGATTTCAACCAGGAGATTGCCTAATTTACTCGACATCTCTTTTCACTGACAACTGTGTAGCAAACCCCAAATCACTTGTCATAAAATGCTCTTTGAATGTGAATTATAAACTGTGGGATTGTGAGACATAGAGAAACAGCTGGTCAAAGACAAACGATTTGGGAACACTATTGAAATGTTTCACTGATTTTATTTATATATTTATTTAATCTTCTTGGTATTCATCTGTACACAGTGGAAGTTTATAATTTGTTTTAGACTTCTTTTTAAAATTCATTTGCTTTTACCTTTTTTCTTCTCTCTTTTTATAAATGTACACTGGCTCGCTTCCCTCTAGAATGGACTCCTCCTGCATCAAATTGCTGAAGCAGTTTCTCCACTAAATGTATAGAAAGTAGTGAACCCAGACTTCCTTACAGTATCTTCACAATATCACAAAATAGGCATCTTCACAATATCTCTAGCTTTTGTCCCATTTGTGTATGATTATAATAGTGAACTCATCTGCATGAGAAGATAGTGGATTTTTGCTTGTTATTTCAGCTAAGTTCTCCACTCTGTGCTGACAGATAAAAACAAGTTGTTAGTACTGAAGTTGCATGTATGCAGTCAAAAAAATATTAATTCCCCTTTATCTGTTTGATATGTTGTGGCATGTCAATGTGACTAGATTGTGGAGGGTGGAGTCATTTAGAAAAATACTTGGTGAAAGTAATTTTTCAAACCTGAGATTGATCTCTATGGGGTGAGATAGATTGTAACCTAATTAATTTGGTAACAAAAAATAAAAGATAATACTATGCAATTAATTCACAGGTAATCTACACAATACTAGAAATCAAATCAATTGGAGCTGTTTCCATATTGCCCCACCCCCCCAGCTCCAGGTCCCTCTTATCCATTATTCAGCCTAAAAATCTTCCTACCAAATCCTGTGGTTGAACTCCCAGTTCAGACTTGGTGTGATGGTTCTTTGCAGCTTTCTACTTAGTTTGTCTCTTCTGTCATTCTCTCACAGATTCACAAGCATTTAAAAAATAATGGCGAGTGGAATTCCCCAAGAACTTTTAATAGAAGTCATAGATACTTGACAACTAAAAAAAATAAAGGAATTTTCCTTGTGCTGCTAGTTAAATCAGTATTTGCTGAATACATACAAAATATAAGTAGTATGTTTGCTACTTTTTTTCTTGACGTCTCGACAAAAGATGATTTAAATTCTCTATTTTATTTCACTCTCTTCCTACTGAGTATTTCCAATGGGGATTACATGCCCGCTTACAGAATTATGTTATACATGTAAATGACAGCCTGATTTATTTGTAGAAAAGGTACTAGAAAAATCAGATATAACAGGTACGCTGTTATACCAAGGAAAATCTGATTTTCTGTCCTCTCAGAGGAGCCTGGACCTGGTAAGAATGTCATGTGCTGGTAGCTGAGCAGCTCTTGGGCATTACGACATATGTCATACTGACAGTGAAACAAAAACTTGTGTGGAAGATAGCTTAATTTGATGATATAGTTAAGCATTCTCTATTTTTTGAGACAATAGATGAAGAAAAAGTTTTTTAATATGTAAATTCATTTTAAAGTATTTTTTCTGTCTTTCAGTGATGCTTTTTGCATACCTGAAGGGTTGTACATTAAACTAAATACAGATTAAATTAAATAAAAAATTGCAGAGTTAATCTGATACCTTTTTATTTGAGAAATCTAATAATGATTTATAAAAACATTAAGATATTAATTAACTAAATAGCAACACACATCTCTGAAGAGCTATGACTGAATCCTCCAACAGCTGGCTACCCAAAGGCATGATGAGGTTTTGACATACCCAAATCGTAATCAATTGTAGTTCACAGAAGTGAATCTGAATTTTCTGTAGATTTTGATATGCAAAACTCCATTTTAATTAATGGCTGGTAGTCCTTTGGAGGAAAGTACATATCACCGTGTTTACCTTCTGTCAAAACACACTTCTTACTGGCTAGATAGATATAACAGCACAACAATACTTTATGAGACTTTAAAGTGTGTAGCATATTCTGTCTTTAATCCATTGCAGTTCATGCATATCATTGATACTCAATGGCACGATTCTGTGGGAATGTGAAATCATGTATTAAGTGATGAAGTATTGGCCAATTAAGAGTATACTCGAGCAGACTGAGTTTGTGTTTAGAATTTACAGCCACGTAATTAGTAATCAAAAACTTTGCCTTCAAATGAAGCCTGTGTCTGGAGGCAGTTTCTGGTAAGCTCTGTTCAGACACCTTTAACAATAAGCAGAAAATTGTCTTTCCAGTTGACATGTTGTAAATTAGGGCAGAGTAACACTCATCTGTCATCTGTGGTGGTTTGATCAAAGTATGTTTTAGATAGTAATACAGAGAAACCTTAATTGTTGTGTTACATGCTCATTACTGTGGTGGTGTTGTGTGTGATGACACATTAACCAAGTTGTGTTTGGTTCCACTTTGCTGTGGAACAGGGATTTCGGGGATCTCTTTTTAGTAAGGAAAAATTAATATATAGTAAGCTGCTAATAGCATGCTGTTACCCAGCCATCATTATCTGGGAGCCCACTACATGCAAAGTGGACTTTGATTGCAGGATTCAGAAAAATAGCAATGATTTGGGGAAGTTTCCCAGTGATCAAACTGGCATGAGTTAACAAGAGAGGCAGACTGCAGAGGAATGAATCTATAACTTTAGTTTTTCCATCTAAGCTGTTTTCCTCTATTCAATCTGACTCAAATTATATGAGATTAAACTCATCAGACAAAAGATGCCGTCAGGTTACTTAGTCCTTTGTCTGAAAATAGGAATTATTTTTAGAACTGTGATGGAATCTTTTGCCAAAATAAGTATAAAATTTTCAGAAAATGCCAGTGCCTTGACTTAAAACTGTACCATTTTCATTAAAGTTTGTGTTTTGTTTATGTCCATCATCCAATTTCTTGCCAGAATTACAAAAATTTACACCACTGTCCCCACCCTGCTTCTCTAATTGCTGATAGGGAGGAGTAATAACACCCGATTTGGATGTCAAAGATGCAGATTCAAGTCCCCACTCTGTCCAATTTGAAGCAAAGACTAAACTTGGGAGGTCTGTCTCTGATTAAGGCAATATAATGAACATTAATATTATTATATTAATATCTCATCTTCCTGATATAAATTTTTGTGAAGTTTTTTCCCATCAGTTCCCTACTGTCACGAAAGCTTGTTAAGAGTTTTCAACACAACTTTTTTCCCTTGTACAAAATGCTGATTTGATTTTTCAGTAAGGAAAGCAGCCTACAGCAAATTTTCAAATTATCATTTCCAATATTTTTAACTTGCTGAAATACTTAACATCAAACTTGTTTTTCAGTTTAAAACATGTGAAATTTTTTTCTGAATAAAATAATAGGAGGTGTTTAGCATCTCTTATAGTAAATTCCTTGTGTAGGATTGTCTTAGATGGTTCTTCATAAGCACTGTGATCTGCACTGCAATTGATTGGACCTTTATGTAATACTGTCTGGTATATGCATTTTTTAACTTCACTGCAATAGTTCTACTGATACTAAAAAGAGAGCTTTTACGAGATACATAGGAAAATTAAGATGTTTTGGGGCATAGATCAAAGGAATAGTTACTAGCTCCTACCCAGGTTACAGAAGTTTACTTTTCTAGAACAATTGTAACCTAATTACTAGATTAGACAACTCAGATCACCATGTTGAATAGCCACTCTCCTGTCATTAGAGGAGTTGCCTGCACTGTGCTGGGATGGCTTTACACTGCTCACCCAACTTTATTTTACTCATCTTGCTACAGCTGTCACTCTCAAGGCAGTTTAACACACGTATTTAGAGGATTGCCAAGGTGCCACTAAGTCTTACAGTTAGTGCTGCTAAAATTCCCCCACTAATAAAAAAAATGTGATTTCCTTTTTTCATATTTTGGCCTTGGTTTTAACATTTAAAAAGGCAAACCCGGTTATGAAATGTACAATATCCTTGCTTATCCAGTCTTGTGAAAAAGCTGCGTTACATTAGCTTTTGCATAAACTCAGTGTCTGCAGGTTCCTGTAAGAACTATCTGTGCTGTTCTGCTGCGTAAGGAGATACTCTCAGTGTTCAGAATCTGATGGGAAATATGAAACAATGGCAATACTAACATTTTCTCACAAGATTTTCTGCCAAGTTCTACAGACTTGGAAAACTTGGAGAAACATCAGGTTTTTAAAATTTTTTTTAATACTTATTCCAAACAACCCTCAACTCATGATCTGTTTAAGGTACTCCCATCACCAGTCTAAACTCTTGGTGGTTAGCACACACACAGACTCATCTAGTTTTTCCAACCAGAAATCCCACTAAGTAGATAGATAGCAAACTTTGTCCACAAAGCTGAAAGTTCACCCTTTTTCCGATCAATATCAATCCTGTAGTCTAAAAAAAAAAAAAAAATAGTGCATGAAATCTAGAACAGGAGGCCTTTGATATTGCTATCAGTTGTTGTGTGGGGGTGCATAAGTCAGTAGGAAGTGGTTTGTGTAGAACAGCCTGCAGGATTGATCTGTGAAGAATAGCTGACTTGGTGTAAATTAGGGATATTTAGTTATTTATGCAAGTATCATTCTTGTAATGCTCCTGTGTGAGAGTGCAGAGAAGCAGGAAGGATGTCTGGGGTAGCAGTGTTTTAACCTGTTACGGTAGGATGTGCTACAGCTTGCGTGTGGTAGCCCTTGCTTTTTGGAGTGTGTTCTGAAGATGATGAAGCTGGTGCCTGGGTGCCTCGTAGCTGGTGCCTGGGTGCACTGAACAGTTCCTTCAGGTGTCATCCCTGAACTATGAGGAGCTGGGCAAGAACTGTCTGGCTGTGCAATGTGTTTGAGCCATTTCATGACTGAATATTTGGATGTTTTATGTTGTCGCGCTGACTTTCAAGTTGTGCTCCTACCTGTGTGCTTCAGCCCCTGGCAAGAGCATTTTCCTGTAAGGTTTTTCTCCCTGTTCTGCAGCATTTAATGCACTGAGCAGAGCAGAATCTGTCACATGGTGAATAAGCTATTTAAGAATGAAAAGAAAATAAATTCTCTAAGTGTATAACCTTAAAGAAATTTTAATTAATTTCAGCAGGGAAATCTCTGTGGGGAAAAAATGGAACTGTAAAGTGTTTGTTCTGGTTTCACAAAGTCTTTCTGCCTCTCCCCTCCCCAGCTGGTTTCCTCCGCAGATAAAAACCACAGTCTCCAAATGTAGAGAGATAAATATTGGCAGCTCTCAGGTTTGCTTTTTCATCCCATGCCTGATGGGAAAATGCCAGTCAGTTTTCAAGCTTTTCCAAGTGAGCCTTTAGGGGCTTATTCACCAGACTTGGAATTTCTGGTAAACTGTTCCCTGCAGCTTTGGTCGTGAGACACAAAATTCATTTGTATCCCATTTCAATTTTTGATTGCTGCCTGAATTTATTATGAGTAGATTCTTAGATGAGGTTTTTGTTGTTGTTGTTGTTTGGGGTTGCGTTTTGTTTTGTTTTTAACTCTCCCGAGCTTTACTTGCATTGTTGTAGACAGTCTTTTTAAGGCATATCCTCTAACATGGTTTTAGTTACTGACAAACCTTATCTTTTTGTTTCCATAATGTTTCCGTAAAAATATCCATGAAGGTTTCTAAGATGTTTGCTAATGAGAGGTGATTTTTGCTGTATTTTATGGACCATGCAAAATTATTCTGATGAATCACCGTTGCTGCCAGGCCAAAGAGGTGCATTACTTATTGCTAGTATGACTATAAAAAGGATAGGTGGAAGGATATTGTACAAATAAACCCCAAAAAGACTCTTAACTCAGAAGAAATTTCAGCCGATGTTTGATGCTTTTGTTTATAGCAACAAATTTAGGTAATCTAAGTGGTGTTGGTTTTAGAGAGCCACATATGTGTACTATGTCTAAAGTAGGGCAGCCCCTGAAAAGAGAGCTGTTTCCATGATAGGGACAATTAAAACATTTAATAATAAGAAAAATACAATGTAAGGAAATTAAGTTCTATCTGCCTGATTTCACTGCACTATGCATACCACATTTAAAAGAGTCTGTGGTAGGAACCATGCTGCATTTTCAACTGCTTAACCTTTTTTTTCTCAAGGGAAGCCTTTTTGCTCCTCTCACATTTCTTAATTTGGGGATTTTCCATCTATGTAATTCAGTGGGAAAAAATGCAGACATGCAAATAAGTGACTGGAGTGAGTTGATGCCTGATAGTTGGTTATGTATTTGTTCTTAACCCAAGGTAAATGAAGGAATTTGAGTTAAATTAACTCTGTTTAACTAATGACTAATCTAGCGTGGTTGGCTTTACTTGAGCTAAGAGCACTCACGCAGACCACTGCTGTACACGGGTGTATGCATGGGGACTTGGGGCAACGTGTTCCTGTCAGAGCTCCGAGTTATATGGGCTGCTGTTTTACCAGAGAAAAAAGATAATGGTGATTTTTAAATACTGATGTCATTCCAAGTGCTTTAGAGTCTTCCTCATTGATACTTTGTGTTGTTTTATTTAATTGTAAAAACTGTTTTGTAGTCAGATGTGGCAAGAGTTTTTTTCTTATTAACTCTTTTCGTTGTAATTTAGGTCCCTATTCTTATACCAAGGGACTTATTCTTTCCTAGTCTTGCAGAGACTATTAGGTAAGAAAGATAGATCTGTTTTGTTTTAAAGGGGGGATTATTTTTTTCCATTTGAGATTTTGATTATACATAATATTATTAATGTAGTACTGTGAACTACTCCTCTAAAGTAACAGAATAAAAATAATACAGAATATTTATTTTCATGTCAGAATGAAGAAACTTCCTTAATATACGCACAGGATTATTAATTGTATATCACGGTCCTGTGGACTGTTAGAAAGCCGGTGCTGTAAATAGGGCTGATGCTGCGTATTTGATGGGAAACAACTAGGTGCTATTTAGGTGCTGTATAATTTCCTAAGACAGATAATACATTATCACATTTTTAAAGAAATTATATTTTCTCTTATACTTGTGCTTTTTCCCTTTGATCAGGGGGAGATTCAAATTGCTTGAGAACATTTGGCTTGAAAACATATTTCAGTTTTATATCTTGTACATATCTCCTAAAGATATCATCATAAAATGGCCAACTATAGTGGGGCTTAAAGATGACTTTTTTCGTTGGATGGTAACTCCATCTAAGAAGAAAAGATGTACTCTCTGAAATAATTGAATGGGAACCATCATGGATTAACTGAACCTAATCTGATAAAGACAACTCAATACCTAATTAGTCTCTTGTATTTGTTGCATGTTTTGAAGCTTGAGGTTCATCATTAACGAAAGTAATTAAGTGAACAAGTATTTTATCACCAGCAGCATTCTAAGAGAAAGGGACAGGTTGGCAGTGAAGGGATAGGACAAAGGCATGGGTGGATCAATAACATGCAGGTCTGCCTTTCCTAGTGACAACTATTGTGCTTCCAATTATAATTGCTTTGATAGCACCCAGGGAATCTAAGTTGAAGTATACAGAGATAAGTTGAGATGCAGGATTTACGCAATAATCTTGTAAAGGTGACCGCTGTACTTTGAATTGCCACTTTTTTGTTGCTTAGAGAACTTATTAATCAGTCATGTAACTTATTGGAGCTTGTTCAAAGGACAGACTGAATAGGCTCTGCTTAGCAACTCATAATATGTTTCTGATTTTCTCTTGACAGCCAAGGTTAAGTTGCAAATTTGTACTGCTACTCATTACTATCTGCAAAGGATTAGCCTTTATATTGTCATTCTTGCTTCATTATATTAAAGGTCATTTGCCAATTGTCACTCTTGCGAAAGGAAGAGAATCTACACCTTACTTAAAAACCCAATTGTTCAAGAAAATGTGCTGATAAAGACAAAACATTTGCCAAAGGCAAATAGTAAGAGATTGTATTGACCTCTGTTGCATTTGCTAGTCAAAACACGGTGGATTCTCTTGGGCAGATCCATATAACAAGACTAAAATGCAATATTTTGTGGCCACTGAACTTGGATCATGCAGAAAGACCAGGAAATGGACAGTACCTTAGATGAGGAAATGCAGAAACTTACTGCATAGAAACACAAATAACTTCCCAAATAGCACCTAGTAACTTATGTCCTAACAAAAGGATTAATTTGCATTGAAGGGATGATGGAAATAAATGGAGCTGCACACTGTTGCCTTGCTGTTAAGGTAAGCATTGAAAGTGAATGATAGTTTCTCATGAAGGTCTGATTGTAAATGTCCATGTAGGAATGGAAGAGCAGGGAACATTTCTGAAAAATTCTGATCTTTGTTTGGCATCAAAAGGTACTTGGGGAAAGGGATTGTTTTTAGTCTGACAATCTATATTTGAAGCTGTGACTTCTTATCAGATAGGTTTAGAGAAGAGAAAAGCAGAAAGAATAAAGACAATAATTTCATAGGGCAGGAGCTGTGGAGCTCAGCTGAAGAGAGAAAATAATGAGAATTAGAATCCAGACCTAATTGGGATATAATTTGCAATTGGGAGATAAACACTTGAGTCATTCCCAGCAAGCTGGAAACTCCCTGTGGTAGTGTGACTCAGAAATGAAGGCATTTGTAAGTATTTCCATGGCAATATGCTCCTCCACAATTTTTATTCGTATCTTGCAGCAGTGCACAGTGTTCCTCAGAAAGGCAGAGCCTGTGGCAACGAACAGGTAGCTTTGTCAGCCCTATTACTAATGTCTGCAATAACAGAAGCATTTGATGTCAAACACCTTTTTTTTTTCCGTTTTTGGGGGTACAGGTTCTTGGAAGCAAGGTGAGCTTTCAGATATTAGCTCTAATGGCATTTTTTAAAAAGCTAGGGGAAGAGTTAGGAAGGGGATGTAAATTATTGGGAAGTAGAGAAGAGCGAATGATTATCAAGTTCATCTATTACAGCTGACATAGAGACTCCTGCCTGTTTTGGACCATGAATGAGTGGCATATCGGAGGAAGGCCTAGGATGGAAGGAAAAGAAAACAAGAAAAGGAAAGGATCAGCTTACAGATGTCTGAAAAATAAAGATTTTGCAGCAATGTGAGAGTTATAGCTTATTGATCCTTAAACTGGTTTTGACACTCCAGAGGTGGGTGTCGGTCTCTTCTCCCAAGTAACAAGCGATAGGACAGGAGGAAACGGCCTCAAGTTGTGCCAGGGGAGGTTTTGATTGGATATTAGGAAAAATTTCTTCACCAAAAGGGTTGTCGGGCACTGCAACAGGCTGCTTAGGGAAGTGGTGGAGTCACCATCCCTGGAGGTATTTAAAAGATGTGTAGATGTGGTGTTTAGGGACTTGGCAGTGTTAGGTTTACGGTTGGACTTGATGATCTTAAAGGTCTTCTCCAACCTAAACAATTCTATGATATTAATTCAAAAGGTTGTTATGTGGGGAGGAAGATGTATAGACCTACAGAATGGTTGGTAAATTGTTGAATAAAATAATTATCATGGGTTCATGGGCTTTTGAGGACTTCCAGCTATGTTGTAAAATGAGATTATTTCACCAGAAAATTCTTGGTAAAAGTTCTAGTTGCTACTGCCAAAATCTCTGGTCTGTCACAGCAATTAGATGTCTGTGTAATGGTACTGGTAGGTGATCGCTGAACTGAACTGTAGTTATCCTAGACTTCAAAACACCTGACATGCCTGTGCTGTCTGGGAGAAAATAGGACTAAAGCAAAGACACGCAAAGAGATTTTGAAACCATACCAGTAGGTGTACTGTTGTGTGTGCTGTCTCAGAAGCAGAGAATATTCTGAGTCATTCTTCGTACACTAATGATGTAACTTAGAAACCAAATGTGCCTTTCTTTACCTCCCCTTTACCACTCCTTTAGCAGGCAATTCATCACTAGGTAGAAAACGTGTGTTTCTCTCTTGTTCTCAGAAGTTTTGGTGTCTAACAGCAGAGGATAGTAGGGACGTCTCTAAAGTCTCGTGAGCCATGAAGAATAAAAGTGAAGAGCAGAAATGCTTTTAGCCTATAGACCTCTCTACAGCGTGAGGTTTGCAAAGGAAGGGGAAAATGGTACCAGCGTAGCTCTGCAGAATCCGCTGCAGGGATGAATGAGGGGCCCTAAGCTCAGGTCTGGCACGTTTAGATTCTGTGAAGTTACTCTGACAAATCTGGCCCAGATTCTCTCAAGTCGTCTCTTCAGAAAACATTACACAGTTCACACGTGAGACTTTTTTAAAGGCCTCAGCTGTACTTTACAGCCAGAAGTGTGGTTGGGTATACACACATGATAAAGGATGATGATTTACTGCTCTGGGTGACACACTCTGTGCTGGCGGTTGGCTGCCTTCAGAAAGGCTTCTGCAATTCCTTACTGCACACTCTCTGTAATCTGTTCAGTGCTTCAGGTAAAAAGATAAATAGAGAATTTATAGTAATTATAGCGACAAGAAACCCATTCGTGCTAACTGTAGTTATGAATACTAGCAGTTATGGCCAATGCTTCACCATGAGAAAGTCAGCCTGCATTTAGCTAGTGCCACATGGTTCAGTGGCAGTAAATTGGGTGTTATAGAGGTAAAATAGTTAACAGATATTTCTTAGTACACCAGTGGCCAAGTGAAGACTAGATACATGTATATATACACAAATTATATACATATAAAATATAGAGTTTTTTATAACTTCTTATTTATAGTTTTCCATATAGACAGCCTTTCTATATGGCTGTTAGTAAATCGTATTGTGCATGCAGACTTAACAGCATAGGATAGTTAAATGGATATAGGTTAGAAATGTTGTACAATTTGGATACATTAGGGAAGAGCGTGCTGAAATGAGAAAGAGGAGGGGGCAGTTGATTCTCTAAGATGTTTCATGCATGTTAGGAAACTTTATTTGGTTTCTGTTATGTTATCTTTGGGAATTCCTAGTACATTTAACTTCTAAAATTTAATGTTTTCTTCATATCCTTTCTGACATTTGACTCCATTTTTGTAGTCTTGCACATATTTAAATGTGTGGTTCTTAACCTGCATGCAGTCTGTGGAAAAGTTGAAAATCACACATTTAAACCGAGGA
This sequence comes from Phoenicopterus ruber ruber, assembly GCA_009819775.1. Taxonomy (NCBI): domain Eukaryota; kingdom Metazoa; phylum Chordata; class Aves; order Phoenicopteriformes; family Phoenicopteridae; genus Phoenicopterus; species Phoenicopterus ruber. Next base: position 12,838,637 of record CM020221.1, on the reverse strand, counting down.
ATCTTTGACAAATAGTTGCAAGTAGCAACCAAATACGCTTTGTTAAAATATTTTAGAATTCTTTTTAAGTGTGGTATAATTATTTCTTTAACGTCTATGAAAGAGGATATGGATTTGACCTTTTATAAAGACTTTCCCACCACTCCAAACTAATGAGTATTTGATATGCAAATTCTCATTACAGAAGGAACTGTGGATGATTTTCTCATAAAACCTTGCTGCATGCTGAGAAAAGTCTTGGCCTTTTTCAATTCCCAGAATAGGTTATATCAGTGCAACAACTTGTTGTATTTTGTCTGTCAGTTGGGCCTTTTAATTTAATTGCAATGCAGCAGAATAGTATCAGGGAAAAAAACAATAAAAAGAAAATGAGCAACAGGTTTCTTGGATAAATAAGAACAAATCCACTCCATTTCTGTTTTAACATCCAGTCAAGTTCTATAATTGTTTATAACTGACTAGCATCTCTCTAAATCCACCATTAGGGCAGAAAGTGCAAAGATGCAGTAATCTAGTAGCTTGCAAGCTTGCAATGCTCCATGCCCATAACTTTTTTGTTTAAAAGCCTATTTGATTTGTAAATAAAAGGAGGAAAAAAGCACGGCTGTGCAGTTACAATGGCAACAATATGATTCCCCCAGAAGATGCCCTGTGTCTCTTAGTTAACCTCACTTTTGCCTCTGTTTGCCATCTTATAAAATGGTGATAAGATTTCTTCCATAATACCTACTGTGAAAATACAGATGTGTTTGAGAAGTTGTCACAAACATATGCCAAAAAAACCTTAAGTAGCTTAGGTGTAGCTTAGCACACAATAAAATACGGATTCTTGCAAAAAAATTGTAAGTGCCATTGTGAGATTTTGTAATATGTTATTCATCAGCTATTGATGGAGAAATGTAATCACTGTAAAGGGAAATGGTTTTATATACAAAATTGAGGTTTGGTATTTTGTTCTCTATGTCTGCCCTGTCACAGTGACTGAATAAAATATAGAGCTCATAGTAAGAAGAACTGAGTCCCAAATTTATCACGTCTTTTTAGTGCACATACCTATGGTAAATTTTTAGATGGGTGGATTTTGTAGCCCTTCTGCTGAAATAAGTTTCCTGTGATGACTCGGGAGCTTATTAAACAAAAGATAATAACAACAACAGTATTTTTAAAAAATTAGTAGAATTATTTTCATAGTTACTCCAGATGGTACCTATGGTTTCAGAAGGGAAGAATTAGTTTGCATTTGATAATGACTGGTCACCAGAATAGACAGAAGTATGTAATTTTTTTGTATCAAGAACCGCAGGTTAGAAAATACAGCTCATCTAAAGGATGCTGAAAAGGAAAAAGGCTCCCTTAAGCCCTTTGGCTTCAGTAAGCTTTGCATTAAGCCTGTGGGTTAGTGCAAAGGAAACATGTATGCTGAGACAGTCCATGATGAATTAGGTAGCTGAAGACCATCACATGCCTGGATGACTGACGTGTTATGGTGCTTAGCAAAAGAAGACACCTCTTTGAAATGAACTTATGTGACCTGAGAAATTTATTTACGGGAAGAACAAATGAATGTGAAGAATGAGCTCATTCTGATGCTGTCAGGGAAGCTAGGGCAGCCATGAACCTGAAAGTAATGATGAACATAACTCAGAAGGTTTTGTACAGGTAAGCATTCAACTGACTAGAAAGCAATAAGAGCAGAGGTGCACTGGAATTTAATGGAACCTATTTCAAAGTTCAGAAATGCATTCAGGTTGTGCTGGATTTGCTAGAGTTCAAGACTGGTTAATATGAAAGAGTTGTTTCATCCTTCCCTATAAAGAAGGCACCCAATTTCGAATGCAATGCCACTCTACAAACTTGGAGGACTTAACTATGTGTTGAGATCTAACAGAAATAAAGGGGAATGGCATGTATGCTTAAGTGCTCTGTTGAATACAATATGGTGCAGCAGAAGAATATCGATGGTAGGTCAATATACTTGTAGGGGCCCATCCTCGTACAAATATTTCTGCCCTGTGCTGTTTGCCACAGGGAATTCATTAAGATTTGCTTCTGTTGAGTGGTGTGGTACAACTTACAGTTTCTTTGCTCCCCAATTTGAACCCCTAACCATGCACGAGCTGACTAAAACTGGGCATGATAAATACAAGAGTTAATGTTAATTAGCTGAGATAAGCTTTAGTCTTAATGAGATCTTGTGCTAATATAGATGACTGGGCTTTATCTGGAGGAAAGAATAGGCTGGTCACCACATTCTGTATACTCCAAGAGGAGGAATTTGCAGTAAGCATTTGTGCTGTTGTCTTGGTTACTGTCATGCTCTCGCCACAAACCATAGAGCTAGCACGATCTCATCTGCACATGTGGATTGTGATCTGAAAAGCTCTGAAAGACCCTTCTTTATTCTTATTACTGCAATTTCGTACTATGAACTTTACATAGCCAAATTTCAGTGTTAACATTGGAAAGTTGATGCTCTGTCATTTTGTTCTCTCTAGGCAGACTTATGCCCTTTAGTAAATGATTAAACCAGTTCAAGGAGAAATTAATTTGTTTTTGTATTTAGATAATATTCTCATTAATAGATCCTCCTATCTATTAGGGAAGATGTTATTTTCTGTCCAGGCAAATGTGTCTGTCTAAGACAATTATCTGGTTTCTGTTATCACAGTATCTGAGCAGCCCATATCATAACTGCAGTTCTCTCCTGCATGCTTATGTTATTTACCTTTTCCCTGAGTCGCAGAAAAAAGTATAACCTATGGCAGCGTCAGGGTGTTGACTCCAGAGCCTCAGAACGTCAGTGGGTGACTCTAATGAGATGTTTCCTTCTTTAGAAAGCTGACAATGCAATACTCAGTCATCCTTGCCCATATTCTTTTCTGTAAGGAGCTTGTTGCCATAGTGGGGGATGTCATGTTTATTTCTAATTAATGTTACTGGTGCACACCTGATTTTTTTTTTTTTTTGTTCATACTCTCTGCTACAGAAGTAAAAGCATTAATTCAGTCCTGAAGGAGACCTGGATGAAGGTGGCAATGATAATAACATAACTGAAGGTGCTGAATGAACAGCAAACTCTTTTGTAGAAGTGTCCTTTTGTCCTCTATACCTTTATTGATGAACTAATCAGATTGGGCAGGCTCCAAATTCCCAGAACAGACAAAGAAACTTTGAAAGGAATGAAACACTGCCTGTGAGCTCAGAGGAATGCACACTGATTGAAGCAGATTAAGACAAAGGCTTCTGGACAGCCATTTCATCTGTTCCCAATTATGGTAAGGACTTGGAACAAGTGGACCTACCAAAACTTGCAAGGAAAACTTGCATATAGGTCCTATGTGCTTGTTTTCTACCCTTTTTCTCTTGTCTTATGTTTCCTTGAACAAATAGCTTCTTGTTTTGAAGAGTCACTTCGCATTTGAATAGAAATCAATAAGAGAGATCAAGGTCCAATTACTTACTTACTTAGCATAGGTGATAATTGGATGGTTGTGACCTAGGGACTACATTTATATATGGGGTCATGCATAGGCATATGATGGTTGCATTCTTATTTTCATGTGTGGAAGTGTTCAGAGTACCCTGAGAGAGACAATTTCTACCTGTGTCGTGGTTTAACCCCAAATTGTAACCCAATACCACGCAGCCGCTCGCTCACTCCCCCCCTCCCTGTTGGGGTGGGGAGGAGAATTGGAGAGAAAGGAAAACTCGCGGGTTGAGATAAAAACAGCTCACCAGGACAGCAAAGGAAAAATATGAAAATATATTAATAATGGTAATAATGATAATATATACAAGGATAATAGAATATATAAAACAAACGATACACAATTTCTCACCACCCGACGACCGATACAGCCCGTCCCGAGCAGCAGGCAGGGAGCAGGGGTATCCCCCCCCCGCTATCCCAGAAGAGCAAGTTCCAGGGAAAGCAGGCGAGGGAACAAACAGCTAAACGAGTGAAAAACAAAAAGGTAAAAATAGGGAAACAAAAAGCAACCTGAAGGGAAGCTTAAGGATTAGGGCAAGTTAAAGGTCTCAAAAGCCTCAAAAGCCCAAAAGACCAAAAAAGATCTAGAAAAAAAAACTAGTGGCCCACCGACCGACCCTCGCTTATATCAGGCATGACGTCTATGGTATGGAATACTCTCTTTGGCCAGTTTGGATCAACTATCCTGTCTCTACCCCTCCCAAGTTTTGCATCTGCACGTTAGCAGAACCTGGAAAACAGCAAAATGTCCTTGGTGGTTCAGCAGCAACCAGCAACATCAGTGTGCTATCACTGTTCTTCTCACACCAAAGCCAAAACACAGGAGCTGCTGAAAACAAAACTAGCTCCATCCTGGCCTAAACCAGGACAACCTGGCAGCTGAAAGTACTGAAAATTTCATGGGGAACCGTTCCTAGATCTCCAAGGCATTTTTATGGACTCAGGGTTTTCAACTGTGCTTTAACTGGTCAAGCCAACTCATACTTTACTGTTAGTCCTTTTTCATAATAGAATATAATTATGCTCATCGATTTACTAAATAAGGTGAACTTATTTTTTCTAGCAGTGGGGCATTTTCTCCCCAGAGACATACTAGTCGCTCACTCAAGAAAGCCTTCTACAGTATTAAAGATTTGTTCATCATTCTTTCGTCTTAAGATTCCTCTTGCTTTTGATTTGCTACATTATAATCTTTATGCAATTAATAGAGGTGAAATAAGCAGTAAAATCAAAAACAATAATCATGGTCATTTGTCCTTTGCTGTGGCTGTGTCCAAACACGTGACCTAGAATGGCATTAAAAGCCTAGCTTTAATGTTGATGCGCAGTGAAGGATGTGCATAGTTAGCTAATTACGTTAAACGCAATTACTCTGTGTAGATTGCCTGTATGTTCCATGTCTTTAGAGGGAAAGAAATTGTCGTCTGTCTCTGTAAGCACATCCTTTTTGATGATATCTATTGAGGGTTGTGAAGATAAAAATGTTCTGTAATGAAGAAACATTTATTAATTTTAATCTTCAGGGAGTTGTACTGATAATCAATAAGGATAATATTTTCTCTAGAGCATGCAGAGAAGATATGCCTTGACTTCTATGAGAATAATAAAAAAAAAAAGTTTGGCTAGTATATTGCACTTTTGTCAGCTTTATGTGCTCCTGTAAGGAATCTTCCACTTTAAAATATTTTTTCATTTAATTTGATAGTCATAAAAATGCTTGACTGAAAGTTGTGGATAATGTATCTTCTGGGTTCCCAGAGCTAAGGGAGAAATATTAGAGAAGTATTTCCTTTGAATATGCATTTAAATTTTTAAATAAGGTTGCTTTGGTAAAGGACATACCCCTTTGAGGTTGGTTTAGCACAAATGCTTATGCAATGAAGCATAAGTGTTTGTACTTGTGGTTATAATTTTTTTTTAAGCATTCTTATTGGCAATGTTACAGAAAAAAAGTTGGAATTCAATGAGTAAAAGATGAGTGAAAATAAACGCACCTTCATGAGTACTCTGGTGCACTATAGTTAGAGAATATCTAAATATTAATTAGACTGACAATGTGTGTATGTGGGGATGACCCATAGTTACTTCTCTCTATAAATGCACATCCTAGTTCATATTTGTGTCTGTTGCTGTAACTCTCATTACATCTATTTTCCTAAAATTATATAAAATTAGAGTATCTCTACATACTGGAGCAATTTGGGAGTGTGCTATACACTAGCCTCTGGATGGTATCTAGCTTTTAATTACCACAGCATCTGGGCTTACTGTGAGGTGGGTTAGACAACATGGTACTTAAGAACATCTGGAGCCATATGGTGTTCTTCATAGGTCAGCATTCCCCATACTGCTGTTTCTGGTGGAGTACCGGGTGATGTAAGTGCCGGTGGGAAATTACAGGGCTTGACGTAGGTTAGGAAGCAATTGGCAGAAAAGAGTGGTCAAGGACGACTTAAAACCAAATGTGGCTTTACTTGGGGAAGTACCCAATTTAGACAAAACTGGGTAAGAGGAAACCAAACTGCAGTCTAACCAGGACACTGTCTCATCTAAGGCTCTTGAGCTACACTTGGGAAATTGTTCAGGGACTTTGATAACCAGGAGACACTGTATTATTGATTCATTATCTTCTCAAAGTACAGTTTCCTTGAATATGGGGAGTGGTTTTCTGCTTCTTACTTAATGCCAGGGCAATTTTACCCTAGCTATGATGAAAGTGTGACAGGATGAAAGAGCAGTATGGTATAGTTGCAGGCAGATGCAGGTAAATTAGGGAACTGAATGAAAGCATGAATCCTTTGCAGGTTAGGTTTTGGGGATAGCGCACATTGCTGGAAACATGGTGCACGATTCACTTTGCCAAATTTAATCGTGACTAGATTCAAGTGCTACTGCAAGTTTTAGAGTCTTGGATTCATGCAGCCTTTTCTGACATCATAAATAACATCTGTTGGTACTTTTTGGAACAGCGAGTATGCAGGTGTGAAGCCTTGGGCATACAAAATCTGTTGTAGGCCCTTTGGGTTTGGATTTAAAAATATAACTTTACTACTTATCTGTAAATGTATCTTCTCTGCATATTTTTTCCATGTACAATTAACAGTATGCAGATGCATTTTTAATGAAGTGTTATCTGAATGAAACCCCTGAAAAACATAAAGGAAATAATTCCATGTCAAGTATATCTTGTTGGAACACACTGCCTACACTGAAGTGTAGAGCTCAACATTTATGAACAAAATTTTTACTTATTTTCATAACACATTTGACAGCTATAAAAGAGGAGATCACGCTTCCATCGAAAGACATTAAAATAGCAGTAATGAAAAGCTGGCAGTGGCCTGGCATCAAATTACTCTTTACTAGTCAATACTGGAACATTTGGAGACAAGCTGGGTGTAACACCTCTCTATCAAAGGACTATTTGTGCATCTTCATCTGTACGTTCTGTTCTTTCCAATGACAGTTTAGTATCTGCACAAAGGTGTTGCCTTTATTATTAGGCATTGCCTAAGATAAAACCCTACCTGCTAACACACCTGAAATATTCTAGACTTTACAGATCAGTTCTATCACTAATAAAAATGATTTTGAAAAAAGTTCAGCAGAGGAATGGGTATTTTTCCTTTTTTAAGTGGAGATAAAAAAAGAGATTATAGGTGGTGTGTCTTCTCTCAGGCTGACCATGTACGTTTTCTTCGTGCTTTGTCATTGCTTGTTCTGTCTGTTATGTACAGCTGCTCACAGGGCTGTTGACAAGGAGGAGGATGGCCCCAGGATAGTATTATCATATTTCTATTACACAAAGTTGCAAATGAAAAGATTCTGTATGGGGCAGTCATGTCTGATGTTAGTTGACTGTAAATTTTTTTCCTCTAATGCTCTTTGGGTGGATTTGTTTGATGATGCCATACCTCTTTCTGGTTGCCCACAAGGACAGCAACAGGTGGTATGCAAAGCAAGCTGAATCAGATCTTTAAGCTGTGTTTTTCCTACTTTTGAGCCACTTTGTTTTGGTTGAAAAACAACAGCTAACTATTTTAATGATTTGCAAATAGAGCTGGCTGGATAATGTCAAAGATTGTCACAATAAATTACCCAGCAGCCAATAGAAAAAAGAAATTAATAATTTTGAAACCAATACCTAAGCTTAGCTGTCAACTACTATTTCCAGACTTAGGTGAGTAATGAAACTGTATGAAAAAATGGAGTATTCTGACGAGAAATTAAATTTCTGTCATTGATTAATTCAATAGGCTTTGCTTGCAGACTAGAGGAATATGCAAAGAGGTTTTTTACCTGGTTTTAGTTCATGAGAGACTCTTCCTATTCCATGGGCAGTGCTCTGAGAAACCACGTGCCTTGATGCATTTGGTTTCAAAGTCTAAGTAATGCATTTGATAGAAAACTAACCTGTATAATAATGATATCAGTCAGCTCCTTATGACTCCCATCTGTGCTCTCATCTATAATTAGAGAAATGCATGTGGCTCTGCCAGGCTTTCATGAAAAAGGGTATCAACTGAAAAGTTGTTTGCAGAAGTATAGTTTATAATTTTAATAGGAATTTTTTGTATGTTTCCATTTGCACCTTTTTGTTATATTTTCTTCCAATTATCAATTCAAAATGGTGTCTAGTTCTAGAATGTACACCGGATGATTGAAAACAAAGGGCAAGTAAATGCCACATACTTTTTTAAAGTGAAAATCCAGAGTTTATCTATCACTAGTGAAAAACTAACACTGTGAGAAAAATTCTGCACAGCAAAAGAAAAACAGTTCTTGGAACACAGATCATATTTATAAAATTTCCAAGCAATAGTAGGAAATAACCAAGGTGTTGCCACCCACATGACTGGCATTTTAAAAAAGTATAGTAGTAGTTTATACCAAATTGCTGTGATAAGATGTTAATGTTTGAAACCCAGAACAGATTTCTAACTCCAACTTTGACTTTGCAGCCTTCTGCAGTGAAGTCACTCATGCTATGTGTTTATGTTTGTTTCTTTGCCACAGAGCTTACATATTTGCCTGTGTGTGAAGGATCTGATTGCTTTGCACAACCGTGCAGTATAGGGATGTTGGATATCAGAAATGCGTGCTCAGAAAATGTTTTCCGACATGCCTATTGGACAACAGGGTTATGTGGTCAGAAAACCAATATTGTTTTTGCTACAAGGCTAATACATCTTCAATGAATGAACATTTCTTAGAAAATTTTGTGTTTTAAAATCTTATATGCATTGGTAATAATGCTTCTGGATTGAATGTGAACACAAAAGGGAAATGATAGGCTGTTATCCATATTTCTCTATCTTATGTGGCACACAGCTGAACAATAAAAATGTTGGATATGACTTCAAAAATAAATTATTTTGGTAACAGTAACAGGGTTTTTCCATCTCTCTTTACAAATAATTTTTTCTACTTGTTCACTAAGGCCAGGATGGAGCGGGTGACAGGTGTTCGAAGTGTGGTCAGCCAATTCAAAATCCCTTTCCCTCCTAATTGCCATATCCTGTGTCAGTGAATTTCAGGGTCTAGATGTGTTAAATGAAATACCTTTTTGTTTGTTTTTAACCTGCTACCTAATAATTTTATCTGATGCACTCTACTTGTATTTTCACATAGAGAATAGCACTAATGACCTTATTCTTCCTGTTGCTCGTGGTTTTATAGACTCCTGTAAAATCATCCCTTGATCATACAGTATATATCTAAGCCAGATGGTGCAATCTTAGTCTACTTAGTTTTCCTTATATAAAATATATTCTCTACCTTCTAAGGGGTTCCAAAATATGTTTGGAGAAATATTTTTTTCTTTTCCTTACTAATTTAATGCTTGTAAAACTGCTGTCAGAGCAGAGGTGCTTGTACATAAAATAGGCGATCCAAGGTTATGTCAATGCCAATATTGTTGCATTCTGCCCTGCCCTTTTGGCCTAATTTCCTCTTGCAAAGTGCCAGTTCATATAGGTATGGACAACATTAGTGTTAACGTATTTTTTTCCATGCCATCTACTGAATCAATCAATCTCGCGAACACACACACATACGCACACAAATTTGGCAGTTTCTTGTGATATGGTAGCCTCAATGCAGAAACTATACTTCAGTTTCAAACCAAAAAATGTTGCTGGCAACCATTTTATTTCATTAAATATGTTGTTCAGTGCTGAAGTGACTAGCTACTTGTCTGTTAAAATTTTGTTTCATTCATCATCATTTCTTTATCTGCTTGATTATTATCTAGGTTCCTACTATAACTTTCATCTGGGTGCCATTGCATGCAAGTACATTTCCAGAACAGGGAATATTTTTCTGTTACTTGTGATGATGGATTTTCACTGGATATTATAAATAAATCTTTTGACCTAAATTATTCTTTCCTCTGTACATTGACCTTCTGTGATTTATTTTGCTGAGTAGACTTAGTGTGAAAGCACGGAAAAATCCATGTTTTTCTGAGACTACGTTTTCGTTTTGATTCTTTTGTTGCTAAAATCAGAAGATTTATTACTAGGGATCGTACTATAAGAAATTATCACTACATGTTTGAAAAGGGTTCTCTGCAGAATCATAGTTATCATTTAAGTAGAGCTATTTCATTAGAAGTTAGTGAATTTTTTAATAAGGTCGAGTATGCATTTTTTGTGCTATTCAAATAATTCTTATATTTTTATTCTATCTTCTGTCTGTTGTTACGCCATCTTTTATTAGTGTCTTGTTTTTTCCTACTGTATACTCCCCAGTCTCCTTCCTATTATATTTTTGCTCTGCTCCTTCATTATCAACAATATCCACACTCTAAATTTCCCCTGTAAACTTCTCTATAGGAGTATCAACTGGAATTTTAACCTAACCCTGATAAGGAAACCATCTTTTCTCGTTGTGTGTAATGCTAGATGTTTTACTGCACTAGGTGTGCATTAGTGTTTATGCACATCTTTTATAGGTTCATATTGTCCTTTATTGAGTATGATTATCGCTTTCTAGGCTGAAATGTTCTACTATGGGGTATCTATTTCATTTATTATTTAATTTGAGCGAACTGTGTGTAAATTGATTAAAATGTATAGTGTAGGTGTGGAGGGTGCAGTGAGCTAGGTTGTTGAGAAGTTGCGTAATTGAAGAATGGGTGAATGAGTGGCATGTAGGTAATATCTAACAGCACATACTTCTAGAATTTGGGGTTTATTTTAGGAAAATATTTGTGAAGTCGTAACAGATTTTGCATTTACGCTTAGTGCTACAGAGAGGCTGATATATATTAGCTGTAGAATTATAAGGGGAAATTTTGAACTATTCATTTCATAGACAATTATCCAAGAACTAAACACCTCGGTGAGAGCAAGAATTTCCTTTACAACTTCATGATACATTCCTGTTACTTGTTTGCAGTTTTCACAGCTCTCATTGAGTTTGCTTCCTAGTGAGAACTGATACTTAACTGTACAAGGAATTTAGTAGTGGCATTATCTGTGAAACCTCAGGGGCTCAGAAGGACCTACTCCAAGAACCACATGCAAATCCTAATGCTGCAACTTAAGCTAAACAAAGTTTTCTAATAGAATTAGCACATAGCACAAACACAGAGGAGGAAAGACGGAGATATTTTAATGTGCATCTTGACCTCTGGGAACCAGGAAGAGCTAAGGTACAAAGATCTTTAAGTCCACCAGTGATAAGTAGTTACGAATGGGGTGTAAAACACAGCATCTGTTTAACATAGCAGAACACTGCCAAACTGCTGAGGACAAATAACTTGCCTGCTCTAGTCTGGAATATATTGAACATCTTGAGCCAAGGAACAATCAGCTTATTGGCAGGGGGTGGAAAAATGTACTTGGCTTTTCCCTCATATAAATAAATAGCTGAGAGGAATACCGCGACATGGATAAAGAAAAACAAACAAAACCCCCCTGTATTAAAAGATGCATTTTTTTATATCCATTGGGATTGAGAGTAGTTTAATCTCTCTAATATCTAACACTGTCTAAAAATGAGACAGATTCTGAATATGTTAAGAGAAAAAAGCCAAACCCTCTTGAAATAGGTTAGTTGAGTTGCAGTTGCTACCCCCACTTGGATGCAATGAAGAAATGGGAAATGATGTACACATGGCCACCCAGTGAAGACGCTAGAAAATTGCCAACTCTGACATCAAGCGAGAGGAAGATGGTGATTAACACCACATGTCATACAAAAAGGGTATTTTTGCATTCAGGATGAATCATGGGGCAACAACGTGCAACTTGCCTTTTACCCACTGAGTGAGAGAGATGACAGGAGTAAGAGAAAGTGAAGACAAGAGCTGGTGAGTATTGCAAGGACAGAGAATAGCTACTAAACTTTTGAGGAGTGAAAAGGACAGGGTTTTGCTAGTTTTTACTCCTTGCTGACATAGGGTGAAGACTTCTATTGTTCATTTAGTTTAGTCTTGAAACTTGTCAATTTTCCCTGAAATAAATAAATAAATAAAATGTTGCTCTCTTGAGAAAGAAGTAGAAGTGATCTTGGTAATATATTCATAATAAACATTCTACTTTGTGAGGAGGTCATTGTACTAGGATAATTTTGATGAAAGAGTATTGTAATTTTATTTCTTTTCTTCACAAATATGGTGGCATTTCTTCTCCAAATAGAAACCTTCATACATTGCAAAAGCAAAATTAGTATTTTTCCATATGCATCTGAAAGAGTTACATGTAAAGCTCTCCTCTCCCTTTTATACATGCCTTTTCTCCTTTGAGTTATTCATTGATCTTTCCTATGCATGGAATGTTTTTCCATAAATATCTCTGGGTTGTTTTTGGCAGATCCTAGGATCATAGGATAAATCACATTGGAAGGGACCTCAGAAGGGCTCCTGCTCAACACAGGGTCAGCTATGAGATCAAATCAGGTGCCTCAGAGCTTTATCTCGTGTGGTTTTGAAAACCTCCAAGGATGGCGATGGCAAAACCACTCTGGACAACCTGTTCCAATGCTTGGTTGTCTTCATGACAAAAAACTTTATTTATACCCAGTCTGAACCTCTTGTTTTTTCAACTTATACCCATTGTCTCCTATTAAGTACCACTGTAAAGAGCTTGGCTCCATCCTCTTGATAACCTTCTCAAGGAATATTCCTTATCTTAATGTTGGTTGTTCTCCTCCAGATTTAAAAAACAGCAATCAGAGCTCTTCTGACCTACCCCTAGATTACACCTTTCTCCTGTGTTCAGCAATTGACTTTTCTACTGTTTGTTGCTTTTAGTAAGCATGAGTCTTAAAACGGGTCAGCTTTACTGCCTTATGCTTCTTTCTTGTAATCTTTTTTGAAGTATCTGGCACTTTGCAGGCACTACAAAAAACCCAAAACATTGCAGCCTGAACAAAGGTGTTGCAATAATTTCTCAACTGCTCTTCTACCTGCATTATCTTCCTTTCTGACCAGTGACTCAAATTGGCTATATTGATGCTTGTGCAGTCGTGCCTGATTTTAGCTTAAAGTGCGTGAGGCCTAGCTCAGGCATATTTTCAATTGGGCAGTTACTGTTATTTATTTTTGTGCTACTTGATGAACCTGCCCTAAGCTTGTGATGAACTTAGTGTAATAGTAGGGCAAACAAGCTCTAGACAAAAAGAGCATTAACTGATAGTCAGGACATTTATGTTTTGCTATGTTTCCACACAAATGAGGGAAGTAGTCATAGAAATGTCTTGCCCAAGTCACACAGGTGGGACTCAAACCCAGCTCTTCAGACAGCAATGCAAATACTGCAGCCATTCCATGTTGTTCCTGTACCATCAGAGGAATACCTGTTGTATGGAAAATGAGCTAGTATGACAAAGAATCTAGTATTTCTTTTTTCTCTCTGTGGTCATATTATTGCTGTCCTCTTCAAAAGATCTTGTATTCTGTGCATGTTGAGATAGCAGGAAGTCATGCAATATTGATGGCGATTTTCTTAGCATAGAAATTAAGAATAGTATAAATCGTGCGGCAGCAGTATTCAAATAGGGTAATGTCTTTTCAACATCACCAGCAGCAAACTATAGCAGTAAAGGTTAGGGCCATGCATGATTCAATAACATGCTACTTTCCACACATGTATTGTGACTGAAATCAAGAAACTATGAAACTGGAGGCCAGGATGTCTCTTAGGGGTGATGTGAAGATAATGAAACAAAAGGGTGTGATGGATACACTTGACCCCTAGTCACACTTTGGTTCAGACAGACTAAGGAGCAACAGGCTTCATGCCCTGTGGTGAATCTGTGAGCTGGAAAGCTCCTGGCTCACATATGAGGGAGTGAAGGTGCCTCAGAAAAATATTTCAAAAGGTGGTTTCGAAGCCCAAAAATGCAAGATAACCAAAGTACAGAACAAGATACCAGAGCTCAAACAGAGACATCTCTCTTGTCTGTACTATTGACTAGCAGCCAACTGCTTCACTCTGTAAATATTGCCATCAGGATGGGCCCAATTTGAGCTCTCCCTGAATTGCAGGTGGACTGCACACCAGGTGACTCTCCCCTTGAGCAGGGACGCCTCTCAAGGTTTGACATTCCTTACCTGACACTGAGAGATCCTTCCTTGCCCAAGGCAGAGAGATCCCTTACTCGCGACAGATCCTCGGTAAGTGACTGATAGCATGCTGAATTAGTACTAATGAAACATTACTAATCTATGTAACTATTCAATATTAACTATTATAAACTTTATATAGATAATTCCATTAGACATAAACTGTTGTCCAAGTCCGAGACTAAGATTGGATCTGGCCGCACCTAAGCTCCACCAGGAGTTTTAGAAAGCAAGGGTGTCCACTCTGAACCTTGTGACTCAATAGGAGGCTCTTTCGTACCCTTTTCATCTCTGGTCTCTGTATGAATCATTCTAACTCAATTCTAACTCCATTTTCCTTTGTATGTTTCTTCCATGCAGTAATTAATAAGGCGAACCTTGCCATCAAACGTATTGAACCTTGGTAAACCACTGTTAAACTTCGTTAAATTCCATTGAATTTATTGAACTCTGTCAAATTACTATTTTACCTCAATAAAACATATTGCTGCTTCTCTCTCTGAGTGAGGTGCATTCCACTCATCCACGACAAAGGGTGGCTCACAAGATTAGTAATGGCATAAAGAATCTTTTTTTCTCTGGATACTGTGATGAAAATTTGTTACTATCTGACAGCTGTTTGACTCTGTGTTCAATAAATGGACAGGTCTGGCTAGTGACTTGTGGGCAGCTGTCCACACCATGCAGCTGGCACTCCCTGACAATCATTCAGTAAGGCCGAGTTTTATATGGGTGTAGGATGTGCAGTGCTACCCTTATGCTTAAATCTGTCCCCTTGTGGCCGTGATTAATGTAATTTGGCTGTCAGAGCTGTGGAGGCAGCTTGTACTGGTACTACCCGTGTGGTATTTGTCTCTGCTTTAATGGGGTGGTTCAATTTCCATGGCTGTATTAGTCTGACATCTTTCTCAAGCACAATAAAAGTTCCTTGAAGATGCCACATGTGCACTTTTACTTAATTACCAAAACAGTATTTCTCAATTAAAAAAAAAAAATATATTATATTAACTGACTTCTCATGTAGAGTGTGATTTGATGCAGTGGGCAGGCAATTAGTAATTAGTCACAAAAGTCAAAGGCTTTTTTTTTTTTTTTTCTTTCCTTTTACCTGAAATCTGCCAAAGCTGCTTACTGCTCTAAATCTTTGGGACATTATACGGTGTCATGCAGAGATGCCTATACTTGCTTTGCCATTTTGGCAAGGTGCTTCTCAAAAGGATTAATGAACCAGGACGGAGGAGTACATTAAGGCAGGTCTGTTACTTTTACTGGCTGGCTTGCTTAGGTTAGTTTGGGTATCTCTGCATAACGTTACATTATGTGGTACTAACAGAGCATGATGCATCTAAAGAATAACTTTTTGTCAGACCAGACTCTTGAGCCCCTTGTGATTTGGCTTACTTTGGTGTTCTACTGCCAAGGGATCTGAGTTACTCAATGTGTGATAATCTGCTTGAACTTTGGAAATCTGAATGTTTAAGTCTTACTTGCAACTCTGGTGTCAGATCTTCTGCACGTGATCAGCCAAGTATGGAAGAAAGAGCAGCTGCAGAAAGCTCTTTTTCTTGCATGTGTTGAATGTGTCTGGCCTCCCTGCCCTTGTAAGCTTTTATTTCAGACATTTCCTTACAATTCCAATATGTCTAAAGTAAACAGAGGGAAAAGCCTTCAGCCATACCACCCCAAAATTATCTCAGCCCTTCTCCAAATCAGCCTGTGTAGCATCTAGAAGAACTCCTAGGAAACCCTGAGAAAGCGTTGTATGTGGTGCACACCACTGTCAAACCTGAACCATGCAGCAGATAGGCACCAGTAATAAACACCTGTCATTTGTCATATTATAAAGAGAACTTTCCTGAAAACAGGAAATGTGGTTTCAAGAAATAGTTCATAGAGTTTTGAAATAGGGACTTGCCTATCCCACATAGGTAGCCTGTGTTACTAAATATTGTGGAGCCTCTTTTGTTTTAAATCACAATGTTCGTTCTTGACTGGAAATAAACTCAGCCTTTTCCAATTAAATGTCTTATCAAAACTGCCAATCTCTTTAAACAAAACAAATTTAAAAAAAGAATCTTATAGTAATGCTGGTGAAGAATGCTAGTCTGTGAAAGCTACTCTTATAAGATGTAAAATCAATGCTGCATAAGCTAATGGACATTTAAGATCCATTTGATAGTTTTTACACCCTCAGTAGTTTTTCATCCTAGAGTCTGAATATCACCCCATACTATGCAGTTATAGCATAGTATATATCTATCTAAATTCTCCTTGAAGTGTTAAGTGGATGTATTTTTTTCCCTCATAGCATTCCTGAAAATGTAGATTGTGGTAGTGTTGAGAGCTGTCAAACTGCTATGCAGGCTGCCTGGGGTAGGTGAAGTGAATCCACTCTATGGTTTATAAGGCTTGTGAGCTATTTTTAAAATGGAAGCTGTTCTATAAATGTTTTGGGCATAATTAGAGTACATTGGGAGAGAACTCCCTATGGAAATAAGCGCAGAGCCTGGTTGGCTGGTGCAGACTCTCCAAGGTGCTACCTGCCACAGACACATAAAAGCTATAGAGAGCTCAGTCAGCTTTAAAGGTAGGTGAAATAAGCAGCTGCTTATCCTAGTAAGGTGATATGGCTTACAAAGAAAGAAAGGAAATTTGCCCTGGTGGTGCATTTGCTATTTGCTGGCAATGAATATTTGCTGCTAAAATTGTCAAAATGTTAAAGCTAATCTTTCTAACCCTTCACAGAGACTTAGGAAGCTAATAGGGGAGGGAAGGAGAAAACACTTGGAAATAAGTCTTCCTAGCAGCACTTGTTTCAACTTGGTTTTGCAGTGTTTGTGGAAAAAGGAGAAGAGTGGTTTTAAATAGCTGAATGCAGGTTTATCCATGGCTTGTTAGCTTTATCAAACCAACCAGATATGGATGAAAGATGCCCAATGGAAACAAGATTTACTGCAGAGGTAAAATGAATTTGTAGGTAGAAAGAGTAGTGCCTTACCATCTTCCCAGATAATAGTAGTCTGTTTCAGCTAAACAGAAAGCACAGTTGTTTGATACAAAATAAGGAAAAATAGAAGTTAAAGGATTTAATTTAATTTACCTGCTGTAAGAATCTTCCCTACTATTTTATCTCAAGACTTTAGCATCTTCTTCAGGTAGGAATGGACAGTGGAGTGGAAATGCGTCATGAGAGTGCACTTCTGTTGAACAGTTGTTGACATGGTGCTAGTTAAGAGTTTGGAAGAAAGCCATTTTTGGAGCTAGTATAATACCTATGTGAAGTGGAAATCAAATTTAGTGCAGGAGGCAAGTAGCTGCTTTGGCTAAGGAGATGAGATATGAATTCAACATAATCCTTCAGCCGGCTAAGTTGGTTTTTTTTAGGCAAGTGTCTGTACACATACACTGTGGTTGTATTTAAATAGATCCATAAATTCTTTGCTTATTATATCGCATTGTTTGGGAAACTTCAGCTGTCTTATTTGGCTGATAGAAAGCTGAGCAAATGCTTAGGTGTTGAGAATAGCTAATCACTTCTTCATGTTAACCATGATCTATGGTTGATCATGCCCCAGACTTTTTCTGTCCCTTTGAGATAGGATGTTAGTTTCTTTATCCTTAAAATGTGGCCATATTTCAAATCAGTAGTTTTGACTGATACTTGAAGTGCTTTGAAGGAAGTAGGAAGACGGAAGGGACTAGAGAATTGCAAACTGTTATTACTATTATACTTCATCTAAAAAAAAATTTTTCTCTCTCTAGAAAGAAAATCTGCCAAAGTTAATATTTATTCCAGTGGACTGTCAGTAATTTATTCAAGAAATGCATATGAACCACAAAAACTATGCAATGGAAATGTTCAGGTGTTGAAGTCTGTGTAATTTAGCCTTTATAAATCTTTACATTTTAAAGGAACCAACAGATTCATCATTAATTTTTGGATGATGTACAGAACATTCTCTCCCCCTTTCCATCTGTCTCAGAAGATTATATTTTTCCTTGCCTCCCCCCTCCCCCACCCCCCGAGCAAAAATGCTAAGTAATCCTGAAGACAGGAACTGTATTTATAGTCCCCCAGTTAGCTCACAGAGAGACACATTAATGCAAATCAGTTTATGCCTTTTAAAGAATGCTGAAATCATGTGATGCCTTTCTCAGACATGAAAGATAAGGTATATCAAATTTAGAGGCTCTTGATTCAGGTATATCCTCTTAAACACAAACCTTTGTTGTTATGAAATGAGAAGTATGCGATAAGGAAAAACAAAAGTGATGGATTTATGTTAGCTAATAAACATGTATTTTAGAGGGGAAAAAAGCTAATAAAAACCTGTTAGACTATCCCCAACCTCCTGACAATCACATCATTTGTGTGAAGTCTATGCTGCTATTTGTTAATATGGTTGCTATGGCAACTGAAGACCTACATCTCTTCGAGGTAAAATCGGAAGTGCAGTGAGTGTGGAAACGCAAGAACTGACTTTACACATACACAAATGCATGCTTTGTCTCTTCTGCCTCTCTTCACGATAGTAAATGACTAAAGCTTTTCTCTTCATTTGTTTCTCCATGCTGGCACTGGGAAGGGTAATTGTGAGTACTGAGTGGTAAAATGTGAAACCCACTGGGGGACTGAGAGACTACTACCTGCTGGACTGCCAGCGATTTCTTCGACAGATGGTGTCAGGTCTCAAAAGAGTCTAATTGGCTTATCATAGCCAATGCACGTGTTACAAGTGCTTAGATAAAGCCAGCAAATACACATTAGCTTGATGACTTGATTTTGTAGCTGTGCTTTTAAAGAAAAATATAGGCAAGACAGTACAACCCCATTTGAAAGCACTGGATTCAAGTCTCCCGGAGCCTGCAATCCTTTGCTGGAGTCCTAGTACAAATTACTAAAAAAAAATAAATGAAAGAATATTTTTTTAAAAAAAAATCTATGGTTGATCTTACAGGCTGGCACAACCTGTGCGTTTGCATGGGAAACTCCATGCTGTCCCTACTATAGGCGTTAGCCTGCTGCATCACTGGTAAGCTGCCAAAGTCTAGGTGACTTCATAGGAGATGTCTCAGAAGATCCCTCTGAGGTAAATGTGTCTTTTATGGGTATTTCCAAAGAGCATCTATTTGAAAATCTTGGCATATGTAACATCTAAGTACACCTTCTCTGGTCCTCTGACTGGCATGTGCACAAGGAAAGACAAGACTGCTGAGCTGGCTAAGGAAGTGATGGGTGAAAAGCAGCTTCTAGCAAGGTCTGGACTGGGGAATCGATGGGATCGGCTTGCTCTAGTTCTGCAGGGACTTTAGCTCAGTGTGTTGGAATAAAAAAATCCGGTTGCAAATACAGGGTTTATTTTGCTCCTATCCAGTTGTTTCCCGTTTCTAAAGATGTTCTGAAGTTAAGCATCTGTGAGGACTCTCAGGGGTTGTTCTGAGGGTCAAAGGACTTCAGAAATCCAAAGGAGGGAGAGTGGCTGATCTGAAGGTGGTTTTGGCCAGGGCATAATGCAGATGTACCAAGGATGTACAGATGAAGTCATCCTACGGTTCCAGTCCACTGTACCAACAGGCACAGCCAAATGATTCATTGCATATAAGGGGTTTGGGTATTTTTTTTATTGCCTTTAAAAAATATATTGGCCACTGTGCCATCATGAAGCTTCCTGTAGGTCCACAATGTTGCCTCAAAAATAAGAAAAGAGCTATCAGATCCTCAGCCTGATAACATGCCAGATGCTGCCTTTGTATAAGTCTGATTGAAGATGCTAAGGAGATGCTGGTAGAGATGGCCCATCTGTGTGAACACAAAATGGGACCTCTGTAAGGAAGGTTGGCATATCACATTGCCTCATCATCCTTCCTCACTAAATTCCCATATATATGTATGAAATATATATTCGTATATAAATATATGAAATAAGCTAATTAATGTTCAATCACATGGACTTTTTTTTTTAAAAAACCTAAATTCAAACACAGATACACATGTCTCATGGGATTTGCCAGAGAAGATCAGCTAATGCTTCTAAGGCATTGTCATGATCTGTAAAATATACGATTCTTATACTGTAGTTTAAGGAAAGTCATGGAATTCGGAAAATTGTAGTTTTGTGGGAGGTGGTATGGTCTCGTTAATGAGCTATATCTGTCAGTTTTCATGAGCACAAGGACTTTTCTCTGTTTCTTTCTACAGGACTTATCAACAAAATCAGTCCATTGCTGTTGGTAGGGTTTTCTGAGTTGTTCAGTTTTGTTGCAGGGCTGCTATTGAATATCCAGTGTTAAATAACTAAAACTGCCGGTAGTTAAAATGTGTGGGTTTTTTTTTCCTTTTTTTTTTTTTTTCTTTTGTCCATTTTCTCATGGTTCTCTAGATAGCAGAGGTGGTTCTCTAGATGCTAGATGAAGCCGTTCAGTGTCTGTCCATGAAACAGCACTGACTTCACAGCTTATCAGTGCTTGTCAGTACTCCTTCTGGACCTTCCACCCACTATGATTTGCCAGAAGGTGCTTCTGGCAAATTTTTCATGCAGCTGCTTAGTTAAGCTGGTTAGCGAAGCCTGCCTTAGCCATAAAAATAAGCTATTCATTTATGTGTTGTGTAGTTTCCACGTTTTCAAAAATCTTCATTGTCCTAGTTTGAAACTGCTTTTTTCTACTTCAGGAGCTCCGGAATGTGTGTGTCCTCAGTGGGCAGCCTAACTTAAAAACAATAACAAAAACAAACAAACAAAAACCCTCAGAGAAGCTAATTGTTTCTGTCTTTAATATATAATATGCCATCCAGGAAAAAGTAGTGAACTTTAAAACACAAACAAAAAGCCCCCCAAAACTCTTGTCAGTCTTTTACAAACTTGCAAATGCAAGAGTATAAAACCCTGAATTTGAAAGAATCTACGGGCTTGTCATGTGTAGACCATATAGGGAGAATAATTTTGAATCTAAACCACATAACTAAAAGAACTTTTTCCCCATGCAGTTATTGCAAGATTTGAAGGCCTGACACCTTCAAATGAGCCTGGGCACAGAGATGCTGCATCAGATGGCAAAAGGAAATTATCCTGTGGAGAAGGACTTTCACCAGATTCATGTAGTTACTGTTAGCATACTGCGAACAGGGGCACAGCGGCTGCTTTTGTTGATTTACACAATGAGATTATAGAAGAGTGGAGATTATAGAAAGGGAGCAGACCCAGGAACCCACAGAGTATTATTTGTTGAGCATGATGCTGAAACAGAACTGCCTACAAATCCTTATTCAGTTCCACATTTCCATGTAGGGTTAGGCACAGATTCGCACATTTTTTGCAGCATTTGCTTGGCTGCTTGTGGGATAGGATTGTTTGTGACTCTCCAGGACCTGGTCAGCAGTCTATCTGACAAGTAATACTCTGATTTTGTCGCGCTTGGATTTTGTGTTATGTTTCAGTTCACAAGTTGTTTTCAATTTGAACTTTGTTTTTCCAGTTGCTATCATGTTAGAAAGTTACAAAAATATGAGTGTATATCAATTAGCTGCACTGTTCTTAAATTACTTCTTGTATGAAACTATGAGGTTTGTGGTTAAAAACTTCTGTAGGTCCACTCTTCTGGAAAGAAACAGGTATGCCAAAAGGTTTTTCTTAACTATTTATATATAGGGATAGCAAGCAGTCTACAGAAATCAATAAAGTGGCACCCTGTGTCTCCAAATTAGCAAGCAACTAGAGTTTGATTAAAATTGATATTGGATTCAGCAAGTCAGAGAGTTCTTACCTAGCACAATCTATAAAATTAATCAGCCACAAAATACCACATGCAGACTGGCAAGCTCTTGATCCAAGAAGTTTTAGAAAATAAGCTCAACTGGCACTTCAGATCCCCAGCACATATGAGAACAATATGCTTCACAGCAGTTTGTCACAAAACAGCATGCATATTAGCAATTCATTATGCATTAAGACTGCCACATGTGCAATAAATGCATATACATATGATGCTATTCCTGGGAGTGCCGCTTCATTGTATGGGTTGGTTATGGTGTCCGTTGTCACTTAGAGTCCACTCTATAAGTAAATGCTTGTTTCTGGTTTCAGAGATGCTATTTGGAGCACAGCAGGATATAAGCCTGTACAAGAAGTTTGTTGTGATAGCTTAAAGGCATCAGCATTGCAAGTGCCCATTGTACCACCCCTGGCGAACCCTAAGGAAAGTATTCATTTGGATTTTAAGTTGTATGGTAAAACCTCCAAAGCCTATGGCAGGACAGGCTAGATGAATTCCTCCATAACTCTGTATCCCAGTAGAGACCTGGCTGGGAACAAAGTTCCCAGTCAGCAATCATATGAAAAGAAGGTACGTGTTTCTCTAGTTGCAAAAAGCCAGATCTCTTCAAAGTGCTGTTGTTAGGTATCTCATTAGTGCTTCCCACACTGGTGTTCATAAACCTTCTTCTGATGTGCTGTACAAACTCTGCAGAATGAGGGAGTAGTACTTCTTGCAATTTTTAGCTCCAGGTGAACGATCTTCACAATAGTATTAAAAATCTCCATCCAAGGTTGCTCCAGGTCCAGTAGCCCAGGAGCTTTTTCCCTAGCCTCTCTTTAACCATGAACCTGTATCAATATTAGATGGCCTAGGGAAGATAATGTATAGACTTTTACATTGGATAGGGCTTTCTGTTGCCATACCAGGATGCTGAAGGAATGGGACAAATTTTTTGTCCAGGTCTGTGATAGGTTCAGGCTTGATTATTTCATGCTGAGCTTCTGGAGTAACTGTGTCTGCAAACCAACAAAATCCTATGTTGCAGTAATTAGCCCACTGCCAGGTACACAGGGAAATTCTGTCCCAGAATTGTCAAAATCTGTTTTATAACCTTCTTGGCATGCCGTTTCCAGCATCCTTACATATTGCTGCAGTCCCCAAAAGGGCTTTCCTGCACTGTTTGTGCAGTAGGTGCTTCTCTGGACATCCTTCTGAATTGCTGCATATGCTGGTGGCAGTCAGCAGGATCTCCCTTAGTCAGTCCCGCACCCAGCCCTCTGGAGAGGGACCTGCAGGGGGTGTGACCGTAGTGAGACTGAACAGTGGGGTGGGTAGGTACACAGTGTACCGCAATTCAGAATGACACTTACTGTTGTTCAAACAAGTTTATAATAAAATATTTTGAAATAGTCCCGAAATACTGAGAAGGTAGTAATGAGTGTTGTTTTTTGTGGAGCCTCCCATCTCACTGCTCCAGTCTGGTCCTTTTGCTCAGATGATTCTTTAAGTCAAGGTCAGTTCATTCATTACTAGAAAGCAACATTTCCTTTTTCTGGAGTTTGGCTTCTATGCCTCAGAGATACTGCATTGTAAGACAGCAGATAGTTAGAATTGATTTTAGAAAATTATTGTTCAAGTTTATTGTTTAGTGTGCTCCAAGGTTGCTACATCATACTTTTTTATAATTACAGTCTCCACTTCACCAAGGTATTTTGAATGTTTGGGTGATTTGAATTGAAGTAGGTTTTGGTTTTGTGTGTTGTTCTCCCCCTGCCCCCCCTTTTCATCTGGCAATTTAATTGAGAAATTGTAGATAACTAAGCCTTACACTGAATGCCTTGTAAGTATAAAGTGTAATCATTTGTCTAAATAGTGCTGCATGTTTTGACTTTAAACAATTTGGCCCTCATAGTTAATTTCTAAGTTCTCATTTGTGCTCAGGCTTCAAATGAGCGTTAGCAGATGTTGGCAAGAGGAAGGAGCTAACCACTGTGCAAGTTTGTGGCCCATACTTGGTGACTTCCAGCAAGATATATCATTACCCTCAAGAATTCTTGATTAAAAAATCACTCCTTTTCGGTTTGGTCAGCAGAACATTGAATCTAATTTTATACCAGTGCTGACCTAATTTTAGGAAAGAAAGTTCCTGTGGGGCCTGTATTACTCCCTAGCCTATTTTCTGTGAGCCCCTCTTACAAGGGAATATCTGAGGCTTGCCTTGGTGTCTAAAAACCTTAACCAAAGGCAACACGTACAGCTATTTTCATTTAGTCTTTTCTTGCTTGCATGAGATGTACCCTGCTGTAACCTTTCCTTTAAGGTTTTGTTTAGGCAGTGGTTATCATGGTTTATTGCTGCTTGTGGTCACAATAAGGGATGGAGCACAAAGGGAAATCAAATTATCCGAATTCCTTTCAATCAAATACATTTCCCAATCATGCTTATTTTGAATCCTAGTATTCAAGCCTGCTTGAGTATCTCTCATTACAGTGTGAAAGTTTAGGCCTATAAATAATAAATTAAATACATCGTAGGTAACTAAACAAATGGTTTCTAGGAAGGCAAGCGATTTCATCACTCACTTCCTTATTTATTGCATAAACATTTATACAAATGGGAGGGTTATCTTCAACCATTTTTCTTTGATCACACACAATCTCTTCTTTTTTTAAAACAGTGATGATTCTCGCAGCAACAGCTGGAGAACAGAGAGAGCTGAAAGAAAGAAAGAAAGTGCTCCTTTCAGGGAAGCTAAGTGCAACACCATGCCTGCTTCCCTTTGACACAGCAAAATGCCATTGTTCGGCTATTGCCTACACGCTTTTCCTGTTTTAATATACCCAAGTTGTCGCTGTTGAATAGTATCCATTGTATGTGATAAGCTGTGAATAGGGGATGATGAAGTGATGGCTTCCTGGAAAGGAGCAGAATTAATCTTCAGAATTCCCCATCCCTTATAACAGGCCTTCTGACAATTTGAAAACTGACAAGTGTGAGCGTTGTTAAAATTCACGTGGCTTGGAAAATAAGCCTTGTTGGATTGTCCATTTAAGCACATTTTTGGGCTGGAAGCTTTTACTAGCTAGTTACAAATATATTGATTTTTAAAAAGAAATTATTGACCTTTAAAACCCTGGAGTCAGCTGCTGCCTGGCTTATTGGAGACATTTGGTTATTTATATTCACAGAGGCCTAGGTAAGAGCTTGCAGTTTTCAGTCAGACCCCAAGCAATGATCAGAAGCAAGGGGTGATGAAAGCACTGTATTTACATGAAATATAATTAGACAGAACTGAGTGTAGAAGGCTGAGATACCACTTACAGGACATCAGTCTACTTTTCAGAGCGGGGGACCTTACACTTTGTTTCTTCCCTCTTCTACCCCCTCTCTGGAACAATTTTCACACCATCTGCAATTTGAAAAATGTATTCTTCCCTTCCTTTCTAGGCCTGTCCCCCATGTGCTGTCTTAACAGTTAGTAATAACTTTTTAAAGTAATATTGGGCCCTACCCTCTAAGCAGTTTAGTACTCACAGAAATTTGTGTGATTATAGGTTTCTGGATGAGGGCTGAATGTATGTACCACTAATTGTCATATTTACCAGAGGAGGACTGGACTATTTCTGTGTCTTGTTATATTTACATTTTTTACCTCAGAAAATAAATTGTTTCTTAAGTTCAGGCAGAGGAACAATTTTCTGGCTGACAAAACATATCAAGAAGCAGTATATGAATGGGGTATTAGTTACTGTGAGTTAGCACTACAGATTTGAAGATAAAAACAATGCTGTTATTTAGCAACTGTAGATTGATGATAGATTAAATAATACATACTGGGTTGTTTTTCTATTGACTTTTCTTGTGTTTTTCCTTACTTAAAATGCTCAGTTAATATCACAGAATTTCCCATTCCCAGCAAGTTAACTGGTGTAAAAGGGTTGGCTCTGGCTTATCCAAGATGTTCAGGGAAAAGAGGTTGTCATGATATAGCATGGCTCTGAGTCACAACAGGTGAAAATCAAATCCCTGCTTAGTTCTACAGCTTTCAATTTTTATAGTAGTGATATACTAGCACTAGTCTTTTCTTTCTTTTGTGCATCACAAAATCCACTGTCCCATGCCTCCACCATCTACAAAACTCTGCTCCTTCTGGAAGCCCACCTTTGTGCACTGGCAGTGGGAGACTAAAAGGCAGTGTGGGTTCTGCTGCCTTGACAGCTTTATGGATATCGAACTGTCCACCAGAAGGTTCAGAATTCATGTTCCCTATCCCACTGCCACAGAGAAAATCCATTTGTCCTGCAGTGCTTCAGAATGATGATTGACAAGACTACAAAAGATGCTGAATTGATTTTGTAATGTAATATAAACTAATGTCATAGTGACAACCATCTTTTGCTGTGGTATCTGTTCTCTAACACCACCAACCCCCATGCCCGCCCAGCAGGCATTACGCCTGCTTCCATTGCACAAGGGTTGTGAGCTGAAGGTGCAGATGCTTTGTTGGAAGGTTTGGATCTAAAGACGTATGTTTTAGTTCCTGCCCGCGGTATGGACCATAGGACAGCCCTGGGTTTGGGGGAGATGACGTCTGTAACATCACCTATACATTCTATTTGCCACTTTATTTCATTCCATTTGTACTTGTTTTCTTTTGTATTTATTTGTGTCTTAATCCTTGTTTCTTTACTGATTCTTCCCTAAATGCATTATAAATATGGGAAGAGTTGAGAGTAATGGAGGGGAACAAACACTTTTACTTTTCTTTTCGCCTTTTCCTTCCCTCTCATTTCTTTCCTTCATTTTCCAGTGTGCTCAATCTCTCCCTTAGCTGTGTTCATTTTATTCATTAGCAGAAGCAATGCTGCAAACAGATTTTTCAGGCAGCAGTAAGGAGTGCAGAGAATGGCTGAAGGAACTGAGGAGTTTTCTCTGTCAGTAAATCCTACCATAATGCTGCACAGGGATATTGGTCTCTCCTGGTCCTGTTCTCTCCTACTGCATAAAAGCCATCCTTTCGTTTTGTGAATCCTTTGTGGTATGTATGCATTTGGCTTCAGAGAACTTTATACACTCCCTTTGCAAGGAAGTGCACATTTAAATTTACCTTTTGAGATGCAGCGTTGATAAACTGTTGATTAATGTTAAACCTAGCATTTTTTCCTCTTTCCTCATTACGGTATCTAGGAACAATATGCTGGAAAAAAAGTAAATTATTCAGGCAGGGGGAAAAAAAAGTAATAATGTGGTGACGTTGCAATTCTCCTGAGACTTCTGGAATTATTAACTTTTTTTTAATAGCAAGTGGTAGAAGTGCCTGTCATTTGTGTTGAATCCTACCTCATGTTCTCTAATCACTTTCCCTTTTTAAAGTTTCTCTTAGCATTTCTATGAGAAATGCATTTTGAGATTAAATTGTCATGCTTAGACAGGGTGAATGTATTGCAAGGTGGGGGCTTTAGGTTAACTGGTTTGAGTTATGTGCAGGGGGCAGAAGGGAATGATCCCACTGTTGTGATCAGCAGTTGTAAGGTCCTGCACTTGCAGCCTGTATTATCGTTTTCAAGACCTGAAACTGTTTTTATAACAATGGACTTATCCATACAGGATACTGGGCTTGACACAGGTAAAATTGGATGAAATTACAGGGTTACTGTGGTATGCTGGAAGTCAGACTCAATTATTCAGTGGTCCCATTTGGCTTTAATATTTATGGAACTTTCTGGTTTTTTTTTTTTTTTTTTTTTTTTTTTTTTTCATCAAATAGCAAACTTCATTGCAAGCACAGATATCCAACTTAATTATTTTCAACTCCTGAGGTTTCAAACCCATTAAACAGCAGAGAGGCTCAGTAATTGTTTTATTACTAATACTGAAAGTGTAATAATACTAGTAGCAACAGAGGATAGTGAGCAAAACAATGAGAAAAATGTAAAGGCATAAATAGCATCATTAAAGCTGTTTCAGCAAAGATAAACAGGACTGTCAGGTTAATATTTCAGACCACAGATAACAGTTTTAATTCATTCTTTCTTCCATTTCCCTGGTGAAGAAACGAGCTGTAGAATTATTTGGCTTTCTTAGAAGTGCATGGCTTTCTGTATTGCTTCCTTTCCTTTTGAATCAGTTACCAGCTACAATGAAGTTAACAACTGTAATGTAGTAGATGCTTTCTCAGTTCCTGGTAATGTAGAGGTTGTCTTTTTTTGGCCTAAATTTTTTGTCAGTTCCCAGTTCTCTTCTGTCCTGACGTCCAAGGGCAGTAACTGGGGTATGCACGGTTCTTGGTGCCTCCTGGGGATACGGCATCGCTGTGCCAGTGTGTCCCCGAGAGGTAAACCCGAACTGTGTCCTGGCAAGGCAGGGTCTTATATGTGTTTTATGACCTTAACTGCATCCTGGGGTTTTACGGGGTAATTTCTAGTTTACCATACATTCAGTATAGTAGACATGATATAGTGGTGATGGTAAAGTTGTGAGGATGTGATTGTAAGCAAGGCAGAGTTCGTAGGTGCTTTAGGAGCTGAAGAAAGGCTAGTCTGCTCAAAGCTTCCATGTTCTTTTCTATTCATGTGAGGATGCCTATTTAAATTTATTATTTCTGTCTACAACCTTGCCTCAAAGATGATCAGATGTAACTTGTGAAGCTGCAGTTTTATTTGTTTTGGGAGTGGTTTGTTTGCTTCTTTAGCATATGGAACTGTTATGGTGCCATACATGCACATGTACGTACACACAGCGCACAGGTTCATATGATTTTTGAGTGGTTTATCTTTTTAAATTTCACGATATGACGTGTAATGTTTAGGAACTAGAAAAAACTTGAGTCTTTTAGTTGTAAAAGATGGAAAGAAGTCTGTAACAGAGAGTTATGTACCTCATTTGCTGTTTCCACCACACGCTTTGTGTCCATGTACATCTTGATGCATTGGTCTTGTCCTGTAAAATCCAGTAGCTCTGCAGCGTGCAAATTTGTCCTTTGCTATACGATTTCAAGTAGGGTGCAGCTACAGGCTCCAAGCTTACTTATAAATCAACAGTCTCACAATTGTGTCAGTAAAACCTGCTCCTGGATGACTTTTACTCTGGTTGCTTCACCCTGTGGATCATGATGTGGTCCTCTGTGTAACCTATGAATCACTTGGATGAAACACACTTCACTAAATGTTACCCAACATTGCTGTCACCCTTAGGAATAAGAACATTTTTCTCAAAGACACACTGTTAACGTGACAAGGTTGGGAAAGACACAAGGAGAAACAGGAAGGAAAAGCTACACAGAGCTTGTTGAGTCTAGCCAAAAATTCAGATTATGTCTAAGATCAATTTCAGATGTGTCATCCACTGGAACTGCTCTAGAGAATGTACTCTTTGCTCTCAGAAGTGTTTCCCTCTGAACTGTTGTTAGTTTAATCACGCAGATTGTCTTTAACACAGCATTCCTAAACTAGCCAATAACTCAATAATGAAATCGGCTCAAAAACTAAAGAGAATACACGCCTAGCATACTTAGTTTCCTCATCATTTTGGACATTTGAATTACAGTCAAAGGAAAACAAACAAACAAGTTGATATTGAGTGAAAGACTTTTCACATGTTATTGAAATGAATGAGAAGAAAAAAAGTGTTTTTCTGTTGTTTCATTTGTTGAAAGACATCAGTTTTCACAAGTCCAAATTATATGGCAAAGCTCAAAAGTATGGGAAAAGCTACTTTGTGGTGAAAACAATATTGTTTTTATTTTGCTTGAGCAAGAAAGAACTAAAATGGTGCCTTGGAAACTGCACCATCTGTGTTTTATCTTGGAGAAAACACAGAGCACTGTTTGGAATAAATAAATAAAGAAATAAGATTTTAATGGAAAAGGAATGAGTCCTAACAAAATAATTAAATAGAACCTGAAAATTGCTGACATTATTTTAGAGTCTGTTAAAACTTGGTTGTGATTGAAATAGATATATTACCTTGTGTTTATATTAGGTTCTGACACTACTTTCACACATGTGTAATAGAATCATCACAGAATGGTTTGGGTTGGAAGGAACCTTAAAAGATCACCTAGTTCCAACCCCCCTGCCATGGGCACAGACACCTTCCACTAGACCAGGTTGCTCAAAGCCCCATCCAGCCTGGCCTTCAACACTTCCAGGGAGGGGGCAGCCACAGCTTCTCTGGGCAACCTGTGCCAGTGCCTCACCACCCTCAGAGTGTACCCTGAGGTACACTCTTTATGTGTACATTCTTTATGGTTCAGTTGGTTGTACTCTTCACTGGTGTAGGTGGTCAAAGGTTCAAATTCTATTGGACTGAAAATGCTACAAGAATGTGGTCAAGTTTGTTGAGGAATACAAAAATTGAAGGCAAAGAAAGCAATAGTACCTCTCCAACAGATTCAGTCATCCCTAATTTACAGGACGTTTGAAACCAACACTTTTTTACTCCGAGGAAAGAAAAATGCTCTCTAATGAATAAGAATTGGATGCCTGTTTTGCATAGCATACATGACTGACTTTCATCCCTGTGAACATCCTCAATCTTAGACTAAGATTTGATTTGATCTTAATTGGTGAGACTACGTTACAAGAAGTTCCTGGAAAGCAATACAGCAAGTGTGTGAAACGTCCCCTATTCTAAAACTAATGCCTGTGTACAGTTCAACTTAAAATACCATTTTAATGATGATTAATAGAACTGTTCAAAATGTTACCTGTAGGTACTGTTTGTTTACCTTTTAACAAAGTACTATGCAATGAGGAGGGGGTAATCTTGACTCTGTTCAGTGTGCAATGAATAGAGCTACAGCTGCCTGAGTTACAGTGACATTAATAGTAAACCATGAAAGTGGCTAAGCGTGCTTGTTGCAATGGAGGATGAAATTTTACCCGTCTTTGCATGCCTGTGTGCAGGAGAGTATGGTTTATCAAGTACTTGGGATGAATTTGATACCTTTCTAGAGGTTGTTATCAAGAGCTGGTATGTTCCTGATGTGTAAAACCTTGTTGATTTGCTTAGAACTCTTAATCTTTGGATGGGGTTTTACTTTCAAATGAAATAAGTGAGAACTGAAGTGAAACAGTTTCTATTTAAGCTCATTTTTTTGAGCTGAAGAACTTGGCTGAACTTTCATCTTTTCTGAATGAAATCAGTTATAAGACTAAATCCACTTAACTAACGACAGAAAAACTTCTGCCTCTCCTGACTTCAGTTTGTGGAGGTGAACTGCCAAGAGGGATGTGAAACTCAGAGCTGAGGGGAACCTTGGCCACCTGTCAAAGCAGCTGCCTGACTCCAGTTAGCTTGTTTGTGGCTGGTTTAATCTTTTCAGGCTCAATCAGAGCTCTAGAGTTGAGCATCTCTGTGTCTTAGGGATGTTTCCTACTGATTCCAGTGTAGCAGTTATGTGTCGTCTTATGCCCCTTGAACGTGTAGTTACATTGATAGTGGATTCTCTATTTGCAGTAATATAGGTAGGACCGTAGGTAGTACTGTGCTAGGTGCTCTCTAGCAGCGTGAGGAATTTCCTTCTTGCTGTCCTCCCAGCTCACCAGTAAATGAATGACCCAAGAGCCTGATCATAGCTAGATAGCATTGGAAATGCTTGTTTGTTTATTTTAGTGAAAATATTACACCAGAAATGAAGCTTCATAGAAAGGCCAGCGATAACTCTGTACAACCCATACAAGTCTTATCACCTGGACCGTAGCCAGACCTTTTTTTCGACAGTGATATTAAATGCCATACTTTTCCTTAATAATCCATGTTTCAACAAAGAAACCTCAAATTAAAGCATGTGTTTCTGCTTTACAAACAGCTCCTTGCACATGTGCTGACTTTGCAGCTGCTTCCTGCAGTCTTTGACCTCTGTAATTAGGACAACCAGCGAGCCCAACTAATGATATTAAACTGACTGGTCCACAAGTCTAGAATGTCATTTATCTCAAAGGTTTAATTTGCTGAGTATGAGGCAGCACAATACAAGGTTTGCATGCATGATGGATGTAACTTGATTTTTTTTAGCTCTTGTTGCCAAGTTACAATAAACTGTTATCACAGTAGATCGTCTCCATTTAAACGGACAAAGATTCCACCTGAAAAGAGCCATACTGATGAAAACTGATAATATACTGTTGTCTCTGAAGAGAGGAAAGTAAAACAGAAAAACCCAGCTTGTGAACAGGATAATTTTGTATTCTAGACATTAGCCAGACAGGCTCAAAAATAGCTGTTCAGACCCCAGAGACTATGACATGTGCTATAGTAGCAAGTGACTAAGAGCTTGCATACAATAAATAACTACTAATTTAAAAATAAGTAGCATGAATATTATCAAGTGCTTAAAGACAGAATCACAATGATCTGTTGTCTGAATTGCACTTTAGAGTTACTTTCCCTGGAAATAATCTGATACCCTTGCAGTCAGGTATCATATCTAAATGCTAAGAAAAAAGGTAAATTAAAAAACAAAACAAAACAAAACGTACTAAAGTCTCTACAATTGTCCAAATGATTAGAAATAATCTTAAAGCGTAATGCTGGTAAGTGCTTTCCACTTTTATCAAGTGGAAAAATGTACTGTATTCCAATGGAAAATGAGGTAGAATCCGTGCTGTCACGTCAAGGCGTTGTCCTACCTCTTCCTGAAGTTCCGTACCAAAGTCCTTTAAGTTCTCTGAAATAAAAATCTGTTTTCCCCTAATCTATTTAAAAGATTGCATGGAGGGGCAGTAACTAAGGGGAGTGTCTATTGCTGCCATCTGTGAGTTCATTCCAAAAATATTCATGATGGGTCAACAGACTGTGGGTCTTGGTGACTACCTGGAAGCCGAATGGTGTTCAGTGTTAACTGCTGATACCTGTTTGGTCATCTCTGTAGATGCGATCAATGTGGGACCTAGCATTGTCTTTGAATAGAGATTCCTTTTCATAGCAATAATGTCAGGGCAGTTCTTTGTGGGTTTAAAAGTCAACTCTTAATAAACTGATTTCCATTACACAGGAGGTCTGAATAAATAGAATGGGTAAGATAGTGCAGAAAAATACTGTATAACGTATGAGAAACATAGGTACATCCAGGTACAATTGCAACACTTTCCACAGTACAGAGAACATGTGAACCAAACGAAATGTCTTCACTGCAGTTAAGACCATTAAAGATCTAAAGGTAAGATTGTGCGATTCTGCAGTGTGCACTAGCTAGTCTGATGATCTGTTTATAGATTTAGAAAAGCATGGTGCTGCGTTAATTTTAAAGGTGACACCCTCTGAAGTAAGCCATTTGGTAAAAAGCACTAGATTGGCAGAAATGAAGCTGTAGATGTTCACTGAAATCTTTTCATTAAAATCACAACTAAAAACTGTCAATCAGCCCCAGCAGAAACCTGCTACGATAACTCTGCTTGAAATACTGTACCTGCTCAGAAAATGGAAGAAGGGAATTTTACCAGGATTTCAGAATTGGGAGAACAAGCTTCTCCCTTTACTTTAAATTGCTGTGCCAGAGACATGTACTGTCCTTGCAAAAACCCTCCTGCAACACTGAATTTTTGATTCACAGCAGAGAAAGCACTGAGAGGAATGCAGACAGAATATGTAGTGCAGCGCTGCCTGTGCTTCAGCAGACTTGTTCTGGTGGTTTCAGTGAGCACTACTTTTGAAAAGCCTGAAAATGCATCCTATCTATATGATCCTACAAGAATCCCTCAGAGGGAGGGGAAATGACAGGGAAGCGTTTCTGTGGACTGTGGAATTTCAACTCATTAAAGTGATGCAACAACTGCCGCGGGAATGAATCCGCACGGAGTCCATGACGGACGCCTGATACGCTATATTCCCAGCGGCAGAACACAAAAGCGTGCCTGATCATTTAGCAATATTGAGAAGCTTCTTGTATTCACAGGAGCAGGTGGTAGTGCTGCCGTAAAAGTTGCATTAAGGGGAGAAAATGCAGTCACTAGGGCTATATTTTGACCTGCCGTCTCTCCCCCGGGCGTAGCTGGGTGGCACGCACAGGGTTAACACCAGAAAGGCACACTGGTGGCATGTAATGCCAGGTGTTCAGACACCCACCGAATTAGTTCCAGTGCCAGCTTTTGTACACAGCTTGGCATCCTCAAAGCGTCGGGCAGCTTTAGGGTAAAAAAGACTTTTAAATCTCTTACCTTGGTCTAGTCCAGTGTAGCTTTTTGGTTGTTCTCCGTCCACTACCAGAAAAAGAGAAATTAATGCCAGATTCCAGTGAGTCATCCTAAATGACAGAGTAGGCTCACTCTTTGCACCGGCTGCTGGCTGCCTCCGCTGTGTGACAGCTGCCGGCTGGCTGGGGAACAAGCGTGTCCCATTCTGCAGCCTGCGGCAGGGGGAGAGGGGAAGGCAGCGCTGGGGAGAGGAGGTGGGAGAGAAAGCCGGAGAGAAGGACCCAAAGAGAGAGGAGAGAGGCAGAGGCAGGAATATACCATGTGGCTGTGTGCTCCCCTTCTCTGCCTGGTGCTCAGCCTCGCAAGGTGCTGCCGAAAAGTTACTTTTTAATATGTGATGCTCTCTCTGATTTCAGAGCCTCCCCGCTCCTACCCTCTTTTCGGTCTATGCCCAGAGGAACTTCTCAGCATTTCGGTGATTACATTATCATCTCTCTGTTTTGGAGGCTGGCGTGGATGCTGTGCACGGAATATGTTGAGTAAAGGAAGTCTGTCTTGTGGCTGTGTGAAAAGCAGCACTTTTGGTTTCTTGCAGCAATTTTATAGGCTGTTTATCTGAGAGTGGGAAATCAAAGGCAGGGCGATAATTCCTGCATCAGAGGGAAAAAAATAGAAAAAAATGTTGGGGAGCACATAATCACATACAAGATTGTTGGGGAGGAAGGCATTTCTTGGTTACTCCTAACAGAAGGGAAGGTTGTGATAATTTTTGAGCCTCTGGTTTATCATCCTTGGATGTGTCTCTGCAGATCAGAAACCAGTGCCAGAGACAGGGCCCTTCCTGGGGATTCCTGAAATAATTCTCAAGAGGAAAAAGCAAAAAGCTGGCTGTTGGAGTGGGTAACGTTGCACTAAATGGCAGAAATTTCTCTGGGGAAACACTGCAAGTTTCTAACGACCCTGAGTCTTCCAAGTACAGTTTAATCATTTCATTACACTCACACCCCTTGTATACTTATGTTTGTTTATACACATATTTTTTTAGGAAACTAGTACAGCTCAGCTTCACAAAAGTTGGTGATTGCTGTAAATACTTCAGTGTCACTGGGAAAGAGGAAGAAGTGTTTAGGTTCCCGCTGTTTGCTAACTAGTTCTTAGCCTCTGTCAAAGGGTAAGTCAGGCAGGCTTTTGTAGACTTTGAAGGCTCTTTATTAAAATATTTGTAGAAGGATCTTAAGAAAATCAAAAGTGCTACTACCTCTGTGTCAAGCTATGTTCAGATGCTCTGAATATTTGTCAAATTCATCTGCATCTAAAAAGGGTGGTGTTTCATATTTTATATTCCTGCAGTGTGAATGTGAGTGGATGGTCTTAATCCTGATTAATTGGCACAAAATTCCCAAAGAAAACTAGGGAAAGAAATAACAAATAACAGCATAAAGGAGGAAAAGCAAAAATATATATGCATTCTTGATTACAAAACTGAAGGGTATGATAGTTTCACATCTACTCCAAATGATTGCACCAGTTAAATATCCATTAGGTGTTGCCTGTGTTTCCCTCTGCAGAGTACAGAATGATGTTTTCTTCTTTTCTGGTGTTATTGGCTAGGGATGGTCCCGTGAGAATGAGATATGAGCTCTTCAGATCTTTTTTTTAACATTTGATTTAATTATATATATAATTCTGACTTTGCTAAACCTATTAGGGATTTACCAGACTCGTAATTCATAATGAAGCAGAACAGCAGCTCATATTCAAGAGCTTATGAAACGTTTCCTTAGGCTGATTGCAGGCAAAATCATACTTTGGGATTTTTTCCCTGTAAATTTGAACCACCACAGCTACGTTTTTTTTTTTTACCCTTAAATTTCCACATCTAACGTGGCGTGGTGTCATGAACGGGCTGCTGTAGGGTGTAAGGAGCTTTCTCCTTCAGCCTGTGAGTGAACAGCATGAAGAATATCTGCAAAAGTTTTTAATTTGAACTCCCTGTGGACATCAATTCATAAGAAGAAATAGGTCTTTAGTACCATTGGGTAATGACCGTGCAGAAGTGCAGCATCTTTAGGGAGAATCATCCGTGTGTAACATGTCTATCCAGAGTTCCTCCAGGTCTCTTAGAAGTCAATCAGAATTGTACACGAATTCAGGATTAGCTGTGTAGTAGACCTCAACTGAAAAATGGTTGTGTGGGAGGAGAAAAGGACTTTGTGCCATGGAGTACATTTGTTGTAACAAGGACTCTGCTTCAGACGCCCTATATGGTACTGGAGTTGTTCCTTAAGATTCTGTACTGTTGGGGAGACTCAGTGTGGAGAGGTAATGTGGGGACAGGTCTCAATGACAGAGGGTGTCACAAAATAATTAAACACACTTGTCTGAAGTGACAGACAGCAGTGGGTGAAGGTGGGTATCCGTGGCAGGGTGGGAGTGCAGAGGGATGCCCAGGGGTCTCTGGAGCCAAGTCTGAAGGTGTGCTGGGAGTCTGGGGTGCTGACACCTAACCACAAACGGGCTGAGGAACAACAGTGTAATAGAAGGATGCTAATCCTTGGATACGACACTAAAGTTGGATTAATTATCTGCTGATGTAGACTAATATTTTGTATGA
This sequence comes from Phoenicopterus ruber ruber, assembly GCA_009819775.1. Taxonomy (NCBI): domain Eukaryota; kingdom Metazoa; phylum Chordata; class Aves; order Phoenicopteriformes; family Phoenicopteridae; genus Phoenicopterus; species Phoenicopterus ruber. The sequence goes on along the minus strand of CM020221.1, from coordinate 12,802,074 downwards.
GTATTCTCCTAAACTTTAATAATTCCTTTAGTGAAATTGGTCTAATTTCTTCCACACTGGCTGTTCCCCTTATGTCTACTTGGTATTGCATAGAGGATGCTCAGTAACCACGTGCGCTCTGTCTGCATATTTGGAAGAGACCTTTAGTTAATTGAACTCATTTGTTATTGTTGCTAGTATCACCTGGCAAAACAATAACACATATATATATGCTTCTGCCCACATAACTGATGTTTCTGTAGTCAGAAGTTGGCTGCTTACCCAGACGTTTACTGATGGAGAAGAAATGGAACAGGTGGATATAATCAATTGTCATCTTTTTTAGAGCAATTAAAGTGACTGTAATTGACATTCATGCATGTCCAGAGCGCCACAGACTCAGTAGATTATTCTGTACTACAGTTCATTCTACCTTTCACATTGATGGAAATGTCACCATATTGTCCACTCATGTTCCTATTAACAAGACAGGAATATTAATATCAAAATAAACATGAAAAATTTTTAGAAGTAGGAAGGACTTGCTTAAAATCTTTCTTTCTTTCTATAGCCTTGTCCTTTAAATCCCTGAGGGGATACTATGTTAGGTCTTTGGGTCAAATTTCAATGGAGAAGGGAATTTACAATGTGAGAGTTTAAGGAAGAATAGACGCAGTTTATCCCCAGTTTGGCTGGGAGGATTACTGCTACTGTTTTGCCAATGAACATTTGTATCAGGGTAGCAATGTGGAGTAAATTCTAATTCCAATTACACTTGTACAGCTTGATATTACAAGAGCTGCATGAGTAAGACTCTTTCTCAGATGTCTATTTATTTTTTTTAGTGGTACCCATGTTTTTTTGTAAAAGCACTAGCTGATGACAGGAATGTTATTTTCTGGAGAGGTTGGTTGACATCCTTCTTGGGAGCTGATAGTGAGGATTTGGGTGTGCCAGAATAGTCCTTAGGATACCAAATTGCCAAGATAATTGGAAGTCTTTGCTCCAGAGATAATGAGCAGGTCAAGAATTAAATTAAATTGTAAGTCAGAAGTTGGCAGGGTTGCGTACAAAAGCTTGCAGTGCAAGCACGTTTGTCTGTAGCTGCCACAGGCCCAGGCTGCCCGGGGAAGCTGTGACACCTGTATCGTTGCAGTGTTCAAAACCAGTTCAGGCAAACACAAGAGGGCATCCGGAAAAGAGAACGTACTTTTACTCTGAGTGCGGCTGCTGTGATTTTCTTTCTTTCCCATGTGCAAAACAGTCACTGAATATCCAAATGGAATGAGGTCAGAGACTGTCCTTTTCCTTGACTTATCACTGAATGCAATAAAATCCCTTGATTATAGAATCACATTTTAGGGGGCTAAGGAAAATCTCCCTCCTCTATTGGATGCGGAGGGAAACTTAGTGTCAAGGGATGAGGAAAAGGCTGAGGTGCTAAATGCCTTCTTTGCCTCAGTCTTCAACAGCAAGGGAAGTTGCTCTCTGGGCACCCAGCCCCCTGAGCAGGAAGACAGGGATGGGGAGCAGAATGTAGACCCCGAAGTCCAAGGGGAAATGGTCAGTGACCTGCTACGCCACCTAGACACGCACAAGTCTATGGGGCCGGATGGGATCCACCCAAGGGTGCTGAAAGAGCTGGCAGAAGTGCTCACCAAGCCACTCTCCATCATTTACCAGCAGTCCTGGCTAACTGGGGAGGTCCCAGTTGACTGGAGGCTGGCAAATGTGACGCCCATCTACAAGAAGGGCCGGAAGGAGGATCCGGGGAACTACAGGCCTGTCAGCCTGACCTCGGTGCCCGGGAAGGTTATGGAGCAGATCATCTTGAGTGCCATCACGCGGCACATACGGGACAACCGGGTGATCCGGCCCAGTCAGCACGGGTTTATGAAAGGCAGGTCCTGCCTGACCAACCTGATCTCCTTCTACGACATGGTGACCCGCTTAGTGGATGAGGGAAAGGCTGTGGACGTTGTGTACCTGGACTTTAGTAAAGCCTTTGACACCGTCTCCCACAGTATCCTCATGGAGCAACTGGCTACCCATGGCTTGGACAGGCGTACTCTGCGCTGGGTAGGAAACCGGCTGGATGGCCGGGCCCAAAGAGTTGTGGTGAATGGAGTTAAATCCGGTTGGCGGCCGGTCACAAGTGGTGTTCCCCAGGGCTCAGTACTGGGGCCAGTCCTGTTCAATATCTTTATCAATGATCTGGACGAGGGGATCGAGTGCACCCTCAGTAAGTTTGCAGATGACACCAAATTGGGAGGGAGTGTTGATCTGCTGGAGGGCAGGCAGGCGCTACAGCGGGACCTGGACAGGCTGGATCGATGGGCCGAGGCCAATTGTATGAGGTTCAACAAGACCAAGTGCCGGGTCCTGCACCTGGGTCACAACAACCCCAGGCAACGCTACAGGCTTGGGGGGGAGTGGCTGGAAAGCTGCCTGGCGGAAAAGGACCTGGGGGTGTTGGTTGACGGCCGGCTGAATATGAGCCAGCAGTGTGCCCAGGTGGCCAAGAAGGCCAACGGCATCCTGGCCTGTATCAGAAATAGTGTGGCCAGCAGGACTAGGGAAGTGATTGTCCCCCTGTACTCGGCCCTGGTGAGGCCGCACCTCGAGTACTGTGTTCAGTTTTGGGCCCCTCACTACAAGATAGACATTGAGGTGCTGGAGCGTGTCCAGAGACGGGCAACGAGGCTGGTGAAGGGTCTGGAACACAAGTCCTATGAGGAGCGGCTGAGGGAACTGGGGATGTTTAGTCTGGAGAAAAGGAGGCTGAGGGGAGACCTTATTGCTCTCTACAACTACCTGAAAGGAGGTTGTAGAGAGATGGGGGTCGGACTCTTCTCCCTAGTAACAGATGACAGAACAAGAGGAAATGGCCTCAAGTTGCGCCAGGGGAGGTTTAGATTGGACGTTCGTAAAAATTTCTTCACCGAAAGGGTTGTCAAGCATTGGAACAGGCTGCCCAGGGAGGTGGTGGAGTCCCCATCTCTGGGGGTATTCAAAAGGCGTTTAGACGAGGCCCTAAGGGATATGATTTAGTGGGGGACTTGGTAGTGATAGGTTAATGGTTGGACCCGATGATCTCGGAGGTCTCTTCCAACCAGAACAATTCTATGATTCTATGATTTTGGACAGTTTAGTTTTAGCTTTAGAGCAGCTGGGCACCTTCCAAGAAAATACTGAAATCTCTGGAAACCAGTGGTTTTCCAGAGTTCTTCTGAAGCAATAGAAGCCATGTACTTAGTTCTTATTCTTCCTTATCCAACTTATTATTGCTTCTCAATTTCATCCCTTCACACCTCTTTTTCTTTAGTTGCAAACAAAGAGAGAACAAAGCATTTTATTTTTCTTATGTCGTCTTTTTCTTCCAAAGGCATATGCTTTTATGTTTAGTCGCAGTTAAGACTCCAGCTGAAGTTGCGCTTAAGTCAAAGTTTTGCACTTCAGTCTGGGTGCTGAAAAAATTGTTATTTTAAACTCCAGTAACAAATTCCAAGCGTTGGGCCTGCTATATTTCCTCTCACAAGCATTATTTTGAGGTTGAAGTAATAGAGTTTGAGTTCTGGAAAGCAATATAGACTTGAGAGAAACTTCAACCTTGACTGTTAAGGGCAAACCTACTCCAGCGATGATCTGCTAGATACAGAAATCATTGATTTACAAAGTACAATTCCAGAGGGCAAAACCATTACAGAAGTTGTATTTTTTTGTCAATACTCAGTTTGCAGCCTGAGGTATTACATTTGATGTTGGAAATGTATTTCTATTCAAGAATCTGAGCTTTAGCACTAGTATTTTTTGAATGGCAGCTATTATGTCCATAAAGTTATTAATATGAAAACCTATGATTTTTAAACCAATGAAATAAATGGTACAAATGAGTGCTTTAGCTGAAAAGATGGCTGTACACAGCTGCCATTGGCTATAGGTAGAACTCTGCCTTTCTGCTTACTTTTTAAATATGAGGAATGACATTGAGGGAGAACACAAGTGGGCCATGTAAAAAAGAGAAAGGACTTTTTGTCGATAAATGAGCTGTAATTTAACTGGTGAGAATATTTCGTGATTGCTGGAGCTGACTGAAAAGCTGAAACTTTTATTTCTTACTAAACTGGTAAGATAAAAAAATTTCCATTTTGTGAAAAGACAGGTTTTTTTAAAAATCACAATTTAGAAAAAAGGCACTGCATTGGATCTATTTCATTCCTATACAACAATGCAGCTAAACCTGTGTCATTTTTGGTTTTGCCTGCACTGTCTCCGAAGACTCCAATGGTAGGGATTTCTCAGTTGCCCTGGCAACCTATTCCAGTAGTTCATTATTTTTGTTGTTAGGAAGTTTGGGGTTTGTTGGTTTTTTTTCCTGATGTCTAACGCAATGCTTCATCAAAATACATTGACCATCACTTTTTGTCCTAATCACGAAGAAGGGGAGCTGACTAATCCCTTCCTCCTTCTGCAGCAGCTTTTCAAGCAACTGTTGTGTCTGCCCACATCTCGTCTTCATGAGCTGGGCAACCCATCCCTGAAAACATCTGCCTCTCACTATATTGTCACATGAGAGGACACTTTAGAAAACAGATGGATGACCTTCCTGCAGAGTACTCAAGTGAACTTAATTCTCTAGTGTTGTATCAGTGAATCAATATCTGTGAGCATCAAGGAGATGATCTCAGGTTTCTAAAGCAATAGCCTGGATATGTGCCATGCACTACATGGTTTTACATGGATGCTGAGCCCTTGAAAACAGATTTTGTAACATGTTTGTAATACTGTAGCTTAGTTCAGTTGCAGTTTCCATTGTGAAACAGTATTTTGGTGTCTGGAAAAATTCCTGAAAAAAATCCCCTTGGTTCAGTTATTGTTTAGGGACTTGAGCCCTAATTTTTTTTTTTTTTCTTTCTCTATTAGATTTTGACAAAAAAAATCTGGGTCATTGTTGCTTTTAGAAGACTTTTGCAGTCTAATTCATATATGATTATAGAATCAAAACTCTCAACATTGATGTGTAACTGAGAAAGATGCAAAACTCAGAGGCTGAAGGTTCTTTAACAAAATATTTTTTACACTGGAAAATTAACAGTCCATTCAAATGCTAGGCTAGCAGGACTTTCTTCCACTACTTTCCTCCTCCTTTCCCACTGGAAATGTGTCTGTTTTGGTGTAACTTCTGGAATAGTTTATCCAGATGAATGAAAATTCACCTCAGATGAATGATAGATTCCGATGCAGCCAGTATTTGTGGTTAAGACTCTTCTTAGAAACCTACTTCAAATTTATGCCTTAAATTGAATGACAAAGGAACTGTCCCTGATTCAGAGGAGTTGGGAAGTGTGCCATATCAAGTGTTATTCCAGGTTACTAAAATGTCTTCATTTTAGATCACCGTAGAACCCAAATAAATTTGAAGTTTAAAAAAAAACCCAAACAAACCCCAAGAAGTTTGTAGCTGTCAAGGGAACAGATAGTTGAATAAGGGGTATTTATGTGGGTTCAGAGATGAATTGGATGCTTTTCTCAACAGCACACTTCAGCTTTCCTCTTATTAGAGGCTGGCATGAGCGGTGATCTACTGTGTATTCAAAAGTGTTAAAAGTGCCCCATGGCAAGTGCACTCATACTGAGGTACACTCAGACTGGTATTTGGGTAGTGCTAACTGTTCCAGAAACTTGGGGTAGCTCAAGTTGGGTGCCCAAAATTGGAAAACATACATCTCATTTCCTTTTTATATATCAGTGATACAATCCTACACACAAAGACCTCTCTAAAAATCTTAGTGCTCTCCCTAAAACACCATGGAAGGCTCGCTCTCAACCCCAGACTAGCATTTTTCACTTTAAATCTTTTTCAATTGATGCAGTGTGGGAAAAGATTCAGAAGGAATTAAAATTGCAATTTTTTTGTTTTGTTAATGAAATCAGTTTAGTTTCAATGAGAGGAATATAGTTATATTTTAGAATAAATTGTTCAGAGCCTTGAAATTCCAAGTAATTGGTATCTGCTGTTAGCAAAATATTTACATACCTGTACCCCAGAAAAGCTACTTAATAAATTGTCATTTGCTTATCTCCCTGATGGGTAAAGCTTAGAAAATGTAGCTTGCTTCACTGAGCTGGCTTTTGTTGCTGGCAGAATTAGTACTTGGTGCCATGCCAGTTCGCTTTTGTAGGGGAAGGTAGTAACACAGTCTTGCCTGGCGAAGCAGCTATTTTGGGCTTGAGAGGTAACGAGAGGTTAAAAAGTGTGAAGAAGAGTTCCAGCTACCTGGTTTTGATAGCCTATGCATCCCAGAAATTTAATTACATATTAATGGCTGTTTTCTGTGCTATTAATGTTGTGAAATGGCTTGTGAGGGAGATGGTCTCAATTAGTCCTTGCATTAACTTTTTGTCATTAATGTGTGTCAGTATTGATGCTTTTAATTGCATGAGACTTGTGGAGAGCTCCGAGTAATCACACAGGGACGCCTGATTTGACTGAAATGTAGCCTCTGACGTCACAGCAATAAAGAACAGTTGGGTTTAGTTTTTAAAAAAATCCAGAAATAGGGCAACCAGTGGAAGGAGATATTCTATTTTTACAACACTATAGGAGTGTTTTAGAGCCATCTATTATTTCTAAGTAAATCTGTCCTCTTTAACGATAGAGAAACTGTGTGACTTGTTTTTAAAATCTTAGGAAACTTCGACTTGGTTTTCTTGTCTGCCCTTCATTTCTTTGACTCTTTCTCTTCCAGTGGCTCAGCCTTTTAAAGATTTCCTGCCTTCCTGTTGGATAACCAATCTGTTACGCAACATAGTGACAGAACAGCCTAATCACTCCGACATCATGCTCAAGGGTCAATATTTTTAATACAGGTAAAATTTAAGGGAAAATTTTTAGTGCCAAATGATTCTATTTTTATCTGCTTAAAATCTCCTGATTTTTGGAACAGGAAGCACAGGACTGTGAAAAGGATCTGCTTGGTGTATGGGGTATCATAGAATTAGTTTCATGTATTCATTAAAGATGTGATTTTTTTCAGCCTTGCTGAATAGATTTATTGAAGTCACAGTGATATAAGGTTTTGGTTTTTAGGGGAAAGTATTAGTTTGGAATGTTTCATCCTCTTAAATTATATCTAATTTACCCCTAAATCTATCTGTTTTCCCTACAAGATTACATATTACTGAAGCCAGACTATGTAGTTTGCAGTTTCTTAAACAGGTTCTTTATTAAATACAGTTTAGTATGTTTTCTCTTCTCTAGCCATGCAATACCAGACCAGGTCAGTTAACAGTGTTAAAAAACCTGACTTACGCATTTACAATGTCACATATTAGTTCCTTCGCAGTCTGAGCTGGAGGTCATCCAGTCCCCAGTTACCCTGACGCTTCTTTTCTGACTTTTGCTTCCACATCAGTGTGGATGTTTCCATTTCAGAACACAGATGCTTCAATTTCTGTTTCATCAGTCTTGTATGGAAAAAAGGCAAAGGATTTATTTAACTTTTCCTGGTCATCTTCCAAATGTGTGACCACTGCTATTTGTTTCAATATAGTTTCCAAATTTTAACTAGCTTGACTTTCAACAATTCTTACCTCTACTAAAGCAATTTTTAAAATATATTTTATTCATCCCTACTTCTTTTGACATCCAAAGTGTACCGTTCTTCCTTTTTGTCTGGAGCAACTTGCTGTTACTCTACCCAAGAATATTTTCCAGCCTAAGACTGCTCTTCACCAAAGCCAGTCTAACAAAAAGCAATTTGTTGGCTACAACATCAATAAATGTCTGGATTATCACTGTTAACTAGTTTTTTTTTTTCCCACCTGTAAAATTAGTCTTCCAGAATGTCCTGGTTTAGGGTGAGACAGAGTTAGTTTTGTCTCCAGCAGCTACCATGTTTTGGATTTAGTGTGTGAAGAATGGTGACAGTACACTGATGTTTTTGGTTGCTGCTAAATGATCAAGGACATTTTGCAGTTTCCCAGGTTTTGCTAATGTGCAGGTGCAAAAACCTGGGAGGGGTAGAGCCAGAGTAGTTGATCCAAACTGGCCAAAGAGAGTATTCCATACCATAGACATCATGCCCGGTATAGGTGAGGGTCAGCCGGTGGGCCACTTCCCTTCTGGTTGCTTTTTGTTCCCTCCTTTTCCCTTTTTTTTTTTTTTTCTTTTTTGTTCAGGCCTTTTCGTTCATTCATTCAGCTGTTCGTTCCCTCGCCTGCTCTCTCTGGAACTTGCTGTTCTGGGACAGCTGCGGGGGAATATCCCTGCTCCCTGCCTGCTGCTCAGGACGGGCTGTATCAGTCGTCGGGTGGTGAGAAATTGTGCATTGTTTGTTTTATTTATTATTATCCTTATATATTATTATTATTAATATATTTTTATATTTTTCCTTTGCTGTCCTGGTGAACTGCTTTTATCTTAACCTGCGAGTTTTCCTTTCTCTCCGATTCTCCTCCCCACCCCACTGGGGAGGCGGGGAGTGAGCGAGCGGCTGCGTGGTATTCGGTTATCATTTGGGGTTAAACCACAACACAGAATAACAGAAATCCTGGTTCTTTTCATCTCTCTAGTAAAAATACAAAGATTTCTATGTGCTTATATTCAGTCCTGATTGTATGTAATACTGTCTCAATTTTCCTCCAGAACCACTTCTTCATAATTATTCCCTAAAGGGATATTATATAAATTGACTCTGTTTTATCCATACTGTGGTTTTACCGGCAGAAATGCCACCTCATTCTTAGTGTACAGGTCTCTTATGCTCACTTAATCTTTTCTTGCATGCAGCACACATTTGTTAACTCTATATCTGTTCGGTCCTTCAGAACTTATTCTCAACCCCCTGCTTTTGTTGCCTTCTTCTCTGTTCTTGCACATGGTATTTCAGCATGCCTTAGTTCTTTCCAGTAGCGAGCACTGTGTTCTCACCAATGGTACTTCAGTCTTTATTGCCATGCACAACGTGGCTAGACAGAAGTCTCGGTGTACCTAAAGGGCCTACGGTTGCAGATTAACCCTTGATCTCTTTAATGCCACATTTTACATCGCACATCTATGAGATCTTGCTGCCCCTGTATACGTGTGTAATTCAGTAGTAATTTTAGAAAGCAGGTATGCAGCATCACAGTTTAATTGCTGAAATACATTTGGGTTTTGTCTGGATGATGTGAAATAACGTTGCATAAAACTTTAGAAGTATTAATTGAAGGTAACTCTCAAAGAGTAGATGCCTGTTTTAACAAATTAGGAATCCGTTTAATAGGTGTTAGGAATATCAATAGCAGTTTAGACAGGCTACTTATCAAGGACAGCCACTCTTTGATGTAGGAAGGATATGGGTGTGGAAAAAGGTTCATTTATTGATTTTTTTTTTTTTTTTTTTTTTTTTTTTTTTTAAAGCTAGAGAGTTAGCAAGACAGCAAGGAAAAATGCCAGTAGTGTTGGGGTTTTTTTTAAAGCAAAGTTGACTTTCAGCAAACTTCCAAGAAGTTGCTGTTATTAAAACAAGTTAACACTTAGTTGAGAAAAGTTTCACAGTAGCTAAATGGATGTTTGGTGTAGGTATTCTTCTTGCATAAAAAAAAAATCTTTATAAATCTTGGGGAAGTGGTTGTCTGACTTCTTCCTCAACTGAAACATTAGAGTGGAATAAAAAGCTGATTTTTTTTCCTACTGTTTGCATGAATTAAATTATATTTGTATTATTTTACATTCATTTATTTCTCTATATTAATATTTATGTCAAAATCATTTCATATCTTTATTCATTGTAAATTCACCGGTTTGTTTCTAAGGTTGAATAAACTTGTATGTTAGGAGAAAACTTCTTTGCAGGTGCTCCTAAAATATCTTTTAAGAACAATCTAAATGGATCAATAAATTATCTAATTAGAATAGTTCTTCTAGTTTTGATTTACATGGTAGTAAATCCTATCTTTAACTAGCAAATGGAAAAAAACCCCTCATTCTTCTTCACCATGAGAGCTTTGTTATGTGGAGAAGAATATTCTTGTAGTAGTGTGTGTATGCATGTAGTGTAACTTCAATTTTAAGTCCTCAGTAGCTTTGAAATTAGTGGTGGCAAATGAAGTGCTTTTATTATCAGCCCCTAATGAAGTCAGACTTTTGCAGTGTGTAAATGTCACTGGCCCAAGGTCCCACCATGTTCTGCTACATCCTCAATTCCATGTAATAACTTACCCTTCGGGTTTGTCTCTAGAAGTCGTCATTGGCTTTCCTTACATTTCTCAGTTTATTTACTGCTGTCGCGATCAGGCTTTATTAGTACCATGCAGAAACCTATAGAAAGCACAGAAAATGGACTGGTGAACGTCAAATGTAAAAAGCGCTGGAAATGCAGGAAGACTGTTCTCTGCTGTGCCAGACTAGTGCCAACTATCTTCAGGGAATTTCACTTGCAAAACTGAACTAAACTCTATTAACTGAACAACTGTAGCATTTATAAAAGGTTAATTTTTAAGGAATTATTAACCAAAGAAGCATATTCCCTACCAAAGTAAAAATATAAGTCACTAATGTAAATCATGGGTCTGCTAGAATATGTTTGTGTCAGAATTATAATATTACCTTTTATAAGGGTAAAATATATTTCCCCCCCCCTTTTTTTTTGCATGTGAACGTGCATGCATACACACAAATCTAATTCTGTATCAGAAAGGTGCTCAGTAGAAAATCACAGCTGTCCTGGTTAGAATTTGGCAAAGTCAAAAAAGAGTGTTATAATGGGGGAATTTTGAAGAAAGCTTTTTTCTATCTTTCTAATATTTTTTTCTCTTAAATATGCTATAATAATCAATGACTCCATCATAAATATGAATAACAGCCAAAATGAATAATACATTATGCAATTAACTGTCTAAACCAAATGCAATGCAGCGCAGCTATTTTTACTGTGATTCTGTGAATCTTGTGGAAAGGTTTCATGCTAGACTGTTACACAAACTAGTCAGAAATGGTTTGTAGTATCAGGGATATAATCATATATAATGACAGAAATGGAGAGAGGTGTAAAGAGAGTGACAGTTTGATTAATAATGACAATTCTGAGTGTGCTGTTTCTCAGCCTTGCCCAATTATGACATTTGGATGTCATTTTTAATTTTCACAAATTTGAGCTAGTAGAAATGGTAGTGTTAGTCTTTCCAAATTCATGAAGACCAGACCTCTACATCTGTTTGACAAACTGTGGCTGTTTCTTTCAGTTACCTTTCTAATTGAATTGTGGGCGAGATTTAAGTGCAACTGTATTCCTGTCACGCATATTCGGGTGCTAGATAGAAATATTGTCTCCTGACTGTGGAGTAGGTTTGCATCTATTTTTTCACTGCAGAAGCTGTAATCCATATTTTAATAAGTATGGTAACATTTGGCAGTTTAAAAAGAAATAATCTGGGTAATTTCACTAAAAGGAGAAACTTGGAGAGTTTTCTCTGATTGTGTGTTAACTTTGATATCAGCAGAATGTGAAATCTGAAAATCTATGCGTAGGATGTTCTTGATATAATTTTAAAAATGTATCTTTTTATTAGTATTGATGTAGCTGGTGCAGATAAAACACGGCAATCAACGAGAGTTCACTTTTCTCCAGTGTGGCATCTGCCAGTTCTAATTCTGTCCTGTCTTTGTCCTTCATACATGGAGGTGATCATGCAAATAAAGATCAGAAAAATAATCTAGGTATTGTGTGTAGGGCCAAAAGTAAATGCTGATAATTTATATAATCCTAGTTAACTTAGAAGTTTAACCCAAACACCTGAATCATTGCTATTTCTGCAGCAGCATTGTATTTTCTTTCCAGAATAGTTTATTTCAGCCGCAGTTCAAGTGGTAGAAAAAGAACCATAATGTTGTTCTTGTGAGGAGCTGTTCTTATATCCAAGGCTTGCAGTGGAGGCGTATGATTCCATTTCCTCTTACTATTCCGGTCAGGAGGACACAGTACCTAAAACTGAGTATTTTTGGTCCTTCCATCCAGCACCGGAGGCTACTTGAGGAGTCCTTCTAGCTGGCCAACCTAGAGCTCTTTCCAGGTACCTGACTTTACTCTGGATTGAATTCTGTTCTTGCCTTGCAAGAAGGTAATTCTTGCAGAATTTACCACCTCTTCCCTACACCTGTCCCACAAGTTGAGTTTGTCCGATAACTGCAACTGTGTCCAAAATACCAGGTACATGAATGAGCGTAGCTTGTCCTTATGGTGGCAATTAGTGTTACATTTGCAGTATCTTTAATTTCACAAATAATTCAGAAATAATAGTTACTAATTTGACTGGTCTACAGCTGAAAATGTATTGCTTTCGAGGGGATAAGATCAGTTCTCAGCATGTCTTTTAGTTGCAGGGAATGGACAGCAGATACTCAGGAGAATTGGAGTATATAAAGAGCTACACCCAGGAATCCCTTTGAACTTTTATTAGCCATAGACAAAACACATGACTACTAAGAAGCCTTTATTAGCACCACTCTTAATACTGCTACCAAAAAGATCTATACACAGAGCTACTGAAAACATGCCAATTTGTAAGACTGGCTTGTAGTAGTCTTAATGAATTTTGGCTGCGTTGCTCTCCAGGGACAGACAGAAGGGGCTGTAGCACCAGTCTCCACTGCGGCAGATGCAGCAACCTACTTTTCTGGTTTGTGCTAGCTCCGTGCCACAGTACTCAACATGCCTGTGGGAATAAGACACACAGTAGCTGTGATCAGTTTACTTTATTAAGTAAATTTACTTAATAAAAGAAGTTAATTAAACATCTTGCATGGGTAATCTCTTTCAGTGTAGGCTTTTGGAGAATTTATTGCTTTTCCTTTTCATTGCTTTTCTTTAGCTGACACTTTTGTTTCATTGAATTCCAGAATCAGTCCATCTGCATTAAAAATCATTTCACAGTTTCTGATCAGAAAATGTTTATCAGGAGAGGCTCTGAAGTTAGAAAGTATAAATCAAGAGAGATTCTGAAGTTTCTCACAAGTTAAGGACTTATTTCTTTGTCTCAAGGAAATGAGACAAAAATATCCTTTCCAAAGAGTGTTTGAATTGTTTTTTTCTCAAAAAAACCAAACAAACTGGGGTTGGAGTGTTGTGGTTGGTTTTTTTTTTTTCATAATTCCCCAACAAGCTGGTATTTCTCCAGGGTAAGTTTTATTCCATAAAACTCCATAAGTTTTATTTGGTTTATTTAAGTGAAATTTTGCTTTGTAAATGAAACATGGTATTAATGCTACAATATCAGTATTTGAGACTTCAAAGATACAGTCTTTCTAAAGAAAAGCAGGGAATATAGGCATATTTTCCAGTGCAATAAATGTTGCTGTCTATTTTTGAAAATAGGACCTGTGCAAATTTAAAATATGTGAAACTTTAAAATTCATCGATAAAAAGCTTACCAATCTTAGTCTTCATTTACCCCACCTTGGCATGTTAATTTGTTGGCCAACTCTTCCATGTTTCAAAACATCCAGGAAACCCGTTAGACCTTCAATCTCTGTTCTATTCCCTGACTTTGCAGTTATCTCTGCAATTCTCTCAAATTTATCTTGTTCAGCTGGTTTTGTGCCACTTCTCAGTTAAATGTGATTTCATTTCTTCTGCAAATGATGTTTGATTAGAAGGAGTAATTTGCTTCCTGTGTGAGTATTTCTCAATTAACTGATTAGTAAATTTGGCTGGGAGGTTTTTGTTCTTTCTTTCTGCTTCAGTATTTTTTCCCTGTTTGAACCAGAGGTTTCAAGAATCCCCATCACACTCTTGCTCTCTTGGTGTTTGCTTCCTGTCAAATACCTGCCTGCTCAATTCATTTTTAATAATGTCAGCAAATAAAGACAGTTTTTGTTTGCTCATTTATCAATTTGATTTTCTTCCAAAATCTGTCTTATGTATGGAAGAGCCTTTATGCCTTTACCCAAAGATCTTAAAGGTCAGCTACCTTTTCTTTTTGTTTGTTTTGCAACCATGTATATCTTCCACTTCATCAGAAAAATAGCATAAAACATTTGAATATCGTTGGCAATTATTTTTAAAAATCGACCAAAATTTTAAAGAAAATTTGAAATTTTCCCACATGATAAAAAAAAAAATATAGAATGTTCTTGATCTAATCTTCTTGAAAATCTTTACTCTCTTTTATATATTGCTAGGGATTGCTATTTGCAATAAATATTGCTGCTGTTCTTTTTATCGCAAATTTCCAACTATATAAAGATATTTACCCCAAAGAGTTCCCCAGATGCGGCATGCATCTTGGGGATAACTGCATTAATTTGTCCCTTTATTTGAGTATTTGTTTTTCTATAAGATTTTGCTGCAGCTGCAGCCACTTTGTGAATTATGAAAAATATTGAGGCCAGTAATTAACACCTAAATCCTTTTTTCAAACTGAAAGGGCAATTTATATTTAAAGAAAATTATATTTGGTGTTTAGGCGATTAAGCTTTTTACAGCCTGGAATATTAGTTCTCCCAGTCATGCAGTTCAATAACTGACAGTTATTAGCTATCATTATTCATAGAATCATAGAATGGTTTAGGTTGGAAGGGACCTTAAAGATCGGCTAGTTTCAACCCCCCTGCCGTGGCCAGGGACACCTTCCACTAGACCAGGTTGCTCAAAGCCCCATCCAGCCTGGCCTTCAACACTTCTAGGGATGGGGCAGCCACAGCTTCTCTGGGCAGCCTGTGCCAGTGCCTCACCACCCTCAGGGTGAAGAATTTCTTCCCTATAGTTAACCTAAATCTACCCTCTTTCAGTTTAAAGCCATTCCCCCGTGTCTTATCACTGCATGCCCTTGTCAAAAGTCCCTCTCCAGCTTTCTTGTAGGCCTCCTTTAGGTACTGGAACGCTGCTAGAAGGTCTCCCCGGAGCCTTCTCTTCTCCAGGCTGAACAAGCCCAACTCTCTCAGCCTGTCTTCAGAGGAGAGGTGCTCCAGCCCTCTGATCATCTTTGTGGCCCTCCTCTGGACCCACTCCAGCAGGTCCATGTCCTTCTTGTGTTGGGGGCCCCACACCTGAACGCAGTACTCCAGGTAGGGTCTCACGAGAGCAGAGTAGAGGGGGAGAATCACCTCCCTCAGCCTGCTGGCCATGCTTCTTTTGATGCAGCCCGGGATACAGTTGGCTTTCTGGGCTGCAGATGCACATTGCTGGGTCATGTTGAGCTTCTCATCAACCAACACCCCCAAGTCCTTCTTCTCAGGGCTGCTCTCAATCCATTCTCCGCCCAGCCTGTATTTGTGCTTGGGATTGCCCCGACCCATGTGCAGGACCTTGCACTTGGCCTTGTTGAACTTCATGAGGGTTGCAGTCTGTCAATGTCCCTCTGGACGGTATCCCTTTCCTCCAGCCTGTCAACCGCACCCACGCAACTTGGTGTCGTCAGCACACTTGCTGAGGGTGCGTTCCATCCCACTGTCCATTAGATCAGTTTAAACATGAAAGATGAAAACCTACTTTATTAAAGTTGTTGGCAAAGCTCCCAGTGACCACAGCAGGGACAGGATTTAGATGTAGAAAGGGCCTCTCAGAATTATGTTCTGGTTTGGAGAAAGGAAAACTTGACTCCTATTTCCACAAGGAAAGAAAAACTGGAAATTCAATAGGTGAATGATTTTATCACAAATTCTGCTTGTCTCTTTTTTTCCTATGCGCGTCTCAGCTGGATGAAATTTTTGAATCTTTACTCGTATTGTTAGTACTGAGTATGTAGGTCTTCACAAAATGAAATCTGGAGCCCAACTAGCTGATCTTGTGAAAAAACTTCCACTGCTCTGTAATAGAGGCTGGAAACTGCAATAAAGTATTAAACTGATGGATTTGGGGATTCTAATTTGAAAACACTTTTTCATTGATCCTATGGAAGAGAGAAATACAGAACTTTAAAATTTGCACTGCAGCTCTCACTATAAACTCTGGCAGAGTTGCTTTACTGTCTGAGATGCATGTTTGAGTGTGTATAATTTCATAGATTAAACCCACAGGCTATTAGTTTCCCTCTGTCTAATAAACAAGATCTATGCAGAATTCATTTTCATCTTGAAACTGGCCAAGCAAAATCTATTTTTATCTAGTTTTCTAAAGTGTTTGTTGAGGTCTTTTCACATACTGCAGCAGGAGAGGTGAACGTTCAGTGTTTCATGCGGTAGATGAGAGGCAAGATGATAAAATCTTGCTTGAATGAGTTGGCCTGCACCAAATTAATCCAATCTCGATGTGAAAATGAGACTGGAAAAAAATATGTGCAGGGAAGGCAAGGCAGAAGCACAAAGCCTCATTTTTTTCATAAGCCCCATGTAACACTGTCTTTCATCTTCCCTTTTGGACATTATTCTGGAAAGTACGCTGCATTCCCATCAAAGGTTGGGGTGGAGGCAACTCGGACCCTTTTACACTCCCCCCCCCTTTTTAATACTACTGAGTCCCTCTGTATTGTTCCTTAGCCTTCAGCTGCACAGAGACCAAATGCAGGTGAAAAAAACAGAATTGATTCTGTACAAGTTATCTGAGCTATCACTAGATGGTAGGCTATTCAACTGGTCATCTAAGACATGTCTCCTATCAAAACCTCGTCTGGAACTGGTCTTATCAGTCATTTGGTTTTGTTCCTCCTTCTGACTAGATTGCTCCAACTAGCAGAAGAGACACTACAATAATGGGGGGGGGGGGGGGGGGGGGGGGGTGTTGAACAATATTTCCCTATTATTACTTCAAGATGTACTGTAAAGGCTGTGAAGATTGTCTAACGTTGATCCAGAGCATTGATTTACACAAACTTTCAGCATATTTTTTGCAATACTTTCTGCCCTCCCATTTATTCAAAGGTGTCAAACATTTTCTATTCCCATAACACGTCTGAAGTACAGAATTTGTCAAACTTGGTGAGACGTTTGCTGCATCCCCGCTGATACATTTGCAGTCAGTCTCTTACTGAAAGAGTGGAAAGAATCCAAGGAGCAAAAGGAAGGTTTCTCTCTGTTGTGGACTGACTTTTCTAAGAGCTAGTAGAAGGAAGTCCTGTCTCTGATAATTCATATAGCTTTTCTTGCTTTTTATGTCAAAAATTTGGATGCACACATTCAATAGAAAAAACTATGCTATTAACATGTCAAATTGTTAAATTAACATGTTAGTTCCAAATCACATTTTTAATAAGAGAGAGAAAAATCCTCTCCAGTAAGAAAGACGCTTCATTGGAAACCTTATAAATGCATTCTGCCTTTTCACTTCATCATGGGCTTGATTGAGTGAAGCTGCATTACTTGATTTTGAACCCATTGCTCAATCTATTTTTTAAAAGTGTGCTTGGACTACATTAGCATTTGAGCTACCTAAATAATTATTTTCATTGTGTGTCTGGGGGAGAGGGAGCGTTAGTGCATTTTTTTGATATGTATAGTTATTGATATATCTAAATCTGGAAGGGGGAGAGAGAAACAAATTGTTTAAAGTGTGACCTAGGGCACCTTTTTCGGATATGTCTGTGCTGATAGACCCTGGAGCAAAAAGGATAATTCTAGGCAATTTTCAGCAAGGTATAAAGAGCTGAGGATTTTTATAGCTCTGTTATAAAATTGATTTTCCTTTAGATTCTTTTCTGGATGAATACTATAGCAAAATGAGGAAGTGCATCAAGATAAGTTTTAATGATGATTTTCCACTTGTTCACACACACTAAATAAGCTTTAAGCACTGACGATGTAAATACGAGCTCTCATTGTGTCATAATACAGATTAAAATATCTGCACTTACATCTTTTGTGATGATATAGCATGTATAACGTTTTCTTCCTGAGATGACCATGTGTTTACTTGATCTATTTACCACTGTTTAAGTGACTATACAATATATAGTACCAGTAGCAATTTTGCCCAAGCGGGATGAATTAAGATAATTATTTTAATGGAATTTTCAGATTTCTCAGCTCTTGAGTACTTGGTTTCTCAATTAACAGGGATTTTGTTTAGGGGAGCTAGGAATAGATACGATGACCTGGGAGAGCATCAGGATTTCTGTTTATCTATGAATTCATCATGCTTCCCTATCTACTAACAGAAGCTACTAGGAAAAAAACAGTAGTTCGCTATCAGCTAGTTAATCAGAAATAATATCGGTAGATGTAGAATAAATGTGTTTAAAAGTCCCATACATATGTTTTAATAAAAATATATTTAAATTACTTTTAAGCCCAATACCTTTTAATTGATATTGCATCAATTTAATACCATAATAAAATTGTTGTAGCACAGAAACCTTATGTGTAACTTTCTTATCAGTAAGCACCACATCTGGGGTGTGACTTAAGCTGACCATAAGTCTTTATTTTTTTATTTAAAAAACTAGAAAAATCATCTCACTGTAAATATAACTGAAGAGGTTCCTAAAACATGGCAGCAAATTTTCCTCTTTGCTCTTACAGCTTGAGTCGTCTGCAGGGTTAAAAAGAGAAGTGGTTGTCTAGCAACACTAACATCTTTCTTTCTCGTTTTGATAGTACTAACGTAGCAGCATCTGCAGCTAATGGGAACACATAGTTTGGAGTTTTCTCTTATGACTCCATATATGAAGCAAAATGCATTTTTAGTGGTAGGCAAGAAACTAAATATGACCTTTGTTTTAAAAAGATTGTGTTATCATTTTAATATCACTTAGTAATGCACATATATGGTAATTTTTAAAAGGTAATTTAAAAAATTGTATTCCTCAGAAATAATTCCTGACTGTAGATTGAATAATTCAAATTCATAAATTACAGTAGGTATCCTTTGGATTCATTTGTGTATCACCTAAAAATCATAAGGTATTTTCAGCTTTTTTTTCCCCAGGTATTTTTTTATCAAGTGACAACTAGATTTATATGATGATATTTTCTGCTGAATTAATATTCTTTGCACTTCTTATCCTCAGTAGACTGGAGTGCATAGTGACCAAACTTCTTTAAAGCAGAGGAACAGTAGGCTGAAAGCGTAAGGGAGGAGACGACTGAACTTAGGAAATGGATGATTTCAAGATAGTGTAAACAAAAGGCAAATTCTTAAATGTGGAAAGGGTTCAGAGGATGATAAGAAAGGAGAAAGATGGTGTATCGAAGGAGAACTAGGCAGATGTAGTCAAAATCTAAGAGGAAGCAACAAGAGGTAGAGGAGGTCTGGAAATAGTCATGTAGTTCTGAATTGGATTCAGATGTGCACTCAGGTGTTGAAGATGTAGTTAATGTGGTCCTGTGTGACTAAGTTAGTTAATAGCTCATTGGTGTTACGCTCATGAAGGGAGAACGTCAGTGAAATACTGTTAGTAAAGCTACTCAAAAATAGGCTGAATACAGTGGTTCTGCTTGTTAATTGGTAGTTTTGTATTTGTAAAGTAAAAAACTTTAACTCCCAGCATAGCGGTATTTTTTTTTTTTTTTCAGAGGTAGTGGAGTGATAGTGAAGTTTTCTTTAAACCAAGTATTTTTAAATCCATATATTTCATTTTGAAGTACAGAATTTTGCAAAAAAAAACCCCAAACATAAGAACTGGGAATAACTGGCTTTGATTAAAAGTTCTCCTGGCTCAGCATCCTGCTTGTGACGGCAACCTGTGAAGGTAAGAAACATTACACATATAGAAAAACCTGCCTTTGGTATAGCTTTCTTGCTTCTGCGATATAGTTTTGGGACATCTCAAATCAGAGGCTGCATGTGAATCATTGTTTTTATGGGTACTGTTGGATGTGTTTTCCATTAATTCCTCTCCTTCCATTTTGGATCAATTTATACTTTGGGTCTTGGTGCTATCTGACTAGGGAGCTTCAAAATATTCTTGTTTTGTACTTTCTTCTGCTTGTTTTAGCCAGCTGCCTCATAACAACACTGATTTGCCTGCGTATCTTGTATGATGAGAAATAGTAAATGTTCATTTCCCACTCACTTTCTCTGTATTATTCATGATTTTGTAGCTTTCTGTGATAGTTCTTCTCAGTCATTAACTCCTCGAAAAATGCCTCTCTTGGGAGGCAAGCGCAGTGCCATGAAGCCAAGGATAGCTGTCTGCCTCACCCCAGCAGGTAGGGCATGGTGCAGACATCCATTTACATTGGGTCCAGAGAACAGATGGCCAAGGAATATGTCTGTGGGGAGCCTTTAAAAAATGGAAATTACAACCTGGGACATTATTTATCCCATATATGGCAAGCAAGATAATCAGAAGTACTTTATACCTCATTAAGAGGACTTGTTACTTGCAATTGCTAACATTATGAGAATTCTTGAAGTAGTGCAAGGCTTTTAATAACTCTTATAAGAAAAAGAAATCTCTCCTCTTTCTGAAGATAACATCAGCACTCATTGATTTTCTCAGATACTGCATTTAAGTCTCCCAGAAATTTTTGTAAATCTTGGGCAAGTATTATCAGCTCTGGATAGATTTTTCAATAAACCAAATTATTTTAGAATGTTCTCTTCAAGATATATGTGTAAACTCAGTGTATTCTCATCTGAAGCTTAGAAAGGCAATGTCATGTGTCTTATCCTTTGAGAATGTACATCTGATTACCACAGAAAACTACTAAGTGTGAACATGACTGAAAAGTTGAAGTATTGGAGTGTAATATCAGAAATGTTTAAGTTGAGTAGCCTTGGTACATTTAATTACATCTCTGATGAAGGTTTCACGGAATAGTTATCTTTCCTATTTTTGCTATCAGTTGATTAAAGATTTAACAGAGGAGTTATAAATATGTAGTTGTACTATATTGGCACTGTTTGCTGGGGTCAATAGCTATATGGACAACACTAAGTAATCTGTTGTAAGTAATCTCCTTGTCACCGGGGTTTCAGATGACGCTCTGTACGCAGCTGCTTTCCCTCATCTACAGGTGGGCTAAATAAACACTCTGATCTGATGTTTCACCTTTTGGAGACAGGAAAATGTTGAGATCCTGCTTTGCATTTGGACATGACTAAAGTCCCATTACAGAAGTTTGCTCTGCAGTTTCAACACGGTGAAATTTGAGCAGGAAGGGGCTGACTCTCCACCCCACCCCAGACCATAGAGATAGTGTCAAGCTTTGGGAATTTGGAAGCAAAGGAGATGAGGGACAGTAAAACAACTTGGGGCAGGACCGAGATGTGAGATGTTTGAGAAATGAGATGGGAGCCAAAATGGTGGGAGTTCAAGGAAGGAGGGCTTCTTTTGCTTCCCTTCCCAAAGTTCTGCTCGCTGGCCCCATCCCTTGGGTGGGTCACTGTCCTGAGCGTAACAGGACCTGGCTCACCGCTCTGCCAGAGCAGCCCATGTAATCTTCGGGTCTGTCTGTGGCTTTATTACTATTGACAAATAGTGAATAACAGCAGTACTTCCCCACCTATTCCCTATAAGTGTAGGTACATTTGAAGCTGTGAAACGCGCAAATAAATACTGCGATTAGACTGATATGAACCCCTAAATGGAAAGGGACAAGAATTTTAGTGAGATTTCACAAGTGATTGAATTAAAGTCCCAACACCTGATCTTGTTAACAGCAAAAATTTTTTATTTACATAGCTGAAGTAGGTATAGCACCGTAGTTTTTACACAAGTAATTGATGAAGTACGTTACAAGGAAATACAGTCAGCATCAGCAAAGCAAGTGTAGGTTCTCACTGGAGGGTGAAACAAAACAAGAAATGAAAAGACTGGAATCCTGGAATATTTTCTCTACAGATCATATGGATTTTTTCCTTCTCTTCTATCACCTTACCCTCTCACGGTCGTCTTTCCCTTGCTCATAGCTGTTTAAGTTTGTGGTGGTTAGAACTAGGATTTACTCGCCACTGTAGGAATCATGTGGCACTGCATGAAAGCATGCTTTTCAGTTGCTGCAAATGCATTTACTTTTACATTCAGATTGGGTTATTCTGTTCTATAGAGTAAATTGCAAGGGGTTTTTTTCATGTTTCAAAATAATATTGTCAGCTTACAGCTTAAGGAAGTTGGACTTTGTAGGACTGTAGGTTAGAGAAAATAATAGTTTAACTGGTGTAATTTCAGGAATGTTTATTGTACTCATCTCTGAGCAAGCAATTTATTCTTCTGAGGACTTCCCTGACTCTGGAATCATCACTGCACATTAAGGCTACTGTGAACGGTCATACTTAAGCAAACACCTGTCCCATATGATCCATAGAACCATATTGTAACATAATAGGCATATCACAGCATGGTCTCCACAGCTCACTACAAATTAGCAAAGCTCTGCTAAATATGTCGGTGCCACTGTAGGATGCCTTCTTGCCAGAATTTTCTCTAAACTGGTTTTAAACTTTCCATACGCTGCGAATTATGTTTGTTCTTTCTGTAAGACCATTCATTTCACAGTGTTGCTCTTATTGCCCCACTGAGTAACAGTCTAGGGCTCAGTATTTAAAACTTGTACTAGAACTCAATCCCACATGCCAGCATATTACAGACATAGGCATACATAATTAATCTTCTATTTTCATTGTTAATACCCTTTCAGGTATTTTCAGACTGTTATGTCTTCCCATCCTGCCTCCATTTTTAGCTAGCCAGGTTAATAAATATTTAATTATATAAATTTTCCATCATAAATCAGTTCTTCTATGCTCTAATCTGTTCTGCTGGTCTTTTCTTAACTCACTGCAATTTGTCAGTCTTACAGCTAACATTATGTCCCGCACTGAATTCATTCTTTATAGTGTGCTCACACTAAAAACTGTCCAAAGGTCAAGCAATTCTCATTTCTGCACTCCGTGATGCGTTGTCTTCATGGAATTTAGTCTGCAACTGGACCGAGCCTGTGTTGTTTTTTGGTATTGCTGCAACATGGGAGTATCTATCGCCCACGCTTGTCTTTTGTTGTTAGTATTTCCTAGATTTCTCTCCACTCAGCCACACGTTGATTTCTGTCTCCCTAGGTGTGTTTTATGTGCATTTTTCTGAATTGAAACCCATGCTGTCATTTTCTGCCCACTAATGCCTCTGGCTCTGTCACTAACATTTCTCAGCTCTGGCTGATGTTCACAACTCTTTTTGATTTAGTATTGTCTGCAAATTGCACCAGAGCATTATAAAGATATTAAAAGAAAGGCAGCGCTTGTTAAAGGATTCTAGCAGACATCTTCCCCTAAACTGAATATGTTCTCATCAACCATCTCATCTGTTGTCTCCAGAGGGTATCATACTTTGCCATATCAGAAATCAAAGCTCATGCTTAAAAAGAATAATAATCTTCACTTTCTGATTGGTACCTTTTTTTTTTTTTTTTTTTTAGGTGTTCTTCCCTGGTCTTTAAAGTACAAAGGTGAATAAATATGTGGTCTATATAAGAAAGCCTGCCAAGAGATTTGTCTCACTGCAAAATCAATGCTAGAAGTCAGCTTAGTTAAAGGGTGGTTCTTATTTAAAAGGAAAGGGAAGCATTCTTTAACAGGAAAAGATGAAGCCTCCTAGAGTTCTTCACACTCAGAAAACTATAACATGTTGTCCTTAGACATGTTTTGGAGAATTGCAGTACTCCTCAGCGCTATTCCTGTACAGTTCTAGGAATTTGGCTAGATTTCCCTGGCTGTCCTCCCAGGTGTCATGGGAAAATAAAACAGAAAATGAGAGATTGTGAGACTTCTCAGCTTGGTGCTTTGAGTGAGAGTACAGCACATGGTGGGTGAAAGTCTGCTGACTTGATCAGGAGTTGTGTTCACAAATCTAGCAGGATGGCTGTGTCTGCTGTGGTGATCTGTAATTTACTGCAAAGATACTATTTGGATGTATTAGGTGCCCCCACTAACGAGACCCTCTAGCTGTGACAAATAGAAGCTGGTCACTGGCTCTTTGGATGGGGCACTGAATGCTGCTATCTGCAGAGGATTATGGTAATAGTGCTGAGGAATAATAGCAAGGAACAAAGGGAGCAGTGGGCAGCCTTGCCACCCCACTTGAAATTTCTCTGCCTGTTCCAAGTCAGCACGTTTCAGTTCCCCTGAGGGCAGTTGCACACACTTCTGTTAGGAAAGTGAGGTACGTCAAAGAGCACCTGGCACTGTGAGATTCTCCCAATGCTAAATCTCTCACCTACTTGCCAATTTGCCACATGGCTCAAATGATAACTGGAAAAGGTGAGAGAGAAGCCACAGGCCTGCAGAGTGGCTGCTCTAACATGGACACATGGTAACACCGTGAGGAAGCTGGTGTAATCAAATGAATTACCACAGCCCCCTGCAAGGAAGCCAAGATGATGGAAGGGATCCAGACTCAGGGATAGAGGCAGCTGTGAACAAATGCTTCCAATTTTCAGTGCGTCATTAAAGACACAAGCTGAGTCCAACAGTGAAAGGATCAGTCTTAGAGGAAATTTCTTTATAACAACAGAAAGCAGCTTAAGTCCTTTAGGTTCCTGCTTACAGCCATGCTTTACTGCCAGCCTAAGTGAGAGGTACATGGATCCACAAAAAACCCAGTGTCTTTTAATATGCAGTACATGTCACATAAAACTCCAAATGTATTATCCACTGATATAAGAAATCACAAATTAAGAAACTGATATTCCGATGTGGAATTTTGTACCCTACAGTAAACTGAAGTAAAATCAGATAGAGTGGGTAACTGAAAAAACAGAGACACCCTTTTGTGAGCCTTCAGAATCCCCTCTCCTAGAACATGATCTTGCTCTTTAATTGTTTCCTTACTATTTTTTATTTCTTCGGGTTCTCCTGCTGCCTTCTCTACCTTTGCAAGGTCGTTTCTAACAAAGAGCAAGCACGGAGCCAATGGAACAGCTTGCGCAGTTATTGCTATGGAGGCACTTTAATTCTTGGACTTTCCCCCTTTCCTGGGGCAGCCATTTAAGAGACAAGTCTCCCACCAGGTGCACAAAATGCTCTTCCAAAGAAATGGGAGCTAATTGCTATCATTTTGCTTCTGAACCTCAGGGCCTGGGAACCAACAGTGGTCTGTAAGACCGATAACTTGAAAAACCACAGCACTGTAGGCAGTTTGCTTTGATATATGCGGGAATTGGGAACAAACTTAATAAAAGTAGAAAAGTTTATGAAGTCTAATTTCTTTAGTTTTAGTTTAAATATTGTTTAAGCTTAGTCCACAAAGGTAGCTAAATAAGGAAGCAGATGTATGAAAATATTCCTAGAGTTTGAGATCAATCCACTGTGGTTTAAGATGGTGGATCTGCTTTTTGTAAATGTGCTCCTGGGTCTTAATGAAATGTTTGCTGGAAGTGAAAGGGAAATGATGTTCTCATTGGTCTCAGTTTTCGAAGTATGATCTCCGCTTGTTAACTTTTTGGAGTTCCTTCACTGCCACAGATTTGTCACAGCTTTTTGTCAAAACAGGATGACGCCTTTGTTAGACCATTGCCATACTGCTTCGGGAAAGAATGGTTGTAGCCTTAAACAGTCTTAGCACCAAGAGGTCTTATTGTATTTGGAATCTTGGAAGTATTGTGGATTTTTGTAGGATTGTTATTTGTTAGTTATTGTTAAACAGCTTGAGAGTATATCCATTAAGGACGAGACTGCAATGGCCAGTCTGAAAGAAATAACGGATATGTAACATGAAATCCTCTGTTCCTACTTCGGAATAAAAAGATAGAGTGACAAGTTTTACTAAAACTTATGATTTAAGCTAACAAGATTAGCTCAGACTCCTCCTGACATTTGCCATGTTTTCGATGTTAGAGTAGGCCGGATGTAATGTATAGGTAAACATGATATATTTCAGTATAGTTTTAAAACGCTAAACTTAAGTCCCCAAAGTTTTTGGTACTCTAAACCTCTGGAGCATTATCTCGGAGAAGGGATCTGATCTTTGTTTAGAATGAAACAAATCAGCTTGTACTGTAAAGCACAATGTTGTCTTCTAATTTGGATGTCCAATGAAATGTAATGCAACTATTCAGAGAGAGATGACCTACTATGAGATATTTATTGATTGACATGAACCAATTCTGCTTCCCTCCCATTCTGCTTGGAGGAGTTCTGTCTGTTGATGTATGCAGGAAAGAAAGAAAGGCTACACTGTATAAGATTATTCACTAAGGAAGTTTCCAGTTCTACGGACTTGGCAGAAATATTGGACTAGCAAGTCACCTTCTTTCCAGCTCCTTTTCTAACATCAGTTTCAGTGTTACCTTAGTTTGTTCACACAGTCCACGCAGAAAATAAAGACATAAAAACTATAAACGGCCCTTGTCTCCTCCTGGTAGTCTTGGGATTTTTTTGCCATTTCAAACGT
This sequence comes from Phoenicopterus ruber ruber, assembly GCA_009819775.1. Taxonomy (NCBI): domain Eukaryota; kingdom Metazoa; phylum Chordata; class Aves; order Phoenicopteriformes; family Phoenicopteridae; genus Phoenicopterus; species Phoenicopterus ruber. The sequence continues at coordinate 12,775,854 of CM020221.1, read as the reverse complement.
TTTCATAGCACACTGCTGATACTCTCTGAGTTCTGCAGAGAGATTTACATAAGATGTAAAAAGGTATAACGGGGAAAAAAAGTTATCATTTCTTTCCTTCTCCCTCCCCCCATTTTCTTTTGTTCTGTTAGCAGTTTCCCCCAAATCTCACCCTTTTAAAGCAGCTAATTACTGCTCTTCCCTGGCATACATTAGCATTATGCTGTTGTCAGTCTGTCAGGTGCACTTAGTCAGGGTTTAATAGGCTTGCAGTGAGCTACAATTAAACTCTGGAATTAACATTTAAAGAGTGTTTACATGACTTCCTCTTCCCTTCCTCCCCCGCAGCAGTTTGCTTAAAGACGCAAGCAGTTTTCTGGTTTGTTTTAATTGTTATACAAGGAAAATACTGAAGAAATCCATGAAGTTGACTTTCATTTAAAAATTGACTTATATTTTTTGCAGCTCTTGGTAAACATTACAGTGTTATTTTTCAAAAGAAAAATCATAGCAATTTAAAACCATGTGATCAAATGCAACCCTTGTTGTAACCATACTAACAAATGTCACCAATTTAAAAAGAGGAGTAGCTGTTGCTCGCTCTGAAGCAGTTTTGTTTTCCACTAAGTCCTGAGTGGAGTGAGAGACTCCCTGGCCTGCTCTTCTGGTCTGGAAGCAGGGGAGACCCGCACGTGCGTGAACTACTGCTTTCTCTGTAGCCCCCGTGATCATCTTCAGTTTGCTATCTGCAGATCTCAGCACTTTCCTTGGACACTCAGAAACTGGGACAGACACGTGGACTCTTAAAAAGTGAAGATAGACTTTGATTGTTTGTATGGGTTTAGAAACTTTGTGCAGATGAGGATGTGCTTCCTCCCCAGTCAGGGAGGGATCCTTTGTGCCGGATCAGTCAACCCGAACAGGGTCCTCTTGGCATTCACTTAGACCAGTTCTGTTTCCTCAGCTGACTGACAGCTCTTTCAAAAGACCTTTAGACTCAAGAAAGCCCTGTACACTCCTCCTTGTCTTGTAGAAGTCACCTGTGGGCTGAAAGAACTTTTGGAATTAAATTATAGATGCATAGCTGGTGCTATGAATGCTGCCACAGAGCACTGGTGGGAAGCCTCTTAGTAATGGATACAGAGGGCTGAATTTTGGGGATTCAAAATCCTCAATGGGGAAAAATTAAAACTATGTTAGAGCTGTGTCAGTGCCCCGCTAGCTATATTATTTTACTACAGCTGAAGATATGCCCTAGAGCGTGGGGGGTTTCTTCTCAGCTTAGGCATTGGATGTAAAAGAAGAATCTGTTGCCTTTCTTGTATATGATAACTTTGCAAATTAGTTCTGAAGTATTTCTCAGATATCCCAGCTTTTCAAACAAAGCACACAAGTTTCAGCTTCCACATTTGGTGAATTCTTTGCTACATTGTACCTTGTCATTTATTTGTTAATGATTATTGTCTATATCATCTTTATGTAAGCCAGTTGTGCTTCCCTAATTTTACTTGTGGAAAGCAGTACCTCAGCTTGAGAATTTTCAGAGAAGTTTTATATCACAAAAGCCATGCAGATTTACGGTCCTCAGGTGACATAGGTCCAAATAGTCTCCCTTATTTCCATGTGCAGAGATTATATCTGCTTTGTCCTAAATTCCCTTTTAATTAAGAAGCCATTCATCTCTTTATTTTATTACATGCGAAGCTATAGGTTGGTAGCTGAGGGAAATGTGAAGGTTTTAAATTAAACAACTGATATTGTGTTTGTCCTTCAGTATGAAATTAAATTTTCTTTTAGGTAGGCATGCAGGAACTTTATGGAAAGAAACCTTGAACTCTCCAGATAACTCACAGATCAACACTAATGCAGCCACATTACTGCTAATTGCTGCATAAACCTGTCAGCCGCAAGTGACAAGACTAAACTAAATGTTCACCTTCAGTTCCTCTTTCTCCATTTCTAACTTCAACTCTTGTCCTGTTTCTCTCTCAGCGCAGCTGTTATCAGAAGATTTTATAATGGTTTCTGATGATGAATTCTGTTAAACCAGTGGGAAACTACTAGCTTTGAAAACCATTTTAAAGGTGCTGCACAAGCAGTGTTTGGACAGATACAGTGAAGCCTAAATTGAAACAGAGGATTTTAAAATAATGTTATTGGGATGGGGTTTTTTTCTCACCATGGGATGGGAGCAAAACACAACTGTTCATAGGTATCAAAGCCCTTCGTGATTCACTGTTAATATTAATAAACACTAGCTGATTCATAAAGGTTTTTGCTCTCCAGCTGGTGGCTGGTCTCTGTTAGCTAGTTTTTGCCTAGGCTATGTAAATTATGCCATTTATAGCAGTATTTGACATTACACAAATCTTTCCATTCAGATTTTTAATGGCTTAATCTCTCAAATCAGTTCAATTTCCTACACTATAGTGGAGTCTGAAGGAAACAATTTGTTTTGTAATATTAAAAGCTGACGCTTGGAGCAGGAAATGCTCTGAATCAAATAATCTGCATAAGAGAGGTAAGGGTTCTTTAGTTGGTATCTCTCCACCCTGAAGACAGTGATCCTATAACGCAGGAACACCTTCATTTCAAATCTACTGTGTTTGGAAAAAAAGACATTTTCTTTGTATATAGGGCTCTTTGGGCCATTGACTAGTGTGTTATACTAGTGTGTAACAGTAGAGAAGAGTTCACTTCCCTGTTCTTAGCACGGTCTCATCCAAGGCTAGAGAGATGCATTGCAGCTATGTACTCCTCTTAGCAGCAACAGTAAAATGCAGGCTGCGGAGTGCTGTGTGTGTGAGTCACGCTAAAGCCAGACATTGTACAATTTGGTGGGAAAAAATGACTGAGAAGAATGCTTTATTTTAGATGAAGTACTCTTTCTGACTCCTTAACTTGAGGGCACATATCAGGTTACAGGGCAAATATGCTTTAGGATGGGTGATGTTCCAAATAGAAATGGAGAACTTTGAAAACACTGTGCTGTAGGCCAGATGAATTTAAAAAAAAAAAAAAAAAAAAAAAAAAAGAATCCCAGGAGAAAATGATCCTGTTGTAATACTATGCCAATCTTTGAGCAATTCCACTTTGTTTAGACAGGAGAGATGCATCTTTTCTATTTGTGTTCTACCTCATAAAAGATGTAAGCTTTGTGGTATTGGAAATCTAATGATACCTCTTTATTCAAGAACAATGTGCGATAGCAGTGACAGCAGGCTTCCTACACTGTCATGTGTATATTGCTGAGCTTTGAGATGGAAGCTAGCAATCCGGCAGGACTGAGCTTTGCAGTTTTCTGTACGGTACTCTGCATATCTTTGGGAAGTCCCATGTATATTGCTATGTAAAGTCCTGCCAACAGACAATTGCTTTCACTAGGAACTGGACCAAATTAGGGGCTAAAGTGTGGGCAGAGGACATCCCTGTCTCTGTGAGCAGAGTTGTTAACCTAGCTGTACCCAGGCTGGAGGATCAACAAGTGTAGATATGCACTTTTTGTTTTAGGAGGCCTTTTGCAGAGTACTCTTATTAGGCCTGAACTCTGATTAAGACCGCTAGGGAAAACTTCAGTGGAGCTAATTGACAAAGATATTAGCTTCATCTCTATACTTAAGATTCCCTGGGCCCTAAAACATTCCTTGCACTACCAGAAGTTTCGTTTGGATTGGGACTTAGGAAGAATTTTCATGGTACTGAGTCTTTATAGATCCAAGGGCAAGAATTTCAAAGATGTTTGGTGTGCATGTTTGCTTTGATCTCATGTGTCCAATAAAAGAGCATTTTAAAGGAACAAAGTTTTCAGAAAGTGCTGCGTGTTCTTTGCTCCTTGCAGAGACTTAAACTGGTTTCTCAAAATAGATGTGTCTGATATCTTTTTACACTAAATGAGCTCCTCATTGAAAGGGAGGGAATCTGGGCTGAATTTAGACTGGTAGGCTGAGATAGAGTATCTTCAGCAGCTGATGTTTTACACCTACAGCTATTGAAATCACACTGTGAAGGGTCTTTCGATGTTAGTGATAATCTGTGTCCATTTAAAAAAAAGTCTGTCCTTGTGCAGTTAATATTTCAAAATGAAAGATGGTCAGTAGTGTTGAAAGCTAGTTTTGCTGTGGGCGTTTTTCTTCAAACACGAGACAGAAAAGACATAAACCTGTTGTGGAGTTTGTTTAATACTATAGTATGTCATGGTTTTGTTACTCAAATGATCTAAAACATTAGATCAATGAGATGCTGGAATATTTTAATAAGAGGAGCCTACAGCCCTTTTTGAGGGTGTTTAGACACATTTGTAGCAGCAGGAAAGATATCTGGGATGATGGCAAATGCTAGTTGCCTGCAGCCAATCTCTCTGCACTACTGAGCTACCGGTGTGAAAAAGGGTAAGGCATTAAAATGTTGGATGATTAACAGCGAGAAGGATTTGTGTTGGTATATTGGACTTAAATCATCTTACATCTTGGCACACTTTTACTAAGTGAAATATCAGTGTTTGTCGCTAAAGAGTTACATTAATGTAAAGAATAGCCTGCATATTAAGGAGAAGTCATTAACCATCCAGATTTCTCTATGTTCATTGCATTATCTCTTCCGCAATGCAAATCTTAACCTGCACTAATGTGATAATGGAGAAACTGAGCCCAAGGATGTAGGCAAAAGCAAATAATTATGCAGTAAAACCCTTTCTCATCAGTAGACCAGGACTGTGATCACTTAGGAAGCAGAAAACAATTGGACTAATGAAGTCAGACACGGAATAATAGTGGTTTACTTTTCCTTTTCAATTTTGCAAGAAAAAAGTCGTGCATCGTCTTGTGGAGGTCCCCCCCCCCACTCCTTTAAGAATACTACAAATGTTTAAAGGAATTCTATGAAAAAAAATTTAAAGAGAACAGTCTGTTGCTGACTGGAATGTCTTGAAACAGAACTACTGTCTCTGTTGATAGGATATAAAAAAAGATTCTGTTTTTTCATCATTATAATCTCTGTCTATGTGCAGTTCTCTGATAAATTTTTTAACAGGGGAATGAGTTAATTATATTTCAGAAATCAAAATCAGATTTGTAATATTCACACACTTTCACCTTTAATAAAACTTCTACATTGATGCACCAGCAATAACTCTTGGAGCTATGAGATATATAGGAGTTAATAAAAAGCCTATCAATTTTAATTCAAAATGACAGAATAAATCCTGATTTATTATGATGTAAAAACATGATATCCTCTGTGATACGATAGTCCTACCCTGAAGAATGTCCTAATTTAATCATAATTCCCTTATATTTTTAGTAATTAAATAACATCCTTTCAGTTACAAATAGAACATTTTATGTACCAGATTTTCATTGCTTTATGTCTCTTTCTGAGCAGTTACAAACAGTTATAGTGTAATAGGATGAGGCCTGGTAGTTCACTAAAGCTGGAATATTGTAACAAGAAGCAAATGTATTTTCAAGAATACAGTGTTCTAAAATAGTATACAGTGTATACCATAAATCAAATGACTTGTATTAGGCAGAGAAAGATGCTTTTCTGTTATATTTGAAGACCCTAGAAGGTCTTAATTTGAAAAATTGGAATTCTACCCCAAAGATGATGGTATTCTTATTATTAGCATTGAAAAGGACTATGATAACAGGCCTAAAAACTAGTGACACTTGGTACACAGAAGTTTTTAAGATTTTTGTAGGTTTTTATTGGTTCCTCTGAGCCCTGTACCATTCAACTCGGAGGCATATATCCCCTCTATCTACAGGAGAAAGAACCAAAAAAAAATATTCCGGTGCCTTTTTAAAAAAATCTTTTAAATATTTGTGAATTTCTTTCTGCAAAATATGTAGTACAAACTGAATGCTGGCCATCAACATGGAGCATTGTAAAGATTTTACTGGTGCTTCTCTGAGGGAACCTGGGTAGCTCCCCTTATTGAATAACGCAACCATGTTGAGCACATACCAATGAAGTGTCTATACGGTGCGTTTCTGTAGTCTGTGCATGGAAAATATTAAGTGTAGGCTAATTAGTCTGTAGGACAAGTGCAATGTTATTTCTGTATGCTTTCAATCCAAGTGTCGAAAAAATATACTTTAAATTATTATTTCCTCCATGAAATGCAGAAATGAATGTATTTACATGTAAGGATCCAGTAAAATACTATGGAATTAAACTGAGAGGACACAAACCCCCCAACTCCTAGGGATTTAGGCTCCTCTCTGTGTAAATCACATCTTATGTTTTGAGACTTACTGTAGAGAAATGATGGAAAAAGGTCTGATGACTTCAATTTTTGATACTATTGAAAATTGTTGTGGGTCCCATGGCATTTAAAAAGAAAAAAAAAAAAAAATAAAGGCCAAGGGGTGGAGCAGCAGCAATGAATGGGTGTTTCAGCAGTGGAAGCCTTACTCTTGAAAGGAGAATAGGATTTTTATGGTTTGCCATAAATACTTCTTGGACAAGGCTTTTCTCTATGGCCTGATGAAAGGTGGAAGATTTTGTTATCATTAGGTGCAAGCATTGTGGTAGAAAAGATGCATCTTGGAAAGAGGAGAATCCTTCTGAATAGGTGTGAAGTTAGCTAGTGCGGTTGCCCTCTCAGTCTGTTATTATACACCCTAATGGTCATTAAAAATAAGTATATGACTGTCAGCTCTGCATAAATAGACCTTGAGTAAGGTGAACTAGGGTGGCCTTGGTGATCGTGATTTACCAGTTCAGCTGTTAATAATGTTTCAATACAAAGTCTACTTGATAGAACTGTAATGGCTTCAAATTATGTGCTTAGTAATGCTGTGGCAGTTTACTGCCAGCAAAATAGGCGTCCATGGGAATAGCAAGGTACACACTAAGGGCAGCTCTGTTGGAGAGCTAAAACTTAGAACAATAATTTGGTTTTCAGAAGCTTTGCACCTGCTGTTGATACTGAAGGAAATGAGAATCCAATTTGGCTTTTTGCTCCAATATTGAGCTGGTATTTGCAGAAAGAAAAATATACGTATATGTGTGCATGTGTCTCTGTCTTCTATACTAGGGAGATCAGAAATACAGAATAAATACAAAACTGCATGAAGCTAGGGTGGGTTTTATTCTTGGAGCTCTAACAGCATTTTAAACTGTATTAAATTCCATTCACTAATTCACAGTTATCTGATTAAGCTAAAATATGCTGTCTTCTGTTCCTCTCTAGCTAATGCAATTCTGAAAGAAATACTCTGTTCTATGTTGGACCATTCCTTCAGGGCATACAGTCAGATCCCCCCTCCCATGATAAAATCAGTTGCCCTTGGGACTTCTGGGGTGAGAAGAATTGATGCATTGTCTATTTTGATTGTTAGACCTTGCAGTCTTTCTAAATGGTGCAATATTCCTGAAATTTAATCAGTAGCTGATATTGAAATCAAGATATTACTGTGGCTTCCAACTGGTACTTGAATATTTTAACTTTAAATAATCATCTGTGGATTGGTGTGATTTAATGGAGCGGAGAACATATTCTATTCTTGTCTAATCCATTCATCCTCACTTGCCAACTTTTTAAGCCTGTCCAAGTCTACATTTTATCTTTCTTCCCTTCTTCACTGTACAGGGAAGTGATTTGGCGACTTTGCATTTACTTGCATGATATTACTGCCAGGTCAGTACTGTCTGCTAAATGCTTCAGCTGCTCACCGTGCATTGCCACCTCTGACAAATACAGGTGGAAGAGATGGAAAGGGCTCTCTTGCACAACAAATTTTGAAGTGAACCCCTCCGTAAGACACCACTCCAGTACTGCCTGCATCCCCGTGAATAGGGTAACTCACCCATGGCCTGATTTTGCAAATGGGGTCTCTTTACTTTTTTCCCTGATTGGTTTGTTCCTATTTATATTTGCGGGCTTTTGCTGGAAGCGAATTCCACCACTAAATCTCCTTCTCTTGACGTAGTCCATTTATCTAGATGTTCATACATCGTTATGTGTCTGTCTGGTTTGCACTTCTTTCTTGTTGCCTAATATAAAGCTTACCCTAAAAAAGTGAGGTTTGGGAAGCCATTGCTCTTTTTATTGGCATCAAATTAAGTGTGTATTACTTGTGTTAGTGAAGGATTTGCCAGCGTTGCGACATCTCTGTTATTTTTTTTTTCTTTCCCCTCTCCTTTCTCCAAGAGTTGTGTTTCTTTTACCTAGGAATAAAGTGGATGATCAACCTTAAAAAATTATTTCTGATCAGAGAGTATGCTGAAGAAAGTCTTAAACAATTGCCAATAGATGGCTTGAAAATAATTTATAACTATAAAATTTTAGGATTTTCTTGTAATTCCTTCTTAGCACCTTTTGGCTTTGCTCTGGGCACTATCTCTAGTTTTTCTCTGGAACACACTTCTCTTTCCCCCACCCCCACTTTTAAATGAAGCTGAGATTGCCTTGCAATCACTTTTATCTGGGATGTATGACTTCAAAGCAACACATATCAGAAAATATGAAAATTATGATAGTTAACAGAATTACTGAAGTTAGCTAGTGAAATGTCTGCATCTCATCAGTATTTCAAGAGCAGGAACAGCAACCTGGTGTTAGTTGTACTGGGCTGGTACTAGTAATTGAACTGGAGTAAAGAAGTAATAGTGATGTTTAATACAACGTATTAGAGGGTGTGTATGATGGAAAAGCGCATCTGGTGTGATCTGAATGTATTGATAACCACCATCATCCTGCAGCGTTGCAGAAATCTGTTACTGATTACCGGTAAACTGAAAAGATCACTCTTTTCAGGTTAGCTGATTTGCAGCTAATAATTGTACCATCTTTGCCATACAGCAACATTACCTGTCAGTGGAAGACATGTACAGTGTGCATGTAAAAGACTGGGGACCTTATTACTGAATTCAAAGATTGTTCTGTCCTAACCTGCCTTTATTTGACTCTTTTCTGTCGCATTACCAGGATATAGTAGAACAAAGCAAATCTCCAAGTATACGTTCAATTACTAGGCTTGCAATGTACTGCAACTTGGTGGTGCATTCTGTGCTTGCCGGACTTACAGGGTAATGAGCTGGTGCATACTGATGAACCTCTCTTGGAGACGGAGGTGTTTGTAGTGTGTCGTTTGTATTAAGATAGCCAATACTTGGGATAGATACGGAGGGGAAAGCAGACTTGTTTTTATTGTGCTAAATGTTGCAGTAAAGATTGTGCCCATTTTTTTTCTGCCATCCTGCTGCGCATCTTTTTAAGCACTTCATAGTTCCAATCAATCATGTTGCAGCAAATTGGATTTTATTTAAAAATTTAATTGGATTGGTCTGATGTGAATAAGTATTAGGAAAAGTCTTTTATCTGGTAAATGTTCAAAATTTTAGGAATGTTAAAACCTAATTTTTTTGCAAACTGCTTAACTGGTGAAAATGTAAATTTTGCACATTGAAGATTATAACCCTTTCTTTGATTCTGTTTGAATAAATGGAATTTCTTCAAGTGAGTGACTCTAATGCAGTCATTTGTGTACATTTTACTTTCTCCCTATTATTACATTAATAACACTTCTAGCTTTACTGAATATACAGATGGATTAAGTTTTGTTGCTCTGATTCCTCATTTGAGATCTGTGACTCGTTGATCTGAGGGATGGGGAATTTTATTAACCAGCGCAAGCCAATGATGCAACAGATTTAAATGCAATCAATTCATTGATTACAAAGTAGCTGCTTGTAAGTAAATAGCTACATATTATGACAAAAGAGTGGAGATTGTCTCTTGCATTAACATTGCAGGAATACAGCCCTTATGAATTTAAAGTTCTTGCTTATGTAATTAAATAATTATCTCGGTGACTCTCTTGGAGAAACATACAAAAGAAAACATGCTTTATATGAAAACAGCAGCACATATTTTAATAGTTACATTAATACTAAAGGGAACCCTCAGGGATTCTTCCCTTGGTGGGTAATTGACAGCAATACAGATTTTAAAGTATGCCTTGCCATTCCTTTTTCCTGTTTCAAAACTGAGCTTGCTGTCCTTTTTTCCTTCATGTTTCTTTATAGCCGATAGAGAAACGGATAATTTTGTGAATAAAAAGCCACAATATGTGTGCTTTTGCTCATGTTTTCCTCATCTGAATAAATTTGCGTCTGTAGCATGGTCCCCACGTGCTCTGCTTCTGCAGCCCCATGCAGATTAGCCTCCTTTTTTTCCCATTTTTGTGACAAGTTGCTGTGGCACTGACTGGCTATTCACTGGCTTTGGCCATAGCATGAGATAATGGTGCAACTAGTATTTGGTTTGGATGGTAGTGAACTCATGCAATGAACTGACAACTTCTACAGATTTTTAAATGTCCGTGGTTAGAAATCCTTTCTAGATCGTTTTTCTTAACATGGAGCATGAAAAGATATGAGTCTGTAAAACATGGCAAAGCAATCTCAGGACTTGCCTCTAAGACCTGAATGTGCCCAGAGGTAAACTTGATCCTCCTAGAAAAGCACGTTTGCTACTCTCAGGCAGGGCTAATCATATATGGTCTCTTGTACATGTGCTTGCACACATGCACGCTATTGTGGGTCTGATGAGGAAAGTGTCTTCTCTCAAGGATGCTGCTTTCGTCTATAGGTTTCATAGTTTTGCCAGCTACTGCGGTAATTCACAGGTATGTGCCAGGTAAAACATTAATAGCAGATTCTAATAAAAGCAGGTTATCACAATTTTCCATTAAATTATCAGATGCAGGAGCCGGTCAGGTTGTCTTAAAGACTAAGTTATGTACCACACAAGTTGGTGGGGTTTTTTGGTTTCTTGGTTGGTTTTGAGAGCGGGGGAGAGAGAGCATGAGCTGTCTTCTCTGCCACTCGCGCTGCTAATGTTCTCGATTACATTAGGAAGTAAACTCTGGGAAACTTGCATTATACATAGCACCAAAACAAATAAAGCCACATATGTGGAATAGAAAGCAAAGGAAACCAGAGGGTGTGTATTCCAGCTGAAAAAAATTTTCAAATGGCTGTTTATCTCATAAAAGCCCTTCTCATGAGAATTTGTAATAAATTAAGCCTGGACTTTGTGCCTTGAGCTGAGATTCCCTTAAAACAGCTTCAAGTCTAACAGTACTTTTTATGCCAATACAAAAATACAGAACTTTCAATAAACAAAACTGACCTTCCCCAGATCAGAAAGGATCTTTAGGGTCTGGTTTTGCAAATCTCCTCTTTAGAAGTAAGCGAGGTAAATCACATCCTTTTGGGCAGTCATTAAGCAAGCTCTTTGGTAGATACCTAATTTTGGATGGAGTATTTTATAACTTTTTCAGACAGGCTCTTCACAGTTGTAGCTATTTTGGTGGTGTTCTTGATTTCTTGGTGTTGTGAAACATGAAATAAACTCCTAGAATTGTTCTTACAGGTTTGTTTTGCAACTCCTCCGTAACACTTGTATTAAGCATGCCAGATATTGAAGAGCTTCTGTGTTTTGTTCGGTTCAATATAATTTCACATAAGGCATTTTAAGGCCAATGAGGACTTTGGTATTCCTGATTTTAGACTACAGTTAGCCTTACTGAACTAATAGGTTCCATGGTAGAAATACAACTATTCAAATAGTATGAAAGCTCACATACAGAAAATGTTTTCTCAAAATATTCTGAGGTATTGCAAGTGGAACAACAGTTCAGAGTCAAAAGAAGACTTTGTATTTCCAGTTGCCTATCAGACAAATCTGCTGCTTTCCCAGGATAAAGTCTGCAAGTTTCTTAGTGAAGTCTAGGAGTTCCAGCTAGAGAAATAGTTGGAACATGAAAGCAGCTCAGCAAACCGCAGTGCAAGCTCCCAGGAGCCAGGGCCTGAGAAGTTTCTCCCGTGAACATTTTTTTTGTCCAAATCAATGATTTCTCATAAAAAGTTTAAGATTTCAACAAACTGACACTTTTTTAAAACAAAACAAAACAACAAAAAAACCCCACACAAAACCCCAGAAAGTTCAGTTGAAAAACTCCCAGTTAGCTCTTATGTTGATGTATTTTTCATGTTTCTGGGATAAGCAGATGTCACTCTGGTTCTTTACTTATTTTTCAGTTGCTGAAGGAATTGGAAGGCAATGAAGTTACTTGATTTGATATGATACGCTTTTCTTTTAATATGTAGGACATTTTAACAGATTTATTTCACTGGAAATAGTTACACTTTGAGGACATACCTTAGGCCAAGGAAGCCGCTTGGGAGAGCAAAGCTATGTGAGTTGACAGAGAGCCCTGATGTATTCCACATGCTCTGCACTGCGGGGTTTCTAAGGACTCGCCCAGAATGCGGTGACTGAAGTGCAGTGAATCCAGCTCGAAACTAGTTTGGCTGGGGAGAGACAATAGTTCAGGCATGTTGTTGGCGATAAAACCCACTTGAGAAACTGAACAAACTTTCAGAAAATTACTATGAGCTTCAGGCTCCTGTGGGTACACAAAATAAATAGGATTACATGGGTATGTCTGTGTAACAGCAGTGCTGCAGCAAAGCATTGCTTTAAAATACTTATATGAAGAAAATGTTCTCCTGGTTCATGCTCGGCTGGTGTTGGCATGGCCCTCGCCCCTTCACCACCCCCAGATGTTCTCCAGCGAGCAGACTTCTCAGCTGCTTCTGGGACAGCCTTGCTCTCTCTTCACCTGCATTCATCTGTCACTTCAAATATCTGCTGAAAGAAAACATTTTTTCCTCCTATATCTTTTTTTCCTTTCATTTCTCTCTCCTGAAATTTTGATACACGACTAGAACACTTGGAAACAACATCTTGGAAAGCTACCAGAAAAATACAGTCATGTTGAAGGAGAAAGTCTAATTGTTTTAAATGAGTCTGTGGAACTCTTCTGCAAATCAAATCAAATATATATATATAAAAAAAAATCAAAGGCAGAAAAAAGGGGCGGTTGGCAAAGGAAGGATCTGTAGAGGGCAGTAAGAAAGGGAGAGGAGCTACTGGTATGTCTGACTTAGATTCCAGAATTTCACGCCTGGAATCTAAATTTTATCGTGTACTTTTTTTGACTTCTAATCACATTTGCAGTGCAGCTCCGGTGATTTGTAGCATACAATATTTCCTTGACAACATATTTCATGCACCTATGTTGCTCAGTCATTATAAAAAGGATTTTGCTTGTCCTCGCCATGATTGTATATTTACGCAAAGCATTACCACTTCAGTGAAATCCGGATGTTTTCTTTGTGACCATATCTGATACAAAGTGGTCCGAGAGGCTCAGGAGACTGCCACAATGAAACATCCCTGGGGTGGTACAGCATCAACAGAAAAACAGCTTTAAAGAAGTCTCTCCATAAAACTGGTCGTGGTTTCTTAGGCAACCTTTTCCAAACGTGGCGAGCCTTGGCTCTGCCTCAAGCTGCTGAGCTTCCTGCTTTTCCAGTTCATTCCATAAAAACCTCCCAAATTTAGTAAAACCCTCGGACTCCTATTTTTCCCTCTTTTGTTTTGTCTTTTCTTGATGGAAAATCTCTGCTGGCTCTCGTGTAGCTGCTGTCTATGGCTTTTCCATCCTTAGTAAGATTAAGATGTCTCAGTATAGCTTTTCTATTCTTAATAATGATCACAGATTTGATTAGGATTGATGTTGTGTGTAATAACAGGCAGTGGAATACAGATCGGGCAATCCCATGGAATTTCTCTTATGGGTAAGGTTGTTTCTTTAACCTCAAGTTTTTGTTTGGTAAAGAAACCTGTCCCAAGATGAGAGGAGTTCCTCGTTTCTACAGACACCTGACTCAGCCCTGCTACTTCATGCTGAAATTAAGGAAACAATAAGGGCTTCTACTTGTTACATGACTGACGCTTCTTTATTCCCGTTTCCCAAAAAGTGCAAGCATAATGCTTTTCTTTTCTGGAGATGTTTTTCAGAGTGGGGAGAAAATTGAAAATATTTGCACTTACATAAACTGTTTTCATTTTCTACATTTTTGCAATAAATCCCATGAAAAACTGCAACATTTCTCTGTTGCAAGACAGCTGTATATAAATTTTTTGCTTTATGAAAAGTGAAGTCTGAAAAAGTGAGATTGGAAAAATGGAACAGCATTTCTGTCGCAAAAGTTTTGGGAGGATATTTTCCCTTTTTTGTGTGTGCTGTGTGTCCAACTCTCTGGTGTCAAAGCTTAATGCTCTGTGAAGAACTCTCATTTCTATCCATATCACAAGATCACTATGTGTATTGGTGCCTAAAATTCAAAAGAAATAGAAATGCATATGTATAGGAACTTGAGTTGATATGAAAAGATGGATTTTGAAGACTGTGAAGAAACAAAGTTTACTAGTACGTACATATTCTGATCTTTGAAAAATATCTTTCACTCTTACTTGTTTTGTTTACATGTTCTAAAGAACCTTCATAAGTCAACAACAGAAGTAGTTTCAAGAACTAAAATCTCATGAGGTAAGCCCACAATGCTAGCTGTTAGAAAACTAATCTAAACTTAATTTCCTTTCTGCATTTTGGGTTTTGAAACAGGAAGGTTTCACGTTTTCAAGATTTTGTCCACAGCATTAAAATTTGTTGTCTGACGAAAGCTAAGATTCTCACACGAACAGATTATTATTGTCATTTTAAAGAAAAAACACCAATACAACCTCAAGATTTGATAAAGTAAAATTAAATACTGTTTGTGATTCTGAACACTAAGTTGAGTGTTTAATTTTCTGTTGCCGTTGGTGAAGGTAAAGAAGGCATTGAAAATTTATTTTGGCATTTTTTTCAAATATTCATTGGGGGGTAATTATGAAGACTCTTGTTTCTCCTTGTCATCTGTCTTTGTATTTAAAAAGAATATATAAATACTGGGCGGATGTGTTACTGTTAAAATTGCTCAGCTGTATTCAGTAAAGGTAGTAAGTGGATTAGTCTGTGAGGCAGAATAGCTCTGATACTTTAAATACTATAGAAAAAATGTCATTTAATAATACTGATTTTTTATTTTCATGGAGTGACTCTGGGCTGAGTATCCTTGCATAAACCATTTACATGAAAGCAACACTACAAGTGGCCTAAGACATTCCTACTTCTGTGTTGCTGGTTTGAAATGTTACGAGATAAAGAACAGAATTTTGGCTCTCAGTAGTGCTCGTGGAGGTCAGGAGAAGGAACTGCAGTGCCTCTCATCTGGCGCTCTGTAACTGGCTGTAATCTCTATAGCAAAGGTACTTTAGGAATTCCTGTCCCAGATTCCTGGGACAGATGGCAAAGAAAGAGGAAATAGATTTGCATCTGTGTATACCAACAGTCAGGAATTTCTGAAAATACTTGATGTAGTCAAGGTGCAGAGTGTCTTTCAGGGCCTGTCTTGCCAGGACTCCCAAAAGACAGAAGTGTTTAAGAGGGGTACGGGTGAAAAACATTGTGCCATTCACATTTATTTTCATGTGGCTTGTCAGGGATTTATGCTGGCTGGCATCTTTTCAAGACAGGATGCCTTTCTGTTGTAAGAGCTGGGTAGTGGTGCAGGACAGTAGCGCTTTCTGGCCTATTTTTAGCTGTATTAAATCTCAAGCAATAATCCAAAATGATGAATTTATGGAAATGGTTTTGCTTCCAAAGTTTCTTACTCTTCCTTCCTGCTCCCCCTCCTCTCTCCTCCCCTCCCAAATGCTTGATATCAGCATTTTTAGAGCCCAGTTAATTAGTATTTGGTGAATGTAGCCAGAGTTCATGTTGCACAATTTTATATGAAGAATTTCCTTGAGATATTTCTCTTGTCTGCTATTGCCAATGTACGAAAAGGTCCCAAACGTCACATTCCTTTTCCTCTCCTCTCCAAATTGTTCTGCGTAACGTATGCAGAACCATAGTTTCTTCCATTGTATTCTGGGTGGATAGTCAGCACTTTTAAGCTTAGTTATCACATCAAAAGCAGGTAAGGCACTAGAGCATGTGAAAATCATTTCAAGGAAGGATGCCATTCTGTTCAGTGGTTTGTCTAAATTACAGATGAAATTTTCCCTTCAAAAGAGACAGATATGTCTCAAAAATTTTAGGCTATAATTTTTTCCCCCCTCTTTTCCTTCCAACAGTAATGATTTTATATTGATAATTTTCTGCCTGAGGTAAACAGAGACTCTTTGCTGAAATACTTGAAAAGTGTGTTTTGATCTTGACAAGCCCTGTAATTTTAGCAGGATAAAAAGTCATCGTATTTATTAATCCCATAGTATTCAAGGACAGGGAGTACTTGTGCAGCAAAGGACACTTTGCACAGATTCAAACTGTACACTGTATATTATCATGTCCCCTGCGATAAAAGCAAGAGTCCCACAATAGGAAAAAGATCTAAAACCAAAAGGGAAGCAAACAGTAGTGCCAGTCAAATGGACACTGCTACACAGGTGCTGTATGTTCCCTAAGTAACACCAGTTAAGCAACATCAAGTGGTTTTGGAATTTTACTACATCTTTTTGAAAGGATGCTAATGTTGTGTTGCCACATTGAAAGCAAAGCAACTAGGTTAACCATCTGAAAAGGGAGCATCCCCTTTCACTTAGCATATTCTTTCTCAAACTTGGCCCAAAGTAGGTTGAGACGTATGGCTGATTGAATTATGCGTTTTTGCTCAGTAAAGATGAGATGAGTTCTTAGAAACAACAATTAAAAGAAGCACCTCTGAGCGGGATGAGTAAAGATGATGAGAATATGGCTGTTGTGTCCTTTCCCTTCATACTAGATATTCATTAGAAAAAACAGAGCAGAGGCACTGAAAAAGATCCCTATGAGAGAATTTTGTATCACAGAAAAACCTTATGCTTCACTTTGAATAATGTTTGCATTCCCAGCAGAAGTTTATATGACAGGAAAACTGTGCTTCATTTTAATTAATGATTGCATTCCCAGCAGAGCAGCAGCTCCCCATCAGTATGTGAATGCTTAGGGGGACAAAAGAATGGGTTTTTTAACCAAAACCTTTGCTAAATTTTTATAACAGAAGTACATTGGCTGTTCTGTCTGTATTTTTAACATTCCACAGCATCGTGTTTCACCGTGCAAACCAAGGATGTGGATGCATAAGCATCGACGGCTGCACTGCCTGCGGTCGTAGAAACGATTCACTTTCTAATTGCAGCAGCTTTTTCCCTTGTCCTCTCATGTGTCATAACATGAGTAGTTAATACGAACAGTAATGGGGAGTGCTGTGCATAGGAGAGGGATGCTGCATATCCATACTGCTTCCACAGGACTCGTGTGACTAGAACACAAGAATCTGCTATGTGAAAATTGAGTAGGTTTTCTGTGTCCCCCATATGTCCCATGGTAAATCTGTCCTAGTACAAGCCATCTAAAGGGGACACAGTAAGCAGCACCCCATAGTAGTTCACAAAATGTAGTGTCTACTCCTACCATCCAATTAGTCAAGATATAATTAAGCCTTAATTTATCAGAGGTTCTCACAACAGTGAGGTAGCAGAGAGATCGTGATAGAGGACAGATAGCATCTCATGATGTAGAAATCTTAATTTATGATTGTTTTCTCTCTATAAAATATCCGTGTGTGCATAAATGATCAAATAATACCCACCCAACTGGGAAAAGGCAGAAGGAGGGAAGGGAAACAGGCAGAGTATGCACATGGCATCTCTACGATAACGATGGTGGGAGAATGTAAAAAATAATCCCCATACCTGTGAATACACCATTCCTTCTCCAGGCCTGTGGTGGGCTGAGAGGCAGAATGACAGGCCACGTGTCCTGAATCACCTCATAGCATTGCAAACTACTACTTAGGAATGAAGATTTCTTAGCAACTCTGTTTTAGTAAACACCGCAAGCAGAGTTGAGTTGCTTTACAAGGAAATTGCATGAAATTCTAGGCTAACCAGCACAGAAATGGTTCATGAAAGTGTACTAAATGCTGAGGATTGTAAATCTGTGTCAAAACCAAAATTGCTTGCAGTACAGAGAGAGAAGCATGACACAATTGTTAATAGTGTGGAGAGGCAAGAAAATTGGAAAAGTAGGACACTCTGCTCAAGGTGTGAAAATGACATAAGTCTAAATACCATCCACTGCTTGTAAAGTGAATGTAACTGCTTTCTTGTCACTTTGCTAATTGCTGTAGAGGAGTCTTGATGTTGCAGCTGTGGCAGAAAGTAAATACATGCTTGTTAGTACCTTAGAACGAAGCTTAATTCTTTTAACAAGAAAGAAAATTAATCTGGCTGTGTTTGTTGTTCATTTTATATGGTGAATTATATCTTGTATCAACAAGTTACTATTCTCAGGCTATATATTTATCAAGATGTTTGTGGTTCATTAAGTCCGTGAAGATACACTCAGAAGCGAAAAGAGCTTTGTATTTTACCTGCTTGTGCATTTTCATCCTTTTGTCCCATCCCAGATGAAATGGATTAATAGCAGTCTGCACTGGCTGAGAAAGTGCAATCTTACCTTTTTAGATAGATTTTTTTTTTTTTTTTTTGAGGTGTGTTTTTCTTATCAGAGCCTGAAAGTGTTAAATTCACTGCAGGGGGAGAAAATAGACTATATGTTTAATGTTGGTCCCCTGAACTAGTTTACATTTAAAACTTTGTAGTCTTATCGAGAGTGTAACTTCTGCTAATGTCAGTGGGTGTTTACATAAATATATTGCAGCAATGTCATGGGTACATTTATGCAACAATTACTTACATTACATGAATATATAGTTGTCACCTAGCACTGAGAGTTTTAATTGTCTTCATTATTTGGTTGATTTCTTCCTTCGTTGGTGATATCGTACAGTGGGATCCACTGCAACTTCCCTATGATATTCCATCTTTCTTGAGCTAGTTATTTTTTATTTCCCTGTCTAAAATATTTCCTCTTCTTTCTATATCTCCTACTATCTCACAGCCTTAACCATCCTTCCCTAGCCAGTTAGAAATTAATTAACTAATGCTCATATTAAGTGTTAGTGCTTTTTTAATTACTATTTACTTTTTTGCTTTTTTTATTACTACTCACTAATGTGTATTGGGACATAGCTGAGTCTGACAGTGAGCAGAGCTTGTTTTTACATACCAGGAAAATGATTTTGCTCTGGATTTTACTAATTTCACATTTAAAATGCTCACGGCAAAAGAGTTAGGAACTAATTTCAGGCAAAGCAAAATGACTTACTCTTACACTTCTGGATCTATGATGCCTTTTTGGTATCTGCTTGGCAATTAACAGCTGTGAAAATCAGCTCGTGGTAGGCAGGAGCTGATGCACTGGATTAGCCGATTTAAAAATTCTGGTCTCGGCAGGCAGGGCCAGGAGGGCGTAATCCAGCTGCCTTTTAGGCAAGAGGAGCTGCTTCCTCCTGGGCCACAGGTCAGAACTGCAGGTCCTCAGTCCCCAGGAGCGGATTAGGTGAGTACAAGTGACACTAAACACTTGTGTTGTGATGAGCTTTTTAAAAAGGATTGTCCAGGTGTGAAAAGAAAAGCTAAACAGAATTAACAAACAAGGAAGAATTGTCTTGCAAATGCAGTCTGGAGATAGTTGTATGGCTCCATATCTGTCTATAAATAAGACCTCATTTTCCACTTAATCTGGCACGTACTGTCGGGTGTGAAATTTTATTGCAGCAAATGATTTTGTGGCTGGTTTTTTTTTTCCTCTGCTAGTCATACTGATTCAACTCTGCATCCTAACTATTACATAGTTCTTAAACCTTCAGTAAAAAGCCTTTTAAGAGATTACCGCACAATAATTGTCGTACTAAGTTTAAACTAAAATTTGAATTTAGGATTTTTAAAAGCCAGTTTAACAAAGGAAGAATTACTGAAATTATTAAAAAACAAAACAAAAAACAACAAAAAAAACCCCAAACAGAAAAAGGTAGCTTTCCAATTTTCCTTGCAAGGCACTGGCAGTCTGTTTTTGCAGGTCATTCAAGCCTTAATACAGGAGAGCATTTTGCTTCGGATACAAAGTGTGTAAACCTCCATGACTTTATGTTATGCCCCTTTATCTCCCCTGTACCCCCGTGAAATGTGAGTATTTGCTGTAAGGGTAAGAGCATACTGAGCGCTTTCCTGGGGCCACAATATTTTGAAGTTGAATGGGATCCGCCACATTGTCTGTCTGTCTGCTCATCTCTTAGTCCCACGTGCTTTTTGTCAACTTGCCTATTCATACTGAATTATATCTGCTTTCACATGAAGATTGAGTTAAGCTGATGAGAATCAGTTATCTATAAGTGATAGCTAAGTTTGATTATGCTGTTTCTGACAAAATTATTTCTTTAAAGATGTCAAATTTGTACCGTAAGCTTCAAGTGAATTATGGCTGCCTTTGTTTAATTGCAGTTGTTAGACTGTTTGCTGTTCCAGCTGCTGTTTAAGAAACACTTCTGTTGTGAGATTGGAGTCTTGCAGGCAAAAGTGGATTGTTCTTCTAAGAATTTAGAGGATATCTGACAGAGCATTACATGTCCAGCATTATAAGGAATATATATAGCACTTTGAGAACTTAGAGTGCTGTATGTGACCCATAGATGTTATGGTAAAGTAGCAGCCAATGTTCATCTGGCAGATTTAGTAAGCAGATATCCCCACTAGTGAAACAGGATCATTTTTCATACCACATTTCTTTCCCCTTTGGGGCCTACTCAGACCTCACTCTGTCTCGAAATTATTAAATTAGGTCTTCCTTGATCATCCAAAGGTCATGGTGCCTAATGTGTGTTAATGTGATGGAAGCATCAGACACAATTAGTTTCAGTAGTAAAACATGGGTTTATAGCCCTAAATGCAATAAATTAAAGTGTACTGTAGACTGCTGTAGTCAGGGAAATTTCTGCACCATTAAGGTTTGACGAGGAAGTTCATGTCCTCTTTAGGTAGGAATGGGGAGCAGTGGGTAGAAGGTGGTATGATATGCTTCACCTCCATGATTGCTCTTACTCCTTATTTGAAAGACTATATATCAAATGGACACATAACCTCAAAATTCCACTTTCCCTCTCAGGGAAAGCCAGGCAGTAGAGTTTTACACTGCTTGCATATTCTCTTTGCTGGTATCTTTATGCTGAGAAAATTCCAAGGCACGCTTGAGGCATCTTTAATCTTGATGCTGAGAAGGGTGCATGCTGTCAGAAACAGATCTGTTTCAATACAGCTTGCTACTGAAATTTCAAACTTCTGCCATGAAAAATTCAGTTATAAGTAGCTGTGGATGATAGAAGTGGGTAACCCAGGAGGGAGTAATAAAACTGACTAAATTGGTGCGTTCTGCAATCTGTCTAATGGAGCAAGATTTTACATCTCACTGTGACTGTATCCGTTTCCTGTCTGTAAGCGGGAGAAAAAAACCCACACCCAGATAGAAGCAGATAAGCAGGAGAGAGATGGATCAATTTTAATTGAAACTTCTGGTAGCTTTGCTGCTGAAAGACAAAAAGCAATGCCTAGCTGTGGTAAATATCATTGATAAACCAAAGACCCATGTGTACAAGCCCCATTTACATTTAGAGTGTATCCTGAATTGTTGCAAACTTAGACAATGTATACAGAAATATATGTATGTATATATATAATGTATACAGAATACTTTCAGTAGTAAGGAAGAAAACAATTTTCCCCTATGAAAAGTGATCCTTCTGGGAAAAATATTGCCCTCATAAGTGGCAATTCAGTGTTTTTAATAGTCCTGTATTATTCATGGGGAATCGTCTCTCATGAGTTGTGGTTTCAGAATGGAAAAAGAGGCTTCCTCTTCTCTGAGTAGAAGGAAGAGACTCTGCAAATCGCTTTGCACATAATAGAAGTTGGCCAAATTTGGATGTCTGGCTTCCTCTGACAGAGGAATCCTCTTTGACTGGTTGAGTGCAAAAATGAAACCTCGAATCAAAGCCTTCAAACGTGGCGGAGTTAGTGAGGAGAAGTGAGCAAAGTTCTCACCGGTGTTCAATGGTTCTTATCTCATCGTCATGCAGTTTTCAAGGGAAGTCTGCTGAAGTATACTGATGACACAAATAATGAGAGGCATATTTAATTCTGAGGCAGACAAAGACATCTAGAGAAAGTAGAGAGCAGTAGACAAATCGGAAGAGTGAGACTGAAACAGAGTAAATGCCATAGTGGTCCCTTTGGGACCAGGCAATCCAATGTATAAATATAAGCTCAGAGAGTGCTGATTAGGAGGTGGAAGTGAAGAACTGATGGAAGGAAAGATATAATTTGAGAGTGAGCATCAAATTGAACTTGACTGTATAATTCAATACTGCCATGAACTGCAACGCTCTAGTATGTAAACAGAAGAACTTGGTGTAGGAGAGCTGGTCCACAGTGGTTAAAGTACACCTGGAAAACATCTGCTTTGGTCTCTGCACTTTTAAAAATAAGGCATGTGACTGCTGCAGCAAGATGGAGAATCAAACCTGAAAGATGTAATCAAAGTAACAAAAGCCGTTTTCCTCTCACTTGTGTAAAGAGTGCCTGGCACACTACTACCACCGTATAAAGTTAGAAGATGAGACATGTAAAGTCAACCAGTAGTCTGAGTTGATGCTGTTTAAAAAAGACATTGTTGTTTTCTTTTGCATCCAAAAAGGATGAAGCTTCAGGAACGGTGGAGAAACCCAGTGCTTTCCTTGAAGCTTTTAGAATATTCAATTCTAACTTTTAGCTTTTAGTTACAGTAAAAAAGCAATCTGAATATAGAAAAAAGGAAAAGGTCCTGCTACACTGACAAAGACGTTAACCACGCCTTTCAAAAGTGATCAGTAACAGCAGATGTTGGTGGCAAATCTTGTGTAATTTCAACAATGATCCATTTTTTAACAAAACCAGAATTTGCAAAAATTCAGTTTCTTTTCAAGGCATCTCAAACTATTTGTTTATAGATGGAATATTTACTGTGGAAAACCTTGACCCCTTATTTTGACTGAGAAATGCAGAATGCTAGTCCTGGTAGGATATTTATCTCCAAACCATGTGGTAGACCTCACTAGGTTTCTTCTGTTTTGTGGATTTTATATTTTTTTTCATGTGAAGGGGGATGTTAAGCACAAATGCTACATATGGAGTAATTATTTTTTTTTAACATTGATACTCAATATGTTTTTAAAAAATAAAAATGAAGAGGCCTATGCAAATCACAGTAAAGCCCTTAATCTACCAAAGTGCTTCGGCAAGTAAAGATCTCATTGGCTTTAATATGATAATTCCGGGATTTAAAGTTAAATATATGCACAAGTGATTTGCAAAATCAAGGCCATGTTAGAGATGTTATCTGAACTGATTTGTTGTTAGAGTGATTTCATTTCTGTGCTGTTGGTTTTTTTTTTTCCATAATGTGTTTTAAGGTTTTTCATTTAAAACTGTGAAATACCTAGTAAAGAAAGGATTACTAGCTATGGAATAGAAAACATATTATGATTGTGATCACCCTTTGTTTATGACAGGAGGAGTTATGGGCAGTCCTGCCTACACGCTTCAGTGGATTTGAGTTTGCTTTCCTACTGAGGCAGCACATATTCTCATCATCCCTGTTTTTCTAGGCAGAGAAATCAAGGGACAGAGTGTGTAAACAACTTATCCACACTTTGTGCAATGACACTAGTGGGCCCGGGAATGCAGTCCGCTCTCTGACTCTGACCTGCGCACAACCAGCCCTGCAGCATCTCCTAAGTCTCAGTTGAAATATCCTCACTAAACTGGGATTATTCAGTGCCGAATCAATTATAATGCTGTTATCTGCAGTTCCAGGAATGGCTGTTGTTCTTCTGGGGCTCAAAGATTGAGATCGTTACCTAGTAGGGACAAGCTTTGATGGTTTGCGAGATTGCCCCAGCTCCAGACAACTGGATGTGTAGTCCATGAGATCAGAGACCTCACATTCAGGAATGCCCTATGTCATAAATCTACATTTTAAAGCTCATTATTGTATTAATCTTTCCTCCCAAATAATTTCCCACGTAAAAAGTGTATTGATTAAAAAACCATGAACATCTGACAGCATTCTAACGTGACTGCGGAAAAAGTCCCCTGAGAAAAAATTATATCCTATATGTTAATGGTATTGTGCATAGGAATCATAAATGCCATCCTGTTTAGGGGATTGGCGCCCATTTGTACAAAAAGTTCTTTACTGGTTACTGTTTTGCGTAGTTTTACATGTGCAAGATGAAATCTCTGCCCTGTTGAGTCACATTGCGAAGTACCCCAACTAAATCTCCTTTTCAATTCTAAGACCAAATTCCCGATGGTTTATGTGTTTTTGCTTTGAGCTGCTTTGTTACCTTCTCAGGAGATAAGAGTTTGTTAAATTCACTTGTGGCGTTTTTGATCTTATCTTGCAGTTTCCTTCCAGATCCACAGACTGTTTCTAAGAGACCAATGAAAAGTAAAGGAAAAAGTAAAGCTTACTGTCTGTAGGCTGAAAGGTTATCATGCAGGAGTCCAGCATAACTGGAACATGTTAAGGAATCTATAAAGCAGAAGAAATAGACATCTGTTTGCCTAAAACCCTGACCTTGTTCTTGCAGCTTCTTAAGAAATTGATTCCTTCAGCTCTTTCGGTTTAATGTGAACTGCACAGAAGAAAATTGCAGTCTGATGGTGCTTTTACTTACTCAGAGGAACCTTTCCTAGTAAAATTTTACATCATTCTGAAAGTACTGTGTGTTTCCAATCCCAGGCTGCAGGCTGGCCCCAGGATGCCCAAAACTTGGCTAAGGGCTGTTCCAAACTTCAAAGAAAGCTTTCTAGGAAATCTGCCCAGGTTTCCTGAAAGGTGCTCCCATGTCCATGTTACTGTCTTGACTTTCATCTTTTTGTGATGAAAGTTGAATTCAAACAACCTTGCTGATCTGGAGTCCATTAGGTAAGATTTGTTGGTTTGCCCTCTCTGACCAAATGGGATGTTATTTTTGTTACTCGGTGTCTTTAAACCTCACCAGCTGTTCATATGGCACAGCAGAATGAGTTCTCTGTTTGTAGCCTTCTCATTCCTCTCACCCCAGTGCGTGCTGCACAACAATACTATTCTTTTTACTTCTTATAAGAAATCAGGATTCCAAAGGGGAACTTAAAACTGCAAGGGAAAAGCAAACTGGAGATTTGAATGAGGGTACAGCAGGGATTTTTAAGTCTGCTGCTCTTAGGGCTGCGATTTGGCATTCTGACTCTTGGCCAGCATATGTCCCTGTTCAGCAGAAGGAATCGTTCAAGCAATCTGTGCTAAGACTTGTCAAAGTCTAAATTAAAATTCAGCTATCTTATCCTGGTTTTGTCCTAGGTTTTACAGAGTGTTTCCTGCTGGTAAAGAGGAGGGTGAAAAAAAAAAAAGAAAAAAAACATTTATTTTGGTGATAATTGAGATTATTGATTACATATTTTACATCTTTTACATCTTTTCATCTATGAAATGAACATTTTATATCATTTGTGTCTCAAGAGAAAAAGAAGCTGGTGATAAGATGACTTCCAGAAAAGGAGAGTCCCTCTAGCATAATTGTCTTTTGAGACAATGTAAGTGTACTTCTCCTTTTAATTAGTTGCATTTATGATCATGATTTGGTGTATGTCTCTTAATCCACAGAATGGTGTCAGACTTTTGTCCCATGGCTCCTAGCTGCATTGCATTTTATTACAATCACCTTCATTATAAGAAAACCTCTTAATTATGCTCAAAATGCTTTGAAGTTGAGAACAGTGCCGTAATGAGTCGAAATGTATATATGGTATTTTCCCAAATGGCACAGAAAAGAAAATGTACCAGGCGGTGCAGGAACATATAGTGCTATGTAACTCAAAGAGTTTAGTTATTTCAGGGAGCAGAACCGTCGACTAGAATTCAGATGTCATAAATTAAACTCCCTGTGCTGCAGCTGACTAGCTGAGTGACCTTAGGGAATACACTTCTTCTTTTTGTACATCTTCCCCTTTAATAAAATAAGAATAATGTGACCGCAGAGAGGCACAGTGAGGCTTAAATCATATTTTCACAAAGTGCTTGGGGATCCTCTAAGGAAGGGCGTTTATAAATGTGACTATTATTTCATCATTTTAATCTTTTGAAGTGCATGAGTGCTGCTAGCTTCTGTTAGCTTGGATGCATATAAGTGTAGTAAAATTACAGATACATTTTCCTAAATAGCAACAATATTGATGATGTGAATCTGCAACGCCAAGGGAGCTGGGCAAAATTTAGAGTTGCAGGTGTACTGATAGCTATCACAGAAGTGTGAGTCTCAAATATTGTCCCTGAGAGGAGATTCGCAGGGTCTCCAAAGACCTTAAGGAATGGATAGAGCAAACTGGTATGCTTTGTTCACCTGGTTTCTTATGTTTATTCTTTGATCTTTTAATATACAAGGATTGGTATTTTACTCTTAAATGCACTTTGGATTATATTTTTTTTTTTACCTTGAAAAATAATTATTTGAAAGAAATCTCGTGGTTTTGTTGGTTGGGGGTGGATGAAAGAGGGAAACTGAGTGCTAAGAAATGCTTGCAAGAAATACTTGTGAGATGTTACAAAGCTGACCATTACAAAAGTCCTCGTAAAATCTTAGCAAGAAGTGCTCCCTGTTGTTCAGAGGATTGCAACTTTTTAAAAGCACTCTGGCCTTAGAAAGCAACCATAATAGCCAATACTGACAGATGGCATTAAAGACACAGGCAGGGAACCAACATGGTTTTGATACTTCGCTCGCATTACGAGCTCTCTCAGTGTGTGCCTCGTGGGTTAATTACTTGAGCTCTCACAGAAGGAATCCTGGCTTCTGGTGCAGCAGCTTGTTGCAAGACGTGGTAAGAAATCGCACACGATTTTGAGCTTGTAGCCTGTGAATGTGTGTCACCCTGGTAACCGTTTGCACCTGCAAGCATGAGTCATAAGAGCTGAGGAATTGTAGGGTGATTTTTTTGTAGTCTTCTGAGCATCAGAAATTCTTCATAGACAAAGCCACGTAGAATAGAAAAGAGCTTTATTTTGACATTCCAGTTGCTTGGTGGGCATGACCAGGGCACATACTCCAGTCGTCTCTGTCCCACTGCAGTGCAGATGTATGCTGGCTAAGGGTCTATCTCCTTTATTTAACTTAAGCTATTTTAGATGATGATCATTATATCTATATTTGATATATAGGAAAACAAGACAGAATTTGTCAGTAACTACAGCATTTCATTTTTAGGGTTGTCAGACACTTGTTAAAAAACATAAAGACAGACCTTTTCCATAGCTTAAGAAAGGCACTTGTCAGAAGTAAAGCATATCTTAAAATTCAGAGTCAGTACGGGGACCATGCCGATAAGCTGGTGTTTTATTCTGCAGATATCTTTCTAATAAGAATGGTATTTGTCCTCTTACAAAACCCATTTGATTTGAGGAGCAGACGCTTATAAATTGGATAGCTTCAGTGGCTTTAGAGGGGAGCTGACAATTAACATCAGCTGAGGATCCGTTCTTAAAAGTTTTACCAATGAGATATTGCTGTTTTGTAGCACCTTTCATCCCTGTATCTCACAGTGATTTGCAAACATTAATTAAGTCTCATAGCACCCCTCTGATGTATGTAAGTGTTGTTAGTCTTAGAGAAGTGTGAAATATTCATGACAAAATTGGAGGCATTCAAAGTTTACCCCCTCACAAGCTCAAGGATATTAAGGAAATGCAAAGTTATTTGAGATTATCTGCGTCAGAGAATTTGTCTGTCTTTTCCTCTCTTTGTATGTATCTGTTCACAGCCAAGATGTCTATAATGTTTGTGTATAGCCTTCTTGTTATTGTTCCAGTTGTCAACAGGAGTGATTGGAGTTCTTTCACATAGTTGTTGTATTTTAATTATTTGTATTTCCTAATTAGCCAAATGTAAATAGCTGCCCACTATACAAAAGGTGATCAGGTGAGTGACACCCTGTCTACTCAAGAAAACTGCAACTTTAGGTAGAATTTATCTGGGCAAAGATTTATTATGAAACTGTAATGGGAGAAGGGAGCTGTAAAGCAGGAGAACTTGTAACTGTTTGATTCCACCGTAACGATAAAGGAATATTTTCCTCTTAATACCACTGTGGATGCATCCATGTTAGTAGTTCAGATGAATATTGGGCTTTTGAAATGAATCTCCACTCCCCATACTTTAATTCATATCACAGAGAGGTCTTGTAGCTCATGAACTGTATTTCTTTGGGATGCCACTGAACTAAAAGACGTGCCCCAGCGACAAGTGAGCCGTCAGTTTGTGGGACCTGATTAGACTTCATGGAGCCCCAGCAGGAGCTGTTTCATTTCCCAGGTCCATTCCTGTTGCTCTGCACTAATGGGGACCTACCCGGTGAGTCCCAGCTACATGCTTCTTTAACAAACTTTGTAAGTCTCGGCTCCCTGATATTTATGGGGATGACCAGAGTTTAAAGA
Organism: Phoenicopterus ruber ruber; assembly: GCA_009819775.1. Taxonomy (NCBI): domain Eukaryota; kingdom Metazoa; phylum Chordata; class Aves; order Phoenicopteriformes; family Phoenicopteridae; genus Phoenicopterus; species Phoenicopterus ruber. The sequence continues at coordinate 12,747,523 of CM020221.1, read as the reverse complement.
ACAAATACAGCTCTTGTTTTGGGTCTCCTTCACCCCACGTGGTAGGGAGGGGATGTCAGAGTGACTTGAGTGACTCCATTTATTTTCTGCACTGTGCTTTTTTGTTAGAGTATATTTCAGCTTATGTAGAAGTCTGATTTGTTTACTCTCTGTGCTGTTTAAGCTTTGCTTTGTTTGGGTTTTTTAGTAAGTAATTAAGTTTGGTTTCCTTAAAACTGGTTTGCATGTTGTTGTGCAGCTCTAAAATAGTTAGTTTGGGTTTGGCTGGTCTAACCTTGCTGTGGTTAAGCTGCACATATTTTCCAGACTGTTAATGGTCTCTGATTTAATATAGTTTTTCAGTATAATTGAACAAGTAGCAGGAAGGGGCAACTATGGCTATTGAAAAAAGGGTTTTATTGGAAAATAAGAACTGTCCACGTGATCCACTGGACTGGGATCTCACAAGTATGCAGCAAAGAGGACTACAGTGAAACTAATGTACAAGATACTGAATGATTCATTGCTTCCTATGTCTACTATAATCTATACAATTTATCACAACTTGCTTTGTGAACTTTGTTCCCAGTATTAGAGTCACAAACCCCTAAACTTTCCATTTCAGAAAGCAGGTGAAATGGTGTGTTGAAGTACTACAGAGACTTTTCTTTAGGCTTTTTTTCTTTTGGCTTTCCTAATGAAAATTGTTTAAGAAAAAGAAGCCATGACCATTCCTATTTTTCGGATCATTTTGCACTATGTAAGCATTTTAAGCCAGGGAATGTCCCTTTAATATGCTATCTTATTCAATTGCTTTGATAAAGCTCGAAAGGTGGGAGGTTGAATTAGTGTACTGAACACTGAAACAAAACTCCAAAAGACCAGAAGAAAGTACACTATTTTTAAATCTATCCTACCGTGTAGCTCAGTGTCAAAAGGACACCCCTCCCCCCCCCCCCCCCATCACAAAGTAAATAGTTGGATTGTTATTTCGATTTGCTTTTGGTTAATGGTTTGTCCTAATGAAATTCAATATCATTAGGCAGATTTACCAAAGCTGTTCATGGTGGGGGAGGAAAGGAGGCTCTGTAGCCGCGTTGGATGTATGTGAATGTGCTACCTTTGTTTGTTTAGGTGTCCACTGGATGGAATTTGATGGGTTAGCAGAATTTGGGAGGCATTTTTTCTCTTTGAAAATTTACCAGTAACATTTTCCTGTAATACTGATATTCTGTACTTGCCATGAAAATTCAATGCTTTGCATAATCATTCAGTGATCTGTAGTGGTAAAAAAATCAAAAAAAAAAAAATCAGTGTTATACTTTTCTTCTTACTAATAGAGCAATAGTGGTACCAAGCTACTACTTCTGAAAGACTACAAACAGCCTGCTGGAAATCAATTGCAGATTTCTTTGGTCAGCAAATTACACACTAGCAGAAGGCTTATTTGAACTATGAGTGGTTGTAAGCTGCAGTGTCTAGTTCTAGAGATGAGCTCAGAGCATTATCCACCAGGTACTTTGGGACTCTGGCTTGGACCGTCTATCTCTGCACAAGACTGTATAGTGATGATCGAGTGCCATTTTCCCATCTTGGCACTGTCAGGTGATTCTGCTGAGAGGGATATATTGGAAATGACATTGGAGTTCATATTATAGACCTAGGGACATGCTGCAGAAATGTTCTGCTGAGTCACCCTGGTAACCAGCCCAAGTGCAAATCATAGTTCTGCAAAGGAAAATAAAAGGCGGGACAGAAGGGCAGGTTGTTCTCTAACGGGAAGGAAAACCAAACTATCAAGCCCAGCAGGCTACAGTGGCACTGCGAGTGCAGCTTTGTGTGGGAGAGAAGCAGCAGCAAAATGGGGTGTTTTACCGCTGAATCTTTTGAAAGTGGAAGACTTGAAACAAGCTTAGAGCACTGCAACCTTTCAACTCCCTGGTATATTGAAGAGGCTGTCACCTAAGCAAATATTAAGCAGAGAAGAGCAAATCAAATACATTTTGTAGCTGTTGACTTTAAACAGCAAAAAGATGGAAAATTTGAATTTCTAGTCAGGTACACATGATAGGCATAATGTTGTGTTGTGCCATAATCATTAATTTGAAAAAGAAGTGTGTTGTGTTTGGATCTAATCTAGTTAGGATCAGCTCCCTTTTTAGTTACTGCTGTATTTTAAGAAGGCAATTTTTCAGCTCTCTGCTAATGTAATTTATCACCTACATTCAAGGCTCTGACAAGATACCGGCTCTTGTGTTATGCATAGTAATTGCTGCTGCCCTGTTTGGATTTACTCTGTGTTCTTTCTATAGCTGGAGTACTTCTGCTCCCAGATCTGCTTTTCTGGCAAGGGCATTATAATGAAACAAAAGTGCCGTAATTTCTCATCATATGCAATATATACAGTCTGTGATTTTCCTTTTTATAAAATGAGGCACATAGAGACTTGGTATAAAGTGTGTTACATCCTCAAAATGAAAATGTTAAATTTGATGTATTAACTGGCTAGAGCAGTAACATGTAACAGTAATTCATTAGGGATCAGGTACGAAAAAGTTTACAATAAAAGCCACTTACCTACCAGTGGCTGCTCGATGCATAATTAAGGCAGATTCTCTACAGGCTTCAGTTTGTGCAGAATGATTGCAAATACTCAGTATTTTAGCAGTTTGTTCACATGACGCTTCATTATAGGCTTCTTCAGGTCTTTCATGATCTAAAGGATATAGAAGGCATAGCGCTAACATAATTTAGCCACAGTTAGAGTTCTAAGCTCAATTCCTCAACCTGAGAATCTGTCTAATACATTACCCAAATTTCAGTATTTACCAATTATAACTTCTAGTTACACTTAGCTTTGAGAGGTCTGAAAATTAAAACACAGCTCGGTTTTGATACATTAGTAACCTAAAAGCAATCAGCTAGAGTAAACGTAGGAAATCAGCTATGCTTTCGGCTCCAGGTTTTACCATTACAATGCTTTCAGAGCAGCTTTGTCTCATTGTCACCCAGGCAAGTCCACGTAGTAGAAAATTAATTGGAAAGCAATACTCATGCAAAATATTACATACAAGGAGTTGTATACAGGAAAGTTCTTAATCTGAATATTTCTATTAATTATAAAAACCCTGAGAAATTCTGTGTGTATTCTTACAATACATCTTTTAGAAGTGAACGCAGAGTTCTTCTGGATCCTATGGATGATGGATAATTAACATTCTTTTGGATTCTTACTATCTCAGATGCTCACATATGCAGAGAGAATTTACAACCTCTCTACTTATTGCTGAAAGCGAAGTTCTCATGTTAGTACAACAGAGATCCAGAAATAATTGCAGTCTCATCATGAATATGAACATCCAGCTGGGATTTAAAATCCCAGTGATGGAGCGCAAAGGATAATGCACTAAAGCTGAATTCTCATTAGTGAATTGAACTTCCACATTGTGGTAGGTGCAAAATGTCTATGCTAGTTGGAAATTAAAGGAGAAAGAGAAGAAGAAAATGAGCAAAGCTTCGGAGAACGTGGCCTGGAAAATTTATAAATGTGTTCATTCAGGAAGATGTTTTTAATGAAATGCCTAATACCCTAGTCATACCAAATCATTTTCCTGCAGCTTGGATAATCAAGGTTAGAACTATTCTAATTTCATCTCCTCCTCTTGAGTTTGATGGCATAGATACATATGTTGGCCCGAAGACAGTTCTGTTCCATAGCACCTTTTACTCTTCTGACATTTATCAGCTCTGTGCTGCAACAGAAACAAAATTGTGCACAGGTTTTGCATAACAAAATTTTGTCTAAACAAGTGTTCAGTTTGAATTTCTTCTACCAGATGAGTCTACAGATCTGTGGCCACAAGTATCTTCTTAATTAAAATGTTGTAAAAATGGATATATTTCCATGAAGTAGGTGTATGTGCATATGCCAACCCACAGTGTATATTGTGAATGGGGAAGGTTTTGAAGACCACCTTCTTTATCAGTGCATTCACTTCATCTGTCTGTGTTGTCAGCTAGGACCGCTGACTTCTGTGAACTTGGTTCGAAGTAATTGCTCTCTTGATAACTACAGCCATTCCTCATCGTCTGACAAGGCAGTCAAAACTGACAGCTTGGCCATCTAAAGGGAGAAGCAGCAAAAAAGAAAAGTGGCAGGCTCTGGCAAGTCTGTCCTGTATGCAGATCAGCTCAGGAAATACATAGTTCCACAGGTAGAAAAAAATTACTTGGTCCTCAGAGCATATTAAATACATTTGAGATTTCACACGTAGAAAGAACGTTCAATCCAAATAAGTAGTTTTAGGAAGACTTTACATTTGATACAATTCCGCTCTAGTAAGATTCGTTTTCTGGTTTTTTTAAGCAACAAAACTCCTCACTAATAACAGGACATTGACAAAACTGCTGCTACTTCATCTCTCGGTACCTATGAATTTCATTGAGAATGTACATTTTTACCAGCCCTTCCTCTTGCATGCTTCTTGCATTTGATTTTTCCATTTACTTCTGTTAACTTCTGCAACCTTGATTTCTGCAGAGTCAAACTCATCTGGAGTTGACATGAAGACTTTTGACTCCTAAGATCTTCTATGCAGCACCTTCTGACCCTAGATCAAGTATCATTTTAAATTAATGATATTTAAAATACTAAAGCCGCAAGTTGAGGGAAGAAATGACCTTGTGGAGGCTCTTATATTAATTTTGCTGTGTTAACTTTGGCAGTAACCATGAATGCGAATGATCTCCAAGCATATATGAGAATATGGTTTTAATTTTGTAAGTGAGTAGCTACTAATCCAAATGAGGATGGTTTACTATCTGCATATGTCCACTGGGAAAAAGAAGGAATCCAAACAGCTGTGCTTGAAATAGCAAATCAACTTGAGAGTTGATATCTATGCATTGATCACAATGTATGGTCTAGTACTGGTCTGTTTTGATGTGTGGCTAATAGTGGCTTCTAGGAACAAGTGGAAAAAACCAAACCTCATATGTCTCTCATCTCTCACAAAGTTAATTAGTGTGTAATTCATCTACTACATGCAACTCTTCACAGTGGGAAGCTTGTCCTCAAAATCTCTTCTGATGCAAAGGACAGTGTTGTCCATAGACATGGTGCAAGTAAAGTATGAATAAAATTCAACCCTTTTAATCTTTGAAGACCTCTGTCATGATGCTCTGTAATAAGCTAAAAATATTCTGTTGTTAGGTTGCCTTTCTACACATTGAGACAGGGGAGTTTTTAAGGATTTATGCTAATGTAAAAAAAAAACTTGTATTGGTGTTAATGTCCTTATGGCTAGGACTGTGAAGTAGCATTGGGATTCCCATCTTTCCAGAATGGACATCTCCATCCTACAGGAAGGAAGGTGAGTAATTCAGATGGATGTACTTTTTTGTTCAATGAATAATCAATTAGTGATCCATAAACCAGGTTATGACCACTCGTACCATTGTCTTTCATATGTAGTGTCAAACCAAGAAACAGATGGGTAACTGAGGACTGTATAGCACACTTTGCAAAAGTAGTCTTGGATTCGTAATGGTGGCACCGTTATTTTCACCGTCTTGTAAAATTGCCATTGAAGTTTTAAATGATGCCACATAGTGTTACTGAAAACTGTTGATAATTAATTTTTAAAATACTATGTACGTAATGTATTGCACCTCATTCTCATGTACAAGAAAATTTTTAGGAAGAGGAAGAGAATATCATCTTCATTGAAGAAGGAACTTGAATTGGTTGCCAGTTTGGTTATATAGCTAAGAATAGTACTAGGCTTTATGACTATATCTTGTGTCATCTTTTGTAGATCACAGCATAGGGGAAAGAAGTAGATATATTTTGATCGGGAACTTGTACCTCTGAACAGGATTTTGATTGTGGGTAAGGTGGCACAAAATTAGTTAAACAGAGTTACTCTGGATTTCATCAGAGTCAATGAGATAAAATCTGGCCTGGAGCCCGACAAATGTCCCAGAACCACTCACTTCATATCAGATGAGACACTGTTTTCACTATGTTTTTGATGAATGTATTCTACGGTAAACTTCCTCCTTCAGAGACATCTTTTTTTGAGCTCTCCTTTATGAAGGGCAAAGGCATTCTCCCTGCCTTGTTATCTAGGTCCCATTCACAGCACAGAAAATTATGACATTTTATTCTTTATGTAAATGTATTATAGGGAAGTAAAGCAAATAAAAAGTAATGAGAAGATGAGCTTTGATGGCACTGTAGAAGGAATGCAGTATTTCAGTGAAACAAGTGACAGCCAATAATGCTGGCTTGTTTTATCTTTTTGAACACATTTTACATTTCATTCTAGTGCTCTGCATTAATTCACATAATACGTCTGTTGATAACAGGTTTATTTAAAACTCATTAAAAGTTATAGAAAAATGAGATTTGCATAGAAAAAAAAGTCTTTGGAACTTTCGGCGTTCCCTCCTTTTTCCAACCTTCAATGTACACAGCAAAAGACTAATATGGCAGACGTCAATCAAACTTCTGTTGGCATTACTTGTCAGTATTTCTCAAAAACCTTCACGTAAAGGAAGCAGTCATAGGATCCAGGCCTGCCAAACTCGCGAAGGCTGTGAGCCTAAGGCGGTCTTAGCTGCCGTTATGGGGAACTGGGAACCACTTAAAAGCGCACCAATGCGGTAGAGAGGCCTTCTGGTCCAGTGATTCTTATTTCTGAGCATGTGAGTCCTTGCTGTTTGTTAGAGGTGCCAGGCTGAGAGCCCTGGAGGGAGTGACTGTCAGCTGGTGTGCAGAGCAGCACCTGCTCTGCTCCTCTGCCACTGCTCGCCCGAGTACCCAAATGCCCTTGTGCATTTGTGGATCCCCTCCAGCAGCAGAAATGTAGCTTTTTTTTCTCCTGCTCATTTAGTTCTTGGCTGTATTCCTAATTCTGCCCATGAGGAGGCATATGGGTAGCAATTGTTAAAAATTTGGGGATGTGGATACCTGCCCTTTTGAAACTGGGGGCAAAAAGCGTGTATAAATGTTGTGGTTTAACTCCAGCTCGCAACTAAGCACCACACAGCCGCTCGCTCACTCCCCCTTGGTGGGATTGGGGTGAGAATCAGAAGAGTAAAAGGAGAAAACTCATGGGTTGAGATAAAGACAGTTTAATAGGTAACGCAAAAGCTGCACACGCAAGCAAAGCAAAACAAGGAATTCATTCATTACTTCTCATCAGCAGGCAGGTGTTCAGCCATCTCCAGGAAAGCAGGGCTCCATCATGCATAACAGTTACTTGGGAAGACAAGACTTGGCCGTCACTCCAAACGTCCTCCCTCCTTCTTCTCCCAGCTTTATATGCTGAGCATGACGTCATATGGTACGGAATGTCCCTTTGGTCAGCTGGGGGCAGCTGTCCCAGCTGTGGCCCCTCCCAACTTCTTGTGCCCCCCCAGCCTCCTCGCTGGTGGGGTGGGGTGAGAAGCAGACAAGGCCTTGACTCTGCGTGAGCCCTGCTCAGCAGTAACAAAAACATCTCTGCATTATCAACACTGTGTCCAGCACAAATCCCAAACAGAGCCCCATACCAGCTACTGTGAAGAAAATGAACTCTATCCCCGCCAAAACCAGCACAATAAACCATCAAGTATGTTAGTCATGCCTAAGTATCTAATAGCCTTTTCCTTGTAGCTGCCCTACAGTAAATCTTCCATTATTCATTGTGTTATTTACACTCCAGTATATGTATTTATGCTGTAGTATGAAACTGTTTCACAGGTGACATCTAAGCAGATGTCACTCTAACCTCTGTAACTCTGAATGCACTGTAACGTCTTTAACCCATTTGCCTTATCCTATCACATTTATTTATGTTTTTTTCTGTGATGCAATATGAAGTAATAGTTGCCACAGGAACTGCTGCAGTTGTGAACAAGCAGCCACGCAGCTGTCACTGTACCATGCAAGGGCAGAGGGACGGCACAGGCAGCTCCGCGAGGGACAAGAGTCATGCTGTCCCTGCAGTCGATACATCAGCTTTCTAGCTACATCATGTTTTGGGGGTAATCTTTGCAGCGTGCTTTCTGGAGGTCAGAGCATTAGATGCTGTCAGCTGGCTGCAAGGAATAAATATGTTTTGCTTTTGAAATGACTAGATAAAGTTGTTAGCTCTCTACTGGCAGCAGAGGCGTTTTGAGTACGTTGTCTGCAGACTAATCAGCACAGCACTCCGAGACCTTTCAGTAGGTCAGCTGTAAAAAGTCAGGCTTATTAAGGAGCACGGAGAAGTACATTTCTCTCACACTTGGAATCCGGCTAGTGACATCAATGTTTAACTGAATCACGAAGCAAGCTAGTCCCAGGCTGTTGACATTTATCTAGGTAAACATCTGCCACGGGCTGAAGGAGGAGACATGAGTGTGAAGCAGCCACGTGTTGTGAATGTTCCCTCTTCTTCCTGGGAAACTGTTTGCTGTATAACCTGCAGAATTCTCTTCCCTTTCTTCTCCGCTTCCATAATTTGGGGTGATCACAGCTCCCTCGGTGCTCCTGCCTCTACTGTTTGTTGTTACCTGCTGTAGGAGCCAGGAGAGCGGGGCTTCGCTGTGATGGCATAGGCTGGAAGTACAGATGGGGACTCCATTTCCTAAATCCATCTGTGCCATCTCCTTGACTTGTTGCCAGGAAGAAATGATTCCTCACCATTTTGAAGAGGAGGCCTCCTTTTTCTCTTCATTTTCCTCAGTAGCCTGCTGATCTCAATGAAGAAATAAAGCAATCCTTAGCTCTTTGCTCCCCTCGGGCAGTCCATAGTGGCCAGAGTGAAGGAGGAAGTTAGTTTAGGAGAGAACAAAGCTGGGAAGGATAGGAATGGGGGGCACGGGGAAAAGACAGAAATCATCTTCTGTTAGTAGTGAGTGAACTCATGCAAGGGTTTCAAGGCACCTCTTTAGCACACGCCTGCTCTACTTGATATGTTGCAGTTTTTATCAGGATTTCCCCACTTTTGTATTTTTTAAACAATTTAGGTACAATCAGTTGTAACAGCTACTTCTTTTCATTGTTTGGCTTGCAATGGAGAAACTGTCAAATTAAAATAAATTCTTGGTTGTTGATTTTTTTTAAAATTATTTTTAGAAAAAAGGTGTTCTTTCAGAAGTATAATTAAAAAGACAAACTACTAGTGGGGGGAAAAAAAAAAGGGTATTAGACAGGTAGGACTGAAATAACCACTGCAGTACAAGCTGAACTTGTCAGTCCTAGAAAGCAGGGGTAGTAAGCCAAAGTTAATGAAAGGTCAAGACCAGTGGTATTTTATAGAACTCCTTCAGTGTGATAGTGCTTAAGAACAAGCATTGAATCTCTAAAGAAATGACTAGGATAGCTTAATAAATTAAAGTATATTCTTGGCTAAAAGAAGTTAGCTGAAGAACTGGGTGGGTCTCAGTCAGCCAGTTGTTCCCATGCCGTTGCTTTGGTATATTTCCATACTACTTGTAGCTTTATAATGTGTGAGGATGTGACGATAGTGATTTATCTTTTGTTGTGCAAGCTGTCTGCCAATTTTATTGCATGAAGCTATTTTAATTATCTGCCCAGAAGAATGAAAGACAAATTAAAAATCACAAGGGAGTAGCAGATACTTTTGAAATTAGATTGCTTTCACTTCCACAATCTCTGACCCACTGTCTGTCTTGTGAGGTGAAGCAATTGGGTAGATGCTAATGTAAAAGTGAGGGAATAGAAAAGAGTGATATCATACATATCTATTAAATTATTGAAGATTCTGAATTACTTTCTCAATGGAATTTTCTCATGTTAATAGCATGTTTCAACTTTTGAGCTCAACACTGTGCCATAAGTCTTATACAGTCACCAGCATTTTAAAATTTAATATATTAAACTTAGAGGATGTGTATGATCTTTTTAATACACCGTTAAGATATCTCTTCCTTTTGCTACTGTTCACTACTAAATTTCTTTCTTATATTAAGTTATGCATTTAGCTTTCATCTTTGAAGAACCCCGTTATAAGTGAATTAATACATAGTACAGCTGCCATTCATATCTTCTAGTGTACTTCACATTTTTCCTTTCTGATAATTCAGGTTGTATGGCTTGCGGAAAATTACTCTACAGGTGCATATACAGAGATTGACTAGGCAAAGAGCCCAAGAGCCCTTTGAACTAAGAGGAAGGAATAGAGAGACACAATATGTCAAGGAGTGACTGTACAAGGTGGCTGAGAAAAGAAACTAAAGGAAGAGCGGGCTGCTGAGGTTTGATAAGAAGCCCAGGAGCCAGCCTTGGGAACCAGTGATAATACAGGAGATGGGCTGGGGTGAGTGAAAGTGATGACAATGTGGAGACTGAGAGAAATAGTTCAAAAAGAACTTTTGTCCTAGGACATAAATGAAATTGGTTTCCTTTTTGTAAAGAAATATGGAAGGCCAAGATGGTTGGGTCTGGGATAGGGATCCCAGAAGAATCGTAGTCTTGATGTCTGTTCTTCTGAAGGAAAAGATGACAAGGCACGACTATAAATTCACCAGAAGGTAATGCCATCACACAAAATTTACAGGAAGATGTAGCTTATCAGGCTCACTCTGTGAATGACCAAGTGCACCCAGAAAATATCCACTAAATAACCCAAACCCGTCAGTCCTAAAATCAGTGTGTCTTGCAATTCTTCAGAGAAATTAGATAGCTTGTATACATGCCTTAGGCAGCCCTGCAAAGCCGTATAAGTGCAGGATAGAGGTGATATATTTTTTATGAGAGTTAAAATATTCATAGATAGCAGCTGAGCTAGCCGGACACAGAAAACTGCTTTCAACTCAAAAACCTGCTAGATAAGCAGGTTAAAAGCCCAGACCACCATACTGTGTCAGCATGCGTGCCATTCACAGACGCCAGCGTCATCCACACGTGTGCAGGTGGCTGCAACCAAGCTTCTGCTTCACTGACAGACTTTTCTGTCTGATGTCAGAGTCCTTCAGCTGTCTTCTGTGTTGAATTGATTTACAACTTCTTGACGTCAAGCCTAGCAGTATGTGTGCTTTATGGGCTTTCAGTGACTGTGCCAGCAAATTTGTTAAACGCATTTGTGTCGAACTTTTTGTTCTTGGTTTAGCACTGTCGTGTGGAGGAAGTAAATTCTGGATGGTGGGATACGGCAAGAAATCTCTTGTTTCGCTTTGATTTTCAGCAAGATAAACATTTTGGTTTTTAAACCAGCTATTTGGGATTTTTGCCTTTTATACGTGTCATTCACCGTAAACGTTTTCACTGCTTTGAAAGCAATTCAGTTTTTGAGCTTGAAAATGCACGCAACTTTGGTGTGGGTTTTCATGTCGTTGTACTATCTTACTAACAAACATTTTAACTCAAGTGCTTATTTTAAATATGAAGTTATTTTTCGGAGCATCAGTTTCTGATGGGCGGTTATATTGTTGTCAGTTGAGAAGCATTAGAAGGGATCTAGGACAGAAATGGATCTCAGTGATACAGGTATTTTAGAAAGAAAACACAGATGTAAACCTAGTTCCCTGCCATGGCATAGATTCCAACAGCAGGTTTTGTCTGTTCTTTGACAGTACAAATAAGGAGCAATTCAGGAAGCAGTACCTGTGCATTTAAGGGGATTAATTCATTTTGGTATGATGCTACATAAATACATCAACGTCTGCTACTGATTAACATTTTTATTCTTCTCTTGCCGTGCTCTGACTAAGATGTAGCGCCCTAGCTGCTGGTGGCAGTTTGCTGGGGGGTTGCCGGGGGGGTGTGGATTTTAGGTGAATTTTAAAAAAAATTTTAGAACTCTGTCAAAAAGTCAATTTTCATAGATTGGTGGATAACAGCTGAAGTATTTTTGTTACTTGTTTCTTTGAAAGGTAAGAAATGGAGCTTTGCTAAGAGCAAGCCATTTCTCAGTGTCACACAGTATCGAGGAACTGAAACGTGCGCTCTAGTTCAGTTCCACGGGTTAAAACAACTTTGTGTCATGGGGCACCAGCCAGCCCTTTCCTACATCCTTGTTTGCCTAAAAACCTTTCTGTATATTCAGGGGTGTTAGTCCCTAAGGAGACTAATGGTATTTACATAAGCAAAGAGCTGTACTGATAATATTGCCCTGTATTATGGGATAAAGTGCTTCTAAATGAACCATGTGAGGAGACTTTAAAATTCTCTTTTGCCATGATTTTAATTAATCCAATAACCAATGTCTTCTAAAATAAAAGCAAAAGTATTGATTTTGCATTGATAGTCATTATGAAAATCCACCCTATAACACTTTTTTAAAAGCCTGAAATTGTAGCTTGGCTTTATCATATCACAACAGAAAGGTGAACTATCCCTGTGATTGACTGAAAAACTACTGGTGGATTGCCCCGTGTCAAATGACGTGTCCCTACTTTAAGACCAAGTGTTTTTCAAGAGACTGGTTTCTGGTTACTCTGTTGAATACACACTGCAAAAAAGCTACAAGCTACAGATACTTGCCTCAGCTTTCAAAGCAGTATTCAGGAAAGCCACTGGAATAGCAACTGTAGAGGCTTTGTTGCGAAACCTGATTTAAAACAGGAACCAACCTTTCAAGTTTTTCCTCTTTGTTCTGCCTTTGTTCTTTGTAAATAAAGTTGAAGGAAAGGCTCAAAGATGAGAATAGTTGTTTCTCATTCCTATCCAATTATTGGCCTTTCTGCCAACTTCAAACACATTTATCGGTTGCAGGTACAAATATGTGCAGTATGCAGGTATGTACGTGTGTACGTAACTGACCCAGCAAACAACTTCATTAAAGTCCTGGTCACCAAATTTCCATTAGTCACTGTCATCTAGATTTGTACTGGTGGTTCAGCTGGAAAACTTTCCAGTCTCTCTAGTTCCTGGAAGGAAATCTTGCTTAAAAACAGCAAGTACTTCCAGCTCAAAAGCACACTCCTTGGAGGTGTTTTACTCAGAGACAGACATAAGGTTATTATGGAGAACATAGGAAGTTGCAGCAGAGCAAACCTTAAGCCCATGGTGCAGAATGATAAGATACAATGAATTATATGTATGTCTTTTAAAATCTGTTTCTGGTGTATCTCTGGTATCTGCAAAGCTGCTGTTGCAATTACATGTCTTAAGAAAGCATGATTTAAGAACAGGACTCTATTGGAGACAGCATTGTAACTACGCTGATTTGGTCTGATCTGTTCACTGAGGGCAATTCACTGACTTGGACCCATCTTTTAAGTTTAGCTATCAATGAATGGCTCAAAAGCCACTGCTGTAGAGTAAGAGGCATCTTGCAACATCGTTTTCCTTTAAAAGAGTAGGAGGCTTTCTTGGAGATTACCTTTGTTTTCCATAATTTCTGCCTTACTCTATGACAATGTTCCTGTGGCTGAGTTGTTTATTGAGAGAAAGGGCACACGCATCACACGTGCCTGTTTATGGGGTGGCTGCAATGTTCTCGGTCTGTTCCTCTTCAATTTCCATAGTGTTTAGTGTGTGTAAACTGACAGCAAGTGCTATTTCTGGAAGAAATCATAGTCGAATTATGTAATACTTCGATGTATACTGCTCTTTAAAAAGAATGTGTGAATTTTAGCTTCAAAACAAGAAAGAAATGCAAACGCTTAACCCTTCTCTCCATGTGCACATGCAGATAGATGTATGCTGTATTTCTTATGAAGGTGGAGAGATGGTATTCAAAAGAAAAGAAGGAGGAGAGGTCATTTGAAAAAAAATCAGAGAGGAATAAATATCTTCATCAACTTTATTCCCCAGATTGTTACTTTGATTCCCTTCTCTTTGGTGGTGGTGTTCATGCCACCGCATATCTACTCCTGTTGCTGTTCTGATCAGTCCTATTGTGTGTTAATTTTTCTTAAAGATTTCTTTCTGGGCATCTAAATGGACACTTTTCAAAGCCCCAAATAATTAGTCAATGTTTAGTCAATGGGTTAAATGAGAATGCTTCAGACAGCAAAGGGGAGATGATCCAGAAGACCTACAAACGTCACTATAAGAGACCCTCTATTTATTTGTATTTAGTTGTATCTTCGCATGTGTGTAACCACTTTAAGTGTGTGTGTGTTTGTATATACTTTAGAGAAGGGCAACTAGCATATATCAATGTATTAATACATATCATTGTATATTTTGTAGAAATACATAAGTTTATGCTAGAGGAGAGGAGCTCCTCATTAGTATCAAAATATGTGCTAATCAGCTTATTAGTCACAGAACTTATACCTCCAGTAGTTTAAGCAGGTATGGGGTCAAAGATTTTCCTGTGGGATTCATGATCTTTCTCTCCTGGCAAATTGCTTCTAAATACTGGCATTTTGATGTTATCACTCCATTAAAAAATCCAAACAGTAAGCTCTTCAGATATACTTTTATATCCCTGGGACTTACAATTGCTTTGTACTGAAAAGGTTCAGGAGTGTCCAAAGAAAGTTGATTCAACCTAAAACAAGGAGACCATCCATTCTTCCCTCAGTCTGATGGATAAATTTTCATAAGAGGCCTCTGGGAGCTCCTCTAGATCCCCCTCTGGCATATCAATTACATTAAGTAACTGATCTTGCTTAATGTAGTGGTATCAGTGCTTTTTCATGTGATCAGTCATGATGAAGTTCATAGCTGCTAAGGATGTATCTTGCAAGATCAGGCCCTCTACGAGTGCTAGATGAGTCATGTAAATCAGAAAAAAATTAATTTGCTGCTTAGGCTGGTTCTACCTGCAATGGAGCGGGGGCTGCCTCTCTAATTTGTACAGGACTAGGAAGCACAGTTGTGCCTAATACTTGTCCCAGAAGTCTCATTTATGAGTAATTCCTTTTTTCTGATCAGGCAGTCTGGCATGTACAAGCACTTTGTGTCTATCCACCCACACTTTGTCCTTTCTGTCTTCATCTGAAATACTCCACTCTGGGGCTCAGTAATACAACATTGATGAACAAATAATACGCTACAAGTGGGAAAATGTACTGCTGAGTAAATGAGTTGGTTGCTGCTGCTTTCCAAATGCCTGGGCTTTAGCTAGAACAACTCATAAAACCAGAGATTTTCAGTATTGTTTTAACATTTCCCAGCTCTTTATGTTAAACTATATGTACTCTCATTCAAGATAAAGTATTGATGTGGTAAAATAGTTTTATTCCATTGAAGGAGAAAAATGGGAAAGCTATTACCAGTATATTACTAAAAATAAAACACACACCTGGCTTTTTCTGTAACTGTTCAGTTTTCATCATATACACAGTAGTCCTAATCATAAAACACATTGGTACGTTTTTGAAGGTTTAAAACATACTTTTTATTTTCCTGGCAGTTACAAAAGATCGAAAGGTCCCATGGCATTAGATAGAGTCTGAATACGAACTGAGATTTCTCTCTGCCTAAGGCACATGCCACTTGCCTTTAGGCGGGATGCAATGACCCAGAGTATCAAGCAGGAAAAATGTGGCTGTTATTGTTAATAGTGGTTTTTACAGCATGGTTATACTGCCTAGCTTGGGTGTACAAAGTTAACTTTTGCTATCATCAGTGACATTAAAAACACGTTTGCTACTGTATGATCTTTATTCAGTCAGTCTCCTGGTGCTGTAGGTACAGAAGGTTGTGTTTTTACTGCAGAAGGAGGGAGGAGGTCCTTATTGTTCAGTTCAGGATAGGCTTTGCTATGTGTTAGGTCTATGTGGTGAAAACCATGGGCTTTTTTCGCTCAGTAGTTTAACTGGAGTCTCTAGTGTGATTGGAAATGGAAACGGGAGGTAGAAGGGAGGTCAGGGCTCTGAGATGACTAAGGGAGGCATGTTTTGGTGCAATGAGAGAAGTGAAAATAAGACAGTTCCAAGACCAAGTAAGAAAGAGACGAGTGTTAAGGAAGTCAGTGAGGAACAGGTTACTTCAATCAAAATGGAACATGGGCCTGCATGAGAGGAGATGTCAGAGAGAAAATATGACCTAATTTATAATCTGGGTGATATAGAGCATTCTGCATATTGCATTATTGAAAACAGCTTCCCAAATGACTCCAGAGAGTTCCTGACCTCTCATCTCCTTCCTCTCCCTACTCATT
Source organism: Phoenicopterus ruber ruber (assembly GCA_009819775.1). Classification (NCBI taxonomy): domain Eukaryota; kingdom Metazoa; phylum Chordata; class Aves; order Phoenicopteriformes; family Phoenicopteridae; genus Phoenicopterus; species Phoenicopterus ruber. Next base: position 12,731,492 of record CM020221.1, on the reverse strand, counting down.
GTCTCAAGTAACACTGCTTGCTTAGCTGTTTTCTTCCACCTCTTTCTTTCAGAATATTCCAGCATTCCCTAACTTCGTTAGTGCCTTTTTAAAGAAGAAACCTCTTGCGCAAATACCCCACAGCACCTGGACCAGTTGTCCTAAGGCACTGTGAAGACCTGTTTTCTTGTTTGTAGAATACTTCTTCCTGGAGTATGAAGGAGGTCAAAAGAAATTCTCCATGGAAGGTTAAAATTCTACTTTCAGTTCACCTGTACAGTCCCGGTGATTACAGCTGCTTTTCGCGTGGTGCTCTGAAAGGAAAATTTGTCCCTGTAATTCTGAAGCTGAGAAAAGAGTAGAATTAAGACTCTGACTAATTAGTGCTACCTTTTAACGGTCTATTTTAAGCTGTCTTCCTTCAGCCCGAACCATTTGATAGTTTCCAAAAATGTCATTTAATCATATCTGATTGCTTGCTGGAATCTGCAATTAACTTAGGTGCAAGGGAATTAACAGTATTTGCCAGGTGCTGCATAATTTACCAGGAGCTGCTTGTGGCACATATATGTAAAGTGTGTTGGCTGTTTAAATTTATAGGCTAGAATATTTTAAGCTTATGATTGACTAATTTTTGTTTCTTCCTTTCATTTCTGTCCCCAGGATGACTCAGATATGAAACACCATGCAATTATATTCTCTATACTACCAAACTATCCCTTGCAATTATGCCACATTGTAGTTGTTATTTCAAAAGATTTGAAACTACCTATCTAAAAAGCTATTTTGGGGATGCAATTGGTTGCTAGGATCAAGCTAAATTTTCAAGTATTTCTAGACATGATATTGAATAAAAAGCTTAAATGAACTCATTGAAAAAGTAATTCTCACCTCAGAAGACCTCTGAAATCCCTTTCTGTCAAAAAGGGTAGAAGTAGTTTTAGAAAATACCTTATTCCATTAGGACTCACATTTTTGTCCTATTTGGGAGTCGGTTCTTGCATCAGTTGCATAATTAAAAATAGCAAGAGGATGGAAAAATTGGCCAACTCCCTGCAGAAAAACTTTTGGACTAAGTGTTTGGAGCGCCTTTCTGAGATCCAGATTTGTACCCTAATCCTACTCTCAAGCCTTCTTCCATTATAAATTTCTGAATACCGGACAATCTCAGCAGACTTTCATGTAGTCTTTATACCTAACTTTTTCTACACTTTCACGAAGGTTAAACTTTAGATGAAAGTAAGCCTCAGCTTAGGTCTTGGTTCAGGAATGAAAATTGTTACAAGTTTTCATACCTCACGATCTTGCAGAAAGGTTTCTACCATCTGACATCTCTCTTCTCTGTCAAACTTGGAAATCTGCACAATCATTAGTATCTGAAATTCCCTGGAAAATTGTTGTGAAAATAAATTGGGAAGGCAAATATTTTAACTGGAATACTTGCCTAATCTAAACATGAGCAGCAACTCTGAAATTTGAAAAGGTCGTACGTACTCTGTGGTGGCCAGGAGGTTATCAGACACTATGGCTTTAGACCACCATTTAGTTGGAAGATACCACAATAAACCCAGGCACAAATAATAGAATGACTCTTGCCTTGTGATTTTGTCAGTCAGACACACGAGTTTGTGCAACGTTCATTTCCCAAGTACAAAGCAGCAAGTGTACGCCGACCGCATAACGAGGTGGGGATCTGCAGTCAGTTCTGCATGTCTCATGTTACATGTTATTTACATTGAAACCGGGAAGCAAATTGCTCAGTTTCATGCTTCTGGATCCCTTTACAGCCTTTTCGTACAACTGGTGAATACTGTCTTTCATTGAAAAAACTGCAGATCTTAAATTTCCCGAGGAATAATGCATTCTCATAAAGCTGTCGCAGACTCCACAAAGTGAAAGATAAGGGGAAAACAGCACAAACCCAACAGACTAGACAGTTTATCGTCATGTGAACCAATGGCAATTGATGTAACCATATCAGAGACTTGCAGGTGTTTAGATTTTAAGATGACATTTGAGACTGTAAAAGTAATATTTGCAGCAGCAGCTTTGATAAATACAATCCTGTCTAAAGCTCTGTGTACTGCCTGTACAACTGGTACTTTGGAAGAGCAGAAAAGATTCATTTATAATCACGTACAGAGAAGTTAACAAAAGTTACTACAAGCTTTTCTGAGACTGTGAACTGCCAAAACCTGCCAACTTCTCTAGCCAAAAGGGACTGCCAAGTGATTTGCACAAAGTGCGTGTGGAGATCCAGAAAGGCCAATCTAGAGAGTCAGATTTAAGTATTTTGGTTTTTTCCTGGTAAAATCTACACGCTTCAGGGAACAATTGTCCATGGAAACTAGTGTCCCCTTCAGTTCGCAGCCTTTTTGGAAGAGCCTGAGCCTGACTTCTGAAGTGACTTCCAAAGACTAGAGAAGAAGATACTGTACAGCAAATTGACATTTCTCTGTGTATATATCTAGGTTTCAATACTTGACACACTACTCTGCTTATGGAGAAGCAAGAGGAGTACTCATTCCTACATTTGTCACTGACCTTTCTTCCCATTCTACTACCTTCTACCCGGTTTTGCCTTCCCACTTTAGCTTTTTCTGTTCTCTCCTATTTTCTTTCCTTCAAATCTTTATATCATTGCATGTTGTTTTCTTTCTTCTTTTTTCATTTCATCACTTTGTATATTTCTCATTATTATTCCTGAGTCACTAACATGGGCTTCTCTCCTGTCTTGCAGAGTCAGCCTGTTTGGAGGCATTGCCTGCGATGAGTGGTTTCCAGAAACACTGACTCAGTGGAGTCATGGAAAAATAATGAAGGTTAACTGTCCAAAGGTAATTAGAAATCTCTCTACTATTTTATTATCACGGAAGCCTTGTTCCTTCCAAGGATGGTCTTGTTAAGAAGAGGCCAAGTCTCAAGGAGATAATTCAGTAGTACAAGAAGTTATGCTTTAGTAGACTCCTAAGCAGAACGTAATGGATCACAAAAACAGACAACACTTAATGCCCTTCTTGAAATGGAATTGGAAGGCAGTGATCCTTCATTGCATGTGCAATATTAGAGAAATGATCTTGCAACGATGATTCAATCAATCTTAACTTAAATCTCTTTTTAGATTTGAAGATCCCAAACTTATGTTTATACATACATAGGAAAAACTTGAGGCAACAGACGCAGTAAAGTTTGTAGAAGCTCCTGTGAGCCAGTAAAACAAACAAACAAACAAACAAACACCAGTTGATTTGCCAAGAGAAGCAAATACCACTCAGTATATCGCAAAAAACATTATATGCTATGCACAGTGAAAACCTAGAAAGGTTTTTGCTTTTAAAAAATGCTTTTATTAAGAATTTGAATTCAACTGGGTTTGCAGAAGTGTTGATGCAGAACTCTGCCTGACATTTTACTCAGCCAGTGCAACGAAGGATGAGAGCCGGCATTGTTAGAGCACCACAGGTGGTTGAATATACCGGGAAAGATACATTTCACTGGGAACTTTGAATTCAAGTTTTCCTGTGAATTGTCACAAATGTGGTTCAAGTACCTTTGTGTGCTGATGCAGGGGTTTCAGTGTGTTTCAGAAAATTCATTGCCGTTATTGCTTCAGCTGAGTATGAGGAGACTTAGCACCATTCTTTAATCTCTTTGCAGGTTTTCAAAAACCTCTTAATATATTGCTTCATGTTAAAATTTGTCAGCACCATTGGCAAGCGCTAAAGATGAACATGAAGGAGTTGTACTTTTCTGGATGTGATTAAGTTTGGCACAGTGCTTGTTCCCGTGGCTAAGCCCTGTGTGCACTGCTGTTCTTGTCAGGTTCGTTATGTGTGTTTTCTCCTTCCAAGGTATTATGTCTTCACTGTGAAACATTCATCCAGACTCAGATTTGGCAAACAGAGTCCAAATCTAGCAGCATGCTGGTTTCCAGGAAAAAATAATTTGTTCCCTTGGAAGGAGGGAAAGGATTTGGATTTTAAAACGTTGCATTGTATTTTATAACACAAAACTCGCTTTACATTTCTATATCTAACATTTCACAAGCAGTTGCTTAGACGTGACCTTGATGATCACTGAGTAAATTATAATATATTATGTGGAATTTCAAGTTCTGTTTTTAAATGTTAAATTCTTAAAGAGTAATAATAGCTTCAGAAGTTCGATACTCTTAATGTGACAGTTGACAATATGTTTTCCTTTCCAGCTAAGAGCAGTATATAATAAGTGAAGTTTTTTAAGCATGTTTTCCCTTCTAGGAAATTAGCCTTGAAATTATAACATGGCTAAGGAAACTGAGTAAAGACACAGGTATTGTACATCATCTCCCAAGTCGTCTGTGAGAGACTTAAGAGGAAACAAAAGTGGTTTAAACCTTTTCTAAACTAGATTGTGTTTATACAGACAGAAATTCCTATATGGGATTAGACTGAAGGTTCATCTAGTTCACTTTTCTGTTTCTGACAGAGGCTACGTAGAAATATCAAAGAATCTCATATTAAACAGGGGTGGGATTTAATTGCCTCCATATTTATTTTATTTCTCATCTCAATTTGCTAATAAAGCATAGAGTCCATCATGAATATGACACAAATATGAAGAGATATTAGTGTTTAATACTGTGCTAACAGTCAGTCTCCAGTCAGAACTTCTCATGGTACATGGAGTGAACAACATAAATAGCTTCTAAATATCAATAGATTTTTATTGCTGGGGCAAAAAATATATAATCCTAAAAAAAAATGAATGATCAGTGCTAGCTCTTGAGGGAAGTGTTTATATTTGCCTTGCAATATAAGCAATTAATTTATTGCTGGTTGTCTTTCAACTTCTGTAATACTTTAAGATAAATGGATGTTTATCTGCAAAAGCAAAATCCATCATGGCCAGGGCAGATCTGTGGTAAAATGGGACTAGTTCAGTAGGGAACTTGGAGGCTACAGGGATGTGTTTTCCAGGAATGGCTACCCATTGGCTTCAGTATACCAGTCCACACTTCTCCTTTTTATCTTGGGCATAATTTATTTTGCTTTACATAATACTGACATTCTGGGAAATTGTGCCTTCATGAAGGACTTTTTAATGATAATAATGAATAGTTGGATGTGGTTCTGTGGCAGTTTAAGAAAGAAAAAATTCGTCTTCAAAAATACATATTTAAAGGAGGACTTCATATTTTGTTGACTCCAGCAAATTTTTGATTTGACACAGATGAATGGTACCAAGTACCCAGTCCAGGAGTCTGAAATTCTGCTTACTCCCAGGTTACTACAGGGAGAGATTGCAGCAGTGATGCCCTCCCAGTTTCATTCTTGCCCTAAGTATTAGGACTTGGGAACAGCTGTCTATTTTTGTCCACAATATTTGCTGCTCTGAAGCTGCCAGCTTAGATGCCTGTTGTAGGGTAAATGATCTGTTAGGCCTGAAAGTGAAACCAGTTTCATAAAATGGAAAGCTGAGTATATTTTTATAATAGAATAATTTTGAAGTGAAAGTAATTCTTCTGTTTCTTGAACTCTTATTTCATCTGCTGACAAATAAGGAATTGCATATTGCAGTAGCTCTTGTTTCAGTCAAATCTACGCAAGTTATGGTGCAGACTTCAAGCCAACAGGATTTGTGTTTGAACAAGTCAGATTCATTATTATTAGATGATTATATTAATCAATGTGGTGAGTTTCTGAACTTTGTTATTCCAGTTAAATACAACCTTCTAAAAGTTAAGGGTTTGCGTATGTGTTGCTCAGTTATTTGAAGCCATTGGGATGTAGCTTTCAGCCAATGTATTTCTAATACAGTTATTGTTTTTGGTTTTGGGTTTTTTTTTTTTAAAAAGACAATTGTACATTTTAATCTTCTATACTGACAATATTGAAGGAAGTCTCCCTCATCTTTTTGCTCAGGGAGATAACTTGGCTGATAATCTTTATATAGTTCAGGGATTTACTTCATTGTTTTCTGAATAGAGTTTCTGGAGAGCGTAGATTTAGATTACAATGTTGAATGGCCATAGTGCCTCAGGGAAATATGTTCTCATTAATGGACTTGTTAATGATTATCATTGAAGGGACTCTAATAGTATCAGATGTAAATGTTGTCACAGCCCTCTTTCTTTCTCATGCGGGTATAGATATGCACCATTAATTCACACAGGCTGATTCTCAGAGCTGTGCAAATTGATGCAGTATGATAATGTCCGAAGGAAATTAGAAGCTGTGCATTATCAATTTAATATTTCAGATTTCTATTTCCAATTAGTACAGTCTAAGAGATAAGAGGAATTGAACTGCAACAGTAGTATGGGTCATTCAAAAGAGATCAAATTCGGACTATGCCTCTGTCAGTTCCAGCTTCACTATGCTACTTTGCATCCTCTTTGAGAGGGATGTGACAAATACCAGTGAAGTCTCTCAGCTGCAAAGCTAAAAATATATATGCGATACAAACACAAAACCCCTATGGCAATATGAAATAGTTTACAGAATCTAGAATAATTTTTAAACAATTTCTTTATCAGGAGCTACTTACCTTTATTCAAGTATAGTAGTATCTTATTCCTTGATCTTGTCTTTGATGGGTTTATTCATAATGCATTGCGTGCTATAAATCAGAATCCGTCTCAAATTTGTAGCTTTAGACACTACACGTTCATAGCATATTTGTTAATTATTTGCTCAAATGTTATAGGAATTTGATTATGAATATTTGGTTTGGGGTTTGAGGGAGGTATTTTTTTGTAGGAAACACTCTGGATTATTTCTTTGTTGTAACCATCTGAAACATCAGTATTTTCGGAACAAACAGGAAATGTGATGGGTTTTGTACACAAACGTGAAGGTAAGCTTTTAGAAATAATAATGCACTTATAACTATGTTGTTACTTGTGTTGGAAACAGTAGAGTAAATAGGTGGGTGCTAAGACAGAATCAAAAAGTACCTTTTGAATGACCTGTTCTGATATCAGACTGTCCTATTGGATGAGTCTCCCCAAATGGGGGAGGGGGAGCAGAAAAGCAGATTTTACAAATGATGGTAGTGTTAAGTTGTCCTGAAAGAGGGACAAGACATGACCAGCTAATAGTGTCACTTGTGCTGAATTGTAACCGGTTGTGAAGTCATGAACGAGAGAATTCAGCTCCAAACTCACCAAGGGCAAATGTATGGGGTGTGAAAGAATTTGCCTTTGAAAAGGCAAGTTGGGATATCCCTAATGAAAGAAGAACAAAGTTAACAAAGTATGGAGGTATTATTTTAGATCAGTGAAGAATCAACAAAACTCTAAACTAAGCATGTATGTCAAACTAGGGAGTAATTGATCTCATACAAGAGAAAAATCCCAGGAGCATGTAGAATAATGAAAAGATGGAAAGCACACTACTAGAATGCTACATGTAATGGGGAGATACGTAGATTCTCTCGAGTCTACTCAATTATATTCGTATTTGGGGGAAAATGCTGTAAAAACATTTTTTTTTGTGTTTGTGTCTGAAGCATAAAGCAGCTACAGCATTAATCTGTTACAAACTATGAAACTTTGAGAGAACATTAACGAAAAGCATTTGAGGAATTGATGAGAGAGGAGTCAATCATGGTCCAAGTCAGGAGGAATGCAATCTCAATCCATATGCCCTGTACTTTTATGGGTACAGATGAAAGATTACAGAAAGTAAGGTCTTGCAGAACTGGAAAAGATGTAAAAATGAGTATTGACAAAGGACATTTACATCACAGGCTCTTCTTTTGTGCAGGACAGCAGTAAGGGAAGTCATCCGTGAAATCAGATCTTAACACAGCTGTGGTAGGAAATTCATGTTTAGTGCTGTGCTACCAGCAGCCAACGTTGAGACACCACTAGCTGGGACTGTCCTGGCTGGGATCGGTCGGGACATGTGTAAGGTGCCACAGCTACACTACTGGCTGCTGACGTAGTGAGCGAGCAGAAGCTAAAGCACAAAAAAGTTCTTAAGTGAGGCTTCAGTACTTTTCATTTCACAAGAGGAAGAAATCCTGAAGAAAAGCTTTATTTCTAGTATTTCCTGCCTGCGCTGATGTACACTTGAGTCTCACGTTGCTTTTAGGTTATTGATAAATCTATGAAATGAAGTATTCTAATTACTTATCTCTAATGAAAGCATGCAGACATCTGCGATTGGTCCAGTACTGCTATAAAATGTCATTTTATTAAATTTCTTCTATGAGGCAAGAGAGGAATGAGTGCTCTTTTTCTGAAGTCTTACATATTCCTCTGGCATTATTCTTGCTACAATACCCTGTACTCTTTTCTGAATTCCCAAGACTGAATAACAATGCTCGCTTGCTTCCTCTCAGTTGTTTGGACATTGTCTTTTGTGGGGGGCTGCCAAGCCTTGCAGATTTTTGACAATGTGGAGAGTGTATTGTAAGGTCTGTAATGATTACCTGGCTTGCTGAGAAAATTTGGAGAAGTGAAACATTAGCATTTTTTGTGCCATGTTAACTCTGCTTTTCACAAAGGTAGTTCTCTCTCCCTCATCCATACTGATTTGATGTGGTTTTTATGTTGCAGTCTGTGCAAAGTATAAAATTTGACACCTATTCATCTCAGTCTCTCTGTCACACTTCTCACCTGCTTTTAATTTCCCCTTAGGAAGTCACTTTCTATCCCCATTGCAAGGTTGTAATTTTAATAATCCCAGTCCATCCAGAGCTGTTTCCCCAAAGAAATATTTCACTGCACACATCACTTAGTGTGTTGATATTTCTTGTTAGTATGCAGCGTCAGGTTAGCACCTCTAGATAACCTTGATAAATTAAAAATTGGCTTATCAATATTCAATCAACCGAGCCCATTTATCCAGATGTCTGCCTGCCTTTCTGTCAGAGCTGAGCTAAAAAGGCACCGCAAAAGTAAATGGAATTAAAATTGTATATTTTCCTTTTAAACAGAAATTAAATCAGTCTGCTGCTAATGTCACCTTAAACACCATGGTTTAGCAACAGTGAAATAATATACAGTGGCAGATACGATATCAGAAAATGTTAGTTTTCATTAGACAGTTATTTTTTGAATACAGTGTACCTCTAATCAACACTTTATTAGGAAAATTTGGAAAAGGTAGGTTTGGTCTGCCCAGTTCTTTGTATTACTGCTGAGTCTTGCTGATTCTTCTAATGTCATTTTTTAAATTTATAGTTTTATGTCTTCCAAAGGCCTGGGGGGCAGGTGGGGTGAGCGCCTCCTGAACTCATTTTCTTTTAGCATACCGACAGCTGCATAATTTTCCAAATCGGATCTCCCTTCATCTTGTGCTTCATTGTCTTTGCAGTTTAGAAATTCTCAAACATCCCTTTGTTTGCACAACAATAGTTATACAGTCGTTTTCTGTAACTGTCCCGCTCGATTAACCAACTGCTTTTACTGCCTTGGACCAGTCTCTGTGTCTGTTGTCCATCATCGTGATTTTGCAAATTATAGTGCGAGTTATTCAAGGGAAATGACAGTGTTGTCTTAACATGATAACAAAAATCTAACAGCACATCACATCAAAGGACGGGCTTAGAGAAATTCACCAGGCCAAGGTTTTCAAAAGTCGTGGTGATTTTGGGGGCCTGTACTGTGATGCCATAAATAGAAGTGATTGTCAGTAGGCAGATGGGCAGCAGCATTGTCGCTGAGGAGGCTTCTCATCTCTCCCTGCTTGAGAACGGCTTGCTTTGATGGTTCTGGGTATTAGGCAGGGACCCTGAAGCTCCAGGATGTTCTGTGATACGTTCCTAAAAATGTTCACGCGCTCATTTCTCAATGGCTTTCTGTTGATGAAAACTGTCTGCATTGTCAGTCAACAGAAGGCAAAGAGAGGCCAATCTTTTATCACAATACATAGACCTCATTAATTTATATATAACATGAACTCTGAAGGCCCTAACTCTCAAAATCAAAGTTTCCTGGGAGTTTATCACCTAGGTTCATTTTATATTGTAACAGCTGTCCTGGAAACAGAGGACTTCAGCAATTCCCTGATGTACTTCTGTTTTCAGTGACCTCTAATTTTGTGGTGAAAAATGAATTCCTTATTGAAGCTCCAGAATTATTGAGGTTTCTGGTTTTTGCTATCCCTGTTGCCAACTCAGAAATGCATTTTGCTGAGCACTGTGTATGCTACTGAAGTTAATCTACGTAGGTTTTTGCATTAAGATAGTTAAAATTATTTCAGCCCTGCCAAATTAAAAAACCTAAGGTCAAACAATTTCCCTTTGAATTAATTTAAGCAAAACATGTAAACAAAATCTTGTGGGTTTAAAACCTTAAATTTAAAAGTAAAAATATTGCTTTAAAAGGAAAAATCACATAAAATATTTTTATATGTTTGTTTTTCAAGGAATTTTATTCTCTAAATTTTGCATCCCTGTGGAAAAAATGAATTATTTCCACAGTTCTAATGGCTTAATTAACTGATAAACTGATTCAAGCATTCAAGTGCATTTTGTATCCTTAGACTGCTTCTGTGACACACTCCTCATTTGAACTTGACATAGCCTTACAACAGAAGCCCAATAAAACATGGAAGACAGAGTCAATGAAAAGTAATTTTCAGGAAAGTCCCTCCCAAGATTTGAAAGTTTTCCTGGAAAATAGGCAAAAGGATCAACATTTTATTCTTGAAAACATCCTAGTAACTTAAAAAACTGTACCTCATAAATTAGTTTCTGAATTTTGCAGTTGCCCAAGGATATGAATATTAGAAAATTTTAAGGCTATTTTTTTAACTTCATTCTTACATTAGAACTTGCAGATTGGTGTTTAGTAACTCGTCAGAGAGTCTTTGTATACCCCCCCACCGTCTGAGTTTGATTAATGCCCTAGGTCGCTCATTGATTCTTCAGCTACTCTTGCCTTCCCCCACCCCACACCAAGGGCAGTTATTTTAAAATTAAATAAATATAACATGGGTTTAATGAAATCCTGTCAAGATTCAAAGGTTTGTTTCACTTTAAAAGCTCAGTACAATTGTTGCTAATTTTAAAGGAACCAAAGAAAATGATTCAGACAGTGTATATATACCATGGAGGAAAAATACAAGGGGAAATGCAAGCAAGGAACTGCTGTTTGAACTTTTTTATCTCAGCAAGTTGTTGCACTTTTATATTAGATAAATATTTGTGTGTGTTTCCTAGTGGGATTGGCAGTGCGTTTTTAAAAAGTGAGCAATTGCAAAGCATACACAGTATCAAAGATGCCATTTGATATCATCAAAATCTTGCTCTATAATCTAGGTAGAAATGTAACATAGGAGTGACCTTATTATATGGTTTTGTGTCACTAATTACATTGTAGTTTGGTCCAACCACACATTTACCCTGGATTAAAGCTGCCAATTTGAATTCTATAAACCAATGGCCTGTTTTATTACTGAAACAGTGCAGAGAAGCAGCGCTGTCCTGCTGCTGATGTTATTGTTCACCAAATAGCTTTCTAGAAGCAGGAAGAAAAAATTTCAGAGTTGATTATTGTGTTTAGGATGTCGGGTACTTCTTTAAATCACTAGCCCTACAAAGTATGTTTTGTACGGTTAATCTGTACCTGTTCAGCATATCAGACTGCTCTGGTGTGTAGTTCCTGCAGGGTAGGCAAGCACCCTTGGGGATGTATGGCTGGAAGATGCTCCACGTCCTCTGCTTGGTAACTCTCATCCTTCCACTGCAAGAACCAGGTTTTCTGTAGGGTTTGGAATTACAGTAGGATGGAGTAAATGTAAGCGCCTGAAATGAATAGCAGGCGAGGATGGGGTGCATCCTGGGACACTGGCCAAAGAATGGAAGTCAAGGCTGTTCTAAAGGTACGAAATACTTCTTTGTTTGAATAACAGCGAAGAGGAAAGAAAACACAATTACTAGTACCAGAAGCTTGAAATATCCAGACTGGAACACGATTCAGTGGGTAGGAAACTTTGGTAACCACAGTAACAGTAGGCGGCTTCAGTCTTCGAGTTATTCATCCTTGCAGCAGGAATTTAATGGAGCAGTGGTGGAATCTGTGCTTGTCCCTTGGAAAAGATAAAACAGACCCTAAGGATGATAATGTGGAGGAGAAAGCTCTTTCTGAGTTTGAATTTTAATAGAAAACCTAAAGTTCCCACACAGCTTACTGTCTTGTGTGAAACTAGTCGGAAGTCTGTCCAAGAAAGAACTAAGAGAAGAACATCTTTGCTTTCATTTTGCAGTTTCATGTTTGCTTGGTTCTGTGAAATGCAGATTTTCATGATACTATACTGTATAGTATCATGCTGTAAGCTGTGCCTACTTGGCTAGCTGTATACTATGTATTTCCTTTTAAACAACGCTTAGATTTCATAGTAATTCACATTTTGAAGTTAACCTTAAAATCTGCAGTTACTAACTGCTCTTGCTACTTAAACAGTATTAGCAACAGATCTGAGTAAATCTCTGCCTGTATTGCTTTGACTTTTTTTGCAATACCTGCGATGTACATTGTGGTTTTAAATGAGGTCTAAGAACCAAATTTTGTGGTTGGTTGAGATCTAGGCATCTAAAGCTAAGAGGAGACTATTGTCTAACCAAAGTCATGGTAGTTGCGTACTGGGAGGGCTATCTAATGTCCTTATAACAGATTATCACCTTCTTCCCAGGAGTCACCGAAGGCTTGGCCAAACCCCATGTGCCCTAGCTTTACCTGCCTGTTTCTTCTTTGAAGATCCTTTAGCAGAAGGCCCTGAGCACTTGCAAATGTTGAATGTTGTTGTATAAGGAATGGTGTTCTGAGGCACGGAGTAGTGATGTAGCCTGTCAAATCAAAGAGGCTGTCAGTGGCAAACCACACAATGTCTTGGCTTCTCTTTCTCCTGCCCTTTGCCCAGAAAACACTAAGAATTCCTTTGAGCAACTTCAGGGTGGAGGAGGGAGAGAAAAAGTATGAAAAATAAAAATTTTGGGGTTTATTAGTTTAGTTTTTAATAAAAGTAAAAAATAAAACCTTTAATAGTTTTTTCTTGTACACAAAATGATGATCAGTTACCTCAAAATATTGAAACCTTAAATCTTGAATTCAAAACAGTTTGTTTAATTTTTAAAAAGAGCTGGTCAGCTTATTTCCCGTAAAATAGAAAGTTAGAGTACTGGTTTTGTCTCTAATAATGGAAAGAAGGAACTGGATCTTTTGATGGGAATGTGGAGGTGGAAAACCAATATGCTTAGTGTCTTTCACAAGATCATGTGTGCTGTAAGGTTAACATAAACATTAAAATACAGAGTATCTGTAGTCATATGGGAGTGGGTGAACATGGTGGCTGGACTGACTTTTTTCCAAAACTGGATTTCACAGGAAGACTACGCTGGTGCATAAATCTGTGGGAGATGCTGGTGGGAGATGCATGTCAGCCTAACTGAGGCAAGGAAAAACAAGCCACGGTTTGATAGGAAGACGAATCGTATTGTTTTGTGAATTTCTTTAAATGTCCCACTAAATCCGACAGAGAGCAATTTGGCCCAGGTGGTAACCCTAAACCATTGACTTTCAGATGCCCTTTCCATTAACTAATGCTGATCAAAGAAATTAACTCACTTAATGGATGCAAATTAAGCTTTTTCTTAATCTCTGATTGTTAATGACTTTGTTCTATATGGACTATTGTACGCATTTGCAGGACTCCACAGATGAATATTAACTGCTGTTGGAGAAGGAGGTTTCAATTTCTCCAATAGCTGGCTTGCTTGATAAGACCATGTTAAGATATATACTCCATAGTGGACTTTCACAGGATTTTCAGAATCTCTTTTAAGCCTTCAAAGATGCTGAGCAAATTGTAAGTTGGGAGCATTCTTGGTTTATTGTGAGACCCAAATATGTTTGTGCTAGAGAAATAACTGGAGTGTTTGGATGTTATTAGTAATACAAACTTAGAAAAAAGTATTTAAGAATTTACAATCTCCTTCTGCTGTAATTAGTGCATCTTTGTTTCAAATATTTCTTAAAATATTCTTTTATTCTGTCTATAAATTTTCTTCCATGAACTAGAGCTCCTTCAATATAAGTGATAATAATGGTGCCCTATTTTTCATCTTAACCAATTATTGGTCTAATATGTGGATTACCACACATTCTTTGTATAATCGCCGTTTCTTTCCTATGCTTCATGTTTAAATGAAGTAAAATTATTTTTTCTTTTTGTGATCTGACCTCACTGGAGAAGCAGAGAAAAAAGCAAAATCATTTACTTCATTTTAGCAACTAATAAAAATTCTAGGCTTTATTTCAGCCAGGGTAAAACCTAGGAAAAAAATATTTCAGTGTAGCTTCTGAAGAAAACAAAATGGCTTGAACTGAAGAGATATTAATTTCTACTGTACTTTCAATTTCCTCTGGCATTTATGGAAGCTGATAATTCTTAGAATTAATGTCGAAAAGGAGAATTACTAACACAAGGATAAAACACATCTTGTATCTCTTCTCATGGATGTATACACACCATCAGGTAGATAGATATATGTCCTTTACCTTGACAGGCACATTATATATGCAAATTATATCCTGGTTTACTTCTGTTAATAAGTTGCCAAACATTTGGCCATCTTTGTGATGGGTCTTTGACTTTTTGACTTACAAGAAGCAAAATGCTTGGCAGCCGACCATTTTGGTGGATGGCCACATCTGCAAATGATACTAATTAAGTTTCCTTGCCTTCTGTAAGGAAAGCCTAATTTACAGTTGCATTAAAATTCTAACCCTCCCTGAAGAAAGTACTAGCTAGTGGGATAATTGGTATGGATTTCTTACTCTAGGGAATACTGAAAAACCAAAACAAGGTAATGTTTCTAATTTTTTTCTAATGTAACTAAATTCATACCTAAATGGACACGTTTTTGCTGAAAGGTATGCAAGTAAGAACATTCTGTACGCTGGGCTTCACTCCTGAAACTTAATTAGACTACAGTATTAGCTTGAATGTCAAGCTTGACCATGAGGATGCCTACTAATGAATATGAAGTCAAGCACAACTTTGGAATAAACTAAGAAAAAAGTAAGTTTTGTTTTAACACCTTTGTTCTCATAAGTTTTCTTTTTATGATCATGAAGATATTCACGCATGAAAAAAATAATTTCTGGCTAATGATCCAAAATGCAGTTCCAGGCACATATGAAAGCGCTAAGACTGCTGGGGAATGACCCGGTCACCTCCAGAGTCGTGCTGTGTCTCTCCTTGCAAAGCACCACTCTTCCTCAGCAGAGGCCTGCCCAGCAGGAGTGTATTTCTTTTGGCAGTTTGGTGGGGGATGTCTGCAGACCTGCCAGCTGGGCTGGGTGCTGATGTGCTGAGGCTGGAGAGCCCCAGTGTGTATCTGGGGTCCCCTGAGCTCCCTGGGGCATCCTCCGGTCTGTCTCTCAGTGTGTAGTGTGCAAGTAAACCCTCAGCAATTTAAACTTTTTAAATGCTCATAGGTAAGTAATGAAAACCCTCTTTAGACAATTAAAATGCCTAGCTATTAGCTAAGCAGCTGATTGCGGCCCGCCAGTGCTGGCAAGGATTACTGGTGACTTTTATTTTAAAATGCGAAATCTAATAACTGAGACTTCTTGCTAGGATGAGAAAAACATTTCTTTGCCTTAATGTTGTATTGTACATATTTTTCCACTTTAATGATAAGGGTAGCCAAAAAGCATGAAAAAAAATCTATAATTAGCTCCAGCTATATAAGTATAAATCCATATGCTAGTTAGCCTTTAGAAAAAGAGCCATTTGTGTTAAATTCATTAAGACTTTCCCATTAAAAACTGAGCACCCATGAATTAGTTTGACAGAGAAAATACTGCTGGAGCGTTTGCTTGGATTTGGCTTGGTGTGCTCCCAGCCTTTGTTCTCACGGCAAGCGTTGCTGCCGGTTATTTCACCCAGCCTAGCCACAGCCTTGGAGCCCAGAGTGATTTGATTAACAGATGATGAATTACACTAACTTGAACTGTGGCTTGTGGTTGAAGTCCCACTGCATTATTACTTTGATTCTCAGCAGAGTTTGAATATTATGCCACAGCCCTTGTTAGACTGGCTAGTTCAGATTTGAAGCATATCTTCAAATTAAGTTAGAGATATTGGTGATTAGATGTGAGTTCATTTATAGAAAATATATACGTGTATAGCTTTTGCTAATACTGCAATGAAAGAAGGCTGAATAAAGATATGAGTAAGTCACTCAAATGTAAGCAGCTCATCAGAAGTGATTGTAAAGTTGACAACAAATTCAGCTTGTGAGGCCGGAGCGTTTTCATTCTGAGATGTCTGAGTAATCTTGAAACAAGGTGCTGCTTTTTTTTTTCTCTGTTTACACTAGAAAAATCTCCCCCAAAATCTACAAGTGTTTTTTCCTCTCAAAGCACAGACATTGAAAGGAGAGGTGTTGGTGATGAAGGAGGATGCTAAAATATGAATAGAAGTTATAATTATAGCAGCCCCTATTCTGTTGAAGCAGAGTTCTCCATATTATCATGAATTTCTAAGGTCTCTTCAGAAGCTGCAATACTGAACTTAATTTATGGTTAGCTTTGTTTTGAAGCAGTTTGAACATGACTTAAATTATTTGATTAACTGAGTTACCTGTGTGTTGAGTCCTCCACGGTCCAGGTAGTGAACTGCCTACTATATTTATCCATTTGTCTTCAGGAGATATTCAGTTCTTCTGCCTTTTTTTTAAAGGTAAGTGTGCAAAGAGTTTTTTTAAAAAAAAAAGGGGGGGAAGTTATAACATTGAAGAAATAATTATAATTGTGTGTTAGCTGTACTTTCTGTCAACTTTTTCACCAATACTCCGTGCATCTTTCGCATGGTTAATTTTTCTTAACGTTGGCTAGTACACATATTCTGCATTCTTTCCTCTAAAATTTAAATAAATGGAGTGAGAGCTTATGATTACTCCCCTGTTCATTATCACCCAGGCTCAGCTTGATTAAGTCACAAGACATGGGGAGGGTAAGCTAGAAAAGAAGAAATACACAAAAAAAGAGATGATGGTATTGCCATAAATACCTTAAAAATGCTTGTTGGAACACATGGAAATGAATTATGTTACAAAGAATGTTGTGCTTCCCAACCCATGGATACTGCAATTAAGCTACTACTTTGTTTCCAAATCTATTTATAGTTCCTAGATTATGTGAAGTCCTTATGAAATTGTTTAGTACCCATGGTTACCAAACACATTTCATAAACTAACACGTTTCTAGTGCTGTGATACATCAGCAATTTTTTGTCTTTTCCTAGCAGTAGTTTTCTGGTACAAATCCTCACAGGTATAGATAATAAAATCAAAAAATATTTCCTGTGTTTGCAGTAAGCTGTATTTAACATCACTGTTTCTGCACGGCTTCACCCTCAGCATGGTATTGTGGCACTTTGGAAACATAAATAGCCGTGGCCTGCATTGTATTCCAATGAAAATTGTCAGTCTTTAGGACATACCATTTCTAAAAAGATGAGAAAGAGCTTAAAAGCCTTCATGCCTAAATCTAAAATGGAAACTGCACCTAAGCCACATGAAACTCCCTTTTTATTGTGCTTTTCTGTTGAAAATGTAAGCAGACAGGAGCAACTGTTGCAGCTATAATAATTGCAGAGTTAGAGGTCCTGTGATACTTTCTTATCGTGGTAGGATTCACACTTTTTTAATGTTTTGTTCTTTTCATCTGGTGATTCAGAAAATGTGTGAAATTGAGGTGGGGAGGCTGTGTCTTAGAGATTGTCTGTGATATAAAGATAGGAGTATTCACCAAAGACCCGTACAGCTATGAATGATTCCCTGTGAAGGGTTACATGTGAAGGGAAGAAAACTGATATAATTGGCGTAATACAGTGAAATGAAGCTTATTATTTCTTGATCCTGTTGTTTCTTTTTTCTTCTTTTTAATGCATTAAATCATACTTTGTTTTTTCTTTTGTCCCTCTCCTCTTTTGACACCTCTGAGATATATCACACACACACACACAAATTGTGTGATGCTAGTGTGAGTTATAACAGAAAAAAAAATATTTTCAAACTCTGTTAGTTTTATCTACTCCTTCCCTGTTTTCCTCTAACAATCCCTTCGTACGCGCTATGTATATATCTAAGTAAATCAAGTAGCAAAAGCCAACATGACACCCGTATGTACAAGTAATTAGCAGGAACAGTGTGATTGCCGTCAGAAGTGGGTAATGTTTCGGCACTAATGGGCCATTACAACGAGTGGGCATTATAGTCTCAGCACTTCTTTTGTGTAATAATGTTGTCCTGTGCATTTTCTGCTTTTCTTGCTGACAACAGCTTGAAGTAAAATCTCAGCTAAACCAGGTAATCCACCTGATCCAAATCTGCTCACTAAAGAAAAACAGTTGGGAAAAGGAAGTATTTGGACTAATGCTAATATTTCAGAAGTATGTTTAAATCATCTAGGGCTTCTATTGTTTTCCACTCTAATCATGCTACTTGTTTTTAAACAAAAGCTTACAGGAATCCATTCAATTCACAGGAGAGCTACAAAACTGTAATGCGTGTGTTCGTTCCTATGAACTGTTTATTATATTATTGCAATTAATCTCCCCCTTCAGATACGCATGTTATATGGTAAACACAACAATTTGAAACATATCTGAAATGCCTATTGCTCAAAATAGATTTCGGGTGGGGGAAAAGAAAGTAAATAGTTCGTATGGCACTTTATTTGTAGAACATAGATTTTTGTTTCATTTCCTCGTTCTCTCCTAAGCAGTACGCAGGGACTGGTAGGTGCAGTGTTGTTATTTATCAATGGATAAAAAAGAACTTTCTGCTCACTTCTGGCAGCATTTATGCTGCCATTGGGGACTAGGAGACTGAGGTAAGCAGAGAGAGGTTCACGGCCTGACAGGAGGCAGCGGCTGCCTCTGCCCTGGCTCGGCTGTTTTCACAGCCCCGCCACACGCTGAGCCTCGCCAGCGGCAGCTTCTCCTCCGCCATGCAGCGTGGGGCTGGGCCCTTGCCAGTTATTTCGGAAGGGCTGTGCAGAGCGGCTTCCCATCAGGAACGACTAAACAAACACCCACTGTGTGTGTATAGGGTTGTTTAGGAAGGAAGAGACTATTTGATCATATGCTGCAAACTACATTATACCTGGAAAAAAGAGAATTTTCCCTTCTCTTTTTAGCCTGGCTATGAAGCTTAACAAACTTGGCCTAGCTAGAGCATGGAAAGTCTGTCTGTGGGAGGAACGTATCAGATGTCTTGAGATACAAGATGCCAACAGCTATGAGTCTCACTCCTCATTTTATACCTGCCTGGGGAACAGCACGTGAAAGCGGACCAAAGCTGTTAACCTAAGAGAGTGTGAAATGCCTGAGCAGAGAGGGGGCAGCTGTTCGGAAGGTGAAATGCAGTGAAAATGGGTACGTCCAAATGACTACGTGATTGCACTGCATTCCTCACCCAGCCATGGGGGGCCTCTAATGTGGGAAACGTGCAGCCGTGTCTGACGAATTAGCACCCGCTAAGCCTGTCAGAGCGGCTGCGGCGAGGGGTGCCGTGCGCTGGCTGAGGCGGGAAGGGCCGGCTCCCGCCTCTGCTTCCCCAGGGGCAACCGCGAGGCGCCTTCAGCCCACGGCAGCGCAGCTGGGCGCCCACGTCGCTGCTGACTCTGCCCCTGGGCAGGCCCAGCACGCTGACGCTGTCTGTAACGGCTGACGCGCAGTTTAGGAAACTGCTCCTTGCTGCCTCCTAGATAGGTCTTATTTCGTCATGAACCCCGAGTTATCCCAAACTAGAACGTGTTTGAGCAAATGCTTAGTATGTGTAAATCCTGGGCCACACTAAGGTGACAGTATTTGTGATCTAAGCCTCGGTATACTGTTGACAATCTGATCTCAGCATCTGTTGTGTGAGATAATTGGTGTGTCTTGGCTTTGTGTCTAGTGTTAGGCTGAGCAGAAAGATGAACACACTGTGCAGATTAAGGTTAAGCCAAGAACAACATTTCCATGATAGTCGCTGGAAGTAAGTTTGTCCGCAGCATGATCTTGCAAATGTGATGTTTCTCCCCATTAATCTCTCTTTCTTCCAGATACTCGTAAGTTCTGTGTGGTTTTGTTTCTTTGTGATTTTGTGGAAAAAAAAAAATCTGTCATCACACTGTTCACAGTCTCTGGACATTGTTCTTATTTAACGTCGCTGTCATCTGGGCCATGTGAGATCACTCTCATTATGGACTTAGATGAACGAACTCTCTTAACATACCTTATTTGATCTGTCTATCTAGAATGTGATATGAGTAATTTTAACTACATCGAGTGTGAATAAAGCTATAATTACAATCACAGAGCAGTAGAAGAAACAGCAGGAAAAACAGATATTAGAGAAAACAGATAATTAATTGGAAGAAAAGTGAATGATGCCAACTTTGAATATGAGATTTTGGATTTATAGTGATTTATGGTTTAAAATTCATGTGGTTTTGGTGTAACTTGCCAGTGAAAAAAATAGTAATTGATATTAAAGACCTATCTGTGGAGTTTGTTTAAGCTCTGCTATGAATAACAGCAGGAGCGTCTCTGTTTATGTGCAAAAGTGATCACAGAAAACTTTTTTGTACCTGTAAGTTTTAATTGTAAGTGGCTTTTCAATATGTCACTTGCACTCCTGTGAAGTGTTGCTGTCCGTGTCCAGGTACTCATGAAGGCCAGTCCACTTTCAAAGTAAAGAATAACTGAGAGAGTTTACCAAAATTTTGAAACCAAACATATTGGAGTCTCAGCTAACTTCTTCCTTTTGCCTTGGCACGAGCAGTGAAATAATGGGCATTGATATCTGTGACGTGAACTGGACATTTTACCTTCAGATTTCAGCGTTTTATGAAAGGAAGAACACCTGCCTTATTGTGGTCCTCACAATCCTTAAAGTCATTCTTGAGACGCTTGTGCTCAGATGCAATTTCTACAGTGGTAACTGAGGTTTTGTGAATGACTTGCAAACCTCTCTAAAGCTCTTGAATCTTTTTTTTAATTTTCTGTAGTGATTATTCTCCTTCCCTCCTTCCCCCTCTCTCTTTTTTCCTTCCCTTCTCCCCGCCCCCCAAGGCAAGTTCATTTTAAAGTCAAGTGTTCCCAGCTATGTGTTGGGGAGGATGAATCCTAAACCACTAACTAGTTCAAACCTGCTCTCTACATTTTTACTGGGCTCACTGCAAAGCCCGTATACAACAAAGGAGACTTTGCATCAGCTATAACACAATTCAGGTTGAGTAAGCGTATTGTACTTTTTGGCAAAATGCTGTTTCTCCCTCCTCCTTTTTTCTCACTCTTCAGTCTCTCCATTTTTTTTTTTTTTTTTTTTTTTTAAGTCTGAATGCTCTTTGCTTCACTTCCCCCTCCTCCCCCCCACCCCTTTTATTTTCTCCTGAGTGGGATTTGATCCCAGTAGAGCTGGGGTTCAAGCTGATCTTTTAGAAGCAGAATTTGACTGGGTTATGCATTAACTACAGTAAGTACAGTCATCTCTTATTAAATATTCCCATATTTAAAGTGAAAATCCTAATTTCACTTTAGAAGATGCTACTAACACTTCTGTAACTTCATTGTTTAATAAGAAAAAAGAAGAAAAAGACCTAGAAACTTTTTCTTAAATTGTATAGATCTAAGCAGTTTCATATTGTAAATCATACTGCATAATACTACAATTTCATGCTATAAATCTGTAAATCATAAATTATAAATATAGCCTGTAGCTACATGACTGTGTGCAGTGATCACATTTTTTTAAGTTTTTCCTGTAATAATTTAAGTCTTCTTTTAGGGTTTCTCATATTGGCACTACACACCGTGTTGGCGATGATTTGGTAAAAGGCACTCTTCGTTCTGGTTTGAAACAAGGTGGTGCCACAGTTCAGTGGCCAAAAGCAGAGCTGCAGAAGCGGGCTGTGCGAACAGAGGGTGTATATGATGGGCTGTGGATGATGATGATGACTTGATCCACTGTCCTTGCAGGATTTGCCTAGTTATCTTAGTTTTGCCTTTTACAGGATTTTCAGTTAAAGGATTACGTATGCCGCTCCACTGGAAGCGTTAAGTGTTGATCAAGTCAATGAAGTCTTGCAACGTCTATGTGTGGCAGAGCATGATCTTGGATATCATCAGCAAAGAATGTGAGCTCCTCCCAAAAAAGAAGTAATGAAAATGCAAGGTTGGTGGAAGAGGGGAACTATAAAAAACCACCAAGAATGCACGTGCATTGCAATAAAACCTGAGCAAACAGGCAGGATTTTATTTCAATTCTGATGGCACTGTTCATTTCTCTTTATCTGGAAGAATATAGTCAGGACACATCTTTTTAGTTCTATTACTAATTTTTAACCACTTTTAATTAAGATTAGATGGATCATCACTGATGTAAATAAATCTTCAAGCTCGCTGTCCCAGTGAATGCAGTGAAGATGCCAAAACTTCTGTGGGCTAGAATTAATACTGGGGGGAGTTGTGCAAATTAATGGTAATGGACTAGGACTAAGAATAATTAAACAGTAAGGAATTTTCCTATTTCATTATGTGTGTATTTTATGAAATCACTAGGTGAAATTAAGCTTGCTTTGGAATCAATAGGTTTGCTTTTGACTTAATGGCAGTGGATTTCACCCATTACATTCTACAGCTTTTGGAATCAAAAAGGAAAACAAAGAACACAAATTTGTTCTTATTTTTTGTTACAACTGTCTCTCAGAAATTGCTGACCAGCATTATATCCCTGCCTGTGTCTCTTGGAAGGATGGTGGATGTGTCTGCGGATGCAGGTGCACTGCAGGTTTGTGCATCAGTTTTTAGTGCTGTGAACAGTGGTTTCATTTTCCTTTTCTCTGGGGGCTCAACATGCCACTGATGAGACAAGCGTGATCCTTACCTCCTCTTGGCAGAAGACATCATATTTCTA
This sequence comes from Phoenicopterus ruber ruber, assembly GCA_009819775.1. NCBI lineage: Eukaryota > Metazoa > Chordata > Aves > Phoenicopteriformes > Phoenicopteridae > Phoenicopterus > Phoenicopterus ruber. The sequence goes on along the minus strand of CM020221.1, from coordinate 12,708,605 downwards.
TCGCTCATGTAAGACTCTAACTGTAGCAACCTCCAGCATGCTCCTGAGACCGTGCCCTCTATTTACAGTTTTTAAATGAGCTGACTTGAATGCTTTTTTAATTTATTGTTGTGTGGTCAGCAGGTTAATTATCCCCTTCTCATTGTTGTCCATGCTATGGCAGTCATTTATTTTAAACAGTTGAGGTCATTCTGCTATTTACACAAAGCTTCTGAAGAAATAATACTGCCGTATAAGCAGAGATTCAAAAGCATTTAATCCTTCCTTTTGCAGTAGTTTCATCTATCTGTTTGATTTTATAATTCATGTCATCACTTTTGCAAGAGGTTAGTTGCTATTCTAACAGAGTATTTTATTGCACTGGCTTATCATCATAAGTCTTCATGCTGTCAGATGCTAATCTTCCTGTCCTGAAAGCTTCCACCATCTGAGATATTAACTGCGTGTTTTACGTCCCAGTTATCTTTACATTAACTATACTCTATGTATTGTTAAAGACCTCGGCAGATGTTTGTCTGGCATCTCTTGAGCCTGCAGGGAAAAATATGCCAAAGGGGAAAGTATTTCAGTGAGAAATGAGTACATGTTTCTTCTTAAATCAAATTTTTAATAAGTTGTCATTAGCTGTCTCAACGCATGCAGAACTTTTTCCTAGCAGGAAGTCTCTTTAAAGAAGGCTTCCTCACTTTGTTGCAGCCTCAGTTCTTGTTCAACGCCGGCTGTGTCTTTTATATTACACTGCCAAAATGTTTGATAGCAGAAAGGATTTTATTTCAATGTTTTATCTATTTTTGGCATAAAGCATTCTTTAAGTGGTATCATCTAGCCATTGCAGGAAGCAGGTGTTTCCTCTGTTACTATCCATGCGAGGTAATATAATACCAAGTGCGCTCAGAATTACCTAGGATAGAAACATAGACTGATGTTAGGGGGAGTTTGCCTATCAGACATAGGATGCGCGCCTGGTTGGTGGTGGTTTCGTAGCTCCAGTCTCGGAAGTCTGAGCCGTCAGGCCCCTGCACTGGGACAGATCATTACAGCACCTTTTGTAAGACCAGTCTTTTTGGATCCTAGACTTCAGTTGTTCATTTCTGTCCCTCTGATTTCCTGGCGGGTGATGATGAAGGTGTAAACCTCACACTTGTCTCTTAGTCAAGAGATGCCCTCCTCCTACATAAATACAATTATATTGAGAAATTTCAATATATATTCAATCAATATCAGTCTAATTTTAACCTACTGTGTTTTTTTAATTTGGCATGCCCCAAGTACCAGGGCTGTTTCTTAAGCAAAGACTGAAAGGAATTTAATCTTATTTTAAGTCGCAGCTGCACACAATTTAAAAGTCTATAGCAGTTTCTCATATTCTTCTCCCCAGCCAGGGTTTAATCAGTATTTCATTCTAAAATGAAATTGAAAATAATTCTGAAATATGATTTGGGATACAGTTTATAAGAGTCTATGTATGCATATGTGTGTATATGTATGTGTACATATATTTCATATATATGTATAAAATAATACTTGGTAGAATGGTAATTTTTTTTTAAAGAATTTTTTTCCTCTTGCACAAAATTATTTTTCTCTGTATTGATCTTTTGGTTCTTGGAACTTTACTACCATAAACCTAAACACTTTAGACAGTTATTACTCCAAGGGCTTTTACTCTTGCACTCGACATCTAATGTCACACAGGATTGGATCCTTTTTCCTCTTGATTTGTTCTACAGAGCAATTCTAAACCGCCGATTTTGTAAAATGGCGATCGATTCCAGAGGAAGAGAGTAATGTTGCAATACAGAATTACAACTTCACACCTGGCTTAGGCAGTAGAAGAAACTGGATTCAAGGGGTCTATATGTTTTCATACATGTACAAATATCTAACATTGAACAAAGAAAAAGCGAAGGAGAGGACTGTCCAAGTCCATTTCTTTTTCTGTAAATGTCCCCTTTTCTTTTTGAAGCTTGTTGCAGTGAGAAGGCTCCGCTTTAATTATAATGAGCTATAATACAGTTTCTAATGAGCCTGAAAGGCATAAAGCATCCCAGACACACAGGCTGCCCACAGGAAGCCAAGCAAGTGTCGACCTGAGGCTCCTCTTTAAGAGTTAAGGAGATTATATGCTGCTGTAGCAGCCCACTGTGCAATTACTTCACTTTCAGTGTCACAGATTGCTACTGAAATCCTTCTATCTGATAGTATTTGATGAAGCATTTAACATTTTGAATCACAGTGGACTAATACAGTTCAGAATGAATCTTGAATATTTTAACTGGATGAAATGCGTCTGAGAATTTTTTGTCTCGATATGCCATGCTTTTTTACTTTAAGAGAATCTCAGGCCCTTTAAGAATATAGTATTGAAAATTTCATATGCTGCTAGAGATGCTATACCATATTTAAAAAAAAAAAAAATACTTGGTGGCTTTGGCCATTCCTTTCTCATCATGAAGTATGTATTAGCTCTTTGAGGCAGTTGAGCAGTCCCATTGTCCTGGGCACTGAAAAGCATAAAATCACTGGCAATCACTTTGCCATTGTATTTGGAGATTAAAGGACAGGACCTAACAAATGAGGCAGACCTTGAGTCAGAAGATGAGGTAGCATCAGATAATGCAGCTAAACAGTATGTCAAGCACAGAGTAGCTATGAATGAATTCTCGGCCAGTCACAGTCGTCCCTTTGCCAACCTGTTTGCCAAGGCAAGGTCTTGATTTATCTTTCAGGTAGCATAGATTTTTATTTTTTAATCTTGAATTATCTTTTGTATTCAGTTTTAATTAAGATGTGCTGTGGTCTTGCATGCTTCCAGGAATGCATAAAGAGCATACTGTGCATCAGAAAACTCTACCTGGACACCTGCCTCTGTGGTTGTTCTCTTTACTCCCGTCCTGCCACCTGAGTGACCTGATCCTGGCAGTGCAGGTTTTTATCAATTTATCAATCTTCTAATGTCAAAAGCAGCATATAAGGATTTATGTGAAGGTTTTGAGATGACTCAACTATTGGCTTGCATCTCGGCAGCAGAAGGCTGTGGTTTCCATTTCCACCTCATGTACTAGGCTCATACCCAATGCTTGGCACTGTATTTCGGTGACAGGGGGTGTTTCATTGTGGAAGATGTCATCCTGAAGATGACATGATGAACTCAGCTCTATTGTTTCTCCATCTGGAAATGAAAACCCCAAGGAATACTTCAGAAAGAGCAGGAGTTTAGCTTAGGGCCCCGCCAAACGTTCCTAAAATCAATGCTGTGGCAATGTGTGTGTGAGATGTTCAGTACATGACAACTATGTTTCTGCCTGAAGTGTTTTTGCAGCATCACTGTCTACATCGTTTTCATCAGTGTGCTGCATCTGTTGTGCCATTTGTAAAACACTCAGATTTCTATTAGCAGAGTAGAAATTTTTCTTCTGTGTGAGTGACAGCAATTGTAACAAGTCGGCTTTGCTGCTGCCTCCTCTTCCTACCTCTGGAGAGGTGTATTCTTCCTGTGGCAGCAGCTGCGGGGTGAAAGGCAGTTGTAGAAGTCAGTGTGTGGCACTGCTGGAGCATTCAGATGCATTTGCCAAGGGAAATGCTCTAGCTGATTGCGTATTTTTCAGTGATACGGAGACAAATTCTTTAATTATGGTGCATGATTGAGGTGGTCACAAGGGGCCAATATTGACAGTAAAAAATGTCTTTAGTAAAGGAGCTTGATGTATCTAGGGAAAATAGAAGACTTTTAGTTCATTGGGATATTCTGCTTTTAATCTGCACTTAATAAAAATTCTTTATCTTCCTGAAGTCTACATAGTGGATGTCATCTTTGTCCATCTAACTCCTTGTTACCCCAGCTTTTCTGTACTTCTCTGTAATCTTATTACACCTTTCTGCTCTTGTTTTCTTCCTCCCCTCTTCAGAGGAAGGAAGAAAGAAAGAAAGAAAGAAGAAATCTTTCAAGTCCTTCCTCTCTGTTTGCTTCTTTTTCCTTTGGTTTGAGAAGCATGGAAAATGCTTGACCCTACCTATGAAAACTGTGATAGCCAAGGGCCAGACTTCAGCCCCGTGTTTTCGTGCTCTTTGACAAGAAACATGCTGATGAATCTGCGCAGGTCTAGTCATAGCCCATTAATGAGCTCGTTCTCACCCAGTGAACTGCCAGGAGATTTCAGATGGATTTGGGGTTAGGTACGTACAAAGGAAACGCTTCTGTTTGCTCTGTTCTCTTTAGGCTGGGCTATTGATATTATACTGCACAATATTTAGTGCAGTAGGTTTTCATGCACTGAGGTCAGGTCTTACTCCCCTTAATCCTGAAATTATTATGTGATCGTTCCAAGATAATCTTTTGCCAATGGCTTTCTATCTATCTACTTTCTGATAGTCTAAATGCTACTAAGAGACCTTATTGCAAACTTTTTCCCCAGATGGCTGTAGGACCTAAAAAAACCATCAAGTTTGCAATTTCTTGCAAGTTGTGAAAGAACAAACCCATTTATGTTTTGGTTTGGGGTTTTTTTGGTGGTGTTTTTTTTTAGTTTCCTTTAGAAGTCTGCTTAGGAACTATGGAAAATCAAAGCTGTAATTATATGTGAAGTCTTGCATCATGCATGAACGTGACATGACTGGACAATATTCAGAGTGCCATTTGGATCCTGATAGTGTTAAAAAAAAAAAAAATTAAAAACCCCAAGCCACCAAAGCCCCAAACTCAAATCCATAAAGCCCACAGACGAAAAAGGATTCTATCTCTCAGTTTTAAGTAATCTAAGGTAATGTGGCTTCTCTTCAAAAGTGATTCAAGCACTTAGCACATAAGATCTTCTTTAAGTCCAAATCTCTCTTTTCTAAGACACAATTGAGCGTGTTACCTAAAAGCAATAGGAGCCTGTATCATTGTTCCATTGGTGCTTTCTGAGACTGCTTTTATCCTGTAAGCATTCCTACTAGACTGTTTCTACTTTTAATTTGTATCTAATAGATAATAATGAACACTTGTCTGTGAATGTGCATAGGGTTTATGTGAACAGCACTAAAGTTCGCATCAATGAGTTCCTATAAACTAGACTTTCTTGCAAGTTTTTTAACATCCTTGCCTTCAGTGGCTATGGAAATAACTAGGAAGCGACTATTCTTCTGGTGGTATGACAGATTCTTCCATTTACGCTTGGAAGTATATTGGCACAGACAGCTGAGAAAACACTAAGAGGAAAATGAGATGTTGGGAAGCCCTCAGGTTAAAACACTAGTTGTCATCTGGCATGATGAGTAACTAGAGTTTAACCCTAAAGTGTGTCGTTTTCTGTTACATATATCCATATGTATTTAAAAATACGGATATTTTGGCAATGTTTTATCAGTTTCTGACTGTTCAGTGTTATAGGGTCAGAATTATTACAGGCAGCATGAATTATTACAGGTGGCACAAAATATTAATAAATGGACAGTTAGTCTTATTCCAGCATGTTTAAAAATGTAAGAAAATAAGCAGAAATGATGTCCAAGAATACTGGGACAAACTTGAGTTTAAATAGCTGAAAGAGCTTTGCTAGCGTAGAGAACTCCGGGTCTGTTCTGGGTTTATGATCCCATGGGACTGAGGCGCCGGAGAGCGCTGTCTGGCCCTTCTTGCAACGAGAGTTTTGCTGCTCCTGCGAGTCACATATGGTCATTGGGCCTGTTCAAAAATACGTACTGGGATCACATTCGCATTGCGTAATGAAAATAGTTTTGAGTGCAAGTGTCAGGCTGCTGGATAAGGTCGTGGATTTATACCGTAGCAGAGGCAAATATTCTCAGCAAAATACGGCATACCTCTAGTACCTACCTATACAAAAACACAGAGGTTTAATACTTTCCTGGGGCTTATCTCAACCCACAGCGGACCAGTGTGCCAAACTTCTTCAGCTACTCCCTAGGTTTCATAAAAACTCAATTAAAAATTATTTTGTTGGTAAACTAGATATTAGGCAAAGCTATAGTCAGTAGTGACACCTTATTATATTACAAATATTCTGTGAATGGGTTAGTTAGGCTTTTTGGGCCATGGTACCTTTGCAAATTACAGTGAGTGATGCCAGTGACCGGGACTAGGGGCGGCACACTGTGAAGTACCAGCCTTGCTGATATCAGTGGAAAACTTGCCTGCTCCTCCCTTCACCACAAATCTAATTTTGAAGAGCAATTAAAAATGCCCTTTAAAGGTATATTATGATGGCCTATTGTCCCTAGGCAGGGGATACCAGGATGATACCAAAGATACCGTCATGTTCTAAGCCCCTCGTATTCACAACCTCCTGGCAGTCACTTCGGAGAGCTGCATCTTTCTCTGTGTCTGAGCTCAGAAATAACTCTTGATGGAAGTTTGTGGAAAATCAGTTCTGAAAAGTACTGGCAAGTGAGAAAAAATATGTTGTTTAGTATCACGAAGAACATCTTGCATCTTTACAGGTAGTATAAATGTTCAAGTAATACCATTTTTGTCCCTGCAATTCTCATGACACAAAACTCAGTTGAAAACCTTAAATTAAATTTATCTTACAGTCCACAGAAATAAGAGAGCAGGCATCTTCATAAGAATTTCATGTGTGAGCAAAGTTGCATATAAAATAGGCTGCTGTTAGGGAATTTAAGTAGTTTTCTTCTTTAAGAAAAATATGGCCGTTAGATGCTCTGCCAAACTTTTAGTGGGTTAAAACACAAAGATCTCTACAGAGATCTGGAAAGAAGCCACTTTGCAACATGATTTTTATCAACAGGGATTAGAAGGAATGATCAAAACAAATTTGAAGTCTTAATAAACAAACAAGTTTCCATCTTCGTTGCTTATGTTCCTGTTTCCCTCTGTTACGTTATGCAGGTATTACTAGATTGCAGGTAGCAGGTGGGATTCTTGTTCTTCATTAGACTTTAATATCACTTCGTATATATTTAAAATTTATCACAGATCTCATGAATTCAAATGAGATGTTACAGTCCACAGATACAACTGCAATAACAGTTATACAGCTTTTAGAAAATAGCCAACCCCAGGTGTTGACTCATGAATATTTATACACATCAGTCATCATGGAAGCAAAATACAATTTGGACCTGATCCTATTCCCAATAAAATGGATAACAAACACCCAGTACTAGAAATGATCCTTTAAAAGACATCAGAGAAAAAAATAATAATTCTTCCCCATCCCCACGTTTCCCCCAAAAATGGGATGGGGGAAGAGGGATCAGAAAATGAAAACATGACACAGTATTTTTTTTTAATTACTGAGAGGGTACATATTTTTCCTAAATTTGGAATGTATTCTTAAGACATGTAAACAAACTCTTTTTTACACACAAAATTTTTAAATTGTGTCACAATGTTTGAACTTTAGTGAATATTCTTTGCATGCTAGATTTCATGAATTAAAGTAATTTTTATGATACCTGTAGACGTTAAAGCATGCATAAAAAACTTCTTAAAGTCAGTAAAGATTTTATTTTAGTTTTATATAACTGGAATGCAGCCAAATGGATTTTTCTCACTAAAAAAAACCCCACAACTTCATTCAAACTGGAAAGTTTCAATTCCAAAATAGGATTTTTGGAAAGTTTGAGGAAAAAAAAAAAAAAAGGTTGTCTGTAATTGAAATGAGATAAAAATAAATACCTGGTAAAGTATGAGCTGTAGGCCAGATTCTGATTTTATTTACACCCTTGTAGATACCAGGATATTTCCATAGAGTCACATTGCTAGAGATTTATCTCGTGGCACTGAGATGAGTATCATGCACACAAATGTCTGACAGAGCAGAGGTCAGATGTAGGAATTTTTATCCCTTGAGAAAGCTGGGCAGTTCGACAGACCAGGTAAGTAGGACGAAAACCAGACTTTATATGGAACTTACATTTTCACTCTTTCCTCATTTCTACATTTTTTTCCTGAAAACAAAACTCCAGGAACCAAGGAGACAGTAAAAAGGGTAGGAGAAAATGCTTGTGGCAATAAAAATGCATGACACTATATAAAAATAAATGAGGTACATTTTATATCAATTTAGAATGTAAATAAAAGCTTGTGAAATGTGATTAATTGTTTAGAAAGACACAAATCTGTTCTTTTTTCTAGTGATCATGGATGATGGGAGAAGTCGTGAAAAACCGGTGACTCTGTTCTACTCCTTTTCCTGGCAGTCTGTCATTTTCCTGCGCTGGCAGGTAAGACAGTAAAGTATGAAAGGCCTAATGAGCAGCTTTGTGTGGGAAGTCGTCTCTGTCTGTCTTCAGAGGGAAAGAACTGCACCGAGTTACAGCAGACAGTACGCAAGTGCAGGAGCCAGCAAAGTTGGAAAGGAGTAACTTCTCATCTCTATTTCAATACGACAGTTTTCTAGCAATGGAGAAGAAAAAAGTTGATTTCATGAGGTGACGTTGCTGTTAGAGGACCAGAGCTGTGCACTGAGAACTTTGTATGTGTTCAGTTGTCATTCAACGTTCTAACTTGTGTCACCTTCCAAAACTAACTACAGTTTCAGGAGCAATACTACTTGAGTGAAACACATAAATGTAGGAAAGTTTTTGCAAATATGGCAGAAGTGATACTTCAGTTCACTGTGACTTGTCTTGAGCACTTCTTATATGAGAGTTTTTGAATAGCCATTATGTATTTGTGATAAAGACTTTGAATCCCAGAAGATTTACAGAAAGCACTTAAGGATGTTATTTCATTATTCTTCCATTTAAAACATTTCACACTTAATTAGGTAACGGAAACAATATCCGACTTTGGTGTTTAAATTTTAAGCTGGGTATAGTCAGAGTAAAGAACGAATGCTTTGATGGAAAAAGAATTAGCTTGGGAGTTATTTGTAATGTGCAGTAGAGCCAAGAAATAATTGTTAAGTTCTGCTTTAAAGGAAATACAAGAGGACATAAATGAAAATTCTTTCCTATGCATGATCAGAGAAGAACATTAAGTAGACTGCCCATGTGGCTATCATATAGGCAATTCTGCATTTTCTCTCATTTATTTTTGTTAAATATATTTTTGATAAAATACGCAGATCTCTTTGAGGAGCATAGTGCTGCATGGGTAGAGGGCAACGTCCAGGTAACACATGACATTGTCATTACTTTATTCAGCGCAACTGTGTAAGGAAGGGTAACCAGTTTTCCTCACGCAGTCTCAAGACTGATAATCAGGTATAGGCAGGTTGGGATTGATTCCACGTCTGCGAAGGGATTTGTATCAGTGGGAGTAAGTGGCATAGAGGAGTTAGATAGCTGTTTGCAACCTAAGATCACGATGGAGCCTCATCTGTCTTTGGATATCAAGGTAAAAGCAGGTGGTGGCAAACACCATGGGGTGTCTTTGCATCACTGGGGAATGTATTTTTGTATTCGCTTAGTAGCTGTAACTGCTAACAGAAGTCTGCAATATCCAGAGAAAGAGCTTAGTGCATGTTAATTTCTTGAAATAGCCCAAAATAAAGCAGAAAGTACAATCAGTTTTCTATGGACTCAAACAATTAAGGCAAATTTAAATAGGTTAAAAACGTCTATCTGTACTTACGCAGAAAAGGGATTAGGATTTAGGTGTAACAACACAACCTTGTTCAGCTGTATGTGAGGCGAAGTTTGGAGCTCTGTGCTGCACAATGATTAGAATTCATACAGAAGTATTGCTTAGAGAGGAAAGACATTTTAATTCATATCTTCTAATTAATTGTCAACCAAATATGACATAAAGACACCATAAGAGAAGGAGAGGGTACGAGTCGTCAGTTGCTCTAGCACTTACTTTGTTGCCATAAGGAACATCATCTTTAGTTACAGTTTCATGACTCTGCATGGCTGGGGTTGATAATTAACCGTACGCAAGAGCGATAGGCTTGTGTGGAACCTAGTGAAATTTGGATCTTAAAAAGAAATGGGGTGACTGAATGTGTGCCGTGTTCAGATTAGCAATTCAGATGTAAGATCGTCCTCCAGAGAGACCATAATGTTCTGTGAGAACATCTAATTGAAACGTACCAGCAGTGCATGTCATCACAACAGCGGTGCTGGAGACTGATGTGTTCTCTAGCCACAGAGCAGAGAGATACAAGTGAAGAGTAGCTTTGTGCTGTCCTCAGCAACGTGCTTTAACTCTGATGCAGAAGGGCCACAAGTGGGTCTGCCATAAATTTTTTGCAGCAGCAGTGTAACTGCATTTGGGGAAACATCAGTGTAGGCAGGATGGCAGCGTGGGTGTTTCGTGACTTTATTCTATATTGGCGAGCTTGGAAAACACTGCATGATTTGGAGCTGAGAAATAAAAGTATCAGCAAGCTGAGGGAGGAATCCCAATTCCTTCTGACTCCGTTACTGAACCTGGCAGCATCCAAGATGCCAATAGGGATGATATTCGATATAACGTGACTATACCATTCGTCGCAGGGAAGCAGACTGCACAGCCATTGTCCGACCAGTCGGTACGGGCCTAGACTAGTGTGACCCGCTGGCTTCTCCCGCTGCTCACGCCGCGGCTGCCACCTCTTCCCGGCTGGGGTTTAACTCAGCACCGCTGCCCGGTGCGGCGTTCGCAGAGACACAACGACGTCCTCGTCAGCCTCCCTTCCCCCCCCCTCATATCCTGCAAAACCAGATAAGGTGGCAGCTTTCTGCTCCGAGACACGACCGCTTTCGGCCGCGGTGGCTGCAGGGGGCGCGGAGCGGACACGGCCGGGCCTGCCGCTCCCCCTCGCGGCTGGCGGACGCGCACAGCCTTCTCTCGGCCTGCTGCGAGACATCTGCAATCGTGTTCTGCCTGTTCCGAATGCACCAGAGAAATCTGAACATTTGGTTTCGGTACAGCTTATGCTCCCTTAATGAACACCACGTTTATTTTCGTCTTCTCTCCCAGCCGGTTTCCCCCTGGTCCTGCCCGATAGCAGCAGCAGGAAGTACGAAGAAAATCAAAACAGTGCTTTGCAGGGCTTAAATGCAGTAATTCGCCCTTATCTTGTGCGCTGAATAAACACTCTGAAGAGCTTAATAACTGCCCGGTCACGTTCAGGGGGATGCTTCAGCCTCAGCCCGACAGATCAGCAGTGCTTTCCTTGTCTGCATCGTCTTGGGCCACTGAAGACTCCTACTTCAGGAGTGGATGTCTGCATTGATGGCATTGATCTGTTTTGATCACATCTATGTCAATCTGTGCTTCCAGCACCTTAGCAGGCATACGGCCTTCAGAAGCTATTTCAAACCACCAGCCTTTAGAAGCTGTTTCGAACCGTTACTGTGTTGGATTGTGGAAGCATATGAAAAGTGCAGCGGATCCAAGAGCATTGCAATAAGTGTGGTAGACAAGTTTATTGTCAAAACTTTCATCTGAAAAAGCAGTCGTTACTTTGTACGTTATTTAAATGTATCTTTAAATTCAAAGGGCAATTAGATGCTTTGGGGACCCAAACAACTCATAAACTAGCATATCAGAAATTCATATTAATTTAGTACGCATTCTTGTTTGTACTTCTGCTCCTCAAGTGCAAATTATGAGATAGATTGATTTAAAGGGAGAAAGGTGACAGATACGAAACTCTTGTGTTTAATATGAAAGGCCAGACTGAAGAGGAGCACGTGAAAGGCGTGTCAGGAGAGCATGGCAGCCTGCACAAGCCTATGGGAAGGCAGAGGGGGGGGGAGATTACAGAAAAATGTGAACAATACCCCAAGAGACTATATCTGAAGAAACTGTGGAAAATAAAGGCAAGTCAAAGAAAAATACACCAAAAAAAAAAATTTTAGGTGTGTTAGCTTTACTGTCAGCAACTGATGTTTAGATTACTTGATATGTAGAAACTATAAATTTTCCTTATTTATCTGACCATTTATCCAGTTTATATCCCAGCGTGTTTTGATATTAACTTTAGATACTACTGGTAAACAAAAGAAGAGTATCAATATAGTAACTTACATTTACTTTACGGATTTAATTTTCTCCCTCTCTTTTCACAATGACCTGGAGCTAGTACTTTAAATATCCTTGGCTCCAAAATATGAGACAATTTATTTTTATGTCAAGATAGTGAGGGATTTAGATATGAAGTAATACATTCTTGTGCTTTACAGCTAATACCAGTTTCCTGCTTTTTCTTGATATCTTGATATCTCTTGTGCTCGTGATCACCCCTGCATGCCAGTTAGAAAATACAGACACACCATAAAGACAAGTTTTAAAGAACAATAGTATGAAGTATAAAGAGGAAGCCGCAAAACCACTTCCAGGCTCTGAATGCCTCCTTCTAGAGCTGGTCTGTGGTTCCGATGGAGCTGATTCTAGGTCAGCAGATGGGAGGTGTCTTCTGAGTGATATCAGACCCACTCTCGTTTTTACAGCCACCCTGTGTTTTTTTGTCCACGTCACATGAATGTATGTTTGTACACACATTTATTGTACCGAATGCAAACGAAAGGAGAAATAGTTTCCATAGGATTTTAGATGACGGTCTATAGGAGCAAGAAAATGAAGTGGGTTTGGGTGAATGCCGTACTGTACTATTATTCTATTGTTGTTATCAGAATATTTTTATTCCTTAGTTGTCTTTTGAAACTATACAGTGTGTTCTTGGTGAAAAATCAAGGATGATTAAGAGAACAGATCAGAGTAAGCATATTTTTCCAGAATAAAGTCATCCACAGTCCTTTGATAGAATTTGTTAGTACATTTATATGTATAATTTTGAATGCAAAGGCATTCAGATATGCTTCCCTTCAGTTTTGTGAGTACATCAGTTGTCTAGTTTAATTCATTGCTTTTATTAAATACAGTGCACTAAGTAGTAGATGATGTCTTTGTTGTCTAAGTGGCTAGAATAATGGCTAAAATTTGGCAGCAGTACCTTTTCTTTCCCTACCTATCCCAAATTCGATTCAAATTCTATTTTTGTGATGCTAGTGACAATCCGTGATAATTGCATTATAGTAACTGAAACTACAATCTCTTTAATCTCATGTAATTTGGATGCATCTAAGGAAGACAGTTTGAGTTACAAATTTTGTTTTCTAATATTGGAAGTAATGTATGTAGATGAAAACTAAATGATAAAAGTTTGTTTCATATTACTTTTATGGCAGTGTGATGCTCTCTGCTAGATTGGTATTACTTGAACTGTGCTTAGAATTTACAAAATTGCCACTTAGTATATGATTAGCACTGTTATTTGTTTGAGTCCTCGTAATCTTAGAAACGTGTTTAGGATTTATTTTGTCTGGCAATGAAAAAATAAGGGAACAAATATTAGGGGAAAGACTATGTTTGCGATGAGAGCTAACTAATATTTTTATCAGGGTTTTTTCTGCTCCAAAATTTTGGCTAGAAGACAGATCCTAGAGACTTGGGATAACCTCACAGCTTTGTAGCTTTTGCAGTGCTCGGGAACCAGGGAGAATGATATGCTTTCATTTCGGAGACTGCAGTTTCCGAACAGCTATCTCATTCCAAACCGAGGCTAGGAGGAGAATGTTCAGTTAAAAACGGAACATACTGTTTTTGTGTTTCAATGGACACAGAATATTAGGAAATTATTAAGGGAATTACGACAAGAAGGCCGGGTAATTTGACGTTTTTGGCTTCTGCTAGATTGCATGCCCTCAGGTAGGATTTGACATAGAACATCAAAAGTACACGAGAGGTCTCCAAGGAGAGTTCAGAGTCCAACATGTTCCTCAGTATAGACACTGCTACCTTTTAATGGACATAATTATTTTGTCAGCCAGGAAATTCTGCATAACAATCATGTCACAGCAGAGCAGATCTGTTGGATTTGGGTTTCAAGGAATGGATAAAAGTAATTATTTTCCTTAATTAGTTTCCCTACCCAGCGGGCTGGTTGGTTTCTCAGTTTTTAACAAATGTCATTCCGATCCGTTTGTGTCTCCTTACGTTTGAGCAGCTGCAACACTGATGCAGGGATACAGCAAACACGTTTTGGTTTACCTCAGTAGCGCACAGCAGCTCCTGCGGTAGTTACTGCTGGGTAGCTACTGGTCTTCCTCAGGGCATTTGGAGTCTGCAGCAGAGCCGTGGAGAGAGCCAGGGCTCCAGCCAGCAGCCTTCTGCTGTGCTCAGGGAGGACCGAGGATGTTGCTACCTCATCTTTCATTAGTGTTAAGATGAAGCAAGCAGGCAGCGTTGCTTTCAATACAAGGTATTCTCTCCTGCCTGCCCTGGCTGCCTCTCTGAATTCTTACTGATGCTTGACCGTCCTAATTAGGATCCATTCACCCTCCTACAGTGATATTTTTTCCAAGATTTCTTCTGTGGTGTGGTGCATTTAACTATGAAAATCAGACTTCAGAGCACTGCGGAGGTTTACGAGTCTAAAATACAGAAAGTGAACCAAAGGGGTTTTGTTTTGGTTTGGTTTTAGAAAATCGTTTTAATTTTTAAACTAATACCATGAGCTTCTGGGCATAAGTCATCATTTTTTAATGTCTAAGAAGCATAATGAACTGATTTGTGTACATAAAGGAAATATTTCTGTCAAGGAGTATATCCTGCGTGAGGTACATATCTAGACATATGGCCAATAAACCATTTATTTTAGATAAGTATTGCATATATTTTCTGCTAATTATCTGCACAGATATTAATTTCATCAGAGGCAAATTAGCCAACATCCTCAAATAACTTATGCTCAGTGTTCCTCATATTGTTAGGTTAGATTTCATGTCAAAAGATTGATTGTTCTGCTTTTTCATGAAGAAAAATACCATAAAAAAGAATCCTACATAATGTAATCACAGGTGCTTAAGTCAAAATGCCTCTGTGCAGTATGACAGCCACAGGAAGAGCCTTGCTAAGAGAGAGATGACTATCTTGTTTCCTTTAGAGGTAGAACATTTATATCGTGCCACAAAATTCAGGAAGTCCAGCAGCGACTTGTTTCTTTTCTTTGTCTGTCAACTACAAATCCAGTTGATTTTAACTGTATTTTTTTTGGATGCAAAACGGCAATAGATATTGTGACAAATATTCCAGCATCTCACATTTTTGTACCAAAGCCCAAACCATTTTTATCTATTTCTGAGATTAGATTATAATGTGACCTTTCTTCCACTGGAGGAGTCGGAAGGTTCAAGGTGCCCTGCCTTCTGATCTGCCAGGCGTATCTCAGAAAGCGTGGGAACCAAAGTTATTCTATCACCCTCTGTGCAAGCCCAGAAATGCGGAAAACGTTCCCCCTAATTCTCCCCACTGGGTCCTACTTCAGTTGGTGAATGCAATGAGTCAGCCTGTATCAATACGTGATCGTCTAATTGCTTATTGAAAAGAATATGGTCACGCACCTGAAATAGCTTTGGCTGTTTAAATGCTTGGCTTTTCTGAGTATAAAACGCCGTTGTGATGGTGTGAGCCTCAGCCGGGGCTGCACGTGTCTTCCCAGCGTTGGCACTGGATGGGTGTATCTAGTTCATCTCTTAAAGCTGCCCTGCTCTTTGTGCCAGACTAACTAGGTTCAGATGAGGTTGAGGTTATCTGCAACGTAATTGTAGTGTGCATTGCCTAAGGTCGGAGTCCCGCTCTGGTCTGCTCCAACTGCTCGCAAGTGGTGCAACATACTGCTCTCTCGCTGGGGTTTGTTTTAGAGACGACTGTTTCCTGCATTGCTGTTACTTATACCGAAAATGTAAACACAAGTCAATAGATTTCAGAAATCATTTCTGTCTCATTTCCCTTTCATATATAAATGAAATGGTTAAGTATAAGTAATGTGATAAAGTCATCAGATTGCACATTAAATTTTCTTTAGAGAATTCAGCGAGAGAGTTTTAAGAGATCTAATTCAATAGGTTTCTTCAATAACTTCTAAACAGAAATAGGATCACATATCCTCAACTAAGAGAATATCTGACGAGTCTTTGTGCATTGGGTTTTTTTAACCCAAAATATAGCTTTAAGTTGCAAGGATTGTGCATTTATATGCATTTCATCATAGTTTCTCAGAGGTCAAAATAGCATGCAGACGCTATGCAGCTGAGATACTACCCTTATCTTAAATATTTTGGGAACAAAACACTTATTAAGGGTGGCTAGCTCTATCGGGTAGGTATAAAATGTGGAAAATTAGGGAAGAAGTGGAAGTTGAGACAGTCTGGTTTGGTGTACCTCTTTCACTTGCTAGTAAAAATACATTTTTAACGAGACATTAAAGTTGAGAAAGTATTTATGTGATGTTAATTTAAATAAATGATTCTTGAGTATACTTGGCAATTTCCAAAGGCCATGATGAGCATGGATGAGGACTGATTCTTAATCGCGTGGAACTTCTTTAAGCCTTTACAAAGCTGAAGCAAAGACACACCTCCGTAGCGGTCATCTGGGAGAGCTCATTAAGAGAGTGAGTGAAAGGGGAGATATTTTAACTTAATAGTCTAATCCCATGGTGGGGGACACTACAGTAAATCAGAAGTTCCCACTTTCTGATTCCATTGCATAAAGAACTGTAATTGAGAAGGCTCGTACTATATTGAAGCTCCCCTACTGAGGATGACCACAACTGATAATAACATGCAGTTTTAGGAAAGAGCTGATTATAAAATATTAGAATAGCCTAGTATAAACAGCTGGCTCAATATTTTTTGCAGGTATAAAGGGACAGAAGAATCATGGTTCCTTCACTCATATGCTGTGTAATCCTGGTGTATAAGTATAGCCTTAGCATATGTGCATCTTTTCATTATCACCACTCACTTATACCATTGGTACCTATTATGCTCTGTATGGTTTTTATCTTCTATAATCCTTTTATTCTCTCTGTGACTTTGCAAATGTACTCCATAATGCTTTGAAGATTAATCCCATAATTAAAGGACATAGTTAAATAATGAAATTCTGGCTTGCTTATACTGAAGTGGCGTGTACAATCTTCAACCATTAAAGTACATCTAAAAGCATATTTCACTTGAAGTAACAAAGTATGAGCTAATATTTTCAAAAGAAGGACTTACAGCTGCTGATTCATGACATACCAGGTTAGTATGAATATCGTATCGTATATTATGCTTTGGCTGGATATACTTCACTTAAGGTGTAATGTTTAATTCATCTCTACTATTGTCATATGACAGTAGAAACACTTTTCCTGTTTATTAAACAGAAAAGGCTTAATTTTACCAGTACACCAGGGTAACAACCCACAATTGACTGTGAAGAGGCAGCAATATGTGCTGAATCAAAATCTAAATATTCTATAGCACAAATTACTCCAATTCCTATTTGATGCCTTGTCTGCCTATAGATAAGCAGGTCATAAGCTCATTTAAGTGGAGTCCTGTTTCTTCAGTTACCAATTTGTTCTGATAGCTTCCTTCATTTGAGAAAGCCGTCCCACATCGCCTGCCATAACAAAGTCATCCCGCTGGCTGAACAATAATAGACTAAGCAATCCTGCCCGCTGCCAGAATTCGGCAAGGCACAGATGGAAGTTACAGTCATCAGATGTTTGAGCAGCAGAATACCCTGCTTCTAGTCATTTGTGCTGAAGTGTTTCACCTGGGAGATCACTTTATCCACTTGATCTCTTCAGTTTTGGCTTGAAATGGACCCCTGGTGACGACTTTTTATAGTTAATGGTCCATCAGATATCACTAGGACTTCCCTTAACTTGCAGCCATGGGAAAAAAAAAAAAAGTGTTAAGATCAAAATATGAATTCTGTCCTTTTTTTAGATTAAAAAGCTACATCTGATGGAGTGTTATAGACGTACTGAGCGAAATACTGTCTGTTCTGTGAGTAAAACCCTGAGGCTAGAACTGACTGAATCATGACAAATGTTTCACTAACTGCCAAAATACCTGTAGGAAGCATGACCTTGTTCGGTAACTGAGCACATGTAATTTTGAATAAAGTCAGCAATATCATGCGCGTTACTTGAAAAAGGTTGAGATACTGCACGGTACCAACCCTGTGCAGGCTATGTACAGTAAGCGGGAGTTTCAGGCAAATGCGAGGGGGAAGAAACAACAATGGAAAGGGTTCGATGGGAAGGGTTTTATTGAAACTGAGGCCTTGACTGGAGAGGAAGGGATCAAGAAAGGGTTTATAAGCTGTGGGAGGTAAAGCTGGTGAATGACCCAAGGAGTGTGGGCCCTGCCCCGAAGTTTTTAGCCTCAATATGGCTTAGTGAGCCAACACTGGTGAGCTATTTCAGTAGGATGAATTGTCATCCATAGATCTCTCTCTCTTTCTGTCTCTCTCATTATCTGCCTGGAAGAAAGAACACTCTCTTAGTTGCCCTGTGTGATCATTTTGCTTTTGGCAATCTCTGCTGTAAGGGAAAATAAAGAATTGAAAAGCAGTGTCCTTTCCGTGGAACTGGTAGCAACAATCCTGTAATCTCTGTTTGAAATCTACTGGTAACTGGAAATAGGAATTTGATGGTCTTTCTCTTAGGGTTTGAGAAAAGGTGCTGGACTGCCAAGATTAACTCTTGATACTAGTGTTTGTCCTGTGTTCCTTCTGAGATGTATTTTCTGAAAGAGTTCCTGCTACCATAAGCTCAACTTTCTCACTTCCTAATTTACTACTCTTAGTAAGGTCAGGTTGTAGGTTGGTTTGTTATTTGGAAAGGTATAGAATTAAGATTTCTTAAAGGCTGTCAGAGGCTGTAAAGTATAGAAACAGTTCCAGCAGGGATACGTTTGACCAGAACAGTGCTAAAGTCTGTTCTTAAGGGTCAGCCCTTGTGATATCCCAGAGTAATGAGATTCTGTCAAAGCATAAGCCTTCTAGCAACTTACTTTAATATCTATACATGTATATATATTAATATATATATATCATTTTTACCTTTTCTTAATCTTTGTGCATCTTTAGAACAGGGTGCGAAGGGAAAGGGGGGGACAGGACAGGCAGGGGGGCACCCTGTTCAGTCCCAGAGTAATGCATGTTTTTCACAGAAAGAGGGTAGCCACAAAAGAACTAGTTTAAATGGACGGTACCAAACCCACATCTATTGAAGTCCGTTGTACTGAGGACAATTTTTAGAAGGTTCTGTGACCTTTGTAAATAACTGATCTTCATTACTGAAAAGCCAGGTGTGTGTACAGGTGACATAAAGTGAATCATCAGGACAACCCACAGCAGATGAAGCAGCAGTCAATCCAGTGTGCTTTTTCCTTCTTTACTGTGTCAATGCTAAACTCTCTGTTGTTTGTGGTCTCTCTTGAGGTCGTAGCTTCAAGTATGGTAGGTGCCATTCCTGCTTACTGTAAACTGGCACAGCTGAGAAACCAAAGCTCCTGTCTGTAGTGTACATGCATACATGTATATGTATAAAGTGCCAGATTCTAAGAGAAGGGTTTGTGTTAAGGATCCTCTAAAACACAATTTCAAAATGACTTGTCTTTCATGTCTCTCTTAATTATCTACTTTAAAGATGAAGCAGTACCTAATTTGCCAAAGTTTTGTTTCCTTAAAGCATTTACATTTTAGATATTAAATGTGGAGCTCTTTTTATGCAGCTCTTGCAGTATGTACTCATATCTTATTTTGAACACTAGTGCTGGATTTTAATTCTTCTCCTTTCCTGACAGCAGTACAAAATGCAGCTCTAAATTTATGCTGTTAATACAGAAAACTTGAGACATAAGTGACTGTTAGGGCTGGTGCAAAATTATTGGTGTGACAAGCATGCAGTTCTGACTGCAGAGTGTAAATACTGCAAAAACGGTGGTTTTAAAGCACGTGCAATTCATTTTCTTAAAAATAGCTTCCTACCTAAAGATTCTGGTTGCGCAAATAGCTCTGTAGCATGGAAATGACAGGATGCAAGTAGGAGTGTTCAAATGTTAAAAATGTGCAGCTATTTTACTACAAATTGTAAATGCCTTAGAGGGCAAGTTCAACAAAGTGACTCTTTGTACAGACATGAAGTAAGGAATGCTCAAACATGAGGAAGTGTTCAAACATTTATGATTTAATGGGACCTGTCTGAAAGACCAAAGAATAAAAATGTCTGTATGAGTACTGAAACTTTTGTTTGTATGTATGTATGTATGCAAATAATTCCTATCGTAGATGTTTAGCATACCTTTAGGTTTTTTGTAGTGCTGAAACACATGTACCTTACGTCGCATCAGGATACCCTGATTGCAAGTAAACAGTTGGATGATACTGCTACCACCAGTTTCACATCCTCCTGTCCTGGTGCAATCCCTAAAACAGTCAAAAAGGAATAAAAATCTTGGCACTAGATGAAGCCAGAGACACTCAAGTACCCAAAAGTCAGGTGGTCTCACACTGTTTGAGAAGAATAGCTCTAATCCAACTCAGACTTTCCAAAAATAGGAACCAAATGTTTGTGTGCTAATTAAAAAATGAAGAAATGGGACGGATGGCCTTAAAGGAGAAAAGAGAGATTGGGATGTGCACTTATTTACTTTATGTTTATTCATGGGTCTAGTTTCTTTTGAAGTTGATCCAAAGGATTACTATTTTATATCATGTAGTGCTATAAACCTGTTTTAAATTGTTGCTCGAGAATGAAAGATTTGGATATCCTTAAACTGTGATACATGTTAAACTCTTAGAATAAAAAAGCAAAAGCAGCGTTCAAAATCCGGGTAGAAACTAGGTACGTCCCAGGGCAGGATACCTGCGGCGTAGCGCGGGAGGTGGCCTAGGGGAAGGAGGGCTCCTGAGGGGGACTCCAGCAGAGCCTGCTCAGCCCAGGGAGCCTGGCTGGAGCTGGGGTCTCCCGAGGGGCTCTGCCTCAAGGGATGCTTGGAGAGGGCGAGGACAGGCGTCGGGTTAGAGGTTGTATCTCCAAGCATGTGATGAATACACGGGAAAGAGGCCTGAGGCTGACCTTTTGTGCCAGACCAGGGAGTGAGAGTGTAACAAGTGTTCCTGGTCCTGCTAGCTGTAAGGATTTGGTGAGATAATGCTTTAGAAGCGCCTCAGTGCCGGCGTTTAGGCAGGAAAGGCAGTGACAATTGGAAAGAAACGTTGCTGAGCAAATTAGAAAACCAAAACAAGTTGGTGCTGTTTGGAGTATTTAGATTAGGTGCAACAGCAGTGCTCCTTTTTTGTTTGTTTTCTTTTGATATGCAAAAAAAAGAAAGAATCTGGAAGAAGAGAGATTCTGTATTGTCAAAATCGGATCAGTTAAACTTAATTGCACCATAAGCCCATGAAACACTAGTGAAAAAGGACAGTTTTGAAGCAGACCATGAGAAGGGTTAGAAGGACCCACATTAGTGTAGATCTAGCAGGCATCATATGTACAAATTAAGATACATAGCTGGCATATTTCTTTTCTCATCATCATAAACATTCTTTTTTGTGTCTGGAAATTTTTTGCAGACTTTTATTTGAGAACCATTTCTGACTAATGTAAAGCTGGCTGCCAGGGTTTTAGTGCCTGCAAACCTGCTACAAAACCAAGGTAAGCACCAGACTTCAACCTTGTCGTCACGGTGGTGGTGTAGCAGCTTAGATGCCAAAGTACGTTTCTTTAGACTTAGAGTCTCCTCAGTGTTTCTGTGATGTCAGTGAATTCACAAGTGGCGTAACACAGATGATAAATTGAGAGTGTACTCCATTTTCATTGGAACATTAGCCTACTCTTCCAAAATGTCTCTCAACATTTTAAAGCAGGATTAGAAACTCTCTAGGTTTCACTGAAAATACTATCGCTGAAAAGAAAATAATTTTAAATCTAAATCAGTTATGAGAGTAGTATAAGGAAGGAATAGAAGGAGTTTAAGATCTGATCTACACCTAAGTCTAGCAAACGTTAAAAATAAGTTCAGGCTTGTCATTTAAGCCAGATTTTAGAAGGTAAAATGTATTGTATTTAGACTCTCTGTAACCAGATATATGAGGGCAACCTTTAAAGCGCTAGCTCCCCTGAGGTCACAGGGCATCTCCTTTGATAAGTGGTATGAGATGACCTGACTGAGCCAGAGTGGCTCTGGCCTCATCTAGTGCCAAGAATTTTATTCCTTTTAGACTGTTTTAAGGAAAATCAGCTTCTCTGTCACTTTTCAAAACCTTGATCTGAGGCCACATTATTACTGAAACTGAGTTAGTAACTTAGCATGTCCTGCTTTTGCTAATCAGGGCTCAAGGAATAAATCGTTGCCCCTTAGAACTACGTGGAAATACTTGGCTAGAAGACGCTGCAGAAGTCCTATAATGACTTTCTGTGCTAGACAGCCTCATGAAGTTCTAATAATATTTTGATTATTCAGCTCTGATAGTTTTTGAGCACTGGGCTGTAAATTAGTGAAATCATAAAAACTGCCATTTTGATTACCATGTGTGAAACTGAAAAAGAAGCATCATCAGTTCTTTCACTTCTCTGCTGTAGAGATGGGCATCTCTGTGTAATGTCTTCCACAGCAGCCCATAATTAGATATCCATTTTATATAATAGATGATAAAATAACAGCTAGGAGTGGGAAAAAAGCACTGGGAATTCCAGATGTGGTCTGAAGAATATGAGCTGAGGTGAATATATTGCAAAAGAAAAATCTTTTCCGTTTGTATTTCAGATTTTGGATTTACTGCTAAGTTCAGCATCATGCGAATTGACTCTGACAGAGGCATGATTCAGAGTTGTTATAGTCCATGAAATATTTTCCTTGCTTTTATTAGACTTTTGATCAGCCTTAAATGTAGAATTTGGATGGGCTTAAGCAATAGCTTGCAGTAACTTACACAGACGTTGTTTCTGGTGTAGTCAAATACTTTGGAAGCTTCATTATGATATACATTTGGTCTCTATTATGCCATGAAGTAGGCACGTGAGTTAATTAGCCATCAGCTGCAATTTCTTTGTTTGTACAATGTAATTGTTTACCATGAAAAAAAATTTAGATTATTTGTTTAGATTAATTATTTAAATGTACCTAAAATAAAGTGGCATAGGGGAGAAATTTGAGATCATTCTACTAATTGCTTAGCAGGCTAATGGGAAGTTGAACTCCAAAATTACTTCTGCTTAAAACTTCTGCAAAGCAACAAAAATTACGGAGTAAATAACTGAGTGCTCTCTCTGCCTCTAGTTTTCATCTTGTCTTTTTTTAATGAAGCTGCATTCAGAAGAGGTGAAATTTTTTTTATTCAGAATCTGTATTTATGTAGATGACGTTCTGATGACATATCTAGTATAATAATGCTGGATTTAACATAACATGTGGCACCCATTAAATGTGTCTAAAGTAATTCATATTTGTGGCCTCCTGTTTTACAGAAGATACATTGATGTACGTCATCATCTTAATATTGAGAGTTCATAATTCTGGACTTGACTTACACTGGTGTCGTTCACACAAAGCAGCCTATCTGTGCGTATCTACCTCTTTTCACAGTTGGGAAGATAAATGTATATTTGATAGATCCAGTCTGTATGGGTTTTGGCTGCTGATTACAAAACCCTAAGCTTAGTAAATTGGATTTTAGTGCAGTTCTGTTTGAACAAACTCAGTGAATCCAGAGCAACCGTGAGCTCAGATGCAATTGGGCATTAGCTATAGCTAACGAGTAAAACAGCAAACTGGGATATCGAGAGACAGGATTATAAGGGCTCAATTTTGCTTTCAAGGAGGAACTTTAATGGCTCAGCAGAAATACCCCCATAATTATCAGTTAAAGCCCTCACCAAGCTCATCGCTTTACACTCAAAGAATAAAGGCTTCCAAGCATGTTGGACCCCTGCCCCACTTCTGAAGTCCTCTTATTTTCAGGGAACATCAGAGACCCTTAACTATGAGCAAGGGGAAATGCATCTGGGAGTACTTACATGCCAAGGCTCTTACAGTGTAATGTGATGAAACCTTGGTTTACCATTTTGGATTTCCAAATTTTAGGTGATTTTTACAATTAACTCTTTTTTTAAGGGTTTCTTTCTTAAAGGGGTTATTTAAGAGCTGTCCAAGAGCACTCATGCTATGTATTAAAAAGCAGCAAATCAGAATGAAAAGTGGTAATCAACCCACCTCAATTTACTATAGTTACCTTATGGAGCACAAGTAGCTAAAGAGAGTCAACAGCTCTGACAGTAACTCTGTCACTAACTCTCCCAGACCAGATGCCTGAGCAATGCTGCTGCCTCCAGCGCTGAGCACGTCAGTCCCGGGAACGAGCGCTCCTGGTGACCACTCCACGGCTGCAAACCCACACCAGGCTGAGGCCCTGCTCAGAATGGAAAGCCAGGCAAAGGCAGCAGAAACAGAAAGGAAATGGGGGTAAAAAGGCATCCAGGTACAGAAGAATGTCTTTCTCCAATTTGTCCCATTGCTAATTATGTTCAACTATTCTTCGTTAAAACAGTGTTTAGTACAGTCCTCCTCACCCTGCCGAGTGTGGATGGAAGGTTTGTGAGCATAGCTGATCTGAAGGTTTATAAAGTCTTCTGATTTCAGGGGATTATGTGCTGAAAGGCTAGATGAACATGAGAGCACCGTGCAAAATGTGAGTGGAATATTCCACAAGTATTGTTCTAGGGATCTTTCAATTCTAGCTTACCATATTTAAATCTGCTCCAGTTTGGTAGTGAATTAAATCTGTTCCTGGTGGAGTTGTTTCAGAAAGTTCTTGAAGAAGAATTCTTCATGCCTTTTTTTAAGGAAAATATGATGCTGTATAATATATAGTCCAGTTCGATATTTTACACTAAAGCTGGAAGCATCTATAAACATGTCAATTTTTTTTCCATAATATCAACAAGTAGGAAATGAAAGGCCAAAATAAGGGAAATTTTGTAAACTTGAGAACTCTTTTCAATATAAGTTGTTGCTAATAATGAGGAATTCATTAGCTATCTGGGAATGCTCAGCCACCATCCTTACCAAGCATGCTCAAAAAGACTTGAAGAATTTCTATTCATTATTAAGGCAATTAAAAATGCTTATGTTAAAACTAAAAGGAGTTAATATGAAAAGTTAAAGCTGTGTGGACCCATTGGAAGCATCATTCTGACTCCTGTTAAATTCTGTAGAAATCTGATGTTTCTAGGGGGCTAAAGAAAAGAAATTCAACTTTAACTTCAGAGAAGGTCTGAAAATTTCCCACTACCCAGTTAAGAGAAAAAATATAACTCTAATGCAAATGTATGTGTCCTAAGAGATTGAGAGCTCATAAAATGAAGCTGCTTTCAAGAATATACTATTAAAGCATTAAACCAATTAAAAAAAAAAAAAAAAAAACCAAAAAAACCCCAAAAACCAAACAGTATAGAAGAGAAGGATGCTGAAGGTTGTGAAAGGTCACATAATCCATCGCTCTGCCTGAAGGAAGGACAGGACAATAGTGCCGTTAGAGCAAGCTTTAAGGCAGTATGCTTTACATCCTCACTGCAGCTAGTTAGGCAGAAAAATGTAAACCTCTCTGATTCAAGCAAGCAAGACTTTTCACCCTTTCCTCAGCTTTTTGACACTGATGGTGCCTTATTTGCTTATCCGTGCTAGCAGGCAGCTGAAAAGGACAACATGGAAGATAAGGGAGCCACGATATCTGGTCAGAGAAGTCGCCCCGTGCATCAGCACCCTAGCTTCAGTGGCAGAAGAAGAGGCAGGTTTGCCCCTTCTGCATAGCAAATCAGGCACTTCGTTAGTCCTCCCCGAAAGAGTCTTCTGTAATTATATACTCTACCTCAGTTCTTACAAAACTTTTTATTACTGTCTCTGAATATTATCAGGGTCTTCTCCAGTTAGTTTCTAATTTACTTTGCTACCAGATGTCTAGAGTTTCTTTATGGCTTTGCATTGGTACTTGTTGTGGTTTCCCTGCAAGCTGCCTGGAGAGGGTGGCAGAAATGTCTCAAATATGCTGTACTTGCACACAATTCTTATCTTGCGATTGTACTCTCAGGACAGATATTTGGGTGATATATTTTTCTCTTGCTTTCCGGATTTTCCTCTTTAGAAATGTCATTGACAAGAGCATCTAATGCCATTCTGTGCAAATATAAGGAGAAAGAAAATAATTTTTTGCACTTTTGTTCCTTGCAGAATTCCTGAGAGCAGCAGGGATGGTGAGGAGGATGCTAAAGAAAGATAGGCAGACCAAGATTAAACAGCAGCCATTTTCCAGCCGGAGGAGCCTCCCAGCTTAGCTAGTAATAGATACTAAATAAGACATGCTCCTAATAAGGCCAGTATTAACTCACCATAATTACTTTACCTTACAGTAATGCTAATTCATCATCATGGCACTGCTATAAATAGAATATCATCACTTCACATTTTCCAATAAATTCAATACATTCTGAAATTAAGTAAGGTATTAAAATTTGTGATTCCACACAGTAACACACAGCAATTGCTATTTACCACAGCAACCTCTCTTAATGAATGTAGTATTAGGGGTTAGTGCTGATTTTAATTTCAGAAGAGAGACTGAATTTTCTCCTGAAATGATAATTTATATATTTCCAGTATATCTAGGTCAGTGCAGTTGTTTAGTTTATGTGGAAAATTGACTACTGTGTACATTATCCTATGATGAAAGAAGAAATCCACTGTGTAGCACTGAAGCCTTTTCACTATTGTACCTCCTCCCACCAGGTGACTTTACAAAGCCTGATTGGGCAAACTTGCCCAGAAAGCAATGCCTCTTTTCCACTTAAATAATTTTACTAAGGCCAAAAGGAAGGCTTAAAAAGGCATTACTTAGGCAATTATAGGAATTTATTCAAGAAGGATATAAATGCAAACATCTGAACTTTTTGAGTATATTCAGTTCCAGAATTCCAGTTAAGGTCCATAAGGATCAAATCTTGTACTTTGCATTTATAGTAAAAGTTAGGGTTTCCTTTTAGTTGTTACAGCCTGTGTCTAGTGGTTTTAAGAGCAATCTGCAAATGTTTACAAAGCTGTGAGACTAAAGTAATGATTTGCTTTATTTGCACTGTTTCCCTTCAACTCATTCTCTTCAGCTTCTCTGATTTGACTCATTGGGTCATGACGTGTTGAGGATCTTCTTGGAAAAAATGGACTGTGTGGACCAAAAAGGACAATGCTCAAAGACATTAGAAGAGCTGGGTGGCATAGTTCAGCCTTCTCTTAAAGGAAACAAGAGATACATAAAAAGAGTAGCCTACCGTTATAGACAGAAGCCTTGTAAGGTAAACAAACATGTTATAAAAGTAGGGAAAAAGGTCCGCTTCCTCTTTTCAGCGTGAGATAAGGTCCTTGCTTAGACAGGAGAAGCTGGTGTAGCATAGGTACAGCAGCTTCTGTTAGTCACTTCCCTGATACAGATACATTTTGAAAGATGAATCAGATTGAGATTGGGTTTGCAAGTGATTTGGGCACCTGTGGGGCTGCTGGTTTTGTTTTGCCCTGAGAGATACAGCCAAGCTGTTGCATGGCTGGTGGTCATACACTGATGGCATAAACAACGGCAAATTAGTATGTACAAGAAATACAATATTCCTCCAAGAAAAAACATTTCCCAGAGTTACTGCAGCTTCCTTGGAGATCTGACTGAAATAATTCTCCAGAATCTTAGTAATACCAGTGCAATGTAAAGGCCATCTCAAAGAGTTTCTTGTTCCAGGACCCCTTTCATCCTGAACCCCCTAGATCTTTCGGAGAGCTTCAGAGCTGGAAACCCATTTAAATGTTTCATTTGGAATAGCAGCACTCAGCTGAACCGATATCAAAGTAAACTGGCAAATGAGCTGTGCTTTCACACGTGGGCCACACAGGGAAATAACGTGGCCTTGCTCAGCAAGGCTCCTAGAAGCTGCCACTCTGCTATGCTGTGCTGAAAGTAATTTAGAGGTATTGTGCTTCTGGGTCCTCCTCATTCTCCTGTTCCCAAAAAAGCATGATTGCTGGTGGAAAATATTCAAAACTGGTATTTTTGAAGGTGACTTGAGACTTCAAAAGCTCTTCATTGCCAAGCTGCCAGGCAGCTTGCTTCTCTGAGGAAGTCAGCAGAGAGCAGTGCTGTAGAATAAATAGCTGCTAGGCATAACCACTACCTGAAAGAGATGATATACAGGCAGGAGAAATGCTTAGGCATGTAAGTAATAAAATCCTACAACTCAAACTGGAAATTGGTAGAAACAAATAGAGTGGTAAAAAGGGAACAATGGACAAATGCGTAAGGGAGAAGATGGATCCCGTTAGTCTACCTGTCTCTGGGCTATTTATCACTTGGTATAAATGTGCGTGTTGCTTTATACGTTGTCAGTGTATCAGTTTTAAGTAACATTTTGGACTGTATTTCATAAATGATGTCCCCGTTATGGCTGTACTGTATCACAGTAACAAATTTACTATTTTAGAATTCCTGCTTGGATTCCACATTGAAGTTTGTCAGCCACATGACTTTCTTCCTTCATTTGTTTTGTCATCAGTGAAAATTAATTTTCTTGTGTTCTGCCCTTCTTATCACTTTTAGACAAACAGAAACCGTCTGCTGGGTAGTGACTCACTGAAAGGAAATGAACATTCCTTCTTACTGCAAGGTGATGTTATCGACAATAAATCCTCCCATGACCTTATTTATCTATCATTTACTAGTCAATTCACAGTTATGTGTGAAGAGCTGTGATGTATCCTATGATTATCTAAAAACAGGTTAGAAAACATTGGGAGATGATGATTGGTTTTTAGGGCTTCTCTTGTATTTATGAAAGCTGTTGGGGATCTATTCTATATTTTTCAGAATTATTTAAACCAGTATGTTAAAATTAGGCTTCTTAACAAATCGAGTGGGTAGGTTTTCAAAAATTCTGGAAACCCACAGCTCTGATTGAGGTCAATGAAAACTTTGGGGTACCAGACTTTTCAAAAAGATGACATGTCTTTGGCTGTAGTGAAAAGAGGCTCTGGAGACTTAACAGTGTAGACATTGCCCACCTACTGGAGCAATTACTAACAGAAAACCGTCTGTGCCAGAAGATCCTGTTCTATTATACACCTCACTTTGCATTAAAGATTATATTCAAAGTACTGGTCACATAAAAATTATTCAGACTGTATGAGAGAAGTGACTAACAGAATAACAGTCATTCTTATTGCACTGGAGCTGCAAACCTCCCGTTGGATGGGACATGACTGAGAGGTATTTGAGAGCTAAGGGGCACTGTCGGAACACATTAACAAACCCATTTTTGCATTTCTGTCATCATATCAAGGTATTTTTGGCTCACTCTCTTTGGAAAGAACTAGTGTTTCGAACTCCTGGATCTGAAAAATCCTGATAACTTTCATATTTTTGGCAACTACCTTTTCAGAGCAGTTAGGATTCATTCCCTAATGTTTTTCAAATACCAAGACACATTTTATGGAAAGATACTCTACAAATGCAACAGCTTTGATTTTTAATGAGTAGTAAAGTTATCAAAGGTTAATGACAACAGCTAGCTGTTTGGTTGGTGCCATAAATTACCCAGACTGGGGATGGGGTTTTAAAAGAAACAAAATTAAAAAAAGAGGGACCATTTTAGTTTTAGTCCATAATGTAGGGAAATTGTCTATGACATTTACAAAAGGCAAAACTTCTTCTCTGTTGTCCTCATATTCAAAAGCATCAAATCCAGAGGAGGCACGGGGAGAAAAAGCCTGTTCTGCATTACTGTCCATCCACTATGTAACAGCCTACGGATAAGTCTCAAAGAAGCAAGTAAAGCTCAGAGCGTTTCTCTAAGCAGGCTCAATCCACAAAATGGCATCTGCCCCATGACCAGGCTGTGAAACTACTCCAAAACCGTTTCGAACCTTAAAAGTGTTTTTGAAATAAAGAGGGTGAGTAAGTGAAAACATAATAGAAAGTTATTTGTGCTTATGTTTATGTGTGACAAAGTGAATGCAAGAGAACTGGTAAAACATTAGTGGAAAGTAGGTGATACGAGCTACTGTATGGGAGTAGTTATTACAAGTCTTTAATTTCAAATATTAGCTGTTTGATTTTTTTGTTTGTTTGTTTAGTTCAGCATTATCTCTGATATGTGCTTAATCCACAGTACAAAAAAGTCAATGGAAAGCTTTACAGTATCTCAACTGTTAGTCAAGCTCCATACGTACTTTAATTAAATTCAGTTTAGAAAATTAGCTAAATATTGAAGACAGACCAGTTCTTTTCTCTGGTTGGGTAATAGTTTTAGGGGGTAATAATTGGAGGTGGTGTTCATTTGTAGACATTCCCCGTCCCCAACAGTTCTAAAGCATCTGGCTTACTAAGGCTTCTATAATTCTATATATTATCAGAAATTACAGAATAATTAACAAGAGATTAACTTGTAGAACACCAGAAAGTAGTGAGGTAGACATTACTGGAAGGGTATAGAAATGGATTTGGCATGGAAATACATATATTCAAAATCTACCTTAAATTTTATAAAGATCAGGCAATTTAAATTCAGTGCAAAAGGTTACCAAAACCCGAGAGTGATGCTAGCTACTGTTTTATTGTGTTGGTTTTATTCAACATATGTAAATGTGTATTATTTATTCATTAAATAAATCTTGTGTTGCTTTGATATTGCTTCAGCATAATGTATACATTTAGTCCAGAGCTAGTGCAGAAGTGTGGAGTTAGTGCAAATCAAGCCCAATTTTCATGCTTTTCCATAGATAGCACTTAGTTCAGAGAAGCCGTGGACGGAGACACAAACACGGTCACCCAGGCACCTGAGTGTGTGGGCATGCTTTTCTGTGCCTATACTGCAGATATTTTGCCAGCAGAGAAGGGAAGGAGTTGAGGGAAAGGAGATTTTTCAGGTATTAAAAGAAAAAAAAAATATTTTCTGAGGTTGTGCTTATTGTTTGCACATCCATCCCACTGGTAATAATGCCTAACTGTTCTCTTGTTGAAAGATTTTCTACTGTGAAAATGATACAGCTCTGGCAGAGCACATAGAAGTAGTTTTTGAGACAGCTGATTAAAAGGCATGTGGAATCTGAATTTCTCAATTGCTTATAGTTACTAAAAAGCGCAATAACACTGCCAGCGTGGTACCTCAATTCAGACTGTGCAGGTGTACCACGTTATATCGTGGTACCTCTTAACCTGAGATGTTCATTGCTAAATTTGATGTCCAAAGGAGTGCAGCAATGGACAATGGAAGTCCTTTAGTAGAGGTGAAAAAGTGCATTTCTCCTTCTCTTCATTTGTTTACTAAAATACTGATCCTAGAGAAGAAATGTAGTTGTTTAGCATAAACATACGATTGGCTTGTGTTGCTGTTGCACCTTAAATACTTTAGGAATGTTTCAAAAACAACGGTTTCTCCCCCCTTACCTCACACCAGTCCTGTTTAGCAAGAGGTTGATCAGACCCAAGCTGTTTGTCACTATCCCAGCATTACAGGGCTTGCTGTTAATAGAAGTATGGGAATATATGCTAAAGGAAGCGTATGGCTTTGCAAATCAGGGAGGAAATTATTTAGTAATAGAATTTTATTTAGAAGATTGCTCATTAATTCTTTAAATCAGCTTTTGGTTACAAGTATTTGCTTAAGTTTATGCAACATAAATTGCATACAACTACAGCTCAAATTATTTCTTATGAATAATGTATTTGAACAAATATAGGCCTTTAATGTGTTTGCAGTTGATTTGTAGTCCGTTCCTAATTTTTATGTCTGAGATCATTTTTTGAAGTTGTTTACTCGTTTAGGTTAGAAGTGGGATTTTACATATCCCCAAGTATTTACTATGCCATTTTCAGGGTGTATAATTTATTGCTTGAGATGCTTTTTTCCTCTCTTTGAAAGACTCTGGGAGTCTACCTGCCTAATAGCCTCCTGAAACATTTACTGTGTTTGAGTTTACTGTGTAGGTAATGGAAAGAGAAGTGTAAACTAATGAAAAACATTTCTCTGCTGCTTGTGCAAGTATTAATTCATGCAATGATTGTGCTATCACCTAATAAACTCTTTTGCATTCCTCCTATATGACAATACATGTGTTCAAATATTCATGACTAAATAAATAATCGTATGCATAGTTTGGCAGTATTCAGATTAAAGAAGTAGAATAAACCATGAAAAATATTCCAGGAGGAAGTAGTTTTATTGCAAAGTCATGTTTTCTGAAACAGGAATGTTTCTTTCAGATCAGTTTCTGAGAAACTGCTGGGAATGCTGCTGTTTCTGGGTGTGGATGTCCTGGTTGCAGCCCTGCTCACCCTCACGCTGGCCCGTTCGAGCTGGGATGTACTCAGGTACTTCTCTTGTTTCTTCTAACTGATCCGTTTCAAATTACGGTAGCTTAAGCTTCTGCTCACCACTCAACCCCTTGCTCGTTATTCAGTTGCCCAGAATCTCCAGTCACACATGTCCTTTGAGAGAGACAGCTCAGGGATAACAAGCCCATGAAAATGAAATGGCTGCTTTCTGTTTCGTTGCTTTGCCCGGGCGGCAGGCTTTCAAGTCGGTGCAGGTCTGTGGGCTGGATGGGCACCACCAGCTCTGCGGCCAAAGGGCTGCTCGTCCTCCCCGTGAAGGAGGGTTGCCGTCCCTGCAGCCCCTGTCCTGGCGTGAGAGCCCCGTGGCTGCGGCCAGGTGAGGCTCGCCTTGTGGGAGACCAGATCTTTCCAAGAGGTGTTGAGGCAAACTGTGCTTGGCCCTGTCAGGGGTGGGAGTGTAAGGGAAAAAGGGAACAGCAGGCTGTGGCTGGGAAGTGAGGCTTCATGTGTTGTGGTCTACACCTGGTGTGCGTGTGCAACCAGTGCTGAAAAGGAGGCATTTTTACTTTTGCGTTTCTGTCCATTTCAGTCAATGGCATAAGCTGTACAGGGGAAGGAGCAGCAACTAATATAGCATATGCTTTGTCCCAAAGTGATATTAACTTGCAGGAATGCCACTTTAGCAGAAAGAGCAATCCAGTCATAACAGGCAGTCAGGGAGAGCTGGACATAGGAACACTGTCCAAGGCAAAAGACCGCCATTTGAGCTCCTTGCTATGAGCCTTAGGCTTCATTTAGGCTCAGGTCTGGGGCTGTGCAGTTACAAGCGCAGCACAGCCTTCCTGGAGCAGTGCTAGCCCTGAGGAGCACCTGTGTCACTCTCCAAGTAAGATATGAAATCAAAAGCTGTACAGCTCTTCAAAGCTTTCACGCTGTCTTCTGAAAAGCTACTTAGACAGAAATGTGCTCTGCCATTTTTATCTGTGTTCTGCTTAGTACTGTCACGGCTGTGTTGATTTATATTCTGACACGATTTTTCCAGTGCAGTTTTCCTCTCCTGGTGGAGAGTTAAGCCAGCCCTTAGCATGACCAGCTAAAAAAAAATAAAAGTGTCTGTAAGGAGGCTGCTTATTAATATGCCTTGTAATTAGTACATCCTGGATCTATGTTCAAGAGGCAGAATTTCAGTTAACCTCTTTGGCTGGTGGGAGTTTCCTCTCAATGCGAGTGGGGGCGGGGGGAAGCCAAATGGTGGGGGCTCTGCAGCTCTATTCCCTAGCCCCTCTGGTCTCTGAGAAAAATGACTCATGGGTCGGTTTCCACGGATCAGTGGCCATCATCCTCTGCGAGGAGACTTAGTTGCCAGGACAACTGTTGCCAAGACAGACTGGTTCTCCTTGGGAACAATTTCAGTGCGTTATTTCTGTACAGCAAACCATCTCCTGTGTCTATTGTTAGACCCATGCAAGAAGCTATTGGAGTCTTAGCTCCAGGTGGAAATTAGGAAACAGTAGGAAGGGAAAGCAAGTCTAATTACCAGAAGGGAGTTTGTGATCCTATGTGGATCTGCACAAAGTTCATGGTCTCTCAAACTGTACGTGCACTGTGCAAACATGGACCCCAAAACCCAGCGTTGGAAGCTTCTTCAAGCCATAAGATCAAAATGAATTCCCAAGCTTACAATTCTCTTTAAAAATACTTAGTTGGGAATAGGACATGGTCCTTAGGGATATTCTGTATTGTAGTATGTAGCTATAAAAGTTCTTATGATTGAGTACAACGGCTGTGATCAACAGCCTTCATGTGCTGGAAGCAACAGATTCCACCACCTCACCCAACCTGGGAAATGCTGGTGATTTTTGGAATGACTGACATGCCCTCAAAGGACCGCTCTGTTCCCTTTGAAATTGCTTATGAGCTGCTTTGACCTGAAAGATTGCCTTAGCTTCACTTTGTTAGTGGAATATATGCAACAGTCAAGAATCCCTCTTGTTACAAAGGCTTTTAAAGTTTCTGATTCAGAACTTTACCATTCCTGTATTAGTTTCCAATTTTTCACATGAATTTGTCGGGCATTGGAACAGGCTGCCCAGGGAGGTGGTGGAGTCCCCATCTCTGGGGGTATTCAAAAGGCGTTTAGATGAGGCCCTAAGGGATATGATTTAGTGGGGGACTTGGTAGTGATAGGTTAATGGTTGGACCCGATGATCTTGGAGGTCTCTTCCAACCAGAACAATTCTATGATTCTATGATTCTATGGTTCAAGTGGAAAATGTCTTGGATTATTGTATAATATTAGATAATATTCAACCGAATGGATGTAAGATAGTTAAATGGACAAACTACTCTCCTGAGAAATAGAGCAAACAAATTTAACACTGCTCTTATTGTCCACCAGAGGTCACTTACAGGCCACTTTATTCGTTATTGGCAGTGGTTTCACTTGCCTAGTTAGCACCTGGTGTTTCCCATATTAAGTACTTCTGGATCAGCTGTGCAAAGCAAGTCCTGGAGACCCTGCTAATGACTTTGAATCTTTTCTAGAATCATTAACATTAAGAAACAGAAAGGCAAAATCCTGCAGAAACATAAGAAAAATCATGAAACAGTGTAGGGACTTTATTGATCCCATAATCTCCGTAGGTAATCTCAGGAACTACCCCATGCTTTGCAAGATTTGCTGTGCATATTAAAGAATTTTCAGTGCGAACAGACTCTCTCCTCTATTACTAAATCTATGTGGGATTCTTATCTGGAATCTGATCTGCTCAATCTTCACAAAATGTTTCTCAATGTGCGCTCAAATTGAGAAGCAAAATCTGTTTACAGCTTCTGATACTTCGGCTGTATGTGAATCTCAGCTGTTGCATGCTAGAAGAGACCCGTGCTTCACAAATTTTTGTTGGAACATGAAGAAAACCCTTGAGAATTCTTTACTGACTGATCAATTGTCAAATGTGAACAACTCATCCAACTTCGGCGAAAGTGCCATTCTGCATCTTCTATTGTAGCTAGAGTGAAAAGCTGGAAATCAGACGTGGTGTTTTATGAGCCCTTAGGCATCAAGAAAAGGCCTATGTTTGAAGCAGTCTGAACAGAAAATAACTCCATTCCATTCGTGTTTCATTTACAGCAGATGAAAGAAAAGCAAAGGAAAAGAGCAAGAAGGTTCCTGTTCCTCCAAGACGAGTGAAGGGCAGAAATTCCCCATTAGTCTATAGACCTCGTTAGCCCAACAGTTAGATTATGTGCTCTGAACTCTGTATGAATGGCATTTATTTTTGTTTGGTTACTTTTTGATGGCAAGATTTAACCACTTCTTGTGGAGAGCCATATAGCACTGAACAGTTCAGCACCCTACACCCATGTAAGCAGCAGCATATTTTTTGTTTGATTCAGTTGAGTAAATATCAAGGTGTAAACTGTGGTTTTGTTGTGAAGCGCTGTAATTTGTGTTTGTATGTGAGTATGCTGGAGCAGAAAAAAACTCTGAAGTCCTCTGTCTCTCTAGCTCCCTAATTCTTCTGATATTGGGACAAGATTGCAACTGCTCTCAAATATAAAGGTGTAAATATGTCAGGATTTTACGCTGGGCTTAGTTTTCCAGTTGCACTAAGCAATGCATTCTTTTCAGAAGTCAAACAGAAAGCTGGGTGAAAAGTGGCCTGGTGGCTGGATAAAAACTTTTCTTGAGTGGCCCATACACAGATAGATTACAAATGTATAAGGTAAATTCCCTTAAATCTCTGTGAAGGTGAAGACACAAGTTGTTTGACTTTATAGTCAAGCTTTTACAATGTAGGTAAAGCAGAACTGCTAGCTAGGGACGGTAAGAATAGCATCTTGATGTTATCTTCTTTCCGAATCTCATGCTTTTAAAACTCTGATCTCTTTTAGCTCAGGTGTCAGGAAACTCAGTCAGCAAATTTTCAAAAGAGAACGAAAAACTCAGTACATGTGTTCTTAATAGTCAGTATGCTGTGTGAGGGATCCTGCGTGACTTGTGAACTTTGTCTGAATCTCAAACAGAACTTCCTCCAAGTTAAGAAGGTTGGTTGAGGTTTTTTTGGTCTGGTCTGCTTCAGAACTGTCTCGCTCTCTTACAGCTTCTGTAAAGATTATATTCTCAGTCTTGCAAACTCCTAAGTACAGACTCAGCACCTCTGCAAAGTCTATTTTTAATAAGAAACAGGAATAGTTTTTGGTTTATCAGCTTAGATCCTGACTAATATGCAGTCATTTAAAGTTTGAGAGAGGAGAAGGTGGTACAAAATTCTGCTTTGTTCCTAGTTTCTCAGCTGTCTGGCCCAGGACAGAAAAATAAATTAAAGACTATCTGACTCTCATTAATGTCCACTGGAAACACGCTGGGATCTGCTTGCTTAGGTCTTTATTTTTATACATAGACCCAAACTCAGAATATTATACATGCTGATGCTTATGCTGTCTAATTTCTACCATGAAGAAGGGTGAGACTCTGTAATAATAATTACAGGATTATTCCTATTCCTACTTATCTGTGTGATTTCTATGGCATTGTTCCTAGTGTGTCCCACTATATAAATTCCCTCCCCTCTCACAAGCAGTGGATACTTTTACCTTGCTCTTAATACGTAGAGTGGACACAGGGCATCCAAAGATTTTACCATTAATGAGGGTTGGCTCAGGGTACTAACCCCAAACAGGAAGGAACTGTTCATCTGCAGAGTCTCTGTGGCAGGCTGACAAGTGAAAAGAAATAGATGAAAAGCTTCAGCTCTGCTCCATCCTTCTTACTGTGCAGAAGTACGGATGCATGGTAGGTTACACAGGCAAGGGATAAATCACTACTAATTCAGAAGAAAAAGATCCTACACAGGACAGCTTCCACTTTATATCTTTCTAAGAGCTCTAATTAAACTCACTGTATGAGCACCTATGAAGAATGGTGCTCCATAATGCCTGGTCTGAGTTTTTTCTGAAACAAGGTTATTCCTAGGGTTTTGTTCTTCAACACTCTTTAATCCTGACTCTAGTTGTCTCAATGAAAAGTTTGAAATACTTTGTAAACTCGTGGTTTGGGGATAAGAGCATTCTGTTGGTCTGACATCAAAGTGAATCAATGAGCTAGCTGTGCATTTCTATCCACTGCTTTAGCCATATATTCTTTCGCAAGTGTCTAGAAGCTGTCACCCTGCTATGCTGTGATGAAAATAATTGGATATAGTTCCCACTTCTGTTATTCCCATTTGATATTGCTGCTGGTGAAGAATACTCAAAACTGATGGCTGCAAAGGCAAGTTTGAAACTTCAAAAGCCAAGTGTTCTCACATGCTGAGCTGCTTGCTTCTCCAAGGAAATCTGTAGCAAGCTGCACCATATATCAAAGAGCAGCCAGACATAAGACCATTCCCCCAAATGAATGATATGCAGAAAAGAAGGTACATTCAAGGATCTAAATAGTGAGGAACTCAGTACTCAAACTGGGAATCGGGAGAACCAAATAATTCTGGAGGAAGGGACGGCTGTATAGAAATAAGGAGATAGAAAATGAAATTACAAATCCAGTGAAGAAAGACATTTAATAATTTGTGAATACTAAGCTACCTGCCCTTGTTATTTTTATTTGTCACTTGATGCAGGAATTTACAGTAGTCCTGGAGGTTTGGATCCTGCATATAAACATGCTGGTTTTGCCACAGCTTAGTAAAATTTCTACTGTGTGATAAACTATGTTTCAGCAAGATGGTGTCCTGACCTGGTGAGAATTAGGGGTGGGGAGATTGCCGAGAACCCTGTCTGCTTCATACTTTTGCTTTTGCAGGCAGAAGTTCAACAGGCCTTCAACAAACCAGACATTTGTGTGGGTTACAAGGTTACAAGATCAGCCCTGGATGCCTTGTGTTCGACAGCATATAGATACCACATTTTGTTCTTGGCCAAAATAGCAAAGGTCAGTGTGGAAATTTCAGCTTCCTATTTAAAAAAATAAATCTCTAGTTCCAAATCTCTGTTTAATGATGTTGACCCTACAATGTTTTTATCAAATCATGGCTGACAAATAGCACTGCTCTGAACTGATGTTTTCGTTTTATTTTTGCTGAGACTAAATTTATTCTAACTCCTGAACAGGAAAGATACAAAGGCAGCCTGACAGCCTACAACATCTCTATCTGATGCCACCGCATCAGAGAACAGCAGCCGCAGAAATGGGATCTTGGGAACAAAATCACTCCTGATGCTGCTGCAGGGAGGGAGAGTTTGAATTGGTTTTTGCAGCTGGAGATGTCTAACACACCTTCCTCTGGGTGCAGAAATTTTCTGCAAGCAGAATTGCCCAAGACATCTCTTCCTCAGCATTATATTTTACGTAGTTAATTTTGCAGAGCTACTACCCCTGGCAATATCCCCCACGCTATTCTTGCTACTACACTTTTCGTGCCCACACAATGGTACCATAGCCAGCTGGACAGTGCAAGCTCTACTGAGAAGTTTATTCTAATCACTAACTGTATCACTAGCATTATAGAAAGACAAGTAGTAAGTGATTTACTTAAAAGTTCAAAGATATATTCCTTCACCCCATGTTGTTTTTCCAAATCCCACATCCCATTTTTAAACATAAATAGGTATGTTTGAGTTGGTCAAGTTTTTTCCAGGGATAATTGAGAGTACATTGCAGGAAAGGCAGTCACTGCAGTCAAGCAAGCCTCAAATATCCTTCCTTCTCCTAGGTTATTCAAAAATGAATCCATTGACTGAATAAAGGGGAAAAACCTTACGGTCAAAACGTTCAATGCCTGATTTTTTGGTTGTTCATTTGTACTGTAACACAGCCAATGTCTGTCCAAGGCCAGGCAAAGAGCAAAGGGCTCACTCCCAGAATGTCCTATGCAGTACCTGTAAATAGGGGTGGTAAGACTGAGGGAGGCAATCATAAGGATTGTGCAAGACAGAGATAAGCCAGTAAGCAACCTTTTCCCAAAATAAAGCACTAAATTACAGCTTTTAGTAGAAACGTGGAGGATTTTTTTTTCTCAGCAGGCTCATCCTCATGGTAAAAATCCATCAGGTTTCTGTTCCGTTTCTTCTCTACTATGTTCTGTTGTGCTGGCTGTCAGGGAAGCCAGTGGTGCGATAAGAGTTTCACTGTGTACTGATCAAGTAAAGGTCTTGGTAAGTAAAGATCTCTTTTGCTGTGATAAGTATTTGGCCATGCTGAGGCCATGCAACCCTTGCAGGTGCAGACATGCTGGTTAGAAAGGACGTTTGGAGGCTGCCTTACTGGAGCACAGCAAGCTGATGAGGAGGACTGTTGGCAGGAGGTAATCCGTCAGTTTAATACCATTCTGTCCCTAAGTATTCTCTGTATAAATGTAATATCTGCTTTTGAGGAGCAGTTTCTCTAGTATTTGACTTCAATAGGGTGTCCTGTACTGTCAGACTCTCAGGTTTTGGGCTAATGACTCAGAGCTGTCACCTCCAAGACTTGGTCTGGAACAAGGACTCCCTGCTGCCTCTTCCAGGATCCCATCCCTGCTGTTACCTGCATTGGGTGAATCATGTCCTAAAGCACTATTTTTGAGAAACAAAAGAATTACCTGAGATCTATGTCTTTAAATAGGACCTCCAGAACTAGCTGCCTCCTCAATATAAAAGTTTCATGGCATCTTTCAAGGCCTAATTCTGATCTCTGCTGAGAAAGTCTGCAACTGTGTAAGCCTTGGGACCTGAGGACTGTCATTGCATCCACACTTAGTGTGATTCTCCATGTGGGATTCTCTGTCCTCTCTAAATATAAATATGTATTGCAAAGCCTGTTTTTTCTATTTTAGCTCCCTAAGATTTTTTTGTGAGAAATTTGGAACATTTTGCTTCTTTATCTGAACCATTGTTGGTGCAAATTATCATTAGTCTCTTTGGGAAGTGATTTCATTGCTAGGAAACCCTGCCACCAATTTGCCAAAGGTAAACAGGCACTTTGGCTCTCCTAGAAAAAAGGATTGGGGTGGTCAACTTGGAAAACTTTAGAGGTAAATAGATCTTAGCTCCTGGGAGGCAAAAACAACAAAGGTTTGTGTGAGGCTGAATCTCTGTAGGGAGTGGACTTTGAGAGCTTAACATTTTGTTTTCAAGCTTTCTTTTACTGGGCCATTATTTTGAGCTTTGTCTTGCTGCCTTCACGGGAGACAGCAGCACTGTCAACTTCCCTGGTATTAGATAATTAACATGATATAAAAATTGAGCAGAAGGAAAGCCTTAGAGGGCTGTTAAGAACTGGCTTGAGTCCATGAAGCTGGATAAGAAATATAAAGCAGGATTCGAGTTGCATTATACTAGTTAGCTAAATACCTTTCATTATTTTATTTTGGTGGATGCCATTGCCCCAGATTTTGATGTGAGCCTAATGGAGGAAGCACAAAGAAGTATATGGAATAGCAATGCTTCTTAAACTCTGCTTTTTACCCTAATGATAATGTTCTCACAGTAATATGCTAGTGATTATACTTTATATTGTACTTTGTCAGATGGAAACATGACAGGGGAAGTTGCTCTCTGTGGGTAATATTTTCTGAAGCTTAAAATAAAGAGAAATAATTGAGGTGACTGGCAAAATTCACACTGGATTTTATTCTCTCTCCTTACCCCAATCTGTCAACGAAATGGTGCTTCCTTAGGCTTGTTTTTCATTTTGACTGGGAGAAAATCAGGCCGATTGGCTTTAGTATGTGGCTTATTTACTATAAAAGTTTGTCAGCTCATGTTTGTGGTAGTTTCATTTTGTTTTTTTCAGTTAAACACAGAATACATGGGACATGATTGCCTCAAATTTGACCCTCATATTAAAATCAAGGACAATTACTGTGG
The DNA here is from genome assembly GCA_009819775.1 of Phoenicopterus ruber ruber. Classification (NCBI taxonomy): domain Eukaryota; kingdom Metazoa; phylum Chordata; class Aves; order Phoenicopteriformes; family Phoenicopteridae; genus Phoenicopterus; species Phoenicopterus ruber. The sequence goes on along the minus strand of CM020221.1, from coordinate 12,667,654 downwards.
TGCAACTTGTTGGAATGTCAAGCAGAGCTTTACCTTGTAATGTTACTGCCTCTTACCGTTGTTCTGCTTAGAGGGCGGCAAAGTATTGCAGATCTGGGATCCAAGAGGACTTCAGCTCTGAGGTGTAATACTGAGGAAGAAATGTATCTTATTAATATACAAGGTCTGAAAGGAGAGATTGGGAAACAATCAGATCATTACGACCTAAACGCACTTAAGCTTTTTGCCCTTTAAGCTATGGGTGTTTGCTAGTAGTGGAGATGCTGTCAAGAGAAACAGCTTAATCGCGCTAAGCTTAGACATACAGCAATCCTGATTGATAGCTGTGGAAAGAAGAGTCCCAGCAGAAACACAATAACTGGAGCGTTCAGGATTCATCCCAAACTGGAACACTGCATGACTCATTTGGCATGAAGAGAAATGCTTTAAATTTAGACATACAATGAACAAAACATGGAAATGGATTAGCAGCATGGTGAGATTGATGACTGTTGCTATATTAGGTATTTTTATTACACCTTGAGATTTTCAGATTCTTATAAGCTTGGTTGTTTCTTTTCTGGTTTCCATACATAAAGATACAATCAGAGGCTAGATGAAATGGTTCAGACACTATCCCTTGTTCTTGGTCTTTTGCCTGAAGATGGGAGTGTATTTCCTAGGCAATGTAGGCAACTCTTTCCTAGGCAACCCTTTAAAATTATGTAAACGGAGACATTTATGAAATGACTCTCTTTAATTTGTCACAGATCTGTGGACTTAGCAATGACTCTTCTTCAGCCTTTCAATGCCTGGGAACTTTGTCTTTCACTGTTAATGGTAACAAGTTCAGTTAACGCAGACAAACCTGAAGAGAAAATTTATTCCTGCCCAGTAATTCAGTGCAGTGCTCCTGCAGGCAGTGGCTTACCAGGCAGAGGTGGAAGAGGTGGTCCCAAAGGTGAAAAGGGAGAGCCAAGTACAGAGCTATGACCATTTAGCAAGGTTGTATTTTTGACCATTTAGCAATATTGCATTTTTGACTTTGCTTATCATCCCTTTAGTCTTGTTTCATGCCTCCTTCATTCTTTCATGTTGTTGTTTTACTTCTCTCCTTCTGCCCCATTTACCTTTTGTAGGCTCTGCACAATTTCGGGAAGCTGCAAATGCTTTCTGCATTTATAATGCTACTCTAGATACTTGGCTTTTAATAAATAAAAAAATACAATACATTTTCACAGCAGCCCATAAAACAGAGATGTAATGAGATTTTAATCTGATTGTACCATTTGTACTCTGAATCACTTACAGAGTCTCCTACAATACCCTACTAAATGATTATTGCTTTTTCTTTCCAGGGGCCAGCTCTCAAAACCAGAAATCATGCTTGCTAGAGTTGGCTACTAATCTGATGGTCATAACTTGATTGCTTCATACTCACTAAGTGCCAACCACAGAATTCCCCCGAGGCACGATTTGTCAGTTAGGTAACTTTTTCATGCACTGCTGCAAACAGCAAATAGATCAGCAAGTGCTTTCTGTCATGTGGTAGAGCCAAGTCACCTGCTCTCCCAAGTTGCCAAATCATAGTTTCTATCCAAACACTTAACAAGTACATATGGAATCGTATACTTTCTTACCATATCCTGTCTGTCTGTGTTATCATGTGTATACTACACATCTTGGAATTAGAAAATTGCTTTTCAATCTCCAAGCAAACTTGCATCATTATCAATACCACTTGATATGGACTATGACATAAAATTCCAGTGGCATGTATTGATATTCTATATAGACATTTTCTGGTCCACATACCCTCAGTATGCCCTCTGAAGTTTCATGGTTGAAATAAGTAAAGCCAGCACTATGTGTTTCAACAAACTGCTTCAGAGATATCATTAATCTTATGATTTAGCCCATTTTCTAGATCATATACTGTGATGTGTGATTGGATTACAGCTGAAGTATATTGGCTTTCTGGTTTTAGAGCATGTGTACCTCTGCAATAATATGAGACAGCATTTATTGCATTGGATTTTCTGTGCCATAAGTAGGTGTAGTAAAGAATTTTTCATCAAAGTAATGCATTTCCTAGCAAATGAAGGTTCCCACAGGAACAATTCAATTTTCCTGAGATGTTTTTATTTTCCTTGGGGGGGGAGGAGTCCGTGTTTAGTACTCACTCTAAGCACTAAGAAAACATAGTGGGAGAAAAACTTAGAAAACATTTAAACAATTTTATTTTAAATCAAACTCTAGGAGAAGGATTGAGAGGTCTACACGGTTTCCCTGGAAAAGCGGGACCTCCAGGAATAAAAGGAGATTTAGGACTACAAGGAGAGAAAGGCGAAAAAGAAGAACGTAGAAGTAAGAAATAAATTTCTCGTGTTTCGATAATCTGGTTTTCAACCTTTTAGTATATTTTCTAAAAAATATTTGTGTTAATGTCTGGTATTCTTATAACATCATTTGAGGAAAGGTGTGATTTCCAGAAGTGTGAGGAGCAGAAAGATAAACCATCTGTTACATAGGAGATGAGTTGACCAACATAACTGAGGGAAAAAAGTGTCTGGAATAAGTCACTAGTTTATTGTTGTCTGTGAGTGAAATAACAAACCCTCTATCTCATATTATAAACAGAATTCTTTCTTTCATTCTTTGCCTGTTCATGTGTGTTTTACTTCAACTTTAATTCATTTAAAAATGTGTGTTTAGCCTTTGAGAACTGGGCTTTTCCCTCTGACTAGAAGATGACTTTAGCAGCCCTAAGAATTCAAAGCCCACCCAAGTATTTATCCCGGTCAGGGCTAAGGCTCTTCTAGTGGGACAAATTCCCATGGAACAAACCTGCAATGTGGCCTGTGGTTTCTGCTCTGGAAACCAAATAGCTCTCTCGCATGGCATTAGGTTACAGGAGAGCTAAGCATCTCGGAGACAGTTGCTGTGTAGTCATTTTAATATAAATTACTAAATAACACCCTTAACTCCTACTTGTAGTAACCGATGACCCGCAGAGACAAGTAACTGCTTTGGAAACAAAAGTACAGGTTTTGGAGGCTGAACTAAATAGATACAAAAAAGGTAAGGTCCGGTCATTGATTCGTTTGCTTTTTGGCCTGGTAAAATGATGGGCATGCTTGTGCTGGAGAAGGGACTGAAGACAGCAGGTTGAAACAAATATTTCAAATTTCTCTTGTGTTGCTCGCGGGAGATGGTCATGAATTAAATGCTGTCTCACTGAATAAGTCCTTCCTGAACTGACCTGCCAAACTGTAAGGATCACTTTGCCAACATACAGGGCAGGGGCTTCGTTACACGCGCTGCAGGGTCAGCTACTGTTCCCTGGGTCCTTGTGCTTTAAGCATTGCGTTACATTTCTCTTACTGCCTCGGTTCTAGGTAATTTTCTATGAGTAGATATGGATTGGGATGCTGGCTGCAAGTAATTTCTCCAGAGATACTGTCTGAAAACTTTCAAAGAATGTCTCATCAGCGCACTGCTAGCCCTGGTACAAATGCTGCATTAGGAAAAGCACAAGGTCCATCATTGTTCTTAAATTAACTTGGGTGGAAATGACGCAGGCTGCAATTTACCACATCGCGAGCATCAGCAGAATAAAGTCATATAGCCCTGCACCCCCCACTGGCCATCCTCCCAAGGGAGTGTCTTCCCTGGAGAGACCGCAGCTTTGAAGCCATAGTTGTGTGTAAAGCCTGAAAGTAACCTGAAATTGGGGCAAGAAATTGAGGAGCACGGAGAGGCTGAACAACTGGCATCAGCCACCTCCCATTTGTCCTCCTGTTCTCATGATTCAGCACCCTAGAAAAGGGTGTCTGAAACTGTTGGGGAGGTTTTACCTGGCACAGAAGCGTAGCGAGGGTTCCCTGCCCACAAGAACATTGTGCTGGTACCATTCCCACAACATCAGGGGAAAATTTAACTATGCGTATGTCCCAGTTTTTGTATCATTGTTATAAGGTGACAGACTCCCTTCACACTAATCCCAGAAACCTATTAATGACAATAAGATAAAATAACTTGTCCATTAAAGACAGCAACTGTGTTTCAAAAGAATTGCTGCTAAGCAGTTTCAGCTGCTAAATGAACAGGAGCTTCACTTTCCATTGGCTTTTCATGAAAGCCTGTCAAGCATGTGAGCTATATATTCCTACTTCTCCTAAGATAATTTATATTTTCCGGAGAAATACTCAGTCTCCCAGGCTTGCTAAAGCTGTCCCTGTGTCTCCTCTTTCTGCTCTGTTGCTTTAAACCCTGAATTTCGTGACAGTCCCTCAGCTTTGGTTTCTGTGATAAAGCTGGTGGGTACAGAAGATCTCCTAATTGCAGCTCAGTTCCTTTGATTTTAATTGATCTGTGGTTTTTGCATTGAAACCTGGCAAGCTATTTTGTCATGCTTGCAATTTGATTGTGAATTCCTTCAGATCTTGATTCAAGAGTTGTAATACTGTATGAACTGGAAGTGAAAATATTAGAACAAGACTTGTGATCCTGTTTCTTGTGAAATTCCAGTTTTCTTGAAGTGTGGGCTTGGTATTTCCAGGTGTCTATTTTGTTTGACTTCTATTGGATTCTGCCTACTACTTGAACAACTACTCTGTTTGTAGCTGGTATTAGCTACTTCTGAAGTACGATTGTGATGTGGATAAATAACTACAGCATGATCAATTTTTGGTGTAATACAATTATGTTCACTTTTGTTTCTAGCTTTGACTTTAAAGAACAGCAAGAGTATTGGTAAAATATATTTGTCTCAACTGGAAAAGAAGATACTTTTGACAATGGAAAATCCCTTTGTGCAAAAGATGGAAGTGCACTTGCCTCCCCTAGGAGCGAGGCTGAGAATACAGCTTTAAAAGACTTAAGACCTTCAAAGCCGGGTTATGTGGGGATATCTGATGAACAGACTGAAGGCAGGTTCATGTATTTGAATGGAGGAGCTGTAGCTCACACAAACTGGAATGCTGGAGAACCAAATAATCTAAAAAATGAAGACTGTGCAATAATACAAGACTCTGGAAAATGGAATGACATTAATTGTACAAATTCATGTACCTTAATTATTTGTGAATTCTTGAGCTGATGAATTTAAGAAAACCCAAAGTTTTTGCTCTCAATTATGTGGTTGATATAGAAGTTTGTTCCCATAAAGGTGTCCTGGAGCAACCAGAACCAGAGTATATTTATAATTGTTTTCTCTTTGACATTGTTTTAAATCTCCTAATAAAATACAGAATTAATTTTTTCAATCGCTATGAATTAAATTGTGTTTGTCATAGCAGTAGTAAGGCTAATAAGTTATGGCATGCTCAGCAGGCTGGTTGTTATACTTTTCTGAGTTCCTCATAAATGCAGCATGAAGGAAGCATTTTTTAATAATCTTGAAACTAATGAAAAATATTTATATGTTCTGTCTTTGAGCTGAGCTGTAAACTTGGAGAGATTACTGTCCACATGTTGCTTCTGATACATTCTTTTGTCATGTAAGTAACGGACAGTGCATACAGTCCTATGTTATTTCAGTATTTAGTGATGGCTTTGCTCCTAGTGCGCTTTTACTCTAGTTCTAAAATTGACTAATAATGACCACTTAGAGCCTAGAGTGGTATTTGTCATCTGGGTACAGAGGTCCATTGCACACAAGTAATTACTGATATGCAAATAATTTCTTTTTTGAAGTTTCGGCTATTTTCGTGCTCTTTTTTTTCCATGTGATAGGAAAATGAAATGTGCTGTAACTACAAAGAGGAATAAAACAGTAAAACGCCCAGCTAGGTTGCTTTGTGTGCAGCAGAACAATCACAAGAAAAGATGATGATCTTTTTTGGCAATCTATAGGCATCATTTGAAGTACAGGAGATGTAGATCAAGATTTAAATGCAGTAGAAAGCAGAAAATTTTTGACTTAAATTAAACACAAGAGCCTACTAGTTGAAATGTACTCCAAGTGGAATTTAGCTCATGCAGAAAACCAGCAAAAGGCCTTATTTACGTGAATAGGTCCTGAATGTGAGAGAAGTGATACCATAGGCTTTTATGATTTTCTTGATGGGAGCTTCTTTCACCTCAAGTGAACTACAAAAAGGTGAACTACAGACTGGATTAACTAGGAATAGGTGAACACCGTGACAACAAACCCCAATACTAAAAGCTCGACAATTAAGAAAAATGTTCACGTGCAGGCTGTAAGTTTTTGACCATGGAAGAATATAAGATTTTCAATTCCTCTTCCACGTAGTTTAAGACATGTAAGCTAAGTATGTCTATGGAGAGAAGGACTGTGTCTGTGCTGGCAAGTTATGTGGACCCATGGGAACATAGGAACATATCTGTACGGAGGAGCACTTGGTGCCCAGCTCATCTGTTTTATAGCTGTTATTTTCATTGCCTAATTCCATGTCTACCTTTTGTAAGTAATGACATTTCTTTTCTCTGCACCAGGTTATACAGGTACAGCAAAAAAGCAAGTACTGAAATTGGTGAAGGGTATGAATTTTCAAGAGTATGTTTTAGCTGCTGATCTGCATCATGTTCTCCTTGTCATTACTGGCACCGTATCTTTTCAGTTCTCAAGTGAACTGCATTCCTCATTAACTGGTGTCCTGCAGCTATGAAAACAAGAACTTTTAAAATTTTGCCTGGGAGTTTTTAATCAATATTTATTATATGAAAATGCAGGATATGGTGCTATATTTAAAAGACAGATTTGGGTTAATTTAGGACAAGAAAGAGACATTCTAGAGAGTACACATGATACTGTGGTGCTTCCAGGTTTAGAAATCACTGGTAATTCAGTCTCCAATGCATTTATTTGGAATGATTATGTAAGTCTACTTTGAGATTGTATCCAAAAAACATTGTGATATGTTTTGTGACCATTTCATTTGGAGCTGGACTAAGAGCAAAGATGTGTTATGCCCTCAGTGCATCAGCCAGTAGGTTACAATGGCTAAACTGCTGATTTGAAGAAGATTTGGAGTGCTATTTTGCAGATGTGAAGAGTCGTGTTCTTTCAACTGAATTTTTTTAGAAATACTATTCCTAATTGCCGTGCCAGTCACTGTCTCAAGAGTCCAGCTCTGAAATGTAATTTAGACTAATTTTTACATGATTTTGCTCAGCAAATCTCCAATACGGTTGTTAGAAATTTATGAAGCTTCTTGTAACCTTATGTTAAGATTGTTTGTGTTCAGAGAGCACTACACATCATTCAAATGGGATCCATGCAAACTGCAAAACTGTTTGCAGGTAAGTGCAAAAATATTCTTATGCTAAAAACACTGGGAGTTCACGAAAGCAGAATGGGAGAACATTCGTATTGTATGCTCAGTTTCATACAGTCCCAAGTTATCAGATAACTAACTTTTTTACCAGGCTGTGTATGTGAAAGATGTATTTGGCCCCAGCAAGGATATTATATAAATAGCAAATTCGAGCTGCATTTCTTGAATCTGCTTGAAGTAAACGCCCAGTCAGCTCATCCCTTGGGTCCTTAAGTTCTCAGGCTTCAGTCTGGTATCAGTTCTCCCGTTCCCAGCATTCCCTGTCTTGTAGGTTTACCCTGGCGTAAACCATCTCAAGGAAGATGGTTCCTCAGCTGAAACACCTCCTGTGCAGAGGGGAAGCCACTAGCTTCCCTTCCTTTCTAGAAAACCAAACTCTGCTCTGTATTATGCTGATGAAAATCCATCTCTGGTGGAGTTGCCCTAGAAATCATCTGTGTAAGTGAAAGTATAGCTCTATTAGTCTGGGCTTACCCAGTAAACTGTCCTGTCCTGAGCCGTTGCTCAGAGGAGCAGAATAGCAGTGCTGAAATCTGTGAGATCTGGCAGGCCATTGCGTGGGAGCAGGCTGATCTTCTCAGACTGGACAAAAGTCCACAGGGCAGGAGCAAGACCTGGAAATAGAAAATGAGCTTTTATTAAGTCGTATTACTTGAAACTTTCAAACTCAGATCAGATGTGCCCTAAGTTCTGACCTTTCTCACCATGCATGTTAGGAGCACCTTTGTTTAGGGACACCTTTTTTCAGGAGGTGCTGAAAAAGAGAGAAAGGGTTTGAAATTGTGTTCTGTTATCTTCCAAGAGGCTTAAATCAGCATCCCTGATGACCACTTAATCTTGCATTGATTATGAACTAATCTGTATTTGCTGTTATACCCCTGATTAGAACCATCTCATTTGGTGCTAATGTGACCTCCGCAGAGCTAGGAGTAATTCAGGAAGAGAGCAGCATTTGTTAATCAGGTGCCGAGTTTATCTTTCTAAAACATAGCACAATTTCAGGCTAAGTACACGCTTAGGAAGAGCTATCCTGTCACATGTGAACAAACACAACCTCTGAAAAGCTCTTTTCCTTCTCTTTATTTTTCAAGTGGCAGTTTTCAGTGGGAACTACAAGGTGGAAACAGGAAGCTATTTCAATCAGTAGCAACTCGTACTCACTGCTTTATTTTTTAATCACAACACATAAATATGGGGGCAGGGGTGGTTAACTTATGCTCAGAGCAGAGGAGAACCGTGCCCTTTGCTCTGGCTTGTTTCCCGTTATGGAAGAAGGCATCACCCTCTTGTGTGAAACATGCAGAGGAGAAGCGTTACGCAGGGAAGTCTGCGGCTTTAGCGCTACCGAAGTGGCCCTACCCTTTGGCCCAGCACCGGGACACATAAGGAAAGAAAGATAATTCCTGGATTGTAGTTTGGCCAATAATGCCGAGGAGAAGAAATAAGGCCGGAGAGCCTGGAAAGCTAGGTGCAGTCTCATATCTCTCTTAAGCTCTCTGCCAAACCGCTCAGCACTAGCAGCATGACTGGATCCTCTGCGTTATCTCTAGGGAATGAATTTATCCTGAGGCACCTACAGTTAACATCTCTTTTTATGGTCTGTGGCCCTAGTGATGTTTCAGACATGTGTAGCTTAAGCTGTTTAGATCAGTGCTTCAGGGTAGACAGTTGTGAGAGCTTTTTCCTGGCTGGCTGTGTGCTCTGGTTTGTTTACATCTTCAACTAGCAGCACAGTTTGTCCCACGGAGCTGAGCTCGTGCGTTAATCCTGCAAGAAGCTTCTGGCAGCTTTGCAGCAGGAGGAAGACTCTCCTGTGTTTAACCGGTTGCATCCTCTTCCAGGGTGTTTAAACACAGATAAAACTTCAAGCAGAGCAGCTGGACTAAGTATATAGAATGTGAGGGCAGTAGTCAACCCACATTTAAGTGTCTGATTTCAGAGAGTCTGAGTTGGGCTTCATGGAAATGGGTCTGCATCAGCTCAGCAGTGCAGCAGACTGAATTTCAGCATTTCATTGCAGCCTTAACAGAAAATGTTACTACAGAGCTGCAAAAAATGCGTAAGTATGTGTACCGTCTCACAACATTCAAAACCGCAAAGCTGCCCTCTCTTCCTGTGTGTTGCTTTGCCTTAGTTTGGTCTCTTATTTACCCTGTTGTTTGGATACTCATAGCAACTGTACCATGATGAGTCCCAGTTGTTTACATCCCTAACTGCCCTACTCCATCTCGCAGCTTGTACTTGAACACATTTCAGAGATGTGCCAAAGGCAGTGAGAAGGGGAAGAGGGATTAAACCATCTAGTCCTGCTGCCTTGTTGCAGCTTTCCCCGTCAGGCTTTCCGTGCTCACTTGGGAGAGCTCTGGACAGCATCTCGCCCCCTTCCTCCCACCTGCACTGTCGGGCTACAACTGTTGGCCACCTTTGCCTTGTGCTCGAGCTATGTACAAAAAAAGGCTCTATGCAACCTTCCCTCCTGCCCCAAGAATTATTCCCAAGTGTGTTCTTGATTTGAACTTTTGTTTTGATAGAACAATGGAAGCTAAACTACTACAAGCTGCTTTAGCTGAGACAGGTGCAGCATTTCACCAAATTTGGTTGGAAATCCTGAAACCTCTTAAGCAACGTCCTAATGAATACGTTGGTTACTGTCTTGATTATCTCCTACCTTGCGCTTTATGGATCCAATGACACCTGCGCAAGGGTGTCCCACTCGTAAGTGGTTTGATCAATGCTACTTTGCTTACAGATCACCACCTTTTAACCCCTCTGTCCTCTTAGGCCCTCTTCACTCTGCTTAAGCAGCCAATATGCATTCACGGAAGCAAGGTAAAGAAGGTACAGATAGGAAAAGAGGAAGCAAGTGATGCATTTTTAAACCTTTTTACCTCTTTACCTTTTATTATAGAAAGCTACAGCTAACCTGAAAAAAGGGGGGTATTAATGGTACTTCCTAAGCCTGCTAAGTAGATCTTCTATTTGTGTATCAAAAACTAGTAAAGCAAATATTATCTTGAAGCCTCAGATTGCTCTCTATGCGCTGTTATTTTCTAGTACCTGGTGTTTAGCTTCAAGCTGCAATTGCCAGCATCTGGAGAACCTTGGTTTTCATTTTCAAGAGTAAAGTGCATTTCTAGCTTTCATGACTAATGGTGAAAAAAGCTTAAAAGCCTTTCCATTGGAAAGTTCTACAAAGAAAGTGAAAATGTTTGTTTCCTTTTAATCTCATGTTTTAAATTCTATCTTAAAGCAGAACCTGTATTTTTAACAAATGGGGATTAAAAGTGTTGGGAACTGTATGGCAGGACTCTGTAAAAGCTGCCAGCTCATCGCACAATAGCAGTTGTAAAAGCTATTTAAGAAATGTTTCGAATGTTGCCTACAATGCTTAAGTGCATTATATATCACTTCACTGAAAATTGTATACTGCGCTCTGTCTCGAGTTGTGGGGAGCTCTCCAGTGGTTTTGAATGCTGCAGCCCTGAAGTTTATCTTTGTCGAATGCTCTCAGAATGGTTCTGAATTTGACCTTTATTCTGGCAAATTGTGCGAGTCGTTGGAAAGTATAATAGTTTACATCATTTATCTCTGTTACAGTGGCACAGTATGTTACTCTGGAAAGGTAAAAGAACATAAAAGATGGAAGTTATTACAGCAGCACAGTAAGGGCTGGGGCCCCGAAGCACCGCTTGGCGCTGCTGCCCAATCCCCCCCACCCCAGGGGAGAGAGATCCGCTCCTCTGGAGGTGAAGCACAAACGCACTGCGCCGAATTGCGGGAGCTGGATGGACACACGGCTGCGCTTCTCCAGCCCAGTCAGCTGCTCAGGAGCTCTGCTTTTCATGGAAACTGAAACAATGAAGTGCCTTAATATCTATCTGCTCCCAAAGAGGTATAAAGTGTTCCTCTATACTTTTGCACTAATTAGAATCTAAAAAATGTGCCATTACAAAAGAAACAGATTCAGTATATTAAATACTATATGCTTCAAGCAACACAATCAGCTAAAACATACAGAATTTCGTGTTCAATCTCCTGAAAAGTTCTGTGCAAAGTGAAATTCTGTAATACCCATTGTCTTAATTTCCAGCTCATAACAGCAATAACAACCACGATACGTGGTGTTTCCTGGGAATTCATTACCAGTTGGGGTCCCTTCAGTAAGATGCAAAGCAGCTTCATTTTACTGTGACCATCAGACCTTAACAGCGGCTTGGTGAGTTTATTATTTTCATTTGTAACTCTCTATTTTCTGCCATGTGTTTTCAATAACAAGTTTCTCCCAAGGACTTTGCATTTCAATTGCAAATAAAATGTTGTCGATGCTTTTGGATATATATGTTGTAACACTTACCAGTGAGACGCTAGATGGGCCATTTCCCAGCAATAACAACGCAATAACAGTTTAGCAGGATTTTTTTGGTATCTGCAGGCTAGATTATTTTAAATTGATAACAAGGGCCAGGTGGCTGTTTATAAGGGCAAGATATGAATTACAAGCATATGTTTCCCGGGCAATGTTGGCCAGTGGCTGTTCGAGCATAAATTGCTTCCTATTACCACTTTTGATAGGAGGGACACGGTACAGTTCATCTCCATGGTAACACAATATGGCAGGACACCTCTATGATTACTCTTTGCGCTATTTCCAGTAAAAAAAGGCAATATTTACTCCATCATGACACTACTAATTGATATCGCAGTGGGTAATTTTGTGGTGGTGTTGACCAAGGGTTAGGAATCACCGCCCATCCTGTTGTGTGGTATTCCCACAGAGGGCTATGTGCTTAGCATGGAAGATTCAAGGAGGAATTATACAGTCAGTAATATGGCCTGCAGGATAGAAAAGTGAATTGATGCTTTGGAAAAAAACAGGCTTCCTCAATGATCCTAGGGATAGCATCTCTCTCAACTTTAGTTTCTCTAGCTGTGAAATAGGTAAGATACAGACCTTCTAGAAATCGTTATTAGGTTGTGAAGTTAGAATGAGATTATTTCTAGGTTTCTGTTTGTTTCTAAAAGGACAAGACAGAAGCTGATTACAGTATGGTTAAATTTTTACTGAACGTGGAGAGAGAATATAGAAAGGGACAAGGGGAGAGTACTTGCCCTGCATGAAGGAAGGAAGAAGGCTGTGTCTAAAAATCTGCCATGTTAAGTCAAAGCAGGAGATGCTTGCTGCCTTTGTTTTAATGTGCTCTAGTTGATTTTTCTCTCATTTTTTTCAAGGCATAGAAACAATGGTTCAGTCAAAATGACGTGTCTAGCAACTTGCCTATCGTTTTCATATAATCCAAGAGGCTGCTTTGCTGATGTCCTGTAGTACGCTCACTATGAATCTATAGTTTAAATCAATTGCCTCAAGTATATGAGAAAGAAGGAATCAGATATAATCACAGAATGGCAGGGGTTGGAAGGGGCCTCTGGAGACCGTCTAGCCCAACGCCCCTGCCAGAGCAGGGTCACCCAGAGCAGGCTGCACAGGGCTGCGTCCAGGCGGGTTTTGAATTCTCCAGAGAAGGAGACTCCACAGCCTCCCTGGGCAGCCTGTGCCAGGGCTCTGGCACCTCACAGTGAAGAAGTTTTTCCTCATGTTTGGGTGGAACTTCCCGTGTTCCAGTTTGTGCCCGTTGCCCCTTGTCCTGTCACTGGGTGCCACTGAGAAGAGTCTGGCCCCATCCTCTTGACACCCGCCCTTGAGATATCAGTAAGCATTCCTCAGGCTGAACAGCCCCAGCTCCCTCAGCCTTTCCCCACAGGAGAGAGAATCTGAAAACAAAGGACAAGTAGTTTTTGTGTTAACATAGTTTTAAGGTTACAAGCTTTTGGCAGGAGAGAACTATGCCTGTTTTTTTTAACAAAAGGTCTGAAAAACCTGGTCACCACTTTTCTTGATAGTGTAGTTTGAATTTGCTTTTCCTAGAACGGAAAATAGATTGAAAGGGATGTGGGTTTTTTTTAATTGAATTGTTTGAAGGCTCTTTTTTTCCTATTTTTGTCTTAAGCGTACATTTTCTGTACTTTGCAAGAACGATCCTGTGCCAGGGCTGTTCAGTACAGTCTGGTGGAGCCAGCTCTTTAAAATCCACTACTCCAAGCTCTGTTCCCCAACTCTGCTGTCCTCCCTTTAGGAACCTCATCATCTATATTCAGCATTCCTCCTTCTCCTCCATCCACCTGCTTACACTTAAATCTAGACATCTCTGCCCTGGGATCCATTCCCCAAAATAGGAGTGTATTATTAAGCTGACAGCATGTCACCGATACAGTGTTTGTTCATAAATATAAATATGTCTCATCAACAATTACATTCTTCCTGTAAGATGCTTATCCTCAAGTTAAAGTGGCATAAGTCTAGAATACACACAGCAATAATACAAATTTTAAGACCTACCCACAGCAGAACTTGTATTCCTCCAGTATTAGCAGTGTAGTGACGTACCATACTCTACGTTTTTCATCCTATTCCTGCATCAATGCACCGTAAAGTAGCATAAAAATTATTTTATCAGTGTTTCTTATTTTCCAAAGGCAGGGGGACTGTTGACTTTTCCCTGTTTATTGTTTAGATTTGTCTCAATAAAATTAAACTGCAGGTGGGGAGGAGGCAGCACTTTATCCATTAGATTGTTTCATTACTTAATAGGTGACATGTGTTTAGTTCCCTGTATTTCTGATGAGGGCTTAAGCTGATGCCAATGAGTCCTCTTAAAACTGAGCATAGGCACCTAAGTCTGGATGATTTTAAGATCTGTAACAGCAGAGCAAATAGATTACAGTGGAAATACTAGACAAACATAAAAAACAAATGTTGCTTTGAACAAGGTAAAGATGGAGAATTGACCGCACCTGCTTACCACACAGATGGTGTGCCAAGGGCAAGCTCAGAGAGCTGATGTCGGGAACTTGGAGCACAGTGGCACATTCCAGATTGATGTCTCACAGATTGCTAAAATAAACTAGTGTGGCTGTGCAGCACTGCATTTTACGTGAAAGTGTGGCATAGCTTTATGCTGATTGGGCTATGATAAGATTGTTAGTAATCAGCTCCTTTCAAAACAGTGTGCTGAGCAAAATGGAGAGCTCACCTTGTTTTCTGAAAATTAGAGGTTTGAAGGCTATATAAAATTGCTTCTGGTTTTGAACCCACCTTGGCAGTTATTAGTTTTCAAATTATTTTTTTGAGGGTAGCGTGCATGGCTATAATAAGAAGCAGTCTTTCTGGGTACACGGCATCTTTGAAAAGCAGATTCCATTTTTTTTCCAAGTTCTCCTTTGCTAATAGTTGAGCAGGCCATTGTGGGGTTTGGCTTTAATTCTCTGGTATTAACAACATAGCATATTTAATGCATTAGGGGACATCAGAAGGAATCTTATTGTTCTACTTAATGACAGAAAGAAGGATGCAGTATCTGGGGCCCACCGAAACCATTAGAGCTCCCTGGCTGGGCTTTATGGGTGTCACCCAGCTAAAAATCTTCAGCCATTACCACACAGATTTACCTGTAAATTTCAGAATACCGAGCCTTGTAGCTATTCCACAGGGGTGTCTGGTTGCAGAAAAAATATTTACTTACTTTCTTCCTTATTCTAGTATATTTATTTTCCCTAATTCTCTGCCACATGACCAAGGAAAGTAAATCTAATGACTAAGTAACCTCTCACGTTGGATTATGTATTAGATTTCTTATCAGCTTCCATTGTGTAAGTATAATCTGACTCATGGGAGAAGAACTGTTATCAAATGTATGTTTCTTTAAAAGTTTTGGTAAAAGATAATAAAGTTTGTCTACATCTTAAGCCATTATAAGCCATGTTTTGCTCATGCCACGCTTTTCTGAATGGACAGAGATAGTGTGTAGCTGATGGGGCTTTACTGACTTCCCTGATTAATGTTTCCAACTCTTTCTTTTTTTTCTTTTTTTAAGTATAAACTGTGTTAGGTAGAAGAAATAGTACAAATCTGCAAAGATTTATCCTGTGGTTCATGTATTAAAGAAGTTGCACGTATATGCGTGGGGAGGATGTATATGGGCAGTGATACCACAGAACAGTATTAACCATTACAACTGTTGCAGAGTTGCCTAGAAACTGGATCTGCATGAGATTGTGTTCTGGTAAATTAGATTCCCAAGAACCTGGGCACCTAATCATTTAAAATATTACTTCCCAAAATCTGGATCCATTAAGTTCCACCTTATCTTGCAACTGCAGAAAGTTCTTAGAGCTGTAGATACCCCAGAGGTCTGCCGCCATTCAGAAATGGGATTACCCATGTCTTGATTGTGCTGAATTACCTGGTATCTGTGCTATTCCCAAATCGCAGCAGGATTCAGAAACAAGGTATCTTACCTACTGGGTACCATCTAATCCACATTTTATCTTATACACTTAACACCAGTTCTTTCATCTACCTCATTTGGACGACAGAAGGAAATAGTTTCAACAACTGTGGTGGGATAAGAGGTTTTGTAAAATGACTGACCTGCATTCAAAGCTTTGCTGCATATCAGGTAGAGGAAGGACTTGTATGTTATAAACAATCTATCTTCATTTGCGAGTGTTAATTGGTCATTTGCTAAAAAGGACACTGATATCTCCTCAGTTTGCTTTTTGTTTGGGGTTTTTTGTTCGGTGGGGGTTTTGGGGTTTTTTGGTGGTGTTTGGGGGGGGGGGGGGTGTTGGTTTTTTTTTTGTGAGGGAGGACAGACCATGCTGAGCACTTTTAACTGCAGGACGAGGCTCACAGTTGTGAATGGAACTTAAGTTACTTCTAAAGGGGATCCTAAACATATCTCCTCCTTTGGTATTTTCTCTTAGCTAAGTCAGCCAGTTGATATTAGGCATCTCTTTATTTGTTGAACAAGGAGCCTAAAGATGTTAGCTTGCAGCTGTGCATTCTGCTGAGCAGAAAGACACTATAGTTTTAGGGATCATGACAAAACTTAAGTAGTTTTGGTAAAAAGCAAATGAAAAGCAGAAACCATTCTATCCTTAAGAGACCACAGTGTAAATTGGCAAAACGGAGAAAAGCTGCAAAGCAGAGGTATTTCTGTCTTACAGGTGAGGAACTGATGTGTTGGCTTGCTGAGGTTCACAAAACAAACCTCAGCTAGGATCAAACATAAACGTCCTTATAGTAGAAGGCATCAGAACCAGAAGGAAGTTACTCACAAGATCCCAATCTTTCTTGCTGGGAAACCAGAGGACCAAAGCCTCTGGTGTCTTTTTTACTTGAAAATGTTGTCCATTTGAGGATTTTGTGCATGTATACAGATTTTTCCAGGATCCATCTCTGACCAAGCGAGGATCAGCTGTACTCTATATGCAAAAGAGACCAAATGCTCACAGAGACGTTGAGTGTACGCACAGCTAGAAAACGATATTAAGGTAAGAACCTCAGAGGCAGAGATGGGAAGCAAAGTTTAAAATTCTGATTATCAGGTCAGACTCTGTCTGGAAGGTAATGTGCTTCCCTAATTAACAAGAGCACCTTTCCTTCTACAAAAACCACTGGTGGTCATAAGTCATTTTTGCTTTTTTAAAACAAGAAAAAAATTGTTACAATATCACTTAGGATCACCAAAAGTTTCTTTAAATTTTTATACATTTCGTATGTGTCTACAAATCTGGAGTTATCTGTTAGTTCTAGGTTGGTTTTTCTCCAACTTTGGCTTTCTATTCTTATAAAAGAAAAAGAAATTTCTCAACCCTTAAAATGGTTCTCAGTATTTGCATAACAAGTGTGTAAGCAAAACTAAAAAGGCTCATTCGTGCCCTCATCATCCAGTCTCCACTTCAGTGGTGTCATTTAACAAACACAACACTATATAAAGGGGACTTGTGCAAACTGCTTTTTCATTTCACTTTGAAGCAGAAGGGTAAGTTGAATTTCCTTTTAATAAATCACAAGGAACTTCAGCTAGAAGGTAAACCTGTTCCTTTTCATTTCCGTGGTCATATTTACATTTTAAAATTAAGTTTTCCTTTATTAGTATTTTTTTACTTTGCTTATATTAGCAATTTTAGTAAATGAGGAGATGCCTGAAGGACACTAGATTGCAATGACTGATGAAGGTCATTAAAACTGGATTAAAACTGAAGAGCTGTTTTTTTTCCATTTTGCTATATAACTGATCAGGACTCTGACTCTGCATCACAATCCAATTATGAGCTAGAAGCAGTAGTCCATTCAAATGTAATTCCCTGAATGATCAGCACCAGAGGAAGAGTACCTGTGTAATTGCATTTCCTTATCTCAGAGACGTAAGTATTCCTAGCCACCTGAGGTAGGTTTCCGTTAGGGACTTTAATAATCCGCTCTCCGAGTCGTTGGCGAGCATTGTCAGAGGTGTCTGCTAGCCTTCAATATAGTAAAGGGTAAACAACTCGAGACACTTCAGATTCAACACACGAAACTCGACAGCACTTTTAATACAGCACGTGTTCTCAGGCGGATTTGAAATTTCCACTCATTGAAGTGGAAATTCTTGACCATGAGGAATAGACGCTGCTATTACTTAAACAGGTTCTATACACAACAGAACGCTGAAATTTATGACATAATTGAATATTCTTACGTTCAGGGGTATGTCCCACTGAATCGATTTTGATTAGATATTTCTCTAGAAAAACAAATGAACTTTACCCTCAAAAATAGTTGGTATTGATGCAGATTTAGAATAATGTCAAAAGCTGTCTACAAGAGTCAGTCTGGAAGATGTAAACAACACTTTTTTTAAAAAGCCCAGTCCAGTTTTAGTGTATCCATTTAATAAATGGTAATGATAAACTGATATTTTGATTCTGCTTCGCATATATGCTTTGAAATAAATTCCTTGTTTTAACTGATGAATGCAGGTGTTAATAATCTTGCAGCATTCAAGCCAACCAAGATTTTATTCTCAACTTTAAGTGGAGCTGGATTTAGGACATATTATGTGTCAATTAAAATGATCTTGTCAATTCTGAATTTTTTTAAGGATGGAGGTTTTTAAGAGAGTGTAGTACACGATCCTCTCTAATTCACGCCAAAAGAAAAGTGGTCATGGGTATTAAGTTATAGGTTTGGTATGAGAGTCAACCCATCAGGGTCATCTCATTAGAAAGGGATACCCATTCTAGCATCTTGCACCTGTCTTTATCTCTCTCATTATTTTAACTGAATGATGCCAATAACTGGCTATCTCCATGCCATAGTGTCTTATAGTCCATCAGTTCAGGTTTCAGAACCGCACAGCGTTACCAATGCTGCATACCCTCTAGCTGCATTGTAAACCCGTGATCTATAGTTTCAGAGTGCTTTTTAGTCACGATATCTCAGCACTGAGATTATAACCCTACTTAATGTTATATCTGAAAGGATAAAATAAGATGAATAGGCCTGTTGCCAACCAGCAAAAATGTATTTTCTACAAGACTAACTCTGACATTTTCAAGCTTGTGGAATTTTCTTCGAAACAAGATAGGAATGTCAATTGAGCTATAAAATTTTGCCCATGTGGAAAACACTCCATCAGTATGCTTATTTCAAACAAATGTGCTTAAATAGGACTGTGCTTAAAGAGATTGCTAACTAGCTCCAAACCAACACAACCACCGCTGTAACAGATTGCGCCTTTCAGGTTGGTAGCATACGCATCTATGTTTCATTGAGCGATTATAGCCCTTACAGACAACTAATGGCTTAAGTGTGATCAGTTACATCTGAGCCCATCATTTCTCAAGGATTAATCCAACAAATAGTCAGTGAAAGGAAAAGGATGGTTTGTCTTCACTACTCCCAAATATGTAGCTGTCATTCTGTAATGAGCATACTGATCTGTATCAGTCTAGAAACAGTTTTGTGTATAAGCTGTGCGACGGTAGCAAAATAAATCTGGGAAATCTCTTATACCTAAACTATAGACTTTACTGAAACAAGGAAAGAATGTAAAGTTCAAGATGGGACAAATGGGGGGAGTGGGGGAAGAGGGAGAGAAAAAAGTGTTCAATTATATAAGCTAATGCCTACAATTTCTTACAGAATCATTGCCTGACAAATATGTGGGTTTTCTTACAGCTGGCCTGAGCAATCATGTTGTCTTACTCATCCTACGTGCTCACAGCGGTAGCTGCTTTGCTAGCGACTTGCCACGCTGTGTGTAAATGTCCAGGAATTCCTGGGCTAGCTGGTATCCCCGGACTGCCTGGAAAAGATGATCTGAAAGGACGGCGACTTCAGCCAGGTAAGTAAACTTCCCTTTTTTGCAATAAATCCTTGTCATGACGGCTGCATGAATAAAAACAGTTCACAGAGAAGGACACGTACCCTTGAGGAAGCAGCTGCGTTAAGCAGATGAGGGAAAACTGAATGGAGGAAATAGTTTAATATTTTTTTTTTTTCCTAAAAGATAGGCCTCCTCTCTCTTCTGGGAGAAGAGATGAAATGAACAGGTTATCAATACTTAAACATATAAATATAATATAAATATACATATCTTTGTAGTGCTTTTCTGTTGACTTTCCAAAGGGAATTGCTTCTTTCAAAGCAGAAGCTTTTTCTTTTTTTTTAAGCATGAAGAAAATGTTATTTCAGTATTTACAAGTGTAATTAAAAGGCTTCTGGCACGTTTCTCTAGTATTCAAAGACGGTATGTGCAAAAGTAGTTTGGTAAGGAACGCACTTTGCACTGTGTAATTTTCTTTCTATATAGAAATGCTTTCTCCAGGTCCATTACCAAGGCTACACACTATCACAGTTATTCATAGATGTAACACATTTCAGTTTGAGATTAAGTTCTGTTTCATCCTGAAGTTTCCAGAATATGCATCAATTGGAAAGAAAATTATGCTTCTCTTTTCCAGGTCTTGGAGGGCCTCCTGGAAAAGATTGTCTGTCTTGGCTGCAAGGTGAGAATGGAGAAACAGGGGATATTGGACCACCATTTGGAAAAGGCTGATGCCCATGTAATGTTCTGTCAGTCAAATGGACTGTCTTTATTGGGTCAAATATGTTGTTTTTTACTGACTGTGAAGTGCAGTAAGAGTTGCAATATTGCAACTCGGAGAGAGGGAGATGCAGCAATATTTTGTGCTTCTGCATTGCCATTTGCTTTAGTTGTGAATAATGGGAATGCGATCACGGGAGCACACTAGTAACTTTATTCTACGTGTAGGGCCTTTGTTACCCATGGAAATTTGTATGATGAAAAAAGTATCTGCCTTTACAGTGAGTTCCCATCTTTAGCAAGCAGTGCTGGATAGGCTGTATTTCATGCAATCTATGCAGAAACCCTCCTAGATCAGTGTGTATGGTTTCCGTTAAAATAAGATCCCGCTGTAAAAACCCAAACCATCCACCCAGCAGATTACAAAGAAAATGGTATGGTGCCATAGGAACTGTTCTGTCCCCAAAATCTGCCTTGTGCCTGTTCACTAACAATTATTAGAATGAAACAAATTCTCTTTGGCAAAGCCACTTTCACAGACATGACAAATATAAGGCTTCAATCTAGAAAAATTCCTTTTCTTCTGTGCAGAGGGGAATTATCAGCATTTCAGAGGGTTGGAGGTTTTTTTGCTTGCTTACTTTAATATAAGTTAACAACAGTGTGAAAAAAAATCTGGGAAAATATTTATTTTACGCCAGATGATTTTAAAAAAAATACATTGTGTGCTAGTTAGTTTTGGAAAATGATTAGTTTTATCCAAGGAGTTGTTACTGTCGGCAGAGCCTAGTTTTGCTTGATTTTATTTTTATCTGTGTAGGTCTACCTGATTTGCTGGACACTGAACTCATCGATGTTTTAGCAAATTTGAAACACCGACTTTCCAGACTTGAAGGCGGTAATTTTTCACATTTTTACTTTTTCAGCTCACAATCAAGTTTTAAGTGCAATAGGCAAAATTAATTATAGAATCATGACTTGCAGGAAAGCAATCACACTTGAAAACGGTTCTACATCCCAAAACTCCATTTTCTCATCCTAAGCGGGGCAGATCAGGACTCATTTTCCCTGGAGAAGCAGATTTCTCTCAGAAACACTAATGCACATTTAGTCAAATTTGATTTATTTAAAAAAAAAAATTCCAACTGATGTTGCACTTTCCACATGGATTCATGGGAACTCCTCAGCTTTGTACCACATTGCTAGCATTTTTATCTATCAGCAACCAGATTACTAGAGGTGGTAAATTGTTTTGTACTGAGGAGAAATTCACAAAAATTATCATTTCTCTGTTTCACTTGCTCAAATTTGAGGCAAACTGATCCTCTTTAGAGAGTACACACCATATAACAGGGCTGATAGCGTATGTAGCAAATGTTAGTGGGACATCCTTGCCTTGGGGATGACAATGGCAGATGGTCACAAGCAGCATAACAATATAGTTAGTGAACAACTAGTGAACGGGTAAAATTTTGAAAATCTTTATTCCTCTTCATCCTTTACTCTCATTCTTGCCCTCTCTTCCCTCCTCTGTTCCTCTTACTACTTTTAATTTTCTCTTCATCTCTTGATTTCTCTTTCTTTGCTTTCTCATCAATATGCCATAAGAAATTAAAAAAGCTAACTCGTTTTTTTCTTTTCATGTTTTAGTGCTTGCTTTGAATGGGAAAATAGAAGTAGTAGGAGAGAAAATATTTGCCAGCAATGGGAAGCAAGTTGATTTTGCATCTGCAGAAGCATCCTGTGAAGAGGCTGGAGGAACTCTTGCAACTCCCACGAATGAGGAGGAGAATAAAGCTATTTTGGATATTGTGAAACAGTATAACCGATACGCTTACTTGGGCATTAAAGAGGGTGAGATTTCAGGTCAATTTAAGTCTATAAATGGCAGACCTCTGAATTATACCAAGTGGCACCAAAATGAGCCTAATGGCAAAGGGACAGAAAACTGTGTAGAGATGTACACTGATGGGAGCTGGAATGACAAAGCGTGCAACCTGCATCGCCTCACAATCTGTGAATTTTAAAGAATGGCCTTTCAGCCACCTCAGAGTGTGGAGACAATGAAATGTCCTGTGTCTCAATTATTCTGCAATTATTCTATCTTTTAAAAAATCTAAAATTAATCATATTATGGTATTTTTTAACCTTAAGAAAATGCCAAATGTAGTAGGTGATTAACTTAATTAAAATGTGCCTAATCTGATGTGTTTGTCTCTTTTGGAGAGTTGGGAATAGCTCAGAATTAATTTTTCATGGCAGACTGTCTGTGCACTCTGCCTTTGTGAAGATTAGAGGAAAAAATCCAAGGTCTGACTTGGAATGTTAGAAAAGGCAGAAGTTAAAATTGCCCATGGGTTCATAGTGGAAGCATTTCCAAGTATTTAATAGTTTCTGCACAGTCTCTGCATAGAGATGCACAGAGGTTGACTTCACTGGAGCAATTATGGTCTCAGGTTTTGTATGTCTCTGAATTATAGAGCTTGTATTGTGTCATATTGAAGTATGCGCTGATTCATTCAGCATCCATATTTACCTTTTGTTTTATAAAAACATTAACAGTACCAGTTACAGTTAATTTTCTTAGTTTCAGAAGCTACTCTCTATAAAACACTAAGATAAACATTGCATTAGATCCATGTAGACATAGAAATATGTGTATAAAATACTAAAGATTGCATTTTGTTGCTAAACCATCACATTCCCTCATAAACTATGACCATTGCAGTGGTAGAAGGCTACTTGTCTTCTCCCAAACCGCTGAACTACCACATACAATTTTGGGGGAGCAGGTAAGATTGGAAGTTCAATCAGCTATTCCTCTGCTGATGCCATGCCAAGCAGCCACACATTTAGATTGTGACTCAAATCCGCTAGCATCAAGAAGCATCTTTTTGCAAAATATTTTCACCACGCAGTTTGGGTAGCTGGTGAGCAGTGGGAGCTCAGTAAAGTACCCCAAGTAGCAAATTCTCACACACTTACTTTGCAGCGAGGAAGCCTTGAGCTCATCTGTTATCATTTTCACACCACCTGAGGGAAAAAAAGGAAGCACCATAGTTAAAATACATGCATAAACACTCTTTCTTCATCTTCTCCTCCTCCCCCACATTTCACTCTGTGCAGGGAGCCCATAGGAACCTGGACTTGACTCTGGGCGGTGTTGTCCCTTGTCCCTAGCCTGCACTGAGGAAGAGATGGGATCTATTCACACGGTCGTTTCAAGCCCTGTCAAGTAGGAAAGCTTTAGCCTCTTCAGACGCAGGAGATAAGGGAGCGGAGGATTCACGTCCAGCATTGCGTACAGCACTCCTGCTGATCTCAGAGTGGACAGGGACTTTGAAACGGGAAAAGTACACCCAGTACCATGTTGGATAGATTTCCAAGGGTGAACCTGCTTTACAAAATAGCTTCCTTTGATGCCTACGACCACGGTACCATTTTGGCCCAACATTTCAAATGGGCAGGGAATAGATCATGCCATGATAAAAATTTTGACTCTCAGGTTACTTTGAGAAAAGTTAAGGCTAAACTAATACCTTTTAATTTTCCTAGGCTTAGCTCTGACCAGCTGCATTAAATCTGCTACAAAGAGTTGAAGGTTTACTTAAAACTACCTCTACTTCTTGTGTTTTAATTGTTAGTATTTTAATGATTAAACCTTGTTAGAAATTTTTGCGTCTTTCAACCATACAGATTCTTTGTTAGAGCAAGATGATTACCTGGCATACTAAGGCATCATGCTGGAGAAAGAGACAAAAAAATGCCACTCTACTAACATGATCTTTTATTATCTGAACCAAATTCACATATTCATTTACATATATCTCCAACTAGGTTTGGAGTATGCTATTGCTTTAGTTAATCAACTATTTATTTCCACTACATTTGTGTTTATAGAATGACTATACAAATGTCTTGTTAAAAGCC
The DNA here is from genome assembly GCA_009819775.1 of Phoenicopterus ruber ruber. Taxonomy (NCBI): domain Eukaryota; kingdom Metazoa; phylum Chordata; class Aves; order Phoenicopteriformes; family Phoenicopteridae; genus Phoenicopterus; species Phoenicopterus ruber. The sequence continues at coordinate 12,643,515 of CM020221.1, read as the reverse complement.
TTAAAGTGTAAAATCTTACAAATGGCTTAACGCAATATATCACTTATCTCTAAACAGATTTAGACTTCAAGACACCTGGGTGCTTTTTTTATCCAGTTAAGAAAAATAAGATTATTTTTTCAGTCAAAAGCTAATTCTTGTTACAGCAATAAGCAAAGCATCTAGGCTAGGTCTCAGAGTCCAAGTTCTTTCTGCCTAAGCCATTGCTGTTAGAAAAAAACCCAAACAAATCAAACACATGTGCTGCTTAAAAGCAAAAACCCCTCAGATCTGGTCAAAGAACGGCTGGGCAGCACTTTCCCCTCTATTATGGTTCACGCTGAGATCCGTAACATTTCAGGTAATTGAACTGAAGTCCTCAGTTATTTTCATAAAATACCTCCATGTGACATCGTACCCAGCTCTGCTCTAGTCTTCCCCTTATACCATTTTGGAGCAGCCCTCCTTGTTCTGTGTCTGAAGGCTTGACTACACCTCACCTATAAAACTGAGGATATCAAGGGGACATGTGCCGGTTTCCTGCCTTCTTTATGAAAAAGTGTGTGCGTGGACTTTTCTCTCCTAACTTTGATGAACTTCAGAGAACAAAAGAAAGTCCAGTGTCAACCATCATACGTGGAAGACATAAAACTCCCTAATAAAAGCAATATTCTACAGACAGGCTTGGAATGCATTTGTATCTGGTGAGATTCATATGTGGTAATTAAAATCCTGGTGAAGGTACATACTCAGCAGAATGTTACTTGATTATTCTTTGCAGTTCCCCAGAGGAACAGAAAACTATCCAGAAATCGTTATTTTGTTCTTTTAGGTGGCTCTTCTGTGTGTGTATAACCTCATCAATTTAAACCCTCAAATACTGTTTAAAACACTTACTTATCAGCATTTCAGTCTATTTTTTGTGAAAGATCCAAATTCTGCATTTATGTATTAACGGATTTTTTTTTTTTAATGGACAGAGAGGTCAGGCACAAGAACAAACAAAATAAATTGTTCCTCTGTTCTGTTATTACAGGATAAATAATTTTGATAAAATCTTTCCTTAAAAATGCAATGAGCAAAAATAATCCCTGATGCATAATGACCAGACCAGGAAAAATCCAGGTTAGTCTTTTTTTTCTTAATTTATAATAATTTGCTACAGAAAAGCAATCTAACAGTAAGATATTCAGAAAATAACTTATTCAATTCTCAAATGCTATAAAAGCAGAGTTTGAGAATTAAGATCTTTTAGTACAAGTTAAAAGGTCACAAAAATTCAGTCCTTTCTGAAGCAAATGCATTGCATATCACATAAGAAAAATTTAATACAATTGTTATTACAGTATATTTAACAGTGAGAGTTTTGTCTGGCCATAAAAATGGATATTGATTTCAGAGAGCATTCTCTCTGGTCTAGAGTGATATCCTCTTTTATAACTCTATGATTTAATTAGGTGTTTTAGCTTAGAAATACTCTCAGCAATTTTGAGCACTCAAAAACCTCTCCCCTGCCCCTGTCAATCCCTACCATATGTAAAGAAATTGACCTTTGATTACTGCAAATAAGTATTTTTTTCTGTGACTTCCTGACTTTTTGTAGAAATTTGATTAAAAAAACCCAAGCCTCATGGTTCTTGGGAAAATTGAGTTCAAATTCAACCTTATGTGAACACAGCGACTGGCAGGATGTGACAATGGCTGGCCAGGCCACTTTTTATCATCTTGTATAAATTGTGACCAGTGCCTCCTTTTATTTTTTTTTTTTTTTTCTAAATTTTGAAGCCAAATTTAAAGAAGAAAATTTTTATTCCTCTTTCTTTTCCAGAGAAAAGAACATATATGGTGGAAAAATACCACTACTTGCTGCCGCAATATCCTAGCAGTGCTGCAAATACAAAATGGGGTGAAGATTAGTCATACATTTTACATTTATTTGCAGCTTTTCTTTAGAAGAACAGTAAGTGCAAATAGAAGAAATATTTGCCACCAGGAAATTTGTTAGCTGGTTTTGAAACCACGCTGAGAAGTGGTAGAAAGACTAATGGCCCTAGTACAACTCTTATGAACCAGGGGAAAACAATGTTCTTGAGCATTGTGTAATGGTATAACAGACATGTTTGGCCCCCGAAGAGTGTCAGATTGCAAGTGATTTTCGTTATCAGAAGTTGAAATGTACTGTTATAAAATCATATTAACCTACACTTGTACAAACATATCTGGGTTTAAAGAACAGTCAATACAGGATTCTTGGAAATTAGAGTAGCACCTATAAAAATGATAAGGGGACTTGGATTTTAGTTGAAGTCCCTGTTAGGAAACCAGGGTTTGGCAGAATTTGGCCAGGTGTGATGCCAGGTGAAACCTGGAATGAAACTTTCACCCATCTCTGCCCTTGTGGCTCAGGAGCCAGTAGGAACTGCACAGCAAGGGTACCTTAACCCTTGAGGAGGCTGCAGCAATGGTAATTACAGTAGTAGAGACTGTAGCGAACATTTTAACCTTCTTCTGTAGATAATGGAGGACAACTGCAGAATATGTGGAATGATAGTTTCATCTGGTTCATAAACACAAGGATTTTTTTCTCTCTCCCTTTAGAATCCTGTTTTGCTATTAACAACTATTGAAGAGACAAGATATTGTCTTTCTTTTTATTGATTATAAACACAAAACTATTTCTTTGTGTTTTTCAGCTGAGCTGCACCAAGTGACATATCCAAGACATCTAGTGACCTCCACTGGGATCCTTCACACAACTTAAGTCAGCAGAGCAAGATGGCAGTAGCATTCATGAGCACTGATCACACTGTCTAAAGGTAAAATTAAGACTTTCTTCTCTAAAAGGCAAAAAATAGCCTCAGCCCTCCTCTGAGAAGGGGAGACACTAGGTCCTGCGTGCTCTGTGCTCTTCCTGGTATTCCCAGGCACAAGGGAGCTGCTGGGGACAGTCTGACAATGATTTGGAAGAGAAAAGAAAATACAGAAAGCACAGGACAAGGTGGTAGCAAGGTAGGATGGAAACAACAGCAGAACAGCACAAAGTCGATGTAAACAGAAAATAAGTGGGGTTTGGGCCATTTAAATACAAACTTGAGACAATAAGAAAAGAAAAAAAAAAAAAACTTTCTGGAGGTCAAGTATACAAAGGAATGGCTACCAAACAGGCTTATGGAAGGAACACAAACTTGCTTTCAGAAACTGAAATTCAACTTTAGTGTCTGTATTTCTTGAAGCAGCATTGACCAACTTTTGTTCTTAGCATGTTTTGCATTTACCTACCCACATTGTGCAACACAACCTACTCTCAGAATAGCCTTCATTTGTTTCACTAGCACTGAAATTATAAAACCTCTTAATGATAGATGTGGAAACACAGAAGAAAAGTTGCCTCAATACTCAGAAATGGTTGGTTCTTTATCAGATCTGTATCCTTAAACCTTGCTGAGCTTCTGCGATATGCGGCTCAAAGCACGATCAGAAAAGAGTTTACAAGTTATGATAGTTGTTACATAGACTATTCTATTAGGCAATCATAAACAAGTGTAGCAGAAATGTAAATATTTTTAAATATCTATTTTAGCTTGCTCCATCTTATCAATATGCTGATGAAAATCAAGATAAAAGTTTAGAATTTATCAAATCTGTATCAGCTCTTCTCAGGAGTCTCACACAAGGAAACTTCTGTCGCCCTCCAGGTTTCCAGGCCATCAGTCAGCATGTGAAACCCACTAATGGAGGCCAAGCCTCATCCTCTTCTCACACTTGTGTAACCTGCGGTTTCTTCCAGATGCAGTTGAAGCGCTCAAGTTGCTTTCACCACAGATGCAAAGGCCCAGGTTCTGCCAGCGACCTTTCCTAGGGCTCATCTGGACCCCAGGTAATGGCTTGTCTCATGTTCTCTGGGTTGGCTGTTTGTGGGGTGGTTTTGTTTTTGTTTTGTTTGTTTTCACAAAACAATTACAAAACCCCAGCCAAAAGAATGTTAAAAGCACTGAGTCAAACACTCAAAAGCTAAGAAACTTAAAATTTAGCAAGAAACTTTAAACAAAGGTTACTCATGCAAATTTTAAACAGCCCTCTTCTGTCAAGGTACATACAACTGGGTACTGCTTATTTATTTTTCACAGGACTGGTGCCTTTTCCAGGGCACTCAATAAACAATGCTGCAGGAATGAATTGGGCTTCTGAGAGCACACCACCAATGACAGAAGAGGCTACATCTGTTGTTGAGGTGAATAAGAAAGCGCAAGGTGCAGAGTGCCTGTGGAGGTGATCTAGGCTTGCTTAGACCCAGTAGCATCTTAGACTAATATGGATATTGCTCATGTTCCCTAATCTCAAAGCACCTATTCCTCAACTGACTCGGCTGTTAGCCTTGCTGCGACGCCAGGATGCTGGCCTGACACCACACGGATGACTTGACCATGTCTTTTTGTCTGAACTGCAGCACAGCCTGAAACTCCTTTCCTAAAAGCCTCCATTACACAGAAACAACTCTCAGCTGAGAATAATTTAAAAATGCATGGCAATGCATTTCCATTTCAGCAATGCTCCACATCTTGAGGCCTCTGTACTTACAGGACTGGTTTAGAGCAGCTTTTTCCCTTCACTGAAAGGTCTTGTTCTGTTGGATAAAACTGTTCTTCTTTATGATATATAAACTTGCCCTGGAGTATTCCATAAGTTATTTAAGTGTGTGCTTCTGTGGCTGTTACCTCTACATATGCTGCAGATGTGCCATTGTCTTTTGGCTTTGCTGCTACAATTGTGAGATTCTGTTTAGTTACGAGACTTCAGTAATTATCACTGGTAAGTCCTCAGTCAGTAATGAAAATGATGGTGGTGTTCCTGGTGCATATTTTTGCAGGTGAATTTGTTTTGGCTTATCTTCAGTGACATTTACAATTTAACATTTACACAGCTGTTCTGTGGAAACATTAGGTATTTCAAATGTATTGAGAAATTGCTTTGTTCTGCTCCAGGGTTGGGTTTTTTTAAACATGTGAAAGTGTTTCTACAAATCAAGAAAGTACCCTCAAATATTTTCCTCGCATTTTAAGTGTGTTTACTTCTTGAAGAAAACAACTCCCCTATCATTCAAGTTAAAGTTCATTAAATTTCTCTCCATATGCAAATTCACATTATATGCTCCTTGTATTTCCTGTAGGTAACAAGATGAATCTCAAGTTACATGCCCTATAAATTAGACCATTTAATTAGTCTTTCTTACTTCATATTGGAGCTGGCTAGGTAAGTTGAACATCCTTAAATAGGTTTCTGTTTAAATTATGTTGAATCCTGTTAAACTGTATCACCAGCCTTTCCATTTTAGACGTTTTCCTTTGTGTCTCAACATTTTTATTAAAACTTTCACCTACTTTTACAGAAGATATCACCTGAGGTGAAGCTACTTTAAAAGATGGATGCCATCGTGGAAGAATAAGCATTAACAATTGTTTTGCTCTTAAATCAATTGATAAAGAGCATGTCCCAGTTTATCTTAACCTGGCTTTCTCTTACTAAAGCAGATGTGTCTATTGCTCCCCTGTAAAATTAAGACTGAAACTATAGCTTTTTGCATGGGAAAAATGACGTATAATGGTAGTTGCTGTACAAAAAAGCGCTTTGAAGGGGACGTTTTGGTTTTTTGCTCTGTAGACTTTTGTAGACTAGCAGATTGAGTCTTTTGGAAAAATATTTTAATTATTTGAAATAACATAACTTTACAACTACATCAATGACATTCATGTCACTGAGGGCAAAGCTTAAGATACCTAAAACTTCAAACCCAGACACCAAAATTCTGAAATATTGCACTTTTTTTAATGCAGGACTCTACACTGGAGAGTAAAACAGTCTGGTTTACATTTGGCTTTAAGTAATGCTGTCTCCACAGTTGTTCCACAAAATCTTAGGAGTAGGTGTTCTCCTGCTCCTGTGCTGTGCTCAAGGTAAACCTGCAGGAATTCCTTCACTGCCCGGTTTCATGCACTTGCCTGAAGATGGGATAGATGGACTTATACCAGGTACGTGCATTTACCATCTCCATTTTTCTCTCAATGTAGTGTTGTGTTCTATTTTTATGCTTTGTAAACCGAGTGCTACCTTGTATAATCTGATGTGGGTTCTACTTCATAGAAAATAAACAGATCTTTATTAATTCCTTGCATGAAGCAAGGTGCTTAAATCTCTCCTACTTAATGACACAATGGTTCAATTCACAGAGAAAAGGACCTCATTCTCCATAACACAGGGCATGCTTTGTTGCTAGGTGTTAAGTTGGAACTGCAAGTCCTTGAACAGCCTGAAGGATTCTGCCAACAATCCCTAGACACAGTTAAAAATCAACTAAACCTACTGCACAAGTGCCAGTGTTTTGCCTGGACTGACTCAATCACTTGTAGAATGAAGACTAACTCGGTTTGCTAATTCAAGTTTTCCATAAACATCACTGCTCTGCAGGTAGTTTCCAGGAACATATTCCGTATCCTTACAAAGATCAATGTGTGAAAAGATCCCCTATTTAAAACACAGCAGTAAACTAAAACAGGTCAAACAAACATTTTAAAAGTTCATATTAATTTCACATTATTACCTCTGCTTTATCTTGAAAGCCAAGATTCAAACTGTAACGCAAAGTGGTTAGCTTTGTTGGTTTTGTTCATAGGTTTCCTACCGCTGGCTGATAATGAAATAGAAGATGTTGTCCCTCAATTAGAGCATCAGATTTCCAGACTTGAAGGAGGTAATTTATCTGCCTTTACTTTCTGCTGTAGCTGGATTAGTGGGCATAAACAAGATGAGCAACAAAATGGCTTCTTAGGAAAAAAGCAGAATTTTCTGCAGTTTTATTGCATTCCATTTATATTTTGTTCACTGGTAGATAGAGTGATAACTCTCAAACGGGGGGAGGAGGGGATTAGTTTTTCATAACTAGTGAGAGACACGTAGGTAACAGCTCTGAAGTATGGGTGCAAGCAAGTCAGAAATTTATCAGACTAAAATCCCTGCCTGTGCAGAAGTGCCCCATGGGCACCTCGTGCTCCCAACAGGCAAATAAACAGAACACTAAACACATACCAAAACAATCACAACCAGTTCACATCTAAGATCCTACTCACTCAAGGAATGACATACATCCTTGTATACTGCAAACTGTCTCAGAGAGCTTATACAGAGTATAGAGACTCAAAGAAAATAATAATATACTTTTTCCAAATGGAGAATTCCTCATTTGCTTCCTCCCTCCTTCTCCACCCTCTTTTGTGCTTCTCCTATTTCATTGTCTGTATATTTATGTGTTTCTCCCCTTTTTCCCCTCCCCTCATCTTTTCAGATTTCTTCTGGCTTTTGGGGGTTGTCTCTTTTCTTTTTTTATCTTCAATTCCAAGTTCTCCTCTCCTTTACCTTTTCCTGGGTTTAATCTAAAGTCATGGAGGAAAATAGCAAGAATTACAATTGGCAAAGTGACCACAAAACAACGCATAAAAGATTAACAGCTTTCACCTCATCTTGCAGTCCTCCACTTGGAAAAGATGATAAAAGCATCTGGAGGAAAAATATTTGCTACCAATGGGAAAAAAGCAGATTTCCATACTACACTGAAAATATGCAAAGAGGCTGGAGGGTCTATTGCCACTCCAAGGAACCCGGGCGAGAATGATGCCATTCTGGACTTTGTGAAAAGTTTTAATACCTACGCCTACCTGGGGATAAAGGAATCTCTAATTCCAAGCAAATTCCAGTTCCTGGATGGTACACAGCTGAGCTATACTAACTGGCATTTAAATGAACCTTCTGGCAAAGGGGAAGAGAACTGTGTGGAGATGTACACTGATGGCACCTGGAATGACAAAAGGTGCAACCAGAATCGCCTTATTGTCTGTCAGTTTTAGCGCTTCCCCCTGCTGCTCTCTGGCAGGCTCCCTGCAACGCGCTTGCCTATCCCTTGTCTCTTCATTTGTAGCTAGTGAACTCAGATAATGCAGCATCAAAAATAAAAGTCACTCTTTCCAAGCCTGATTTGTCTTTTAAACAAATGCCAGCCATAAAGAGGAAATTACTTATAACAAAAGCAGCGACTATTTTGTCTGTTCTGTTATTCATTACCCACCGGGTTTCCTGATACGACTGCCTGTGTGTTCCTACTGCTCTGTTAGCCTGCTGACTTATTACAAGAGCAAAAAGTAGATTTCTTGGGCGCATACCCCCAAGTGACTTGCAGCCACAAGATCTTCCAGCACCCCTTTACCAACAAGCCTTTAAGTTGTGTGTATTTTGATCCCTTTCTGTAAGTTTCTCTCACCAAATCTACCCGTACAGATGCTCCTGCTACCACTGCTGTTGCTCAGCCTGCATTTCTTTGGCCATCTTCATCCATAACAGATCCCCCGAAATAAGAATTAAGCAGTGCTGCTAGGGTGAGACAGAGCTATGAGCACAAGGGGGACTCACCCACCTTACATTTCCCATGGGGAAGATTTAGAGTCAGCAGGTCTTTAACCATATTGTCCTGGTTTGGGCCAGGATAGAGCCAATTTTCTCTCCAGCAGCTACTATGTTTTGGATTTGGTATGTGAATAATGTTGATAATACACTGATGTTATTAGTTGCTGCTAAGCAATCAAGGACATCTTCCAGCTCCCCAGGTTTTGCTAAGGTGCAGATGCAAAAACTTGGGAGGGGTGTAGCCAGTATAGTTGATCCAAACTAGCCAAAGAGAGTATTCCATACCATAAATGTCATGCCCAGTATAAGTGGGAGTCAGGCAGCAGGCCAGTTTCCTTTTTTTCCCTTTTTTTATTCATTCAGGCCTTTTTGTTCATTCAGCTGTTCATTCCCTTGCTCACTCTCTGGAACTTGCTGTTCTGAGGTCATTGCTAGGGAATATTCCTGTTCCCTGACTGCTGCTTGGGACAGGCTGTATCCGTTATTAGGTGGTGAGAAAATTGTACATTGCTCACTTTATATTCTCTTATCCTTGTATTTTATCATCATTATTAATATATAATTGTTATTTTTTTTAATTTGCTGTCCTGGTGAACTGTTTTTATCTCAACCCACAAGTTTTTCTTCCTCCCCACCCCACTGGGGAGCAGGGGAGTGAGCAAGCAGCTGCGTGGTATTCAGTTACCATCTGGGGTTAAACCACAACATTGTAGGATACCCAAAAAGTGGTGGCCAGGAGCCACCTGTCCTGAGCCCCTCCAGCAACTCCTAATCCCTTTCCTGACTCAAAGAGGTAGCAGCACAAGAAGCCCAAGGTCCCATGCCATGTGGGATGTGTGGAAGAAAACACACAGAAGCCAACAGGAGTTACAGTGCCCATATGGTTTAGGGTGATCAGCAGAAGCATGACAAGGCCAACTTTTTTTAAGCTAGATAGTAGAGAGATTCAGATACAGTTAATTTGTGGGCACCACAGAGCTGCTTGGCAAACCCTCATTGGGAATCCCATGGGGCTAAGCTTGGTGGATGCCTACATTTCTGAAGTAGCCTGTACTCTGCACTCATTGAAAAAGCTGCTCAGAGCAGACACCCTCCAGCTCAAGATAGAGGATTAAGACAAAGCTTTCTGAACAACTTTGTTACTGGAGTCCAGTTACCTACTGAAGTTGAGTATTTCCAAGGTTAGATTCACAATTGTGCAGTATAACAGGCACATCCAGAGATGTCTATGTTTTTTTTCCTTCCTCTGGGGCAGTTGACTTCAACATAGCTTAGGCAATGAAGGCTCTGCATAAACTCCATGACATGGTACATATGCTGGTTAGGCATCTGGGTATGCCTCCATACACAAAGCCAAATGCCTGGCTATCAGTCACACTCACATGGGCTTTGTTAGTTCCAGCTTGGTCATGGAGAGCCGAGCAAGGAACCATCCAGCTCTAGAGCCAGGCCAGCTCCTCTCACCCTCTGTGTGAGAGGGAGACAGAACAGTCAAAGTATGAAGGTAAATGGGGAGGGAAGGCAAGCCCAGAGCTGGTGTGAATGCAGGGGCCAGCAAAGGGGCTGCTTGGAGCCTTGTAGCCATGCACATCGCTGTAATTCCCAAGCAGCAACTGGCCATGCACAACCTTCCTGCACTGGCTTAAATTCAATTACTTAAATATTTTGAGTATACATTCTCACCACCTGCTCTGTGACAAGGCATGGATCTTCCTGGCCTCCATTCAGCTCTCTGCTTGATGTCATGGCCTGTGAATCATTCTTGCTGTTATTCTTTGCAAACTTAGCAATTTATCTTACAGGTATTTACTTCGGATGATTAATGCAACAGGGCTAATGTCAAACCAAGACACCTTTCTGCTTGAACAATTTGGTGCCTGCAGGTGGTCTGCCTCCACAGGTTACTTAATTATTCACTCCAGAAACATTCAAATCCTTCATCACAATAATGCATACTAAATAGGACCGTGTTTCCCTGTTCCGGGGGCTGTAAAGTTATCCCAACATATGCAAAGAGAAAACTTTTGCGAGCAAAGTCCTCAGTTTATCCAATGTATCTGTTCGGCATGTAAGGAGATCTACAAGCTGTTAACTAATGCTCTATTTCTGGACAACATAGCCAAAATATAAACTACTGAATGCTGTATCATGTAAGATCTAGGTAGACTGTTATGTTGCTATGTTAACCCAGTTGAAACAGGTATGCAGAGGGGAAACAAGGACTCGGGAGTCCATAGGCACTGTTTCACTTTCAAACTCTGTTCTTAACTCTTACTCACCAATGTTTTACAGCTCACCACTATCTGCCTGCACCCATCGGCTCACCCGCCCACAGTCTTCAGCCTTGCGTGACTCCTGTTGTGAAACTAACTCTACCATGAGCACAAGGAAACAGGAACACAGACGTCGCCTCGTACAGTAGTTTTCCACTCATCATATTCCAATAAAGTTTGGAAGTTTACAGTGATTAACATCAGCCTGAGGATGAAGCTGGACCCCCCCCAAAACATTTAAAGCCATGGTAAGTTTTTATTTTATCCTGCTTATCTTCAGGTGGTTACAGAGTTATCTCAAAATTTGAGCTGATTGCAGGTGTGTGAAAGAAAGTGGCTGCCTTCAGTGTCAGTCTAATGAATATGTGCCACAGCAGAAATGTTCCCCCACCCCCCCATGTTTGGGCATTTTCCACGTGGACTCCCAGGGAGGAGGGTAGAGGGCTTAGTGTGTTAGTCCACAGCTACACACGCTAGCCCCATTCTGACACTCTAGCTACTTGTGGTACTAGATGAGGACTGAAAACCTCAAAGCAAGTATCTCACCCTGCCGAAGCCACTCCCTCCAGCAACCCTGCTGACAGCAGGCAGGTCTGGAACCAGCAGTCTTGGCCTGAAAAGCAGATGGGTTCAGCACTTGGGCACCTAATTTATTTCCTAAATCTGAATGAGAGGGCAGCACGGCATCCTCCGATTTGTAGAAAGACAAGATTCCCCAAGGCTGGCAACTGTTTATGTCAAAGTTATTTTCTGAAACATTTATGAACTTATTTTAAAAGCCTAATCCACCCCATCCTAACCTTAAATACTACTTGTGCCTTATAAGACTGCTACCATTTGCCATGTATTTACCAGTACTTGTGCATGACCACCCAGCTTGCTGACAAGCCAAACTGTGTGATGTTGTTCAATTTTCACCCAATGGAGAGCATCACTTCCAAAGGTAAGAGTAATGACACCACCACCAGGACTAAGCAAGATTAAAATCTTATTAATCTCAAGAATTAGTAAAAAACAGGATAAGCAGATTTCTTGGAAAGAAACTTAAAAAGGAACTTGGTTTTGGCAAGACCAATGAAATAGTAGCATCAAATATCAAGAGAGATGGAAGTCACATGTCAAGTTTGGGGGGGAAAAGTGTTACTGATTCTGCCTTGTACAGTAGAAAACTATTTTTTTTCCCCAAAAATGTTCAGACAATTATTTTTAATTCTATAAAAATGTGAAAAATTATTCTTAACAGTTATTTTCTGTAAAAATACCCTAGTTCATATTTTCTATATTTTGTAAGAGTTTAAAAAACCCGATTGCCAGTTAGGTGACTTTGAGGTCTAAAGGGACATGCTTGAAGTCTGAACTTTGGTTTCAGTAGGTACAAACATACACCCCTTTGGATATATCCCTTCCAAGACAGATAGGTTGCACAGACTTCATTGTCCCCAACAATGAATTTTTAACCCAGGCTGCAGTTTGACCTTCACATCTTTCCTCGTCATCAGGCAAGTGCTAGATGCAGCACTGTGTACAGGTAAGAGGGCCAGCTCTCAGGGACTGTGTAATGCCACCTCCACAACAGCGTGGAGCAGAGCCAGAGCTGGCTTAGCAAAGCCTCCAAAAAGGATTCTATGCGTTTTACTCTATGTAATAGATACTGCAGCAGCCTGACTGTAGCCATGATTTTTCAAATATTTAAATAAAACTAAGCTTGTAAGTAGCAAGTGGGTTGTTGAACATACATAGTTGGAAGAGAGTTGGGTGTATGAACCCCTTGGATCTGCAGTAACCTTAGGGGCATCAGCCTTCATGCTCTGAAGGCTGCATGTGCTACTCATTAAATAACTCACAGTCTGACTGGTTATTATTATCAGATTATTCCCTTCTGAGTAAATAAGATGATTTACAAGGAAAGCCCAAGTGGTTTCCTGGCAAAAAAAAGGGCCATCATTTTTCACTACAAGTAACTGTCTCCTAAAGCAGCTCGTGCATGTGTGAACAGCCAGCTACTGTTTTGCTGATCCTGAGCAAACTGTGGTCAGGGCAGAATGGCTTCATCCTTTCTTTGGAAAGGATTGTGCCACTTTAAGAACACCAAGTGGGAGGTGATACAGGCACTGCTGTACAAACAAGTACCTGTGCAGCTGCCACACTCACCTGAGCCTCGCACAGCTGAGGGGACGCTGCCCTCACCCTCCCTGGTTTGTCTGGCAGGTTGAACACCACCTTTCTCTAACACGCGCTCTCGCTGCCTGACAGCGGAGGATGGACACCCAAACAAAGCAACTCAATTTTATCTGCGAGACTTGCACAACACCTTGAAGACACTGAGAAGGTAAGAGTGGACAGAAAAGAGCTGAATGCCTACAGGAGCACAGAAACTTTAGAGAAAGCCAGAACTTATTTCAGGTAGTCAAGTTGAGAAAGATGCAAACATTCAACTCAAATTCAACCACTTGCTGGCCTTTCTGCAAAAATAAGGGGATAGCTAAATTATTTCTAATTTGGTTAAGAGGTTGTCAGCAGGGAAGGGATGAAGATGAAAATATAGAGTTGCTATTCATGTGATTTATTTTAAGTTCACTAATATCAAAATAGTTTGCTAAAGGTTATAGTCATGTCTGCAAGTGCACTGCATAAGGCAATCCTTTTTTTCCTTTTAAAGTTAGCAGACCTTCAGCTTGTATAAGTTTATTCAAAAGTGTTTAAAGTAAATATTTCAGAACAGGAAAAGTCTATTTGACTTTAGATGCGTATAACCCCTCTCTGCAATACATTCAAGAGTCAGAAAACTAATAGACATATGCCAGGAACTCCAAGATAACACAAAGCCATCTTATTAGGTGAAATTTCCACAAAAAAACAATTCATGCATACTTTAAATAACAGCTGAGAAACTTCTGTTGCATTTTAAGTTTCATTGTAGTCACCTACCTACTTTGGAAGTGAGGTGAAACATACTGCAACTAAAGGCATGATCAGCAAAATCCCAGCAGTGTGCTATACTACTTTTACGTTATTCAATATGCTGTCTTCATCATACTTTTTAACATCTTCTACCAAATTTCATACATCTGATTTCTGCACCCAAACTTCATATTGTTTTTAAAATTCTTTAAGCTAGATTTGCATCCTGTAGGTACTTTACTCACAGCAAGCTAAACATACACAGGTTTTACTTAACAGTAATCAGATTAAACTACAGCATGCTTTATAAAAGCTGAAATCCTTTTAAAAATGAATACTGAAATATTTATAATTAGCACTTTATCCAGTTGTTACTGCTAGAGGAGATTTATAATATAAGCAAATTCAGTGATATTTCTTTTAATATTTTATGAGTCTGACCATTTTCATAACACTCTAGTTTAAAAGGTTTGGCCCTCTAGAGATCAAAGCAGTGTTATTAGACCTTTCTGAAGTGCTACATGGTTGAAATACAGCCTTTTCTCTAAGGCACTGAACTCATGAATTTGATTTCTGGTTTTTACAGGAGTTTTAAGTGACACTTAACTTGCAGTATAGTCCTCTCTTTATCATCATCCCCATTTTGAGTCAATTACTGTGCAAGATATCCAGGTCTCAGAACTTTTTGCATTCTTACTATTTGCTACCTCTGCTTATAACATACCTTTCTGCAGTTGCACACTGTTACAAGGCACACTATGGACATTGCAGCAATGAAGACCTCTTCAGAAAACTAGTCTAAATGCGTAATTATCTTTAAATATTAATAGGAAGTTGGAAGCTTTGTTACAGAACAAGTACACAGTAACACTTGTTTTCCTCACTTGGAGGCTAAGGATTTAAATCACTGACTGCATGGAACAGGAAGCAGAACAAGCTCATTGCTGTTGCTGGTTTAGCCCTTTTGACTTGTTCTTACGTTTAAATAAGTACATGCCTGGGAGAAGAGGTGTTCACACCTCTGCAAAGTGGGAACTGTTCTGCAGCTCCAGTTGTGCTAAAGCAACTGAGTGTCGATCTGTGTATCTAACCAGGCAGGTCTCACATCTGGATATTAAAGCCTCTCACCACATAAAGAGCTATAAGCCCTGTTTGTATAAGATACCGGAAATTTGCTCTCTCATATCTGGTTTTATCTGACATACTTAATTAGCATATTTTAGTGGAATTGCTGACCTGTTAAAGTATCAAAAATGATCGTGTAAAGAGATAATATTCAGTCTTTAACATTTCAGATATATGGGTTTTTTTAGTACTATCGAATGTGGTTTTTTCATCCAATCTAACTGTATTAATCTCCACTAGGAGATTAATCTCCACCAGGCAAACTAGTGATGGAGCGCTGTCACTTGATTACACAAAGATAAGTCTGTGACCAAGGTATTCCCAAAAGTGATAATTTTGCTTTCTATATTATATAGAAGTTCTTTTGTACTGTCTGCTCTAGCTTCAGTCTTTCAGTAACAATGAAAATCCAAGCTCAGAGTGAATAGGACCCTGCCTTTGGGAATGGAGAAGGAAAAGGGAAGGATTGATTCTCACTTAAATATTACTGAATAGTACAACAAAAGGCCTAGAGCTCTTGTAGAAAACTTGTCCTGGCTGATTAGTCTTTCTGAAAGCCACAATCATTTTCTTTGATGTAGGAATAGTTTTTCTCTTCCTCCTCCTCCCCCCAACATGGAACGTGGAAGAGGCCAAACAAATTGTGATTATCTGACAAGATACATGAAAAACAGCAGTGCCCTGCTACCTGCTTCAGGGACAGCAGCAAAACCAAGCCTTCCAATACGCATTTCCAGCCAGGTCTTTGCAAATAATACTTACTGCTGAGATCCATATGCCTACATTTGTCAGTATTTTCTTGCCTATGAGAACATCTGGGGTAGAACCTGATGCTGTTGCCAAGAGTTTCAAGTAACACTAGAAACAAAAAAAAATCTTAGAGCAGGCCACCCAGCACAAAATGAAATACTGAATTCACCTGTTTGGACATTAGTCAAGGGTCTAATTTCCTTGATGTGCTTCCATAAATACTCAGACCCACAAGCCTATAAGCAAGTGTCAGCCTGAGGCATGTTTATGCTTGCTTTACAAATATTTAGCAGCAAGGCTTTTTCTCAGTGAGAAGAGCACCGAGTAGATCACCAGTGGGGAATTTGTTCTATTGTAGGCACTGAGGTTCTCACCAGCCTAGAGTCATCCAACTCCAGAAATCACTTGAGTCACAGGATTTACACAGAATCAGTTCTTTCCAAAAGCATGTAAATATTGGTGTAAACCTGAAACACTATGTTGGGGAAGGTGAAGGAACTGCAGCTTTTCTGTTGGAACTGAAGATGAGGAAAGGCAAACAGGTTGTGCCCACATTTCTTGTTGGCTTCCAACCGAGTGAGTCTCTTGCTCTCAGGTGCTTTTTGATTGACTTTAAGTGCTGTAGCTACTAATCAGAATATCCTGATAGAAACAAGAGAAAATATAACTCAATTCACTGGTATGAAACAGGCCTTGCAGACTTTGATTCATTCTGCCTTTTGCTGGCTGCATTTACAAATTTACTAGGCTCCCAAAGATTCTTTTAAAACATGTTTTTCTGTTCCCAGAGGTTAGCCAGCACTACTAGATTTGTGACCTTTCCAAGTAGAGAGGAAAAATTATTACAATAGCTAATTATTCTGAAGTTTGGAGGAGGACAAATTATATAAATAGGCGCCAATTCAGGTACCAGATCATCTTTCTGCCCCACGCAAAACATCTTCAGAGGAACCACAACTGAGAGAAAGTAACAGACTGGGAGGCCACCACCTCCCACAAGCATCTTGCTTAGGGACCTTCTCATGTTACAGTGACCCCTAAAAGCTTTGGAAGGCTGTCTTAAAGCTTTACACTACTTCTGTAGACTGCAAATAAGCCTTTTTTGCATAACAGTATTGCTACTTTCAGCATTTGGCCTCATCATATATTGAGAAAGTATAGCTTGCCCCCCCCCCCCCCCCCCCCCCCCCCCCCCAGTTGTGATAGGGGGATAAATACATCTGGGTTTTCATAAGCTTTTCCCTACTGTTAGTTCTTTAAAATCAAAAGATATTAGTGAGTTACTTGGAGGAAAAAGATGCAAGATTAGCAGAGAAAAATAACTGACTTCTTAACATAGGTTCATTACAGCTAGAATCAAAGATTACATTCAATACAGCAATACCTGCAGCAGGCAGGACAAGCAGTCTTAAATAGTTTCAGCTGATGAGGAAAGATTGGAGTAGATTCCTTGCAGGGCAGAAGCCACAAGGCAGCTGTCTCAGCTGCACCCTGCCCATCCACTTCACTGAAAGAGAGCAGCCCATGCCAAAGAGTAAATCACCCCATCTACATGGTTTTGCTTTTTTCCTAATAATCAAAAGCTAAGGCTTCAAATCAAGTGGCCAAACAATATTTTCTGGCATTTCTATATTGCAGCAGGCTGTAAACTGGTAGACAAGTACATCAGCTAAATATACTATAGCGCAAGTCTTGTTTCCTGCTTACACAGCCCTCTGTGACAGTTGTGTGCCATGATCTTAAAGATATTACAATTCATAAGTGGATTTATGCTAAGATAAGGGGAGCAGTGAAGCAATCCACAACCTAAGACACACATTTTTACAAGGCCTACTTTAGATTGCATTAAACATCTGCAGTTAATGAAGCATACCAGCTTCATTTCCAGAATTATCTAACAAGGCTGTAATTTTGTTTTCTGTGGAAGGTATAAGGATAGAATTGCAATTTTTTTCTAAGGATTCTGTGCACTGTGCTAAGATGACTCCTTCTTTAGTGTCCACAAAGGTCTTCCATCAACCATAGTTCAGAAAAAAAACCCTAATTTGTGTAGCTTCAGGCAAATCTTAAATGGAAGGTACAACCAGAAATCACACTTCTAATAGGCCTCTTTTTTTGCCCCCCCCCCAAAATGCTTTCATTATTGTTTACTTCTCTAAAGAAGTCATTTATCGCATTCCATTTATTGCCTTCAGTTCCAATTCTTGCAGAGGCCTTTACTATTCTGCCCAGTTGTTAAATTTAGGGGATAGATCTAGAGCATCCTTCACTACAAAATATTTTGTGGTTTAGAGACCAGATTCGATATGCTCACACATTCACTGATGACAATTTTAGTTGAGATAAAGAACATGCAAAGCTCCAGTGACAGCATGTATTTATTCCGCAAGAAATACCACTGCTTTTGTATTGCTAGAGCTATGTTTTGGTTGACAGCTATTTTGATTCATTCATACCCTCCCATAATCAAACCTTAGAGGTGTAGAACATTGGCAGGGATACTGGCTGCTTGGAAAGATTATTTAGCCACACACGGACTGTGTGCATCAAACACTGTCCATGTGAGAAGCACCTCCTTAACTGAGCAGCAGTCCCGGACCTTTTACAGCTGTGCTGAGCAAAGCACAGGCTGGCTGACACAGGCAAGCAACATTTGGAAGGGTCATTGAGTAATGGCCTTCGGCCTCTGTACCTGCTGATGGCACAGCACCACAGTTTAGCAGACTCACTTGTCAGTGCGCCTATTTCTATTTGGAATGGATTCCACTGTCATGAATGTACATTATTTATGATGTATCTTACTGAAAATTATGCAATGTAGTAATACTGATGTATGACACGACCCTCTTGTCATATAGACGTAGTTATGAAGAGTTGCTGATGTATTCAGTCCCCAAAAGACCAAAGCAAGATGCATACTGCACCCCTGGGCTGTGCAGCATTCGCTCACTTAGAAGCTAAGAACCCGTAGCCTTAAAACACAAGAACATGAGTGCAGGAAAAGCACAGAATAGGTAGGTGAAAGACAAATTAACAGTTTGGGAACATTATATAAGACTTACTATCAGTTATTAGCCATCAGCAGCTTTTCTAGCTAAAGCCAACATAGTCAACAGTTCCAATAGGCAAACAAGGCCTTTGGCAAATGAACTGCTGCTCTTTACAGCCTTGACTCCTTGAAGCTGTCTCCACGCTATCACAGACCTAGACCTTCCTATCACTTCCCAATTGCATCTGCAATACCACCCTCAGCATTATTTTCTGACTGTAGAGCATTGCAGCTCCTCAGAAGGAGCAAGGCAGACAGAAACCCAGCGATGCCTCCCAGTGAGTGCTTCCCCCCCCAGACACACATAGGGCTGTTTTGTCAGACCTTTGTTTCACTGCCAGTGGTGTGACTGCCAGGACAGCAATCCAATATCCAAGTGTAGTGACATGTTATGTCTTCTTCACCAAGGGACAAAGCAGAGGGGTGAATTCCCCATGGTGTCTCTGTCTGTGTGCTCAAGCACGCCTCACCTTCCTCACCTCGAGCCATAGGGTTTACTTCTCAGCAGAGGAAGAGAACAGAGCCTTCCTTCATCCTCAGCATCCAGGGTGTCTTAGGACCTCTATTTCTTGCACAATATGGTATATAGTTCAGCTGGAAGTTTGTTTTGTGGAAGTTTAACTCGTGTGACCTTCCCTCACAGCCAGGATTTAAGGAAAGGGGCAATGCTCTGCTCTCATCCTCAACAGATTAGGCTGCTGGTGGAGCAGTAGATGCTCTCTGGATTTTTTCCCTTAGCCAGGTGCTGGTGAGGGATCAATAGAGCAGAAAACAGGGACAGGGGATTTCCCATGCAAACTATGGCTGAATAACTGCTTGTCCAAACAGGGGAATTGCAACAAACTGAAAGAGGGGAATGAGGAAGAGAATCAAGTAACAAACAACAAGAGTTGAAATGAAAGCCAGAGAAGGAAGCAAAAGTAGCAGCAGCAAGAGGTTAACAGAAAATGCCTGACAAAGACAGGCACAAGAGACCACAAAGCAAGTCAGAAATTAAGGTATTTAAAGGAACTCATTAATGGACCAAGAAAACTGAATTAGAGGACAAGAGGTCCACCTCTGATATTCCCCGTGCAGCAGCTGTGTGCAGCAATGAAGCGGCCCAAGGCAGCTCCCTGAGCACAAACACCCCTTCTCCCACAGCTGCCTCCCCTGGTGTGAGCAGCCTCACACTTACCTTTATCCACCAACAGAGGAGAAAGCAGAAAAAAAAGAAGAGTGCCACAAGAAAGGTCAAAGTACCACACAGCCTAACGAGCCCAGAGCACAGCCCCCGCCAGCCAGAGCTGCAGGTCTGGGCAGACGAAAGCCAAGCGAACCAGGTGGCCATTTTGTAGCTTGGGTGACACCCGACAGAGAGCACAGCCGGCTGCGGGGAACGAACCTGGTGGGCAACATTCCAGCACCAGCGGCCACCCTGCCGCAGGTATGCGGCTTAGCTGGCAGGGAGGCAGCAGCCCTAAGCACGCTCCAGGCTCTGAGCCAGGGGAGATTCACCCATAGTCTCCATACTTTTCCCCAGCTTGCAAGACTTGACATTAATCTGAACTGTAAAACTCGACACAACCTTGTGAGAGCTGAGGTTTCTGGAAAGGTCTCAGCACTGCTGCAAGGCAGACACCGACCCTGGCTGGGCAGGCACAACCGACTGTGGGGAGAGAACATGTTTTCCACTATCAAAGTCACTGTCTCTCTCAAAAAAGGCTGAACTAGTACCTCAATAGCAAGAGGAGAAGGTAAATGTACAAGGAAGGTTAGCACCAGAGAGCCAAGGTTTGACTGAGTAGCAGAGTCCAGTTCTTTTAGCAGCCAAGAGAAAGAGATTGCTAGCCTTCATCAAGGAATATCATTACCTAAATCCTCCAGGATTTGTTACTAGACATCTACTGCTTTTCCTCACAGGCCACAGCAAAAATCTCTGAGCTGAGGGCAATTTTAAACACTGTTAAGCCAGGTACAAAATTGCCAGCAGCTCACTAGCTCCCCATATATACTCATCTTCTTCTACTCTCTTCAAACAAGCACATTCTATCAACCCTGTTTCAGTCTTCTCCTCCTCATAGGGGTCAGGGTTTAGTGACAGAAACCCACTGTACCACCCACTCTGAAAAGCAACAGACAAACCTGGGGTCTCTGCTGGTGAAATCTAGGCCAAATTCCCAGGCCGACGGCAGCCCCTCAGGAAACCTCCATACTGCCAGGGCACAGGGGCAAGAGGCAGCGGGGGAAAAACCCTGCTTGCTCCTTGCCACCACCTTTTATTCACCTGCGTTATGGCTTCATTACGGCTTTCAGGTGTGTGGCTCCTGCGCTGAAGGAATTGTATTGAGCCCCAGGACACACCTGTTAACAGTCCTGGCTCTGTGTCCCAAACCCAACTGATTTAACTCCTTCCTAACCGGTCCACTCTTTTGATTTTGCAAAACTAAAGACTTGAGACTTACTAGCGCTGCTTTTGCTCTGCCCGTACGCCCCACTGCCTGGCTGCTAAACCTCTCTGCATCTTAACCTCATATTTGTTTGATTAAACCATTTCAAATAGAAATTATTTTTCCACAGATTTAACAGTTTCATTAAATATATCTGTAGTCATTCTCAAAGCACGTAATTCTTTACTGAGCATCCATTGAAGCAAAAAGTTTCTAAAGCCTACTTTATAGGAAAAAAAAGAGATAAAATACACATTCTGGTGGCAGATGACTTACAGGCCTCCCTTCTTTCCATCGTATCCTTTTATTCTCAGCTTTAGCTTTGATACATGTCGATGTAATGATCATTTTGTCTAATGATGCTCTAAGTGGCAGGGGAGGGCCTTAAAAATTTAAAAAAAAAAAAAAAAAATTAAAAAAGAGAGAAGGTGACAAAGGCTTGCCCAAGAGTCAGGAACGGCGTTTCAGTGTGGACGTAGTGTCCTACCCCAGAATCAGCGACTGCAACCGAGCCAAAAGGGAAAGGCAGGCTGATGTGCCACAGAGGCACTCGAGGGGACAGAGGGAGAGAGCAGGAGCTCTTCTGGGGCCTGCAGCCAGGGAAAATGGGTTTATTCTTCAGGATGAAAAAATAATAGGCAAAAGAGGCTGACAGCCCTATGCTGGGTAAAACAAACACATCTATACAGTCGTAATGCCTATTTGCAAGAAAGTAATGCAGTCTATTTTTTTGCTTTACAGCTTCAGACTCTTGACATGGAAGAAATCATGGTGGAAACGATCCTGGCCCCGTGGGAAATACTGCTGGTCATTTTTGCTGCGGTGCTGATAATGAGTTTTCTCATGTTTCTGCCCCCCGCCGCGGTGGTGATCTGGAGAATGAAGCGTGCGCCGCAGATCTCGCTGCATGGCTCGGTGTGAGCCAGCCCCGGTACACCCTGTAACACCGCCGATCCCTTTAAGGATGGTTCAGAATGATAACATCTCTCGGGATGACTGTTACTGCCTAGGATCCATCCAAAAGCAATGGGTTTCCGAGACTATTGCTGCTAAGTTCCTATGAAAAGAGAATGTGTGTAATTTTGTCTTCATGTACTACAGTTCTCAGTGCTTTGCCTTCCATTTTTTGGCTACATATTGTAATTACTGTTGTTGGCTTAGTTCCTAGACTGACCTCTTCTCTTGCATTATAATGGACTGAAAACAAGACTGAAAGAGAAGCAAGCATAACACGGCGTGGTATTCCCTTAACCAGTATCAAGAAAGCCTGCCTTTCTGTAGTTACACTGTAAATATTACCAGCTGATTTAGCTGAGATGACTGACAGTTATGCAGGTGGACATACCAAAAGCTAGCAGTGTACTCCGGGGAGGTAGTAGTTTAGTCTGGTTGTACTGTGAAACCTAAAAAAAACCCCAACAGAGAATGGTGCAATAAATAAGCATCTTGTGCTTCTTTTGTCTGATCTGAAAACTTGCTGGCCTAAAATGTTTTTCGTTTCTTTGCTTCTATACGAATTTTGCTCTCTCTGCAAATCCCAAGCACCAGAACACAAAGCCCTCCCCATCCCGGGGTTAGAGCAGGAGCGGGAGGGATAGCCCAATGCACAGACATGCCCGGCCAGACACCGAGGCGAAGTTAATGCAAACATACAGCAACTATTTGCCTGAATTACATAACGCAAATTTACTCTGGGAAATAATGTGATTAAGTTTACTTTAGTTTTTAACTGTGTCGTATAGGCTTATTGGTTCAACCTCCCTTTCTCTTATATAAATAATAACTTGGATGGTGGGAATAAAACAAAACTGCTTCTCTGCAAGTTTATGAAAAAACCCCCAATCTCCACCTTAATGTCAAATTCATGCAACATCAAATTACATCTTTCCAGCCTAATTATTCCACATTATGGGACACTCATTAGTAGGATTTCTGATGCACAGATTTAACAGTTTCTCTCAGTTTACAAGAGCAATGAGTTTGATTTCCTCATAAAATCCAATATTGGGTTTCTTTTCTTTCGTTAGGAGGTTTGGAAAGTCACTAGAATAGCTTAATATAACTCAAAGAAAAATGGGTTTTAGCACCAGTAGAAAAATTATAATGGAAAGTGCTCAGTGCTTCAGATATTTTATTTGAGCATGAGCTGGTAATGAATTGGCTGGAAATGAAAGACTCAAAGACATTGTAATTTCATTTGATAGAGATTATTTGTTTGCCAGAAATAAACAAACACACCAATGATGGTTGAAAACCGTTGCTTTTCTTTAAGACTACAGCACTTTTGTCTCCAACACATGACCTACGTTCCTGCCCCATAGCTTATAAGCGGCCAAAGCATCCCTTCGCCGGTGTAATCGCTGCACTCACAGTCAGATAACTGTCTGGTTCTGGGCCCAAAAGCAACCGATGGGTTTTTTGCTTGTAATGACTGGATTTTGAGTTGGAAAGATAGTGTGTAATTTTATATATTTGAATCTTTTAACTGATTAATGAGGTCAATTAGACATCATGTACCGCATAACTATGCTGTCTGTGTCTGAGAGATTCACAGGAATAGGGAAAAGGTAAAGAAGAGAAAGGAAACACCGACAGATGATCTGGCTGTCTTCAGATCTACGGCATCAGTGTTTGCTCAACAGGAGAAAATTAAACCAAAACCCCAAGCACAGAGTCCACTAAAAACCAAGCAAGCAGTAACTAAGCTTTTTGTTTAGATTTCATGATAATTGACATGCACGTCTGTTCCATGGCTACAGCTCCACAAATAAACTGGATCTCCAGTGCTATGTTGTCTTTGGTCTTCACTTGCACCAAGTGCCAGGTGGCCAACGGCCCAGGTTTTCTGCTCTTTGCACTTCTCACTCTGTGGCTTTGGTTTTCCAGAGTACATACGTGCGCGGGGGGCGTGCAGGGGGGCGTAAAGAGGGAGAGCTCACAGAAGGAAGGAGATTGGAGCAGGAGCAAGTTTTTATATTTCATGAGAGGAATCAAGGACAAAAAAATCACTTGGATATTTGTTCATGTTTAAAGCTGTTTGTTACAAATTCAGATGACCAGCTAAATTTTTTTTAACAACTCTGGCAACAGCCAAACCTGCCCTGGTTTAGACTAGGTCTGGAAATAGAATGCAGAGGGGGAAAAAATGGTGAGGACTACTAGCCAGAAGCTGTGGAAATCTTGGGCTAGGACCAGCAGCTGCCCTGGCACTACTCTGCTGAGACCAGAGCATCTCAGCCGGTCAGCCCTGCGCTCAGCCCAAAGCCCTAGAGCTCTCCCCAAATATGGCCCATCCCAACTCTGTTACCAACCAGACCTCATTTGCTTTTGTACTTTCCCTCTGAAGCTAAGCCATAGCTTGTGGCAGCCACGGCCTCTGCCTAAGGGAGGCCCCGCAGGTGTGTGTGCCGCGTACGCGCAGGGACGTGTGAGTGCCAAACAGCACTTGCAGCCCTGGATCCCACAGAGTGGGCACAGCTATCATTAGAGGAAACAAAGGGTCAATAGGACTTATTTTCCAGAACCACCCTGGGTTTGCCCCCCAGGGACTCAATAGAGGAGTCTGAGGCTGATCCCTGGCACCCTAACCAGAGAGCGTCTCATGCAGGTTCCTCAACACCCACCTCCATCATCTTTTTGACAGAGAAGACATGATGCAAACATCTGTTAGTGTAGGGCAATCCCAGTTCTCACATTTTGTACTGGGCCGAGACGTTACATTTTTCCTGCCATTTTGCCTGGTTACAGCAACCATACAGGGCACTTTTTGACTCCTAGAAGTGAAGTATACCTAAAGGCTGTGTCTTTCTGTGGGATGTCCTCAAGGCGATAAATGCAGGAGAAACCTTTGAGTTGTCCCACTAACAAACTGCAGTGCTTCAAGTTTGTAGCTCATGCAAAACACAGCGCCGTGAACAGCTGCATGTACAGCCTGATTTAACCCCCAATCAAGCAGGCGCATGGATAAAGAATTATACCCCTACAACCAGTAACTGTTGTGACTTACATTGCTTTAATGGTCATCAGAGCAACAATCACGATTAATTGGCAACTCTAAAAGCAACTAAAAGTATGGCCCTTTCTCAGTAAAGGTGACCCCTGACGGAAGATGATTTCCGACAACAATTATTGTGACTGCATCCATTAAACAACTCCAATTCTTATTTAATTCCAGCTAGACAAATTTAAGCCATAAAAGTGATCTTTCTTTGAAACACCTCTGCCATGAGCTATGTGATTAGGTTTAGCCTATACATCCGTACCCAAGAGCTGAGGTCAAATTATGGCTATGATGTCTAGTCCTTTAACTGAATAAAAGTTGTATGTTTACACATCTTTTAGCAATGATTTCACTGCTCTGCTTCTCTTGTCAAAATATCCATGCCAAATTGCAGACAGCTGGTTGGTCTGTGGCACACACCTTTTGGTGCTAGTAACCACAGATGATACAATCAGCCTCCTTGTCACGGTTGGAGCTGTCGATGCCTTGCTCGCCAAGCTCTTTGAGGAAGATGTTTAGCTGCTCTGTCTGAGTTTCAGTGAAGGCTAATGTGTGCAGACAGGTGCTGTTGGTGGGGAAATAGGCAGATTTAGCTCCACTGATGGCCGTCTCAGAGGCTGGAAACATCAAAGATGACAACAACAACAAAAAAAGGCAGATGAATGAATTAGTTTAGATTTGTCCTGATCTTTAAACAAGCACCAGCATTCCCATTTTCCAAACTAAAGACCTCAACTTGCAATAAAATTGCCTAGATGATTGCTTTTGGTAAGCCTTGGGAAACAACTGCTCTAGCAACAAGGCACTGTCAACAGTAAAATATTTTCCGTTAACCATAGGAGAGAGAGGTTGGCCCTTTTGTGTATGTATACACACGATTATTTTTAAATTAATGCAATAACAACGGAGTCAGACAGCCTGCTTCAGGTCACAGATGGCTCACTGGACGCAATGGGAGCAGTCTTAAAACCCTTGGGCTGCCGCATGAAAAAGGCAGCGCTGCTGGCGGGGGGCCAGCTGCCGCGTTTTATTGTACGTACATGCAGTGAATAGTGCAGCTGTTGGCCAATTTTGCTGAGGTTCTTCAAGTACTGCTGCAAGATAAACAGCAGTTTCATGTTCGACTGCTGTCTGTCCAGCGGGTCACACAGCCCTTGTGCAACGTAGGGTTTATGGTAAGATGATACTTATTGACTGTTTTAAGAAGAAAGTGCATCTTCCGACAAACATTGCATACCTGTCATATTTGCTATCCCAAGCTGAATAGTGATGCTCACCAGCCCAGGCCTTTGTGGTAGTTTTAAAACTAACATGATTTCTGGTTCAGCACTTTGTCCACTCTCACCATGTCACACATGCCAAGAAAAGAGAAACTTTTCTTTCCTCCTTTTTCTAAACAAAACAGACCGCGCCTCCTGTCCCTGTGACCAGACGTGTCTGAGAAATACTCACGGTTACAAACAGCCAGTGCCTTTCCCCCAACAAGCTGCGTTGTCCAGGAAAACCCGGTGGCATTGCTACATACTTCATACAGCCTACTTCTTCTGAGGAATTGAAAGTCATAATCCTTGGGAAACAAAGATAGGGAAAAACCAAACAAACGGTGACTTAGGCTACATCATGGTAACCGTAAGATAAAGAAACATTCAGCCAGTGAAGGTCAGTGCAAACACTACGAACTTTCCCTGCCTTAAAGAAAGGAAAAAAAAGTATAACAAGGAAAATGATGCATTACACAATAACCACTTGTAAATTAATGGAGTCAGCAATATAGCAGCAGTAAACTGTGACTATTACCTTGTTGCACATGGGTTTGCAGTACTGAGCGTTGTCAATGGTGACACACACCAGTCCGCCATTTCTAGGTGCTAGTGGGAGTGGGCACGGAGGTAGCTGCTTGCAAACTTTCAAGTGCGTTAAAAAGGAAAAAAAAAAAAAGGCGAAAAAACAACACATCAGAGTGAAAGTGAGTATAAAAGTCTCCCCCTTCCCAAGCAAACCATAGGCATACTCATTGACCTGGGCATGGGTGATAACTGCCCCCGCTAGCTGATTTTGTCAAAGTAAGTGTTTTTGTTTGTTTAAAACCATTTATTTTTTTCTTGGCCACACCCAATTTTTCCATCACTTCTCACCGTGACAGCGAAGTCCCTGTTAGCCCCTGTTACACTTTAAAAGTAGCTCAAAGTGGCGTTTGCATTCACAGCACTGCCATTCAGTGCTATTGCGGCCAAAACTAGCCAAATATTTCTTGGAGAAATGACGGAAATGCCTCTTCCCAGACACCAAAGAGGCTCTTGCCCGAGGGCAGAGCAGGCCCTGCTGCCTCTGCAACTCTGCGCTGCTGCTCAGCATCAGCGGCTGGGCTGCAGGGACGGTGGGACCCCGCACGTTGGTGCTGCCATGCCTCCCAGACGCCTGCCAGCGCAGTGGTTAAGCACCCTTGCTTTCTGGCTGATATGTCTTTTATCTTATTTTTCCCCCTCAAGAAATGCAGACACTTAGCCCACTCTGACTGTAGGTAAAAAAAATTTCTTAGTGCTTCTCCACTGCCTCTTTGTCCAACACCCAGGAAAGATATTCAGGAGGGGCCTCACATTTCTCTTGAGCAGGGCGCAGGAGATCAAGGGTTTCTTGCAGTGTCCAGACAAGGTAATTGATTGAAGCTTTTTCACCCATGGCGATCATTTCATGAAAGCATTTTGAATATTTCTATGGAGTTAGAGGAGAAAAAGGCTAAGTTGAAGAGGAAAGGCCTTGGAATTAATTTATGAAAGTGGTCAAATATTTTTTCCTTTTTTTTTTTTAAATGCAGAACAAGAACCATCTTGAAAATTATATAGCTTTAAGTAACACGAATTTCCCCACAATGTTTTTGGAAGAAATGTGGTAACTTTTTTTGAAAACAGTGGCTAGATAGGGTTTTTCCATTATATTGAGTTCAAGAGGGAGGAGTGGTATGGGCTGGGGGGTTTTTTCTTATATATGAAAAGATGCCTTTATAAACAACTGTATGTATCTTCTTTCTATACAAAACATTGGTTTGTTATTCTTATCTTCTGAATGTTGGCATCTCACAGACTGTCTGTGTGTGTGCGTGTGTGAAAATACATATTTGTGAATGTGTGTAAACAAAGAAGTTCCTGTATTTTTACCTAGCTATTGCTCTATACCCATATAAAGAGCTTTCAGTCCATATGTGTGTGCCTATGCATATATGTGGATAGTGCAGAGCTGTGGTAGACTCCACAGCCAAAACACAGGTGCGTGCCATCATTATAACAGACACAGTTACTTGGAACTTACACAGATGCAAGAAAAAGAGCAAGTCCGATTTTCAGTGGTGGCTGCTGAAGCACTAGCCAGCGACGGCTAACTGCTTCTCAGGCTGAAGCTTGCAGAAACATGGTTGAAAGTGATGGGCATCAGGCATACAAAGAAAATAACATAATTCAAATCTCTGAGGGGAAAAAATCCCTGAAACACCTGGGAGAATGCCTCCTCGGGAAGTGCTGCCCTCAGCCTTCCCCCCGCCCCGTGTGATGAGACCAATGCTCCAGGCAGAAGCTCACAGTACGTACTGATATGTGGACCCAACGCCAGCTATTAGTTCCATGTTGCTGTTTTACAGACAGATGTCTTGACCGTGTGTGAAAAATTTTTTATAGGCTCTGCCCTGATATTTCTTTACCATTTCTGCCATATTCAAGGGTCCCTGTCTGATGACTGCCGTATGACGTGCCTAGTCCAGAGACGACAGGGGCACTAACTCATACAACATAGGATCTCAGTGGACTGGCTTTACTTGGATTTAAAATATCTAGGACTTTATATTTGAAAAAGTGGGATTGAAAACAACATTATGCATGTAAGGCAAAAGACATAACTGTTTATGCTCAAGCCGCTTTATATATCTGGAGCAAAGCAAAACTGGAAAATACATCTACAAGGACTTTTTTTTTGACTAGCAGAGGCAGGGCCAAAGACATGGCAGTCAAATGACACTAATCTTTTTTCTGCTGTTCCATCTTGCTCCCCTTCCCACCACGTACTTTTGTTTTGAGCCAGGCGTTGCCAAAGCAATACGGAGTTGTGCTTGCCCAGCCAGCGCTTCCGGCTGCGCAGGCACACGCGGCGGGGCTCTGCGTCCCCCAACGCCGACGAAGGGGGGTGCAAAGCAGGCCCTGGGCTGGCCGAGGCAGCCAGCCTCTTACCTGAAGGCTCTCATTCACATCATTTATGGTCGCACCTTTACATTCACTTGGACTGGCAAAAGCTCCGATTTCAGTAAAATCTAAAAGACAAACAGAACCAGGAACACAGCTGGTTACTAATCCTTCCCCACAGATGAACAAACCCCAAATACCGCATAGCAGTGCTTGTTTATGGGAATTGTGCCACTGTGCTGCAGTTCTAGTGCTATCGTGTACACCTGAGGCGATCAGGGCTCAAATGTGAATAAACTATACAAATATTGATTTATTCTGACCAGTTAGCAATCTGATCACCTGTTTGCAGCCACCCGGGGCTGGGTTCACAAGTGGGATGCTTCATTTCTCTAAGACAGCCACTATTTAAATAATTGTCAATATTTAATTATTAAATAATGGCAATTATTTATTACAACAAATATTCAATAATGGCAGTATCTTACCTGCAAGAGGCACTGCTAAACCTATAAGAACCAGTGTTTTCCAGAGCGGGCAGGAGCTGAACAGCATTTTGTCTGTGGGAGACCGGGGCAAGTCACTTGTTGGTTGTGGAGCCTGAGCGCTGAAGTGCTGGAGTCAGGCACAAAGCTGCATGTGTGCGGGTCGCTGGCTCTTTACAGCGTGCCTCGCTCCGCGGCAGTGCTGTCACAAGGCGTTATCCCCCATGCACATATTGCTCAACCTGCTGGGAAACCAGCAGAGAGTTTGCCAGCACGGCACAGAGAGGGCAGGGGCAGGTTTTACGGTGCTGAGACGGTCTGGCCTCCTGCTGCTGCCAACCCCACCAGAGTAACTGGTTTACTGTACACATGTTTAGTGTATGCACACTCTTGCATGCTCTTGCTCTCTCCTTGCCCACCCTCCCATCTGTCTGTTTTTCTGTCTGTCTCTCTCTCACACACACATATAGAAGACATAAGTTTGCCTTACCTACAAGGCTCAACCATCTCATGCTCCAAGAGAAAGCTCAGAACATCAAATGATGACTAAACTGATTAGGACCAAGGGGATGTGCTCTATATCCTGTGGCATTCAGAGTTTAGCTGCTTGGTAAGAAGAGCAAGTTATGGTTTCCTGTTTCCAGCTTCTGGGTTATGAAATACAGATTAAACAAAGCAGCGACAGCAGCAGAAAAGGAAAAAAAAAATCCTGAGCACATGAGCCTACTTTCTGTGCACATATTATATCGCCAACTGCATACCTGCGCTCTGTGTGTATATTACCATGCACGGTATTTCTATTTGTAGTTTTGAGGTTTTTTTAATGGAGCCATGAACCTCATATGCTTATATCCATTTATGGGAAAAGCTGAATAGCTAGCAAAATTGCCACAAAAGTTCAATCATTTCTACCCTATACATTTACTAGCAGATTAATCCAATTACCTAGATAACGCTCACGTGCTAGGGGTGTGCCTGACCCCATCTGTAAAATGCAGGTTTCAGAGTCACGGCCTTCCGGCCAACAGCCGGTCACGCTGCCCGCTGCCGAGCCTCCGCGCTGACCTCGCCTGCCCACCAACCCAGCTAGGCTCACAGCGCTCCCTCTCCAACAGACTCTGGCATGGTTCTTTTTGTCACCGCCACAGCAGAACGGTTCATTTTGTCTGCAGATGTTTGTTTTTGTTGAGACAGGGACGTTCTGCTTTCATGTTATATGTTATGCAATGCATTTATTTATACAGCACTTTTTCAGGTTTCTTTTTATTCATTTTTTTCATTCGCTTGCTTCTGCGAGCGTTGTAGTATAACACACTATGACTGAGAGATCCTGAAGAAGTGAAGCCAACGGCAAGGCCGCCGTTGCGTTAACAAAGACATGCCTTCTTATGCCATCCCACGGATGTCTTGGTAAACAGGTATGTGTAGGACTGTAACGCTTCCACAAAACAGTTCTGTGACAGCATGAACGGCGACTTCCTTATCATTAGTAACATGCCTTTGTATACATTGCTGATATAGGTAAAAGTTCATTAGCAAAACAAGTCTTTAATAATGAAGGCGGAGGTTTATGTTTCTAGGCAGACCAATAGGACCTGGCTCCAAACAGTTTACTTTTTTGAGGCTGACACACACAACAATCTTCTTCCTTGCAAGATGAGCAATATGCAGCTGGGAAAAGTCCCTGGGAAAATTTTGCCAATACATTCTTTAACATGCAGCTGCACTTTAGGGTATTTTCCTGCCAAAATGTATCCACGTGTCCAAGGAGGGCCATTGATTAATGCCCGGAGTCCTCAGGAGATCAGGAGCTACACATAAACTACTTGTTTGTCTCAACTTACACAGTACATATACATAGCATAGTTAATAAAGTGTAGCAACTTCTAGCTTGAACAGATAAAAGTTGTGTTTGTGGCATACTTGAAGAGAATGAATGGCAGCTTTTCTTTAACGATCATCAGAGTCAGGCACTCTCTTTCCACCTCAACATCTGTTTGGGAGACACTGTACAAAGGAATTTAGTTAGGAGAGAAACATGGCGTGGCAGCATTTCTCCAGTGTAGAAGATGTAACAGGAAGCTGCTTAAACCGTACAGCTAGGATTAAGTGACTCCTGGGGGCCATACATAGGTAACTCTTGTATTGAGCATTAAGTTCATCCTTGTTGCCTATTGACAAGCAAAACTGATCACAGAGGATAAATGTGATCTCACACCCTCCCAATTTAAACAAACCTGGGATTAATCCACAGTCCTTCGCAAAAAACAGTTTGTCACTTTATAAGACAATATAGCACACGGGCACAGAAACCTCCTTGTCCTCAGCCTAGAGCACAGCCCACCCACCATGCACACCCGCTGCCGTGATCGGTCAGCGGGAGAGGCTGTCACCATCTCCAGCAGGAGGAACAGGGCACCAGTACCCACACTTAGTAGCTGAGTACTGGCGCAAACAGGGACGTGCTTTCTGCACCGACTTGCTCCCACAGCTGTGGAGGGATGCACAGCCATCTAGCGGCTAGTTCTTCAGTGAGAGACTGTTGGACAGGGCAGTGGTCCAAATTTTAACCTCATGCTATATATATTTGTTGATGTTTTGCAGTTAGTTCTATGCACTTTATTTTATTCCAAAATTACACCACACCTAGTAAGCCATGCAATAAACCTAACATTTGGGAGCAAAAATTCTGAGAGAATACTGTATAGCACAAACCTAAGAGTTACAAGAAAAAATCTAATACTTTTTCACCAAGTTTCTATTAATCACAAGGACTAAACAGTGGTCACACATGTAGTGAAAGATAAATTCATATCACAATTCCAAAATCTAATAAAATTCAATTATCTTGTTAAACTGAAATCCTACAAGAGTATAAGAGGCTGAGTAGAGATGGACCATTATACTGCAACATTAAAAGAAAAAAAAGAAAAAGAGGCACCTTTACATACATGGTAGGAAAAAGCTTTTTATTCTATGATTATTGGAGAACACGTCTGTTTCAAAAACACAGGTAATTGAAACACGACAGTAACAGCACATACCCAGTGAAGGTGATTTAAATATTACATATCTGTCAACATCTTCTACAAAAGAGGCCGACATACAGTTATATGATATTCAGTCTTCTCCCATCAAAGCAACCCACAGCTGTATGCAATGCTAACTCCAGTAAGGAAATTGGACCCCGGAATTTCCCTTTGTCTAATTAGAAGCAAGAGATCTGCTGACTCTAAGGAGTCAGAGTTGGGAAAGTTGTCTTTGCCTTCGCCCATGAAAGGTTTGAGATTCAGCCATTGGTTTGCGTACCTGAGTCATACTTTGCCTTTATCAAAAGAACCAATAGAGCAGCAATAAAAAATAAACTGTATTTTGTTGTCTTATGCTGATTAAAAAAACCAGACTCTGTCCTTTATATCTTAGATAATGAAAGACACTGAGGGTTAAAAAAATTAATTTCCAAGAAAATATCCTTTTCTTTCTTTCCATTTAAAAATCTAAAATTTCTTTTGTTGAATACAAAGCTGTCAAATTTGATTTTCGGAAGCATCCTCATCATTAGTGGACTTCTCTTCCTTTCTGTTTTTAAAGGGTGACTGCTAGTATCAAAACACAAGTTTTTTAGGCACCTCCCATGAGAATTCATTTCTTCCAAAGTGACCATAACATGCAGTCTTCTGGTAAATGGGCTTTTTTAGGTCCAAATCCCTGTGTGTATAATAAAAAGAAGAGAAAATTCTTCACATTAAGATACTTCATGATAACTACCATTAAAATCATGATCTTGATATCCATTTCACACCCTTAGTCAAGTAAGCATATTCTGGAGATGCAAGCATACCAGTAAACATGTCCAATGGAGAACCATAAAAGTGACAACAAAACTTAAATGTGAAGTACTTTAGGTCTACAGGAAAAGTCCTTATTATTGAGAATTATTAATTTTAATGGAAAAGATGAAATACCCTTCAATCCCTTTTGTAAAACAAAACGTATCTTTTTTCACAGCAAAGTAACTTAAAATTCTTGGAATACAAAAGTTACTTTATTTTATTTGAATTCCACATACTATATAAGGCCAAATGGTGAAAGTATATGCTTCATATGAAACTTGAAAAGTACATCTGTTATCTTAAAAGATATGGCCCACTGGTACATCCGTAAAAAGTATCAGCTGTGAAGACTGACAGAGTGACAGAAAGTCTCTTTTGTACTGCATGAAACAATCCCATGATAGTTCAAGAGGCTGACTCTTATATTGCAACACCTAATGGTTTTGCCAGAAATCATTTGTAGGATGTGATCACCAAGATAGTTTCCTTTTTGTGTGTTTCTATACCTGACAATGACTCCAGGCCGAAGATCAAAGTTTTTGTGCACAATGTCCAGCAGCTCTTTCTCTGTTCTTTGGGAAGTTCCGTAAGTGAATAGTGAAATGGACAGTGGATGAGCTACCCCAATGGCATAAGAAACCTATGGCAAAAAAGACACCATAGCAAATAACCATGGCACTTTAGTGGGCAACAGTACGCAACAGAAGATTGCATTCGCTCATGAACCATCTTAGGAAAACTAAGGTCTCTCCTTCACTTCCCATATTTGTGCAATCTGTATTTTTAGAAAAAAAGAGAAAACTTTGAAAATGCTGAGGTCTCTGGATAGCTTTCTTCCCCATTATCCAGTCACCCCATGCTTATTTCCATGACAGTAGCGTTAGAGGGTTGAGGGCTCAAGAAATGTCCGGAAGAACAGCCAATAGAATGAAAGCTAAATGAAAGATTCCAGCTTCAAGAAGCTGATAGCCTAATTAGTGACATTACAGTGATCTCGAACCAAGCACGTCAAGGTCTTCCTTTCTTTAATCGCAAACCGTCACCAAGACTGCTTTTACTACAGTGTCTCGTACAACGTGTATTCAAGGTAAAGTTGAAAAGGAAAAGTCTTTTTGAGAAAAACAACATTGATCTTGGAGGTCTCTTCCAACCAGAACAATTCTATGATTCTATGATTCTGTGATTCATAGCAAACCATACCTGAACCAGAACACGGCGACAGAGCCCAGCTTTTACAAGAGACTTGGCCACCCAACGGGCTGCGTATGCAGCTGATCGGTCCACCTTTGTGTAGTCTTTGCCAGAAAAGGCACCACCTCCATGGGCTCCCCAGCCACCGTAAGTATCCACAATGATCTTTCGACCAGTAACACCAGCATCACCCTGAATCAGTAAAAGAATGTGTCCATTTTACAATCCATTTTATTATAACTCTCAAACAAGGCTATG
This sequence comes from Phoenicopterus ruber ruber, assembly GCA_009819775.1. Classification (NCBI taxonomy): domain Eukaryota; kingdom Metazoa; phylum Chordata; class Aves; order Phoenicopteriformes; family Phoenicopteridae; genus Phoenicopterus; species Phoenicopterus ruber. The sequence continues at coordinate 12,608,628 of CM020221.1, read as the reverse complement.
CATCCTTCAGCGGACTACAACGACATGTAAGTAAGTTCACCACATATGGATTGCTGTGGGGTAGCTGAAGGAATGAATTTGTCTCACCGAGCTGCAACAGTGGCTATAAATGTTCTTTAAAGCCAGATTCATAAGACAAGCCATTCACAAATAGTGTTTGGTAGTCAAGCGAACAGGTTTACACCCAGATAGCTAGGGCATGCACTGCCTGTTTCAAAAGTAAATATTCCAGACAATATGGGAGCTTTGGTTTAAAAGTTACCTATCTACTACATCCAAACTGAACACAGAATATTGCCAACAAACTACGTGCCATATAGGAAGCATTGAGAGATTTTTACACTGTTAAAAAAATAAGAAATCAGCCTTTCATATCTTTTGGTCAAAATCTGAAGTTCTGTGAATATTAAATAGTGTATGTCTTTTCTGTATTTACCATCAAAAGGTAAGCCAGTGCTACATTATACACGACTACATGGAGACTGGCACCCAACACTTGCAGTGCAGTATCATTACAGAGACTGTCATACAAATGTGTACTAAAAACACATTTCCAACCCCAAAATATTTCTAGTCTAATTCAAACTATACACAACAGGTTTGGAGTAGGAGGCAGTTATAGGTAATTGAGAAAGAAGGATTACTTCTTTCTAAGAACAGATACTTATGGATGAATATTCTAAAATATGAAATAAGGAAGCGTAGATAACCTCCTAGCTGCCTACACAGCTATCCTGATTGCTACTCACAAGTACTTGATATTTTCATTTGATCTTGGTTAGCTGATCAGTACCTGACTAATTGTCTGACCCTTCGATTTATTAAATGCTTAAGCTTTCTGGAGTGAATGGAAACATGGTCAAATTTGAAATTCAGTCTCTACCTGTGCAGGCGGGTTTGAAATTCTTTGTCTACAGAATATCATGTCAGTAAAACTCAACTGCTGGAATGTTTGCACAGCAAACACAAGTGGACAGTCAAAGTTTTTCTTAGAAAGATTGTGCGTATACACAGAAGAAAACCTTTGGCACCGTTTATTTCATTCTGCTAAAAAAAGCAGTGAGATGTAAATCTGAATTGCAGATAGCTAAGCTTGTCTAAAGGATCCTGTCCTCCTGGGGTTCTGCTTGACTCAAACCTTAATTTTCACAGACAGTTGCAATGAGAACACCTTGTGTGCCATCATGACTTGACTGCAGAACTGAGTGAGAAGAAGAGAAACGGACAGGTAAAAGGGGAAAACCACCCTTTGTTTTAAAGGTGCTGAAAGAGCACAAATGCATTTGTAAAGCATGTGGAAGTCACTTTTGCAGTGAGTTGTAATGTCCTCACAGTACCAGTGGGTGTTGCTGTTGGGAAAATGGTGATAGCAGCAAAATTACTAATTTTGCCATAGCCAGAATTCAAGGTACGACCGTGATCGAAAACATGAGGTGAAAATCCTAAGGGAAATACACGCGCCTTCCTTAGATGAACTGACCTGGAGATTAGGACAGCATTCCATAGTTAGTGTTGTTAAAAATAAAACTTAGTAATACTCTTATGAAAAGTAATGAGAAAGTTCAAGACATAAAAGACAAGGAAAGAAACAGTTATTTTCTGTTTGCTGCAATGCTATTGTAAATTGCGCAAGTGCTGATAGCAGTTGTAAGGCCACGGACACGCAGGCAGATTGACCCATACTAAGTAAACTTATCCCAGGTTTAAAAAGCTGCAAACATACACTGATCTAGTTGAGGATGTCCCTGCTTATTGCAGGGGTTTGGACTAGATGACCTTTAAAGGTCCCTTCCAACCCAAACTAGTCTATGATACACTGCAACAGGCCTGTGTTTGTATGTGCAAACATAAGCAATACAGTTCCACCACAAGAGTAGAAAAGGTATTCCCGGCTGGCTTACCAAATGTAATTATATTACATTTTTAAATGGGTGCAGTTCAGTGCACAACTGAAAGATTTACATTTTTAACGGGTGCAGTTCAGTGCACACCTGAAAATTTTCATATGTGTAGCCTTCTTTTTGCATGGAGCTATGATTGCTGCATTGGTTCATTTGCTCCAAGTTACAGCTCAAGTTTGCCTCTCCATTTGTCCATAGTCTAGGATGTCAATGATACATGAAATTACAGTCATACAATCAATTCAAGTACACAAAAATATATTTTTTGTATAATCATTATTATAATGATTAATCTCAACACCATCCTGCCTGTTCCATGGCACTAATGTAAAAAAGACACAGCTCCTTAGAAATAATTCTGGCAAATTCCAGTAAATGAATGAATTTGAACAGCAAAGGAAAAACAATGTCTACTTGGATTTATTGTAAAATTGGACCTAGTTTCAGGAAGGAGCTTTGAAATTTTGCTGTGATAGTTCTGAAGGGAACTGAAGACTAAAACATTGGGAATGGTGAATTTGTTTTCAAAAACTAAATCTCAGAAGTCCTGATTCTACAGAGAGTGGAAGTTCTGCCTGAATTCTGTGAGTGCAGGATCAAATCGTAAAGCCCAGCTCCTGCATTCCCTAGATAAAGCAAAAATAACATTTATTTTCTCACCAGGAGAAGCCTATTGGGGCTGATTTTCAGAACAGATTAACATCTTCAGCTCTCATTGGTGTCAGGCAGAACAATGCAAGCTATACAGATCTGAAAACCAGGTTCACTGTAAGAGAAGCAAACCTTCTCTTGTCCATGTCTCTGTAAGGCGTGCTTTCCGTGAGAAAGGATTGCATGTCTCACTCAGTGCTGGACTCGAGAGGGTTTGAGGAAACCCAGAGGTGGGCTGTACATTCCACATGCAATATAAGATTCAGCTTAACTTTCCTGCCTAGTCACAATACATGTATGGTATAACCACACCTTCAAAGGTTACTTTGGAATACAGCACATGAAACCCTGGGTGCTTCTCCCACATACAACTGCAGTTAAAACTTCCACTAGACAGCTTGCTTCTCACACCTTAGGACACACATGGCAAAAAGTTGAGCATTTCTTTTAAGACACACACGCAATGACAAAGGCAAGCTGATAAAAGCACCAAAATAATACAACACAAACCTGAGGCCCTCCAATAACAAAACGTCCACTGGGTTGAAGGTGATAAATAGTTTTCTCATCCAAGTATTTTGCAGGGACAACAGCTTGGATCACACGATCCTTCAGGGTTCTGCGCATATTCTCCAGCGAAATGGTTTCATCATGCTGCACAGATATCACAATGGTGTGAACACGCACCGGGATGACTGCTCCATTCTCCTGGATATACTGAACGGTGACCTGAATAGAACAGGGAGAAGGAGGAAGTAAAAACAAAGTTGCTATAAAATGTATCGCTGGCCTACATCAAAGGTCATGCTATGCTGTTCCAAGAGCAAAATTGTATCAAAATGTCAATGCTGACATTATAGTGATCACTGCTCACATTGTTGCCAAGGTATGAGAAATGAAGCCTACTTTCTCATTCTTCATTTTTGCCATGCTGAGAAAAAAAAAGAAAGACTCAATATGGACAATCTGATTTTCTATGATATTGTCCAAAATGTGTCTTTCAGTTCGGATTTCCACTGAAACTCCCAAGCCTCAGAAATTTTTGTTCTCAGTGCATCTTCAAAAAAGCCAGCCCAAATCCCTAAATACAAATAAATCCTTTCAATCTCCTGTCACTTTTTCAACAAGCACAGACCACTTAGGTCTGAAGGGTTAAATGTTTCTTCACTGGTAGGTGGTTAAGTGCTCCTAGTGCTCTGAAAACAGGTTAACCATTTTCCAACAGTCACAGAGACAGTATCATAAGCAGTGGAAATGCTTTATCTGCTACTTGTAGGTTATCCTGATACTCTGAACACCATCAATTGCTGTCTTTAAAAACATTTAAGATTTCTGTTACTTTTCGACTATCTGGACTACCCATAGCAGTATTTACCTGTGTCTTAGAGTCAGGCCTCAGCCAAGGAAGTTCTCCATTACGCCTCAGTTCTGCTAACCTGGCATTCAGTTTATGTGCAAGAATAATTGTTAGAGGCATACATTCTTCTGTCTCATCTGTTGCATAACCAAACATCAAACCCTACAGGAGAAGAAGAGATACTTCAATCACTCTTAAAAGCACCACAACCAAAGGCAACGAGATTTCATCTGAAGCAAAGAGTAAACAGTACCCTCAGGTTTACTTTCTACTGTTTTACCTTACACTGCAAAAGCCTAAACTCAGATCAGGCTCCAACATGTTACAGTGTAATGAGAAACAAACCATGTTGCTAGAATTTTTCACTGAAAGCCTGAAGGTTTACATGTTGAGCTGGAAACCTGGATAAAAATGGAGACGGTTCTGTGAAAAAATCAGGTTCTTTCACAGAAAAAAAATCTGTTGGAGCAAAACAATTTCAGGACTATTCTGTCACAGGAAAGGTGTTATCATTAGCCTGGAAAGGTTGTGCAAGCTTTTATGTATGAATATAGATACACTTCTACTGCAGCTCACTTCTGACATTTCACGGAATCACAGAATCACAGAATGGTGGGGGTTGGAAGGGACCTCTGGAGATCAGCTAGCCCAATGCCCCTGCCAGAGCAGGGTCACCCAGAGCAGGCTGCACAGGACTGCGTCCAGGCGGGTTTTGAATATCTCCAGAGAAGGAGACTCCACAGCCTCCCTGGGCAGCCTGTGCCAGGGCTCTGTTACCCTCACAGTGAAGAAGTTTTTCCTCATGTTCAGGCAGAACTTCCCATGTTCCAGTTTGTGCCTGTTGCCCCTTGTCCTGTTACTGGGCACCACTGAAAAGAGTCTGGCCCCTTCCTTTTGACACCCGCCCTTGAGATATTGATAAGCATTGATGAGGTCCCCTCTCAGTCTTCTCTTCCTCAGGCTGAACAGCCCCAGCTCCCTCAGCCTTTCCCCATAGGAGAGATGCTCCAGTCCCCTCATCATCTTTGTAGCCCTCCGCTGAACAATCTCCAGTAGTTCCTCGTCTTTCTTAAACTGGGGAGCCCAGAACTGGACACAGGACTCCAGATGGGGCCTCACTAGGGCAGAGTGGAGGGGGAGGAGAACCTCCCTCGACCTGCTGGCCACACTAGCCACTATTCACACCCCATTCGGTGGAATGGGATGTGAATATTCCATGAAGGACATACTATTCAACAGTTTAAGGCACCTGCCTCAGATTTTCAATGCCACATGCTTCTAGTCACAGCTTCTACTGTTACTCAGTCATGTTCCCTGCATCAGCTTATCATTTGTTAAATAGAGTTAGCAGCATTTTCTTTCTCCTCATCCAGTGTATGTTGTGATAAAAAAAAAAAAAAAAAAAAAAAAAAAAAAAAAACCAGGAAGGTACTTTGATACAATGGGAAAGGAGGCCATCAAAGTGCCACAGAAAGTCAGATATCTTTTCATCTTATGTAGTATTATGTCCTCATGACAGCATAAAAGCATTTTAATTTAGTCCTCAAGGGTTTTATGAACCATATTAGCTTGGTCCTGGACTCTGATATCTCCACTTATGGTTCTCAACAGCATTGTTATAAACTAGATATTACTACTAATGATAACTACTGTAAATGTTAAACTCACTCATACTGGCATCAGTCAGATTATGGAGTTTTTATGTTAGCATCTTTCTCTTGGGAACATACCATAATTATCTACATGTGTTATTTAGCTCATAGAAATGCAGCTTGGACAGCCTTAATTATGTCGAATGCCTATTACAATAGCTGCCTCCGGGAAATAAGTGAGAATTAAAAGTACTCTGGCATATTTGCCTTCATTGTACTAATGCTGAAGACAGTTGAAACATCGCCTAATTTTTTGCTGTGTAAAACCTCAAGAGCTCTGTGAAACTTAAAAGATCCTCTGTTTATTCCATCTTACAAGACAAGTCTGGCTGCAAGATGAATGGTCTAATGAATCTAAAGCTACTCAACAAAAATATGAAATATACAAGCAAAAAACCTTTGCTAAATTCTAAACAACACATCCTCAGCTACTACAAACTGCCAGAGCTCTCCTGACTTGCATGGAGTGCTACAACAAACACCGGGCAAAAGTCTGCCCTCAAAGAACTTCCAACTGCTTTAACAAAAATATGTTTTTTATTCTGGGGTAGCCCAAGACGGAACTGTAGAAATCTTCACATGGGTTTTGATTTAGAGAACAGGGCAATAAGACGGGGTATACTTTTTCCATTCAAACAGCTTTGATGTTTTAGATGTGATGTTATGTCTACCTGATCTCCAGCGCCAACATCCTCTTCATCCCTGTGTAGATGAACACCTTGGGCAATATCAGGTGACTGCTGTTCCAGTGCCACTAAAACATTACAAGTCTTGTAGTCAAAGCCTATTTGGAAAAAAGAATAGTGGCAAATTAGCTTTTTCTGTCACAATTAAGGAAAGAAATTAACATGGAACCATATGACAAAATTTTCATTCTGAAGGATACCGCATTCAGAACTCAAAATCTAACGGCTATTTTTAGTTAAATTCTTTATCAATACAACACTTGAAACCTTTTTTTGGGGAGGGGGTGGGGTATATAGGGTTGCCTTTATTGGTTGTTACTGCTTGTTCTCTCTTGCATTGGCACCCTGTGCCAAGCCAATTCAGATTATGAATTGTTAACTGCAGAAAACTAGTCAAAAAAGTAAATAATGAGCCTCTCCCAAATAAATAGTATTAAAAACCTCTACATAAATTCCTAGGAGCTGATGTTTTCTGCTCTTTGACACATTATTTGTAATACATGTAAAGCAGTGTCTGTACCTAAATCTCTCATGGGAGTTTGTGTGAGAGCCACAAACAGAAAAAAACAGGTTCAAGTCTCACAGCAAATCTGGAAGTGGGTGTTTACTTTCCATTACTTTCAGAGACCAAAAGGAAGGTTTTAAAAAGAAATTGAAAGACTTACAGAAGATTGTGGCAAAATTTTCCACCTGTTCCTAGATATATTAATAGTAACTTGCTTCTTGCCAAATCCAACCTTTCCTAGAATGGTAGCTACTGGCAGCTGCTGACCAAACTCATGTTCAGCCAATACAACATACATACGCATCCATATGCATATGATCCACTTGAAGAACGCTCTTCACCCTCTTTTAAGTAGGCTATGTAGAGAAGAAAAATATATTTCTGGGTGCAATTGTTTGTTTTAGCTTTTTGTTTTACTTCTGCATAGAAATTGTTTTTTACTGGGTCACTGCATCTCCCCTTATCATTTTTGGCAGATAGGATAAAAAGGAGATTTATGACCTACTAGATTTGCCAGCATTTTCTAGAAGCACTGCTGTTACATGATGGTGGAGGTAACCTGCAGATGTGCTGCTCTAATATTCTCTCACCACAATCTTCCTGTAAATTCAATAGCAATTAAAGGACTGCAGGAAACAACTTTTTCTAACCAAAAGCTCTTAAAAGATACACTTACTGTAACAGTATACTTGGAATATTTGTAATGTATAAACAGCTACATGGCAAATCAGAAAGTGAAATGTGTCTGGTATATAAAGCATTTTGTCTTTTTTACCATTTGTACATTACACAAACTGGATTTGGACTGCACACTCCTCAGTGTAGGAAGAGTTGTTCAGAGCAAACAGAGCACCTTGCACAGTAAGAACCTGCTTTACACCTGAGAATTCTAGATGCTACCACAGTACAAATATATAATGGTACAACGAAATGAACCAGGTTTCTTCTTCCCTCTCTTTCACACCAAGGTGCATCAATTGGCTTGCCAAATGAATAACCGAGATTCGAGTTCTCACAAGTTTGGAGGAGTGGTAGATTCTGTGGCGCCAGTTGCAGTTAACTGTTCTGCCCTAGTACCACAGTTCAGAGTATATTCTGCCTACTCCCTTCCAGTTTTAACTAATACATGACAGTTTTTCTACTTACTGGGATAAAGCCAGAAAGTGTATCATGTAGCACCATGTAAACAGCTTTCACACAGGATATTCAGTTTTTATTAGGCTTGCTAAAGCCCCTATATGGAAGTGGTGACAGACTTGTTTTGCAGTTGCCGATTGCTTGCTCTTCAAGGATTTAATGAGTTTTTTCCACCAACCTTTAGCTGAATCATCATAGCCAATATGTCTAATTGCATCTCGGACAACTCGTTGATAATCCACAATAGCATGAGATGTGATCTCCCCACAGAGCAACACCATTCCTGTCTTACATACTGTCTCTGAAAAGAGAGATGAAAATGGGATTACAATAGCAGAATAACCCGTCACACTAAGACAAATAACTATGTTTGTGATGATGGTGATTTTGAGAGATCTAGTGGGTATAGACAGTGTAAGTCCTTTCTACCCATATTTTTAGATTATTAGCTCCTTCTACAACAAATTCTTTTCTTATTCACCATATGTCTGAAAGTAAGGAAAAGACTAACATGTCCAATTTACAAATGGGAAAGTCAAAACACTAAGCATGGTTCAGTGATATGCTGTGCTGGTTTTGGCTGGGAGAGAGTTCATTTTCTTCACAGTAGCTGGTATGGGGCTCTGTTTGGGATTTGTACTGGAAACAGTGTTGATAATGCAGAGATGTTTTCGTTACTGCTGAGCAGGGCTCACACAGAGTCCAGGCCTTTTCTGCCTCTCACCCCACCCCACCAGCGAGGAGGCTGGGGGGGCACAAGAAGTTGGGAGTGGACACAGCTGGGACAGCTGCCCCCAGCTGACCAAAGGGATATTCCATACCATATAACATCATGCTCAGCATATAAAGCGGGGGGAACAAGAAGGGAAGGGGGGGACATTTGGAGTGATGGCATTTGTCTTTCCAAGTAACCATTAGGCCTGATGGAGCTCTGCTTTCCTGGAAATGGCTGAACACCTGCCTGCCGGTGGGAAGTAATGAATGAATTCCTTGTTTTGCTTTGCTTGCGTGGGGGGCTTTTGCTTTACCTATTAAACTGTCTTTAGCCCACGAGTTTGATTTTTTTTTTTTTGATTCTCCCCCATCCCATTGGGGGTGAAGAGCAGCTGTGTGGTGCTTGGTTGCCGACTGGGGTTAAACCACACCATATGCACAGATTTTAGGGAAATACAGCATTAAACTGTGATTTCTAAATCCATTTAATCTTAATCACTCTAACATACATACTGAGGCTAAATACAACTCATCAGTGAGCAACTATTTCGACAACTTGCCTCCAGTCCCAGGAGGAAGAATCTGAAGATGGGCTTTAGTTACATAATACATGAACTGGGGTAATGACCTGAGGGTTGATGGTACAACTCTTTCTGAAGAGATTTCAATAAAAAAAGCAGTTATGGGGACTTGGACTGAAAAAATAGTATTTTATTAAATATAGTAAATGAACTTTTCAACAAAACATTCAAATTTTCTTTCAAAAATCCACTATAATGAAGCCCAATCTGTTTCTCCCAGCAAAACTCAGTCCACACACAAAATTAACTATCCTATCCTTCTACAGCCTGCTTAGGTTTCAGTCTTTATAAAAACTTTTACTGTTTCTTCTCATCTCTCCTTCTCTTGAAGACTTAATTCTTACGTAATTTTTTGAGAGTAAAATGAGTTAGCAAATGATAGCATCAAGCTCTTTGCAAACATCATAAAAAAAGAACGGTGAGTGGGTGATGACTTGAAGCAAAGCAGCAAACAACTTACCACAAGCAACCTTGGCATTCGGATCCTGTTTGAGATGGGCATCTAGTACAGCATCGCTGATTTGATCACAGATTTTATCTGCAAGACATCAAAGTTGTGATTCAAAACCATAGCACTCAATACAAAACATGGACTGTTTGCATCACTTTGAATAGGCAGGTGTTTCAGCAAGGAATTCTTTAATTGCTCATCACTGGAGTATTTAAGCTAGCTCAATAGAAAGACATATGAAGCATCCTGCAAGCAAAGCCAGTAGATACAATGAGGAATTTACTTAGTGGTGTAAACCAATACTGACTACAACTTTGCTTGTAGTTTTCCGTACTTAAGTGTGAAACAAGTATGTTATGCATAGAATTACCTGAGAGGCTAAGAGGCTTTACTCCCAGCCTGCTCCTTCTCTAACACCACGAGCCAATACAGCATGCACTCCACATCAGCAGTATTCTAACAAGAAGGTGATATTCCACCATCAACTTCCACCTCCCCAACAGAAAGTTAGAATGTATACGAGCAACACTGCTGGTAAAACCTGAGAAAGTGTTTAGATTAATACAGATAATGCACAGCTCAGAGTCAAGTGCCTGTTTCAGGTTTGCTTCTTCTCACTGCTTCCTACCATCCTGCAATGCCATCTCCTAATAATCCCTGCAACCTGCCTAAGGCAGGGGAGTGAGTAGCACACACAGAAGCAAGAAGGGGTTACCAACTGAAGTTTGCCTGAGGTAAATCTTGAGTATATCTTCAGTTATATCCCAAATACAAAAGTTTCAGCTCAGATTTATCATGATCTTTTCTCTTTTTCTTTCTTTCTTTTCTTAGCTTTTTAATGAATAATGAATCTTAACCAAATAATGTAGCTAATCTAATGAACTCAAAAGGGCAGCACCCATAACAATGCCTTCCACATGAAAATGGTAGTTTTTCCTCATATATTTTAATTTTATTGTTCTTAAAAAAAGTCTAGTATTACATACAATGTTTAGATGTTGCTATAACATGCTGTGCAGCAAAATAAATTAATCTCCTGCCTTACCATTTGCAACACAATTTGTTGGAAAGCAATGTTTTGTAAGAGCATGTCATTACAGACTTTTAATACATTTAAGCTCAAGTCAAAATAAATTCTTATTTATTTTCATGAGGAAGGTGTACATTTAGCTAAGAGAGACAAATCAAAGACTACAGAACTACTGTGATTCTGACACTCTTATCTCCCATATTAACCACTTCAACACAAAAAGAATGAACACAAAAGCAATTAGCAAATGTAGGCTGCATTGGAACACTCAGCCTTGCGCTAACTGTACATGGATTACTAAATTTGGGACAATTATTAACAAACAGGAATCAGACACCATTCTTGCAATTTAGTTAGAAGTCCAAATGAACCTTGTTTAGCAAGACTGGGGACAAAGGTGGCAGGATTTGATTAAAATGTATCTCTGCTTGCTCTCTTCAAAGTTTCCATTTTTATAAGGAAATATAGCCATATTTTCAAGCATAAAAGCAAAAAATTGTTGATGAAAATATGTAATTTTTGATTACCTGGGCGGGACAACAGAGCAACTGGGATAGAATGACCTTCTTAGTGCAGGTCCAATGCCCTGCGGTAAACTCCTAGTGATTGGGACTGCTTTGTAGTATTTTTTTCACCAGAGTTTCTATGCCAGGAACAACCTTCATCCCTGCCCTTGCTCCACAAGAAGCATGTCTCACCTGCATTAGATGCCAGTGTCCCATGTTTGTCTAAGTTCCCTGTGTGGCACATACAGGGATATTACATGCATTATTTCCAAAACATTCAAGAACAGGACAGGTAATCCCATATGACTAATTCATCCTCTTTTCTCCTCGTGGCACCTATCTGGTACAAAGAACCTTATGTTGGTTTTGCATGCTGTGGCTGAAATTAGTTTATGAACTAAAACTTTCATGAAACGTCTCAAGGGAGCATTAGCCATAGTAGGCAGTGAAATCAGTAAGTGACGATTTAACAGGATGTTTTCATGTTTGGTTTTTTTTTGCATGAACTGTATCATTAGTATCTACAGTATTTCATGGATATTGGTAGATAGAAAAGCGTCTCTTTTGCTTCCCTCTCAGAGAAATAACACAACAAACATTCATGAACAAAAAGTATAGTCCACAATTACAGAAGGGGAGAGTTTGTCTTACAAAACTGTTACACTGAAAAGATTATGATAGAAAACCAGATGAACAGTTGTCCATAGAAATGAAATTATCTCCTACCACTAATGCAATAGCATTAGTGAGACTGCTACAGAAATACTAGATTTTGGTGGTGATATTCCAAAGATGATGTTAGGAAGCTGTGGGAAGGTTTAGGACAGACTGAGAAGAATGCCCCAAAATCAGAAAAGTCTGTCTTACAGGATGAAATCAATCAAGCTCAATCTAGTTTTGAAAGGCTGAAGGAAAAGCAACCTACCAGAGGAAACCCTTATAGGCACTGGGATCACAGTTTCTAAGAAATGAAAAATAATATGCTGAGAGAAAAGTTTTTGTCTGATGGACAATAATGTAACTACAGTTGATAGCTGAAAATGAAAGAGAGACAGATGAAGATTCAAAAAGGAAAATCTTAAAAGGGTGAGAGCCATTGAAACCATTCATCTAGCAGTATGCAGGATTCCTTGTTCCTTCGAATCTCTAGATGAAAATTGGATATCTTTTTAAAAGGTATGAATGTAATTCAACCATCATTTACTAGCATGCTTGAATAATTCTTGCACGAAATATTATTACTGGCGTATGAAGGTCCAACCAGATTATGTATCAGAGGTACCATCTGGTCTTTAAAATCTATGTGAGAATTTAATTAATTAAAATAATATATTGGAAGAACATAATCTAGTATTCTGATAGCATACCTTTAGATTAAAACAGGCTGAGACAAATCAGTCTGACAATTCATGTCATATCTGGTTGTTGGTGCAAAAACCAGCAGTTCTAGTGCAACGAGATCCAGATACAGTTATATCTATCAAGACTGGAAAGAGAAACCTAGCTGGATGATTGGCTGATTAATGAACTAAATTAAAGGCATGTGTACTAGTAAAGGTCTCTGGTGTAAAATAAAACCAGGCGTTCTATTTTTAGCAATGCTTAGCAGGCTTTGTGCACCCTTCATTCTTTTATTTAAATTTCTCATCTCTTATTAGCTGCTAAATGTGACAGGATATATTTGTCCATTATGTCCTTCCTCTTTTTGCTCCTTCTTTTTCTGGAAACAGGGAAAGCATAATGGACCACCTCTGGTGAGGCATTATCATCTAAAAAAATGATGTAATAGGTAAGAATTCAGTTCATGCATACCTTCATATAGTGAGTATCTATCCAATAGGATAAATATTGCAAAAGGGATGTCTAGGCTGAGGATTTCTTGACTAAACAAGAAAGTATTAGATAACCATGAATTCTTTTCATGAAATCCAATCATCCCACAGACCCAGCCTTATGGCAGAGATGCCTATTAGCCATAAAACAGCTCTTGCTAACTATAAAAGGAATGAATGAGTCTAGGTGAGCTGATGATAAAGCCTACTCAAATGCCCAGTTGTCAAATTACAAAGTAAAGGAGGCATTCAACAACGAAAGTCGTCTCCAATAATTAGAAGGAGCTTCACATTTTTCCAGATAGTTGGACATAAGTTTGTTTCATGAATCTAGACTATGTAAGAGCCTAACACAAGCCGTGCCATCTGCAAGTTCTCAGGACCTCCCCAAGAATTCAGTTTCACAGATTCACCACACACACACACAAAATCTATGAACAGCAGTAACAATTGAAAATTTAGTTCAAAAAAGCTCCACCCTTTGAAGCACAGCAAACAGATACAACCATGCTTCTGGCTTTGATGGTGTAGTAAATATAATAAACATTGAACATTTCAAAAGGTAAGGTTGATTTTCTTAAAAATCTGAGATCATCAAAATAAAATTTGGTATTTTTAATGATACATTATTTATATCAACAGAAAAAAAATCTATAATGTCAAACTATATTCAAAACATGATAAACTGCGCAATTCTCAGTTTTCTGGTAAAAAAAATTAAACAGTCAAGCAATGTAGATACTTATCATTAGCACTTCATAAAAAAATAAGTTTTCCACCAAAAAAAGTTTCACTAGAAAGACTTCGAATAGCTGAATTGTGCTGTATTACATTTTTCCTACTTAAAAGACTCTTGAGGAGTGCTAATTGCTAACTGCAGAGGTACTTCAATATTAACACTACACTGTTTAAATATCTTGTACATCTGTTCTCTTTGTTCAATACACAGTTTACTGAAGTATTATGTATATTGTTAAGTATGTACAATGTCAGATATTGTTAAGTTTATATAATGTTAGATATAAGACACGCAAGCATCAACTTGCTGGAAAGATCCGCATTTTCTGTTTGTTTGGTTGGTTTTTTTCCTTTTGTAGTATTTTTTCTGTGAATATCCAGAAGATAAACATATGTTTTTAATACGTTTGAAAATCTGAGGGTGCTTTTAGCAGATGTTTTCTCTTATGTTTTTAAAGAGATTCCTTGATACTTACTGGAAAACTGAATGACATTCTGTTTGCAGGCAATTCCACCTGAAGTCACGCCAGATAGGGGAAGGAATTAATCCTAAGTGGTTTGACACCTGTAAGACATTGTGGGTCAGAGAAACACACAATGCCTTTCAAAGCACAGTGAAACCATTGTGCAGCACGAACAGACACTACGGGACAAAGCAAAATGGAGCACTGACAAAAAAGAGCTATCTAAAAAAAAAAAAAAAAATCTTTCCCTTCCCCATGCTGCTATCTATATGCTTCTATTATATTGAAATGAAGAAGTCACATGCAAGTCTTCAGAGAGTTTGGAATTTACTCCACTAAATGCTGCATTTAAAGACCTGGAAGAAGGTCCCAAATTTTATACCCAAGTGATTTTGAAGAATTTGGACTAGGAAGATGGGATAAACAGAGTCTTCTATAAAGTCTTTGGGGAGCATAGGTAATACCTGTATGATAATTATTGTCACCTATTACTTGCTTCTATGGAATTTGGGCTTCCTAGTGACACACAACTCTTAGGCATTGCACAGGTATAAGGCAGTTCTCTGTATACGCAAACAAATAAGCATGTAATTTCTCCTGCTTTGTTTATTAAGAAGGAGGTCTCCATTAAAGCATTCAGTCCTCAGCTAATACAATCAGAACAATTCAAATTTCCACCAGACAAATATCTGGTTCAGGATCTTTGCTTCATATAATGCCCTCCAGCAAAATTATACTATCACATACAGAAGAGAAATAATCAAGAACACACAAATTATCCATTTGGTATCAAACAGAGGAACTGAAAACTCACAATAAAATTCTAGCGCTACTGATAATGTCAGAAGCCCAACCACAGCCTCAGACACCAGGCCCCATTTTAAGAAATAGCCAAGATTTTCCTGGATGATAAAAACCTAATGGCATGTCTATACCGCTCGTGTAAAACCACAGACAGGGAAAAGGGGAGTTGGCCAGGATGTAAGGGTGATTGACTTGCTGTCAGAATCTAGAGCTATCACTGAGACGATTAAGACCTATTGCTGGGCTGTGCTCAGGAACAAGAATTTGCAGGACCACCCAGAGTTACTTACTGTTAGCCCATCCTCCCTTGATCTGGAAAACCTGTATCTTTCCTTTGTCATAAGCGATTGGGTTTTCAGTACCCTACACGAAGACCTAGGCTGTTTAAGAAATGCATAAGCATCACAGTCTTGAAAATGTCCAAGTAAATTTCAGCTTTCCACTCCCTCTACAATAAGCCTCTTGGATTCCCACTTCGCATCTCACAGTACCCAGAGATCTGGCAACCTCTGCCAGGTTAGAGGTTGTACACAAATCTAACAAGTGGTAGCACCACTTTGTTTCTCAAAGGCGTGCTGAGTATTTAAGGGCAGGAGGAAAATAACGCTCATGGGACTTAAAAGAAGGCCTAGTGAGGGCCAATAGAGTTTTTGGAAATAAAGAAGGGAATATGGCTAAGAACTAAAAATAGGCCAAATTCTAAAACAAGAAACAAGACAAAAAGAATTCGTAAAGGAAGGAAACCAAGGGACAAAGCTAAACCTGGGGACTCTGTTGAACTCTTCCTGTTCTGAGACTTATCTATTATTGCCCCAAGGGGATTAAAAATAATTATTAGAGTAGCATTAATTGTGACCTGTCACCTTTGGAAATAGCATCATCAATTTAAAATTACCATATTGTATAATGTTATTTTTCCTATGAAACTACATTGCGCTACAGACGCTGGATGTAATTATATATAAATTTGAGATGGGACGTATGTCCCAAGGACCGTATGTGGTTGTCATTTTCTGACTGTGTTACATCAGAAAGAACCCCAACTGGCTTAACCTGATGTAGCCGCCTTGACATTGACAGAGATGTACTCAATTGCATCAGCCACGGATTTGATCTGCAGTAATAAGTTAATATTATAACAGAGTATCAGAATTATAGACATAAAATTCTCACTGACGACCTTCTTATTCTCTGCTACATCATTCCACCTGTTTATGATTTACTCACATAACATGAGTACAGACCTGAAAAAGCCTTATTATAGCAAAAGGTACAAGGCGCCAAATCAGCTTCTAAAATAAATACACTTTTCAGGACATCAAATACTCTATCGTCCCCTGGCCTCATTTGGGGCAACACTTGCTGTTGACTAAGGTACATGTTTATGGCGGATGAACATTTGTTTTCAATAAAATTGAACTAAGCTCTGCTGACCATACATAAAGTTTAGCAAATAACTGTCCACTATTTGCTTAAGCAATTCCATATATTGCATCAGATGATGGAATGAGGGAAAAAAATCAGCAACTTTGCCATGTACAGCTGCTGGGACCATTGATTTTTAGAGGCTTTAAAATAGCCTGCTTAGAGATATTCCTGTTGCGGGTGACAGTTTTAGAGCACATCATATATCCAGGACAGTTTCACAGGGCCCATTAAGATATGGAACTTGAGAAGCAAGCTATTTGTCCTTATCCATATGTGAAACTTGAGTCTATATCAGAGATACAGTAGTGTCTCCACAGTAACACTGAAAGAAATTCAGATGAAAAGGAAGAAGCAGCAACCATAAACCCCACTGCCCTCCACAGTGTAACACACCCCCTGCAAAGGCATGTAAACTCCTGCTGGAAGCACCCTAGTTATAGCGGTTCTATAGCCTATACGGACAAGGTCCAATAGAAATAAAGTAAAAAACGCCCTGTTACAAATAACTTCTATAATAAGATTAATAGCAGAAGAATTCTTCTTCAGGCTTTTAAAGCATTTAAATGAAATATTATTCTTTTTACGCATTTGCCAGAGCTGGTTTCTTACCTGGATGTCCTTCTCCCACCGACTCCGATGTGAACATGAAAGCCCCTTCATCATCCAGTGTGTAATCACATAAACCATCCACTGGACCATTCATGATTGTGATGCTTTTCCTGATGGATTATTATAAACACTGGTGGAAGAGCTCTACCTTTAGTGCCTTCTCTTAAAGGAGAAGGTTCTTTATCAGCAGGACTATCGCTGTCTTCACTTACTACCTTTCACGCTAACTTGAATTTCAGTGTGTGAAAGCAGCATGTGCTTGCATCTGTGTACACATGCAAGGAGTATGCATGTGCCTGTATCCCTACCTATCCTGATCTGTCAGTCCCTGAGCTGCTCCTATATATGGAAAAGTGAAAGTGCCTAGATAATCATGTGAGGAAAATGGAAGAGCCCATTTCTTGGCAGGGGAGTTAGTTAACTTTAGGATATTTTACTAATTAACTCAGTTCTTGGAAACATTCTGGATTCAACCCGTGCAAGGTTGGTTACCTTAGCAACTCAACTGAGCATGAACTAATCCAGGAGCGCTGGTGACAGTTCAGGTCTACTGCTTCTTCAGGTGTCTCTCCCCTAATTCTGGGATCTATGTGTGCTTCCAACTGTGTGTTGTGGTGTTACAGGGATAGGTAAAAACTCCGTAAATGCATGTCTTTCCTAGCAAGAGACTGGAAGCAGTTTGTGCTGCATCATATAATTGTATTTTCCTTTTACTTTTTCATCTCTTGAAAAGTAGAATTCTCTCCTGAATTTTTTTTTCCATTTTCATTCATTCCTCACGCACATTTGAGAGACGAAACATCTGATAAGATCTAGCATGACGACTGTTTCTCATTTATGCAGACCTCTCCCTTCAGCCTTTGCTTTTTTTTTCCGTCTGTCCTCTCTTCTATTAATTCAGATCCATCTTCTCTTTTTGTATCATATTCTCACATTATATTCCATAGCCCTTTAGAATACACTAACTGCCACATCTGAGTACTCAGTGCTCAGTTCTGCTACTGAAAATTTCTTCTGCAGTCAGATGGCTCATGTCTGGAATATGCTGATGGTATGACAGGTATGAAGACAGATGGCGTTTTGTGGGTATATGTGTCATTAAGTTAGTATACAAAAAACCAAATAAACATACCCATGGGACAGATCCAGAAAATGCCCAGCACTACTGCACCATTATAAAAAAATGTAATTATTCTTAATTCATTTACAGAAACCATTCTAGTCTCAATCTCAGACCAAATCATTGGTCTACCAAAATAAAATTTCCCTTTACTTCAATGAACCTGAATCATGCTCTCTTAATCATTCATTTAGATGTTATAGTAAAATACCTGATACTTGGATTGGAACAAGTAACATACTGCTTGTTCCACAGCCCTTGCAATTTTGACAGCAATGAAATCCTTATTGCTCTTCAGTTTAAAAACTGACTTAGTTTACTTCAAACCCTTGGTCAGTATTATTTTAAAAGATCACTTTATATGGCCCCTTGGATTCAAATTTCTGTATTGCTATATATTCATGTAAGAATTCATTAGAATTTTCACTTTCTGCCTACATTCCTGAAAACAATAACCAATGCCTGTGAATGTTCACCAGTAATCTGCTGTAGCATTGGCCCCTTTCTAATTATCACTGACATGGAATCGTTCATTTCAAAGACATGTCTTAGTTTTCTGTTGTACAGAATTCATTTCACGGAATGAAAAGCACTGGTTGCACTTAAAAATGCATAATTCACACATCAGATACACATTATGAGGCATAGCTTTCTCTGGAGTAAACTATCATCACCCCATTGACACAAAGATTCTATCCCAGCCTGAATAAATTATGTATTAACACCACCCAGAAAAATAGAATTTGTAAAAAAAAATAGAAGACCAAAGAGTAACTAATTGTATTAACCCTAGTTAATGGGTAACATTCAAAAATTATATTAACTTTTAAAGTAAAATAACACCAGTGATAAGCATTCATTCTTAAATGCAAATATTTTTTTCTATGTGGAAGCCCAGAAAGACACAATGGGGATAGATAAAACACCTCTATCAAAAACGCTTTTGTACATGGAAGAGTTTTCATTCTAATTCTACAAACAATCCTCCAGCAAAAGCAGACAAGATTGAATATTGTCAGTCTGTGAGTTTCACTCTCTCTTCCTTCTGGTTTTGCTTTTTCTCGGTTTTCAATCCCACTGAAGGACAGAAATTGTAGTTTGGGAATCAGCAATGTTTTGTTTTAAGGTAACACTTAAGCAGAATGCAGAAACAGGCCTCTCACATAATCCTGTTATCCCATATAAAAATAAAAAACTACAAGCTCTTAAAATCCTGAAGAGTGCAAGTAATTTGACATACATAAGTAATGAGTTTGCAGGCCCATTGTTTATTTTGCTTTTATAGTTCCTCTTTTTGAACTCACTTCTGGCTAGTTAAATGCATTGGTCCTTGAGACCTTTGGAAGGTCACCCTTCATTAAAATAGTCTCTCTGCTAATAGTATTCTAGAAATGCTGCACAGCTGCATTTCACATAACTTGTGTAAAACCTCCAGTTTGAACTGCTTCCAGGTGTGGTTTTACTATCAAGAGCAACACATTTGCTTTATGGCCATGAAGCATCTCAGCATGTTCTCTTCTAGGACATCTGTGACCAACTCTAAACTGCTGTAGGGTTAGGTAATGTTTAATTTGGCTTCTCTTCCCAGACAATTTGACTTGTTAAATATTTGTAAAAAGGTAAGATAATGCTCTACTATCATGTCTTTTTGGCACAGATCTTCTGCCTATGCAAAAAAAAAAAAAAAAAAGAAAAAAAAGGGAAAAAGAAAAAAAATAAGGGGATGATAGTAAAATAGTGATTGATATCAGCATTTTTCCCTATTCCCTTTTATTGATAATGATTCATCAGTCAGTGTAACATGCTTCCAAATTTTCTGTTAACTTTGTTGCCATACTGGTGTGGTTTAACCCCAGATGGCAACCAAATACCACGCAGCTGCTCACTCACTCCCCCCTCCCCAGTGGGGTGGGAGAAGAATCAAAGAGAAAGGAAAACTCGTGGTTGAGAAAAAGACAGTTCACCATGACAGCAAAGAAAAAAAAATAATTACATTATATATTAATAATGACAATGATAATAATAATATACAAGGATAATAACATATATAAAACGATCGATGCACAATTTTCTCACCACCCGACAACCGATACAGCCTGTCCTGAGCAGCAGTCGGGGAACAAAAATATTCCCCAGCAGCGATCTCAGAACAGCAAGTTCCAGAGATAGAGCGCGAGGGAACAAACAGCCGAACGAGTGAATGAAAAGGCCCAAACGAATGAAAAGAGGGAAAAAGAAAAGAGAACTGGCCCACCAGCCGACCTCCACTTATACTGGACATGCCATCTATGGTATGGAATACTCTCTTTGGCCAGTTTGGGTCAACTATTCTGGCTACACCCCTCCCAAGTTTTTGCACCTGCACATTAGCAAAACCTGGGAAACTGTAAAATGTCCTTGATCGCTTAGCAGCAACCAACAACGTCAGTGTATTATCAACATTTCTCACATACTATATCCAAAACACAGCAGCTACTGGAGAGAAAATGAGCTCTGTCCCAGCCAAAACCAGGACACATACTCAAGAGCTTTGTGGGACTAAAAAGAAAACCAGTTTCTCTGCAAATCTCTTTATAATTCCTATATTGCCCATCATTGTATTAAGTATCTTTTGACTATATTCTATGACCTTTACTCAGAAGATACCTAATGGCAAAATCCTCTCAATCGGTATGACTCCTGTGCTTTGAAATGCGGCTAAAGACGGGAAAAATCACAATGTAAAAATAACACTGTCCTTCTGTATTGCTGTAAGTATTTATTCATATTGACTACAATGTCAGTCCCAACCACGGAATAGCAATGTGAATCTTGCTATTAACTGTGAGAGTCTTCATATTTGGCATCATCCCATGTTTTTGCTACTTTTACTCACAGCAGTTCTGCAAAACTAGCCCCCTTCTAGTTCATATAACACAACAGCTGTCAGAAGGCAAGGTTTTACTGCAGCCTTGAGAAAGCCCTGAAAATAATGAAGTGAACAAGATTTAACTGAGAAAAGAATTTTATGAATGATTGCTATTGATGCTGCTGATTCTCTAGACAGATATGACTGATAAATGGTCTTAACCCTAGACCTCTCATGACACATTCTCATCAGATCATTTTACTTGCTCACCTTCTCCTTTCCTACCCTTATCTGCCTTTCTCCTCTACTCCCCTTCCCTCATTTTGTCTTGCTTTGGTTAAAACACATCTCCCTTTCTTCTTCTTTTTCCTTTTACTTACTCCTTTCCATCTCCCTACCTGTCTCTACTGATGTCCCATTTATGTTATAAACCACTGAGAATGGAGCCTACATAGAATGATATCTGTAGAAATAAGAAAGTGAGTTTGAGCTAATAGCTTACAGATAAAACACTTCTAACTATCACAGCGAAGGGGAAGGAAGAAGTAGGTATCCTTAAGACCTGGTCATCCTCACTTCAGCTGCAGAAGAATCATGTTTTCACTGGAAGCAGTACAGGTTTAGGCTCATTCATTCATACTGGTTTGCCACCGTGGCAACTTTTAGGTGACCTCTGTTGAGTGAGGAGGGAATCGTATCAAGAACTCTGAAGAACTTCTACATGACTAGAATCAGTCATAGGAAAAGCATTGCTTAAGCTACGTAATTTGTCTCTCTCACCACAACTTTCAAATGCAAAGGACAATGACCTTGATTTGTAGAGAGCACACACTTCACAATAACTTAAAACTACAATTCCATTATCATTAAAGGACACAAACATCCTTAACTTTAACAATATATGGCAATACTTCATGCATACAAATAACACATAGGAAAGTGTTTTCCTAATACTTCTGGTTTGTTCTCTCAACTTATCGTCAGATAAGACTTTATCTTACTAAGTTAACTGTTTAACAGGCTAACAGTTTAAGTTTCTTATCTTGTTATTTATTCTCACTTTACAAAATCATGCAAAGAATTTACTCCTAATTTATGCCTGTGGAAATAAAAACAGTTTTCCAGGTGTTTACAAAAACAACTTTAATACTAGTTTCATTTGTGCTATTTACTAGGAGTAGTTCATATAATACAAATAGCGTGTTTTCAAGATGTTACTGCAGTTCATCTTTTTTCCTATTGGAAATAAGCACTAAATTATGGAAGCTTCACAGGGATGTCTTTGAGGGCTTTTTGGTTTGTTGGTGAAAAGACTTGATTTAGCCTGTACATCTTGGTTTGGGGGAGGTGGATGCTTTGTTTTGTTTTTAAAGTTAACATAAGGAAGATTTGTTTAGCTGGGTTTATTTCTTTTGCATGAAGAATGACAAGCCTTGTCAGAGCAATAGAGCTTGAACACCAAGAAGTCAGCACAGAACTCCCACCTGCTTCAGAACTCTCACCTCTGTCTATTATTACCTGAAAATGAGAGTGGCTCAAGGCCTCTCAGATGTGCAGGTGTAGAATTTCACTGACCCATAAACATTCAGGGTAAAATAAATATTGTGAGGCAGAAAAAAACAGTTGTGATTGTAGAAAGAAGGAGGTAGCACATATTTTGAGATGGGTGTTTATCATCCAGCATTTGTTCTTTCATATCACCTTTCTCCTTCTCTGGAGTATGGGACCTCCTGCAACCTCTGCACACTACCATAGCAATGCAGCTCTTTCATTCTTGAGTTTCCTTATAACTTTTTGAGTGAATACCAATTCCACTCACAGCAGTTTCTTGGTGTGCATTCCATGTAAGTTATTTCACAGTTACTTCAGCTTTAGAGAGATCCTCTGCTGTGTCTCCCATCTGCCTTCTCTTCTACTCCCTAAGAAGTCTTTCCAGGTTCTTCCATTAGTAACATCAAAGAAAATAATTAATTTTGCTCCTCTCCCATGTGCTTGTCCTCTTTGCATCTGTTTGACCTCAATTCTCTATTCTGACACATCACTGAATCATAGAATGCTTGAGGCTGGATGGTCTCTAGTCCAACCCTCTGCTCAAAGCAAGACCAACTTGAACAGGTTGCTCATGGCCATGTCATGAAGTAACATGTACCTGGGTCTTACGCATGAAGTAGCAACTTTGAGTTGCTTCTTAGGAAATAATTAAAGCTACTTTGGGGGCTAAATTCTGCTTTCATTAAAGTCAACTGTAGTCGTGGTACTAATTTCACTGGGAACATTATTTCCTCAGAACTGGGACACTAGGCGGAATTGAATACAACTTAATTTTCTGTTTATTCACTTAATGAAAGTCCTAGCTGTTTATGTCTCAACCCCGAGATCATTCCTCAACGCTCTGCAAACTAAACACCTGTTTAGAAACACAGGCATTTTTAACACCGTATAGACACTTCAATTTCCTGCATAATAAAGAAAAGAGTCTCTGTTTTCTAATCAGTCTTCATAAATTAGCATTGTTGTACCAGAATGGTGGAAAAATAGCAAGATTAGTTAAAGTTTAAGGTTTCCCTTACACTGAATGGGTTTTATTGCTCCATTAAACAGCATTAAACCGTACTGGTATATATTAGTTCTGCTTTTAGTCTTTGGCATTTTTTCCTGTTTAAGATATAAGCCCTACAGAGCAACGTACAAGCATTTGTTTGTGTTACGTCCTTACGTGGAGCCCTATTACAACAGAATCACAAGTTCTCTGTGTCCTCCATAAATGATGAGGGGGTGGATAACAAAGAATGGAGCCCCATTCCATCTTCGCCTCACACAGCAAGAAGTTTTTTCAGTTTGCAAACGTAACAGTGTATAACTTACAGATTAGCATTTTGCTCATAAGCTATTATGCTAAATTTAATAAATTAACCCATTCATTGTTAAAGTTATGCCTTGGACAGGAATGGAAAAGTCTTCAATTAGAAAATGGTCTCCCTTTAATCTTACAGAAAGCCATCTATGTATTTCTCTGGATGTTTTTTCCAGTTGCTATGGTCAGTTGTTTGGCTGGGAAAGATTGTCATCTGACACGTAACAAAGCACAACCCTTAATTTCAATTGGTGGGGTGTGACCACACATCAGATACACACACAGCCACAGTTCCTTTCTGGGGGAATAGTTACGACTCCTTGCTGTTAATGACAGGTCTGATCACCTGTCCAGACTAAACCCCATTACAGCCATAGATCTGTATCTCAAAATAATTTGGCTAGGGAACTTCAGCTGTCTTCCAGCAGCTTGGGATCTGTATGACCTTCTGCTTTCACATGTCTTGTGACATTATTAGTGTATATATGTAACCATTAGGATTTCCTCAGTACCTTAGGAAACAGACTGATGCACTTCAACAGCCATTACCCAAGAGTTTTTGCTGCAGTGTTTCATAGATGTTTACAGTACAGGTGGTCCTTGGACTTTGAAACAAATATTGACTCTAGTACACGGTCAGGTTTCAGGAACCTATCTGCAAGAACAGTTGTGGAATTTGTGAATTCTGGCATCCTACAAGGAACATTAGCTTAAATTTAGACACTTTTGACTTTTCTAGATATATAATGCCAGAAGAGACTTTTCTTTCATGCAGTATAGGACTGTAATTACTTTTCTGAAACATTAGTGATCAAAAACCTTATATAAGCCTACGCTATATGCACAGTGTGTATGTGAAACAATAACCAATAGTTGCAGATGGTACCTCTTTTATGCTCACAATGAAAATATTTACATACTTGAACTGCTTGATAAAGGTGAACACTCTACTTACTCAGTACTAATCTAGTAAATAATGCATGGCAGAATTTTACATTCATTTTGCATGAATGAAAATGCCTGTATGATGCTGTGAGCTCCAGAATTAGTTTGGTATGACTATCTGGAGAAAAAGATACAACATACATCCAGCAACTTTTTTTAGTCATGATTCCTATCCATGGGTTACTCACAGCCTTTTCAGAAATGCTCCCACCTTCCTTGCTACAGAGCTCAAGTACACTACTGGGTGCTCTGAGAGCTGCAGGAAACTGCTGAGTAATCTGATTGGTCACATCTTTCAGAAATCCCCAACCTGACCTTGTCACCACGGTAGTTCAGCCAGGGAAGGTTGCCATTCAAGTAGCAATTTCACATACTTTACCTGGGCAAATATATTAGCAAACATCATTATCTTTTATCTATGTCCGAAAGATTTAACTGCAACTAGTCATTTGGCAGTTTCACATAAACGGTCTGAAATAAAACACAGCCAAATCTGTCTAAACAGGGGACATTAGATAATGGATGAAGGCTATGTAGCTTAACCAACACAAGTATATAAATGGTACTAGACAAAAATGCATACAGTAACCAGAGCACACAACCATTCTACAGATTCCCATTCATAGATGGAATATGGAAAAGAAAACTTCAGTCTCACCAAAAGATCTTCAGGCTTATAGACATAGTTGAAATCTCACAGTTTCATTATGATACTCTTTTTTTTTTCAAGTCTTTGCCCTGAAACAAACTAAGTCTCAGGATTTTTTTC
Organism: Phoenicopterus ruber ruber; assembly: GCA_009819775.1. NCBI lineage: Eukaryota > Metazoa > Chordata > Aves > Phoenicopteriformes > Phoenicopteridae > Phoenicopterus > Phoenicopterus ruber. Next base: position 12,583,046 of record CM020221.1, on the reverse strand, counting down.
CAGATTTCTAAATAAATAATTTGGTTTCTGATAACAGGGCAAATAAGAGTCCGACAACTACTACTGTGGGCTATTGACATTTTAAATAGCATTCCAGAAATGCTGCCTTGCAATTTTTCAAATTAGTTTTGAAACTTTGTGTTCAGAGGAAACTCTGGGGAATGTCAGCAAAAACTCACAAGATGTGCAGTGCAGGACATCACTATGCCCTCCCTGCCCCTGCCATCTTTGTTTTGGCTTTATTTTCCAAAAATTATTAGGCTAAGAATTGATTCATAACCAACTAGAAAGGAACAGTAAGGGTTAAGAGGTCTCTGCAAACATTTTTTTCATATGCATAAATATATATGTATTTATCCACATACTTTTTATACAGCATAAGGAATTTTTCCTATTACTTTCTCCATCTCTAAACAAGTATTTTGACATCACAGGATGCTTGAAGCACCTAATCGTGATGATAACTTGAAATGAGATAGATGAGTTGAAGGTGCTTAGAATAATTAGGCTCTCAACTTTCAAGATAGTATCGTGGAGCTTGTTACAATTATTATTGTAAACTTTCATATATACTGGGCTAAGTGCACAACTGAGTCATGTAATCTATGCCATTGTTTTTGCAACAGAACGCTTATCTTGAGAACGAAATGCAAGTAACATCCTTTTAAAAAGCAATTTTTAAAAGTCACATGCAGGATTATGAAAGTTTAAAAACAGAAGAAAGAGAATCTTTAATGATCCTTCCAAAATGATTTGTAATAAAGACATAGGCACCTAGTGGTTTCTTATTCCCCGTGTTCTTTGTGACTGACAGCCTACTCACTCTCTATTGGAAAATACAGAAGAACCACCAAAGAAGGCACTTCTGCTAGAATTAGATGCAATAACAACTTTGTCTTTTCTGTGAGGGCAAATTTTTACCCTTCTGCCAAATGGCACTAGGTCCAGCTAAGAACTAAAGTGGGACTTGTGAGGTGTAATAATCTCATTTTACCCTTTAGCAACAAGAATACATTAGCAAAGAGAAATGTCAGGACTAAGAATGTCATGCCTTACCTGTTGTACGGGAACACGCAAAAGGACTAAAATTAACAAGCCTCCTGAATATGATCTGGTGTCAGGGTTTGCAATGTGAATTAAGACCATAAAATTCAAAATTTAGTTCTTAAGGATTAAGATTGATTTTTTTTTTTCATTTCTGCAATGCAGAGTATTCAGTTATGCTCATCACAAAAATCACAGTACTCCAGGAAATGGACCAGCAACAACAGATCTTCTCAAGGAAGCAGATCCAGTTTTAGTCCTGTAAAGGGAAACTGAAGCCTGCAGCTCTACTAGGCAGGGAAGGAGAAGGACACAACTACTAACTATTCTCTTTACCATCCTAAGCCCTACCCTGCATGTGTACATAGGGTACCCACGGGTAGTAGCTCATAGCTAAACATGTGCAAGAGCTGCTCTTAGGGTATATCTCTTTCTTCTTCCACTCCAATGTTTTCTCATCCCTTGGTTCTTTTTCTTTTTCCCTTCTTCCAGCTTTTCCCACTAATGGATTCAAGGAGTCCCTTAATTTCCTAAATTCATACCCATCACTGATTCCGTTTCCTAGGCAGAGGACTGTTTCCTGTTTCTGAGGTTGACAGCTTACAAAGTTCCTGCTACCGCTCCTTTCTTATCTCCACAATCCACGTTGCTTGTCATTAAACACCAGTGTTGCCTTTGGCCTCTCTACAGTTAGCTAAGAAGTCAACCAGAAAATAGAGACCAGAGCAGACCTGCCATAACCAAAATCTATCAACTCTTAAAAGAAAAGCATTTGCTTTTGAAAATTAGTATTGAAATTGGCACCCATCATAAACCAACTCCTCCAAGACATGCTCTTTTCTGCGTCTTTAGAAATCTTGGCTAATGAGAAAACTAATGGTAAGCCTACACTGTGGTTTATTATCAATCAGTTCCCAACTGCTACCAATGGCTTAGCATCCCAATAGCAACAGTCAAGAGAACAAGGCATTTGGAGGTTTTGGGTGATCAGTTCTATTTTGTTACCTCTCTACCTCTGCAGTACCATAAAAATATGTCACTGGGATTCTGTAAGTCTTTAGAAGCAGGTCAACAAAGTGACGCAATGTATAATTATTTTTAAGACACATACATACAGACATTCCCACACAGCTGACATGAATGTTTTGCCAGAACTCAAGTGGGAGTCCTGCCAGTAAGTTCAGTAAGCACAGACCCGATCTCCTTAGAAACTAAAATATTCTCTACATGGACAGAAAACTAGAATACAAAATTAATTTCAGATTTTGAATTCACAAATATTTAAACCTACTCAAAGCTGCAGGTTTCATTTTACAGTGTTTACAACATTGAAATACTGTAAGCAATAACATTTTATTTTCTTAATACTAGGAATTTACTTATCCTACCAAACAAAGCAAAATACAGAATAGTCAGTGAATCTTTTTTTAAAGGTTAGATGGTCCTTTGATTTAAAGAAGTGTGAAAAAGAATATTGGTGTGTTGCTCCCAGCTGCATGGGCTTACCACACATACAAGCAGCAACTTTCTTGTAGTCACGGAATAGTAAGACAGTTGTAGCTGCTGGAGAGACATTTGAAGAAACTGCAGCAAAAAAAAAGGAAACCTGCCTTTACAGTACTCTACTCTATGTCAAGAGTCAGGTCAAGTATATAGAAATATGTAGATCTGGCTGTATTCTCCTGATTTTTTGTGCCAAGCAAAGCTTGGGCAAATTCTAAGATTCATACATCATGTAACTATGCTGAGTTTTCAAGTAACAGTTTGCAAAAAAAAAAAAAAAGCTAGAAACGTCACATTAGAAGGGTAAGGGGAATATGTGTTTGAGTCTGAGCAGTGGTGAAACATTCATAATAAAGATATTAAGAGATCAATGTCTATAAAAACATGATCTGTTGAGGTAAGAGAATAGTTAGCGTTTCAGAGGATGACTGATCATAGTTCTCACCAAGAAATCTGACTAAATAGTTTTAAAATACAAGCAAATACAATAACACTTAACTCAAGCTCAAGTGAGAAACAAAATAGTGGTGCATTTTTTCTATAGGCTCCACTTAGATAGATACGTATGCCCACTGAAAAAATGTTGAAGAACAGCTGCCTCAGAACTTCACAGCAGTCCCAGCCCTAGAAATTTTCAGCTGTCAGTGCCTAAGGGTAACTTTTCAGTGCAGCTAGGTTTACAGTGAAGCAAACAACAGATCCTGTTTCTAGGGTTACAATTATCGGCTAAATAAATAGCATTTTTTAAACTTATCTACTAAACACATCAGTGGCAAAACCGCAATTGCTTAAGACAATAATGAACCAAATACAGGTGTGTCTGCATGTAGCCAGTCATTTCTGGAAGAAAGTACATTCAGGAGGTGGAGTAGAAAGGAAGCAGAATGATTGGAGAAGCCCAATACACTCCCAGGAATGTGACTTGAAACTGAGCAAAGGGGAGCTGCAGTGCCCCTTTGCTACAATGGGAATTATTTATTATCTGAATGTTTCCTCTCTCCCACCCTCCCCACAACAATTAATCTCTCTTTTCTTCTGCAGTACCCTACATGTAGTTTGAGTCAATCAATTCTTTCACGTTTTAATATTAAGTACATTAAAAGTTTAATAAATAGGAGACGGCTTCTCAGAGGCAGAACTCGTGCTCGTGTTAGTAGAGAGCTCAATCCTCTTATGATTTCAACCACAAATTTATCAGCAACTTCAATGAGAACAAAATTGAGATCCTTGGAAGACTACTTCCTCAGTGCACCAAAAAATGTTTTGCTTCAGTTTTTTTGGGGAAACAAAACAACAACAACAATCATCTCCATTATAGAGCTGAAAATATATTCAGTTCATTGAGAAAAACAGACTAACCAAGATACTGATCAAATTCAGACATACTTCCTCCTCCTCCCCCAGAAAAAGCTAATTTCTTTATCTGGAATCTGCTAGACTATGTCTAAATTATAGAGGAACCACTGAACAAAATAATTTCTTTTGTCCAGAATACAATTTGCTAAACTCAAACACCAATGGGTTCTTGCATCAAACTAAAATAATGTATTTTTCACACTTTCCCAAGATTATGGAAAAAAAGAATCCTTTATAATAGCAACTTCTATTGAGATTCATGAATGACTACATGCAGAAAGTGGCAAAATCTCCTTGGGCAGTTTGTTAAAAGATTCCTAAACCTTCTAAATACTCCTTAGAGAGAGTAAGATTATTCAGATAACTTTGGTATGATATTCCTAAATATTAATGTTTTTTTCTAAATCAAACCCAAGCTTCACATCATCGTTAAAAGTACAGTGAAATTTTAAATTATGCCAAGTGCAAAATGATGGGGAAGAGTTTTGATTTTTAGTGAAGTATGTATTTCTGTGTCAGGAGAGACATCCGTACAGCCTTTGTAATAGATAACCACTCAAATAAGATTAACCAACAAGAAGCAAATGGCAATCTTCTCTACTTATTACATTACTTGACCGTTTGCCTGTCTATTTACTTTCAGGTGACAACACAAACATGCTTGGTATTAATAATAAAATGGTTTAATGTAATGACATTTTTTTTACCTCCCTCTCAATTAACTCATGTCCATATAGTCAAAGCACTAACCTAAGGAAATGGTCGTCTCAACTTTTTTCAAAATGGCCATTGATTTTGGGTGCCCTACAACTAAGGATAAAATGGAAGCACTCAGCATCTCCACACAGGCCCTAGTGAACGTAATTTCTCACAACGTAGCATCTTCTAGAGTAACTTATTTCAAATAAAACGTAGTATAAATGACAACAATTCTGACCTCTGATCGAAGTTAAACACTGATTTTGGTTTATGATAATGATTCTACAAGATGCAGGTTAGCAGAGAAGAACCACAGCATTTAAGTTGGATATACATCTGAGAGCTCTCAAATTCTGTGAATCAGTCTTCTGCTTCTTAAAAAGTTTGCTACACTGTGACAGCTCGATTAAATGACACATTCCTCTACCTTGCCTTTCTTCCACTAGTATTAGCTCAATAATACCTATACAAATGTTTATAATATAGAATAGCTTCTACCATCATATGAACTGAAACAAATACACAAGTATAAAGCACAAAGACTGTATGAGGATTTATAACGGTAATGCCAGAAAACAAACAAAACTAAAAAAAAAAAATCAAAGAAGTGTACTGGTAAGATATTTTAAAAAGTAGATCAGTCCATATCAGCAAATAACAGGATTAGACTCTCTTTTCTAGCTGTAGTCAATAGACAACACTGTTCTTTATCTAACCTATATACAGGAAAAACTTAATAGAAGTAAAGCAATTAATAGCTGACTTAAAATATGAGTAAACTGTATTAGCAAAGTTCAGAGGAATTCAATTTTACATTTAATCCAGACTAATTCATCCAACTCTCATTACTATTAGCAAATTACTGTATAAAGCTTTTGCTCACAAAAAGGTAAGTTAGTTCCTTTAGACTACGAAGGAAAATCATCCATCACAAGAAAGGGGTCTGCAGACTTAATAAAGTCTATTCTGTTAAAAGAGAACATTAAAACGCGCTTGCTGCAACATGTGTATCTCCTTCTAGGAGAAAAGCTTCTCACATTGCAGAGCTGAGTTTCCATCCTTGTGAGCAGACTGATAGTTAATCTGATTCATTTTGTCCTATTCTGGGCTTCATATCTGTTTTCATCCTTATGCTTCAGATTGCTGGAATGAGAACAGCTGTGAATGGGCACGTTACTATCAGCACGTTCTCTGGAGGATCTGCACATGGGGTCTGACAGCAGCCTAAATAAGTCTGCTCCTATTCTGAAGAAAGGAAAAATGACAATTTCGTAAATCTTCTGTCCGTATTTAGCATCTTATTTTCAGCAACATTTTCCATCATCTGCTTCTGAATTCCACGTTCTTCATTCCACAAGAATGTATTCAAAGGGAATGCAAGCTGTAGCTTAAGTTAAATTAGGTAACTGCGTATTTTTTTTTTCAATATACAACTTTAGATTTTATACAGAGTATTAACACTTCTGGAATCACATCACGTGCAGTAAAAACAAAATAGCATCTTCTCCTCTGTTCTCTTCCTGTTCCAGGCTCTAGCTTGCTATACTCCAAAGAAGGTTAAAGTTCAGAAGGAGAAAGCAGAGGTGATTTTAAGCTGCCTTAATTTCCCTCCAGGCTTAGACACCCAAGCAGAAATCATCTTTGTTTTGAACTACATTTCCAAGCTACCTGCAGGCTGCTTTGCACTTTAAGAAAGCACTGCGTCAAGAACTGTCTACCCTCTGGTCCTATATCCAACATAAGAATTCCTATAAAGCTGTAGAAGGCAATCAATGCACTAGGTCTATGCACATCAAATCCTGAAAAAATGAGAATTCCTATAAATAACATTTGAACAACTTATGTCTTCTGTACATAATACAACAGCAAAAGAATAGGTCAATCGGAATCTACCATTTTATTTTGACCCTTGCTAAGCAATTTTCTGATAGAAGTTTCCAAAAATTCAATTCCTATCTAGAAAGAGAATGGGAAATGGGAACTGCAGGAGCACAAACAAAAAGTCACAGTTAAAAATAAGCCGAAACAAAATGACAAAGAAAAGTTGTCGTTTTCATGGGTTGTAACTGACAGAGCCACCAGTGTGTTTATTTAGGATGCACTCTAGTGGACACACATATAACAAAATCAAACAAAGATACAAAAGTCATGAAAAGATAGAAAATGAAAGCCACATGTTGGAGGCATGAATTAGAATTAATTACTAGCATGTTTTAAAATACTGTCTTATAACTTGAACATATTTCCTAATTAAATATGAAGTCTGTATGAAGGCTAAAATTTTCATAGTCAACATGATTGGACATAAAATGTAAATGGGCACAAGATACTTATCAACTTTTGAAAATTTTAATATAAATAACAAGATTCAGTTATACATACTGGCTCAAAAGAGAAGCTCCATCTATTTATCCAGTTACGCCATCCCTTTGAGATTGGCCCAAGAAGCTGCTGTGCATACAGTGTTAATAGGCGTAATTAGAACTGTGGTATCTTAAAATGTGGCCTTAAAATGATATTAATTTAACTGTTACTAATAAATATAATCATAAACTGTGACAAAATCAGTTTACTGGAATATCAACTGTAAGGACATATTCATTCCATAGAAAAGGTTCTTGACTGTCATACAAATTGCAAACTTATACTGATGCAGAATAAATGTAGATAGCAAAGCCTGACCATCTAGTCACAAAAGTAGTTCCTTTTTTCATTACTTAAAAATTTACACAAGTATTTCTAATAATTGATACCTGGCAAATGACATTTTTCTCTTTTGATTTTAAAGATGTTCATATAAGACATGCCAATTAACACTGCCCAAAAAACAATATGGCAATAAAGAGGGCAACAAGATTGTTTTAATAAATGTACTTTATTATTTTTAAGGGAAAATAATATACTACTATATTAGAAATCAATAATGCTTCTCTTCTTAAAAATTGATAGGATTATACCTAGTATGAGCTACATAAACAGAACAAGTTATTTAGAGCAGAAAAATATTTATTACATGATTGACCTTTGCCTATTGGGTATATAGATATTTTTAACAGTTTGCCAAAGATAGCAAAACTCTTAAAGCTAGCTATAATATAAACGAATTAAAGTCAAATTATCCCAAAAATCTCTTTCATCCCAAAACTGAAGAATGCAGTGAATGCACTAACTATGCCCTGAATTTGTAATGAAGAGCATTTTCATTATATGATATTGGCAATGACTTTATCTTAATTGTCCAACTAACCTGTATTATTAGAAGACACTGAGATGCAAAGGCACATTTTAGCCAAGAAGTGTCAGATTTCTTAATGCTGGTGTCTTCTCCATTTATAATGAACAGACACGGAACATTCCTGACAACCGGTACCAAGATATTAGTCATTACAGAAATTTGTCCTTATAAAAATTAACGCAATCCTTAAAGACTATAAAACTTATTTTTATAGATAAATACAGATCAAGCAAACGTTCTTCAAATTCTTTGGAAGTGAAGCTTTGAGAACCAATAATGGTATTTAGTAAAGACAACACAGATGTAATTTGTTGATTTGCAAATTCAAGAGAAATGCAGGAAAGATTATTTTAAGACTTGACTAATCAAAACTGATATGCAGACATTTGCAGCTCACCTAATACTAGGTTATTATAAAGCCTAGAGCAAACACCTAGTGTTACAAAAAACACCTCATGATTTCGAAGACAGACAAGATGTTTTAGTACATGTCTACTGAGTCACATAGAGTTCAATTTACCTCTTCCAGTTAAATTGGAAAATCTTCTGATTTGATTTTTGCATCTAGTTTGATGTGCAGAACTTTTTCTCCATCTTCTAATCTATAGAGCATTCCCTCTTTCTATCAGAAACCATTCAAATTCTTGGAAAATCCTTTTTCAATAACCTTTTATTCTTTTAATATTGATTCAAATCATCATATTGTAGCCTCTACTCCAAAATAATCTTGACACATTAATTATATCTATAATTATTACATTGTTACACTTCAGGAATCAATGGGCAATAAGTAGAAAATATATTTACTGCTTTCATTTCAATTGCAGTTTTCTTCCTCTGAGTCAGCTGTGCTAGCTACAACGGTTTAAGAACAAAAAGGAAGCTTCATGTGCCAGAATTAAGAATTAATTACAAACACCCAGAAAGCACAGAAAATGAAACAACAGGTATGTAAATCAGTTCTATATATAAAATACATAAATTAAGACATTACACTTCAGGATCAGCAAGTAATGAGTAGAAAATATATTTACTGCTTTCAGATCACTTGGGAACTTTCTTGTTCTGATTCTGCCATGAGATCTGTTATACTCTAAAAACAAACAAAAAAAGAAATTCTAACAGTTGCCAGCATTAACAGAACTTTGTAAAAAGAAAAAAGGAGTAAAGAAGAAAAAGAAAAAAACCACGAGACAGACAAGTCAGTATTTATCAATATAATTATGTATTCTTCCATTTAGTGAAATACAATGAAGTTTATCACCGGACTTTTACTATAAAATCCAGCAAGTCTGGGTGAAGTATTATGATTCTGAGAACAGAATAGTTTCAATAGTACAATCACAGAATCACAGAATGGTAGGGGTTGGAAGGGACCTCTGGAGATCAGCTAGTCCAACCCCCCTACCAGGGCAGGGTCACCCAGAGCAGGCTGCACAGGGCTGCGTCTAGGCGGGTTTTGAATATCTCCAGAGAAGGAGACTCCACAGCCTCCCTGGGCAGCCTGTGCCAGGGCTCTGTCACCCTCACAGTACAGAAGTTTTTCCTCATGTTCAGGGAGAACTTCCTGTGTTCCAGTTTGTGCCTGTTGCCCCTTGTCCTGTTACTGGGCACCACTGAGAAGAGTCTGGCCCCATCCTCTTGACACCTGCCCTTGAGATATTGATAAGCATTGATGAGATCCCCTCGCAGTCGTCTGTTCCTCAGGCTAAACAGCCCCAGCTCCCTCAGCCTTTCCCCGTAGGAGAGATGCTCCAGTCCCCTCATCATCTTCGTGGCCCTCTGCTGGACTCTGTCCAGTAGTTCCTCGTCTTTCTTAAACTGGGGAGCCCAGAGCTGGACACAGGACTCCAGATGGGGCCTCACTAGGGCAGAGTAGAGGGGGAGGAGAACCTCCCTCGACCTGCTGGCCACACCCTTCTTAATGCACCCCAGGATGCCGTTGGCCTTCCTGGCCACAAGGGCACATTGCTGGCTCATGGTTAACCTGTCGTCCACCAGGACTCCCAGGTCCTTCTCTTCAGAGCTGCTTTCCAGGAGGTCAACCCCTAACCTGTACCAGTGCATGGGGTTGTTCCTCCCCAGATGCAGGACCCTGCACTTGCCTGTGTCGAACCTCATGAGGTTCCTCTCCGCCCAACGCTCCAGCCTGTCCAGGTCTCACTGAATGGCAGCACAGCCTTCTGGTGTATCAGCCAGTCCTCCCAGTTTCGTGTCATCAGCAAACTTGCTGAGGGTGCACTCTGTCCCTTCATCCAGGTCATTGATGAATAAGTTGAACAAGACTGGCCCCAGTACCGACCCCTGGGGGACTCCAGTAGCCACAGGCCTCCAACTAGACTCTGTGCCGCTGATGACCACCCTCTGAGCTCTGCCATTCAGCCAGTTCTCAATCCATCTCACCGTCCACTCATCTACCCCACACTTCCTGAGCTCTTACCTATGAGGATGTTGTGGGAGACAGTGTCAAAAGCCTTGCTGAAGTCAAGGTAGGCAACATCCACTACTATCCCCTCATCTACCCAGCCAGTCATGCCATCATAGAAGGCTATCAGATCGGTCAAGCATGATTTACCCTGATAACCTTCTTTTCCTCTACATGCTTAGAGATGACCTCCAGAATAAGCTGTTCCATCACCTTTCCAGGGATGAAGGTAAGACTGACTGGCCCTCCTGGGTCCTCCTTCTTGCCCTTTTTGAAGACTGGAGTGACATACAAGTCTATATATTTTAATTTTATTGAGCTGTTCTTAATTTGTAGTTTAATTCAACAAACATATTCCTGTAAAACCTGAAATAACATCACCAAAGGCCAATGTAATCTAACTTTAAACAACTTTTGGCATGAAAACTTGGAAGATGGTACATATAAGGAGAAGCAGGTAAGTTTACTACTCATTTTCACTTCTGCAATTCACTTATTTAAGAACACATAAAATATGCCTGAAGCCTCAAGAATACTTTCTAATACGTAATTATCAGAAAACTATAAAAATTGGGGCTATACGAGACCTTGAGAACTCATCTGACTTACCTTAGCGAAAACACCTGTGAAAACCTGACCCTACGAATAGTCATAAGTATGTTCATAAATATATTTAGAGAACATTTATAAAACAGGCTGTTATTAAAGTAACCTTAAGCATAAAGTGTATTAATATCACAATATAAATTCTGAGCTAGAATTACACTACTGATACCAGAAATTAACTGAGCAAATTATTAAGGCTAATAAAGGAAAAAGGGTTCTGATAATGATGTACTAAAACTAGTATATCAAAATCTCAAGTCATACCACTTGGAATACTCTAACGGGAAAAAGTCAGACAGATATCAGTATCTTTATGACCACTGAATATTCATAAAGCTGAGTGATTTCGCAGGAGCTGGCAGTATCTGTTAAATGTACTGCCATGCCTTATAATAAATGAAGGCTAATTCATGGCCTCTCATTTCCCGGGACTGTCAAGTATAAAAGAAAAAGGGGGAGGTGGGGGGGAAGAAAAAAAGCTGGGCATAGAAGGTGTCTGAGGATCACAACTGAAAGCAGCACATTAGTACATTCATGTTGGCACAGGGCTCAGATAACCTGATTCTCAGCAGGTCCTAGCTTTAGTGAGTGCTGTGTGTCCTTAGTATCTGGTCTTTTATGTTAAATGTTTGCTCAGATATCTCTGCACAAGAGTGCATTCTGCTGCACAAAAAATACACTCCACACCAACCAGAAAAATATAAATAACTTCAATCACTCAAAACCGAGTCATCTTTTGTGATTTAGTACATGTTGTATATGACTATCTGTTCACACAGCGAAGGAATGCTGCCTCCTCTTGCAGAATATTCATATTTTCATTTGTAACATATCTGAATACAAAAGGGCATTTTAAATCTTGAGGATCTAGTCACCCAACACCACACAGTCTTTTAGAATGGCTTAACTTGTACCAGAGAATAGGCTAAGGACAATTTGGAGGTTGTGGCCAAAATACCATCCCTTAAAATCATAGGAGAGAATCAGCACAGTCTTATTTGCAACAGTTTTAACCTTTGATATGTCAGCATGGAAAAGCAAATCTGTAAGAATCAATCATTTATAATCTCCCCGTTCTTTCTAAACACTTACCTCAAACTGTCCATTCTCATCTAGCTCCTCAACCGTGGTCAAATTAGGTGCTCCTGGTCTATCTGTAAGTTCTGCTGTCGTCTTTTCATTTTCCTATGGTAATGAAAACCAGTTTTCAGTTAAAAGAATTCAATGTAATAAATAATTATCTATAGAGAATATTTCAGATATGTTAAAGTGACATTATGGATTAATATAAAGATAATACTTTAGATGCGTGCTATACAAATGTGTTAGTATGTGGATATGGTCTTTGTATGCTTGTTAAGACTATTTTTATCAGGTTTTTTTAAATAATAGGAATTTGGGTTTAAATTTCTGCATACTTGTTTTTCCTGTCCCTTTCATACTGTCATCTTTCTACAATTATGTTCTGTCAGTATTTTAACAGAGCGGTCTAAAAATGCACATATCTCTAAAACATGACGTGCTCCACATAAATTTAAGAGATATTCACATTTAAAAGCTTTATTTAGATAAACATGCCAATTATCAGTGTATATTTTTAATGAAAGAGCATTAAAAGACCATACATTTACATGGATATCTGTATACGCATTCTTCTATTAGTATGAATTCCTGTGAACCAGCAGGATTTCAGAATCAAGAGGCATCCCAATTCCAAACCACAGTTCCTCTTCCAGGTACAGCAAATGGACTTTGCACTGACACACAGTAAAACATTACTGTCTAGACACTTAAATTAGACATACTTAAGTTGTAATACTTTCTCATAAATACCTTCAAGGAATGTGAAAGCATCAACTAAGCTGACCTTGCGCTAGATTTTGCAATAAATTTATGCTCTGTTCTGAATATAAACTAAATAAACCTAATAGAACAGACCAAAATTCAAGTATAAAACCCAGACTGGAAGCAAGGGGTTAGACATTGCTCCCCCATTTTCACATTTTTTTTAAAAATTATGTGGTAGTTCAATACCCATGGGCTTCTTCCTTATGTTTCATATTTAGTGCTTGCATCTGGAAAAGACAGCTGATTAACAGTATTTTCAAACCACTGACTAAGATTTGGCTTAAACCTCTTGATCCTTCTGCTGCGACAGCATTTCATCTTCTTTATTCTGCAGTTCCAACTCATCACGTTCTTGTTCCAACTGACCCTGCAGTCAGTTTAAGAAAGGACAAATTAGAAGGAAAAAAACCCCACCTTCATCTTCCCCAACCCATTGCTTACAATGTATTTCATGATTGAAATCTTAAATAAAATAAAAAAGGAAGTATAAAACATAACTGCAATGTTAATAACATAAAGCCCTTTCAGTATTATCTGACTCGACATTTTCATAGGTTTTAGACTCGCAGGGATAGAAAGGCTTTACTACCAAGCGGAAGAAGAAACAGACAACTGAAGTTAGTGTACACACTTAAGATACTGTCTCATTCTTCATGCTCTTTATCAGTCTATATTTATTATCTCCTATACTTTGGATTAAGCTCTTTGATACTTCCTATAGTATGTAGCACAGACAGATGAATCCACATAGAATTAAATTTACAGAAAAGATTGGCAAGCAATGCCATTAACATTAATCATCTGCATCATCAACCTTTAAAATTTCCAATTCGAAATATCTAATACAAAGTGTTTATTATTTATGAGTCTAAGTCCTATTGCATCAAAACTTCAGAAACTGCATAATCTAAGCAATTCACATTCAACACCACTAGGGCCTAGACAATACTGTTTGCTGTCGCAGGTTGTCGGCAGTTACTACAAACATTGCCATATTGTAGTAACCAGTTTTCACATTCCTTCTTGGTACATATAATCAAAACATGCCTGAGTACATGACTGTAGCCAAAATTGTGAGTTAGGTTAAAAAATGTGTCTAATATGAGTATTGTTCAACATCTTTCCCTTAGTTTACATGAAATAATTTATTTAATTCTCTGTGAATTAGCTCTAGACCCAACCTCATATTCTTGATTCCATTTTCTATTTTAAATGACTCATGAAATCCTTAAGCACAATCCTTAACTTTTGGTCTGCAAATTAGTAAATTCCAAATTTAAAAAGTGCAAGTGAAATAGAATGAATGCATCTTGCACTAGAAGTAAGCTTAACAAGATCAGCAGAGATTTAAAACTAAACTTCTGATTTTAACATTGTGAAAGTCAGCCATGTAAAAGAATCCAGCCAGACAATGTCAACATCACCACCACAACAGAGGCTGTTATACGTGTGGTCAAATTCACGTGACTCCTTTATAAAGGGTAGCTAGAAAACACAGATGTTATATTTATTTCTCATATTTCAAGTCCACGTAGCATAGGATTCAAATCGCTTTATGCCAACAGAATGCTCAGGTAGCTAAGGAAAGAAAAAGGCACCTTATTGGATCAGGCTATAAATACTGCTTCAATATGCAATCTTCATTCACTGATTCTCAACCATTTTCAGGACTCTCTAATTGTGTATACATTCTCATTACCTTTTTTTGTCTTACTGATATTACACTGAAGTAGCTTGAGACAATAATCAGTTATTACTCCCAGGCCTCCTAGCAGGCCTGTCAAAAATTTTTGCAATGATTTCTAGCTTTATTTGCACCAGCTCTTCTTCATAATTAACTACAGAAGATAGTCTACTTATTTTAAATTACTTCTCACTAAGTCTTAAATTGGTTGCTTTTTACTTTAGGCGCCTTCATTTTTTTTTATAACCTTTTATTGCATAATACATAAGTTTTCCTTTCCATGTGCTGACTAATCATTTCAGTTATTATTTAGAAAAGTGAGATTAAAATACTTGGTTTAAGCTACCTTCTATCAAAATCACTATACAGAGATTAGAAGTATACAGAGATTAGAAGTATACAGAGATTAGAAGTATACAGAGCGCTGCAAGATGCCACAGCATCATATACTATTTATAATTACTTATTTTTAAGTATTATTAACCTGATGTTGTTCTTCAAGTTTCTGCTGGATCATTAGCTCTTCTTCCTTCATTTTTCTTAAAATTTCGAGTTCTACCAGGGCCGCCTCCTGTTCTTGTTCCAGCTCAATCCTCTCCAACATTCTCTATTTCAGAGGTAATAGAGAATCAATTAAAAAAGTAAAGAGAGACTAAATAGCATCAATTATATTGTGATGAAATTTTTGGCCCAAGATGGATCCACCTTTTTTTCTTCATCTAAGAGTCTTCTGTAATTGTAAATCCAATGTGCCAAATACTCTATTGGATCTGCTGGCCGATGCTCTACAACCTCTGCCAGCCCCTTTTTCAAGCAACTTCCCAGGCATCTCTTCAGATATTGAGACTCCATTCACATCTACTAACAACAAACAGACAGACATTAGCCATCAACGTCAGAATTAAATTAGGGTTTTTAAGAATTATTGCCTCAGGCACCAAATACTGAACACGACATTACTCTTTTTATTAACCTGGCAATTAATAGAAGAAAGTTATTTAAATTTAATATTGGTTTAGTTCTTAAAAGCTCCAGTGATAGACCAGTTATGCCAAGCGCTGCAGGAAAAAGTGCTCAAAACCGCCCTTACTGTTCAGGCACATATAATTCAGAAACTGCTTGGAAATATGCTGGCAATTCTAGGTGAGCATGATAGCAAAAACCCTCAAAACCACAACAGGACATAGAAAACTTCTAGACAGGTATTTGAAGAACAGTGAAGTAGTTCTGTGAATGATTAAGGGTAGATTTTGGTTTGAACTAACAAAGCTATCTTTAGGATATGTATGCAGTATCAGGGTCTGAAGCAATCACTCTATACAGTTATGAAAGGAACAAATCTCTGTGCACACACAAGGTTTTACTGTCCTTGTGCCTGTAAACACATAACACATCTGAAATCCGATTTCTGCAATGCTGAAACACCCTTCGTTTGCTGTCATGGGGACTGAATCCGCCTCGCGCAGCCCTGGCCCGGCGGAGGGAGCGGATCCCTCACTGGGAATGGCGCCCGTCGAGCAGTAGGTCCCCCTAACCACGCCGCGCAGCTCTGCGCCACACGGCCCGTCGGCAGCAGAGAGCCGGGGCAGTTCACACTGCCCTGTGTGAAATGCCGCGGGTACAAAACCTCTCTCACCCTTCGCGTTCACAGCGGCTCCTGACGTGGCGGGTCCGGAGATCGCTGCCAGGGCCCTGAGGGCACTAATAGACCTTAATTGTCTTGACCATTTTCACCTGGAGCCTCCACCCACGTCCTCTGCCCCGGGCTCTATTTAAGCACAGGCTGGGGCCCTTACCCCTCCCCTGAACAATACGCTGGGCAGGCCTGTTCCTTAGCCCTGCTCCCGTGGCGCTGTTCGGATTTCCTGGGTGGACCTAGCACGCTACCCTGCCTCGCCTGGTTGCTCCGTGGACTGTCACTAGGAGCCGGTGCTGTCACCACCCTGCCTCTGGCGCCGTGGGGCCGCGCGCCGCGCTCAGGTAATCACCCAGCCTGCGCTGTGACCGCCCTTGGCTCCCTGGCACCAGCTCGCCTTCCCTCAGGGAGCAGCCCCGCCCTGCTGCTCCCTGACACCAGCTCCCGGACCCCCGAGCGCAGCCCCGGGACGGCAGCCTCCACCACACGCACACCCGCTCCTACCGACCGCCCGTCTCCGGCCCCACGGCTGCTGGGCGCCTCTTCGCCCGCTCCAACGCCGTAACGGCCACAACGGCGCCCTGCGCGGAGAGACTATGGCGAGGCGCGCGCCGCCTCCGAACGCGCTGGGTTGCTAAGCAACACCGCTCGCGAGCGCGCCGCGACCTCTGCGTGACCGGCAGGAGGCACGCGATTGGAGGAAGGGCCCGGCGGCACCACGGGGCGGTGCCGGGTGGGCGGTGCCAGCCGCCGCGCGCCGGTCCCGCTGCCCCGCCGGGAGCAACCGTGGCGCGGGGGGGCGAGGCCCGGGGTAGCGTCCGGCAGCCGCACGCCGCACAGGCGCGGGGGCTGAGCCAGCGACGAGCGGCGCAGTGGTACAGCCGAAACGGGCCGTCCGCTGCCGCCCCTTGGGGTGGCGGTGGGGTCTTCCTAGCGACAAACCCATTTTAAATGCGGTTAACGCCGTCTCTCCGTGAACAGTTTCCTCTCGTAACAGAAGGCGTTTCCGCAGAAACATCTTTAATCAGGCCTGATGCAATAAACTGGCAACGTACAGATCCTTCCTGATTACTTTAGAGATTAAATCATTCTATGTGTGTGGGTATAAATACGTATACGCACGTAGATAAAAGACTAGAAGCAATTTAGGAAAGAAAATATTCTTGGAGTTTTAGCTCAAGGAACCTGAGCTAACACCGAGTAAGGATTTTGTAGCCAAGGACAGGGTGCCTTTTTAAACACAGCGGTGATGCCCCAGACGGGTCTTTTCTCCTCATGGGCAAACTTCTTGGCCGACGTTCACCTCAAATTTGGCCAGCTGTTTGTTTTACTGGCAGCTTTTAACCAGGTATTTAAAAACCCTGCAAACAACTGCAGCTGAAAGAATTCATTCCGTGTCTGTGTTAATTCTGAAGCTCCACTGCACTAACATTATTCCGGTCGTTCCCTAGCAGAAGTGAAAGGCTGCAGACGGAAGTCTTTCCGGAATGAAAGACGGCATGGCAGGAATGACAAAACCTGATAAAACCGGCTGTCGGAAGGCAAGACGCTGGCTTCAGCGTTTCTTGTGTAGGACCGAGGCTTCAGCGTTTCTTGTGTGTAGGACCGGGCAACGCACAGCCCGGAGCGGGTATTACTGCTCTGCCCAGAGGATGTCGCTGCCGCTCTGCGAACACGTTTCACGGGGCGGCAGAGGCGCAGCCGCCGTTACCCCCGGGGCTGAGGGAAGCCCGCCCCCGGGCTGCGGCTGCCCTTTCAGCGGCGGCCGACAGAGGTGCCCCGCGGCCGCGGGAGACCCGCCGTGCCCCCCCCCCCCATCCCAGCCCGGCCGCTCCGGGCCGCGGCGCCCCCCGCGCCTGCGCGGCGCCCGGCGGCGGTTCTGCGCCTGCGCGGCGATGGCGGCGGGGCGCGGCGCGGCGGCCGAGACCTGCGTGGGGCAGGTGGTGCTGCCCGGGGACGTGCTGCTCCTCCCCGCCCACCCCGACGAGGACGGGGAGCGGCTGCGGCTGGGCGCCGGCGCGGCGCCGCGGGGCCGGCTGCTCTGCGGGCCGGGCCTGCGGCGGTGCGCGGCCGGGCTGCTGGTGACCAAGTGCGGCCTGCTGCGGCACCGCCAGGCGGGCGGCGGCGCGGCGGCGGCGGGCGGCGCCTACTGGGTGGACTCGCAGGAGAAGCGGGTAAGGGCTCGGGGGGAGCGGGCGGGGGGAGCCCCTGCCTTGTCCGCGCTCGCCTGACCTGTTTGTCCGCGCACCCCGTTTGCAGTATGTTCCGGTCAAGGGCGACCACGTAATAGGAATAGTGACGGGCAAAGCGGGAGACTTGTTTAAGCTGGACGTCGGCGGGAGCGAGCAGGCTTCTCTGTCCTACTTGGCCTTTGAAGGCGCCACGAAGAGGAACAGGCCAAATGTGCAGGTAATACTTTTGTTTGTTGGAGGTAACGCTTTAGCGATGTCGTTCGGTGGTGCTTCTGTTACGTTTTAGTCGGTTTTCTTAGTAAAAGGTATTTTTATAAGGGGCACGTAAGAGGAGGAGCACAGGTTTATTTGCAGTGGTTTTGCCATGGCCCTCCTTGGAGATCTTTGCATGATTAGGCTGTGGGCTTTCTGAGGTTTCTTAAAAGAACATGTAACTAGTGTGGTTTGACACCTGTCCGACAGCAGGCTTTCTCACTCCTTACATTTTAACTTTCCCATAATACTGCTAGCAGTAGATGCAATTCATAAGTGATGTGCATCCAAGGGGGCACTCTGAAGCTAAGGTTTTAAAACAAGCTTTCACACCATCTGATGCTGGTAGAAAACATTTTTTTAACATTGTTATAAACAGTTGTGTGGCACATGCATGCCACAGCTGCTGCATTCAACTGATATGCCATCACCAGAATGTAAAAATGGACTGTAAAAAAAATGAAATAGGTTAGTGTGATTTGTTTGTTGTTGCTGTCCTGATAAAAGATTACAAGAGCAGGTTGCTTAGACTTTTAATGCTCTTAAAGACTGAAGAAAGAGGAATTAATGTTTGGTATTTTAAAAAGAAAAGAGGAATACTCTGTGAAATAAAATTCTGCACTTTTTTGTATCTTTCAAATTCCAGTAGCAATACAATATAATTGTTCCTAGAGGATGTTGCCTTTAGTAGAATAAGAGAATGAAAATTCCCATTTTACCAGTTTATTTTTCTGTCACCAATATTTTAAAACTATTTTGTGGCCTCATGAGAGGATCTTTATCAACTGAGTATTTCTTACAAATGTGTGATATGACCTTCTCTACTTTTGCTTTTTGACGCTGCTTTGTTTAGGTGGGAGATCTTATTTATGGTCAGTTCCTTGTAGCAAATAAAGATATGGAACCAGAGATGGTCTGTATAGACAGCAGTGGAAGATCAAGTGGAATGGGAATAATTGGAGAAGATGGCTTCCTCTTTAAAGTTTCCTTAGGTCTAATAAGAAAGTAAGTACTAAAAAAAGTAAGTAGTCACTCTAACATGTAATGTGGTGGGTAGGATTCGCACAACTGTTTCCTCTGAGCAGTGTGGACAGTTTGGTAATCAGTGCGTAATTGTTTTAGTGCATTTATACCAGTTTTACTCAATAGAGTATGGATATTGACCTAGAAGGAGCATGTATTTCCCCCCTTAAGAGATTTAGATGCTCTTCTATACGATGTTGTGTGACCTGTTTTAAAAAAAAAAAGTGGTTGCCAAGGCAGTATGGAAAATAAAACCATTGACCTGGGGAAATCAAACATTCAAGCTGGGGTTTCACGTATGTACCTATTACCTTGAAGTTTAAAAATTGGAAATGCTTACTGTCTTTTTTTTTTTTCTGCTTAATGGGATAGTGCGGGATGTAAATTTGGCTGACAGCTGATTAAAGGGGTCTTTCCACATCAATACGCATTATTTTCTGACTTCCAAAATAAAATAGATTACATTGAAATAAGGGTACAGATAAAAAAAGTGTGGTTTTCATTTAAAACTGATATGTTAATCCAGGAACTGTTTCATAAGCTTTTAAATGTGTTGTGAACTTTGGAGTTGCTTGTGCTGAAATAAGATTTTTGCGATTATCAAAGAATACCAGATTATAGGGATAAATGATAGTCAAGCTTTGTTGCTTTTGGATGGGTTTTTTGTTTGTGTTTTTTTTTCTTTGGAAAACCAATCTGGAGATGCAGAGCAGCTATTTCATACCGGGGTTTTTTAAGTAATGATTTGTCAGCTTTACATGTCCCATCAGAAGTCAGTGTGAACGGATACAAATATTTTTGCAGCCATTCTGCTTGTTTTCCAAACTTTGTGTGTAAGTAAAGAAATAACAGCATATTACAAATAAACTGCTAAATCCTGATATGTTTGTTTGTTCTTTGAGAAAGCCTGTTGAAGCTTGATTTAATCCTAGATGTATTACAATATTCTTGACACTTATTTTTCAGTATACTGTCGCCTAATAAAACCAAGATACTCGGATTACTGCTGTTAATATCGTCTCCTGAAGGAGAATGGAAGTCATGTTTTGAAAGACACATCTTTAAATTTGGTGTCAAATTTATTAATGGCAGCACTTTAAAAACGTCACTTTGTCATACAGCATAGTTCTAGAATTTATTAAATCATAGAATTGTTATAAAAGTATCAATTCGCTTTAAATTTGTCAGGTATTGCTTCTGAATCTAATTAGAAAAAACCAACTAAATTCAAGTGCTGTATTTGTTTAGGTGCATGTATTTTATGAGAGGAGAATTAAAAGTCTGATACTGTATTGCTATTTTGGATGCACATGCAATTTGATCGTCTTACCTTTCAGTGTTGCTTTAATAGCTCCTGTAACACTGGTACTGTGGTTTAGTTATTGACAATAATGAGGTATCTATCAAATGTGAGTGCTGCTTCTTCTGACTTTTTTTGATCTCGCTTACAGACTCTTGGCTCCCAAATGTGAAATAATCCAGGAGTTGTCACAATTGTACCCATTTGAGCTGGTGCTGGGAATGAATGGAAGAATATGGGTAAAAGCAAAAACAGTTCAACAGACTTTAATTATAGTAAATATTTTGGAAGCCTGTGAGTATATGACTGCAGAACAGAGAAAACAAGCGCTTGCCAAATTGTCGGGGAATTGATAAGAAAACCTTGAGGATTTGTTTGAGATGACCGTAGGGTGTTTTGGTTGTTTTTGTATTCAGATTTATATTAAAAGCCATTTTTAAAATGAAGTATTAGACCTTTGTTGTTCTTCAGTTCGCTTCTTTATCTACTTGGCTTGTTTTTTGTCTTGTTTAGGAACTTTGTTTTTTACTCACTTTTGTGATTATGAAACCCTGTTTATGAGTTTTCTGATTGATGTGGAGACAGTCTTTAAAAGCTTCCATTAGCTCTGAGTTTTGAGGTGTAGCTACTTAAGTCTTCTGTAAAAAAAATGGTCAATTTGTAAACTGCATATATATGCTTTTTTTAGTCATTATTAATATTAAAACTTCAAACAATACATGTTTACTTGAGGTAGCAGAAAGTATCCTGCAGGTCATTCATTCTGGTTGGGTGCTCTATTAATACAGTGACAAGAAGTGATTATCTAATTTTACAAAATTTGGGAATAGAAATGCAGGTGGAAAATACCAGAAAATAATTGCAGGTTATAGCATAAAATAATCATAGGGTGGTTAAGGCAAATAATGAGATAAGACCCAACATATGGCCACAGTGACTTTACCACTTTCCCTAAAAGATACTTAACAGCAATGCTATTTGAAGTCACTTGCAACTTTTCCATAAGTGCTTTTCAACTAGAGACTAGGTAAAGACCACTGCGGCAATAGCCATGTATTTCTCAACTCTAGGCATTTTAGATCTATTTTCTTTAGTTACAGCATGAAGATTCCATATAGCTTTGCTTCATGTTTAACAAAATTGGCGTTTCTGAAAAAAGCTATGTTAGGCTTCATTGTGCAGTAGTTCCTCACATGCATATAGAGGAAATGCTGTCCTAGGAAGGTTAAGCTGTCAGTCTGGTTTAGTACGTGAATAGTTTGCTACTGTTCTTTTGAGAGAGAACGAACTCTGGAGTAATGGAAGGGGAATTAGTGATGCTTCCTGTGGCAAAGTTTGACTGTATGTATCCAGTGAACTGCATTGGAGCTGTTTAAGCAGTTAGATCTATGATGTCTTGTGATTCTTAATAAGCTGAATAGTTTGATAGCAATAGTTAAAAGAAATTAGAAAAAAATGAACTAATTAGAGTAAGCCTGAATACTATCTTAATTCCAAGTGGAAACAAAATTCTTCCTATCTGTTCTGCATTTCATCCAAAGCTTAGCCTGTGGTATTTGATGGTATGGTTTTGTTTGGCATCTCTCTCATTTAGAAATTGCTTCAATTCAGAGCCACTCCTCTGACTCATCTTTAATATGCTTACCTAGGGCTTCCCCTGATCTAATAAAAACACAACTCTAATGGTTTCCATGTAAGTCTAATGGCTACAATTCAGAATTCTTTCTGGGTTTCACTGGCTTCCCTATTTAGCATTCAGGGTATTGCTCATCTGGCTTGGTAGATCTTTCATCATCTTTTCTCACCTGTCTTCTCCCAGCTGAAGTGACTTTCATTCACATCCCATAAATTCTTTAGGCCTATAATCTATTTCTTACTACACATGAAAAGCTGTAATTTAATAAGGATTTCACTAACTCTACTCTTCTCCAGTGTTTTTTCAACTTTAACCAGAGCCTCTGCAGGTTGTCTGTTATTAGAACAATAGCTGGCATAAGCAGAAAAACACTTGCCAAATCATCTCAGGCAGCTAACTTTGTTTTCTGTGAATGTTCTTGGATCGTAATAGTAAAACCACAGGAATGGGGAATGACATGGATCATTTCCTGAAGAGTTGTGGCTTGAAATGCAATTAGCCTTACCACTCCCCCTTTTACCTGTCTAAGCAACCTCCCTTCCCTCCCAAAAGTCTGAGTTTTAAGACCAACCTGGAAGATACATGAGCAATCCAGATTTAAAAATGCTGGTTTGGTAATGCAGCATAGCAAATGGTGACCTTGAAAGCTTTCAACATCATCAGTGCCCTATTTCACACCACCCATTATTCTGTCCCACTGTCAACTGCTTATCACCCACATAACTTCAGTTAAATCAAGAGCAGGAAACAAAATGCATTAAAGTTATGCTTGTTTTTAATTTGACAAAGTGGTGTATCCACAAAGTACTTGAGTTTTACCACCTACACAATCATTTTAAGTATGTACTACACTTAAGTTTGACAGTTTAGGCAGTGGCAAAAATGACAGTGGATGTGAGCAAAATGAGTGTGGGGAAAAATGCTTGAAAGCAAATACATTTAAACACATTACTAAAAGAAGGCAATATTGGTGTTTTGGTGTTTTTTTTACTTAAAGAATATTATTTACATTCCTTAAACCAATTACTAGCTTTGACAAGATTTGTCTAATGAACAGAATGTTCAGTCAAAATCTATACAGTGTCTTTGTGAATGTTTAGTTCTGGCTTGGTTACTAAACCAGTATCACTAAAAAGAATGACACAATATAACTTGGTTCTAGGAAGAAAGATCATGAGTTAATTACGTATTCTGCTGGAAATGTTACAGGAAGTCCTTCACATTCCCATTAAAGGCACATAAACATGTTTCAGGAAATGGAACTTGCAGAAGTGATGCTGTGGACTTGAAATGTACCTTGCTTAGTAAATGTCTTTCTGTTGCATTATTTGCATGATATATGCCCTTGTCAGTTTAAGTCATTGTATAGAGTCGTTCATTTCAGATACTTGGTGATTGTGCATTGGGTGCTTTGTTATATTGTTTTTCTTTCAAGTTGTGATGAATGTTAGGAAGTAAAGATTGTAAATGTCATCATGGACACAGTCCATATGCCCAGAGGTGAGCACAACCCCTTAAAAAGAAAGTTCACAAAGAATTAAATGGAAACCATACATTGAAAATAGGTAGTTTGTGGCCCTTCCTAGGTTGACGGGTTGCATAAAGACCAAGAACAAATGCTAACAGAAAGTACAGATATGCAGTGTTGAAACTAAGTGTGATAGTAAAACATGTGTATTTTGCTCTAGCAGAAGAAAGTTGCACAGACAAATAGTTCAACATAGTAAGAGGATTAAGAGCTTAACTCTAAGGCTATGGTTAGAGTGTGGCCGTAGCTGTGCTAGATTAAAAGTTTACTGTGCCCAACTACTCCTTACCACCTTATCGCCAGAAGTTGCAACTGAGGTTTGCTGGCATGTGTATTTGATTCCTAGCCAAATTCTGTCGAAATGACCCAAATTGGCATCAACGCTTTTAATAGCAGGGTTATTTTGTTTTTCTAACACGGATAATCTTTTAGCAGAAGAGGTCATGGAATTTTTCTCTCAGATTTTAAGTATTAAGACTAGCTCATCTACTACTGGAGAAGCTCAAATTTGTTAAAGAAAGCCCAGTTTTCTTCCTTAGTGCTTGAACAAATAATTCAGAATAACAGCTAAATCAACAGGTTGTTTTAAACCTGACAAATTGGTCACCTCCAAGCTTTACATAATTGCATAAAAAAATATTACACCAGTTTTTCCAGCTACATACAATGAACTTGGTGAGATACGTTATTTGACTGATTATAGAAACTAGCTGTCTTATGGACAATGGAGGACACTTTTATTTAGTTGAATTAGTAACACAAGCAGCCTTGTCCTTACTAATGACTTGTGTAGATTGCAAGATGCATAACTACTATTGAAATCTATAGTAAGGAATTAAACATGTCAGTTTTGCCCCAACAATTTGAAAGAGAAATAGCCTGGAAACATGTAGGGTGCCTGGATTTTAATAGAAACTATGTGGTTGTGGGCTGCTGCAGAATGACTGTTTTCCTCTGATGTCCTGATCTCGCAGAAGTGCAGTTACTGCCTTTTTGTTGCTATCAGTATGGGTATTTTGGGATGTTCAAGAGCCTGTTTTTGCTTATAGATCCTGAAGCTTGATCACTCTTCTAGTGGCTTGAAGGGTCGTTAAAAATAACTCTTTACTAGGCCTCGGTGTCCTACCTAGTATGAGGAAAAACTAAAAAATTGGAATAGAGTAACAGAATAGGTAGCACTGCAGTAAATGGGACAAAGAAAAACTATAGGCCATGGAGATTCAATTTTGCTTTAATTATACTTACCTGACATAAAGATATTAAAGGACAGACAGAAGGACTAATGACCTCATCTGCTCTTTCCAAAGGCTTTGGTTATCTATTGTATTGTTGTAAATGGTAGGCTTTTCTGTGATTCAGTGTTTATTAGGCTATTGCCAAGAGAGATTTTTATAAGCATCTGTATACATGTTAAAAGACTTACTAATTCTTTCTTCCTGTTCTTGTCCAGATGGAGGGGGTTGCACCGGTCTCTTCTTGGTGTTCCACTGTGAACGGCTCATGTGGGTGAAACTGATTTCAAAAGACCTGTAGGTCCTTTGGTTTCTTCAGTGACTACCACACCTTGATGTTTAAGACAGATCTAAAGTCCTGTGTCCAGGCTGTCTGTAGACAGTCTGGTGCTTTTATTTCCTGAGAATCAGGATGAGGTTGAAAACACCACCACATGAGTACCTATCACCGTACAGCCTCCAAACAAGAGATGGCTTTTGCCTGGTCTAGTTGAAACCTGTGTCAGTCTGCATCTGTGTGGATATGCCTTTAGAAGCACATGGGTGAAAAGTTCAGGCTGTATTTTTGTGTATCTGCATCCAATCTTACTGGCTTAATATCGAAAATCTTAATTAGTCTGGAAATCTTTCTACAGACATAGGGCTTAGATCCTGCCTTAGCTGACCACTGTCTGTTTTCTCATTGCTTTTGAGATCTCCTGTTTCCTGATAGAAAAGACCGTTCGTTTAATATATGCCATTCAGCTAACAACGCCCTTGGTCTAAAGCTGGTCTGTAGAAGCATGATCCAACAAGAAACAGAAATAACTAACTTCTGAAGTAACACATGGCTTTGTCATTGTGTACGTGAATTGAGAGTTTCGTAATGCTAGATCATGTTTTAGCATAGATGCTGATACAGTGTGTGCTGGGTGACTTATGCACAGGCATGCTAGAGAAATTTAATTAACTGATATACCAGCAGTTTGCAGACTGATACTCTTCAGTTTAACTGCTATAAAACTGAATTATGAAAGCAGGAAGAGAAGGGCTCAATGTGCTTTTTAAAAACTATTCAAAACCTGAGAACTAGAAGATTAAATGTTGGTGCCTGTTGCTCTGTGAAATTTTCTTTTCATGTGTGTTAGGGACTTTATTATTCTCTTCTTTTTAACAGGAAAAGTGGGTGAATAGCAGCATCTGAATAGGTGTATGGAAAAACTAAACTATTATAGATCAATCATAATATGATTTCATCAAGAAGGAAAAACAGAAAACCAAAGAAGTCAAATTCCCGTTCAGCTTTCCTGCCAAAATCTCACTACCTTTCTAAAGCAATGAAGGCAAAGGTAGTCTAGTAAGGACAAAGTAATTGTTGCTACAGCTCCACTTGTGCAACACAGTGGCTTTTCATGGAAAGCAAGCCTTTTTGGAGACTAGGCAGAGAAGGTTAGATTCCAGTATTTTCATGACACCATTTTTCTTTGACTTCTGCATCTACTAGAAGTGTACATGCATTCAAAGGATTTCACTGCTTTGTAAAGTAGGAAGATTGGACTAAGTAACGGTTGGACTCGATGATCTTGGAGGTCTCTTCCAACCAGAACAATTCTATGATTCTATGATAAGATGTTCTTGGATGGAATCCAGATGTGCGGACTCATATTTTTCTGCATTTTTCTTTTTTACAATAGGCATAAATGAAGTCAGAGTCACTTCTGTGGTTAACTGCTTATTGGTCTTGCCTGATGCCTTGTCACGGACTCTTACTCAGAGCAAAGAATAAATAAAAAGATGTTTTCATCTTGTGGTAGGTGTTTTTTTCCCCCCTCAGGAATACTGGCTACCTTAGCATTGTGAAGGCCAGCTGCCAGATTGTTAGAGGTGTAATGTGCAGAAGTATCATCAAGAAAAAAAGTTTGGATTTTTGTTTTGTGTGCTTACCATGGCAACAACAATAATGGAGCTGCAATTCTACCATTGCCAAATGTTGACAGCTAGAGCCACAAACATTATAAAATTCAGAAGAAAGGAATGTTGACAGCCTGCAGAATTTAAGGTTTTAATTACATGATGATGGCTGAGAAAATTTGTCAATCATTTTTTTGGTCATAATGTTTTTCCAAAGATTGCTGTGTCACAGTGGCAAAGGTACATATTCTAATGCTGATTGAATTTCAAAACTGGTGAGAAAGCCACTTCAGCATATTATGTTTGGTGTTGACAGAGAACCTTCCCACACTGGTTATGGAGAAAAAGTAGAGATATTATTCAGTTTTATGTATTTCCAAGGAAAAGAAAGCAGCTCCAAACCCTATAGTCCTCCCAGGTTCCCCAGCTCTTTCGGGTAGTCCAATAGTGCCGTTTCTGCCATGAGGTTTCCTTACGTTATTTTTTTAATTGCCGGTAAGTCTGAGTGACTTTAGTGCTTTATATAATCCATTTGATTTCTAAGAGCATGTGTATAGATTAAAAGCATAGCTACCACAATTTTGAGGAAAAAAGACCCAAAAATCTCTTCCCTGCAACTGCCGGAGACCGTGCCATTCTGACATGGAGTAAGCAACATGATGCAATGGGGCTCTGTTTTGCAAAACCGCTGTTGGGTGTTGCTGTCCAGCAGCGCAGGGCCGCCGTGCTGTCCCGTGGGAGCCGGGCAGCGTGGTCGGGGAGCAGCCAGCCCCGGGGAAGCGGTGTCGTCTTGTGCTCAAGGGCCTCTGCCGGGGTGCTCGGGCAGGCTCACGGGTGATGTTTTCTGGTGCATCCCAGCACACGTGGCATGTTGCCTCCAGTTTGATCTGTGCTAGGTCAGAACTGTGACGCTGTTGTTGCTTCCAGTTAGCAGAGACCTTGTTTTGTGGTGAGATTCCTCAAAAAACCCCAAGCCTTGCGCTAAAGATAAACAGAAACTGCAAATTAGGGGGTAAACTGAGCAGGTCTAACCACAGTGGGTGGTGACTCCCAGTTAAGAGAAGAGATAAGAAAAGGCCATTTGGCCTAGATAAGTTTGGGACATGCTGAAAACCAGCAGCGCTCAGTTGTTTGGAACGTAGACTCTCTGGTACCATCACAGGGGTTACGTTCGTTCTCCTGAGCTGCTGTTGTGTTACCAACCAGACTGTGCTGTCATTGCTGCTGCCTTTTCTGGTTTGTTTTTTGGTATTTTAAGTGACAGGTTAGTCCCAAGGTAGTGAAGACGAGTCCTCTGAGTTTCTGGCTGGAGCGGTGCCTAATGACCACAAGCAACTGAAGAGCGTGTTCATTAAATGATGTTGTGACATGTTATTGGCTGGCTTATCTGAGCAAGTATATACTTGAATGTAATATATATATGTAAGCATTTTAAGTGCATTTTAAGTGTAGTCAGATTAATGAATCTGACTACTTGAATGATAAGCTCACTGCATTCTCAGATTTAGGTCGTTATGTTGGGTGTTTTTGCCTTAAATATATTCAAGCAGAGTATCTTGCATGTATTTCGTTTCTTTCTTTGCTTAGCCAGAAGCTAAGAAACTCCTAGTGAGGGGAAGACGGGTGCCGGGAGGGAACAGAGCGTTCGTTCGTTCCCGTCCCTCCCGGCGGGGGTAGCGCCCCTCGGCGCGGCAGCTCTGCTGAAGGCCGTGGCTCTGCAGGGCGCAGAGCCCTGGGGACGCCGGGCCGCGCTGCGCGGAGGGCCGCGGTGCCTGCGCGGAGGGCCGCGGGGGCGGTGCCTGCGCGCCGCCCGCCCGCACGTGCCCTGCGTGGCCGCGGGGCCGGGAGCGGCGGCGCGGGGCGCTGCGGCAGCGTGAGTGCGGGGGGGGGGGGGGGGGGGGGGGGGGGGGAGCGGGAGCGGGGGGCGCCCGGCGGTGACGGGGCGCGGGAACCGGCGCTGCACCGGCCGCGGGGTCGGGCTGTGCGGGGCCGCCCCGCCGGCCTGCTGCCCCGGCCCGGCCTGCCCGGCGGCCGGCTCTGCGCCCCGTCCCCGCTCGTCGCCTGCGTCCCTGCCGCCGTGCGCGCCGGCGGGGCTGGCCCTGCTGGTGCAGCGGGGAAGGGGCGCCCGGCGATTACGGACCTGGGAGAAATGAGGGGCCGGGGCGGCCGTGCGAGCAGCGGGACAGGCGTGCGAGGCGCTGCGGGGTCAGGTCTGAAATTCTGCTTGTGCCTGTCCCTGGGATTTAATAGTTTGATTGATCCCTGCTTTCTTATGTAACTTAACCTGGGTGTAAGTAGGCACAGCGAGATCAGTGAAAGACAAAGAGGCTCCGTGCTTCGTTTCTGGTGTCATCCCTAATGCGGTGGTTTGGTCTCGGGTGCGATCACACTGCTCGAGAAATCCCACTGAACGCACCTCCAGGCTGCTTGAAGTACCAGCGCTGGTCCTGCCAGCCGCCTCTTCTAGAGCCGCAGGGACCCTTTCCCCGTCAGACCGGGTTCATAGCCGACAACAGAACAGAAAGGGTAAACTAGGTCGTGGGGAAATTGTTCTCCGCTGGGCGTATCTGCTGAGACCAGTGTGTTACAGCCCAATTTATGCCTAGAGCTGCCCCTGCCCTGTGGGTTGGAGTTGATATGTATATTGATTATCTTGTACTTTGGCTTTTAGTAATGAAAAATTTTGCTCTTAGGATTTGTGTAATGTGAGGAATGTGAAAGTTAAAATACAAGCAAGGCCTAAGAATCCAAAAAGGTGGAAAAAAAATTCTTAATTTAAACTTGAATCTGCAGGAGTTGTGGCTGGGTTGGAACAGGATGGGCCACTTTCTGCCTAGCGGGTCTCTATGGTTTTGGTGAACGTTGATTTTGCATTATTAGTGGGTCTGTTGGTATTCCCCTTCTTCCCCCACCTCTGCAGACTGCCACAGCGTGCAGCTTTCCTGCTCTGGATCCCCAGCAGACCCAGCGCTGAGTTTAGCCTGCAGTATCTTCACATAAGTACTTTTTGCAGTTCTGTGCTCCAGTAGGTCCTCCCATCTCCGTGGTATCTCCATTTCGCTGATGGAGCAGAGATTTGAGTGTTCCCATACACGGTATCTAGCTGCCTGTTCCCTCTGAATACAGCTAGAGAGTTGGAAGATTTCCAAAGTGTTGTGCCAGAGCTCTTTGCTCTCTCTTGCTCAAAAGAAAAGGGTTGTTGAGATGTTGGGTTGTTTTAAAACA
The DNA here is from genome assembly GCA_009819775.1 of Phoenicopterus ruber ruber. Classification (NCBI taxonomy): domain Eukaryota; kingdom Metazoa; phylum Chordata; class Aves; order Phoenicopteriformes; family Phoenicopteridae; genus Phoenicopterus; species Phoenicopterus ruber. The sequence continues at coordinate 12,552,732 of CM020221.1, read as the reverse complement.
TTCTTAGAATGGGGTCTAACAACTAACTTCCTTTCAGAGGAAGGAGTATGGTTTGTTTGCTTGACGCAGCAACTTTCTCTTCAGCTAGAGCCAGGCGCAGTGTTGTGCCGAATTCAGTAGTGAACCGTGCGCACGCTGGGCAGAAACCTAAAAAGATGACTGTTATTCTTGACACAAAGAATGGTTTGTTACAGGATCTTGACAATGGTGAAAAGAAAAGAACAAATCCCTCGTGTTGTGAGAATTACTTACGTTCGTGCCATCAGAAATATTAGGAGGCTTCTTTGTGCATTGATTTTAGCATTTAAAGGACAATTTAGGTTGGAAGGGAGCTCTGAAGTTTCTCCAGTCAAATCCCCACCTAAAGCAGGGCTAATTTTGAAGATCGGTCAGGGTGCTGTATTTTGTAATCCTTAATGGTATTTAAAAGCTCATGAAATCTTGACGAGCATGTTACCAGGTTATTGTGAATTGTATGTTTTCTTTATAGGAGTTAGATTACAAAGATATTTGTAATCATATGACTCATTTCTGGGGGGAATGTCTCATAAAAAATAATCAGCTTAACTTGTGTTTGGGATATGCAAGTTGTGACAAAGCTCCAAAAGATTTTTGGGCTCAATATGGAATGTCTTGGGGAAGTTGGGAGTGGGAGGGAAGAGAAGAATAAGCAATGGTCAAAGCCATTTTAGATTAGGGCATATGTGCTAGTGCAGACCAGCTTCTGAGAGTGCCCACTGAGTGTTTCCCCTTTTGCTCAGCTGTCGTCTTAGGAAAAGTATGTACGTAAATCTGTGCGCTACCCTGAGTTTTATTGACAACTTGAAAACACGGACTTTCCAGTTTTTTTGACACAGCTGCGATGGGTCCTGTTTACACTGCTAAAATAAATGTTTAAGGATAGCTGTCCTCTTAATGACAATTTTTGCTCTGGTTGTGGGTGGGAGGGAAATGAGACATCTAGAAAACCATGTTTTAACTGGTCGTCTTGACACAAAGTGAAGACCATCAACTGGCACTTACGAGAGGATTAAGACTAAGCTTGTTTAAATTATGGTTAGCTGAGTACTGACAGACCATAAAATAACTCGCTGTTATCTTGGAGATCTCTTGTGGTCGCCACAAAAACACACAAAAAGATGTTTTTCCTTTTTTCCTTGGCCTTTGCTCTCTGTAAAGGGAAGTGCTCGTTCCCTTCTGGAGATTTTAGCAGAGTTGAGAGCTTGCAGATCTGATAGTTCCAGAGAAAATGATGCTCTTGAGCGAAGGGATGTTGCCGCTCAAGCAGGTAACCTGGCGTAGAAACACTGGGTTAATTCACCAGTACAGCTTCTATATTGAAGCTTTTTTCTAACATTGTGTATTGTGATGACTTTTTAATTGTTTCCAGGGTTGTTTGTATTGTTTTGGCATGCAGTGTGCGGGGGGCAGGGGGGTTAGAAGTAGAATAGGCTGAAACATAGGGAAAATACTACTTGTAAAAATGCACAGTTCTATAGAAAAGCCCAGTTTAGCATGCAGATCTTAAAGTTCAGTGCTGTGTTCCCAGCTTCAGAAGAGCTTTCTGTAATTGCTGTTCACTGTACCCACCCACCCCATAAAGAGGCCAACAATGTGTTCAGTTTTGTTTTTTTTTTTTTTTTAAAGAAGAAAGAATGATTAAGATCCCTTTAAACTAGTCTTGCCGTGGATTGGACAGCTGTTCTTTCGTAACCGCCGCAGGGTGACTGTGGCACGTATTGCTGAAAGACGCTGAGAGCCAGGTCCTGGCCGCGAGGCAAAGGCTCCGGAGCTGGACTCCTGCCTGGTCCTGCCCACTCGCCACCCGTGGCCGCGCAGTCTGCCTTCCCTCCTGCCTGCGCTGGTGTTGCGGGGGAGCTGGCGGTGGCTGATGCGCCTGCAGGCTGCATGGGTTCTGGTGAGTGCCTGCACCTACGCGTTAAAGCCTTACGGGATGCTCTGTTGCGTCTTCTCCTCGTGGATTATGGTTTACGGGATGCTTTGTTGTATCTTCTTCTTCTTCTGGGTTGTCATTTGATGTTTAAAAACTGGTAGAGCTTGATCACAAGGCAGTAGCGTTTGTATTTTAAGGTGGGGTAGAAGGTTGTGAAGTTATTTTGAGCTTCAGATTTCCTTAATAAACAGCAGCTAAACAGAAATGAAGCTGCTAGTTGCAAATGTTCAGCTGTTTTCCATTTAGTCTCTTCACTTGGGGTTCAGTGACATAGATGTGTCAGGGCTCAGCTGTCTTGTCAGCAAATGTTATATTAATCCTGGCTGCTGTTTCCCATATGTGTTTTTCAAAGTGGCTCGCTATGGGGTTTGCTTAACAGGGGAGGAATTTCAGTATCGCCATGTAGAGCTGCTTCTTCCATTCCCATATTTATTTCAATAGCAAAAGATTTGCATATTTGAATAGGGGTTTTTTGTCACTGAGTGGAGACCAAAGAGTCCAATTAAACTAAAGAGGTGTGTTGACTAAGCTTAATGATCTCCTGTCTATCAACTACAACTGAGTGGAAGCTGGCTTTTAGTGATGCTAGTAATGCTAACAATAATAATAATAATGCTAATAAAAATAAAAAGCTATGTGAGAACTACTCATTAAGCAATTGCCACAAATTCGGCAACATTTTTGTACACAAATGAGATGCGCAAGGGATTAATACTTGGTTTTTACCCCCCCTCTCCTCTTGTAACTAAGAATTAAGAGAAAAACAGTTATTGACCAGACAGGATTCAAGTCCAAAGAATAGTTGGATAATAAAACTCTGGGAGGGAGCAGGGCTCTAGCCTTTTGGGTATGCCACAGAGATTGTAAGTCTTAACACAAGGATATCGCTGCATTACAGCGATACATGTTGAGTTACATTTTGGTCTTTCCAAAGGCTGGGGTCAGGATGGTCTCTGATATGAGTCAGAGGCAGATATCAAAAAATTGTCATTACAGTATGACTTTATGCTTGAAAAAGTATGTAGAGAAAGCAGATATGGTCAAGGAAGGTTTCCCTTGGTTAGAAATAAGTGGTGAAATGGGGCAGAATCTGTTCTCTTATCTGCGTTATGTTTGTGTAAACTGGCCTTGTTTCCTGCTCGGGATCACGGATTACTCGCATTTCTAGATACTGTGATACTGTCTTCCTTGGAACCAATTATGCTACTAAAAGAACAAAGCAATTTTTTTTTTTTCCCCCCAAAGTGTTTTCTAGCTATTTCTGCAGGTAGGCAGTTTGTTGTATTTGTTTGCCAGTAGTATTCTGGAGCTAGTTTTAAGGACGGAAAGGGACTTTCTCCCAAAAAATTCTGGGCACCGTAGCTCTGACACAAAAGCGAGGAGCTACTCCTAGTTCTTACTTTCTGAATTCTAGCAACAGCTAGCTGTGAGGATAAAGATTATGTGTGTCTCTGGTTTATTGCCAGTCACAGTTCAAAACAGTAGTATTCTCCTATGTTTATGAGGGGGGGAAAAACCTCTCCCATACAAAAGTACATACAGGTGGCAATATTTACCAAAACAGTCTATAAGGGAATGGGGTTTTGCAGATGACTCTGGAAAAAAATTGATTCTCCGTATTGTGTAATACTAAAGTTGGGTGACTGCAAATCTACAGCCCTTTGTAACACATAACTGTTGTGATGTCAGTGCACAGTGACTCCTTATACTGCCAAAACTCCAATGACTCTTGTACCAGTTATTGCTCAGAGCTGGATCTTGAATTTTGTCCACGAGGCAGGGCTAGGCCTGCTTTCCTGCATCCTCAGAGCGGATACTGCCTCACTGGAAGGTGGCTGTCAGCCCTTTCCAGCCTTGTGAAACATGTGCAAGGGTCAGGATTGGGCTGGGGGGGGGGGGGGGGGTTGTGGATGGATAGTGGTTAAATAAAATTGCCACCGAACTAGAGTCACCGGTAACAACAAGCAGTATTTGTGCTTTAAGACTCAAGGAAGCGTATGTAATGGTTTCCATTGCAATGTTATCGGTTCTAACTGATGGGTGTGAGTTTAAGTTGTTTGTTCCTGATGTCATTTCTACTTTAGCAAGAGTGGAAATTGGTTAGCATATAGAAGGTGCTGTCCAGGGCATGTTTGTAATGTTGGATCACCGTGTCTAATAAAATGGTTGCAAGTCTACATATTTCTGTCTGCAGGCATGACTGATAAGCTCTAATTTTGGCTTGGTGCCTGCTTTGGTCCTAGTGTGGAACTGTAGGGAACAGGAAAGGTTACCGGTTATGGTGAACCAGATACAGATTTTTTTTTTTTTTTTTTTTTTTTTAAGTCTTTTGTGGTATATTTGTAAAATTCACTGTTTAATATAGATTAGTGGGGAAAAAAACACATTTAATCTACAAATGCTTATTTTTTGAAAGAAACCACTGTCTTACTGTAATAGTTTAAGTTACTGGCTAACATAGAGGTCATCTGGTTAGAGGCTCTTTATTACACATGCATACTTCAATCATCTTTCTCCCCATTGCATCTGAATGCTTTAATCATGAATGTTTTTGTCAGTCTGGTAGCAGGAAAAGGTAAGAATATCTTGTTGATAGTTTTATGTGGGTCAGGCACAGAACTGGAATGTAATCTAGATCTTCCAAAACCCAGTTCAGTACATTAATAAACATACAGATCATCTCCAGTCAAACCAAAAATATCCGTGTGAGCTTTTAGTTGTTGTTTTAATCCAGTTCCTCCTTGTCTGGCATCATCGATGTCCAGTGTTCGAGCTGCTTTCTTCTGTCTCTTTCCAGAAATGTCCTTCCTGCCTGACTTCGGGATCTTCACCATGGGCATGTGGTCTGTTGGTCTTGGAGCCATTGGTGCAGCTGTGACAGGGATCGTCCTTGCTAACACTGACCTATTTTTGTCCAAGCCAGAAAAGGCTACGTTGGAGTTTTTAGAGGAGATAGAGCTAAAACCTTCGGGATCGGGTAAGATTCCGGATGTTTCAGCCCGCATTCTTTGATAATTGGGCTTTTATAAGAACCTTTGTAAGGCCAGGGTTGGAAGAGTTTTTCTTAGTCTTTCCTAGTTATAACATGTAGTTGGATGTCCTTGATAGCAGATAATTCTGGTGAAGGAAAAGCAACCAAAACTGATATTTCTAGATGAAACATGTCACGCTTTTAAAAATCAATAATACCCTGTTATGCATATAGAATTCTTTCTCTGATAGAACTGTATTTGAATGTGGAATTCTCTGCAATGCTTTGTGTTGGTCCTTAAAGCATTAATTATTATAAACAAGAATGGCTGATATTGTTGTTGATGCTGTTTCTCCTGTATAAACAGAACAAAGAACATTCAAAGCAGGTGAACTATGGAAGAAGAATGGTGCAGTGATCATGGCTGTGCGAAGACCTGGATGATTTTTGTGCAGAGAGGTACTTGCTGGGCTCGGGGGTTAATTAGGAAGAGGTGAGCTCTACTGGCATAGATTCCCTTTAAATAAAGGGAGGGGGTGAATAGGACAGTCATCAAATACATCTGAAGTATCTGAAAGGACTTGTTTCCTAGCCCAAACTCGTCGCCAGCTAACAGCATACTTAGTTTTCTTTGCAGCTGGTTTGTATAGTCTAGGTCCAGAGCATTTTCCTTCTGAAGGCAATGGATACACGATTTTTACATCTGCCAGGGACCTAGCCCATAGTGATTAGAAAGTGAGATTACACAAAATCAAATTGGTAATGAGCCTTATGAGCTAGTTGTATTCCATAAGTCCAAAATAAATCTCTGTGAGCCGGGTAGTCTCTGGTCAAAAGCAGCCCAAGACTGGACTGGCAGAAAGCCATCAGATAATGCTCATCAGCAAAACAGACGTGCATAAAGGGGAGTCCCTCGCTGTTCTGGATGCTGAACATGAGGCAGGAAGGTAAGGAGTCTGAAGATAAGGAGTTATTGTTCCATAACAAGGTGGGCTGGGAAACAAAATTTGATCCTTAAGTTGGCTTTAGGCTCCTTGGGTGGAGGTGGGAGGAAGCACTTAAAATACGATTTGAATGTACTGTGTCCCTGGGAACAGCCATAACTTGCACCTTGGCCATTATTTTTCTCATAGCTACAGGGAAAAACAGCTATTATGTTGTTACTCACTACTCTATAATATGGAGTAATTGATATTGCAACCACTTAATTAAGGGATCTGCTCCCATCAGTAGTAACTGCTTAAGTATGTGTAGAATTCATGAAAGGTTAAAGATTAAAGTACTTTGCTCTCTGAACAGGTGTAGCGTAGGCAGGAAGAGAACGCGCTACGTGCCTGACTCTGTGCTTTTGCATACAGTCAGACAGGAATTCATTAATGATTTTATTTTTTTTCTAAATGCTAACTTTCTAAGTAGAAATAAAGAGCCCAATTCAAAGAATTGTGAGTTTTTTCTTTCAGGAAAAAATTGAGGAGAGAGAAATTTAATTTTCTAATTCTTATTTTTGATTCCAAACTTCAGATTTTTAACAGAGGTACTCACACTACTGATCAGCTAATTAGGGCAAAGAATTGTTTTGTATTTTAACTGTGAACGTGTTTGAAAAAGCTTTTAAATTGTCTAAAGTGAAGTTATTTTTGATTGTTGTATACTCAAAGCATTTTTGTGAGTTGACTCTTGCCTTTCTGCTTAGAACAGTTCAGTTGCCCTTTTTTGTCCATTAATGTTTCTCCATAGTATGAAAGCTGCTTCTTTCCCCACTGTCACTGACTCCAACCTGGTGGAATGGTTCAATACGGGTGACTTGCCATACCTGCTAACCTGCAGGCCGTAGGTCTTTATTTTTTTGCAAGAGACAAAATACATTTGCTTTCCACTATATTACACCTCGGAAGGGATATTGAACTTTGTCCTCGTTGACAGCACCAAGGAGGAATATATACTTCCCTAGGCACAGTGATGGGGTTGAAAAGTGGCTATTCTACCTCATAGATCACCAACCTGGTACCAGTGGTGAGGACATGCTTCCATTATCCACTGCAAAGCATGTCACAAATCCTACTGGAATGATGCCTTTGGATCCTTGAGAATTGACACATGTAGACTTAAGAAATATAGAGTCTTTTATCATCTGCATCCTCAATCATCAGATTCCTTTTTTGTTATTTAAGATAGACTATGTTTAACAGGACTGCACTTCTACATCTCATGGTCTGGATCCGGCCATGTAGTCATCCAGTGCTCCAGTCATTGTGAAAGTGCCACGGGCTTGCTAAATATTGTAGGTATCAACTCAAGCAGTCTAAAGTAGAGGAAGAGCCATAGTTGAACTATCAGAGGGACAAACTGAAATGGGAATTGTTCTTTTGGGTTGTCCCTGCCTTGGTGGAGAGAGGAAGTATTCTGCTAGGGTGTGCTTGTCTGCTTTTTACAAAAACCAGAAAACAGTTTCGCAGACTAGATGAATTGGTCGCAGCCCCATGGTCGGGCTGTACGGCTGTTATGTGCTATAATTTGTCCACAAAAATAGACTTCTTTGCTTTCTCTTATTGAATCATTTTTAAATAGCAGTAAAGAAAAACAAGTCAGGTGTAGTCCCAAGATGCTGCTTGAAGTCTAATCTCTTGAGAATTTAAAAACTTAACTATGCTCTTACATTATTCCTACTCTCTCCCCTCCCAAAAGCCAAGCAAGGAGACACAAAGTAAACCCCGCCAAACTGCTGAAGTGCCTTTCTCCAAAAGGCTAATCAAGGTTTGAAGGTATCACTATCTCTCCAGAGACAGTGATTTCTGGTCTTACGGGGGACCCCACTGCACTAGCCTGGACCATCAGTTCTTGGACATGTTAGGTCGCAATACAATTTTTTTTGTTTGCTTTGTTTTGTTGATTATGAGAGTTTTGAACTACATAAAAAGTCCCAGATAAAATTGTTATTACCCTCCCCCTTTTAGGAAGATCATAAGGCATTTTGTTGAGGGAAAATAGAAAGTAATTACCAGATATTTAAGAACAGAAAAGAGGGGAAAGATCTAACACGTGTAAGCTGTGATCCTTTAACTCTCGCACTCACTACTCGATGTTTGCTTGCGATGCTGATTCATCCTTTTTCATTTCCTCTGAAAAAGACAGAGAGTAGTGAACTGGAAAGCTGCTGTTACCCTTTCACCTACCGATGTCTGTCTTTTCTCCTGTCTGTTCACCCTGTCTGTCTGCTACTTGGTACTCTGCAGCCAATTCTAGATATCCCGCAAGCCTCTGAGTTAAGGCATTTTGGTTAGGTGGCTGAGGGTGTTCACGTAAACTGTGTCCGTTTTTTAAAGCGTGGAGCTCTTTGTGGGAGTTTTGTCCAGGAGAAAGGTCATTTTTACACTGGAGATGAGAAGAAATATATTTGCAGTGTGCACTCTGATCTGTTGGAAACCTCGGAGGCCTTTGTACAAACTGTGGGAGCCGAGATTCCTTCAGCAGAACAAAAACCGCAGCAGATGAGTGGTGACACCTTACACTCTTGCACACCAGAAAAAGCAGTATTGCTTCTGGGACACTGAAGGGGTATGAAGAAGTTCGCTGATTATTTTCACTGGGAAAGTTAAGTGATGTGCAGGCACTATCTTTTCACTGTTCTGTAAACACTTCAAAAGATAGTTGAAGCCCTAACACAGGCAAGGTATATCTACAGCTTTGAGGTAAAAATATGTTTTCTCCAGGATTCTAATATTTTATCCAGTAAATGCTCAAAAAGTCTCCTTCCTCTGTGCTTAATGAAGAAAATTTTAGTAAATCTAATGAAGACCTGCCTAGGAGTAGAGCTAGTTTAAATGTCTGATTTACAGGTCTGTTTCTGGTTTGCGCCTCAAGCTAGAATTTATGTATGTTTGTGATGCTTTTGGAATTCAAGGGAAGCTTTCCAACCTCCATCTACTGCCTGAAATGTTTGGGTTTTTTTCCTTTCTTAGGAGGCTTCTGAGCTCTCCTCTCTGAAACCTCAGCTGTCCAAGCTGGGTGTCCCTCTCTATGCTGTTGTGAAAGAGAAGATAGGGACTGAAGTGGAGGATTTTCAGCATTATTTCAAAGGAGAAATCTTTCTGGATGAAAAGGTATAGTGAAGTCAATGTTCTCCCTTTGTTTAAAAACAAGCTTATGAATGTCCTCTTTGAAGAGCTTGTATAAATAATATAGATAGAATGTGGTCTGAATGAAAAAGGATTTAGTAGCATTGTAGTTTAAGAAGTTAATTAGCTTTGCTGTTCTATATATATATCTCCTGCTCAGCTTACAGACTGCTCTGTAGCTATGCACTGATAACATGCTGTTGCAGGATTATTCCTCTTCTCTCCTTTAACAGGTAAACAATATGGCCTACTAATATTTATTCTTTTGTTCCACTGGCTGTATGACTTGCTGATGTTTATGATGTGTGAATCAAGGTCTGAAGGTAACAGGCATAATTAATTCATGATGTATGGGCCAAATTGCAGTGATGCGGCTTGTCCCAGTACACTGGCACGTGCTGTGTTGCCAGTCTCACGTCCTACAAAACTATGGCCCTGCTTCTCCTTAACCCAGAAGACTCATTTAGAAATCGTTTGGCTTCTGAAGGAAAAAGAATATGTAATACTCAAAATCAACTATAAGATACCTTTATTTTCCCTCCCTACTCTGCCTGTGTGAAAGAATCAGGCTGATTTAAAATAAAAAAAAAAAAAAACACCACAAAAAACCCCAACTCCCCACCCCCCCCCCCACCCCCCCACCCCAAAAAAAAAAAAACCCAGATGGCTGATAAAGTTTCAAGACTTGGCACCACTGTTATCTCTTTACCAACATTTTTATTGCCATACTTGAAAAATAAGAAAAAAGACATTTATCACAAAGCACCCTTGTTGTCAGCAATAGGGATGTAGATGTACATGGGGCTTAAATACCTGTGGATCAGCTTAAAAACACATGAATGATGGCAGTACCACTAGTTGGCTGTGTGGAGGTAAGTGGTCGGGTAGGGCATTAAAGAGGTTAGTTGAGGTGCAATTTAGTTTTAGCTCTGCCTGGTTAGCTTTTGTGTGCTGCGACCTTTCTTGGATACAGGGTGGCTGGTTTCCTGAGTTTCATTTGGGAGGAAAAGTCTGTTTCACTTTGCTGAGGTATTTTCTGTTTCCCTGCAGAAAGGCTTCTATGGTCCACGCAGACGAAAAATGGTAATGTCAGGCTTCTTCCGCTTTGGAGTCTGGCAAAATTTCTTCCGTGCTTGGAAAAGTGGATATAGTGGTAACCTGGAAGGAGAAGGATTCACTCTGGGAGGAGTATATGTGATTGGGGCAGGAAGACAGGTACTGCAGGCCATCTAGGAGGCTGTTATGTCTCCTGTGAGACCAAAAGTTTCTTTTCTGGAATTCTTAAGTTGCTGGTCAGTTGATCTCCCGTGGGGAGACTAGTGTTTGAATGTCTCTCTTGTGTCTTTGACTAGGGTGTTTTACTGGAGCATCGTGAGAAAGAATTTGGAGACAAAGTCAGCCTTCCATCTGTCCTTGAAGCTGCTCAGCAGATAAAACCACAAGCTTCATCAGCGGAAAAATAGTTGCACATGTTTCTGATCACAGCTTGAAATGTAGAATGCATCTGTTTCTTAACGTGCAGTTTAATTGCTTCTTAACTGTTTAGTGATCAACGCAGAGGAAAGATTCGCTCTTCAAACATAGAAAATGATGAAAATCCTCCTGGATCTTTTTTGTTGCTTTGCAACCTTTCAGGTGGTCAGGATTTCAACTGCTCTTTTGTGTCTGACTGTATTAATGAAAGGCTGGGTCTAAAATCTGACCTAGCCTAGATGTTTTCAGTCGGAGACAGTCGGTTGAAAACCTGTCTACCTAGGGGAGCAAAGCTCTGCTAAGGCTGGAGTAATGGAGTACCAGCTGAGGTTGAAGGATAATAAAACTTTATGTGAATGAAATGCCTTCGCTTTTTGCTTTTTCATTAACATGTAAACACATATGCGTTTCTAGAAGACTAAATCCTCTCAGTCTAGATTATTCTGAGATTCTGCATTCAAGACATGCCACTATGTCTACCCAGTAAGTTTCTTGTCAGTTAACTACTGGCTCTAAATCTTCCAGCTCTTTGTGTGATTCCCTGCAAGGAAGATTGAAGACATCTAATGTTCACTTCAGAAGGTAACTGTGGCATGAGGGCAAGTTCCTTCTTGTGTTTAAGATTCTTTTAAAAAAAAAAAAGGTAACAATATCAGAGAGCAGATTAGGTAGAGTTTCCATCCTGGCTTGAGTTCTGCAGTAGAATGCCTGGGCTGTTACTCCTAAAAATAGACGTAGTGTTGCGCAATATGATCCATGAGAGCCAGTACCATACATAGCCAAATATACGTACCTAGACTGAAGTACGAACAGGACAGCGTGTGTATTTTCCAAATGTGCTGATGTTTCAAAGCCTAAACAAAGTTTTAACATTGCACTTAGAGAGAATTATCAAGTGTTGCGTATCCTTCATTAGCTGGTGTATGTAAAAGGCTAGGTAACTTTGGAAGAACGTGCAGGCTAGAACATGCCAAGCTAGCAGAAGAATTAAAAGGAAGGATTCTTTTGTCCTGGCGGCAGGTCAGTCTGAACTGTCATTCTGCTTTCTTCTGAACTTAAAATTAATGAAGCCTTCATGTATCGTTGGTACTGAGGGCAGGGATACTTTGCACCTCTGAAACTTTAGTAATATGCCTGTTTGTGCTCTGTGTGCCAGTGCCTATCCATCTGTATTGTTGAGCTGTGTGCAAAAAATGGTCATACATGACACTAACTGTATGAAACTTCAACGCTCAAAACTCTAAAACTTCACAAACACTGAGACCTGGCCTTCATCTGTGTTAAATCAGTTATGCAGGCTTTAAAATTGCATCATTGTGGATGAAATCCTGATTTTTTTCTTTTTTTTTATATTTATGTCCAGGCAGAACTAATTTTAACTAACAATATTTTTGTGCTCTTCAGAGTCTCTTTTTCACAGTTCCCTGAAACAGTACTATCAGTGAGGATTTTGAGTGATTTGTAGCTCACTAAGATGTTTCATTTCAAAACTAAATGGAAATTGGACTCATGTATGCTACTACCAGCTGAAACTTGTGTTTGACTCTCTTGGGGGATGGAGGAATGAACAGGAGTTTGGAGGGTAGAGCAGGAAAGTCTACAGCAAATTGACTACATGATGCCGACTTTCTCTATACAGGCTCTCCTAGGATTCATGGACAGGTACAGAGAACCATGTATGGTTCTGTGTCCATGCTCTGAGCTGCCTGGGTAAGTGTGCCCTTAAGATGGTGTCAAAAAGCTGTTGGGTGCTCAAAGACATAAAATGACTGACTGGAGGTGGGCTCCTCTGAACAGCATCCAGAGCAGCCAGACAGCTGCCAAGAGTTTGCTCCATGAAATAAAGAATTGTGCCTGAGGGCTTTTTGCCCTGGGTTTTACCGCCGAAAGGAAGTACCTGTATGAGAGTGCTTGCCTGGCACGAGGCACCTAAAACTCTTCCTCTACAAACCTGCAAAGTTCAAAGCATTGTGTAAGTGGCCACTTGTCTGCAGTAGGCAGATTGTTACTTTGGAGTGCAAGTGGTAGGAAACACAGAAGAGATGCAAAAGGAAATGGGTGGGAGCTGCTGTTCCTTACAGTTGCAAGATGCTACTAATAACAAAGATCTTCCTTACACTAGGAGGAGAATTCTGGATCACAGCTCCTATTGAGTTTTCTTTCCAGTGAGAACTGGAAAGCTTTGCCATTTGCAGAGGACAGATCTTGCACAAAGTGACAGGCAAAGAAGGTACTGATCTTAGACCTGGATTTCAGGCCTTGTTCCGAGGGCCGTTTGTATATTTCACATAAACATGAAATGCGAAAGGCATAAACAGTCCTTGGAGAATGGGATGGAAGCCAGATAAATTCCAAGAAATGTAAGATAAAGTGAAGTGCCTTTACAACCTGCTAAATCTGGAGAGCAACTACTTACAATTTTGTGTACGTGCAATCGAATTCCACCCGCTCCTACAGAGCTGGCCGCCGGTTCTTTCAGTCAGACGGCGGGAAGTCCTAGGTGATGACAAGGATGCCACGGGGTCGCAGTCCTGCTGTTAGCCCACCCAAAGGGACTGTGTTTCATGATCTTGGAAACAGAAGCAGGAAGCCATCATGTCCAGCATTTGGAGTGTTTAGTTAAAGTATAATAGCTGTTAAAGATACAAATCACTAATGCTGCAGTGATGAAATGTTCCTTTAGTGTAGAAACATTTTTAGAAAGACACATGAAGTCCTTTTGAGGGTGTTTATTAAAATGTTGACAGAGACTGAAAGTTCTCTGCTCTGTCAGCTTCAGCAAAGACATGTACAGTACCTACATCACACCTAGGTCTGGGAGAGTGTGTTTTCCTGCTGTTAACAGAGTGTGCTGGTTTTGGCTGGGACAGGGTTCATTTTCTTCACCGTAGCTGGTATGGGGCTCTGTTTGGGATTTGTGCTGGAAACAGTGTTGATAATGCAGAGATGTTTTCGTTACTGCTGAGCAGGGCTCACACAGAGTCAAGGCCTTTTCTGCTCCTCACCCCACCCCACCAGTGAGGAGGCTGGGGGGGCACAAGGAGCTGGGAGGGGACACAGCTGGGACAGCTGCCCCCAACTGACCAAAGGGATATTCCATACCATATGACGTCATGCTCAGCGTACAAAGCGGGGGGAACAAGAAGGGGAGGGGGGGACATTTGGAGTGATGGCATTTGTCTTCCCGAGTAACCGTTACGTGTGATGGAGCCCTGCTTTCCTGGGGATGGCTGAACTGCCTGCCGGTGGGAAGTAGTGAATGAATTCCTTGTTTTGCTTTGCTTGCGTGTGGGGCTTTTGCTTTACCTATTAGACTGTCTTTATCTCAACCCACGAGTTTTCTCACTTTTACCCACTGGGGGGGAGCGAGCGAGTGGCTGCATGGTGCTTAGTTGCCGGCTGGGGTTAAACCATGACATAGTGATAGTTCCTGTAAACAGCTAGCAGGACAGTGTACTTCTTGATTCAAATGTTACATAAACTTACCCACATTTCAAAGTTTTCTAATCCTGTCTTTCAGAGATCAAGTCAAAACTCGGAGCCACAAGAGGTTCAAATGATATTTGAAAATGTTCTGAAGAATTATTATTGATAAATCTGATTTTTTTTTTAAGTTAACCTTGGGATTATTTGGAGTTGACTCCTTTCTGAACTCCATGTTGACAAAATACAAATAGAGAGAACAGAAAAATATGTGGTGCCTAGGAGCTAGGAACAGTTAATAGGAATTGCAAATGGGTAGTCTCCAAGAAATAAAAATGAGAGCAAAATAGTAAAGGAGGAACAAATGAATTCTAAGTGAATTTCCAGTGCTGGAGACTGCAAGCTCTGACTATCTGGTTTAAAAAAATATTTTCTTCTTTAAAGGTAGAATGTTCATTGAAAAAAATTTTCATATTTGTTGATTTTGTTGTTCCAACAGCTACCTCTGCTGGCTCAGTTCCTTATATGCATTTAATGTTTTGATTTTTTTTTTTCTTTAAAACAACATGTACACAAAATCTAAATCATGTCTTAGTCCATCAAATATCACATCACAGTTCAACACTCAGCTGGGTACTGGAAACTCTAATAATTGAAAGTTTGTTTATTCTGGGCTTGAGAAACAAAACTCCCCTGTAGTAATTTCTTTTCAATCAACTTTCCCTTGTTTGTAAGCCCGTTCATCTTTTTTTCAGTACAAAACCAGGGTTAATAAAAGAAATTTTAAGAAGGAAAATGCTGTGAAGTGAATGGGGTAGGTGTAATACAGGAAGGTGCTTTTTACTTGAACTTGTAAAAATGCTGATTACATCTCCTATCTACTGTGTCCTTTTAAAGCCATTAGAAAGATGTTCTGCCTCAGAGGGTGTTTTCTGTTTATTTCCTGTTCTGCATTTTTGTTTCCCCGTGGAGGTTATCCACTCCCACGGCTGTCAAACTGCCTGCACTTGGTGCCATTTGCAAATATCGATAAAGAGAAGGGAATGCCAAGGGATCCCTGCCATTTTCTGATGCGTTTCCTGTGATGCACGTTGGTAGAGAGAAAAGAATCAGCAAATTTCTTTTTCTCTCTGAACCGCTGGATGTCACTGCTACCCCAGCCAAAATGAAGGTGAGCAGTAAACCCGAGGTTTTTTCTGCAATAAAAGATTTGCATAACAAAGATGCCAGGAACAGATCACTGTAGATTCCGATTAGGCTAGAAGAAAGCTGTTAGGAAAGACATCTACTGCTTCGATCTTGTTACTTGTGTGGACATTTTCCTTTTTAAAATGAGAAACTTGAAGGATATACTGTGTTGAATGACACAGTCTGTGGTATATAGATATTTCTAAATGAGTGTGGAGGGAATAAATTATTAACAGACTCACCCTGTAATCTTTACTAATGTCTTATGTTTTAGTAATATTAATTTTAGATACTGCCAGTGTGTGAGTGGCTTCTTCTGTCCCACAGACTTCTGTCAGAGGCCGATTTAGTGGAGCCGGAGTGGACAGGTGCAATAGCCACTTGGGAACAGCGGAGGGAGCTGGGGAAAATGCTGTGGAGACATGATGAGTAAAGTTAACTCATTGATTACGTCTAATCCACTCTAATTTGATATCTGAATAGTTCCACCCTAATTTATTCTTCTTCTAATTGATCTCGAAAATGTTATAAAGGTTTTCCCTAAAATATTTCTACTTTCTCTTTTAGGTCCAGCTACTGATTTCTTAGTATTTGAAGTTGTTTAAAGTCTCTCAGTAGCTTCTGTGGGCTTTTTTCCCCCCACACCCCCCTATGTCTCTTAACCTTTTAATTACCAACTTTAACTCTGATTTTCAGAAACCTCCCAGCATAAATACAAATTTCTTCCACTGAAAAGTTGTGTTTGATGATAATGATAACGCTGAGCAGATACAGTGGAATTGGTGAATAGCTCTGGTCATGCCATTTTCCACCAGCTACTCCTCATAATGGATCATTCATTAATTTCAGGAAATGTTTTGTAGTGGCCAGAGGAAACAGCATTGACAAACCATACATGAACATCAGCCTGAACAAGTTCAGTAAAAAATCAGATTTTCCATTTTCATTCCTACAGTACTATTACACTCTTTTACTGCTTAAGTGACTGTCTTTTAAAAGTCTTCCAATTTGCCCCAGTGCTTATTTAATGTTCCTGCGATGGATGAGATTTTTACCCTAATTTTCTTGGCAACACAGTGAAGCACACAGAACAGAGATAATGTCAAAGGCAAATAAATGGGACATAGAGAGACTGTTCAAACTATTTCCATGCTAACAGCGAACAGTCAATTCAACTACTCTGCGAACTGTTAACACTAACCGTTTTACAAGACTATTTTAAATTGCAGGAGAACATTATTTTATTGATGAATGCCTTTCCTAATTCCACAGTTCTTACATCCTAAAGCTGCTGAGTTTCCCTGAAATATCCCATTTCCCCTGCTGAATCTTAGCAGTTACTATTGCACCCTCCATCTTCCCATCTCTTACAGAGGCAGCACACTGGAGCTTTCTGCTTTGGCTCTGGACTTTCTGGAGATGTGACTCGGTGCTCTGTAAGATGGCTTAAGTACTTCTGAGATGAAGAAAGGATCTCTTCTAGTTCTTATTACCACCTGATAATCCAATGACCTTTCCTAGCTCCTCTTCCTCACCTAGATCCTCCCTAAAATTCAGGTGATTCTTTTTCTAGCATCTTATTTCAGCTTTACCAGTCAATTCAATTTTACTTTGGTTTCTAAGGAGCTTCGAGCAAGCTGGGAGAGGCCTGCAACTCCCTCCTCTTTTTTTTTTTTAATATTTCTTTGAACAACTGCATGTAGGGGATGAGGAGGAATCTTGATAACGCGACCAGCGGGTGGGTGACACACTGGTGTCTATCTGCTTTCTCTGACTTCAGATGGGTGTGGGTGAGGGGGACTGTGCGTTTATGCCATATTAATTCTAGCATGGCTTTGGTTGTCAGCATTGACCTAGTGGAGAATTATCACACAAGAGAAGCACTAAGCTCACCCCATTTAATTGCTCAATGGTTCCTTTCACCCTTTAGCCGAGCGCTCGGTGGGATTGCTGCCGTCTTTGTGAGCAGCGCTTGTTTTTGATCTAGGGGGAATAAGGAAGTCCCCAAAGTCCAAGCCCTGGAGCAGGTGAAGGAAGTGTGGAGAGCACGAGAAAGCCTGTAACAATGCCTCCAGTGTTGAACTACCTTCCTTAGCCTTGCCTTCCTGCACACGAACGTATTTTCATCGTTACTGAGGCACTGAAGAAAACAGTTTTGCTCTATATATGAGGAAGAGAACGAAGGTGACAGAAGCGTTTCTGTGTGTCAAGAAAGATCATAAGGCATGGAAGTCAGGAGCTAAGCGGGAAGGGGAAGGCAGGCATTTCCCCACCTGCCCGGCGGTGGCTGCCTCAGGTGTGAGCCATCACTTGCTCACCACTTGGGTTTAAAAACCACGGCTGAGCCCCTCCTTCCCCTCCCTCTTATCTTCCCAGCACCTCGAGAGATTTAAAAGCCCTGGGACGCCTAAAGACTCGGAATACTCTTCGGGGTCGTTTTATTTTTTTTTTTTTCCCTTCACCTTCTGGCTTTCCAGGTAAACCTCGATTGTGCCTTCAATATTACCCTGGAAGTGCCGTCCCTGGCGTGCTGGTTCTCGCTCCGAACGCCCCTGAGGGAGGAGGAAACGCCGTGGAGGGGGCGGGCCGGGCGGGCCGCAGCCGAGCTCCCTCAGCCCGGCCCGGGGGCGGGGCAGGCTGGCTCGCTGAGCCTCTTCCGCAGGGCGGGGGACGCGGCCGGCCCGACCAGAAAGCCAGTCCAAAATAAAAACGCCGAGGGCCACACTGAGCGGTCACGGGCTCCCTCCAGCCGAGCTGCCGAAGGGGGCTGCGGGGGGTCGCCCGCGGGGAAGGGGCGGCAGGAACGTGAGGGGCGGCCGTTCCCGCCGCTGGGGCGGGGTGGGGGCCGCTGGCGCTCGCAGCCTCCGCCCGGCCTCGGGGGTCCTCGCGAGGCGCCGGGGCTGCCCCGCCAGCTCGGGGGGCGCCTGTGGGGGTCGCAGCAGGCGGAGGCGCCCGGAGGCCCGCGGGAGCCCGGGGGTCCGGAGGGAGAGCTAGGCCTCCTGCGCGTCCCCTTTGTGTGGAGCACGGCTGCGTGCGGGGAGCGGGCGTGGCCGGAGGGACTGGCGTGCATTTCCGCGCTGCCTCGGCGGCGAGCACGGTAGCGGCGGGGCGGCTCGGCGGAGAGGGAACCCCGGTGCTGGTGGCCGGCCGCGCTGACGCGGGGAAGGTCCGGGAGCGCCGCCGCGCCGTGTCCATGGACTAGCCGAGGCAGCGGAGGGACCCCCGAGTTCGCCGACCGCCGCCTCTCCCTCCGCCCTACTTGGCGAAACTTAGCGAGCAGGCTGCTGCCCCCGGTGAGTCCCTGCCCGCCCTGCCGCCGGCCCGGGCACCCCCCTCAGCCATCTGCCCCGGGGGTCGCGCCGCGCCCCCTCCGTATGGAATGCCTCTTTCTCCCCCCCGCCTTTAAGCGCCGGCATTTTGACCCCCCCCCCCCCCGGGAGCGCGGCGCTCTCCTGCACCATCCCCTGGGAGCTCGCAGCTATTGAACCGGGCGGGCAGGAAGCGCTGCCCGGCTGCCCTCCCTCGGGGCGGGCAGCAGCCCTCGGACTTCGTGAGTGTCACGAAAGCGCGGGGCTACGGCAGGGCTCTGCCATTGTCCTTGTCCATTAAAGGAAGCCGGAGAGGCCGGGCGAGGCTTCCTCTGGGAGTTCACGCGAAGTTGTTTCGTTGAGCGAGGTGCCACAAGGGAGAAAAATAATTAACAAAACAAAACAAAAAAGTCCTTTCGGGACGGTGTTTGCCTGCCCCCTGCTCCGCCGCTGCCCCGGCTGCTGCCAGCCCCTGCCCTCAATCCAGGCGCTGCTGTCAGCAGAAGCAACTGCTCCGTGTGCGCGAGCGTTGAGGCCTGTAACTTTTTGTTAGATTTTGACTTTAATTACTTGTAACCTGTGTCGGCGAGGGACCTCTCTGACACCCTTTCAGCTTCCTGCCGAAACAGGCCCGGCCGTTGAGCGCGGTGTCACCTGAGGTGACGCCGCGCTCAACGGCCGGGCCTGTTTCGGCTCCTGTTGGGGTCCCAGGATGGGTGTTTGGATAATTAACACATCCCCAGTTCCCGTTTGGTCATCTACCTTCTACCTGGTTGCCTTTGTAGTTTCAGGTGAATGTTTCGTTTCTGGTCTGTGACCGCTACAGAGCGCTGCCGGGAAGCTGCTGCCTACAGACCCTACGAGGAGAGTTCAAGTGAAATGTGTTACGCGTGGTTAGTGTGGGGAAAGTGTTTTCTTTTTTCCCCTTGGTAAACTATTTTTTTAGGAAGGGAATGGCCCATGTGCATTTCTAGGGAGAGGGTTTAAGCTAAGCTGGAGCAGGCTTGGTATTATGGAGCACCCATGGTGTTATACCTGCCTAACTTCAATATTGGCTTTTTTTTTTTTGTGTGTAGAACAAACCACGATTTTACATTATCAGAGTATCTGCATAAGGCTGTTAAGCATATGTCTGACTTTACCTCCACATACTCAATGTAGACTTAGTGGTTTCATTTTGAGCCTTTCTGAATTAAAAAAAAAAGCTGTAAAAATAAGGTACGTGTTGTGTTGATTTTACCTGAAGTAGGTCTTCAAAGGTGGTGGTGGAGGGAAGGATATTTTAAGATGTCTAATGAATAACTGAGTAATATGCTTTTTGATACCTTATTGATTGTTTTGTCTTGAGGCTGACCTCTCATTTTCTTAGAGGGTAGTTATATTTAGTTTATGAAGCTTTGGTGTCTGGCTGCCAGTCGGCAGGATAAGATTTTTCCAGCACTGCACTTTTTTTTTTTTTTTTTTATAGGGACATAAAGCTTGTGACCTAGAGCTCTGGATAAAATGGAAGGACACCAGCTCCTAGAGAATGGAAGTACAGCCTATATCTTGTTGATAAACGCTCAGCGGGGTGGAGATCTCCTTTCTGGCTATCTCTATCAGTGAGTTAGGCATCAGTACTCACGTGCTCTTATGACTTCCTGAGCCACTTTATACTTACAATAAATGTGTGAAACTTTAAATGTTTGGATGCGAATGGCTGAGATGCTACCACTATCTGCTTGACAGAGGAATTGCGTGGGGAGAGAAGTGGTCAGGTGGAAATTGAAGTCTAGTTGTTGGTGTGAAGTAGGAATAAGCTGTGGGGGAAACTACTTTGCAGCTTTTGTTTTTTGGTGGTGTGTGTTTGTTTTTTTTTTTTTTTTTTAACAAATCCAGCACATCTGTGTTGGTGGAATGGTGTTCTTTATCCTCTGGCTAATAACACGGGAAGGTACTTTTAGGGTGTGATGTATGTCCTTTTAGCTCTGCTCTTGTGAGGTGGGGAGGAAAGAACATAGTGATGTTGCCTGTCTTCAGAAGATTTTTCATGTTCAAAATTACAATGCCACTGAAACAGCAGTTTTTAGAAATAGCTCCCCAAAAGTTTGGAAATGCATTTATAATAGTGTTGAAAACCAATGTGCAAGTAAGTTACATGGTTGGCTTTTGCTTTATTTTTGTTGATCTCGCTCATAGATGGACTTGCTAAAGGTGAGGTCTAGAACTAAATCAAAATCATTTCCTCTTCTCTGTCTGGTGTGTGCTCAGTGTGATTTTTATTTAGTGTAAGCTGATCCACTTAGCTTTCTTTGTGGTTTCCTTTATGTCAAAGCATTATCTCCAGTCCCCAGGTAAGAAGACCAAATCAGAAGAAACCTCACTTGAGTCTTAATTGAGTCTTATTCTTGTCTCTGGGTGTAGGCTTTGCATGACATTTAGTGTGTTGTAAAATAATTATTCTTATGCTGTTTTCCTGTTTAAAGCCTCTTTCCTCTCCTCCTTGCCCCCTTGTGGGGGGGAGAGGGTGTGGCAGAAAAGAAAGAAAAAAAATTATCTTTTTTAGGAGCAGTGTCTGTGCAAGAGCCTTCATATAGGTAACATACCTGACAGGACTGAAATGGGTTATGTTCTGGGCTACCTTTTGCTAGCTTTAGGCCTTGTAATACTTAATGAAAGGATCATAAAAAGCCCTTGCTCTGAGCCCTAAAATGCTGTCTAATTGGGGCACTTTCTTTGGTATTGAAGATGTAGATTTTTGCTCTTAGATGTAGCAAGAAAATTGTTGACATGGTGTGTTGTGAATTTGATCATGTCTGGATGCAAATGTGCAGATAATCTGGATGAAGAAGTTTAAGTTGTAGGCGAACTTCTAATGAATACCTGAGGAATATGCTTTTTGATCCCTTATAGATTATTTTGTCTTGAGGCTGACCTCTGATTTTCTCTAGTAGTAGAAAAGGTAGGTAGTTATATTTAGTTTATGAAGCTTTGGTGTGTGGCTACCAGTCGGCCATTGCTTGTAAATTGATGGGGGGGTGGGGGGGGACAGATGGACAGGGAAGAGAGGAGGGGGGATTTTTCTTCTGACAAACTCCTACAATTAATTCTCAGTCTTCTATCAAGCTTCCCATCGTGTATTAGGTGTGGCACAGTTTGAGCGCTGCTAAGCGTGAATAAATTAAACTCTTGTTCTAATCTCACTGTGTTAGATTAGAAATCTCATTGAGGGGTGTGTGGGGGGAAGTGGAGTTCACAGACCTATTGTCAAAACTGTTCCTGCAAATCCTCCCTTTATGTCATTTTCTGCTTTTACAAAAAAAAAAAAAAAAGAATTCTGCTTGTGTGGGGTATGGTAAAATATGTGGGTTTCAGACACCAGACAAAGGAGACGTTTATGCCTCACATGCGAATCAAGAATGTTTTTACTTGTGGGCTTTCTGTGCCATGCTGCTTTACACTGTGGCTTCCTGGGTCAAAACTTCCTGTTTCTGGTAGAAGGGACTTTTGTACTTTGGCATCCGTGGTGTCAAAGGCTAACAGGCTGCAATTCACACAATCCATGAACATCCTGTGGTTCTCATGTTGCTTTAAGCTGAAGTACCTCAGATAAAGTAAATCGAACCCTCAAACGAGAATTTTCTTTACTTCAGAGTAAATGTTGTAGGCTATTGCTAAGGGGGAATTAAGAAATGGTCCTTTTCCAGGTGGCTTCTGATGGTACGTCCAAAGGACGGTCATGTGTCTTCCTCACTAGTATTGCACAGTCCTAAAAATCTATGTTTTTTTCTAGAGCTGGTAGTGTTGGTAGCTTGTGTGAGGGTACTGACGCAGCCTGCCAGTCCCTAGCGCAGCTTGGGCAGGAACAGGATCCTTCTCCTTTGCCCTGTGGCTCATGCTCAGCCAAAAGCATCTGATAAAGGAAAGGTTAAGAACAGTGTTGGAGATGATCAGAGTGAAGCTCATTTGAGGTTAGATACATGTGAGTTTTAAAGTTTAATAGTTTGGGTCACCCCAAAAAGACTGAGATCTGATTTTAATCTAGCAATCAAAAAAAAAAGGGGGGGGTGTGTGGAACTGAAGCATCTAGGTTCAGATGACTTCATTTTGAAAACAGCCACAATTTAATGACTTAAATATAGTTGAATGTCTTGTATTTGATTTTTTTGCATTGTAAAACAGCTCTCTCTATTCTGGATGACTGAGCAAAACGTTTTCAGTATGATCAGTGAGCTGGAAAATCATTGTTGGGTAAATTCTTCTGTTTTAGGCATGTTACAGGTGAGGATTGCACCAAAGGATTTAACCTGCAGAAAATGGTGATCCTCAAATATTGACAGAATAAGGGGTTGCAGTGTTTGCAGATAAAACCACTGACTTGAATGGGCAGGCTTTTGCTGACCTTTTTTACCAATCTGACATAAATCTTGGAATTGAAGCCTTTTGAGAGAGAAGTATCATTGTGTTTGATTTTTCACACTTGAATTCTGTTATCACTTATGCAGAAGACTTTTAGCAAATGAAAATAAAATATGCTGACCACAAGAGGAATTGTATCCAAACCCAGGACTCTTAGCAGGATTTAAAAGTAAGTTTATTTTTCTTTCTGGTTCGAAGTGTGCCTCAGCTCCTGTTTGGAAGGGGGACCAGTATTTGTTTTGCTTCAGTGTTTCCCGTCTCTCTTCCTTTTTGGAAGCAAAGCAACAGTGTTTTATCCCTTTCCTTGTAGTAAAGCTCATACATGGTACCTGGAAGTGAATGAATTTCTATTCTTATCCAGAGTGCCTGCTTACATACGTTTCTTCTGAGAGTTATTTCTGTGTCCTTGTCTTTAGAAGTCTGTGCAAAAGCTGAAAATCTTAGGGCTGTCTTCGAACCTGAATGCGAGAAGCGAGGGTGTAATAAACGTAGGGCTTTGTTTCCTCTTGATCTTCGCAGTAAGCATTGTTGAATGGTCTCCTGGTATTACGAAGGAGCTTCTCTGTTTTACACTCCCAGCCTAGAGAGCAGGCATTTGTAACAAATTGATAAAGCTCTCCCACGTGAAGACCTGTGCTGAAGCCACCTGACGTAGTTGGGGCTCTTCCTTTGGCACCAATAGGCACAGGCACTTGATGAGCTTGTGTGTGCGTATGAGCTTTTGGCTTTTTTATGGGTTGTTTAGCTTTTTCATTCAGTTTCAGACAGGCTGCTAGTGTACAAAATCATATTTGTTCATGTGGCCCAACAGCCCTTTCCCAAAATCTTTTTTCCTGTTTTAAATGTTTGTTTCCTGCTCAAAGACTAAATAATTGATACTTGAGTCTCTCTGGAAAGGTGTTTTCTCTAAATAATAGATGGGCTTGGAGGTAACAAGGCAGCTTCTGGTTGCTGCAGTCACAGCTACAGGAAGCAGAATGAAGCACAGTATTCAGAAGCAGCTGAATGCTGTGAATTTTAATATTTCAAAAAAAGCATGATTTGTTCTGCTTGGCGAGAGCTGTATGCTCTTGCTTTGGGGTATAAAATCAGTGCTGAGACATCTACACTGACATCTAGAAACTCCTGGAATAGAAAACAAAAGGAATAGCTTCAAGTAGCTGAAGGAGGACACCTGAGATGTTGGACTTTGGTCTCTATGCGATAGCAGCCTTCTGACCGCCAGGATATGGAGCTGATTCTCTTGATGTACATTTCTTTCCCCTCAACAATTCATTATTAAATGGTGCTCAGGGAAGTACTTAACGTTGTGTGGAATACGAATGCAGCGGTATAGCTATATATAATAACGGGTACAAAACAGCAAAGCTTTCTTCCCTGCCCTGAGTATTAAGTTACTTCAGTTTGTTTGCATGGCAAGCCTGTGGAGGAGAAAGGTTCATCTAAAAAGTTGTCTGACTTGAAACTAATGGATAGGCAGTTAGTGAGATGACTCTCAGAAGGCAACAAGGTGGCTTTTTTTGCAAAGCGCACAGCGTGCTGAGGTTGCAAAGGCTATTTTGATGAAGTGGTCGTAGCAGTGGTCTGCTTCTGCAAAGTAGAAGGGAGTTCAACTGAAAGACCTTGTCCAGCTGGGACAAGTGAGAAGGGAAGGTGTTCGGCTTTTTTCTTTTTTTCCGAGCTGTGCTGCTTGTGTAACCAGTCGTGCTGTCAGCCTGTTAAGATGGTTATTTCCTGTGTTCTCACTTTTTTTTTCCCCTCTGGAGGTATTTATTTTTTTCCTTTTATTAAAGGCACAGATTACGAAGTGTTTGTGTCTAACCTCTGCACCTTCTAATTCTGCTAGTGCATTTGCTGTTAGCTATTGCGGAGACGGACGTCTGCATTGGAAGGAGCTCTGATGGTGTCACTTCATGGCCTTTGCTGCCTTGATCTCTTAATGGCACCATGTTGTTCTTGGCATAATCTTGAGAGGTGGAAAGCCCGTTTTTCCTCCTTCCCCTGGGGCAGATGCAGAGTCTTCCAGCGAGACAGTCGAGGGTTTCTCATGACCCGCCAGAGCACTGACTCTTGGAGGAAGGGCTGGAGCTGCTCAAGCATGGGCTTGGCCTGGAGCAGCTTTGGTCTTTTGTCTTTTTAATTCTTTTTCCTTGTGTTGTGGTAGCATGTGCGGGGTGCTCTGCAAACCTACCTGCTATGTCTCCTGAAGCATTAGCTTATTTCTGTGGCTTTAGGCTGAGACAGCTAGTCTGCTGAAGAGCTGGCAGTCGTTAGGATTGCGAGGTGTTTGGTGAATGCCACTTTGTCACATCTCTAATGTTTTCTGGTGTTGTGTTGGAGGTTTACCTGCTATAGTTGGTTTTTGAAAGTCACACAAGTGTTTCTTTACCAGAAAGTCAGTTGGTAGGGACAGTAATCACATGGTGGTTGAGCTGTCTACGTGGCCACAAAGAGCTATTTTCTCTTGTGGCCTGTGAGCTGGTGATCGTCCTGCTCGGCATTTAAACTAAGGTTCTCCTGGGTGTGTTGTGAACGTGATTGGTGCACGAGGCGGAGGGCAGCAAAAGAAAGCTTTGAAAGCATCGTCCCCAAACCTAACATGCATTAACACCCCACCCCCCCAATAAGTAGCATCCTGTGGTGCTGGGAGGGTGCCTCATTTGGAATGAGCGTTCCTCTGGTGTTTGAAAGCATGGGTCCTGTTACTTGGGGTGGGAGGGGAGAAAAAATTGAGATTTTCAGGGATTCAGCTCCACATCGTGTCTCTGTGACATGGAGACAGCATTGTTTAACCAGAACAGGTAGTGAACATAACTAGTATTGTACAGATATGTGCATTCATTTCTTAGCATGCTCATTACCAGAGATCAGATGTCAATGCTGGAATTCTTTTTTCAACTTAGAGATACCTTGATCTGGTTTAAATTGTTAAAATATGTATCTATTTCCTTATACATAATATAAATATATGTATTGTATAAATACATGTATAGGAGCGTTCAGTGTAAAGGCTAAGAAATACGGTGCTGATGTGGACAGACTCCATGTTATACCCAAAGCAGGGAATGTTTTTAAGGGGAAAAAAAACCAAACGTGAAACTGACAAACACCAAAACAAGTCATATGCTTGTCATTTCTTTAGTGTGTATTACTATAATCAGTCTCCTGTTTTCTCTCTATGAGAAAAGAAAATGAAGGGATATTCTTTTTGGCTGAAATGTAACTGGAGACTTGAACAAGTGGCATTCCTGGAAACGGAGGAAAGCCACAATATGTGTAAAAGTTTAGGATGTTCTCTGAAGAAGGAGTGGATTTTTCAGCAAAGTAAGTTGGTGGCTTCCTGTCTTTACTCCTCTAAGTTGTGACTTATTTTTGTGTTATAAAGTGGTATAGCAAATGGAGGACCCATTTTGTACTTGAAACATTTTGGTCTGTATGGAGGTATGGGAGGGAGCAGACAACACCTATAGAATAGATTCTGTTACTGTTGGATCACTAAACTGAAATAAAATTATTCCCCAGACTGGAAGTTCTGGCTCCTCAAATAAAATATTTACTTTGTAAGGGTTCCAAAACCTTCTGTTGGAAGGAAAAAAAAGTCAAATTACATGCTTGCTTTAATTTGAGACCTTGAGCTTTGCCTTGCTACTGTTGACGTTATAGGGAGTGGGTATGTATCTGCTGTCATGAGAGGCAGTAGAAAGCAACCAAGGAGTTTTGATCAGCTAAGATTATTTTGGCTACTTGTTCTAACAGGCTTTGCTCCCTGGAGTGAATAAACTCCTGGTGAGAATGACTGACACACTTCTATGTGTTTCACAATACCCGAACTTTCTGTGAAGTAAAAAGAAAACATATATTGTGGTTGCGTATACTAAATAAGTTACAACACAGGCAAGCTCCTATTCAGGTGAAACTGGTCAATAGCTTTGTTAAAGAAAATTTTCATAGACATGAAAGATCTTTCCAAACTTCCCAAGATGTTAATGAGCCATCCATTGAATTGTAGTGACAGTGTCTAGTGTTGATTTCACTTATCCTGGTGTAATCTGACTGAGTTTTAATTTGTGTGAGCATGGGTTAGCCCATAGTGCTTTTGAGGATAAGGTCAGTGAAGGCTCTACATCCTGTCTTCCTGCTGTTGCCTGCAATTCTTAAATATTAATAAAGAGCCTGATGGCTTACAAAAAGATCCTTCTCTCTTCTACTGTCTTTCACTTTTCTCATGTTTAGAAAATCGCTGGCTTTTACACTTGGTTTCCTTGTGACGTTTCCGTTTCTGCTTCCTGTGCCATCTCTTGCTTTAAGTCAGAATATGGAGTATACGCTTTATTTGCAGTCAGCTACTTTGAGCAGGTTTCCCTTGAACTAGGTAAGAGATCCATGCCTTTTAGTTGGTGCCTTTGTTGAGTGCCGTTGTGTGTTGGAGCGGGAAAGCCTCTATCTGTTCACATTACTTCAGTCAGCCTGAGGTCAGTGGAGCAGAAGTAGCATAAACCTGGTAAAATTCAGTGGATAGCTGAGTAGAGTTGTACCTCTCCTCAGTGTCAATAACTACAAATATTTGCAGTTTGAATTTACATGGTCAATGCTTGCATTCTACAGTGTCATTGGGTTTCATTCTGACCAGTTTGTATAAATGAAAATATAGAAATTTTGGAGCTGCTTTTGTGTTGTGGATTATTTTTTTAGCATTACTAGCAGCTTTTATAGCTAAGTAGAAATAAAGACTTTAACATGTGAAAGCAAGGCCAGCCTACTATATTTTTTGGTAGCTTCTGTGTGAAGAACGGTGAAAAGTGAACTTGTTACAACTGCTCTTGTCCTCTCTCACTGCCTTTTAATTGCTGTGGGAGTGATCCCTAATTCTGCTTGCTTTTTTCAAGTCTTCCTTTATTTCTGTTAGTTTAAGAAATCAAGTGGAGCTGAAAGTATCCCATGAATGATAGCTTGAATAGCTCCTTGAATTACAGTTGTGCAGTGTAGAGCTTTTACGCCAAAGTATTGGTAATGTTAGTCAAGTGGGCAGTTCAGAAGAGGTTAAAAGATACTTCTTGATGCCCATGTAGATTATTTTTCAGAATTTAAGGTGTCTGCATTCTGAACGTTAGTCTAAGTTCAGAGTACTTTTACATGGTGTTTCAGATGCAGCTCATCCACATAAAAGTAGTGGCTTGGCCAAAAGCACATGCATAACTTCAGTGGGAGTTGTCTATGGAGCTGGAGTGGAGCTCTTCGAATTGCTGCTTCCTTGTTTTGGGTTTGGGAACACTGGTGTATATTCCTTACAAGTTTTCCTAAGTTGCAATTTGTGCTGTAGTGAATAAAGCCTGACCGCTGAAACCTGAAACTCTTCCTGGTTTTAGGGGATTGGATCTGCTCTGAGGGATTGTTTTGTAGAGTTTGTATTGGAGCAACTTGTGTTTGAAATACTCTTCAAATACTTTTTGAGGACTTTGAGTCTTCAGCACATTATAAAAATAAGAGCCCCTAAAGATGATGTCTTAACAATTCTGACTGGCTTTGGTCATGTTTTCTATTGAGTTCAGAGATCTGTTATCTGCCATTATTTTTCTAGTAAAACAAGGATAACCTATTAGCAATATCTGTCTTGCATCATGAATCTTTCAGGTTAAAAAATACTCCTGTTGAATAATCCTCAGGTTTCCTCTAAGAATGAGCAAATATTTCTTTACTCTTCTGGACTGCAGCAGAAGCAAATATGCCAAACTTGTATTCCTTAAGAGAAGCTTGTATTTTCTTTGTGAGGCCCCAGTCAGAGTTCCTTGGAGACAAAATTACGAAAATAAAGATGACACATACTTTCAGGGAGTTCCTGAGTCATCGACAGGGCTACTATCTCTGTTTCCAGGAACAGATTAGCCTGTAAGAGCTCCAAATCCTGTCAGTTTTTCTCGCCTTTGTGTTGCATCAGCTCAGTCCTTACACATAAAGATTTGATGCCCAGCACCCAGATGCTGTGCTGAACATTAAGATTCCCTCGGTGGTCAGCTTCTCTCTGGGATGTGGAAAGAGTAATCTGTAGGTCCCTCTTAGTTGCTTCGTTTTCAGAAGGTCCTAAGAAAATCTCTGAACTATCCCTGGTCAGGGGTCAGCCTTTCTTTCAACTTCACCAAAAAAACCCCCTATTGGAACACCTCCAAAGAATATGACAATTATTTTTAATGGCACCATGTCTTGAATGAACGAACTGATGCTTTTTGATATAGATTTGATGTTGATGGACTAATGGAATTAAGTAGTCCTATCAAAACAAACGATAGACCAAAGTGAATCTCTTGCTGTATTTTAAAAATTCATCTTGCTCCTCATTGCATTCTTCTTTTGGCGTTGTTGATTTGCTTCACAAGCTTCATATAGACTTGATACTTTGTATTGATGAGTGATGGCGGGAGCAGCCAACAGCTTACACAAGTTTTTCTTTTTTTTTTTTTCCTCTTGGCTCAGTTCTGCCCCTGTTCCCCCAGCTTCATCCATTTCAGTGTGTTCGCTTCAAGTGTGGTGTAGCCTGTGGTGTTGGTGTAGGCTGGCATTGCCACGGTCCTGCATTTCCATGAGCGCTCTCAGAAGCTGGCACTGCTTCTGGCCTCCCATCCTTGTTCTCCCGACTGCACCCACACTGGCATTTGTATGAGCTCTGGGGGGGTAGATTGGAATGCTTAAAACTGGTTTCTTCTTGGCGCGTGGTACAAGATCACAGGATTGATCTGAAGATTTGCTACATGATTTGCTGTATGATTGTTTGCTCCACTGAGTAGAATGATTAATGGTTGCGCATTTTAGGAGGGGACAGGGAAGGGGATCAGGGCTACATATGGTGGCAGTACTGGCTGAACCTGGAACTTCAGTGTGACTTTAGGTCAGCCTGCTAAAGTTAAAGCCTCCTGAGGGTCAAAAGAATTTGTGGACCTAGATTTAGAGACGTGCGTTAGTGTTCCAGTTGTTCTTGTTCTAGATTTAACGTCTTATCTGTGAGAATTTCCCTGAATATCCAAATTAGATTGTTTAATATATTGCAGCGTCTGTTTTATGAGAATTAAAATCTATAGTCTATGAATATCGCTGCTGTAGCATTTTGAAGGTAAGAGTGGAATCTGTGGGTGTAGAAATGCTTTGGAAATGGCAGTAGCCTCTTGATGAATGACTACATTTTTTCCCCTCACTAAAGCTGTAAACACTAAGACAAAATTATATATTCTACCAAAGCAACAGTGCTCTGTATTTAATTTTTAGAAATTCCTGTTGTCGTGAGTGGGTGATAACTGTCAGCTGACACAATGTGACTTGCTTTGTCTGAAACACAGTAGAGAAAGTTACTAGTCTATGCTGCCCACCTACTACTTTAATCTTCCAAGTGTTTTGTAGTATTGCCTAACCATAGTTATGTAGCCTGTGATGTAAATTAAATGAAATACTGATGTAGCAGATTTGTAGACTGGTAACACACCTCCTACGTTAGGAGACATGTCTGCTTTTAGTATAAACATGGGGAAGGTGGCTGTGTGGCCTTGAGTGGATTGCTTGGCCTGTTTATTTGTAGGGTTGGGGGAAAAAGTCCGACACACCTACACTTTAGATTTATATGTCAGAATGTCACTCCCACGCCAGTAGTGATTACGCTGCTCCGTATGGTGTTTGGTGGTCCATCAAGAAGAACCAAAAGACTCCTGATGAGGTGTTTCAGAAGGTGACATCTATCTGGGGAGCCATGTGCTATTATAGGACAGCTTCTTGCAACAAGGAACCAGTACTAGTAGTACTAGCCCCCCTGTCACTTCAGAGCATTAAAAAAAAAAAAAATATTTAAAAGAATGCATTTTGCTTTTTCATTTTGTGAAAATACTGTGATTGGTATTTTTGGGTCCTGAAATGGTATGCTTGCCTTTCTGCCTCGGATTCTATTTTAAGCCTCTTTGTCTAGTAGAACCCCATTTTTATGGAATTTAATGATGTGCTAGCTAAATACCACCTGCTCCCTCCTCTTGTAGTGGTAGCAGCAGCAAAAGCAATGTTTCCTATTAGTAGTATGTGCATTTTACAGTTGCCACTCCTGGCTTTTGCCAGGATTCTGATTTTCATGGGGAGGGAGGCAGAACAGTGATGGAGGCCTCCGTGTGCCTGTATCCGGAGAATGTGTTTGCACTGGCAGCCAGTGTGTTGCTGTAATACAGGCTTACACCAATGCAAATGGAGTCTTGGACTCTGCTCTGATTAGTGGGGTTTTGCTGTTATCTCCTAGTGTCCCCTCTTTTTCCCTCTCTTCCCCAGACCCATCAGACTTACTGACTTGGACAAGTGTATGACTATTGATTGTTGAAATATAAATTGCCATTTGGAGCTAGAGACTGAAATGAGGAAGTTGAGAAAACCAAGCGTTCATTCCTTCTCTTGTATTCTCTCAGCTGCAGGCTTAGACATATGTCAGGAGGGTGGTGTTTAAACAAGTTTGGGATTTTTTACTATGTCTCGTAATAGTAAGATTCTTAAATGTTGTCTGTGAAGCTGGATGGGTTGGAAAGGTCAGTAACTAAAGCTGAACCGGGGTATGAGGAAACAAAACTGTCTGCTGCTTAGGAATGTATATTGCAAAACAGCTTATGTATATGACTGGGTCATATCTAGGAAAGTCCTTTCCAGTCACTGCCTGTACTGCCATAAAGTAAAACTTTCTTTGTTTTAAAGAAAGTTAAGTGCTATTTCCTATAAATGAACTGTGAGCGTTAGAACCTAGTTATAAGGTGAGGTTTTGGAAGGCAAAAAAAACTTGTTTTCACTATTTGGTTAAAATGGTATGGAAATCAACATCTGAACTGTGGAAATATCAAGCTTAGGTGTTAATGGTGAATGTTTGCACTCTCTAGTCTGACAAATTTTGCAAGTATTATTTCTGTAAGAATGTGCAATATGTCCTTTAATCTTTCTTCAGACTCTGTCATTTCTCTGACACCAGCCGAGTAGTTCATTCTGGGCGTTCAGTCCCTTTACTGGGGCCATTGAGGAAAAAAATGTTTTAGTACTGACTTAACTCAGTTTTACTCTGTCTCATAGGGAGTTTTTTACTCAATCTCATATGGAATCAGGAGGAGTAATTCCTTCTTTTAATGATTTTTCTGTTGCTACTGTGTCTGTCCAGATGCACTAATCTAGAGTTGCCTGTGGGTAATGTATTTTAAGCAACCTGCATAGGTAGCATATGCATGAAGGCTACTTAGGTGATGTCTGGCTTTACTATGTACAAATTAAATACTTCATGTCAAATGGATCAGTATGACTTGTATAATACCTACAGTAGGATCTGAAAATTCCTCTTATGCACATGCAGGCCATGTTAGCTTGAAAAAAGCAGAAATTATTCTCTGTTCACAAGTCTTACAATCTTACTTTGGTATGCCAAGTCACATGATTTTCTAATTGTTTTTTCCATAACTACCTAAAACTATGGAGTATTCAACCAAAATGTACCCTCCTTAGATTTTTCTACATGGTTTCTGCATTTCTGAAAACTATTTCCATTTGGTTGGGCAGCAAAGAAACTTCCTGGCTGGACATGAAGAGGGATGGGGGAATGTGTCTGGACCAAGGAGAGATTCTCAATTTGCTTCCAGATGGAAGCCAAGCCTGGCTTGGGGAGACCTCTGGAAGAAAAATCAAAGTCTGTTTGGGATCTCTGTCCATAGTATCATAGGCTGGAGATGTCTGTTTTGAGTCCTTGATCTGTTGTGAGTGTGTGGTTTTAGCTTCAGGGGAAAAAAGTTTAAGGCAAGGCCTGAAATATTTGTGTTGAGATTTCAAAAAATAAGCTCCTCCAATAAGACACTAGTGGCAGTACTCAATAATTGTCCTGGAAAATAATCGGTATCTCACTTAAAAGCTAAAGCAAGCTGTTTATTATATTGAATGGGATTCTCAAAGCTGACAGGTATTTGCTTCTGTTCCTTCTTTAAGTGGGATTGTATTTTACACCCAGGTGCAGATTGCCTTCTAAAAAAAATTAGTTTCCCTTCTCATAGCTGTGGATGTGGTGGAGATCCTCAGTTCTCTGTTCCATGGTGCTTGGTTTCAGCCTTTGCTGGGTAGGCTTGGTTTTTGCATGCTGTCTATGAATGTCCAGGTGAGCATAGTCCTTGAAGTCTGTCTTAGTTATGAGGTGTTTGAAAATTCTCTATGCTTCCCTGTTGCAAGCCTTTCACTGACATCTTATGGGAGAAAAACATTTACCTCAAGTAAGTGGGGGGTTGAAATGTGGAACTACTTCTCGTCTGTCTTGTCTGACCACTTGTGCCGTCAGCTCTCTAGAATGCCAGGGCTGTGCGAGTGATTTGTCTTCCCCGCTCTGGCTCTCAATTTAACAGCTTGTCCTCTGTGTTTTTTCTATGCATGGCATTTCTGCAGGGGTGATTTAGTTATGATACTCTGAAAAGCTATAGTTCTCTGAAATATGTAAGCAACAGTTGCAGCTGAATCTTACCTCTTGGGTCTGTAAGGAAGCAAGAAAACTGAACTCTGCAGAGCAGATCAGCTGTTTAATAGTGGGGCTTGAGAACAAAACCTCTTACAAGGTACTGATTTGGTAAAGGAACATTAAAGTATGGAAAAACCAGAGTACAACCACCTATTGTGTTTAGCAATCTGTAGATACTGAAGTTTTCCAGGTAACCACTTCTAGCATCTTTCTAGCTGGGCTGTTGGATGTGCAATCCACAGAGTGTGTGTTTAGACATGCGTAAGTCCAAGCAGCCGTCTGTGTAAGTAAAATGGTTTTGAAGGGGTGAGAAAGCGGATGAATGTCAGCTTGCTGATGCAGATCTTCCTGGGTTAACTGTATAGCTAGTTTCCTTTTTGGATGTCACTCCCTGTTACCACATAAGGGTGCTTAAAGAAGATAGGATTATTAAGCAACAAATACTTAGAGGGAGTTTAGTGTCAGCAGAAGTTTCTGAGTTGACTTTGAACATACCTCTGAATGGCATATGGTACAGGTTACTATAGCCCCTTTTTCAACAGAGCAAAAGAGATGTGGAAAAAAATTCTTCATTCTTCAAATCTTTCACTGCCTAATTCTTCTCATTCTTTCTTCTGTGCAGACGCTGTGCTATAGAAGATGCATTATTACCGATATTCTAATGCAGAAGTCAGCTGTTGGTACAAATACCTGCTCTTCAGCTACAACATTGTCTTCTGGGTGAGTACAAAATGTAGAGACTGAAATAGTTTAGGCATACATCAGTTTTGTTAACTTAGTTCCTCCGTTCAACAGAACAGGCTGAAATGCTTACCTGAAAGCAGGAAGCTGATGTATGGTATGTCCTGGATGTTTTGGAACTGAAGAAGCCTACCCCATGTGAGAAAGTAATTATTATTGAAAGTTATATGGATACTGATTCCTCACAATCTTTCCCTTCCTTGCCCCTTCCTCCTATCTTGCCTTTTGAATGAAGATGAAGGAGTGAAGCAGATAAAACTGGTTTTCTTGTATTTTTTTTTTAATGGCAAAAGGAAAGATCTCCTTAAAGGATTTGTCAAAAGAAAATCGTAAAGTCTCTACTGTTGCTGACAAGGCCTCCGTCTTTTCAATGATGGAGGTCATTAAATGCTGGCTGTGTTTGGGCAAAGGTTAAAGCTATCTTTCTTAAGTGCACTTAAGTGGTATGTTAAGTTGCTTCCCTGGTAAGGGAAGTCTCTTCTAATCTCCTTTCAGATCGTCTTTGATCTGTGTTGGGGTGGTGTAGCTGTAAATACACTATGCAGAAGAGAAGAAAGGAACTGCCCGAGATGTGTTAACAGCTGGTGTTACAACATAGTCAAGATCTTAAATGTCATGCTCTGGGGGCAGCAAAATTGGCTGATAATGTCTTGAAATGCTTAGCTAGGGACTAGCCTACCTATTACCTATAACGTTTGTTTAGAATTGTGAATGTGAAAACGGTGCAAAGACAGGTGTGTGGTTTTAGATGTGTATGAAGGTCAAGATCACTGAAGCACCTAACTGCCTTGGAAAAGAAGGCTATTCAAAGGTTAGTGCATAGCTTTGCATTGTAAATTAGTTAACATGTCTGTGAGGAGGAGGTGAAGATAAGGATGCAGTTCAGATAAACTTGATAATTCTTTTCAGAACTTGCAGGTCACGTGTTAGGAGTTTGCACCCGAAGTCATGGAAACTGCAGTCACGGAAAGGCATGGGTAGTCATGAAGAAGTGCAGATACAGCGACCTGCCTGGTGCTAGCAGCTTGGATTAGTGTTCTGATTCAGAGCTGAAATATTTCTTAGTATGGATAGCCTCTTCTAAAGATGTTTAGATTTTTTTCAAAGCTGAAAGGATCAGATAGTAAGAATGAAAGTATGGTATGTGGTTGAGGCAACTTGTTTAAGTTAAGAGTAGAAGCTGATTCTCCTGATCCTGACTTGTCAAAGATCGGTAGACATGCTAGAGAAGATCATATTAATTCTATTTGTTTATGTGATTCCTTAAACCATGTCAACTTTTTGCTACCTAAAATTTAAGATATGCCAAATTATTACCCAAATCTGTATTTAACTTCAGTATAAAAAGGGGGTTAGTATCTGAACATAAATTCCAGGCTGCAGAATCTTGTTTGTACTTGTCAATAATGACTTGGTATTTTGCTTGATTAACCCACATAAACTTCTGGTACACTAGGTTGGTGTTTCTGCAGATTTTGGCTGCTTTGGCAGTATTTAAGGTAGAAAATAAGATTTTCTGAAAGCTTGCATGTATGATGGACAAAACTCTGAATTAATTTAGAATCATAGAAAAGTCTAGGTTTGATAGAACTTCTGGAGGTGATCTGGCCCAATTTTTTGTTGAAAGCAAGACCGGTAGGGTAGGAAATCGCCGCTCAAAGAGAAGAGCTGAGAGTCTTGTGAGCTTCTTACTCATCAGTTCTCTGCTGTCTTTAGCCTAATAAAAGTGCTGGAAGGCCAGGTAATACTGAGACTGCAATGTTTGGCTATGGTGGAAAACCACAGAACTCTGCTACTGTCACCATCTCTTGTTTACTAGTGCAATGTTTTAACGTGATACTGTAGCATTAAGCCACAGGGGAGTTTATCCTTGTGTGGGTAACAGGGCAGAAAAGATGCATGTGGCTTGTATAGAAACTTTTTTTTCCAGTAAGGGTTAATTGGCCACAATATTGCCATAGTGCAAATGTTTGTTAGGGATGACTTTTTTCCTCTAGCAGTTGAGGATTCCTATCATGGCCTCGTGTGTCAAACAGTGTGTGCTTAAAGGCCACCAGCTCTGTAGTTATTTTTCTTCTTCTATATAGTACAACTCCCATGTACCTGTAGCGGAGTGTGGTGCATTGAGAAGTAATATTTGTCAAACTGTTCTGGTTTTTAGAGAAATCACTTTGTAACTGGGTGGATGCTCTTCAGCAGATAGTGCGGGGGTATGTGAAAAATTGCCAGACTCTTTCATTCATGAATGTATTAGGATTGTTCTAGACCTCTGCTTTCTTTCTAGTGAGTGTCTCATGAAGTGGGGTCTGTTACTGTTTCATGATGGGTAAACAACCTTTGAAAAACTGAAATTTTTTGTCTTTACCGGGAAGACTATCAAGAATTTGCCTCTGCTTTTTCACAGGAATTAATTTTGTCTCTTTTTCTGTTTTCTTTTTTATTCCCTGCAGAGTCATTACATTTCACATTTTTCAAATTTCTTTTTTTACTGTATTCTCTTGAAATTAATGATGAAGATCAAAGGATTTTTCTTAAAGAATAATTTTTAAAGAAGAGATGCAGAAAAATGGAGGAGAATGTGAAATATAGCCTGTGTGTTTCAGCTGATCTGTTGGGTTTTCTGAACGGGTACTGGTAGTCTTGGTAGCCTGCTCAATGAATGGTCTGAGGCTTCTGCGGAGAAGTTATTATCAGGCTGACCTAGTAAATTATGTGTAACTACAGCTCTTTTTGATAAGACTGCGGCACCTCTAGTTGTAGAACAAGCTATGTAAATGTTGAGTGGGAGGGTACACAATCCTATAGGCAATGCATGAATCATTTAGTTTACACAGTGATTCAGGAGCCTATGACATCCTGCTGGCTGGGATGACTAGTCTAACTATCTTTTTAATTGGACAAATTCATTGTGTGTAGAACAAAGTAAACTTCCTATGTGCCTTAAAAGAACTGAAGGACTACAAAATCAGAAGGGAAATGTAACCATGACTTGAAAAAGCAGCATTTAAGGAGGGAATGTTAGTCTTGATTCACTTTTCTTGGCTTGCAGGACAGGTGCTTGTGGGAGCTTGTTTTGTGAGTGTTTGTGTTAGTGAGGGTGGCCACTATATAATGGGTACGAGGGATGGTATTTAGATAGGTGTGCAGAGAGGCTTTTGCCCCTTTAAGGTGTTACTGGAGGGATGATGGTAGCTCACCTGTGTCTCAACTGGTGGCACAGTTTGTTCACAAGCCAGGTAATTTGCATGTAAATAGAGTTGCATTTGTTCTTCTGTCAGGCTTACTAAAGGTGCATGTTGACTTCCCCATTGTAGCTCTAAAGATAATATCAGTGACTGTATAAACGTTAACTGTAAAGCATATGGTGACTTAATGAGTAGTTTACAGAATATTTAATTTTTTTAGTCGGTGGTTACTTTTCGACAGTTCGTGTCATGTTTCAAATACATTTCACATCAATTGGCGTGGAACAAAATATTGAACTCAAAGAGGACAAATATGACTAATACTGGCAAGCTCACAGTTTAATCAGCCTTTAGAGATCTAAATTTTTAATTCTTTGGAAGTTTTGTGGGGTTTCTTTTTTTTCAGATGGGCAACTTGGCAGTAGAAGGTTCAGTTCTCATGGCTTTGAGTTGTGTACAACTGGCTTGCAAAATCACTTCTCTATTCTTTGTACTTGGCTTTCCTTTGTAAGAAAGGGAATGGAGGTCATAGGAAGGCTCTGTCTTCCTAGGCATGATTTTAATGTGGGATTACTTTATTTTCATCTTGCTTTTTAAGCACGCTAATAAGATTTAACTTTTCCAAGTACACTTGTTTTAATGACTAGTGATGAGGCAGTATTGCAACCATTAAGATAGCCCTGCAGGGACTGCTCAGAAGTTTAAAAGAAATTACCCTATTACAGCAAGGCTGGACCTCCTTTTGAGTTTTAAAGCTTTTTTTTTTTTTTTTTCTTTTTTCTTCCCCGAAGAGCTTCATTTGTCATACTGAAATGAAAAGACCACAGTAATACAAGGTGAAGAGCTTGATTCTGGCACCGTTCTGCTCTGAGTCATTTTGCAATGGAGTGAGTCCTTCTTGGAGTGAAAGCCTCAGTGGAGGGAGGAGGTGGAGGTAGATAACTGACCCCAGGGGGAGTGCAGGGGTGCCCTGTCTTAGGGTGCAGCACTGCTCTGTGCCTTCCAGCCTGCACTTGGAAAGGCCCAGGGACTGAAAGGAAGTGCCTCAATCACCTGTCTCTGGTGCTTACTTCTCTGTCTCCAGTTGAAGGATTTTTTTGGGGTAGTCCCAGGAATTGCACCTCAGCCAGGACATGGCTATTTCAGTGAAATGAAGGATAGCACATGTGCTCTGCCAAAGCCTTTTAGGTTGCATGTGAGCTTGCTGTCTCTCAGATGAATTGAGAAGAGAGGGTAAAATAGGTTTTAGCTGCTGTCATCTTGATTTATCTTCTAATGCTCTGTAACTTTGTGTGTGGCTCTTAAGGGTTTTTAGAGGGAAAAAAAACCCCAAACTTTTCACTCATACTGTAAGAGATGTGGCATTTTTGCCCTGAACACGATGATGAAGGGTAAAAATTCTCTTAAGCCCCGGAAAAGAATTCCGAGATCATTTTTGAAAAGTAAGAGAAAACCCAGGCTAGCATAAGATTTGCTTGGCTTTTGCAGTGTATGCTGTTTTTCAGGAACATCTAAAACAGCAAGGCTGTGCCAGGAAGAGGAAAGAATCCACCACCAGCTGGTTTCCTGACCCTGAGAGGAAAAGTCTGGGAAGAGACAAGGGTAGGAAGGAAGGGCTGTAGGCTGCTGATTGCACCAGCATGGGTGGAGCTACAATGTAAATAGGGTTGTGCAGGGGCTGGAAAAAGTGTACTCCTTAAGAGTAATGTTTTGTGCTTACAAAAAATGAGTGCAATAGGAATGCAATTCCATTGTTTCTAATTGGCCCTTGAGGCAGGCTGACCCAAAATCAGTTTGTGTGCAAGGGTTGTCTTGCAAGAATTGCGTTTAGCTGCAACCTAGATTTGAGAAACAAATTAGACCTGTTTTCTCAGTTAGTAGGGTGATTCGAATAGCATAGTCAAAGGAATTCAGAGTGTGGTTGGGAATGGATCATGCTTAAGCTAAGTGGTCTTGTGCACGATGTCTGTGAGTTGGTGTTAGGATTGTATGTCTCCTGAGCAGACCTTACAGCTTGATGCAATATGTTAATGATGTGGATTTCTTGGTTCTAAAGCAGGAAATGACCAAATGCTAGTTAGTAGTTTTAGTTTCCTGTTCAAAGGGGTACATATGAGCTGCTTTGTGTATGTTTCCATCTAACCTTTGCAGTATATGGCTTAAATGACTCTGCGGCGTAGAAGTGAGTTGGGTAGTCCAGTTTGTTCTTGCTTACACGTCATCCAGATTCTAGTGAAAGGCGAATTTCAAAATGCTCCTCTTTGAAATAGCTGGCTTGCTCACTCTCACCCTGGCAACACTTCCAGTTAGCGTTGCTACTTCTCAGCTGCCTGTTCTCCCATTCATGGGGCCAGATAGTTCCGTGAGCTGATGAAGGTTTAAACTTTTCTTTCCATTCAGACTGAATCAGTTCCCTGGTCTGCCTCATAGCAGTTGCTTGAATGCCTCTGTGCAAGAGTGGTAAAGAGAGGGTATTTTCCTGGTGTTAATTCTCTGTATTGGGTATGCTCAATTGTGCTAACTTCTGAGGCACTTATCACCATGGTGGTTTTACAGTAGTTTTCAATGAGATACTTTACTATGTGGAAGATACTTTAAAGCAAAGAAATCTCATTCGATTAAATAACTACCATTTTACTTCCTTGCAAATGGGTTGTCTTGGTAATTGTGCCTGTAAATGTAGTGGCTGGTGGCTTTGTTTCTTCTGCAAGTAACCCATACTTCACTGTTTTCTGCTAAAGAAACCTCATGTATGTGGTTTGGTTGCTTCTAATGAGAATTATGAATCACTTGTGTCTTAGCTGAATTAAGTTTTAGATTTACCCACATTGATTCTACGAGACTAAGTTTGTCTTTCTGCTGATAAACTCTGTTTTACTTGTAGATAGTTTGCATAGGTGCTCATAGAAATAACTTTGCAAAAATAGCATAGTTTTGTGAAACCAAACACTTTATAAAAACATGAGAGCAATGTTCATGTTCAGAGGTGAGAATGAAGCATGCTAGTGAAAAATCTACTTAGTCAAGAATCTATTACAATTTAATTAAGATGGTAATTATAATGAAAGGCAGCCGGTCTGAAGAGGACACCCTATTTGTATATTCAATAGCAGTGTTAGTGTTACACTAACATCACCTGTGTTCACCTATCTCCCAGCATTCCTGGAGCACTTGGAATGAGAAGGGGTGAAGAACGGATGGATTGCATGCACTGTGTAACTTAATGACATACAAGTTTGATGCGGAGGAGCAACCTCTGTCCTTTATATAGAATCATTTAGGTTGGAAAAGACCTTTAAGATCATCCAGCCATTAACGTAACACTGCCAAGTCCACCACTAAACCATGCCCCTAAGCACCACATCTACAGGCCTTTTAAATACCTCCAGGGATGGTACCTCAACCCCTTCCCTGCACAGCCTGTTCCAGTGCCTGACAACCCTTTCGGTGAAGAAATTTTTCCGAATATCCAATCTAAACCTCCCCTGGCGCAACTTGAGGCCATTTCCTCTTGTCCTGTTGCCTGTTACTAGGGAGAAGAGACCGACCCCCACCTCTCTACAACCTCCTTTCAGGTAGTTGTAGAGAGCAATAAGGTCTCCCCTCAGCCTCCTTTTCTCCAGGCTGAACAACCCCAGTTCCCTCAGCCGCTCCTCATAGAACTTGTGCTCTAGACCCCCTCACCAGCTTCGTTGCCCTTCTCTGGACACACTCCAGCACCTTGATGTCTTTTAAGGTTACATGGACATGGCAGGGTAGAATGCCATTTTGAGTAATGAGGGGGAGCTGCCCTCAGTTTGTAGAGAGGTCATTTTAGTTTGATGATTGAAATTGGATATTAAAGACTAACTACCTGAGAATGGAGAAAGGGAGTAAAAGAGTAGAACAAGGATCTTTTGCTTCATTTGGATGAATATAATTCAGAAATATTTATTATATAAACATATGAATTGATGCAGGGTTGGTACATTGTTAATTAGATTTGTTGCTTTTTGAAAGTAAGTGGATGGGCCATTACTTCAGCTTAATTCAAAAGGACTTAAGGTAAGGATTCAGAAGACAAACTATCTAATTAGAGAAGAGGCTACTATAATGAGCCTTGACACTGAAGTTATGAAGAATCAAGCATGGCTGCTGTCTGGGGGTGGTACTATAAAATGATTCTGAAGTTTTCATTAGTGTGCAGGCAAAAGGTTTAGAGCAAGTCATTGGAATGAGGATAACTCCACACAGTAGCATGTAAGTGGGAATTGTTAATTTAGTACTGTGTGCTTCTTAGGTAATTGTGAATAATCAAATTGAAATACTTCTTAAAAGTGGCTTATAAAATGCAAGAATGCTATGGAATACAACCACTCTGAATCCTTTTTGCAAGAGATTGACTCATGGGGAGGAATGTCCCATTACTATTGTCTGAGCTTACAGACAATATTTGTTTTACTTGAACAACAGTGCTACTGGCTAAGTGTTTGAGAATGTGTTGATTAGTATATCTAATTCATTTTTTTTCTTTTTGTTTTAGCTAGCTGGGGTGGCCTTCCTTGCAGCTGGTCTGTGGGCATGGAGTGAAAAGGTAAGGGTAGAAATGACTGGTCTTACTTTGTTTGGTGACTGCCCTCTCCTGCCCCCGCCCCAGTGAAACGACTTCCTCAGGAGGCAGCAAAGGTTAAATGTAGTATCTGAGCTCAGGACTGTGTTCAAATGATCTAAACTGGGTTTAGTTGGAGTTTCATTCTTGTCCCTGATCACATGTAAGCTGTGGCCCTTGGTGTTTAGACCTTTTTTTGTAAACTTGTAAGAGCAGGGTGCTAGGGAGATTTTAATCTTTGAGTAGTCTTTATGAACTGGTTCTCTTTTGAAAGCATGTTTTCTAAGATACACTTATCTATCCACCTTTTTTTATTAAAAAGAAGAAGCATTTGGGAGGAATGTAAAAGCTATCTCTGTTTATATTTTAAAAAAACCTGTGCGTCTTTGGGACCATCTTTCTGAAGTATTCCAATCTTCAGGCCATCTGTTGTGTTCCACTTCACTCCCCATTGAGTTGCTTAAGGGATTGTGTCTCCATGTAGAGGAACAAAATTGGGGAACATGTTCTAGCTGAACAACACTCTTATTTTTGGCAAAGCTTTCTTTCGGCTGAATAACTTCCTCAATCAGAGGAAGTCTGTGTGGGCATGTACCTACAGAGTTCTCCTGTTAGAAGAGAAGAGATGGTATAGATATAGAAATGAATGGTTCACCCCCTTGCTATGAATGTAAAAGTATGGCTTTAATATGACTGCAAGCAGTAGGAAAAAGTGACAATTACTAGCAGACTTACTGATCTGCATCTTAATTAACAGCAGGGGGGCAGGTGCCCTCGGTGTTCAGTTGTGCTGCTGAGTAGGAACACTTTAATTACCATTGTAGTGTAACATTTCATTAATCAGAGTGCTTATACGCAGCAGCTGCCCACATACAGAGAGGTTCTGGGATACCTCCACTTCTTGGAAGTGAAAGAGTTTTATGATGATCTTAATGCTGAGGTATTTATTCTCCTTGTCCCTGCTCCCTGTGTGCGTGCACACATTCTCACAACTAGATTAGTGATCTCATTGATAGATAGTAAGCAGCCTGTCTCCACACACAAATGCATTTAGCTCCTATTCTGTTACTGTAAAAGGATTTTCTTTGCAACTCTTCAGGGGAGGGTGTTTAAACTTGTCTTGAATTTGTATTCTCTCATGTTCAGACATTATCTTCTGTTCTATAAAGAAGCACCTATGATCTGTGTGGTTGGAAATGACTAGCTCACAACTACCTCCATTTGCCAAGTGGACTTTCTGGTACACTGAAATACTAAAAGGCAAAGACAGACTCTTTCTGTCTTTATTTCTTAAATTTTGCCTGAACTATTTCTGCTCTCTGTCCTGTCTTGCAAATAAGTGCTTCAAAGCTTTTCCTGAAGTTTTGAACTTCTGAATGTCTCATGAAATCTGTACATTATTTTTCATGTCTGTTGTTCTGTGCTATGTGGACAGTCTTTCATACTAGTGCCATTCTTCAGCCATAGTGCCTGTATGGATCCATCTGTTTACAGATAAACATCTTGGTGAACAATAGATGGGGAAGTAAGAGAAGAACATTTCAGAAGCTGTGTTGCAGTGGTAAACTACAGCTGGTGGAAGAGTTTTGAACATCCTGTCTTAGTGCAACATGAAGTACATTGGGTACCTTTAATTTCTCTGGTTTTTCTTGTCTTTTTCTTTTTCCACTAGGGCTACACTTCAGATTGATTCCTCAGCAGTCTCTTTTTCTGGATATAAATCCTGTGCATCTGTTTTAGCTGATAATATATCAAAAGGAGAATGCTGATCTGTGAGAAATGTTGAAAATATTACATGTAAAATGTTACTCATCCTGATTTGTGTTACCTGTTTGAGTCAAATCCAGTCTCTAACTGGTGTATCCAATTGGCCTATTTTATGATCTTGTAACTGGGTTTTGTTATTCTGAACAGTCATGTAAAAGTTAAATTGCATAAAATTTTAGAAGTCTACACAATAAAGAGTGGTTAGATGTTAATATCTGTCACTCAAGTG
Source organism: Phoenicopterus ruber ruber (assembly GCA_009819775.1). NCBI lineage: Eukaryota > Metazoa > Chordata > Aves > Phoenicopteriformes > Phoenicopteridae > Phoenicopterus > Phoenicopterus ruber. The sequence continues at coordinate 12,508,909 of CM020221.1, read as the reverse complement.
TTATTGCAAAAATCACTAAGAGAAAGTGAATTATAATGAGCTGTTAATAGAAGCAAGGTGAGTAACACTGAGCCCTCTCATCAGGAAAACAGTGTTATTGGTATAACCATTTCAAGCAGGACACAAAAGATGATCTGGGAAACTAGAGGCTAGTCAGCCTAACTTCATTCCAGCAAGTTCATGGCTAATAACAAGTGGAGAGGGAGCAGTTAGTCTACTTCAAAGACTGTTATGTAGAGGGACCTCAGGAGCATGGAGAAATGGGTTGACAGGAACCTTATCAAAGTTTATTTTTAAAAAAAACAAAAAAGCAAATGCAAAATCCTGTGCCTGAGATGGAGTAACCCTGTGTGTCAGTATGGCCTGGGGGTTAACTGCCTAGAAAGCAGCTTTGTGAGGAAAAAAACTTGAGCTCCTGTTCATCAGTAAGTTGAATATCAGGTGTGCCCTCATGGCAATGCCAACAGCGTAGTGGGCTATATTAGCACCGGTATGGCCAGTGGTTGAGGGAGGAGCTTCTTCCAACAATATTCATCACACTTGAGGCTGCATCTGGAGTACCATGTCCAGTTTTGGGCTCCCCTGCGTCAGGCAGGCCTTTGCCAACCTTAACTTATTCTCTGATTAAGTGTACTTATTCTTTAGTCTGCTGATCTTTCTTTGTGTTTGTACACAGAGGTATGTAAACTGTCTAAAGGTACGTGCGTGTAACTTGTGTTATAACCGGTGGCAGTGTGATATTGTGACAATCAACATCCAGTTTACAGAACTTTGTTATAAGAAATCAACTCTGTCCTTGTCAGATGAATTTTGTAGTTTCCATACTAGTGTATCTCAAAATAGTAACTGATTTGGCATTTGTTAATGGGCTGTATTAGAGGGTTTTTTTTAAGACAATCCATGTTTGCCCTCTGTTGCCAACACACTTGAGATGGTGGCATAATGCTTACAAACAGTAAAGAAAGTGGTAAACAAGCGTGTACAGTTGAACTCTTAATTCACTGTTCTAAGTGACTGAAAGGAAGACTTAAAGGCTGAGTTTTATTCTTGGATTTCTTTGGCACTGACTTCAGGTATCAGACTTCATTTCTGTAGACCTGTAGGAAATCTGGATGCTGTTGTAAAGGGCAGCCTGTGATTCAAAGAGCTTTTACCATCCTGCAGATGGCACAGGCAGAAGCATCCTTAGAGAGGTGAGTAAGGTGGAATGAGATAGTACCCTGAATAGTCCCCCTCTTATTTACGTCCTTCAGGATTTTTGACTTAACATCTTTTGTTAGGCACCCGCCCCCATGCAACTACCCCTCTTAAAAGAGAATGTTGTAAACATCAAATGTGTACATGAAGAAACTGTTGTGAACCAGCCACATCTGAGGGTGAATAATAGAGCCCAGTTCCTGCCAACTTTTCTTCATAACATGCTTTGATCAGAGGAAGCTTTCTTCCAAAAGATGGTGCTTGAGCAAGTGAGATTGTCTGAAAAAATCTTGAGTTTGGGTGTGGGAAGGAGATAGCTGGAAATAGTGGTGAAAGCTTCAATATCCTGGTCACAGTGTTTGGTTTCATGGTGTTTTGGGTCTACAAAAACACTGAATTAGCCTAGCTAATCTTGGCATGTCTTCCTTGATTGTGGGAGCTGAGCTGAGGTTTGGTTAGGTGGGACTCTCATAATTAACCTGGTAGGCCAAGTTTGATAGTTAGCTGTGAAGTCTTACAGTTTGTAAGAATGGAAACGTCAGTGGTGACGCTAACTAGAAGTCTTTGCTTCCCAAGAATGCTGGGAAGTCTATAAACTGTGACCACTTTTTAATAAGCTATTTCAGCTGTTAGTCACCAGCTATTACAAGGCAATTCTGAATTCTACAGTTCAATTATATTTTTTTCTTCTTTTCACCCCTTCAACCAATTTTGGTAAAAACAACTCTATTGTCTTATTGTTGCCAAACTAACAGCTCTAACAAGAGCTGTTACGGAGCACATTATGGAAGATGAACTCCTGTGTATCACTGTAGAACTGTTAATCAGTGTCTCTTCATCAGCTGATGAAGTTTTTCCATGTGCACATTTTCTTCTAATGCTGTATTTTGAAAACATTATTTTTGTTAAGTAAACATTTAGATACAGTGATATGGATTTTTCCAAGGTGTTCTCTTAGGATGTGTATTTTTTGCACTTAACTCTAGCACAAATACTTGAACAGCAAGATGAGAATTTACATTCTCTTGACAGAATTAGACTGCTTATATGAATCACTTTACCAATCTCTCTATCTTTGTCTTACACTAAACATAGCTTGAGCATATAATTTATAAAGAAGAAAACCCAAGATAGTGAACAATGTAATTATGGGATATTGTACTGTGTTTTTTGTTATTTCTCTGGTTTAAAGGGAAAGTATTTCCTTACTAACATGTTCTATGTATTGCTGATGAGTGTATGATGAACAGAGTATTGCAAGGCTGCCTGGATGTCCGTACAAATTATTCTCATTAACTTTAAGAGTTTCAGCTGTTTGTCCCTTCAGTCTTCTGTATGTTGCATCTTGTTCTTGCGCATTACGTGAGAAGCTTGTGTTATATGTATTGATGGAATTTTAATGGTAGCTGGCATATACACTTAATTTCTTTAAAACCTAATCTAGAAATAAGGACTTCACTGTTAGCATTACACTTACATAGACTTAGAAATTCTGTCCTAAGATCTAGGCAGACAGGCTTAACAGGTAAGATAATTGTCAAGGTAAGTGGTGTCTCTGGATAGTTAACAGAAAAAGAAAATATTGCTGCTAAATTAGGCAAATTACAAGTATCTTATAGGGAATAGATAACTACTTTTGGTGTAAGAATTCTAACTGGGGTGAAAGGGGAATATTTAGACTATACTTCTGTGGTTTGGGTGTGTGGGGGGGTATTTTATTTATTTTTTTTATTTTACAAGATTTTGGAGGAGCATTCCTAAGACTATTCAGCACTAGAAGGCATATGACTAAAATGTTGAGAGGAAAAAAGCTGCTTTCCTTGAAAACCAAACCAAGATTTTGTTCCCCTCCCTTAAAATGTCACACACAACCTGCTTTGTAGTTAGAATGTCTCTCCCTTTCTGTCACCTAAACATTAGGATTGGAAAAATTTTTTTCTTAATTTTTTTAAAAACTTTGAAATTGGAGTGCCCTTCTTATTGATGCGTTTCAGGTTAATATAAAGCATTAATTCTTTTGCCTTGAAACTAAATGAATATTCAGTGATAGTATTGAGCTTTTGGCACCATCTTGTGGAAGCTTGTTTGGCAAGTAGACCTAGGAGAATGTAATCTGAGAAGCTGACTGCATTGGATTTACTTAAAAGAATTAATAGCTATAACTTCTCGTTAATACTTCCTCTGCTAGGGTGAAGAAAATTGGTATCATCAATAACCATTTTACAACAAGACTGTTCCGTGTGGGTCGCTGTTGGCAAGCTCAAGGGTTTGCAACCAATTCCTTTGGAATTGTGTGGAAATCATGGACATCAAGAAGGAATGTTAAATGAAAAACATACTTATAGTGGTCACCTTTTTCTGTTATCCTGTTTTTCTCTTTCAGGGTGTATTGTCTGATCTGACGAAGGTGACTGGTCTTCATGGTCTGGACCCAGTGGTGCTTGTCTTAGTGGTGGGAATAGTGATGTTTACTTTGGGATTTGCTGGTTGTGTAGGAGCACTGAGAGAAAACATCTGCCTTCTGAAGTTTGTAAGTAACATCACTATTATGAGTGGATTATTATGCATGTGAAGGCTGGGAATGATGGGTGAAGAACTAGTAGCAAACCCAGATAATTAATTTATAGAATTTGATTTGTTACCATGTATATGGTAAACTTACTCGCCTGACGAGCCTCTGAGTAATGGTATTAAAAGCAGTGTAGGTTCAAACCTACGTATGTTTTCCCGTTTCTGGAAAAAGTTTCTTTCCTTTTTTGTTCATTCTGTTATACAGTGAGGATGTTATACTATGTATACCAGAATCTAACATTGTATATGTAATATCACACAATATGATGATCTGGAACATATTTGGTCAGTTAGGAATTACTGAGAGGAGTTGGTATAGTGGCTTAGGGAGAAGAAAATCCTTTAAAAACTTAAAAATGTCTTCTAAATGTTTAGTGGGCAAAACTTGAGGACTTCAGTGACTGATATGAAATCTTTTAAATGGTTGTTTGTATACTGAGGCTGCTTCTTTGCTTTAGATCTGAAAACAGTTAAGCTGGACAAAAAAATTATAAAACTGGAAACAGTCCAAGAAGTAACATCAAGACTACTTTAGCCCTGTGTTTTGCAGATTCTTGTTTATTAATTATTTTCACGGCTGTGCATAATGACTGTGGTATGGTGCTCACTTTACTGTTGAGTTCAGGTGACCAAACCAAAAAGATAACTTTACCTCTTGGGAGTTTCTTTACATTGTATTCTCATTTAACAGACTGTTCTCACAGTATCTGTACTGAGTGAGAATTTTAACCTAATTCTCTGTGTCTGTTTCTGGTGGAGTTGGAGTAGGGATGCATTCAAAATGAATGGATATTTTCTTATTTGGGACTTTTTTTTTTTACAGTTCTGTGGAGCAATTGTGCTTATATTCCTGCTGGAGCTGGCAGTGGCCGTTCTGGCTTTCCTATTCCAGGACTGGGTGAGGGACAGGGTCAAGGAATTCTTTGAGAATAACATTAAATCCTACCGGGACGATATTGACCTCCAGAACCTCATTGATTCGCTACAGAAAATCGTAAGTTCATATCCTGTCCCTTCTCTCATGCATTCTAGGAGAATATGTAGATTTGGAAGTTTTCCTTTTTGTTACAGATTTATCATATTCTGTAGCTAATAGTGCCATGTTACAGATGTGCTGTTTTGCTCTTTCTGCATTAAAAGCATCCGGGAGGCAAGATATTCTGAGATACGGTGGTGTTCCTACTGCAAATGTGGAAGCTCTGTCAAACATCCATCTGCCTTTTGACCGTCTTGACTTGCTCCCCTCTTCCGATTACTGTTGCACCAGTTCAAGTGAGAAGTGAGCAACAAAAAATCCTCTTTGTCCTGAAAAAAATATGCAATGGAACTGGTAGTCTGCACTCTCTTAAGAGGCACTGCAGTCTTGTACAGGGATGCAGCACAGGACCTTTTATCTTCTGAGATACCTCCTCTTGCAGCAAAAGAGGATTTTTGTTAGTTGGGAAAGGCTAGTCTCTAGTCAGGCAGTTGTCAAGGAAGGCTGAAACAATTTTATGCTCCTGTGGTCCTAAAATCTTACCAGAAGACAGTGATGTACACCAGGAGATGACAAGGCCTGTGCTAGTAAGGGCCTGGTGGCTTTCATCCAAACAACTGCTTTTGTAATCATGTCCAGAAGACAACTGGTGAGGGTGACTCTTCTGATTTTTATTTATTTGTGTGTGGTTAAAAAAATGTATATGGAGAGAAACAGAGTACGTATGTGAGTACTTCACGAAGCGGTAAAATGGTTGTCTCCTTCATATATTTTTTTTTTTTTCCCCTCACGAAAGAAGGTTGTTTTTGTCTGTCTTCCATCATCTAGAAGATCATATTTGGAAATCTGTGCTCACAGCTCAGTTTGATAGCAAAGCACATTTTTAGAGTGGATACCAATTTGGTCAGCTATATATTACCAGCAGCTTACCTATCCTGTTCATTTGTTCTTGTGTGCATTGATACGGAAGCATCCTCTGACTAAGCTACCTGGATGGATTTCAGTGCTGTTGTGCTTTAGCTTTTGGTGCTAAGGGCACCTTTTTGGAAGGCAGGGCTCCTCCTGGCCATGACCAGCACCAGTAATTGTCTCGGTGTTATCCACTCAGTTGTTGCTCCTTCTGTTTATCTAGCTTCAGTGCAGTCAGCCAGGCTAATACGCTAAGCTGATTTACAGTTGAACTCCAGTTAAATACTTTTCAATGAAAATAAAAGGCTGAGCTTACTAAAAGGAGTTCACTAGCCAGATTAACAAGCTAATAAACCTGAAAAAGGAAAGACCAGAAAAATCTCCGAATCGTCCTGTCATTGATCCATACCTGAAAGTACCGAGGAAGGAGGGGGAGTACGCAATGCGGATTAGCAAGTGTAGTTCTGCAAGGGTTGAACAACAAGGTGCAGCAGTGTGTTCAAATGCCTCACTGAAGCCCATCTTCTAAGGAGCCATGCTCCTTAGGCTGCCTTGCTCTGTTCTCAGTGTGTGCCTCGGGACCTAGAGAGCTTTTTGTAGGCAGCTCCTTGCTCTGGCTAATTGTATTACTTTCAGGCCTGTAAGTGACTCAGTCTGTACCTTACGAAGGTAGCTAAACATGTTTAGTTGTATGGCTTTGGAGGGACTAGAAAGACAAAATTGAACCTCTTTTTCTTTCTTCATGGTAAATGTATTAGTGACTTAAAATAATTTTTTCTTGATTTTTTTTTTTTTCTATTCTGACCATTCCGTTCAGCTATTTTTAGTCATATTTCCTGTGAAGACTATGTGTAAACAATTCTGCTGCCTGTTCACATCCATGTCTGTCACAACTTGATAACTTCTGAATCCATTTACTGACTTCCAGCCACCAAAAGGTGGTCTTACAGATAGTTAGGTTAATACAAGTTTTGTGAAGACGGGTAGTGGGCAGAGGAGAGATGCTAGAGATGCCCCAAGAGGATGGAAGGTCATGAAATACCAGGAGAATCTGTGTGATGGTATAACATTTCAAATAGTCAAATTATAGAGAAAGATTTGCATCCTTAAATATTCAGGCCAGTAAACTGCAAAGCGTAACTTAGTAAGAAACTAGCTTTCATTAGGTCCAGGAATTGAACATTCCTTGGTAGGTTGGGGAAATACCAACATTTAATTATGGTAATTACATTACACTGTTTAGGCCAAGAAACTTGTGTGAAATACTTCTAGAGTTGACTGATCTTTGAGCTAGTGAGACTTTACCAGTTAATTCATTTGGATATGAAAACCTTCTCATTTAAAAAGAAAAGTAGTATATTCACAAATGTTTGGATCCATTTTTTTACAGTAAACAAGGAGAAGAAAACTTGTTGATTCATGAAGATCTAAGGATGGAGTCACAAATTTAAAGAAACATTTTTCATAGTTTTTCTGGTTTTGGTTGACTTGGAAATAATGGAGTACAAAGCATTTGTATAAACTATTTTGTTGCACCATTTATGGATGTACCCTGATTGCATCTAGCAATTACATCTAAAGTGATAACTTTTATGATTTTGCTTGTCGCGCTGACACCTATTTCCAGGAGCAGTATGCCAAATGTATTGCTTTGATTTCACAGAGCCACTGTATTGATTACTCATTTTTTAATCTGATGTTGCCATTGATTTTGCACAGCCTTAGAGGAAGTGAAGATGATGAACAAATACCATTACTGAGAGTTCGTTTGGTGGATAAATTGTCTCTAAAATACCCCCAAATGATAACTGTTTGTTTATCTGTTGCAGAACAGTTGCTGTGGTGCCCAAGGTCCAGATGACTGGGACTTTAACATATACTTTAACTGCAGCAGTGAAAGCAAAAGTCGTGAGAAGTGTGGCGTTCCTTTTTCCTGTTGTATAACTGATCCTGCTGTAAGTTGTTTCCTGGCTTTGTATTGCTCTGATGTTGTTGGAGAGTTATGAAAGGAAGTACTTCTTTGAATAAGATGTGATGACTAGGGCTTTAAAAGGTCTTCTAAATGATCAAAAATTACTTTTGCACAGACAAACTCTTTTCAGGTTTCTGTTCCATCCTTTTTAGAGTCCAAATGTGGCAACCTGTTATACAGCTGAAAATGTATTGTCACCAGGAATTCAAGCTATTTTTGTATGGCTTGAGTCTGCAAGTACTGGTGGCTAATGTTTTGGTTTTGTTTTTTTATTCCCAGTGCGTTGTTTCCTTGAATTTCCTGGCCTCTATCTAGCTTGTAAGGACCTGAGAGTACTGTCCAAGCAGTGTGTTTGCCTCAGTTAGAATTAATGTTACACCACCTCTCTGCCAAACAAGTAGGAGTAACTCCATTTGCTGATTGTTTATCAGCAACTAGTAAAGTGTTTATGCACAAGCTCAGTTTAAAGCATTTGAGTCAATTCTCTGGTTTTGGTAAGATTTAGATGCTTATTGGTTAGATCTGTTTACTAAACTTTAGGAATCTGACCCTTTCAGTGGAAGCCAAAATGTGGAGGTAGGAACTAATGTATAATGCTTTATAGTATTAGTGGGAATAGTTACAGCTAAAACTCAGTCCAGTGATCCTTGTGCAGAGCAGATAGCCATTGGTAGGTTATACTAAGGCTTTTGATTGTCTTGGAGATCAGCCAAGGAAAGACTTTGTCAGGGAAATACTCCATGTTCAGATTTCCCAGTAATTACTTTCTACTTTAATTTGGAGCAGTACTATTCCACTGCAACTTTTTCTATTGCTGGTGCTGTATTTAAGGAGACGTAAGTATGTTTAAATCCTTTTAATATGAGCTTCTACTCCTAATATTTCAATATTACTCATTATGCATTGTGTAAATTATGCTGTAATTACACAATACATGTTTTCATAAGTCTTATACAGAGAAAACAAATTGTCTTAAAAAGAATGTCTTGGCATCTTTGGAGATAAATACTGTCATTGGGTTGTGTGGCGTTGTGATCTGGAAGGTGTTTATGGTCTTCCTACTTGGGATCTGCAACTGGAGTGTTTTGTCTTCAAGACTAGGTGTATCTTGGAGCTGGGTTGTGTGAGACTTTGAGCTATCAACTGAGGGGGCTCAAGTAGCTTGCAGCTGTTACTTGTTTTAACTGACTGGGATAGCAAGTTGTATACCGCTTGAAATGATGGAGTTGTAAGGCCTGTTTCTCCATTGCAGGTGTAAATAAATCAGCCTGGTACCTTTATTGTTACCTCAGTGTTTAGGTGTTATGTGAAATAGCTAATGTGAAACTGATCTTGGAATTGCAGATGTCTTACCTGTATGCTGGCAGTACAGTTGCTATGCTTTGTGTTAAAAAGTCCTTGCTAGTTGAAAGCCAAGCAATAGAAGCAGCTAGGACTTCTGATGGAGGATGTTTTCCTGCTAGTGTACGCCTCTGCTTTATCATTACTTTTCTTGTGTTCTGCTAGTGCTTTGCTCATTTTTACTAAAAATGCTGCTTAAAATGATTGGCTCTGACAGTCCTGGTTTGTTTGTTTGTCTAAAAAGCAGAAAAAGCTTCCTGTGAACAGAAGTGAGTAGAATTCAATTGATATTAAAAAATCTTTTTTGCTTTGCAGCAAAAAGTTGTGAATACACAGTGTGGCTACGATATCAGAAAGAAGGTAAGGTGCTGGGATCTTGCTGTCTGTCATGTTCTGTGCCTGCATAGGCAAAACTGTAAAAATGGTGGAATTGCTGATAGATATGTCAGCTTAAGGTTCTGGGAACTAATCGATTGTGCTACATCATACTACAAGTAGAGTGTGATAGAGATTTTCCTTTGTTTAAAGTAAACTTGGACTGTGGGAGGGTGGAGAAAACAAGCGATGGAACAGGTAAAGGGAAAGGTGTGTTTCAAAAAGGGGTAAGACTTGCGTTTCAAATGTGCATTTTGATTATTAGTTATAATAGTCTAACTCTGAATTCTATTATCTGCTAATTCTAAAGTATTCTAATAACAGGATTTGCAGGAAGATGCTAACATCAATGTCCAGCATTCCCTGATTTAATGTGGGCATATATGTATTTCTGGAGTCTGGTTAAAAACATTACTGCATAAGTGACAAATCATTAGTTTACCTATCTCGTGATTGATCTTGTAATAAACTTGAGCAGAAAAGTAATATTCTTCCTTTCTGCATTCAGAACAAGAGCCAATGGCATCATCAGATTTTTGTCAGAGGATGTATTCTTGCTCTTGAAGCTTGGTTACCCCGAAATATCTACATTGTTGCAGGTGTCTTCATAGCTATCTCACTGCTCCAGGTTAGTTGTTGTTGTTATGCTACTTTGACAAAAGTTTCCAGTTTGCAGGTACAGACCTGCTGAAGGTAAAAGTAGTTATAGAGAGGTAGAGTAAATATTTTGACACTGGATTTTTTTAAGTATGCGAATAACATGGCAAAAAAATAATTCTAGAGATGGGGACTTAAAGTGAAAATATATTGACTGATTTAATTCTGTTGAAATTGTGTTCCTCAAAGCAATGAAGGTAATCATAAAAATACAATACAATTATAATACATACATTATACAATGATTGTAATGCTATATTAATATATAAAAATGCACAATATGCTAATATATGATTATTATATAAAATAATGTGATACAATAATATTTCTTACATTTCAATATGCTGTGAGGGAGGGGAGATCTTCTGGTCCTCTACTCCAGTAGATCCTGAACTACAGTCTTCTATCACAAATGTGAATTGACTAAAATACAATTCTGTCCTTCACGCTAAGATTACCACTCAGCTGGCTGTAAGTGACATGTAGCATACTACTCAAAAAAAGTTGAGAACAGAAGAGCAGGGAACTTGGTGAACAGGTTGCAAATATGATATTAGCAGAACCAGATGAAGGAGTTGCTGTGAATTCTTCAGTACCTGGTTGGTGCTTGGTACATCAAAGAAAAAGAACCAAAATTCTCAGTAAAACATGTCAGATTACTTCTTTCAAGGTGGATCCTGCTTTCATTGTGGCAGTTGTTTACACTTACCTAAATTTTCTTTGCTATGGTACTGCTTCACTTCAGTGGGAAATAACAAACTTATAAATCTACTACAGAATGTATTTTCCATTTAACTGAAAAATAGCTGAGCATAGAGTGCTGGCAAAATACCTTTTCCCAGCCGTGGCAATACTGCCCGCTGTTGCTTGGGTTTTGATATTTCATCACCATCTGATAGTATTTCCATGGCTTTGAGAGATGCTGCCCTGAGAGCAACACCTTCAGTTAGGAAGATGTTCAGGATATGAAGTCTTTTGGCAGTGTGACTGACAGTAACTTGACGTTGTTGTTCATGTCCTGGGTCTCTGTGAAACCACTCTGTCACTTGTATTTTCAAATTGGGTCTTTCTCATGCACTAAACTATTTTATGAGGAGACTGAGAGTTAGATGTAACCTGACTACTTCTAAAACAAATCTTTCGGCTTTTCCAAAACTTCACTCCAGTCTTTTGTTGTTCTAAGAATGTTTGAGGAAATGTGCCGAGTTATGAATTTATCTTCAATTTGTAAAGGAAGATTTCCCCAAGAACTTAAATGAATGTTAACATTTCAAATTTAAATGTCTCAGAATAATCTGGGACTTTTCTCACTACTGTTTGTGACAGTTTCATTTTAGTACAGGTAACTGTACATTCTGTATGTATTTAAAAAAATTGATCAGAAAATTGACTAGATTATCCAAAGTTGTGGAATGAATGAAAATGCCTGATTCGTAACTTTAGCAATAGGTAAGTGTGAGCGTATAAGACTCAAACTTGGTGAAGTGGATTTCTTCCAGCACTAGGGCATCTAGAAGCCTATTACTTTGAATGTTCCTGAAGTGTTACATGAAAGTATCTTTTTCTCAAGTTTTATCTCCTGCAAGATTCTGCTGCCTTTATTACTTTTTAGTAATAGCCATGCTTTGATGGATGATCTGGGCTATGAAATGATATCTGAACCTGCAAGCACTTTATGAATGCATATCTTTATTCACAAGAGTAGTTGCACTGACATCAGTACAGTGTAATAAGAGCACATAAGACATAGGTTCCCATTCTGCAATAATGACTAACGGTAATAGGCTCTAATTTTTAGAAACCTCTTACAGACTGGTACATTACAAGTGTTTCATCTTACAAATGGCTTGTTTTTTTGTCTTTTTAGATTTTTGGGATTTTCCTAGCCAGGACATTGATTTCTGATATTGAAGCTGTAAAGGCAGGTAATGCCTTCTGAATATAAAAGCAGACGCGTGTTGCGAAAAAGTGTATTTTATGGTTATTGGTTGGACACCAAGGTGGAAGAAATGCACAGCCCATGGAACACTCCTGTTGTTAAAAGCCTTATGTGGATTTCACCCTGTTCATGCTTTTTTTTAGAAGCTGGTACAAAAAAATCTTTGAACACCACCCCCCCCCCCCCCCGTCTACCTTTTTTCTAATGAAACAACTCAATGCACCAGCATTGATCTCTGAGGAAGAAACGGAATTTCCCAAGCCATTGGCGGAACTTATTTTAAAGATTGTAACAAGGAGACATGAAACTGCTGTAAACTCTTTCCTTGAAGGATTACCATGAAGATTGTTCTGGTTTTACTCCCAAATGTCATCAATCTCAAAATGTAATCTTTTCAGAAGATGTGCTGATTTCTTCAGAATCTTGAAATTGTTTTAATCTCTACAGTAGACTCATGCAGTCATTTTTTGGCAAGATACCCAGCAACCATAATTGTCATGGTATTGGAAATTAGAAAAAAAAAAAAAAAGTCACAAGTTGTCTAGTTCTTCAATTGATTTTTCAGTTGTGCAGAAGCAGGGCTATTTCTTTGAGTGGGGGTAGTGTAGATGTCTCAGGAGCAGGAACTTGTGCTCAGCATCAGAGCTTGAGTAACCCATGCTGTTTTGAAAATGCAAGCCTTTTCTCAAGAGGGGAAAAATCTGACTATCTGTAGCATTATATGTTAGAATTCTCCATTTTAGGCAAGGGAGTGTGAATCCCTGATGCTGTTTCCTGGCTGAAAAAAATGTAAATATTCTTTATTTATAGAAGAAAAAATGCTTTAAAAATGCTTAGCTTTTTATTGATCAGTAATATCTTTAAAAAGTGCTGTCTGCAGAAATTTCAAAGTGCAGCTGGTTTCAGTAGGTAGCAAGCGTGTTATGTTAGCTGTTGATGGTTTTTGCCTTTCCTCTAGTTTCTCTCAAAACTGCTATATTGATCTTCACAAGTCCTAACTGCTAATATCAGGACTGGTTCAGCACCTGTTTTTTTATGAGGAAATACACATTTAGTGAAACATTAGAATAGTTGATTTTTTATATCTTCTGTAAAGCTATTGAATCATCGGTTCTGCTTGTATTCTGATACGTGGTTCAAATGCCAGTCACAATATAGTGAACCAGAGTGATTTCTTTGCAGTAAGTTTCTGCATCAAACTGAACTACTCCTGCTGAAGTAAATTATTTTTATTAGAAGAAAACTAAACTCTCTTCTTCCCATCATCGCTTCTTTGGGGTTCAGTAGATGTATTTGTAGTTTAGTAAGAGTTGCAATCTTCTCTAAAAGACTTCGACATAGTATTTTTAGCTTTATGGTAGAAGTATGTGACTGAAAAGTTCTTGGAAGTAGCTGTCAGTTTTACTGTGGGCCATATAACTAATGTTGTTTACCACTTCCAGTGAAACCATTTTTTTCCAGGGAGAGCAGGTTTATTTACAGTGCCTAACATAGTGTAAATTTTAGAAAATTATATATTTTTATAATATTTTACTATGTATAATCTGCCTGAAGGATTTAATACTTGTATTTCCAATGTATATGGCTTTCTTAGGAAGCCAAACTTTTAAATATCTCTATAATATCCTTTTTTCTATTATGCATGTACTAACGAACATTTCACTGGCAAAAGCTGATCAACAGTAAGAGTCTTTGTGTCTGTATTGATTGTCCAGACATCCTTCTAGTTTTTAATCTGTCAAGATGATGCTGTACTTCTCATATGTACTTCAGCTTTCATAGTTCTTTTTCTGGCCAGTGATTGAGACGCAACAGGAAAAGGAAGCTTGTCTAAGGATGGCTGATTTCCTTACAGTAGCAGAGAACAGTCTGCTATTACTAATCCAAAAACCTGAAAGTAAAATCGCTAGAAGTGCACTGTGATTTTTTTTTTTAAACTTTGATATACAACAAAGAAACAATAGCAGTAGATCACTGAGGGGAGAGCAAGAGGCTTTTCTGTAGAGCCTTGAATTTGAGGTCTGTGTTACTTGTTGAATCTAGTCCATTGGGAGCAGCCAAAAATTTCCTGCTGTTACTGCTAATTTGCAAGGAGCAAAACAGTGTCCAGCAACCTTTGCTTTAAACTACGGTGCTTGAAACTTTACACCACCTCATCAATCAACTTATTCTGTTAAGGTTATGTGTAATGATCTGATGTATGTGAAATTGGAGAAGGATGCTTTCTGTTTGTAACTTTTTTATTCATAAAACATTGCATTGGAAATTGCATCTAGGGAATACGTTTCCCTTTGCCACTTTTTGACACACAAAGCTCCTAATGCTGCAAAGTAATTCAGCACTTGGTGAAAATCATCGTGGTGTCAAAGATATCTAGAGTTCACGCACTGAAATTAGCTGCCAACAAGAGCCAGTGTCATGGATCGGGATTCCAGTGTCTGCAAATCTTGCCAAGTTGTCTGAAGACAAATGAATACTTGGTTTCTTTTTGAAGTACTGTTTGTGTACAAAACAGACTTTAATTGAAGTGTTGTCTTTCTACAGTTTGTTCTTACTGGCTTTGGCCATATTAACACCAGCTTTGTATTAATGCTCCAGTTATTTGGAACTGAATTCAAGAGAGCAAGTTCAACCTATTTGAGGATCTTTAAATTCATGGAGTGATTTGTTTTCACTGTGGATAAACTTCTCTGTGCTTATTCAGTATCACTTTTAAAACCCTGGGGCTCTAGGCTGGTTTGCCCCTAGACATTTTGAAGTGCACTCTCACTGGTGATACACATGGCTAGTGTAATTTCAGAATTGGAATGGGAATACTTTCTTACCACTTTCTACTTAGTTATATTTAGCACCTTCTCTGTGCGCCTGCAGTGACGTTATGGCTAAAGATTTAAGTTATGGTTTAAAAAAGTCTTGTCAGCAAAAGCAGTTGGGTGTGAGCCTGCCTCTAAAGCCTCGAACGAGAAGCAATTCCATGATCTCGCAAAGAAGAGGTTTGATAAACTGATGTTGATATTTCAGTGGTTGCATTTGGAACAACTCCACAAACACTACAATGGAAACAATGTTTTTAATGAAGATGTCAAATATGAGATCAGACTTGAATAACTAGATAGAGAGGATGAAACTTTTCAGTGTGATCACTTTTATTTCTCAGAAATGAGCACAATTTACTTCTGTAAAGCAATGTGTTTATTTGTCAGTATGTTTGACAGTACAACTGCCCTTTTGTTTCTGTTAATATACCTGCATTTGGACACAGTTTCCCTGCACGTGAAAAGAAGGATGAATATAAGCACTGAAAGTACAGTGACCAAAGGAGCTTTGGTCACCTCCTGAAAACCTGAATATTTCTTCCCAAGGGGTGTTTAGTTTTGATGACCCTCATGCAGTGCCATGTGGATAGACTTGTACCTCCAGTCCATTGAGGTTGATGTGGCAATTGCCTTATATGTAGAATTGCCTTGGTTTTTGTCTCCCCATTGCATCCTTTCCTCTTCCTTCCCCCTGCCACCTCTGGGTTATCATGCAGCTTGAATGTTGTTTAGCCAGTGGAAGGGGAGGTTCTGTCTCTTCTTCTGAGATGGCTTTTCTGAGTGACTTTCAGTATATTTTTTTTTCTCAAGCCTTAAGTTTGGACTAAATAAAACAATGTTTTGTAATCCTGGAGTTTGAGTTCTAAGATTTGTTGCTTCCAGTCACTAGTATTTCTCTCTCTAAGGCTTAGACTGGCTGCTGAGACTGCAATTTGTGGGTAACTACAGAAATGGTAAAGGTCTGCTGGTGTTTGTGTATATTTTGCTGAAACTAATTTTTGATTTTTTTTCAGTCTGGGCTGCTGAATAATAGATAACACTGGTGCTTTTCTCTCCATTGTTAATGGAAAGCCATGAACAAGTGAAGAGCTGCAGAATGGTGTAGAGAAATTATTAAATCTCCGGATGCCCAAAAAGTTAAAACTGCTGTTTGCACTTTGACTGCCCTTATCCACAGTTATCGCTGTTGTGATTTGCACAGTCTATGGTTTGTCACGTCTGAGCAATGTTCCTGAAACTACTCTTAAGAGTGCAGGAGGGAAGTAACTTCTGGGTTTGAAGATGAGGCTTGCAGAAATTTGTGTCTGCTTCTTTGACCATTTTAACGTTTCTTTAATGCATTGAAACCTGATTTTAGTTTTATTAAGGTCAGAGAAATATTTAACCAATAGATAATGGCTATATTAGAATAATGCAATATCTGGAATTAGATATCTAGAATGTTAAGGCTGGATCATTTCTGATAAGAATGACTTAACTTGAATATGGCTATTTGGTGTGTGTATATATAGAACTTGTAAGAGATCTTGATATATCTCATACTACAATGCCTGGTTTGGGCACAACCCCAGATTTTATTCCGAAGCTGAGATTGTCTGAAGCTGTTTCTCATTTTGACGAATGTGTAGGTTGCCCGTATCACTGTTGTGCTTTAAGCTAGAGGAAACGGCACACGGTTCAGCTCTTGTTTTTTCTTTTCTCCTACTATGTGGTCAAAACCTGCTTGTGTGTTACTTGCCACATGAGTTATCTGGGGTGGGTTTATGAAATTCCCTTTCTCAAGAGTACTTCTGAAAGTGATACTTGGTGGCGAATGTAGTGGACTAAATAGTGTTAACAAGTTGTGCAAGTGGGAAAACTTTTGCAGGAACAAAGTTGTAATGTTTGCTTGCGGACATAAGTCAGTTATACTCAAATTGTTTGAGAGCAGGAGGCCTTGTTGACTTTAAATATTCCCTGCTTTATAACAATTTTTTAAAGGTCAGTACTTTTCTATTTTTTTTCTCAGTAACTTTTACTGCTGGCTAAAACAAGTCATTGTTCCCTAGCTCTTCAGTATCTACTACTACAGGGTTTTGAATTTGATCTCCTAGGTCTTGGCAATGTGACTCTGCAACATACTTGCAACTGCTTCAAAAAGTTCCCATAAGAACAAGTTGTGCAATAGTTCCTGTTACCTTTTTTATCGGGTGACCATTTTTAAATATGAAAGATTTCTGTAGAAATGTTCAGACACGTTTGTTTTATTACAATTTTTTCATTCTCTAAAGTTAAACCCAGGTTCTCTTACTGGAAATAATTTAATGAAATGCCAGCTGCCTCCAGATCTTCACACATGCCCACTTGTGATTTTAACTAGTTTTAATTTATATCTTGTCCAAGCACCGTATGGACATTGACTGCAGTTTCTTGTAAACTTTGCTGCTACTGAGTCTCATTCTGGGTTACAATAGCTGCAACTCTGAAATTAGGACAAGACTGTGACCTCAGATACTTAGGAACATAGCTTGTGACACTAGCAGGTGAAAACTCAGATGAGCTTTAAAACTGGAAATTGAAGGGGCAGTTGGTTTAAAGGTACGGTTTTGTGGTGGTTGTACCGTGTTCCGTTAACAGCTGGGCTCACAAGTTGATTCACAATGTGCAGAGGTTGAATTGGTGCCAATTAGCCCTTTGCATTGTTTAAGCTATAGCTGTCATGTAATCTAAAACCTCATGGTTTCAGTTTGCATGATGTAAGCTTGAGATTTTTTTGTAATGATTTTAAAGTCCCATTGATGTAACAAAAAGTCGCAAGTGATATCCTGATTTGACAAAACCAAGGAGCGTAAAAATGTATTACAGAAGTGGTAACTGTCTGATGCTTCTCACGTGATGTTTTCTAAGACTACTTGCTTGATAGGCCTCATTCCTACTGCTGTGTGTGAGTAGCTCAGTGAAGAGCAGCAGTGGTGCAAGTGTGTGTAGGCCAAATAGATGAAAAAATGAGGGTTTTTTTTGTATGTACAGCTTTAAAAGCAGGAGCTGTACCTGGGCTTTATTAGTGTTGGTTATGTGGCAGCATGAGAAATGCAAGGTAGGGTTGGCAAAGCTGGTGTTTTATTGCATTTGCCTCAGCAGCAGTGCAGGGTTACTACGGGAAAGAAGGGAGGCTAGTGGGGTGTCTCTCCTCTCAAAACCTGTAATGTTGTGACAGCTTCCTTGACCACGTTTGCATTGCTGTGACTGCAGAGTTGTTCAAGGGTTTCTTTAATGTTGTCCTCTTCTATTTCTTGTCTCAGATCACCTGAATGGGAGATGAAATGCTGACTTGTAGTGACATGCCATGGCATAGTGGCTCCCAACAATTGTAAGATAAGTTTGGAGTATTTGCTGTTTAAAATGAGCTACTTTAAATAAATTTGTCTCAATAGATACTCTTTTAGCCTTTCAAAGTATTGAACAGGTTGAGATTTTTTTTCTCCTGTTTGACTTCCAAGAACTGATTGAACAGAAGAAAAGCACTTTGAAAATATACAGGACAAGTTTCAGCATTTTTTTGCCTGTATGCTTTTTGTTAGCCTCTCACAGAGTCACAGAATGGCAGGGGTTGGAAGGGACCTCTGGAGATCATCTAGTCCAACCCCCTGCCAGAGCAGGGTCACCCAGAGCAGGCTGCACAGGGCTGCGTCCAGGCGGGGTTTGAATATCTCCAGAGAAGGAGACTCCACACCCTCCCTGGGCAGCCTGTGCCAGGGCTCTGTCACCTCACAGTGAAGAAGTTTTTCTTCATGTTCAGGCAGAACTTCCTGTGTTCCAGTTTGTGCCCGTTGCCCCTTGTCCTGTCGCTGGGCACCACTGAGAAGAGTCTGGCCCCATCCTCTTGACACCTGCCCTTGAGACATTTATAAGCATTGATGAGATCCCCTCTGTCTTCTCTTCCTCAGGCTAAACAGCCCCAGCTCCCTCAGCCTTTCCTCATAGGAGGGATGCTCCAGTCCCCTCATCATCTTCGTGGCCCTCTGCTGGACTCTGTCCAGTAGTTCCTCATCTGTCTTAAACTGGGGAGCCCAGAGCTGGACACAGGACTCCAGACGGGGCCTCACTAGGGCAGAGTGGAGGGGGAGGAGAACCTCCCTTGACCTGCTGGCTTTCATATCGGTAAGACTCAACTTTTAGCGTTACAGTTAGTCTATAAAGTGCTAACTATATACACCTCTGGAAAAAAGTCTTATAGATCACATCTGTTGTGTCAATACTCTGTAGTAGCACTGAAGGATGCAAATGATTATCCCTATTCCAATATCAGTGTGGCTACAGGGGGGAAAAATAGAATATCCTGCAAAATCCAGCTTGTTTGCCAATATAGGGTGGCTCCAGGATTTGAAAGGCAGCTCCTCTTGTGGCAGATCCTTGCCTGAGCACAATCATTATTTTCAATTTACATGATTTATGTATTAAGGTGTGAGAAACTGGCATGAGATCTTTGGACTCCTGGTTTCAAGGTGGTTATTTTTAGTTAGTGCCACGCATCCAGCATGAGTCTGATCTTGCTCAAAGCATTTTAAGTCTTCCCTAACCATGGAGTGAGAGAAACTGAAATCATATCCTTCATATGTTTTACTAAAAAAGGCAGCATTGCTAAAATTGTCTTCAGCTTCTGGTTTACTTGCAGCATAGGCAGAACAAATGTATACCTGCCTGTGGAGGATGATACAAACTCCTTACTACTTGGAACGCAAAAATGCTGTGGTGTATACAGGACCTGGAACTGCCAGACATTTGTGCATGGTGAATTTGGACAAAGATGCCTTTATTCCAAGGCTCTAATTTTGCTATTTCAGGACTTGGTTATGCCACTGACTTACTGGAATAAAGCCTTTTTTTTTATTCAACGGATGATTTAATCAACTTTTCATAAACAAAGAAGCTACTTGACTGGGATTTTTGGCGATCAATAAAGAATGAACCTCTTTAATATCCTTTACTACTCACTGACTGCAACATTGCAAACAGCACACTTCAGTAACAGAAAACACTTGTGTTTTCATCACAAATATCCATCTTGTCATCACAGACAACTTAAAATGAAGTTACCTGAATTAAGAAGACTGCACAAAAGACCCATTGAATTATATTTCACTTCAGGACTTGTATTATCATCTTGTAGAAGTTTGTGTAAGCTTTGAACTAGCTGTGATTCCTTAAAAGATTCTTCAAGGGTTTCTGAAAAAGAAGTAAACAAATATCTGAGCTGTTACCTGAAAAGGAGCTAGAAAGTGAACATGCTTCCTTTTTAAAAATAAGTCCTGACAGGCTTCATTTCAAATTGGCTATACAGGCATGTCTTGGGCATCTGTTTTCTGTACTGGAGAATTTCTGTGTTTTCTGTACAGTTTCTTCACTGGCCTCATTCTGGAAAACAGAACCTGTATACCATAGATTGTATAAAATAACCTCATGATAAATTAAAATTTGGAATGATCAGTGCTAGAAATGTTGATTCACATTAGTTCCCCAATTGAATTTGAGAGCCTTAATGGTGGACCAAGCAGTAAAATGGGCTCTTTACTGTCTTGCATATGTTGGTATAGGAAATTCCAAGTTTCAAGTTGACTGTTTCTTTTCGATTTGTCTTTTGATGTATGTAGATTTCTGTAGTGACTATCTTTATTGTAATAAATTGAGATCCATTTTCAAATGTGATCAGTCATACAAGAAAAACCTGAAAAAATTATACGCAGTCTCTGAAAATTAGCTCAGTAAATATAGTTAGGACTTTTATAATTTTCTCAGTTGTTTCATTTGCAGCTTCTCCAAGGCCCTTTTGTCTATGCTTCTGCTTTATTCTCTCCTGCATTCAAATGTCTGTCATCTGAAAATTGTTTCCTCCATTTATAGTTTTCATTGACCATTCAAGTCATAATTTGTCCTTAATTTTGTCTTTATTTAGACGTCATCTTTTTCTCTAGTCTTCATCACCTTTACTTTCCTTCTGTTTGTTTTTTGTGTAGGTTTCTAGCATCATACTGTGCTACTCAACAGATTGTGCCTGTCCACACAACCTGATCATTTGACTACCCTAAACAAAAAAATCTTCAGGCAATTCCTGACGCCTGTTGCTTTTGTGATCTTCTGGACGGCTGACCTCCTTTATTTCATGCTGAAGAGCTAAATCTAGACAAGAAACATGCTTTTTTCTTACATGTTATGTAAAATTAACACCATGACAATGTTTCTTAATAATTGAGGATCTTGCATGGATGAATGCTTTTAGGAGAAAAATACCTAAATCGATTGCAGATGCTATTGCCAAGGCATTCAGAGCCTCATTCTGCATGGCAGCATGTTCACTTGTTGTCATGGAAACCAGATGCTTCACTCCTTGTGCCTCCTGGATGGCTTTGACCACTTCCTGTTAAAGCAAAGGTAAAAATATCGCAGATGAAATCTGACTTATGAATAAACTGGAATGAAAAGAGAAATGAGATTGCACTCTTCAGCCTCTGAATAGATGGAAATGATTTGCCTGCTGCAATTTAGACTGATGATATTTGAAGACTAGAGATAACATTGCTTTTGGCACTGTTCATACATACCTGCTTAGGGCTGGTCTAATTTTACTTGGAATATCAATACTTACAATTATGTTTATGTATATCTATAAGATAAAAATATATATATTTTGTCTTGAGAGTTTTAGTTTGACCTTACTCCAATTTTTCATTTCAAGCCTTCAAACTAGCAAAGATTAGTTTTACTTTATCGAAGCCTGTGCAGATAGTATCTACTTTCTTTTATCACTGCCTCAAAGTAAAGCATGGTTGGGATGCCCGTGTATAATAGCATGATTTACAAGAAACAGAAGCCTGTTCTAATATGCCAGCAGATACAGATCATGCCAGATTCATACATCACTAGGTAGTAGGTGGCCTCTTTGGAGTTCCTGGAGGACTGATGTTCAGGACAGGTCGGGGTTATCTTTGCCATTTTAAGTTGAAATTTGAAGCTAATATTTATGGAAATAGAAAAGCTTTACCTACTTACCATTTGTCAAGCCTGACTCAAGCAGGGTAAAAATTAACAAGGGGTTTTTACTGTGAACTTTTGTGTTTTTAATAGTAAAGCTGTATGTGCTGTTTAACACTTAACCCCTAGCTATATCAACAAGCTTTAAAAATATTTGAGAATATCTCTCATACTTGGGATCTGTTGTGACGCAGGATCGATGCTAGCAGCCGATTTGCTTCTCCACGAATGCCGGTGTGCTCATTAGCGTTGCACCACTGTACCAGTCTGTTGAGCAGCATGGGGTCTTGGCCCAAGATTTCAGCTGCATCAGCTGAAGAGAAAAGCATCATCAGGAGACATTCAAAATCAGATTTCTCAGTCTTTCTGTCACAGAAATGCAAATGTAGAAATAGCCAGAACCACAGGCCTGAGCTCAGTATCCTTAAAGAGCTGTAACTAAAGCATTGGGCTTCTAAAGGGTCTTGGAAATCTTTACCTGAGGAATGTCAGTTGTGTTAGGGCAACTCTTGGAGGTAAAGAACAAAGTAAGCTGTTCCGGTAGACCTAGCCTTTTTAAGAGGCTGCTGAACCAGGGCTTAAAATGAGCAGCTTCATATCTGTGAAAGCAAATATTCTGTTGCTATAGTGAAATCTTCACGAGGACTGTCCCTTTCCTGTTTGGTTTCTTGCACTTGCTCTTTGAGCCCTGCACAAATATAATCATGGGCTCTTCAGAGCCTGTTCTTGCTGTTTCAGTGCTCTCAGTAATGGTGATAATTACTGTTGGTAGCATGTGGGAAGCCCAGTCTTAGTACAGAATTGCAGCATATCTGTAATTGTGTGTCTTAAGAATGTGCGTTGAACTGTGTATTAGGTGTCATCAAAACTTCCCCCAGAGTTTGGAGGAGCCTTTTAATTTGCCTTCCCCTGTGTTTCAGGAACCCTATCTCAAGACTTAATAGAAGTATTAATCTGTGTGGCTGACATTTGGAAAAAACCTCACTAGATAACTTTTCCTAGAAAGTGGAACTCTAATGATGTGGTTTAAGGCTTGTTGCTACTAAGGGGGACTACTCCCAAAGCTCTTAGGAGTTCAGCAGCAAAAGGAACTTTACTCATGCTTTCTCAATATTGTATCAGTCTAACACATGGTTCCACATGAGCCTTACTGCAGTTTAATAACACATCTTTAAAGTGCTGTGGATCAAACGTGACTAACCATTGGAAACTGATTTCCCTAAGCAAAGGAAAAATGCAGATACAAGACTGTGAAATACTCTATTTTAACCAAGAATGTTAAGCAGGGGTTCAGCCCTGAGAACATCCTGGTAAATACTACTTCAGTACTTTCAGTTAGTTGATTCCGTTCAATACTTTAGACTTTGAAATTCTACATCTTGGTTCAGCTGGAATTTTCTTCTAAGTGAAGGGTACCAGAAGAAAGGTAAGAAAGTAGTAATGTGCACAACTTAAGCTGCCTTTTTTGTAGGAATTGACTGCTCACCCATTTGGCTTTGAGCACAAAAGATCTATTTTGTAAACTGCCAAACTGCTGTTTCTGTGTGTTCCGGTTGATCGTGAACTGAGAATATAAATGCACAGCACTTCCAACTGGGCACCAGATGTAGCACCTGAGAGGCAAGAGTAGTCACAGGACAGATGCTCACTTTTGGTGTAGAATTATTCTATTTGTAAAAATATACTGTGATTATAAGATTTAATTCAAATTTAGGAGTCTCATGTAGTTAATTGTAATTAAGGTTTTTTCTTGTTGACTTCATTTTGGTCATCTTGAGTCTTGTCCCATGCCTGCCCGCCAGCCCTCAATGCTGGAGGACCAGAGCAAATGAGCGTGAAACGTGTGTTGTGTGCTCTGAAGAAGGAAAGATCTGGTAAAGGCCTTCGTGGGAAGTGTACCTTCCCTAAGAAAGGGCTATAAAAGGTCTGTGAGCTTTTTCCAATCTTTTCCTGCTTTTCTAGTCTTTTAAAATAGTTCCAGGCCTGAAAGAAGGTAACCAGGAAGATCCCTGCTCCTTCGGAAGCAAATTCAGAAAGGGAAAAATGTGGGGAAAAGTCTGCATGGTTTTAAGATACTGGGAAGTTTGTCTTTGCTGAAGCAAAGACTTGAAGAACCAACATTAACATCCAGAAGGGATAGGTTTGGCTGATAGGGGCATCACCCTGCTCCTCTTTCTTCACCTGTCCCTTTCTCTGTGTGTTGCATTTGTTTTAAGATATTCTGGAAAGGGTCAAATAGAGCGTGCACCAGAAGGTCAGTGTCAATAAACCATATGATTACTCTAGATATTTTGCAGAAACTGTAAGTCAACCTATACTCTTCCTGTTTTGGGGAGGCAGATGAGGAAGGTCAGACACTTCCTTTTTTTTTTTTGTCCAGTACACTAAGGAACAATCCATGGGTCAAAATCCCACAAGGAATCTGGAGCTTCTTGCCTAGTTGAACATGTTTGTTTTGAGGTAAGACTTACTTGTCATTGCATAACCACCTGCATATTACCTCTTGTAACAGAAAGGCTTTTGTTTCTAGGTCAGATGTAACATGTTAGTCTGAGGAGATCATGGTAATCCAGTTTAGTAACAGAAAGCCGAAAGAGGTAAGAAGGTGGTGAATGGAACCCGTCTAAGAGGTTTGCTCAGAGGAGGCGTCTTGACCCAGTTTGACAGGGACTTCCTGATGTCTACCAGCAATAGAGCTCTTTGAGATAAATCCTAATTAGTTATTCTTAAAAGATCCTCCTGTTCCTGTTAACTTACAAAATGCCAAATTTGAATAAATTGTGTGTATGATTGAACTTTTAGTTGAGCTGAAAGGCTTTTGGCTGTTGAAGTACACACGTTCTTCTGCTCCTCTGAAGCAAAACAGTGGAAAAAACAGGAGTTAATGTGTCTTTAGTGTAATGAAGCTGACAGATCTGACTGCAGCTTTCTATAGTTAGAAAGAAGCCTACCTCTTTTAGTCTGTAGGCCTCAGCATGCCTAGTGACTGTCAGAGTACTGAATTTATACTAGATAATACAATTAACTAATTTAGCATGGACTTCTTAGTAGATGTGCATTCATAAGAGTTTCAGGCTGAGTTAATTACGGGCAATGTTAGCTCATGGGTAAAAAGAATAGAAAGTAATTAAGGGTGGGAGAATTGTGTGCTCATAGGCAGGAATGGGTAAACATTGAATAATCTTCTACATCTTTTTTCTGCTCTACACTTTGATAGCTGTACTGTTTCAGATTCGGAAGTTGTACCTTTTTGTGCCAAATGCCAACTTCATACTAGGGCTGGTAAATAGCATTGAGTGGAGCAAAAAAAAAAGATAAGTTAGTGTTTGATAATTTAGATCTGTATTATTATGATGTCTCAATTTTAAAAGCTAAACAGTCTCCCCTATTACAATTCAGATATAACTTTGGAGAAATGACCTTTTAATGACTTCCTTCAAAGCCTGAGAGGAAGAAGAGACTAAGTTTCTGTATATCTTGTAATGTCCATTTCCTACCATGGTGAAATATAAGTGAAAGCAGCTTTTTACTGGCCTGGAATCAGTGCAAATTAATGAGTGCTAGATCTAACTTTTATATCATGCGTATTTAATTTGAAAAAGGATGCAAGTAGCTGCCATATCAAAGTGGTGTCTGCAGTGGTGCAAATGAGTGCAGCACGGAACGTTAGGAGAGTGAGGTTTTTTCCCCTTCCATATAACTAATGAATTTGTAACTGTAACTATTGTACGAGCTGTCAGTTCCCATCACAAAATGGTCATAACTTTTCTGATTCTGTTTCTGACCTATTTCTTGTTACTCCTGCACATCAAGGTGGTCTGTACTGATTAGTGTTCTGCAGCAGCTGCTCTGGTGATATGAAAGAATTAGAACACTTATCATTAAAAAAAAACAAATCCCACAACACTTGTTTTTTGTGTTACACTCCTGTAAGAAGCTAGATAAGTCTAAAGATAAATTAAGATATTGTAGTAGATCTTAACGGAATTCTGACATTGTGCATGTTTCTCAAAATGCAAATACCTGCACAGAGTGAGTATTGTTGCCTTTGCATACCCACCTCTGTGAAAACTTGAATGAAGTGCAAGTAGATAATCCCATATTTCAACACGCAAAATAAATTCAACATTTGAGCCACACCAGCAAGGCAAGCCTGGCAATATGTGTATAGAGAGACTGTGTGACTGGCAGAAACACTTCTCCTGCCTCTCTCCACCCCAGCTTCCTTTGATCCTTTTATATTCTCCAGTTCTTCTATTGATTTGCTTTCCTGTTATTTGGCACTGTAAATCCTTATCCTCTTTTCCATCATGCTTATGCCTTGCTGGTATATATCTGGTGGAAAACCTCTTCCTTTTAGCCTTTTGCCGTTTCTCACTGACTACGGCAGATTCTTCCATTAGTTTTGTTTCTCATCTACCTCTGAGGCTGACTGGGTCAGTGTGGAAGGCTTGCAGCCTCCGGCAATCATCTCTGTTGGAACCTCTCCAGATTGAGTGGAATTAGGTTAGCAGGACACTTAGCGTGTAGGCTCCTCGCACATCCCTTGTCTTGTATGGGTAGGGGAGGAGGGGGGTGTATAATTGACATTGGTAAACATTAGCAATTCCCTACCTTGACCATCTGCTAACATCCGTAGTGTTCCAAGAAGTTTAAACTGCACAGGAGGCATCTCTGACCTTAGAAGTGCCTGAATCCGTTCTGCCACACCTTCCTCCAGCATTTGAACCTTGTTAACAACTAGAAAATGGAAAAAAAGACACTGATGTGAAGTTCAGTAACTGCACAAGCATCTGAAAATATACATGTGACATATCCATTGTTCTGAATTTTATGCTCTTATACTCTTAGCAAAAGGTCCAACTTGTTAGAGCACTCAGAAATGAAGTCAGAACTAACTGACTGTTTAGGCTTCTCTTCTGAGCTAAAAACTTCCTAGGAATTGCTGTTACGATATTTTGGTTACTTTTGATCTCTGCCCAGCCCAGAACAAAGTACGTAAAAGAGGATAAACACAGCATTTTTGTTTCTCTTCCTTTTTCTGGTTCTAGCAGATTATCCATCCACTCACCCGCTCACATGACCCAGCCTTTCCTATGCTTCCTTATCTTAACTGAACTGGGTGGCGGAAGTGATTTACATAGCCGTATTTCTTGAGAATGAAATTCCTTTTTGTATCTGAGCTCACTGATCCCCTGTTGTTCATGCTTTTGTTTCTGTGCTTTCCTCTCCTAATTCTTGCGTCTTTGCTCTAGTCGTTAGTGCAGTAATCCCTGGTAATAATCAGAAGCTTGTCTGGAAGGAGTCCTAATGCTGCTTGGCTGTGCTACCAAATGCTGCTTCCTCCAGAGCAATTTTCTTCCCATCCTCTGCATGCCTTTTTGAGGGGCAGGGGAATGACAGGACAGTGAAGTAAGGGAGACAGCAATGTCCGCTTCTCCATTCACCCAGTAGAATGAGGAAGGGATAGAACAGTGAAGTAACTCGCTCTTAATGTCCTTGGTTTTCAGTGGCACAGACTGACTCCATTCTCTAGAGCATAATGACTTTTTTCAATTTTTTTTTTTTGTAAGCACCTGTTCACTTTTAAGGTCACTACTTGAATTGAAGACTTCCCCTGTGCCCATTTGCAAGTGTTGGCCCATATTTAATTCATTTTTATTTTATGATTTATTTGGATTTGCACACCTCCCCCCCCCCGCCCCGGTAACAGATTATATTGTTGAAAGTGATAGAGTTTGTGTAGTTCTGGAAGCAATGTATTATTGTGAGGGAATGTCTTACAGCTTCTGTACTTTGATGTTTTTACAAATTGATGAGGAAAAGCACAGCGTAGGAATAGCATTTTAAGTGCTATGCATTGTCCACACACTTGGAAAGATCTAAAATGGTTTGTAATAGACTTGAGCAGAACAGATAACCAGAATAGACTCTGTATTGATACATTGATATTTTATAATTCAGAGTTGAGCCTTTTAAAGTACAGCTGCAAAGAACATTAAGGTCTACTGGTACTGTGTGTAGCAGGCAGTGATGTAGGGTTGAAGTTGTAGGTTGCAACCACAGTTTTCTGGAGTCTTAGATCCTACAATCTTTGCAAGATCAGTTGTGTTCATTGCTTTGTTAAGGAACTCCCAAGGAATGCCTGGGCTTGGCGTTGCAGAAAGTGGGCCTTGGTATTCCTTGAGGAACGGGTTCTGTTGTGAGTTAGGATGTGATCATCTCTGCTTGTTGTCAACGGAAACAACATCAAAATTGCTGTCTTTCAAATGAGATTAATTGGTATCTTTGCTGCTTGTAATCATTAAATCCTATTGTATATATTGTAAGAGTGAAGTCAATGAGAACTAAGCATGGGACACCCCTAGGCTTATAGAAAAATCCACCTTTTCGTTCTAATAAAGATAGTTACATTTTGCCTACTAAATTACTTTTCTAATTTCAGGGGGACGGCTCTCTGATTTTTCATGATTCTGTCATTCTGTGATTATCTCCTAATAGCTCTGTGTAGCTGGCATGCATGGTTGAAATACTGCATACTGTATTAGCACCAAAAAGCAATTTGCACAGGCCTCTGTCTGCTGATGTGAATGGTGGTAGAAAATCTCTTCACAGAGAAATAAAGTTTACATAGGAGGAGTGAGGGGCTTATGATGTGAAATATGTTTATTAAAATACTGCATAGACAGGCATGGCTGGCTCTTATAATCCAGAGAGTGTGATAATACTGTAAGCCAAACTAAATAAATTACTTGAGAGCATATAAAAAAGAAGTTGAATGAAACAGGTGAAGCTCTGAAGAAAGCTATCTGCAAGAAGAAATGAGGGTGTATCAGGCTTTGAAAGGAAGTAGTAGAGGCAAAGTAGCAACTAGTATATTCTGGGGCTCTCACTTGTTCAAAGCAATGATTATGTATAAAACTTAAACCAAGCATGCTGGCTAGCTTACGTAATAAAATTGGCAGACAACTTCAAGTTCTTTTATTTTCAGAAAACAGCGTTGGTGTCATACTCTTCTCTGGAGTACTGTATAGCAGCGTAAGGACTGCGTTGCAGCGTGCTGTTACATCTCTAGCAAAACATTTTTGGCCTGAATTGCACTTTCACATGGAAGCAGTAAATTTGAGATGAGAAGCAACACAATTTTCTGATGTGTATTAACAAAAGATCACAAGAGTAGAGTCATAGAATAGTTTGGGTTGGAAGGGACCTTTAAAGGTCATCTCGTCCAAGCCCCTGCAATGAGCAGGGACATCTTCAACTAGATCAGGTTGCCCAGAGCCCCGTCCAGCCTGACCTTGAATGTTTCCAGGGATGGGGCATCTACCACCTCTCTGGGCAACCTGTGCCAGTGCTTCACCACCCTCATCATAAAAAATTTCTTCCATATATCTAGTCTAAATCTACCCTCTTTTGGTTTAAAACCATTACCCCTCATCCTATCTCAACAGGCCCTGCTAAAAAGTTTGTGCCTATCTTTCTTATATGCCCCTTTTAAGTATTGTAGTTTTTGTGTGTTAGAAAAGCTGAATTTGCAATGAATATTGGCTTTATAGAAGAGGAACAGATTTACGAAATCCCTAGCAGCTGTGATGTGATCGTTCCACCCTATACTCTGTATTTTAAGCTATAAACCCTGTTCTGCATTTTTGTTTTGAACTGCTGTATGCTGTAAATATGAAACCATTTGTCCTGGTTTGGGCCAGGACGGAGCTAGTTTTGTCTTCAGCAGCTCCTGTGCTTTGGATTTAGTATGTGAAGAACGGTGATGGTGCACTGTTGTTGGTTGCTGCTAAATGACCAAGGACATTTTGCAGTTTCCCAGGTTTTGCTAATGTGCAGGTGCAAAAACCTGGGAGGGGTAGAGCCAGAATAGTTGATCCAAACTGGCCAAAGAGAGTATTCCATACCATAGACAGCATGCCCGGTATAAGTGAGGGTCGGCCGATGGGCCACTAAGCTTTTTTTTACCCTTGGTGCCTTAATCCTTAAGCTTCCCTTTGGTTTGCTTTTTGTTCCCCTATTTTTCCTTTTTTTTTTTTTTCTTTTTCTTTTCATTCGTTCGGCTGTTTGTTCCCTCGCCTGCTCTCTCTGGAACTTGCTGTTCTGGGATAGCTGGGGGGGGATACCCCTGCTCCCTGCCTGCTGCTCGGGATGGGCTGTATCGGTCGTCGGGTGGTGAGAAATTGTGTATCATTTGTTTTATATATTCTGTTATCCTTATATTTTATTATAATCATCATTATTAATATATTTTCATATTTTTTCTTTGCTGTCCTGGTGAACTGTTTTTATCTCAACCCATGAGTTTTCCTTTGTCTCCGATTCTCCTCCCCACCCCAGCAGGGAAGGGGGGGAGTGAGCAAGTGGCTGCATGGTCTTGGGTTACAATTTGGGGTTAAACCACAATAATACCATAGATGTAATGCTTGGTATAAGTGAGGGTCAGCCAGTGGGCCACTAGCCTTTAGCCCCTCTTACTTGCCTTAATCCTTAAGCTTCCCTTCAGGTTGCTTTTTGTTCCCCTGTTTTTCCTTGCTGTTCTGGGATAGCTGGGGGGGGAATATCCCTGCTCCCTGCCTGCTGCTCGGGATGGGCTGTATCGGTCGTTGGGTGGTGAGAAATTCTGTATCATTTGCTTTATATATTCTATTATCCTTATGTATTATTACTATCATTATTAATATATTTTTATATTTTTCCTTTGCTGTCCTGGTGAACTGCTTTTATCTCAGCCCACGAGTTTTCCTTTCTCTCTGATTCTCCTTCCCACCCCACCGGCGAGGTGGGGAGTGAGTGAGCGGCTTCGTGGTATTCGGTTACCATCTGGGGTTAAACCATAACACCATTTCAGCAGCTGGCAATGAGATCACACTTTATTATATTTAGACCCTTTATGTAGATGAGAAGTCCTGATGAATTATTCAAATATATATGTCTCTGCAGGGGGGAAAAAAGGTCAATTGCCCCTCAAAATACAAGGGACTGGAATTGGTGACTTGGACAGAGCTGCACAGATTCCATTAAATGACCCATCTTTACAAAGAATCACAGTAAGTCAATTGTCTTCAAACTCTGTACCTGGTATAGCAAGGTTTCGAAGCGCACTGAGTGCAGCATGTTGAACAGAGACGTCCCCGCTCTCTACGTGTTTCTCCAAAAGATCTAGAAGCTGATGTATGACTCCCAGCTGTACCATTCGTACACAGTTGCCATCTGAAGAGGCAAAACCAAGCAGGTGAAAGATAAGAAACACAATGATAGAAATTAATCATGCAAATTGAGAATTCTGAGAGTCTTTGCCTTGACTATTTTCATGTCTTGATAAGATTGAGACTCTAGCTTTTGCATTGCTTTTTACAACCTTCAACTCTCTAGAGATAAGTGGGCATCAGCCACCTGTGAACTGATGCTGAGGCACCCTCTAGTTAAAGCTTAACTTGAGAGAGCTTTCTAGGGACAGTCACTGTCAAATTCAAAACGATCTATTCTCCAGTCAATTTATTCCTCAATACTGCTTTATTTTCCGCTATATATTTGGTGGAATACTGGTGGCATTTTCCATTTCTCCACAGGATAGCTTTAATACTCCAACTTTGCTATTCTACTGGTTTAAGAGACTATTGTGAGATCAGGGATCTTATCCAGCAATGGTGAGTCTGTTTACTAGTTTTGTACTGGTGTTACTCCTTGTATTCAATCAAATAATTTGTCATTAAGTAAGCATTGAAAGAATCAGGCCTAGGTTTTTCTTACCTGTTTTGAGAAACCCACTTTCTGAAATGAGAAGTCTAATTGTGTTGCACTCATATGAAGCTAGGAAGATATGAGTTGACCTAGAGAGTTCTGATCTGTTTAATGCTGGTGGAAGAGTAGATTTGCACGTTCCAAAGAACTACCATTTTGCCCAGTACATGCTCTGCAATATTTTGTCAGTGCGTGTCTCTTTGAGAACTTGCTCTGCAGAGGTGACAGCCCTTTTGTTATCAGAAGCTACTCAGCTCACCTTGGTAGGAAATGAGAAAGTCTTCTAAAGAGCAAAAGGAAACCCTGCATACTGCGATCTGCATCCTTCCTGAAGGAAGTGTTTTGAACATGCCATTTGGCAAATATTTTTCTATATTTCATTTTATGCAGTTTATTATACCTCAAGAAGAAGCATATTTTTGACACCAGTCAACATTTCCTTATTGCTGCGCTGTTACCATGTGAATGCTGTTTGTTAAAACATGGCAAAACAGTGTGAACGCTATATAGGGAGACCACATCTTCACCTAGGGTAAACAATGATCCATAGAACTATACAGACTTCATACAAATACAGAATCTAGCCAAAAGTAGCTTTAGGCGCTTCTCGTGGTACCAACTCCATACTTAAGATGTACAGACTTCTAATTTTTGTGTGTATACCACTTTAAAATGTCTCTAGTAATTTTAACACCTTTGCTGGTTTGAATGTTATTTCCACCCCAAAGTAATAGAAACTCGTCCATGTTGCCTTTTGAACCCATGCCTACTGTTCCTTTAATCTCTGAGCATTTCAGTTTTCCCCTGTATTACTACATATGTTAAATACGAATTCATCAAATGCTTATCAAATGTAAGTGGATATTTTCATAAGAGAACTGTCAGTCTGTGAAATAGTTTGAATTCTACTCATGCAAAAATCTTTTGATATCAATTTATGCATACATCCTCTAAAGCTGATGTTTTTGCTTGTGATTCTTCAAATGTTCTCTTGCCTGGTCCTAACCTTTGGAGATCAGAGTGTATGAGGAAAATTGCCCAGTTCTCTTTAGGAGTAGGTTCTCTAGGAAAAGACCATCTCTTTGGGTCTGACAAAATTCTACAGGCGAAATACTTTGATCCTCATATAGACTAACCTTAATTGAACTTAATTTCTCTCCTCCCTCTACCTTTCAAACCGAAGAATGGCAGAGCGTTTTTTTTCTCTTGTAGTAAAGTGCGAATAGGCAGAACCCATAAGTGGTTGCCTTGCTTTGATTGTCACAGAGCTCCAAATTGGTTCTCTCTCCTATGGATTTTTGCTTGGATAGCAGCAGAATCTTCAATTTAATGGCTCATAGTTAAAGACTGATAGGAACAGCTACTTTCATAGCTGCAAAAGCTGTCTGTCATCTTTTCACTGCCTCACAAGTCATTTGATGCTGAGATCAGATTTCCATAGGATTTTTTTTCCCTTAGATTAAAGGCTGTGCATACATCAGTGGCACATACTGGGACCTGAAAGGGATTATTCACTTTTTCCACATGAAACATCTAATTGGGGTTGTGGGCGAGATGAAGAAGAGCGAGTGACAAAGCAAGCCATTCAGCTGAATAAATTGAAGATAGCCAGTTTAAAGGCACCGAGGGCATTTCTGTGGCCTTTGTAGAACCGTGATGCACAATGGCTGATTCGGAGCAAGGTGTAAGACAAGGAAGAAAGGGAGTCTAGAAAGGATGTGGGGGGCAGGTGGAGAGATGTGTGTATAATAGCTTGCTTTTAAAAAAAAAAAACCCACAACAGATGAGACTGACTAGCTAAACATTCAGACAGAAGTGAGGAAATGTTTTACGATAATTAAGCACATATTAATGCAGAAAGTTGAGCAATATTGAAAAAGCTCATTTTTATTAATAGTTTGAACCTAGTACAGTAGCTGTCAGTGAGAAAGGACAGAAAACATGGTGGGGTATCTTCTGCTGACTGATTCAGCACAGTGTGCCTTCCAGGAATCTGTTTTTAAGAGGCTCTCTGTGTTTCTCTCTGCATAGCTTTAAGGCTCCTTGCTTTCTATAATAGGAAAGTGTGAAAGATAAAATGGCTTATTTTGAGATTTATTTCCCCCCCCGATGTATCTGAGTAACCCTCCCTTCCTAAAAGTGACTTAAAACCTAAACCATCAATAACTGTGTTATTTTTTTATATTTCTAACAAATGTATTTGCCATGAAACATTTCCAGAGTCTCCCCTCTAATAATGTGTGATTTAGGCAAAAAAAGTGCAAAAGCTTGCATACCTGACCACCCCATTTTTCACAAATGTGTCCCTCAAACTACTTCAGTATGATTAACATCTGTAACTTAAAGGTATGCAAGTGTCCAGTCTGCAGAAAAGCAAGAATATTACTGTTTCAGAGCCAGGGAGCAATGAAATCTAATAGTGTTGCTTTTCTCTCCACTCACAAACAGTGACTTTCCATCTTTGAAGGGTAGAGAATAACCACCCTTACCATTTTTTGTAAAATTAGCAATAGCTGTTGCTGCTGTCTCTGTAGCTGCATGTGTTTGGATGTGATGCAAGTACCAACATTCTGGGAGATGATGCCATGTCCCTTTGCAAAAAACTTCTGCATGTTCTTCTCTGTGGCATGATAAATAGAGAGAACATCTTGTGTCTGTTTATAATTAGCCCCGAAGTGAACTGTTCTGTCTTTGCGGAGATTTGAATCAATGACGACTTAAAGATTGGTGTTATAGTTAATTATTTAAGACCTTTAAATTGTTGGTTGCTTTCAGATTGGTGGTGGTGGGATGCAGTTTAAGTGTCCAGTTCTTGATGTTTTATTCTTTAATCTGTATTGCCCAAAACACGACATAGCAGGGCCACCTAAACTAAGTTGCTGTTAGGTCTTCAGCCTTTTTGTGTTGTTCCTGAAATCAGCTTAAAGACTTAGTGAAAAATGTAGGTCAGCAATGTGTGTAGTCTGTTCCTAATAGATGCAGAACTTACATTACAGGAAAGTTCTTACATTTCATTTGTTAATTGAAATGTTTGAAGTATGTACCCAGATTTGGAATAGTGAATGAGGAGACATGAGTAGTTCAATACCGTGTGAACTTAATCTGATTATTAGCTTTAAACTTAAAACTGACTCTGAGGCTAGCTTTGAAAGTAAAGTTACAGAAGCAGGGTGTAACCACAGGTACAGCTACAGTGGCCTGCAGTTCTTGTGCTTGTGTTTGCGTTCTGCGCAGGAGCAGTCACAGTGGTATTAGATGACTTGTGGCAACATATGTATATGCTGGAAGGGAAGCATGGCAACGTGAGCACTAGGCTCCTATAAAAAGTGAAAGTGTGGTGTCTGAGAAGAGTTCCCCTAAGGATTATGAAACAGGTTGCAGATGTGTCCCTGTTAAGGAAATGAAAGCAACAGAGCAGATGGCAACTGCTAAGGGGACTTTTTGATGTTGTTTCTTTATGTATCTGGACTGCCAGTATTCCCTTTTTTACCTCCAAGAAGCAGAGAGACAATGAGATCTGATGCAGCCTTCACAATGCATGTATCTTCAGCTTGTGAACTACCCTGGAGCCTCAGCAGGATCTCGGACAGCACCTCTTGCACGCCTGCTTCCACCAACTGCACTTTCAGAGCATCTGTAGAGATCACAGTAAAAGCACACAAAAAGCTCCTTGGGCCTTTGAAGTGTTTCAAACTAGGAAGCTAAATCCTTGAACTTTAGCCAGTCCTTTCAGGTGCAGTCACTTTTTTGGTTTTGTTTGTAACAGACATTCTGGTGCTAGGATGCTGTCAAGGCAGAATGAGCAAAGCTTCTGCATTGATCTTTGACATTTCTTGTACTGCCAGTCATGAGTTTTCATTTCTTTAAAATCTATATCAGGTATCTAGATATTTTTCGTGGATTCTTG
Organism: Phoenicopterus ruber ruber; assembly: GCA_009819775.1. Lineage (NCBI taxonomy): Eukaryota > Metazoa > Chordata > Aves > Phoenicopteriformes > Phoenicopteridae > Phoenicopterus > Phoenicopterus ruber. The sequence continues at coordinate 12,473,494 of CM020221.1, read as the reverse complement.
TTGGTGCTCATTACACCACTGCTTAGAGCAGACATCTATTATATTTGGCTGTCGTTTTTTTTATAAAAAACAATCTGTCTAGTCTGCTTTCCTGTTACACACTGTGGAGAATGAGTTTGAATCTGCTATCTTATGGATCCACCAAAATAGAGTGGAATGTTACACTCTCCCTCCTTTCTGTGTTGCCTCACCTATTAAGCTTCAAAGTCTTGCTTAGGCCAGGATTTCAAATATCCATGTGGCTTATTTCCACAGAAGAGATTGTTGGTTCCGTTAGTAGGATCCCATGGCAAACTCAGAACCCAGAACTCAAGCTAAGTGCCAGTACCCTGTCTCCCTTCATTCCCCCAAGCGGAAAGGAGCCGTACCATTTTCTGCAAGGGCTTGCAGGATCTCAAAGACAATTTCTAACCTCTCATGGTTCTCTGCTCTTCTCAGTTGTTTCACCAGCTGCTCGGCAACCTTTGTCTTGCTTAGAGCTTCCCTGGCTGTATCTGTGTATATAATAAAGTCAGGATTTTGAATTTTCTTTATCTGATTAAATGTTAAAAGCGTATCTCCCTATAATCTGAAGTGATTAGGCACTACTTTGGTTTTGAATGCTTTTTCTGTTTTTATAGATGTTTCTGTCCCTTTGGACAGCATTGAGACAGCAAAACTCTACTCCATCCATTCTCCCCCCTGCTTCTTTCTTTATTTTTGTGTAATTCCTGTAGCTATGACCTTATAGCTGCCAAATTAATCCTGGCTTAATTCCACTGACTCTTATAAATCCATCAGTAGTATGATTATTTAATATATCAAATTGGCACATGCCAGTTTGCTGTAGCAGTATATTTTCTGGCTTGGTTAGATGGTTCTGGACTTGCTGGGACGCTGAACATCTACAAGATGTATGTTAACAAAGATCAAATTTTTTTAAAGCTTGCTGCTGTCTGACATAGAACACATTTGAATGGAACATGGTATTAAGTAATGTAAGATATCTATAAAGGACAGACCTTGCTAGAGGATGACATGTCAGCGTGATACCATACCCCCTTCCCTGCCTCTCCCCCTGAATGCAGGAAGCAGTAGATCAAATTGTAGTCAGAGCATATACAAAGTGTGTTAATATTTCTACTTGGTCTTTTTCTTCTATCACTGCTTACAACTTGTGTAAAGTAGGGCAGATGTATTTTAAATCAGTGGAGATGCCTTTGGTTTGAATTGTGTAAATGAAAAGGGAAGCTGTTTCATTAAAGTATATAAACTTAATTATTAAATAGAAATAAATTTTTAATAAATGAGTATTTAATGTATCATATCTGAAGTAGTTGAAACTGTCAATTTACCGCATGAAGTTATGCCCTCTATACTTTTTTCTGGGTCAAAAGCTGTCTATTAAATCTTAATTGGTTTAATATAGTACTAGCAATTGTTGGTACTCCAGGAAAGAGTAGTTAGTTCTCCAATACAGACACTGTAGCCAGTCCCTGATTAGGTATCACTAGTGTTTAAAAAACAAAACCCAAACCAATCAAACAAAAAAACCCCAAACCACAAAAAACAAAACACAAAACCAAAGACCCCAATCCCCTCAAGTAACCCAACAAAAATAAATCTCCACAAAAACCCCCAAAACCAAAACAAAGCCCCCCCAAACCTGTGGGTGTTCTGCATGTACATGGAAAGGCAGTGACAGTGTGAAGATGATGTTTTGCTCCAAGATAGAAAAAACATTTACTTACCAAGATCTGCAAGATTGCATAAGGCCAATAGATCAACATGGACAAGTGGTTCACTCTCTGCATAGTCGGTTAGTATTCGGACTAGTGATGTGATTACTCCTACCTTCACCAGCTCTTCCTGAAGATCCCCTGGTAATGGTAAGCATAGAAATTAAAGGTGATTAAATACGAGACAATTAAATCAGTAAAAAGGGTCCAACTGAGATGCTTTGCAGCAAGATAATCTGGTTCTTTCTCACACTGTTAGAATTTGTACAGCTTTTGTGCTGTGGGTTCAGGCTAATGAGTGTGTTTGGGAAACGCAGATTCAGGACAGTTTTGCTAAGCGTCCTGGTTCTACTTTGACTTGCGGAATTAAGCCACTGTAAAAATGTATAAGGGTAATTGCATGAGCATCTCTACTACTAGTGCAGCTTCTAAAGCGAGTTCTGATGGACTTTATCTCTTGGTATGTATCTGAAAATTGAGTGAGGAACAGACAGTTGGTTTATTTCTCTCAGGGAATGGGAATCTCTGCGTTATTATCCTATGGCTTCTTTTGTTCTGAAGGGCAGGGAGATGGAAGGGACTGGAAACCCAAGATAAAGCACAGTCTAGTGACGACTCTGCTTTCAGGGATCAACAGTGTTCTGACTCTTATAACAAATGTCTGTATAACTGCTTTTTTGCATGTTAGAATAATGATTCTTTTTTGTTTCTTAAAAAAAAAAAAACCACTTTTGTACAAGACACTTTACTAATACCTGGGTATTGTAAGATACCACTGGGAGACAGAGTGCTTTAAAGTTCATCTAAGGGGATCATCCTCTTCCAGTTTTTTGAATGTTAGTTGCTCAGCATGTAGGGAGTCTTGGAGTGCTTGAATTCAAAGTATCTTTGGAATTTTTATAGGCTGAGTAAGGTTCTCAAGCAAGTGTAAATTTGTGTGACTTAAGGGAATTCAACAAAGTACAGTAAGTAAAAACTAATTTGGTCCTGGTTCTAGTATACTGACTACAGTTGTCTCCATTCACCATGCAGAATTGCTGAGGAAAACACTGGTAACTTTTCTTTTTGTAGTTTGTCTTGTAACAAATGAAAGCTTAATATCTAAAATGATTTTGAGAATGCCAAGAACTATGAAATGGAAGTGATGGTTGCTTAACAGTACGATGACATTGCTTTTGCAGTGTGTTAGTAATAGAAATTATTAAAGCATGTGTCTTAGTCACGGTCCTCTTGTCAAATCTATGCTGGGCCTGTGTGCTGACAGAAGCGAAGCAGATTTGCAGTATGGCCATATGCTGTAGTAATGCTGGTGTGCGGTAGTTGCATAAGCCTTGCATATAATCCACGGGGAAGGGGTTTTTAAACTATTATGTGGCATTCCTTGGCAAATACATCTAATTTGCAGGGGGCTAGTAGAATCTATACCAGGTACCTGTTATGCTTGGATTTCATAGGAACAGTGCAGGGAGGCAAACCCAATAGCTTTCTAGATAAACCTACATAGGTCCACGCTAGAAAGATAGGAGAAGGTAGATTGAAGGCAGAGGGAAATGGATAGAAGATACTGGGTGAAAAGTTCCGTGTTACCTCTGGTATGCAATAAATATTTTTGGTTGGTCTGGGAATTAAAGGTAAAAGAAAAATCTTAAACTATTGGGGCAAGTAAATGGAAAGGGTTTAATTTGTGAGACCAGCAGGCAAGCTAGTGTACTGGCTTTATGAAAAAATCCGGAGCACAAAGATGTCCTGTTTGCAAGGAATGGTCCTTGGAGAAGACCATTCCTTGCATAGATAGATATCTCAGTATTTTTTATTTTTTAGAGAATCTTTTTTCTGACACATTTCTTATTTAAGTTCTTTGCTTTATAGACGCCGTTATTACTTTGGAAGACAACAAAGTCATTCAGTATTTGGGCCCAAGGCAGTTCTACAAAATTGATTAAGATATGTATGAGGCTCTGCTACTCTTGTAGTGGCAGAGCAGTTCTGACAAAGATATGTCACCTTGAAGTCAAAAATATAGCGGGAAACCCAGAGTTTAGGAGGTGTTTGGGATGCATTCAGCCTGGTGTCTGTGAGCTGTGTGAATTGTATATCTAACCGGAGGCTGAAGTGCATTGTGTGCTCAGGTCTCATAAAATTATGAGTTACAGGTTACAATGACTTATAAAATAATGCCTTACAGCTAGGGAAAATAGGATTCTCTCAAGTCGATACTTACGATTATCGTAACAGATACGGCCAATAGCTCTCCCAGCATGAAGCAACATTTCTTGGTCCGTGCTCTCCAGCAAAGGTATCAAAGTTAGAACCAAATCTGCTTCAATACATGGTTTCTTCATTTCCTCTGTGTAGGTAAAGGAGAGGGACTTGTGTTTTTTTGCTATGTTGAAATAAAACAATTGCAACTGCAAGACTAACGGCTGGTAGCCATGAAACAAAACTCAAGAGTGGAAACATGCAGCCAGTGTGCTGTAATATGCCTTGTTAGTAACACTTCAGTACAACATACCATTCTTGGCTATCTCTGAAAGCACCTGGGCTGCTTTTACTGCACATCGTGGATTGCCCTTCAGGATTTTTGCCAAAGTTAGGAAGATCCCACTCTCTCCGAGTAGGCTGAAGGATCTCTGCTCTGTAATGATAAGAGTGTTAACAATACGTGCAGTAGGTTTGCAACTGTTTGTTTATATGTTGCTTCATTTCCTAGAGTTCTGAGTGGATATCTGTGGGATCCAAGGTTCTAATTTAACAAGATACTTAAAGGCTGGCTCAGCCTAAATATATAGGAGCAGTCATCTGCTTGAATTGCAGCAAGTGTAGTTCCAGCTGATTATTCTGCTTCATATTGAATTGAAGCACAGGTGGCAAAGCAAAGAGGAAAGCAGTTTCATCTTCTCTGACTATAAAAGACTGCTTGCATAAGGCATGGGAAGTCAGAGATTAAGATTCTATTCCTGAGGTATGACCTAGCAATTAATTTTGTAGGTAGGCACAACATCTTTTATTAGACTAGCAATTAGAACAGTCAATTCCCTTAGCCTTTTTTCGTCAAAAATACGGCTAATTGTCCTTAAGATAGTAAGTCACCATCTGCCAGGAGATTAAAATAAATGCAGGCTTATGTCATTTCAGGAGAATGTGCAGAGACCTTAAAGACTTCCTTATAAGGAGGCTATGAACTACTTTTTAAATTCCTGACCTGATAGGATCACCCCAATTTAATCCTAGGAGTTTGTTTTGTAGTAAATAGAATATTAAATTTGGAATTTCTCTGCAGCTTCAGGTGTTTTAGTGACCAGTAGCTTTGTCTAGTCACAGATAGATTTGCAAGTATACAAAGAGAAAGGAAAACAACAAAACAGGCTGAGGACAGCTCTAGTTCCAGCAGCAATCACTTCTTGTAATACAGATTATCACAGTAGCTGAAAACCTCCAGTGAAAGCTTTTGGATTGTGCAAATGGTTAAATAGTGATCTGGAATGATACTTAGCTGTCTTCAGTAAGAGCCAGGAGAATCCCATTCAGACTTGCAAGGATCTGATCTTCAGCCTCTGTGTCATCTCCACAGAGCCCAAGGTACTCCAGGTGCTGACTCAGGGTTTCTGAACAGAATGGGATGGAAAAGTGTGGTGAGTCGGCATGGAAAATATTTTGAGTTTTTTCTGGTATGTCTTTTCAGTGACAATGGCTGACCATAAGATCATCTCCTGAAGGGTCTAGATCTAACTATGCTTATTAAATAACTCATTTAACCCAAGAGCATGGGAGTAAAGGCATGGTCCACTTCTCAGACAGCATGTAGCTCTTGTGCAGGTGTAAATATGCAGAGATAAATTCTATCTGGAAAAAGAAATTAACACATGGTAACTGTGGCAGAGTTTGAGGTAGGGAGGAGAGAGGAATAATTAGAGAACCCAAATCAAGCCTGTCATTAGTACTTGCAGTTCAACTAACCGTATATCCACTCTGATAGTGGCCAGTAGCAGGTACTGAAAGAATGCAAGAATGAAACAGACAGGGTGATATACTTCTCCCTTAGTTTCTGGCAACTTTGGCTTTTAGAAACATACCTAGTACTTACATCAATGTATTTAATAGATTTTGATGGACTTCTATTCCATGAATTTGTTTGATTACCTATTTAAGATAATTCGTACTTTTTAGCTGCACAGTACACTGTGACATTAAGTTCCACAGTTTCACTGTTTTAAGAGGAAGATACTTACCTTTGTTTTAAAATATCTACCAAAAAGCTCAAAGCTAGTGGCCTTTGAGTTTCTGTAATAAGAGAAATGAATGGTTCCTCACTGTTTGCCTTTCCCATGCTTGTCATGATTAGATGGATTTTTATTATATCCCTCCTTTATAATTCTTCTGGCAATTCATTTAATATTTCCTCGACAGAAGCTTTGATAACTTGCCTCAATCTTTTTCCAGTTCACTTTTATTCTTTTTTTAAGTGAGAAGCTGGAATTTAAAAGTGTTTTCAAGATATAGGTGGACTCGGATTAAGACAAAGATTGTAATGTTTTGTTTTCTACTCTTTTAATCCTTTGTCTGTTTGAGAATGTGTTTTGTGCAGCTATTCAAAATGATTCAGTCTCTTCTGGGCAAGGGAGTCAATTTAGACCCCATAATTATTCATAACTAGGCCACCTTTTCTCCATGTATGTTGTTCTGCATTTACAGACATTGAACTTGATGTGCCTCCTTTAGCATCCTGTACGCCCTGGGATAGACTTTTCTGCAACTCTCCACAGTTGGTTTTAATTTTGAGTACTCCACATAATCCAAAACCTCTTTGCCATTCTGCTATTTCTAGATCGTTTATGAATATATTGAATGACACAGGTTCCAGCAAAGGTAACCTCTAATAATTATGGCTCTCTATTGTGAAAACAGTCTGTATTCTGCCCTTCAGACTTAATCAAATAGCCTCCTCTCATATCCCAAGATAGCTTAGATGATAAACCTTATTGAAAAGTTTGTAGAAATTGAAATGCATTGTTAACAGTATCTCCTTTATTCACCTTCTTGCCAGCTCCTTAATATGTTTAAAGAGAGAGAGGTTGAGCATTACTTACCTCCACAGAAGTTTCATAGACTCTCTCCTTTTTTTATTGTATGTGTTTAGTAATTCTGTGCTTTACTATAATCCTACAATTTACCTATGCAGAGATCAGATTTCTGTACTTTAATTTCATGCATTCCTTGCAACTGTTTTTGTAAACTCATGTCATTCCTACTGCTTTCTACCTTATATGTAAGGTGTTACCAAAACTGTAGTAAAATAGCATTTCTACAATACAAACTATTTCATTGAAAAAGATGAGTCATGAGTCTTGGCCTAGAAATTCTTCAGCTGAGGATTAGTAGTTCATCATTTATTTTTGTTGTTTGATGGTTTTTTCTTTCCTTAATGTGTCCATTAGTTAATGTGAGATTGTTTTTTGGTTTTTTTTTGTTTGTTTGTTTGTTTTTAATTAGAATGCATGAATTTAGTGCATACAGGAATTTACTTCAGAGAAACCAGAAGTGTCTTGAGGTCTTCTGAAGAGAGGATGAATTAAAGGGAGGGGAGGTAGAGCATCATTAAAGGCTGTTACTGTCCGTTGAGAAGAAAAATTCTTTGGCTTAAAAAATTAAAGACAGTTATTTAAGAAAAATGACAATTTTGGTTTTGTGCTTTAAACAAGGTGCTGTCTTTAGAAAAATGGCTGAATTCATCAGGTTAAAAATCTATATGGAGAAACATCAATATTTTTTATTCTGAGTAAGCAACTGAGGCTTTATGTATTGATGTCTCTTGGAAAGCCTTTGTAGTTGAAAGTAACTATGTGTTTGTCTTTTTGTGACCTCTTCAAAATCATGTGCTAAGGGCAACACAACATGTTTTTAAAGAAAGATGACTTTGGATTTGTTGCCTTTTTATTAATGAAAACAGGCTGAAAACTCCTGGAATAGATAGATGTACAGCAAGGATGATTTCCTTTGACTTGCTTTAAAAAAATTAACATTGATCACTGGTTTCCATTTCTGTCCAGTTCTCCTGCCGCAGTTTGAATAAATGATTTTGTATGAATGAAGTACATGTAGAATATAATTTTCTTACCAAGAAAAAAAAAAAAAAAAAATCACCTGGGCAACCTGACAGTTGAACCAGCTTTGATCTTAAGCTAGATCTAGTGGGAGTGGGCAGAAGGCTACAACTGCTGATAGAGCAACATGAAATAAATTAGGAGCCTGTGAGAATGAATTATCTACCGAAATCTGACTTCATCCTTATCAAGATCCAAAATGTGTTGGCATGAGGTAATGTGTTTAACTTCTAGTACTCTATCCTCTAATTAGAGCAATAGTGATACTTGCAACTACATTTCTAATACAGTTAGGATATGTAGAAAGATGAAAAGGAGACCAGATCTCTTTAAGTTGGAGGAGGTTGTTTTACAAATAGCAGGGAACAGTCTACATTACTGGTCACTCGTTAGGCTGGTATAGTGGTAATTAGAAATCCAGGTGCTTTGTTATTTCTCCAGGGGACAGATCAGTAGAATAACACCATATGTATGATGACGAATTCCTTGAAAAATATCCCTCTGGTTACAGTCTGTAGTTTGTGAAATTAGTACTTTAAGCAGCAGAATTGACCAAGTAGCTGACTACAGAGCTATTTTTATAAAAGTCTTGCAGAAGGCAGTATTTAACTGTAACAGTCTTAAAATACTGAACCCTTCTCTCAGATACTCAGAATTTTATCATGCATGTTATTTATAAAAACTTGATTAATTTAATCAACATGGGACTGATTCCTCAACACTCATTGTCTTTAAGTCCATGCTTCTGAAATGGAATTGAAGCAGACACTGTAAGACAGTTATTTTTGCGGAGAGGCAGTAATAACGGCACCCATACAGATTATGACTAAAATTGGCCAGAAAAGGGTATTTCTGTCTTGTGGAAAATTCTGGGTTGTTGACATTTTGTTTCATCCCATGCTGGAAGAGAATGTTGACATGGTGAAACTTCAGGCAAAACAGAACAATTTGTTTCGGTGGGTTTTTTTTTTTTGCAAATGTGTTTCCTCCCCGGCCGTGGCTGCCTGGCGCGCTGGCCTGCTGCCCGGCCGGCTGGCTGGCAGGCTGGAGAGAAGCCAGCCAGGCTGGCCAGCTGGTCTGGCAGCGGGGAGTGCCTGCCCACCTGGCTTCTGAGGAGGGTTTTAGCAGAATAAACATGTTCTCAAGGAATATTTTTTTCATTCTCTTGAATCAGCGTTTTTATGAGAGTATTGTTGATCAGCTTTAGTAATTCACTGTAGAAGCGAGGGAAATGGACTTGGGCTCTGGTCTGGAAAGCCCTAATTTTACTTTCTCACTGATTACCTGCAGGATCTGAATTTAGAAATCTCTGGAGATTGAAGTACAAAAGGCTTTTTTACTGAGCTGAAGGGCTGAATTATTAATTCATGCATAAGTCTGTACACAAGCTGCAGTAGTGGAGGCATAGGAAGCAGACTTTTGCTGTGGGAGTTGGTTTTTGATCATCCTAATGAGAGCAGAAACAATAATGCAGAAAACATGCTGCACCACAGAGATTTCATCTGGCTTCTGCAGTGGGGAAAGAGCTGTGAGGTGTGAGCTCTTCGGATCCCTTGGACCGTCACTGTGTCAATTCCCAGCACAAGTTTTGACCTATGAAGCTCTGGGGGAGTGAGAAAGAAGGAATCCCACACATCTCTCTATTTTTTCAGTGATTGATTATACCCTCCCTAAACCAGTAATGCCTTATCTGATTTTTTTCCTCATTTTATAGCCTTTCGCATGTGTAGGAACTATTTTCTATTTTTTCCTAGAGGAAATATAGACGCTATCTTGCAATACGAAATGCTACATTTGGTATCGTTGATTACTGTGTGGATCCTGAGCAGTGTGAAGTCAGTATGATCCAATTTGTTTGAGGGCTTGAAACAACTTACTCCAGTCGACTGCCTAGCCTTGTGTGTCTACTGCTGCCTCTTCCTCCAGTAATTTCACATACTAAACTTATTCTTCTGCCACTTACCTTTAGTATGCTTTAGAAGATTATTTCATGGACTTTGATTATTATCATTATTCAAAGCTGGAAAACAAGTTAATGTGTTTTTTCCAGAACATAAAGATGTGGTAATTGTTTGCAATAGAGGTCCATTTAGCTCGGCGTAATGTCTCTGGTAATAGATGATTAAAGAACAGTAAAAGAAGACCATACGTAACCTTTCTCTGGTATACTTTCTCAACTTTTAGTAATCAACTCCTTAGGGATTTTCTTTGCTGGAATTTTTGTCCTGTTTAATTGCATTTACATTCATGAAAGTATGTATTTTGAACTTGTTTGTAGTTTAGCTTCCAGAACATAGACTGGTGACGAGTTCCACAAAGTAACTTTGGATTGAGAGAGAAAATAACTCACTCTTGTTTCCTCTTGTTGAAATCATCATCTGGCCTTCTCTTGGCTTTGATTTTCTGAAAATGTACTGTATCACCAGGGCAGGGAACGCAAGTCTCTATTAAACGCATCCTGTGTAACAGCTGAGGGATAAGAGTCCATGTTGATAAACTGCTAGAGTTCTGCAGGTCAAGAGTAGTTGGAAGGCATAAGAAGAGTCCTGAAGAAACTAAAATTTCAAGTCAAAATACTAGAAAATAGCTGTTGAGTCTGTCTAGCAATATAATAAAAAAAAAAAAATTGACCTACATTCTTATTTACGTGGCTGCCTGCAAAATCATGTAGGTGTAAGCCTCTATTTTCTCACAGTATTTTTTACTGCTCTTCCCCAAAATAACAAAAATAATTCCTGGTCCATGGCATCTCCCATATAAACCTATGGTAACAAATGTGCCTGCGTGCTGAGCAGAAGAATTGGTAATAGAAGTATGGCTCCAGGTCTCCTCGTCTATGAATGTGATATTATATTTACTTCATAATGAAACATAAAAAAGGTGTAAATTGGAGATGGAGAAATCTAGAAGGGCTGGTAAGTGTATGTGTGTTAAGAGCAAATAAAGCCTATAAGGTCAAATACTTGCATTCCTGCTGACTGTGAATGGTGCAGCTATATGATTATAGCAGTTTTGCTGTAACCAAGGGAAGCAAAAGCTGCTGCTTTTGACTTCAGTGGCCCTACCAGGGAAGGGAGGAGAAAGGTGCAATTCAATTTGAAGAAAGGTTTTTGAATTTCTCCAGTAGTGAATTATTATGTTGTATCTCTGGAAAGGCATGCAACTGTCTTGGGACTGGGGTGACATATATTCTTTCCAATAGAACTATCTTATCTTGGTGCATGAAGTAAAGTATTGGAGGAACAGATCCTCCATCTCTTCAGACTTTCAAACCTGTGGCAGGAAAATTGTCCTATAAATCAGATAAGCTATTATCTATGTCTTCATGAAAAGCCACTTATGGCCATGTTAAAAGATATGTTTTGTGTCTTTCTCACTGCACTCAAGGGTAATGAGATGTAGGAGAAATATCATTAGATTAAAAAGGAGCTGGGGAGAGAATTTAAAGCCAATATCCTAAGGATGTTAGGGGTATCATTATGAACAACTCCTCACCTGACATTTTTTACTCTTGTTTTTCTATAAGGTGTTTTAGATTACTCGTGTCTATTCTGTAGCCATAAAGAATTCACAATAAAAGCAAATTTTAGGGATTCCTGTGAGGTTTTTAAAATTTTCTGCATGGAATTACTTGACAGAAAATGTGGACAAAAAATGAGTTCTGCTTTGTGGACACATCTGCTTTATTAAAATTAGAAAAGGGAGAAGAAATATTTTGAAACACTTTTGAAATCTTGAGACAGCATTTTAATTTGCAGTTCTCTTGGTGGATGTTCACTGGAATGTCCTTGGTTTAATTAAGCTGAACTGAGCTTAAGGCTTGATCCAGTGTGTATGGCAGGATGGAGTTGAAATCTAAGATGTTGTTTGGAATGGCACCTGACACTACCCTAAATTGATTCAGTCCGGGCAGTCCTGTAGTTTACGATCATGTGGGCATATATAGCCTTTGTATCTTTCTTGCCCCTGCATCCCTCAGCAACCCTCTTCAAGGAGGAAAGGAGTAGGAATGGATGGCTAGTATAGGTTGTCCTGGAAGGCTGGAGCCATGTCATTATCTGGGAATTGGAGTCTCTCCTTCTGCCCCTTCTCAGAATCTGAAAAGGGCCGTATTTTCCATGATATTCTTTTTTCCTGGTATAGACTTTGTAAATATTCTCAGTGTTAATGGCCAAATATGTACAGTTTCTAAGCATGCTTTAAAGATCAGTGTTGCCAAGAACTGGAAAATAGAGGAAATCCCACTGTGTTGTCTGCAAAGACTAGCCTTTGCCCATTGCTCTTGCAGCCTTTCTGGATTGCATCGACCCATCCCGAACTCTTTAGAGCATTGTTCAGTGTCTGTGATCCTGTGGGATGCACCTTTGAACATTTTACTGTTCAAAGAACATGAGAATGCAGTGGGTTTTTAAGGAGATTTTTACTGTTTAGCCTGAGCTGCAGGTTGAAAGGATGAAGAAAACAGGAATTTAAGCCCGACTGGCTAGTACTTACATTAATGTTCTCTATTAATTGCAAGAATTTAAGAAAACTTTCTATAATCCATGTCTAAAATTTTCTTAATTGTCATAGATCAGCCAGGACAGCCACAAATACTCTTCAACATGCTTCGCGTGATCAGAAGATGATATTTGCAGAAAACTAAGAGAGAAATTCAGGCTCAGAGGAGGCGGCCTTGGTAAAAGGGGATACTGACATTCCTTGTAGTAACACAAATTGATACATTGTCACTGTGAGAAAAATGGCAGTTGATGGTGAACTGGAGATTGATTGGGAGGGGGAAAACAACTTTTTTTTTTGGCAAATTTATTCTTGGATAATTGAATTCCAGCGAGGAGGGAATAGCGTGTGTGGGGAAAGCTAGGGGTGGAAAGCAGATCCTCCTGGCCTGTGGCTGATGCTGTGCCCTGTGGAGTCAACAGGAAAAATGGCTGCAGAACCCCGACTGAAAACAGTTAAGAGGAAAAATATGATTATCCTAGGATAACCTAAAACAGGTCAGTGAGATAAGTCGGAAGAAAGCCAGCTGAGTGCAGTCAGGGAGAGCATATGTGCTAAAGAGATGACCCATGGCATGAAAAGCTGCTTAATCGTATTCTGCTGAACTTATTCCTTTTTTGAGGGATAGAGAATAGGAATAAAATTCACTTTAGTGTAAAGGAATCAAAATGTTGTAAACTTGTACACAAGTATGCACCTTTCTACGTGCCTGATAATTTAACTGTGACACTTAGTGCTTACGGAATAGGTGTGTTTGACATATGCCAGCTTTGTAGGCTAATGCTGAGCCTGAGCTCCCAGAGGCTCTAATTCCTTACGCAAGGTAAGGGGAACACCAGCTTTCGGGTTTAGAAGTCAGACTTGTAGGAATACCAACAAATGTACTATGCTCAAAAGCAATGAATAATGCACCTAAAAATTACTTTCTCCATGAACAACAATTTGTGTTTGGGTCATATTTTCAGGTTTTTCCTCTGTAAACAAGAGATCGGCAAACTTGCTGGTTTAAATCAAAGTTCAGCTTTTTCCATAGTTGTTTAGTTCCAGGAGGTGTCGATTTCAGCAAGTATTGTGAAACATACAGGTAAATTGTCAGAGCTGGCAAAGCTACATGCTGACTACCACAATGTGAGCAGATAAGTAATTGGACGAATTGTGACAGCTGGGTATAAATTGACGGACTTCATTTATGGAAATGAGTGAAATCCCTCTGTCTTGCTTGCTCACTGGAGATCTAGTTTTCTGCATTTGCTATGAGTGACGTTGGTCTCTAAGGCTACCTTGAAGGATATCTTTTATATGATGGGCTTGCTATTTGCTCACATTCTGTAGTTTACAGCACAAAGTGAATTAAAGGAACCCTCCCCTTTGGTCATTATGTGTGTATGGGAACTAGGCCATAGTCTCAGCCAAATAGCATTCAGTCTAATTTCCCTGGCTACCTAAATTTAGCTTGAAGAGCTGTCAGTGGAGGAAAAACCAATTAGACTCCACAGCAGAGAAAACACTAATTTCCTTTGGCTGACAACTCCTACAAGGGTTTTTTCAGCCAAGAAAAGAACAGCTGTGAAAAAAATAAGCCTTTGTGCTGATATCAAAGCATCAGCCCAGTCTTCAACTATCCCTGCTAAACAGTCTGCTGGGAGCGTAGGTGGATGTTAGAGACTATAGACAGTGACAATAAAGCTGGCGGTGTCCAGACCCCAGCATGTGTTGTCATAAGAAAAGATGTTGACAGGTGCTGGAGGCAGACCGCAGAATGGTAGGCTGGACAGCTAGGAAGATGTGCCATCCCTGACTTCCAGCTGTCTGCTGCCTCCGCAGTGAAGAGGAGAAGTCTCATCCCTGGCCATGGCAGTGCATGTAACCCGGTTCTCCACGGGGACTTGTTGCAAAGCCATCTGGTTGGCTGTAGATGTTTTGGTTGGTGTATAGGTATTGCTGGAGCATGGCGATACACAACTGAAGCCAGAATATGTGTCTGCAATGAAGAGAGCGTCACCAGGTAGAGTCTAGAGAATAGGACTGGCTGCACTGGGAGACCCAGCTATGTGGCATGGCTGATGGAGCAAGGAGGCCCCACCAGGGAGCCCCATAGCGTAGGAGCTACACGGACAGATGGCAAGTAATGAGGCAAATGCAATTAGTGGCTTTTTGTGCCTGGACTCCACCTAAATAGGCACAGCACAAAGGTCCCACAGTCCAGACTAAAACTCCTGAATTTCTAGGGTTTAATTAATGATTGTTGGCTGTGCAAGGAAACTCAGGCCTCAGCATTTGTCTGTTCCACTTGTGTGTGACAAATGCTGTTTGAGATAGGTGTATCGTGTAGATTTAGGAGGCTCTAGTACAAAGCTATGTTGTCAGACTTGAAAGGACATTCCTTTCTCCTTTGCGTCTCTGGTACAATGCAAAAAAAAAAAATATTATTTCTGTAATTCTCAAAAGGACAGAGCTTTTGTCTGCAACTCATCCCCCACCTACACCTGTCTTGTCCTTGCTGATTGCTTGTATGACTCCACCCAAGATCTGGAAAAAGCCATTGAGAGAGGAGGATCTTGTCCGCACTGGTGAGGAAGATAAGGGTGTCACATGATCTACAGTGCCGTTCGTGAGGCTCCTTATTAATCTCGGAGGTTTCCAGAATAAAGCAGACTGTAGTGGGAACATGTATAAATTCTGGCAGTTGTCTGTGGGCACTGTCTGAAGCTTTTGTAGTGCTCAGTATTTTAGCGTCAATCCTGATGTGTGACCTGTTTTGTAACTTCATAGGGATGTGAAGAAGATCCTTGGAAGATAGCCTCAAAGTTGATTGCATAATGGACGTGCTAGGAATATTTTTTTCCTACTTAGTGGGAGTGTGCGTTTGGCTATTTTTATGCAGAATAAGATACTTTATACTGAAAAAAGGATCATTCTGAGGTCTGACACACATTTTAAAAATTATGGCCTTGCAAGATCTGTCAGTGCTTAATATAAGTAACATATTTCTGTAGTGTATGACCTATATTTTAGAGCTCTGCTTCAAAACCTGATTTGCTCAGCAGAATCTGCTTATTGGTACATCACTTTATCGATACCTATAATGCGTTACTTTTGTGCTTGTTCCCGGTGGAGCAAGAAGGATCAGATTTTGAAGGTATGTACACAGGCACAGGTGTCCTAACGCTTTTCAAAATTCGATTTTGGGTACATTTTGTTTGTTTCTTTTAGCTTAATTATGCTGACCTAGTGCTACCTGTGCTGTATGAATAGATTTGAGCTCTGCTGTACAAGTGGGTTGGCGCTGCCTGGGCATTGAAGGGAGGACTGGAATGCAGCCTGAGCTCTGCAGAGGACTTCCTTCTGGGACTTCCCAGTAGCTGTTCGCTGCTGCCAATGTAAAAGGGTGATTATATCAAACAATACTGTTTGAAAGGGAGCAGGCTTATATAGATTGACATCTTGAGGAAAACCCTGGTTGTATTAATGAAATAAATTCAATAAAGCAGTTAGCACACATTCAGTTGTAAGGCATTTTAGACAGAGTTCATGTCTACAATAGCTCCAGCCTATGCAAGATAACATGAATAACTTCTCTCTTGAGTATCTTTTCCTGGGCTGAATATTGCAATAAGGTTTTCATGCACAAACTTATGTTTACATAATGCTATACAAGCTTTTTTGAGAGTACCTAGAACTATCAGGTTCAAAAGTCTTTGCAGGTTCTCTTGATTTTATTTCCCTGGAAGAAATGCTTGCAATCATTAGAAATTATCTAAGTCAGTTTTTAAATATCAAAACATATATTAAAGTGTATGGGAGGGGATTTGGAGAAAGGAAAAAAAGAAACATTTAATAAAGGAGGGGAAGGGAGTGTCTGTGAACAAGTCATAAGATTTTTTTGCTGTGGTGAGCTTGTGCATTTTGGTCTAAGTACTTTGTGACTAGATTTCTTCCTATTGTTCTACTTTTCTTACATAGATAAGTTAAAGAATGATAAAATGCTTTTGATGAAATAGTTTTGGTGTGCTAGATGTTTCAACACGAGTTGAACAGTGCTGATTCCAAATACTAATTTCTGGTATTTCTTATGGTCTTAGAAGCAAAATATTCTCTAATTTGTGACATGGGCTAATTTGTCTTAAATGGATAAGTATTTACTCTTTCTCTCTGAAATTCGTGTCTTTGGAGGAGTTTCTAGAGGTCTTTCAGTAAAGCTGAGCAGCTTTTATCCTCAAATATTTTTAGACTAAACAAGACACTTTATACTCCAGTCTACAAAGGACCCTAGCGAAGTCCTCATACCAGTTTATAAACAGGAATATACTGTCACTATACTTTTGCTGGACTGAGTCCTGAATGAAGTACTTCTTCTGTATAGATTTTATTTTAAATCCGCTCTTCATTAGAAAAAAGCTTCCCCCAAAATTGGATTGTGATATTAGAATAGTGAAAAGATAATTCAGCTCTTTCCAAGTGGCACTATATTTTATTTACTTAATTTAGCTTTTTAATGAAGGCAAGGGGAATCCCAAAGCACAGGAATGATAGTTTTAGGTAAATGGATATGAAAAGCTACTTGGATTGTCACAGAGCAAAAAGGTGTTTTCTTCAGATTGTTGGTGACCTTATGATGCAAACAAGTCTTTAGAAATAAAGAAGGAAAGATGGAGACACAGATAGTGAAGTGCTACTGGGTACTGGCCTTCAACAGCTGTCTTTCCTCAAGTGCAAGAGCTTTGTTTCACAAAGAACATGTAGCTGAAATGACGCTGAGAGCCTTTGAGAAGTTTACCCAAAACCATGCTGTTTGGGACCCTTTCTACCCTTCTTCAGCCCGTACAGGTCCAGGTAGCTTTATCGACTTTGGTGCAGTCTAGCTTCTAATTCTACAGAGCAAGACTGGCTGAATTTCCATTAGGTACTGGAAAGCAACAAGCTTTGACTCCAATTTATTTAAGTGCATCTGACAATGCTTTAAAAATCTACAGGGGGGGGAAAAAAAAGCTTGAATTAAAAGCAGCAGCTGTGGGATTTCCCTATGGTATTGATGTATTAAGGGTATGATGCGGTGAAAGCAAATGGCAAGATGCTGGGGAATGCTGAGAACCGCGCACACAAGGAATTTGTAATATTGTCCAGGCCGGCTTTAATATTTTGAGTTGTAAGGAAGGTAACCCAGCTTACATCTAAAAATTGCTGGAGTTGTTATGTGGTTTTACATGAATGAGTGTTTCTTTTGAAAAGGAAAGTTTGACAAATCTGCACTTGGAAGTGTATGGGTTTCTGTTTGTCACTTACTATTCTCCTGTCCAAAGTTTCATACTTGGGGAGCACAAACAGTGCTGTGTGACCAACTGCATGCTGTAAAGGGCACTAACACAAGTGGAAATAAAATCTTTGAGCCACAATCAGCAAATATCTCAGAAGAATAAGCCTTCTGAACAGAACATTCGGAAAGTAGGACAGATACACATAAACAATGTAGGAACAGGAGAAGAAACAATCCACCAAGTTCAGTTATCTCCACCAGAATCGCAATAGAAAGTCACTCCTACAGAAATAATTCTGTACAAATAGAGCTGGTTTAACCAGAAGCAATACCAAGACACCTGTGAAATACTGGTTTAGTCCACCTTCATTTTGTGTCCATCTCTGTTTAAGGTGCTTTTAAATTAAATTTTGACCTGCTCTTTTATCAATGTCCTAAAACTACTGAGGTGTTTAACTTCACTTGAATAATTATTTACTTGACTAGGAAGGTCAAAATGGCTCTAAATGGCTGCTCAGTTGTCATATTCCACTTAGAGACAGATTATTTTACCTTTAAACATGTTGAGTAATACTGAGATTGGTTCCACTGATGTCATGAGGTCTAATTGTGGAGTAAGTTACCATCATGTGAATGAAGGTGGAAGGCTGAATGCTTTCATCCAATTACCTGATACCTTTGAATGATCTGGAGAATAATGGAAATTAAAATCTCAAAGGTGTATTTTAAATCCAGTATGAATGTCATTCCTTTCACATGGAACGATTGTAGCTTAGGGCTTACACTCCAGCTTTACCTAGGCTAAGAGTTGAGTCATAGAGAAGCATATTCAAAGGCCAGACCACTTAAATGCAGTTCCAGTCTTTTTGGTAGCGCTTCACACGGTGGAATAAGTATGCAGAGGCCTATGTGAGCAGCTTTGCTTTGATGTACATTGTACTGTCAATAGAGAATGATGAATTTATTTCCCTTCAAAATACTTAAATTCATAAGAACTCATAATTTTCCAATGCTTTAAGTTCATTTTTCTTTGCCATTCTCATAATTTTCTAGTGTTCTTTAAACAAACCTTAATTTTCATGTGACTTTGTGTTAAGTATTGTTTGAAATAGGACACAAGAATCTCAGGTCACCTATAGTACTGCATTTATCGTAGAACTACACTTCTATATTTAAATGATCTTAAATTAGTTTTCTATTTCTGTCACATACATTTGCAATTTCTATATGAGAGAGAAAATTAATCACATATTAGAGATCATATCTATCTATAGTTTACAAGAGCTTTACTTACCCATAAAAGCTGTAGCTCTCCAGAATGGGGACAATAAAGAATATCTGATCTGTACTGTGAGCCTTTGTCCTTTACAGCTAGCGAGCTGTGAATAAGGGGGGATATGTTATAGCTTTCAGGCTGATGAGAAGCCCACAGCACGCTCACTCTCTTCTCCTTCTGTCTTTTTCTGTGACCCTGCTCTTCAAATGCATCTAATACTCCGTAATTACTTAATCCTCCACCACTGCTTGTGTTTCCAGTTCTTAGATGTCATTAACAGAAATGGAAACACAGTAATTATCATGCTGGGGGAGAACCTTTCAGATCTTCAGAATAATTTATATTGAATTTCCCTCTACTGTCATTCAGGAGAGTGTTTATTGAATTTTATAAGGGACAGATTTCCAAGAGACCAGATCCCTCATTGGCATCTAGGTACACCAGCCTGGTTTAAAAAGTGTTTGGCTCCTAGAAGCTACTTCTAAAGTCTAGCCAAACTATGTCAATGCCTGAATCTTACCTGGTGGGTGCTAAGCACTTGAGAAAGTCTGATCCAAACGCATCTTATTCTGCTTCACACTCACCTTTCAAGTTGTGTGGCTGAAACATGGGAGTATTCTTTTCCATAAGGATAACATTAGAGCCTGAAGCTGTCATCTCTGGCTTACTATTTTTGATCAAGTAGATGTTTTTTTTAAATGTTCTCCTTTTTTTTTGGCAATTGTTATGAAAAAATGCTGGGTTTCAAGCAATAGTTTCAAAAATGTACATTTTTTTTCTATTGCCTTTTTCAGCCCGCTTTACTCTATTGGAGGGTTGAACCTCTAACAAATAAGAGCCAGTTATAGGATGGCTTACGAAGCGAGTGCTGTGTTCTCTTTGGGATGCATTACAACCCCCTAGCGTTGCTGCAGTAGGAGTTAGAGGAAGCACTGTCTGCCAGTTAATACTATTTAAAGGTTGTTCCAGCAAGCAGATTGAGCTTGCCAGCGTAGGGCTGCCTGGCGGTGGTTGCGGATTGCGGTGTTTGTGGTGGTAGCAGTGGGCTCCAAGTCTGTAGCGTTCTAAAACTTTGCTGCACCGTGGAGCTATAATTGCTGTGGTGATTATAACACTGGAGGGAGTTTAAATCGCTGACTCTTAAAGATAAAAAACGCAATCTGATAATGAGTTTGGAGCCTGAGGATCCTGTTAAGGAGGTTAGGATGTTTTACTGACTCTTGCTAGATAATTAAAAAGCTGGTCCCTTTGGCTGGGCTTGTGGAGAGGGAGGGCGATCTGAATGCTTTCTGGAATTTTCTTTCAATTGCAATGGCATGTTTTGCGAAGTTGCAAATGAATTGGAAAATACAAATCCTAAGGTAAAGATTGCTACGATACATCTTGTAATGGGGAAAATTGCTTATGTGTGTGTCAGTTGTTTGCGTTGTCACATTCAGAAAAAACGTGTTCTACAGATGCTGGAGAAATACAGCATGTACGTTTGACTGCTTAAAAGGGGCCAAGATCATTCACGGCTTAAGCTGCATGTCATAAAATGGTGAGACCTTCCTGCCAGTTTAGGGATTGACAAGATGAATTGATTCTTGACCACTTTCGGGTATCAAAGGTACTGCTGTTGATTGAGGTTAGAGGGCGGGCCGAGTCTTAAGCAGGATTGCCACATGCTGTCAGTGTCGGTAGAGGTTGTGACGTTTCTGAAATGCCAGCAGGAGCAAAATGTTAGCATTTTACGGGCAGGCATGGTAAACTCTGAAACCCCAAAAGAGACCAAATGCAAAGTATAGAGGGGACGAGTAGGTGATGTTACTGTGGTATTAGGTATGCCAGAAGCATTCAGCCCCCATAGGGGCCAGTTGCAGTGTCTTTTGAAGTCAGTGGGAATTTTTTCAAAGGAACACTGGATCAGGCTCATGGATACGTAGAAAATGGTAATAATGAAAAAAAATTAACAGCTTTCCTTTGTAGAAGGCTGAAGACAACAAAGGATACAAAATGAGCTATACAGTAAATGGGTGAAGACAAGTAAGAAATCACATCAGATAAACTCATCTTCAGTGTCATTCATCATCTTGCTGCAGTGAATACTAATGGGAAAACAGAGGTTCGTAATATTGCACAAAGCACTGACAAGCAGCCAGGTATGGAAATCCTGTGCCAAATGAACTGTGATTTTTATATGGAAACTAATCAGTTACAAAGATTATGGCAAAATAAGACAGTGTGGGAATCCAAATTTATAGAACAGTACTGTCAAGCTAAAATGCTCTTTCTGCTTGAATATAATCCTGCAAACCTGTTGTAAGAGGCACTGCAGAAGGTTCTTACCAACATCAGGTGCTGATTACGCTAGGTGCTGTATAAATGCACAGTGAGCAATTTTTTCCACTGGGAAAGTTTACAACCAAACTGAAAAATTGGAAAATATCTTGTCAGTAACCTGGTGGAGGGTCAGTGGCAGAGGCGGTGAGAGGACCCAGCAGTGTTCCTCAGGTGAAGGAGGCCCAAGCTCTGCTCTGGTGAAGAATTAGCTGGTCAGTGCTGCTGAGACGGGCAATGTGCTTGGGTCTGAGACTGACGGTGTGCCTGTACAGCTTCTGAAATAAAGCTTGGTCATCAGGGACTCTGCCTAGGTGACCCGAGGTATGTTTATGCCCCTCTTCTAGGCATGTCCCAGGATTGACAGACACGGAGAAACTATTTTCTCTGCAGATGCCAATGAGAAAACTTTCAGCATAAAAATTATCTAGAATAAATGGAGGAGTGTTTTTTCTTTCTTAATTGATGGATTGCTATAAGTTAAGTTGATCTAATATTTTGCATCGTGATGCATCTTTCATCTGAAGGTTAATTTACTGCTTTAATTTTTTTACAAGGGGGAAATGTGATTAATTTGATTATGGCCTCAAGTAAACTGGCCTCTTTTCAGGAAAAAAAAAAAGTGGACAGTGGATACCTGTGTTGATCTGAGCAGTAAAATACCAGAAAAGGACTTATTGGAAAGGACTCTTTACACTGGGGAATATACAGTGCTTCCATATATGGTATCATTTTTCTTCTCTGCCTTTGAATGCTAGTGAAAGGATATTTTAGTCTGGTTCACAGGTCTAGTAGATGCAGTTATTTTGGGAAAACCAGAAGATTTTTAGAAAAGGAACTATCAGCTTGCTTGCTCAGCATGAAAGTTCTGTAACCGTGACGAAAATAAACCTAACAGAGCAGAAGGGAAAGTGGAGGAGTTGGAGCAGAGGGTGAGAATGTCAGAGGGTAGAGCTAGGGCCTGTGGTCGTGCTTCAGCAAACTTTTTTAGGGCAAGAATTGGAAATAGCTGGTCTACAACATCCCATTAAGATCCACAGCAAGTCCCATTCTTTTCGTGGGGGTATATCATCACACGGAGTAGTTCACAGCATCACCGTGCTATGAGATGTGGCTGCAGTGTGTAGAGAACATTAAAGATTTATTATTCTCTGCAATTCAGATTACTCTGAAGTACTTTGGAGAATCCATATTAGCAAATACCATCACTGGTCTTAGAGGTACCCTTTTGATTTATTATGAAAATGATTATTTATTCTTATCTGTAAAAACAAAAAGCAACCACAGTTACTGGAGTTCTGTCCAAGATTTCCTGGAAAGAAGCGCACACATCTACTGTAGTCTGGATTTACTGTACATGCTCCTGTGCACCTTGGACACGACCTGGCAACTAAGTACCATGCAGCCACTTGCTCACTCTGCCCCCCCCATCCCCCTGCAGTGCGATGGAGAGGAGAATGGGAAAAAACATAAAACTCATGGGTTGAGATAAAGACAGTTTAACAGGTAAAGCAAAAACCGTGCACGCAAGCAAAGCAAAACAAGGAATTCACTCACTACTTCCCACGGGCAGGCAGGTGTTCAGTCATCCCCAGGAAAGCAGGGCTCCATCGCATGTAAAAGTTAACTTGGGAAGACAAACGCCATCGCTCCAAATGTGCCACCCCCCCTTCCGCCCCCCCGCTTCCTTCTTGTTCCCCCAGCTTTATATGCTGAGCATGATGTCATATGGGATGGAATATCCCTTTGGTCAGCTGGGGGCAGCTGTCCCAGCTGTGTCCCCTCCCAACTTCTTGTGCCCCCCCAGCCTCCTCGCTGGTGGGGTGGGGTGAGGAGCAGAAAAGGCCTTGACTCTGTGTGAGCCCTGCTCAGCAGTAACGAAAACATCTCTGAATTATCAACACTGTTTCCAGCACAAATCCCAAACAGAGCCCCATACCAGCTACTGTGAAGAAAATGAACTCTATCCCAGCCAAAAGCAGCACAGCATGCTGTTTGTCTTGGATTTCTTGATTCTTTACAGTTCTCTTGTAATTCCAGCCCCTAGTGGACTACAGATATCTCTAAGTCCAGGTCAAATTGCCATTATGCATCTGGAGCACTCTGGTCATAATGCACATGCTGGAGACCCAATTTGTGCCTATTATGGGCCATGTTTGGAGTTCTGGCAATTTGGTCAGGGTTGTATTGGGATGTACCTAATGGTCATGTTCTCAGCTAAAGTGCAATATTTCCCGATGACAAAAAAGGACTTTTTAATGAAAGAGCGTATGAATTGCTGCTGTCACTGCTACTTCTTTTCAAGCAGTTTTTACCAATATGCCTTTAGTATTATGAGAAGAATTTGGCCACCAAAAGCTTGTCTACCCATTAAAAAGCCATGGTTTTATGCAACTGAGGCAGTGGGTCATCTGAATACTCTTATTTCACTTTCAGACTTACTTATGTTGGTATTCTTAATTTAAATTAAAAGTAGCAACTCTTATGCTCATAATGGAGACACTCCTACAAAAGATTTTAAATGAATAGCTGAAAAATGGATTGTGTTAAGTTGGAGCCATGGTTCAGTGTAAACAAGTTCAATTGGCCATGGTGTCTCTTTGGACTTTTTTTCTTCCTTGGTTGCCAAAAAACAAGGAGATTGCCTCTCCTGTATGTGTAATTGTGTCCCACTCACTTTAGAGATATGCTCTTCAAACTTTGAGTAATTAAAGTTTTTCTCTAGTTATTTTGAAGTTGTGTGTTTTTTGGTGTTTGGGTTTTTTTGTCATGTGTCCATGTTGTAAGTTTTATTTTTCTCTGGAATATAGGGTCTTCCATCATGTGAAGATGTGGAGGTGATAAATTTGTAGTAATATGGTTTCATCTTGTGTTGTATGACTGTACTTTTTGTATAGAGCATCATCCAGGGTCCAGGATTCATTTAATTCCATGCAGTTTTACGCAGGTTAGTAATCATATTTACTTGGCAAAGGTGGCGTCTATATCTACTGTAAACTAACTGAGAACCTTAGAGAATACCTCTAGGCAACATCTCTGCTGAAGATCAAATTACTTTTGAAAGTCTGCTTATGAGTGTCTACTGAGAAGAGTAAGGGCTGATGTTATAAACTCTTTTCTAATCCTTTCAATGTTCACGTTTTGATAATGAATAATCAAGAAACTCTACAAAGAAAAGCGTGCTGGCCAAAATGATGAAAAATGAGATGTAGAAATGGATGATATCTTTTAGCAAATAATGGTTTAAGTGTGAAAAGCTGGATTTACTATTCAAGTCAGCCTTTGTTTTCTGTCCCATCTTTACTACTTGAATGCAATCTGTAGTACTTCAGGGAAAGGAGGGTTGTCCTTTTCTATGCATTCATGAAGTACCTAGATCCTTCAAGCCTATTCATTTTTTGATAGTTTTGTCCATCTTTGTTCTCCCTTGCTGTAATTTTCATATACCATTTTTTGCTTCCTGTTTTGTGTGGTGCTGGTGCAATAAAAATATACATATACTCACAGTTTTTTATGCTTTTTAGTACAGAATAAAAATATCAAATGAAAATGGAAAAGCAGCAGATGCCTGTCACTTAGCCTGAATATCTTCAACTGAAAAAAACCCACCACCATTATTCTGCCTTTCCCTTGACTCGCATTTCAAGCGAAGCTTATCTGGAGTTTTTCTGTGATGGACAGAGACCTGAAGGAATAGAAGTCTCTGATTTTGGGGACCAGAAAGAAACTTCCCTTTTTAAGAAAAGGCAGATGAATAATGCTTGTCATTTCAGTCCTCATTTTTAAGAGATGCTTCTGGAAGGCAAAGAAATGACTAACGGGGATAGATGTGAGAGTTTGTGATCCTGGCTGAGTTTAACTTTAGTCGGGAAGCTTGCGTGTGAAGGTTCAAGTTGGTGGTAACGACGTAAATACTCTGGTTCCTTGTGTTTTGTGAGCGAGGCCCACGTACTAACATTTCTCAGAGTTGTCAAAACATTATTCCTAGCCTTGTTTGGTGCTGTAGCAGTGTCACGGAAGAAATTCAGATTAGCTCTAAGTCATAAGTACCATTAGTCTCAGGATGATGGCCAAATTATTGTGTGCTAAAGAGTAGCTCTATTGCATGCATACTGCATTTGGATTTATTATCCTTCACTCCCATAACATTTTAAGGAGTGGTGTTGGGACAAAATGGTTGCTGTGGTTTCAGTCCAGAAGGTTGTTCGCACTCTTGAGTTTCATTTCTAATTTGGCAATCTTGTACTTCTGTTTAGTGGACCAGCACAAGCCTTTATTGTGATACTGTTTCTTGCTATTGTATATGTTTGTTTGGAAGTCTGGTGGTTTTGTACAGCGGCTGCCAGTGGAAGTCCTCGGGCTGCTTGAACGGCCTTTGCATAGACTTACACATATGGAGCTGCTTCTGACATGCTGTGTGATAAGATTTATTTCTTTGCAGTTTTTAGTTAAAGGGATTAAAAGAGGGTTAATACTTTCCTCTCTCCCTGGAATATTGAGGCCTTACTAATTAGGCAGTGAATAAACTGACTTGTGCTGAATTAGAAATCTGCGAATTGCATTAAGGTAGTAAAACCTACGCAATCTTCATGTGCATGCTCCTGAGCTCTGCTAAGTGGGGTAAGAACTGTGGATCTATGTGTCCAAAGGACAAGTATAATTACTAACTTGCACAACCTTCTCTTACCTAGGAATCTTTTATTACCATGAACATAGGTCAGATTTCTATTCCTTGATTCTCTGGCTGTAATGTATAGCATAGATGAAATTCTAGGTTGTCATTGGTTCACTGTGAGAGTTTATTCACATAAAAAAGAAAGAAGAAAAAAAAAAAAAAAAAAAGGAGAAGGGATATTAACTTTGCTATAGGTTCCCTAGCTTTGTTGAGGCTGGGAGATGTCATGTCCTTCCATATAACTCGCTTTTAAATCCTTTTTCTCTCAGGACATTGGTCGAGAAACTTTCTGAGAGAAAATTAATGAACTTTCTAATTCCTTTTCATAGACTAAGGAATGGTTAAAGGAACATCAGTGGTGATCTGGAGGGTAACTGAGCAAAGCCCTTGTTTAGGTGACCTGTTCTGCCACTATGCATTTGCAAAATATTCTAGGTGTTGCATGTACCAGGCAGATTTTAAATTAGCTATAGATTTTTCATTCTTCCCATCTCATTCAGTAAAAAGATAATTTGCCTCATAGCAAGTGTTACAATAGCAGCTGGCTACGCAACACCAACTTGGTTGCAGAAAAGTTTTCTGAGGTTTTGACATTTCATCTTCTTCTACGTTGGGAAGATTTTGGCTTCACTTTTATGTTTCCATAACCAGAGCTGTACTGGGGTGTCATCTCTGGAATTTGAAACCTTGGGATTTTGGTTAGAAGACTGTGCATACATATCCAGCTAGGCGGGTAAAGCTGATTTGGAAATGGGCAAATATACACTTCTGTTCTGCCTGCTGTCTGCTGAGAGTAGGTTTCAAATGAGAATTCATCCAGGTACATCAAAGACTTCAATGTTAGGGCTGGTGCAATGAGAATGTCTCACTTTCATACTTAGACCTAGCCCCCACCACTCTTTCTTAATGAAATGTTTATTGATAAGTCTCTGAAATATTTAGACTTTCACAGAACTTTTTTTAGTCAAAAACCATTCTGATAATCTCTAATTATTTCCATCCATGTGTGACAGCATGTACAGCATAAAAGGAAAGCTAGATCCTGCTCTCTACAATTAGTACAGTTATTGCTCAAGGAAAACATTTAAAAGCAGGCATTAGATTCAGTTGTTTGTACTTTATCTCTGTCAGGCTCAGAGGACTCGTATATTTGACTCGAGAATTCGAACACCACTGTAATAAGTAATAGTAGTGAAATATTCAATATCTCCTATGCTACTATTTAATTACCTATTGTTATATAAATCCTGCTGTTCTTTTTCATTTTATAACGGAGATCAGAGGAACTTCTTCACTGCTGAGATTAATTTTTAGTGTCAATTCTTTTCTTAGGTCGTCTGAGTATTTGAGGGTTTGCTTCCTATAATTTTCATTAATAGCTGGTTTTTATAGACCAGCTCTCCTTCAGTTGCACGAGCTGACGATCAAGAGACTGCTTCAAAGCCCACTGAACAAATTGTGGCTTGAGGTGCTCTATTCCCAGTTCTCTGCCTCGTGAGGCGGTGAATATCGTAACATCAAGGGTAAGAAGCAGATAGGTCCTACAGCTTAGCTGTATAAAAAGTGACCAGAGTCCTTGCTTAGGGATATTGGAGGATCATTCCAGCTGACCTTTGGACGAACTCTGGAAGATACAGAGAACCCACCCATCCTTGTTGCTTGTGATACCTTTCTGAGCCTTTTCATGAAATACTCTTCTAAATCATTTGAGAGAAGAACTGCCTATTCTTAAATAGATATCTGCAGAGCGATAAAGCCATCCAGTAGCTGCTTTGTTCAGAGAAAAGGGCTGGTGCATTATGCTTATGGTATTATAAAATTGCTTGGAAATTAAAAAAATTGCATTGGTATTAATATATTTTTTTAAAGAAAACATGTGAAATGATTGAAACTACCTGAACCTCTGACTTTGTAGGGCATAGAAGAGCCTGTAAAATGCATTGTAAATCCACAAAAAATATATGTTGCTGGTACACATGAACTTAAAAAGAGAAAAGGCAAAGGAAGATTATGTGCAAGTATTTATGATGCTCAGAACCGCTTGTATTCTTCTGAGACTGTTGTGGATTTTCTTCATCTCATTCCACTTTGGTGATGACAATATATCATTAGACAAAAAGTTATGAGGTTAGGGTTTTTTCTTTTAGAGTGGAGTTGCATATATGATGTTTTACAATACTTATATAATAGAGTGTGTAAACACAGAAACATATCCTTATATATGATTTTGCTTATTGAACATTTAGCAAAGACCACAAAATATCTTTGCTTACAAGAAGATCAGGTATCATTAAAGGTATGAGCTATTTTGTTGAAATATAACAGCTGCAAAATACAATGGTATATCAGTAACAGAGAACTGCCTTTGTATTCAACCAGCTGTTGAATTAAAAAAAAAAAACAACCAACTTGTTCATAATGGAAAATAGGCCATAGTAAATCTAGAAGTTTATGAATTTCTGGGAGGCAAACATCATAGAAGTCTGGATCTTGGTTGCAATTTCAGAATTTCCACCTGTCCAGCACCTGTAGTCCTTAAGCCACAAAGGGATCCCTCTAGTAGATTTTCTGATTGCAGATCCAGACTGCAATATTATTTTTGTAGTTAAAATCTGGGATCTTGCTTTATTAAACCAGGGTGTAGTCTGTTTCCTTTATTTTATTTTTAGTTTGTAACACTGTTAGCTCTTCCTTTCTCCCTCTTTTTTTTGATGCAGCTCTGACTTTAAAATTACTTCCTATATCAACCATCTGCATCTTCCTGCAGCTTGTTTTTTTCCTAAATAGGCTATTTAGTCCTTGTTCTACATAATGAATATCTGTAGTATCACTCCTAGAGAATGCAAATATTGTCCGTCTTGCTCTACGGTGGATTTTATTTCCGGAAAATAAGAAGTTTTAATGCAGCATTTTTGTAATGGAGCAATAACAGCTAAAGAAATATGGTCTCTGAATATTTCTGTAGAACCATATGAAAAGAGGCTGAAATAGAAAGGATAAAAATGCAATAAATTACAATCTCAGAGACTTAGTCTTCAGTTTAGCAGAGCTGAACTCTTTGTATAGCCTTGGGGTCTGTGGGAAGGGCCTGGAGCGAAGTTGGGGCAGTTCAAATTCCTGCGTAGCGCAGAGAAGCCTCAAGGTTGTTACAGTGCTCTACCTACTTTTTCTTGGCCGAAAGGGACCTGGATATATGCATCTTTTCTCTAAATAAGCCACCTGTTCTATAGCACCCTGTTGATGCCTTGTAGTTTGCCCTTCAGCTGATACGTTTGCTTGTTTTCGTGAGCTGCTGCATAGACTGTGTGGAGCACCACAACCTTTGGAAACTAGCTAAGCTGGTTGTATGGTCCCTGTGGCTTCCAAAGAGCTGTATCGGGGATAAGAATTTGGCCTGTATTTCCCTACTCCCCTACATATCGCGTAATACTCCCTTGTACTTATTGGGCTTTTTTCATGGAAGATGCAGTGTCTGATCCCATTTCATCAGTGACCTACAAAGCTTTTTAGTATTATACACTCTAGCTAATCCCATTGATTTTACTAGAGTTGACTGTACAGCATAAAGTTAAGTGCTTGCTTCAGTCTATATTTTCATTAACAGCCGGGCCAACAAAGGAAGGAGACTCTGCTGGTGACAAATCTGCAAGCAAATCCAATAAGTTTTAGAGAGGGATAGAAAGCTGCTTTGTTTTCATTTCTGTAATAGTTATGGTTATAAGGATTATTACTTTATAAGATCAAAGGAAAGACTAAATAAAATTATCAGCACAAGTACTGCATTACTCCAGTGCCTTCTGGCAGTTACCATGTTTAAGTGCTACCTCCTTTGTGCTATTTGGTGTCAACTCCCCTTGGGAGCAGTCTGTCTCACTCTTGGGTGAGTTTATAGATTCATAGTAAATAAGACAGAAGGGACTATAAGATTATCTTGATCATCACAGGCCATTAAAGCTTCACCCAGTTATCCATGTAGCATTTATTCTTAAGGCTGGATATAACACATCTGTGACCTTTCTGAATTCCATAGGAGAAAATGGAGTGGCTTTATGGGGATTGCTGGAGCACTCTAGCACTCAGAATTGATGGTTAATGTAGTTTGTAAAGAACTGTTTGTGGTGCCAGTAGAGAAAAATTAAAAACTTCTCGCTAACCTGGGCCTTCAGCTTTATGTTGGTGTATGACTAGTCTCACTGTGAGACTAATGATTATCAGTATAATTTAATCAAAGGAGCTGCTTGTATCTATAAGACGTAACCTACTGGATGACTTAGTTGAAACTCCCAACAGTGTTAATGTAAAAACTCCCTCCTCTAGTAAATAAATCACATTTCACCTGTCAAATCAGAGGCACCAGGTCTTCCTCCATAGTGCAGACTCTGAGCCAGATGGCAGCTCGTTATGCTAATGGAGAATTTAGGAGTTACTAAATTCCTGGATGCCTCACCTTTACTTCCATAAACTGATCTGATCTACTTGCATGCTCTCGTGAGGAATAAATGATCTTTTCTACCTAATGGGTTTAGTTGGGAGGCAGCAACACACACAAGGGCAAGGTAAGCCCAGCTTCTATGGAAGGGCCAGCCTTGTGGCTAGCATGGAGAGCTGGGCCACAGGCTGCACAGACAACAGTCATAAGGTTGTGCGCCAGCCTGGCCTGGACGTTGGAGCTGTGAGGAGAGGACTGACAGGAGACTAAGGAAAAAACCAATGAGTTTCTTCGTAGTTAGGAGCAGAACAGTTAGTTAAGGCTTCTGGAGTTCGTGGCAGTGTGGATAGAGGAGACCTCTGTGCTACTTGGTTGTGCAGTTTGGGCAAGTGGTCTGTGGAAGAGAAGACAACCTATTAGGATGGCAGCTACTAGTGTGGAGTATGGTAAGTAAGCCTTGATATGAGACATCAGAATCCTGAAAATATCACAGGAGCTGAACCAGTGATGTGCTAACAAACTTCAAGGATCTCTAGTTATTCCAGCTGCATGGAAATGGACCTATGGGCTGCTGCAGTCACCTGTGAGTGACTTTCAGCTGGAGACTCTAACTGTTACAGGTGTGACTGTGCCCATGACCGGAGCACATTTTGATAACTGGCGTGCGGCAGCTAACTGAGCTCTACTCCAGATTTCTGAGGTCAGCTGACAGCAGTTTCTGTCATTCAATGCTTTGCAGAGAAAGGAGGAGATCTGAACTGCTGATGATCCATACAGGTAGTAGTGAGAGGGGAGAAAAGTGTGAAACAGTAGTAGTACACTGTCTCCTGCCTGGATGGCACACTCGGTGCCCGAGGGTAAAATAAAGAAATACTTAATTTTCATGGGCTCATCTTAGAATTCTTTATCTTGTTTGGCAATTGGACATAATCTTGTTTTCTGAAATCTCAGAATATCTTCTTGAGGGCATGTAGGTGGCTTAAGATGACTTAGTAAAAGGAAAGACAGACCTGGAGCAATAGCCATAACCTGCTTGACTCCATTGTTACTCAAGAATGGCTAGAAAATTTGACCAACATATGGTAGGTGTCTCTTTGCAGAACCTAGCTTGTGTAGTACAGTGGCAGTTTTGCCAAAACAAATCACCTGAGTACTTTAGTCATTTTGTGGCCATACTGCATAATGTATTTAATACAATAAAGTGTATTACCTCTGCATATTTGGGTCATGGGGAATGTAGAGGGGCTCATCTTCCTGTTGGGAGAGGGGAAAGGTGGCATACCACAGGGACAGTATGGTCCTCTGTTGCAGTGAGAGGAGCAAGGATGAATTTACTTGAGCTGGTCCTCTTTCTCAGGAGGCAGCTACTGGCGGTCGGTAGGGGCTTAGCGCAGGAAGCAGCAGCAGAAATCTAAAATGCAGAAGCTTACAAGAAAGGAGAAAATAAACAAAAGCGTGAAGAACTGCGCTGCGTGGCACTGCTGGAAAATTATGAGGAGGTGACTGTTGTGACTGAGGATATGGCAAGAGAAGAGAGAATGAGGAGAAATAGAGCTCTTCTTACTCGATAAGCCCACCATAAGGGATTGATGGGGCACATCCCTATTGTGCAACTTGGATCTGTCATGATTTTGCAAATAGCTTTGAAGAGTGTATTTTCTGTCAGGTGAGTGGAGCACAGACGTGAATGCCAAAGCTGCTAAGGTTTGTATTGTGAAAACGAGTCAGCAGGCTTAATCCAGGTTTTGTGGTTTGAAACTGTGAAGATGATTAGAGTAAAAAAAAAAAAAAAAAAAAAAAAAAAAAAAAAAAAAAAAAAAAAAAAAAAAAAGAAAATCAGGTAAGTCGCAACAATGTCCTGAGCTGTTCTTTGTCCCACAGTATGTGACAGGAGTGGAGAAGGTCTTAAAAAGGCTATGAAGTAAAAGGGAAGGATTTTCAGAATACTTTAGGTACTGCTTTTTAAACCCTTTGAACAGTACCTCAGTGTCAAGACATGGAAAGTGCTGAATATGATCTGCAGCAGAAAGTTAGGGGTCTTCTGCGGCAGAGGTTTTGCCACCTTAGAAGGTGGGCAGCAAGTGAAGCTGAAAATTAAAGGGCTTTAAAGAACAGTATGATGCCAAAAGTGCATTTGGATTTTTCTCCCTGACCCTTGAAAACAAAGAAAAGTCTGGCTGCTTAAGGTGAGTGAAATATTAAAAACAAAACCAAACAAACCCACAAAAAAACCCACCAGAAACAAAACCCGAAACAGAAATCATCAAAAATTTGTTGATGCAATTCAGAATGGCAACTAGCTTTGTCTAGCTGGATTGTTGATCAGGTCTTGCAAACAAGAGTCCGATAGTCAAAAGAAATCCTATATAGTCTGCATGCAGAATATGCTCTGCCTTTTGTAAATCCGTAGGATTTTATTGCCAGCAAAGATGACAAGAACAGAAAGTGGTTTAAATGGGCAAAATGCTATGCCCTGAAAGAATATCACTTGCATTTTGTATATAAAGCTGATGAGTCATTTAAATGATTAAAAATTTTCCTATTGATGGCCTTCAATTACACAAGTAATCAATTTAGCTGCCATAATGCAGTGTCTAATATGATGTGAAGTTGATATGATATGACTGCTGCATTATACATAATGCAGCTAAATTGTACCAGGGAGTATATTAAAGAAAATTAGCTCTCACGTGATACATTTTGATGCACTTACGGTGAGATGGAAAAAGGTGAACTTACTGAGCATCTTCATAAGTTAATATATATCTGAGAGAAGAAACTCACATAATTTAGAGTGTGATATCTCTTGGGCAGCTTGTTGTAATGAATTTCATTGAAAACGTACTGAATGCTGGAATAATTTCATGTAGCAATTAGGTCATGGAATTCAAAGGTCTCTTGGGCTTTGCAGATACACAAAGCGAATAATTCATGTAAAAGAGAATATTGAATTCCTGCTTGAAGATATGTATCCTGTCATTACGCAGACAGCTGGGTCTTGGGAAGGTGTGTGCTGAGAGGCAGGGGAAGAAGAGCAGACTATACCAGTATTCTTTAGGTAGCTGTCTGTACTTGGAGTTTCATCCTAGGTTAACAGTTCATTATAAAGATCGGATAGAGGTAAATCAATAAAAAGGAAAGGTGTGTAGAGCCTTAAGAAAAGGCTATCACTCAGGAGTTGAAAGGCACCCAGTTCTGCTTTGGAGAGTCATGGGTGGCCTCCCTCAGCTATGGAGACTTCTGCTGAGAAACAGATGCACTGATGTATTTTGTACTTAAACGGCACAAAGCTGAACTGCAATGTGCAGTGTAAGGACATGCTGCGTTTAATACAGTGAGGTATAACATCGGGTTCTGACACGAGCGAGGAAGTGTAAATGGGAGAGCAGGGAGTAGTGCATTCTGCATATCTGTTTGAACGAAGGAATTCCTTGGAGGCTGTTGCACGTGGGCCTTTTAATCTACGTAAGGCTAGGTCCCTACAGACACTGAGTGAGCTGTAATTGCTTCCTAAGTAGAGCCTGCTGCCTGCCAACCAAGTACACCCCATTCGTGGCTGAGGGTCCGACCTGAAGAGCTTGATTACTGTTCTGTAAATAAGATATACACCAATTGAATTAGACAGCACAATCCGAGTGAGAGGATGGTGGAGTACCGAGAGCTCTGTTTTAGTTAGCTGCGGTGTGTGTGAGTATTTTGCCTTCTTTTTCTGCCCCTCCCCTGCAACATATCTCTCCACAGTGCTTGGCTTACAGGACACTAGTTGTTGCTTGCAAGCCTATGTACCATGTTTTCTCAGATGAACTTAAGGAAGCTTGACTTTTTTTCTGTTTGGTTTGCTTTACTAGCTTTCACTCTGAATTATTTTAATGGTGGATGTTTTATCCTCCATTTGAAAAATTATGATGGGACTTGCCAGCTCTTTGATGTATCTTGCTATTGTAAGTGTACTAATAGCAATAAACATCAAGTATGTAATGTTCTAGTTTGGGTTGCACCCATGTCTATTACTATAGAGATATTAAAATTAAAACAAGTCTAAACTTAAAGCTGACAAACTTGTATTAACCTCAGACCTTTGTAATGTAGGTCAGTATTTCAAATATCTACTATCAACTTGAAGAAAAATTGGAGTGCTGCCCTTTCTACTCAGCTTCCCAAATCTCTGATAAATTGTGCTGAACCATGAAGGTATTACAGGCTCCAGTGTAATCGTGTGTACAACAGCTGTAGCACAGAACACAAAGGGATAGACTGAAAGTAATCTTGCTGGGTAGGATTGCTACACTGCCAAGCAAAAATAATCACTGATGTGACTTCCTCTGAAGGGCAAATAGTGTTACAGAGCAGAGAATTAACCTTGGGAGAGTAGAGTAATGGCAGATCGCTCTATTGTCTGCAGCCCCGGACTTCCAATACTGCTTTCACTGGGTTAGTTCCCATCCTTTTTCTTTCCCTATTGTCAATGCTGTCTATATTTGGGATTGTCTGATTTCTGCAGGGGGTTGAGGAGTAACAGATTTAAATTTTGAAAAAAACCCCAGCTATCTGATGAGACTCCTGCCACTGTAAATCATCATTGCACCATTAAAATCCCAAGTTAGCATCACTTCACTTACAGCTATGTGACTGACAGTATAAGTCATCTTTTCTCATTAATTGGTTTGTAGCTCTTCTGCTGTGTTTCATTTCTTAAAGATGAGGGTTTCATCTATTTCATTCCTGTTTTGCTTACAGACCTCAAGTGTTTTGTTTGGGGTTTTTGTTTTTAATTTTTTTTTTTTATTATGGCAGTGCCTTGTAGAAATAATCAGTCTTGAACCAATACAGAGAAGATGACAAACATGCAAAGTCAGTCCATGCTCCAAAACACTTCATAGTCTGATTTACTGATACTAGCCCCGTATGGAAAAAGAAGGTCTGGAAAAACATACCCTCGTTCTTGCTCTGTGTGATGCTTTGTAATGGAATAGCGGCTTCAGGGAAATGATCATTCCGATCCAGCTGCAGATTGTGCTGTTGAGGAGTGGATTTTAGCCCTTAGAGGGAGCCACAGACTTGACTATGGAAACAGAGGAAAAACAGGCAGGTTTTGTTACATCCACCTGTGACAGAGAAGGTGGGGAGTGGATGGTTCTCGTTTGGTTTTTGTTTTTGCTAGTTTTTAATTGACAGCAATGTGCAAATCAGACACAAGACTGGTTTGTTGTGGTGAGTGCCCTGATGTATTTGCTTTTCTAGTGACAGATTTGTAGAGCTTAGAAGGCCTCAAACAAATGTTAATTTTACCTTTCCCCTTTCACATTGTCAGCTCCCTCCCGCACCATTCAGTTCCAGATTCCACTGTTCTCCTTTTGATGCTGACACAGCAGGACTTGAAAAATTCAGATGCTGTACATGGCTTCCTCTTAAAAAATGAATAATATAAAAAAAGACAAAACCCACAAAAAATGATTAAGGCTGCAGAGTTCACAGTCTGGAAAACATATGATTGCCACATTTTCTGTTTATTGTTTTGGTTTTTTTAATTGTATCCCTTTCTTTAAGGAGAGAGGTGCATTACCCCCCTCTTTCCTTGTAATATGTAGGTTATAGCAGAATATTTTTATGTAAATGACATGGATAAAGTAGGTTATACGGCTGTGTCGTAAAATCCAAATGAAAGTGCTGTTCTGCTGGCTCAGCATTCATCAGCATTGCCAGGGAGCCGTTTGGTTCAGGGAACGGAGGATGCACACGCTCAGAGAAAAATGGATGAGGAGGTTTGCAAGCCTTGGCCAATTAAGCACTTCCCCTTTTCTTAGAAATGAAATTAAAGTGTTTTTCTGTGCATTTTCCTCTCCCTCTCTCCCCCTTCCCCAGCAGATGAATTCTAGTGGCAGTGCTGAGGCTGCTTAGCCAGAAAGATGCTATACCAGAGATGGGACAGAATGTGTCTAGTCCCAGAAGATACCGTTAAAGATTAAAGGAAACTCCAAACTTAAATTTTAAACAGCTCTGAGCCTCTTGCAGAGACTGCTACTAATTAGAGCATCAAGTTGTGTGGCAGTTATCATAAGGTAATGACTGTCAACAAAGAACTGCATTAATAGTAATCTTTTATTTTGTCTATAGGCTGCTGAGATGTAATGTCTTTCTGTAATGATTTTAGCTTAGTTTGGACTGTTTAACTAGGGGTAACCAAGATGGAAGAGCAATGGCGAGGTCACTGTCCTTCTAAACTATTCAAAATACTTCCCAGAAAGGCTGGGAAGATGCCGAATGGCCACAGTCGGGAAATGGGCACCCTTACTTCACATTTCCTGCTCTTCTGAGTCATTAATTCATCCATATCTTAATCAGGTCTGGGAAAGAAAGGGAAGAGACAGAATTTTTATTTTGCAATAGAAACTTTTATTTTGTGTTTTGTCTGAGTTATCTCCTGTTCCTCAGCTTTCTGACTCTGGGTTGGCTGGAACTGCAAAGCTCATCCGTTACAAAATATGAGCTAATTCTAGAAGTAGCAAGAGTTTTTAAAGTAGGTTTGGTGTTTCTTCAAGCTTGCCTTTTGAGTTTTGGACCTCATAGATTTTCCAAATTTTCTGAGAAATCAGGAGAGTTCATTATAATTTCTTTGTGATAATTCAGACTATTCATTTGGAATATTTATGGAAAGGTGAACTATAATGAGAATCAGTGTCTGCTAGGTTAAAAATCCAGTCTTGGATTTGCATAGGATATGGCTGGGAACATTTCACATACAGACAACAGGTTCACTGAGATAGCCAAGAGAGAAGCAGCCCTTTTACCTCTTTAACAGGAACATATCTTCAATGAAGAGAAAAACAGTTTTCTAGTAGACAGACACTTCTTCTCCCTCTGACAGGATAGGTTTAGAATTGGAAATTCTGTTCTTGGTTATGCAAGGAAATCTGTGACCTCTCATTTTTTTGACTTTAACTGTGGTGAGTGGGTGTTTTCTTTAAATTTTTGATTGTCAGACATCTCTCTCATATCGGAATCTCTTAATTTTTACCTGAGGTCATTCTGGATACTGTCATTCGTAGAGGAATCGGGTTGTCTAGCCTTCTCTTAATGAAGAGAGTGAGCAGGAAGCAAAGCTGCGCAGATGCCTGTGTCTCGCTGGTCATCCTGACACCCCTGTGTGTTATGGGAGTCGGCGGTGAAAACAGTCTACTTTTAAAGATCACTAAAGGCCAGATGTGAGGACAGCATTAACATCTACAATGGTGCCTCCCACAGGAGGATAAGCAGTGTAGAAAGAGAACATTTTTACACAAATATTCTTTCATTCTGGGTAAAGCGCCACAGTCAGTCAAGAAGGCTCTTACGTTTGGACCACCAGCTGAGGAAACTGGCTTCTCAAGAAGCTTCGTCCCAGTGGGCAGGAAAACAAGTGGAGAAGCTTGGAAATAAACTGGGCTGAAAAAAAGAATGAGGGGGAGAATTTTCCTGCAGTCCATCTTCCCCATGATGGTTATTACGAGGGGGCAGGTGACCACATTTTGTGTAGTCAGTTGTTTTATTCCTTGTAGTGCATGTTTGGGGTCATTCTGCCTGTATCAGAGAGGTCATTTAATTGTTTTCTAATAGTTTTTCAAAAGTACTTATTCAGAGAGGAGAAATGTGATTCTGAAAGGATTTGTGTCAGGTGCAGAAGAGATTTGAGGTACTGGAATGGTGGTTAGTGACTACACTTCACTGTCTGAATTATTTATTGCTCCTTAGCACTTCTAGTCTGGTGAGGGTATGTGGAAGGTGGATCTGCGGTCAAATTCTTTCATATCCTGCAAGGTGCTCAGCATAGACGGGTTGGGTGTTGCCAGCTCCCGATGAAGGAGCTTTAGCTCCTGATGAAGCCATCAGGCTAGGCCTAGTTTGGGCCAAATACCTCATTGGCACAAAACATCCAAAGCTTGTATTCCTGGGAACACCATCCCCCATTAGTCTTTTCAGGTAAGTGAAACATCGAACGGTTTCTCAAGCATGCCTGGTATTTACTTACATGACTGAGGTTCTCTGTACCTTTGGGATCTGCAGCTAGGTAACCATCTCTCTCCTTCCATTCACTCCGTTCCCAAATTGTTATCAAATCAAATGTTCATTGGTAAGGGAAAGGAAGGGACTGGTGAAAAACACTTGATTCTTCCCATTGCTCCTCTTGGATTTTCCACCCCATAAAGAAACATACGTCTTAAAACAAACTTAGCTACCAGTGAGAGCAAAGGGAGACAGTTGATGAAAAACTGCCACCCGTGTGAGAGTTTGAAGACCAAATGTTCTGAGGCAGACTATTTTCATCTTGGACAAGAAACTAATGGCAGACTTCATGATGTATCTTTCCACGTCTGTTGGATGTTGGCTTATGTCAGATAGAGTATTTCTTTATCTTCCTTATTTCCCCTTTGCATTTCCCCAGTTTTTTATTTTGGGGTTGCTACAATCCAAAGAAGGAAAAGCTATGACAGAGGAAGTTGATCAGATTCATAGCTGTGATTAGATAACACTTCCACATGTGACTTTTGGGGAAAAAAAAAAAAAAAATTCCCACGCAGATTAATTCCACTTGATCATTTGGTTGCCGTTCTCAAATATTTTTGCTGAGTAATCGTCAGGCAATGGGTTGTTCGTGAAGTATTCGTTTCATCTCCATGCTCTTGCTATTTTTGATGTGTGATTGCTCATTGAACATTACCAGTAGTTGCCTGAAAATTTTTTTGTATGCTCTCTTGTATCTTGTATCTCTATCCTGAGCTACTTCTGCAGCTAAATGCAGTTCAGAAATGGTCCTTCTTATCATGCTTAAATGCACATTATCCTTGATGAAGAGTTTGTTCTTTGCACCGTGATAGCTTCTGATCAGGATTTGATTTCTGTTCTGTGAAGTCAAGTAAAATAAAATAAGAAAGATGACAAATGGGTAGAACAGCAAAACTACTTGCCCTGAAGCCTGTGCACAGGCGAGTCTTTTTCAATTAGTGTCAAAATGCGGAGCCACAGCTCTAATATAATTGAATAAAAGCAGAGAAACAAAGGCCAACCCCCCCGGGCTCTTTCCTTTCTATACCTGACCAAGTAAAATAGAAGAAAGAAGCAGTAACAAAGTCTTTCTTACCCTAGGTTTTTTCTTGCCAAACTGTGTTTCTTATAAAATAAAAAAAATTAAAGCATTTTATTTTAGGAGACAAAATCTGTACGCAAGAGAGATCCTGAATTGCAGAATAGCATGCGTGTGAACTGAACTCTGTAAAGCCCAAACATGATAGGTTCTGAAATTCTGTTTCAGCTGAAGGGGCGTCATTCAAGTATAATCTTTGGATTCATGCTTCTAGGTGATACAGTGTCTTCTCTTGAATTTTAGTATAATCAGATGTATTTTCTGCCTAAATTAAGATGATAGTATTTTGCTTATCTCAAAAGAATGTTACATGAATAGATGCATTAACAGTATAAATTTTTGACTATGAGGATCATGGAAGTCATACAAAAGAGTCTGACAGATACCCATCTGTAAAGGCGGTTTCTTGTGAGGAAATGCAGATCTGCTTTTACTCTTCATTCTTGTGTAACCATCGTGCGGTGGGATGCGGCTCAGCCTGCAAACGTGATCTGTGCTTTGTTATGGCCGGAGTGGCCACATCTTGGTTCTCCTCAGAAGATGGCCCCCTTCCCACAAAGTGCCACCGCTCCCAGAGGAGCTGGGCCCCTGCCTGCTGAAAGCTGGCTCGGGAATCCACAGGGGTTGGGTTTTGGTGTGTCGGTTTTTGTTTGTTTGTGTTTTGTTGTTTTTTGGGGTTTTTTTAACACAATTAAGTGTCTCTTGGCCCTGGTGCTGAAATAATATTATTTTACTGATTTTGGTAAACCTCTGTTAAACAGTGAAAAGCTACAATTTGCTTGAAAAGCCACATTGTGACTTTCTCCAGTCACAAGGTGGAAAATGAATTAACAGCAGGACTTGCATAGTCTGCATGAACTGCAGAGAACTAACTCTTGTTTAATTAATATTAATTTACTATTTATAAAGTGATAACAAGATTCTTGTGGCTTTTGTTACATCTGCTTTTAATTTTAAAGGCCTTTTAAGCAGTTTGCTGCATGACAATATTTGTCAACACCAGGTAAATAGGACCTCTAATATGACCTACCCTGTTGAGACTAGCTAACAGGCTAGACTGGGAAATAACATGCAAATTCGTTTCTCCTCTCTTATCAGAAGAGATCAGTTCCCAAAGTGACATAGATATTGTTGGTGTAGGTGATACCTTTAACCATGACATCACTTTAAACCCCTGAGCAACACTTACGCCCTTGGGAGTGTATTGCTGCTGAAGGGAACCACTTGAGCTGAAAGTCTGAGACTTTCTCTACATTGAATTTCCTTCTGCTCAAGGGAGCAAAGCTGATGGATTCAATCAAGAATCCCTTATTTTTACCAGCTTGCAATCAGGAGCACTGAAGTGACTTTTTTTTCTCCTGCCCTTTTCATTTTTTTTTTTCCGTATCCTTGTCTGTTCCCCCTCCTTCCTTTCGCTTGACACCTGTCCCTACCTTTGGAGGATGAGATAAGCAGAGAACCCCGTCCCTGTAAGAGACGAGGAGCAGAATATGCCTGCACGAAGAGGGCCAGTGCAAGAATCAAACCTCTCCTGGGCAGGCAGGCGTAGGAGAGCTCCTTTGGTGCCGGTTGCTTTCTGGAGTGCCGTTGGTGGGGTTTTGTCACTGTAGTGAGTATAAGTGGAAGCAGGTTTATCTTTTTTTTTTTTTTTTTTTGGAGTCATCATGCTGCAGCAAATTTTGCGTGATATGTATATTGACCCTGAGCTCCTGGCAGAGCTGAATGAAGAGCAAAAGCAGATCTTGTTCTACAAAATGAGAGAAGAGCAGCTGAGGCGCTGGAAGGAGAGGGAAGAAAAAGCAC
Source organism: Phoenicopterus ruber ruber (assembly GCA_009819775.1). Lineage (NCBI taxonomy): Eukaryota > Metazoa > Chordata > Aves > Phoenicopteriformes > Phoenicopteridae > Phoenicopterus > Phoenicopterus ruber. The sequence continues at coordinate 12,432,301 of CM020221.1, read as the reverse complement.
GAATGGAGGAGGCCATGCTGAGAAAGACAGCGAGGCGCAAGCAGAGTAAGATTTGTGACCTGCTTCTATACTTAAGAGCTGGGGATGGTGGGCGTGCAACTGGCTATGGTACTGCATGCATCTGGAAGAGACTACAAGGAAGGATGCCAGCTGTCCCCATAGGCAAAAAGATAGTCTGGGGCAGCAAAAGCACCATGTTCCTGCTCCTTGTCTCTCAAGGCTGGTTATTTCTCCAGGGGAGTCATTTTGAAGTGCCTCTTTCAGTCAGGAGTCACTGCTGCTGTTCTCTCAGTGGTAAGAGGTGTACCATGGCCAAGTTTCCCCTTCACTGCTAAGGCTTTTTTCTTCACCTGCGATCCCCACCTCTGCCCCTCAGTCAGGCAAAAGGCAGTCTTGCTTGTGCTGTTGAGGTTTCTTGACTTGGCGTTAAATGTTTCCAAGTGGCTGGAGTAGGAGATAAATTTGTGAATTTGAGCTTGTTATGAAGGGCTGTTTGTGAATGAGATGTGACATCAGAACAGCCGTACCATATGAGACTAAATTTCCAACTGTACTAGTAAGCACTCTCCAAAAGATTATGTCTAGGGAATAGGATGATAGTGGGGCGAGCGTGTAAAAAAAAACACCAACCAAAACCAAAAAAGAAAAAAACAGAAATGTGGTTTCATGCAATATGTAGTTAAACTATGGAGCTCCTTCCACAAGCTGTTATGGATGCTAAATGTGTGTGTTGACTTAAAAAGCAAATAAGCAAAATTATGGAAGAAAACATCAAAAAAGAACTTCTCCAAATGTCATTTCCAAGTGTCTGGTTTTCGGTCCAAGTGGTTTGGAATAAACAGAAATACTTATTTCCTTGCTCTCTTCTCTGAACAAGTGGCTTCCAACTCTTTCCCCATTCACAGGATGAAGTTTTTAGGCTGATGCAAGATAGAAAATATTTCCATCTTGGAAACGTAGTTGCAGTGATTCCTCACTCAACAGGGAAATGTCACAGAGAGATGTCAAATGCTCCTTTCTCTGTGAAATGCTAAGGATCTTATCCTATCTTTAAGTCTATTAAAACGTGAATATTCAAAACTTCTAGTAATTTTGGGTAGCTGATTTTGAGAAAGCGCTCCAATAGCTATGTGACTCTGCAGTCAGTGTTTAAAGTGTTGCTCATCTTAACACACCCATGGTAGAAGGCTTTGCTTGGAGCACCTCAGTACAGATAGGTTATTGGATTCAATTGTCAGACTTCTTAAAATGTTTAGAGGCTCTGAACCCTACCAAGTGCCCGTTAGATAGTTAACAATTCAAAGACTATTATTAAAGAAACGTGCTTCAAAGCAAAACTAGTTTAGTTTCCGAGGCTCACTTGAAGCCTTTATGAAATGACTGTACAGTAAGTTACAATGCTGGCTTTAAAAGAAAGGGGGAACGTTCAGAACACCCTGATCAGCCATAATAGGAGTTTAAAATGTCCACTCATGGATGGCAAGGTGGATGTTGGAAAACCTCACTCCATTTAATTTCTATTTTCTTCATGTTAGTGTTCTTACTGTGAATGACGCTCTCCTAAGAGGGATGGCATCAAAATAGCTTCTTTCATACAGAACAAAAACCTTGTTCGTTTTGATTGATTTGCAGCTGAGAAAAAATTAAAAATGCAGTTCAGCTCCACGTACCAAAACAACGATGTATCATTGAGATAATCTGTATTATGATCATTCTTTGAGGAAGACAGCTGCAAAAAAATCTAACTGCAAAAATATTTATGTGATGATTTGTCACAGTGTTAGTGCCTAAATTTCCATATATAAATTATACATTGAACCTGTTCAGCTTCTTACTACAGGAGACCATTTTCTGGGTAATTAATTTTCTGATTTATAAAGAATAAGAGAAAGGAGAGCAGCAGAGTAACCTATAGATTATATTTGCTCTAACAAAGGTATTCACAAATGCACATGGAGGTAAATTTCACAATAGCCCATTTCTATTTTACTTTCTTAAATTGCCAGTTTAAGGTGTTGCTTAGGTTTGACTTTTGTCCACTGTTAGAAACTTTCTAATTCCTTCAGAACTGTACTAAAGAACTGATCTTACTGATTTTTTTGTAGAGAGAACTATTGGAATTAGATTTGCAAGTCAGGCATTTGGTTTCACTGAAGATATATTTTCACTTCCACGAACTGATGTGGGCCAGAGTTACAGAAGATAACTTCCATCTCTCAGGCATGCCGGTCATTAACTATACAGAATCTTGTTACTGATTTCCACTGTACAGTTCCATAATCTGATGGTAAATGGTCTCATAGTGGAGCTAGTTCCTTGTTTAAAAAAAAAAGGGAGTGAAAAAAGTCAATCAGAAATTATGGGTGTAAGTTAGGAATTACTGTGCAATATTTTTGCCTATATGAATCAAAGTGTCAGAGTAGATGACTGTAATAACCCTTTCTTATCTTAAAAAGTGTGGGGTTTTTTTCCTAAAAGACATTTGGCATCAACATTTTTTGGACCTTGAAGCTACTTAGTTTTCAGTTTCCATTGATGTATAAGCAAATTTCCAAACATTCTCCCCCTGCTACACAGCGTCGAATATGGAGTATTTCTATTCCTGCTTAAAATTAGTGGCTACCAGGAAATCTAGAGCTACCATAATTACATGTTATTTATTCCTTTGAAACTGAGGGATTTGAGCCATTTCATCTGCAAGGTTTTGTTTTTTACTCTCTACTGCATGACACAGGTTTTATGTTTGTGCTATTTTGTTGAAGCCAAGAGTTACTCTGGCTTTATAGAGATCTTTGTAGCCTGACATATAGTAGAAAACAGAGGTGAAACTTTAATATCTCTAATGTTGTACCGAGTCTCTGAAATTCTCTAGTTGACAGAAAAACGTGTATCTTTTTTGTGAATAGGACATAACATTTGTATAAAATAATTTACTGATTTAATTGGAATTATCTTTGTAGAACTACCTTTCAAATCCTTCTGTTTTCCTCATAGTTTGAGTAGCTACATATGAAAACTTTGCCCCACCACTTTGGGATGGGATAGGGTGAGATAGAACAAAAGGAATTAATGACAATGGGCACTTCTCTAATTAAAAATGCTCCAAAAGTTCTCGGGCTTGATCTGGAGTCCTGTGCCCTAATTGGTACAACTGTCCATCAGTTCAAGAGCTTACCTGCAATGGTACATGTGAGCCCAGCAGCACGGCAAAAGGGGTGTGATCATTTTTTAATTGTGTGGAAACTAACTAGCAAAGGCCCAAAATCTACAGTGATTTTTATAGAAGCGCCACCAAACGCAGATTGTCCACAAATGTGCTATTCAGTACTATGAAATTTGCTTCTCGGAAAACAAAACTGAGTCCAAACCATGAAATAAGATGTAAGTTGTTGAGAATGTTTAGCAAGACAAGTAGTGTAACAGTCTATGTGTAATTAGTCTTATTCTTCATTTCTAAAGAAAATAATATTGGTCACCTTCAGGAAATGCTAAATTGTGCCTGCTTTTCCATTTGGATTGTTTGCTTTCATGTGTCTTGAGGAAAGGTTAAAATTGAAATTTGTATCAGAATGAGTCAACGTTGAAGAAATTATTTTGCTTCGGGGGTGAATGAAATGTTTTCAGATTATTCAACAGTTTAAATTTCCTTCCCTTTTACAAACACAGATTGATGTCTAAAAGGGAGCAATATATAAACATCACTTCAGGATGAAATATTTCCTTTAGAAGACATTGAATAAACTATTCCCATGTTTTTGCTGTTTGTACCTACCCTACATTTGTACCTTGCCGACAAATATTAGTAGAATTTGAGCATCATTTGGGTCCTCCCAAAACTGCAGTGCTAGTGAATTTATTCAAGGTAAAAAAAAGTATTTTGTAGCTTTAATTAACCTTTCATTTAATTCATGACTGCTGGCTGGTACTGAAATAGCTTCACAAGTGAGTTGAATTCTTCGAGGTCCGCCTCTGGTTTATTTACAAGTTACTCCTGGGCAGATCTTTCAGGAACATATTTTCACTGTAATAAAACAGGTTGCCTTTTCTTATTGGGCTAAAATCACTAAGGGAAGTCTCCTCAAAATTTCAAGATCCCTTTGGGATTTGCTGAGAGTTGACTGACAGGCAGCTTTGCCATTTGCAAAGAAACACATTTATTTGATTCGGCAGGAGCCCTTTAACCAGCGTAGCTGAGCTGGGAGTAAGCGAAGGACCCTGCCAATTTGGATTTTGACTCTGATGCAGTATCCAGAGCTGTCAGCATACCCAAAATGAGATCTCAAAAACTATTGAGCATCAGGTAGCTGAAGGACAGCCATGTGGGAGGGAAGACAATCCTGGTCTGCTGCTGCTTATTCTGACATTTATTCATTGTGAACTGCAGCTCATGATGTTCAGACAGGAGCTATTTGTAAACATTCTTATTTACCTGTCCTTAACAAGGGTAGCTAGGAGAAAATTAGGTAGGCTTATCACAGCATGGCTAGAAAATAATTTCTTTATCTAAATGGCATTTGTGTTAGAAAATCATTAGAGAATAGATGAAGCTATTTGGAAGCGAGTATTTGAAATTCCACAAGTGGCTGGTTGGAGGATACATCAGTGTCACATGTGAAGGCCAGCGCGTGGGTGTGTGTTTCAGTGTGTGTGTGAAGGGTGAGTGGGTGTATGTGCAGTGACATTTTTTTCTGGTTTTGAACTTGGAAATGTATTCCTTATTTATACTAAGGCCTCTACCCACCCTGGTAATGCTTTGCTAAGATTTTATGTCCTACAAAGACATGTTTCTGGCAGTGTTCATTGTCTCTTTCTCTGTATCATTGGATATGAGTCTAAGCAGAGACATCAGACCTGAGTATTCCTGAAATTTCTGGCTGTATGTGGTCTTGAATTCTGTAGAGCCCTGTCTTTTGTTTCCAATTCACATACAACTGAAAAAGTGACAGGAGAACATTAGCGAGAAGGTTAGAATAGTTTTTATTAGAGGACTGAGCCAACTAATTTGAAGTCATTGGGAAAGTGTTAAGGTAACATTCACAACATGTATAGCAGCTTGTGATATGATGCAGTTTGGTTAGTACTGTATACCTTGGGGCCAGAACTCAGCTGCTCCGAGCTCGTGCTCAGTGTGGCTGCGTACTGTGGTACGGTCAAACAGCACCTTCTGAACTGTCTGTTCCCTTCTCCGAACCTGGGGTAGAAAGAGGCCCCCAACCACCATATGACCCAAATACGTACCAGATGGAACAAATCCAGAGGGACTTCTCTGCCCTCCCAGCATTAGCTGTAAGTCTGTGCTTTTCAGTCTCGTATCCTGCCCTGCAGCTGTCTTCTCTGTTTTGCAGAAAAGTAAGAGCAGAATATTGCTGGCTACCTGGGCCTTAGTACACTGGAGGTTTCTCTTGCACATGTGTGGTCCTCAGCGCGCCTGTTGTCTGAAGCATCTGGCATCAGCCGCTTCCTGAGGGAGGCTACTGGGTTAATTGAGCCACTGGCATGGAGAGCGTTCCTGTGTTCCTCTGCGGCATTGTGTTCCTCAGCCTGTCTGGACGCAGTGGTGTTAGATGGGCTTTCTTGGACATACTAGTGCTCTGGCAATGATAGGAGGTTGCGACTGTCTGCAAGCTCATGAATACTTGATATGGAAAGAAAGCAGTACTGCGGCCAAGGGGAGAATGGGATTTGCCCATGCTAATTCAATATTTCCTTGCTGATTTTGCCAGATTTTAGCATAAATTACTAAAATGTTCAAGGACAGAGGCACTAGATTTTGATAGCAGGATTTGGAAGACATGGGAAAACTCAATGCATTCAAGCCAGCACGCTGATGGCGGTTCGTTAACCTTCAAGTCCAATCATGTGCTGTGCTCCTAGAAAATCTCACTGTAGCGGTGTACTTCTCCCTGCTTTTGTGGTCTTGTGTGCCTGATAAAAGGAGTTGGTGCAAACCTGCCACGCTGCATTAAGTAGGAGAGTCTGGTGCAGAAAGTGATCCATAGTTCTCAGTTCTTTCCGTGACAGCGAGCCCTTATCCTTCCGCTTTGAGTTTCCAGCAGACCCTGAAGTAGCCATGCAGACTTGTTTTTGTTTATTCTCCAGCAGTGGGGAAATCCTGGATGCTTTGTGATAACTCTGTGTGAGAAACCAAGCCCTGTATATAGCTTTTACTCTTTACAAGAGGCAGCTGGGATCAAGAATCAGAAATTATAGTGCTATATTCTTGACTTTATTTTTTTTATGAAGAAAAGAATCAAATGATACTGATGTGAATGATTTTACAACCTTCGACTTTGATCGGATATGTACCTGTATTTTTACACTGTTTACAGTGAAAGGGTCATTAAAATGGACAGAGAAGAGACTACCTCTAGATTGTACGCAGTTAGAACAACGTCTTTGAGAATGAGTTCTGAATGTTACCTCCCAGCTGAAAATGGGCAAATTGCAAAATTGTTATGTGTAACAGCGTGCCTTGGCCAGGGAGCCAAGAAAATGTCTGGGACATACTAGATAGAGACCACAGAAATGCTACTTTGTTTCTGTGGGGTTTTTTCTTCTTTTTTGGTTTACAATATGCAAACCCATGCATACATATTGCGTACGTACATACCATGTGATAATGCAAACCCACTTACCTTTGAGTGTTATGTACAGTTATCTTTGCTACGTTTGTTAATTACCATAGTCTTATTTGAGTAACTGTTTCCTCCCTTAGTGTTGCTCTCTTGCAGTCACTCTTCCTTTATTTGATCCTGCAGGGGTATATTGCAGCATAATTATTTCCATGGTAACAGGCTGTAATTCCATAAACAGAAGATTGAGTTTGTTATATGATCAGGAAGCAGCTGGAGAGCCATGAAGGCCGATTTTTCAGCAATGCTGAGATCCTGCAACCCTTATTGATATATTAATGTAAATCAGCCGAATTTCTTTCTCCCTCTGCAAATCCTCCTTTAAATAGAAAGGCGCACAACACAATGTTGAAATTGGAGGGTGTGTAAACTGAAATGTTGGGGGGATGCTCGAGAAGTTCGGAATTTTACCCTGTTTTTTTGTTGTTTTAAGAATTGCAGTGACTGGTTTTTTTGAATGTATTCTTGGAAGAGAGGGGTTCAAGGCCCTGTGACTATTAGCAGGGGCAGACCACAGAATTAATTATAGCAGATCTTCAGTTTATTGTGGGATTATGTTATTTTCATTACTTTCATCATCACCACCTAATTATTCTATATGTATTTTAATGGATTTATGGCAGTTAATGTTTGGAAAAGTGCATTCTGTCCTTTGAAGAGTCTCTCAGAAACATTCACAGTAATTTTGTAGATTTTCTCCTTAGAAAGAAGTGAAATTATGTGTGTGTTTGTATAAAAAAAAGAAATATAATCAAATAAAATACTTGTACTGGGTAAACTCAAGGAACTGAGAACAGCCTAAAGCTCACATTCTCATTTTCATCCTAATCAATGTGCTTCTAACACATGTCCTGCAGCTACTAAAACTCTAAGTGGAACCTCATCTACCCTGCACACTATTAAAAATCAAGCTTCTACTTTAAAGAAGCCATAAAAATGATTTGCTCGGAAAGCCAAGGGTAAAATCTCAGTATACCATATATCTAAACTCCAAAAGAACAAAAAACCCACAACCCTACAAACACACCGAACTCCACAAGCTACGGTTTATCTCCGAATGACAAAAGTAGATCAGGCTGATCAGCTTGATGTCAGCAGTGAATGTTCGTGCAGCCTATTTCAAATGCAGAATAAATTTCAGGAGCCTTTTTCTAGCGCAGAGAGAGAAAAGAAAAGGGATATTTTCTAAAGAGAGAGTCAAAGGATATTTGTATGACTACAAAGCTTTCCAGCGAGTGAGGAAGGAGAGTCAATTGCTATTCCGGAGATCTGTAGCTTCCAAGCAGGAGAACTACAGTGGGAAGCCCAACATCAGAGAAACAAGACTGTTCATGGAAATAGCAGACTCCTTTGAGAAAGTTTCGGCAGACTTTGCCATTCCATGTTTCTGAGATCATAAATCAGTGATCTTCTAATTTTCTGAATTTACACTCGACACAGCCTGTAAAATTCCCTATGATAGAAAGGCGGTCAGGGTTACTTGGCGCTCTGTCGTTTTGCTGGACTAAGCAGGCAGACTGTGGCTAAGGACAGCACAGCGGGGAGACTGCACACCAAACCAGGCCTTGATGCTCCTTGGAGTAGTTCCCTTGTAAAGACTGGACATGGATCACAAACGGGAGTTGTCGGGGATGCTGTAGCTGTTAAAGCAATGACGAACTAGCTTGGAGGAAGGAAGCTGACTCCAGCAGTATTCTGTTTGCTCTCATTATTGTTCTTTTTAAAGCACTTTTAATTAGAAGCATGCATGAAAATGAAGTCAGATATAACCCAAAACCACAAAAAACAACCCAAAAAACCAAAACTCATAAAACCCCCAAACTCAGTCTCTGTTTCTGCTCCTCTGTCCCGGTCAGCAGAGGCAGTGTAAGGCCCAGTTCTCCTTTGTGTAACTCCATTTCTTTTAAGCCTTAGTCACAAGGGGGAAGTCTGAGCTGATTGGAACTGAAGCCTGGTTTAGCCTGAGCATTGCACGCAGCCGGGATTCCCCCTCCTATGCACCCTCAGGTGCTGTTTTCCTTCTCTCCAAGGTGGCTGGCAGTGTTCTTATTTTCTGGCAGCATCCGGCTGTGGGTGTAAGGATGCCCTGCCTACCCCAGGGACTTCCTAAGGGTAGCACAAAGGCCAAGAGCAGCCTGTGGTACCATATAGCACAACTCGCGGTTGCACTCCAGCGCTGTGTGCATGTATGAGATTAGTAGTGCTGCTGGCAGAGACTAATAATTCTTATAGGTGAGAGCCTTGAGTTTACTATTGCTCTCCAGGGCATTGTTTTATACTTCCATTGCTGTTACAGAGTTGACTGCATAAATACAAACAAATAGCAAACATTATTTGGTCTTATTTTTTATTGTGTGTGTTTATATGTGCAAATTTGTGTTGCTGTTGGTTCAGGCTGTAGGTCTCCAAGAAAGTTTTCACTGTGATCCCTTTGTGCTGCAGATTTGAGATACGTGATTTTGCATTTGTCTGGAGTAAGGAGCAATATCCAGAAACCAATTTGCTGGTCTCAAAGCAGTATAGATGTAGGTTTAGGGGAACTCCATGGGAGATACTGATTCATGGAGGAGCTACAGGTGAAAAGAATTGCAGGAATTAATGTTGCCTTCTTGTGGTGCTACAGACTTGCTTTAGACAAAAAGCCTGGTAGAATACTACAGCTGATAAATCGTTGATCTGAAGAGTAGAGATGGAAAAGACTTGGTAAATTATTCAGTACATTTTGCTGATAAAGCAGTGTTTGTTTCTAAAACACTTTCATTTCTACTCTCCAATCCAGACTAATTTTGATGTCCACTACTTCCTAATGGTAATTATTTGCAGCCTGCCACAGTCTCTCCAGGAAAAGAAAAAGTACTTTTGTGGTCAAGGCACAAGACTGGGACTCAAGAGATTTAACTTTTATTTCCTGCCTCTGCATTAGGCTTTGTGACTGGGCTCAGAAGCCTGCCGCTGAACTGGAAACATGAGGTTCCCTTGCCTCTTTCTCACCTAGATTTCAAATTTGTCTAGTCAGGACCTGTCTCTTCCTTTTAGATTTAGTTGAATTTTTCAGTTTCTCCCCCCTCCCCCCCCCCCATTTGAAAATAAAGTGTGTTAATAAAATACCTTATTTTGCAGAAAACTTTAATACTTGAGAGGCATCTTAAAGCAGAAATTATTTTATTATAATCAGCCCTCAATGGTGGTAAGTCTCTGCTTGCAAAGCAGACAACACTAGTTTCCTAAAAATATTAAGGAAAATAGTTGTCTGTACTACTGTCTGTAGCTTTAGAAGAGAGATCCATTGTCTTAAAAGGAAGAAAGAGAACAATTTCTCAAGACATGTCTACAAATCAACTACTTGTTTTATGAGGCTGGGTAGTAATGGATAACTTGTGCCTCTGAGAAACTTATTAATAACTCTTTGGCATACAAAACCTGGAAAGAAGTAAAAAGGGTTTTTTTATTCTCTTTCCTTCTGGTAAGCTCATAAATGAGCAGAAGTAGTGAAGTTGTCTCAGAATAGTAGAAGTATTTGGTATCTACCAGTTATGATACAAATAAATTAACATGAGGCATGTTGTTTGCAATGTTTTCGTTAAAGTACTAACTAAAGAGGAATAACTAGCATATCCAGATTCCTTGCAGGAAGGAGCACATGGGCCACGTTTAAAACAAAGGCTGTCATTAGTTATGTGGGATCAGTACTCCTGGGAAATCATTCCATACTTCTCAACATACTTTACCATGAACTACGGTAGGTGAGAACCTTGCGGGCAAATACTGATATGGCCAGTCAGTTGTCAGCAGACGGTGTTCAAATGCTGTATCCAAAAAATATGACATAAATGTTGGGCTGACAGGAACACAGAAACATACAGAATAGGAACCACAATAAAATACATTCACGTTTATAACCTGAGACATAATCTGATAGACTGTGAAAGAGCAAATGCTTTTGAGAGTTACTGAAGGAAAACATTATTAGCTTAAATTTCCACCCCCGCTTGAAGTCAGTACCATTAGGCCAACGCTGGGAATTCATATAAATCACATTTTCAAATTTGATATAGAATATTAGCTTTCATTGGGAGATCTGATATGTTCGTTGCCTTCAGTTCGTATAGTCAACACTTGCGAGTGTGGGCTGGCACTGGCACTGCCTGCTGTCAACAGCCCCGCTTCATTCCCTCCTGCAGTTCTCTCTCTTCCGTCTGGGATGTCAAAACCACTTTATTGATTGTGCATCGGGAAACCTAATCTGGTTAAACGGATACTGTCCCATCGCGGAACAACAGCTAGTTGAAGGTGAGAGTAGCTAAGCTGATGCTAGCAGAGAAAGATGTAGAAAGAGCGGAAGCAAAGCCTGGCCATTCAAATAGGACCAGGTTTCTTTTAACCCTTATGGGAACATCAGAGAAAAACTACCTAGGAAAATGGCAGACTGTCCATTTCTTCACGTTTTCAGATGAGGCAAGATGCCTTTTAGAAGCTATGTGGTGACGCACCATTTACTAACCTCAATATTTGGGTAAGAGGGTGAAATCTAGTGGACTGCAATATATAGGAAGTGAGATGAACTGCCCAGCCTTTATGGCCTTTTAGTCTGCGTTCTTTAAAATAAATCCGTTGTCCTTCTTGGCAGTGGTCTTTGTGGTAGCATCTCCTTTTCTGAAGAACAGTTTCAACAATTTTGCAAGAAATAATACATTAAAATGGATGCATAAGAGGTGTTTCTACCAATTCCTTATTACGAACCTCTAAAATGCATAAAATATCTGAGAGTTACGCATATAAAAGCAGAAGGAAAAGACCAAACCACACTAAGTCAGGTAGCATATACGACTATGAAAATGTAGTCAGATGGGATCTAATCTAGTGCCTTCTGTAGTCAGCAGGAATCCTATAGTTGGTTCTTGGACATGGAAGTTCATCAAATGTAGTCTATTTTGTAAAGAGCACTTGGGCTTTTTTGGTGTTTTTAAAATCACTCTGTCAACACAGTAACCGTAGGTTTTTGCGTGGTGTCTTTCATGAAAGCTGAACCAAAAACTTAATCCCTTTCAATTGCCTCCCTGAACAGAAAAGCCTCCGCAGCATTGCGTGGTGTTCTCTGAGCGCGCAGGCTTTCTGAACCTCCCCCTTCACGTCGTGGGAGCAGGAAATTCCCCGATTTGTTGCAGGGGTTCTGATGAAGTCTCTGTATGCTCAACACTCGACGCGCTCTGTGTGCTGAAGCATTGCTAGTCACATAATGTCACGGCTTATTGTTGTCACTTCACCTCTTTTTCCGTTCTCTTCGTTCAACCCCTGCTGAGTGAAGCAAGAAAATATACTTACAACAATTAAAAAGGGGTCATAATACCTAAATTCTGGGAAACGCGTGTCAGAATTAATAATTCCTTGTTTTCGTGGGATGGTGATTTTTTAAAGATTGTGTGATCTGGAGTGTACAACCCCTTTTTTTTTCCCCAGCATGGTATATTGGTCAAATCTGAAGATTTCATGCAACCTCTTAGTAATGTTCTATTCCGAATTGTAAATTGCGAGCGTAATGTTTCTAAATTGCAGATTTCCCATATTTTGATCTATATTTATGTAAGAATTTGAGCCAGTATGTCTACTTTTGGTTTGTTCTTGGTGGCTGTTGCAGGTAATGGCAAACATGTGCAGTGGCTGCGTGGGAAGGACGGTGAGGTCTGGGTCTGGGTTATGGGAGAAGCCCCAGGTGACAAGCCGTACGAGCAGATATCAGAGGAGCTAATAGCAGAGCGAGCCAGGCAACAGGCACAGAAGGAGGCAGAAGAACTATGGTGAGGATTTAAGAATCTGAATTCAGGGTCCACTTGGCACAATGGGAGACACGGCCTTGTAGAAAGGCGGCAGGTAATGGTGGGTAAAACTGGTAAGTATGTTCCGTGAACGTTTGCTTTCACTTGTTTTGGCAATTTTTCAGCACGTGAAAAGTGTAATTTTATTTGTATTGAATACTGAAAAACAAAACCCCTCTTTCACAAAAAAAGCGAAGCGAACGTTTTTCTTTGGGGGAATTTTGCTAAACCATTGAGCAGTTTGTAAATAAATAAAAATGAAACAATCTGGTTTTGAGATGATTAAATTAGAAATGTTTGTTGTATCACACATCTATGCCCACAATGGGGATTTGGTACACAAAATCCTTTTTGAAATTGGTTTTATTTGCATATCGCTTGTATTAATTCTTATCCCAGCAGTTCAGAAACTGATTACGCAAAGTGCCGTGCTGGTGTTTCCAGCAGAGCCTCTTCCAGCTTTGGGAGAGATTCAAAAGTGTTTTGATGCTTGATATTGTCGGGAAGTAGGCCACCTGCCTCCCGCACTTCCTTTTGTGGTGCAGCGCTGGAAAGTGACAGTTTAAATATCAGATTATTCTATGTTATTCCTTTTCATATGAGATTCTTCTTGCTTACAGTGATTGCATATTTAAGCAGGGATTAAAAACTTCAACCTGTGCTCTGCGTTCCTTTTACGTTGTCAGTACTAATAAACAAGCTAGTGTAAGAATTTGGCAGACATTTGCGTTGATATTTGAGAGACAATAAATTCCCAATCATGCTTTGCTAGACTGACAGAAAAATTTATTTTTTCAGCCAGAGAAGGAAAAATACAGGGTATGACTCAAAGACATCCAAGAAGTACTTCTCTAATTTAGAAGGTGCTATTTTAATTAGTCATTTATCAAAAATTGAAAATGTCTGCTTTCTGGATAGTTTCCTCAAATCTGATTTGCGGTAGGTCTCTTGTTAAATACATTTTAATTCTTGCCTTGTATATTTCCATGAAGCCTTATGCTTATTATTTGTTGCAACCAGTGAGCAAGTATTGATCTTCAATTTAAAAAAATAATCAGTGTCTTAAATTACTTTTATTTTCAAATTCTTTTCTGAAGGAGACAAAAGGAGGCTGAAATTACAAAGAAATTCCGGGATGCTATGGCTCAAGAAAAAGCCAGAATAGTGGCAGAAAAATGGAAAATAGAAATAGAAGATCGGAAAGCTGCCAAATTGGAGGAGGAAAAAATTCAGGAGGAACTGAAGGTTTGCAGAGAATAATTTAGCTTTTCTAATAGTCTTTTTATATAGATTCAATGTGCTTGTCACCTTCAGTGCGTGTTTATTAATAAGCTTTAAAACCCAGAGTTGTAATTTTTCATCCTGGAATAAACAAATACCTACGTGGTGTTCACCAGAACAGCTGGGTGAGTGATGTGAAAAAATTACATATCTCATTCAGAAGTGTCAGGACAATCAAACTGGTTATTCAGCTCACACATTAACAGAATTGTTCAGTCAGCTGTGCCGAGTGAATCATACTGGGGGGGAAAATGTACAATTGTGAAATGTCTCATTTTAAGTTTGCTTGAACATATTTTGTGTATTTTGGATGGGTTGTTCACATATTGAACCTGAAAATTCTGTCGCTACTTTCTTTAAGATAGCAAGGGGTGGATCCTACTCAACATATGGGAAAAGTCCAGTTGGCTTTCCTGGGAGAAGTTCATTTGCCTGATTTTTATCAACTTCATCATGAATTTTCTTTAAGCTCAGTTATAGTATTTTAATGTTTGTTTGAAATAATGCTTTTTTAAAATTCTCTTGTTGAAAATAACAATTTGCAAACTAAACAGGAAAAGAAGGCCTCTGTCTACCCTTCTCGTATTACTTTATAAAGACAAAAACTTGTTTAAAAATGAGAAAACAAAGTATAATTGGTTTAGTGCGCAGAGAAATTATCACAGTCTTCTGAGTCTGGGATGTGCACTCTGGGACTGCACAAGATTGGTGAGGCTGGGTTTCCATGGAGAAAGCCTGAGCAAAGTACGACTCCTAGGAGATCTGCATCCATAACTTCCGTCTACACGCCTCTCCCCTGCTGACAGCTTGCTGTGTCACTTTTCCCTTCCTGAGATGGTGATGAAAGGTGTGGAAAGTGCAGATAGACTCCCCCCTTGTCCCTCTGTGATGGGAGGAACGCTAAAAAACTCAGTGTTAAATTTATGCAGTTTGATTACAAACTAGAGCCAGCAAGTTACTCGTCATTCCATAAACTGTGGGACTGGGATTTGAGGGTGGTTCTGTAGCACAAAGCAAGGGCGGTTCCCGTAGCCTCCTCTGCACAAAGTTGCTGATTTACCTTTGCACAATTAATTTGAATTCATAGGAGAGAGCGGGGCCTTTGAAATTTGATGTCAATGAGTAATGAAACTCTACCTTTCAAGTGCCTGTATTAATGTATGAATAATGAGCAGAGGCAACTAATTAAACGCTCTTTCCTCTGCTTTCCGGAAAGCAAAGCCCTCTCGAACAAAGACTGATACAGGCTTGTTCACTTACATCTCTGTGGTTGATTTACAGTGCACTTGATGGGGTAAATGTCCACAAGCTCACTGTTGTTCTTCTGTTTCAAAGAGACTGTTTCAAAAATCAGTGAGCAACTTGTGAGACTTTTAGTGGCCAGCACTCATCATTTTCTAGTAAGAAAAACCAGTCTTTCAGTTGTTGGTACAATTTTAAAGGAGTGGCACCAAATTCTGCTCATTTTCATGTTGATGGAAAGGTAATGTCACAGTGCTCTGTGTTCCAACTGTTTCTCAGGAAGTGAGCAGGGATCCTCCATCCCACCGTGTGCCTGGTAGGAGCAGGAATTGCACTGCTGTAAGTGGGATGAGAATTTGGTTTAGTTTCTACTTTGAATTTCAAATACTAACCTTTGGCCAGGATTTCTTTAGCCCTATTCATAAAGTTGCCAGCATCTTTATTTTATCAAAGAAACAGAACCCTTTTTTTTCACTATGGTTTCCTTTAAATAAAGCATTTGAAGAGAATATTTGAAAAAAAATAAATAAATGGACCAGAATTTTTAAGACAAGACCCAGCAGAAATGAACTCTTTGGCTTCAAAAATGAGTTTGGAACAAGACACTATGCAGTTGATATTTTTTAAATGCTCCTTTATTGAGTGTGCTCCCAGCGTTAGCTGTATTAATACAACAACATAGTCTAATTACACTTCCAGCCCTGGGTCTTCAATTAGGTCTATAATTTGAGATCTGTTAGGAGGGACTTGGACTAACATAGGGTTCCACCAGCAGAGATCCGAAGGCAGGATTGATCCCTGGTACTATAACACCGCATCTTTGCTACTCAGAAAATAAGCTTATCTATTACTTGGTCTTGAAAGAGCAGATCTTGTACATAGTGCTGTAGAACTACTTAGAAACAGTAAAGGCATTTCAAAGACAAGTGAATCTCACAGGCTGATGTGGGGGAGTTGTTAACTTCTCTGTCCACTGGCTTATTTAAGCTCACTTGGCTTTCCTTCTCCTTCCCATTTTACCCTTTTTGTAACTACTCTTGTGCAGTGGTAGAAGTACCTGAAATATTTACGAGCTGAATGAGCGGAAAGGTGCCTAGACAGGAAAATAAGAAAGTTATGTTTCTGGCATCTACCTCCAACTACAAAAAGTGAATAGAACTCAGGTGTTGGGAAAAAAGATGAATTAATGAATCTGCTCAAGTATGACTGCAATCATTGAGATCACGAAGAAATGTAGCTTTCATAAATGATTCAGGGTGTGGAATGAGATGCAGATCAGTTAGCAAGCCCACTTTAGCAGGTTTAAAATATTTAATGCATTGGTAATCATCCTTCTGTGATGCTGACCAGACCGTGTTTAAAGCTGTCTCCAAACTGGGGTATGAAAAGTTCAGTCTCTCCTAATGCTTCACCCTCTTGAAGCATTTTGACTTGGGAGCTGAAACTCTGTCCTTTCTGCTGATGTGTTTAATTCCTAACCATATTGTATCACAAACACTCCTTTTAAAAATGCTTTTATTCCTCTTGACCTATCGTGGGACTTCAGGGCTGTCTGCACTAGATAAATGATATCTCACATATCAAAGTGAATGATGATCCCTGTTTCCTTTTCCAACACTATTAGAAATGTATTGCTTTCCTTGGTGTTTCTTAAGTAGAAATGCCTTTAATTTATGTTGCTAGAATATAAATGTTGACTGCTCTATTTTTGCAGTTTAAGGACAGCTATTCTTTCGTGCACCTATTGCAAAGGACAAATAAGAGAGCCAATTACTATCATTAATCTTTTTGCTAATTCACAAAGGCTATGAGATCATAGGCATAATTTTCTACTGTTATCAGTGGCTCTCATTAAGAGTCTTGAACAATGTGCAGCGCTAGGGCAAATTAAAGGTATGAGTGTCAGCCAGCCAGGGGAGGGTGGTATCCTTCAGCTACATTTAGAAACAACAGAGATACTCTCTCAGCTCGCTCTTCGTGTGGTCTACATAAAGCAAGAGGATATTAATAGTGAAGTACTATCTGTGTGACAACATCAGATACCTGCCAAATTTAATAATATAAGCACAGTTGACAGTAGAGCTAGATTGCTTCTTAAAAATTCCTTGGGAGATGAAATGTGTGTTAATCAAAAGCTGCACATAAACTTTTATAGGCATTGTTTTTCTTCATGCATCAAAAAATATTTAGTAGGAGTTTTAATGAGAGTGGCATTTAAGGAGAAATAATCCTTATTCTCTTGATAGGCAACAAGAGAGTAACAGTGCGTTATAATTTCCTTCCACATTTTTTTCTTTTGGATGCGGATTCATGACCTTTAATTCCAGTTGGGATTGTGGTGAGTGAAGTGAGCTTTTTTAAGGTGTGGATCCAAGAGTTTCTATGTCCTGGCTGTTTCCGTTCTCATCAAAGAAGTCAGGTTTAGAATCAACCTTCAGAGAACAACAGAATAATTAGTGCTTCTGTTCAGGAAATCTCTAATAAGGACAGCTCATGCTTAAGAGAAAGAACACACTTCAGTCCTGTTGACTTGGATGGGCTTTCAACACATGTCCCAGTGCTTTACTGTGCCCAAAAGTGCTGTGAACCTGGTTCTTCAGACAATTGCTGCCAGGTGCTGAGTTTAGGAATACGGTACTGTGGGCTTCTTATGATATAGCAGTGAGCATTCTGTCCTGATCTGAAAAAAACTCTTGTCTCCAAGTAAACATCAAGCACTTGAGTGGGCCTGTTATCTTTAAGTGCAAATAAGCTGTAAGTTCAGCTCTGTGCTTTGCTGTGCCAAGAAAACGCTGAACTCTTTCCCTAGGACAGCATATTTAGAATCCAGGAATATGACAACAGCTTTTTGCTGGGGTTTGGCACCCAGTTCATTCTGAAAATCTCAGCTGGGTCCATTCAATCACAATTGCAATATTTCAGTAACACTTCATTTTGTTTTCTTTTGTGCGACCACAGTTCAGAAATTCTTTTTTTCTATGCAGTTGTCTCTTTAACAATGTTGGAAGTGAGGCAGCTGTTAGTTTCTGCTGAGAATCAGATCTTCGGGGTTTGCTATTCTGCCTGTGAGGAACTGTGATATTAATTTTAAAGAAAAGTCTTTTCCCCAGTGACATCAGTAATGATTGCGCTGCTGGATCGCTAGTGAAAACTAGCAAAGCTCTTCTATTTTCCATGGGTAAATGGGAAAATCTGAGCCACTGATGAGGATAGTTTACATATCAGGAATTCAAGCTGTGAAGAGTCCCTAAGATCCAGAGACAAACTCATAGTAGATTGTCGCTGGATCTATGGCAAGTTACCCAAGCAGAGTCTGCTCCAGCACGTGCAATAAATCCCAGATCTCTCCCAATCAGGAATAGTCCTTGGCTTTGTTTTCTATCTCACCTAAAAGAGGGTCTTTGTGAACCAGAGTATGTTGTTACCTCCCTGTATCAGCCACATGTGAATAACATGTCCTGGGGCATATCCATGACTGAAACGTTACTTCTTCCAGGTAAAGCATAACTGCATTTTGTACATTTCTCTCTGTGCAAATACATGCACAGTGGAGTGATGCAACCCTGTATTCTGATGACCTTTAAAGGTCCCTTCCAACCCAAACCATTCTATGATTCTATGGTTCTATGATTCCTTTTGAGACACTGGTAGTAGAGAAGAAAATAACGTCTCTGCAAACACTTTCTTTTCTGAGGCAAGTGAGAGGATTTTCTCAGAAGAAGGTTGGGAAGGAGTTGGACATATTTCTGCTGATACTTGCTCACAGCTCTGTTGGAAACTGTCGGGTGGGTTTGTGGAGAACGCTGATCTCTGAATTCAGCCTGCTGTGTCAGCCTTGCTGAGAACAGGCTGTCCTGGAGCCGGGGACCTCGGGATTTCCAGATTCCCTTCTACTAGGGGCTCAGATCTGAAGATGAGCTGTGCTCTCAGCTCTGTGACAGGTAGCCTGAATGTCTGCCCTGTCTCAGGGGTCTCAGGAGGTTCACAGCAGCTGTAACGCAGCCGACTCGCTGCAGCTCTCAGGGCTGCCAAAGACGTCCTGCCAGCCCGAAGCGTTGAGGGAATCCCAGGCATCCTTTGCTTCGGAGAGGACTGTTGTAACAACTATGTCTTGTAGGTTTTGCCCTGAGCAGGATGGCAGTCATTCAGCTGCCCTGCATCCCATAAGACTCCCCAAAGAGACCCCAAGAGCCCTGGCAGCCAGAAGCTCAGCTTTCCATTGTAAAAAAATAAATTGCTGTATTTTGACTTTTCCTCAGTGCATTTTTTTTAAATCTTTCTGCATCAAAAAAATAAATGCTGACCTAATCTCCTCTCATCTGCATTGGACGGAAACATTGGAAGCTAAGCATGGCTAATATTAAATATTATTTTGAGCTGGCGGTAGTAAAGCTATCAAGCATTGTGAGGCAAACATTTAGAGTAACGAGTAACAAGTTTGTGGTAAATGCTCAACTGCCAGAGGCTAGATAATATCATTTAGCGTGTTCAAATTCGCCAGTGGAGTTAAAGCTGCAGAGGATTCCTGCTGCCTATTGAATTGCCAGTGTGATTTGTTGTAGCAGGTTGGTATTTCTTGGCAATTTCCAACTATGTACTGAATTGTCACCTTCTTAATTATTCTGGAAGAGCTGAAAGGGTCACGGCACATAATACAGCCTCTCGCAACTGTCAGGCAGAAGGTGACATTTGTAGATTATTATAGCTCTTCACTCTCAGCTCTGACGTGCAGGATTGGGTTCACGGGCAGAAGGACATAAACTGGTTGCTGTATTCTTCCAGTGGGGTAAATGTGACAAGTTCAATTGTTGTTCATTTTAAATACAAACTTATACTTTTTACTCATGCTTGACAAAAGGATGACTTTTCTTTCCTGTGTGTCCTGGTTTCGGCTGGGATAGAGTTAATTTTCTTCCTAGTAGCTGCTATAGTGCTGTGTTTTGGATTTAGTGTGAGAATAATGTTGGTAACACACTGATGTTTTAGTTGTTGCTCAGTAGTGCTTACACTAAGTCAAGGACTTGTCAGCTTCCCGTGCTCTGCCAGCGAGGAGGGGCACAAGGAGCTGGGAGGGGGCACAGCCAGGACAGCTGACCCAGACTGGCCAAAGGCATATTCCATACCTTATGATGTCGCGCTCAGTATATAAAATTGGAGTTGGCCGGGGGGTGAGAATCGCTTCTCAGGGACAAGCTATCGATCACCGGGTAGCAAGCAGTTGTTGCATTGTGCATCACTTGGTTTTGTATATTCCTTTATCAGTAATATTATTATTACTGTTATTTCCTCTTTCTTTGCTGTCCTATTAAACTGTTTCTATCTCAACCCATGAGGTTTTTTTCCGATTCTCTCCCCAATAGCACCTGGAAGGGGGAGGCAAGTGAGCGGCTGCACGGTGCTTAGCTGTCGGCTGGGGCTAAACCATGGCACTGTGTCATACTAACAAGGGTTGTTTCTCCTCACACACCTTTGAGGAGTGCACAATATATTTGCACATGCATCCATGTGCTAATTTGAATAAATAAAATTAAAAATTTTGCTTCCTTTAAAGAGGAAAATGATATGAAAAAGTTTTGTGAATTCGGAATCAAGTGCCAGCATTGAGGGTTTTGTTGTTGTCATTGTTATTTCTTCTTTGACTTAAATCTCCTTCTTCTTAGTAAGAAAAAAAGAAAGGTAGAATTTTCTTAGTAGGCATTATTGCTTTCCATTAAGAACTCAAACTCTACCTGAATTCTGACTTGTTGCGTTTTTGTTTTGGTTTTTTTTAGACACTTTCATCTTTTTACTACAAATGCTTCAACAATAGCTACATTAAAAAATCCAAACTTGTGACAAAACTCTTGTGTGATTCAGGGAACTGCTGTGAGATTGATTTTTTTTTTTCTTTTTTTTTTTTTTCCCCTCCTTTTCCCATATTAAGTTTACCTTGTGGTTTGAGGTGTTGAATAGAAAACATTTTGATAACCCAGGATTACCCCTGTGTCTGTCCATCTTCCTGAAAAGATAGCCTAGATGTATTGGATATTTTTAGGTAGTGAAGCTAAGTGAATAAATATTCTCCTCATAAGAATAAAGAATAGCTGATTGCATACTTTTTCCAAGAAGGTAATAAAGCCATTTACTAGCAACTGAGATATAGAATCCCTAATTCTATGGGGTAAAAAGATTATTTATTTATTTATTTATTTATTTATTTTCTGAAGAAGCAGCTGCTGGGCTTTGAAATCAGTGCTTCCTAAAAGTATTGACTTTTCAAAAATAATGAACTGTCGACTCAACTAATCTTTTTAGGACTCAGGAGATTACAATGGGAGGATGATGTTAGAAATAATCAAAGATACTAGCATTAAAATATAAAAAATTGACTGAAGAGCAATGCTAGGCTTTTCTTTCTCAGAAATAATAAGAGCAGCCTAATTTATTGTTCATCACGTGTGTTATGGAACTATTATTCTCTACACAGGTACACCACTATTAATACCCAGTATTTCATTTCTTTTGATTTGATGTATTATCAAGAAGACAGATCCTCTGCTGGTATAAACTGGTGGAGCTCAGCTGTGCTAAATGGAGAAATGTTGATTCGTGTTACTTAGGGAAATGAAAAAGTGGTTGAATTCTTTCAAAGGGTGGAGATTTGCATTTATTCCATTTTCCCACTCTGAAGATGATGTTGCTTGTCACTGCTAAATTGCTTACTACTTTTCAGTCTTCTTGAATTGTCAATGGACAAAAGCATTTAGAGCCATGTCAGTTGGCTGGCTATTCCTAAGCAAACCGTCCCTGTGAAACTCAAGACACCTGTCCTTGTTTATTTGCACTTGGATTTACACTGTTATTTCCATAGTCATGCAAATATAACATGTCATTCTTCCTTAAACGTGCTGTTGTGATCCATGACCAGAACAACCAAACAGTCCTGACTCCTCCTGCTGCTTCTGGCCCTCACTGAGCTTTTAGAGGTTGCAAACAGCGATATTGTTTGCTTTGGAAAGCTGGCTTCTGAGAAGAAGTAGAGTTGTCTTCCCTTAGTTCCAGATTTCTGGTTAACAACAGGTAACTTTTGCAGAGCTAGAGAGAACTGGGGGCGGGGGGAGGAGGAGAGGAAAAAAAAAGCCTTTCCTTCCCCGTGGTGGACAAAAGTGTTTTTCTGTTTCCCAGACAGACGTTCCAGATATACCTCTTTCACCATTGAGAAAACGTGCGAGTCCCTCTTAGGGGCGTTAAACAGCAGCATTGTTTGAACATTCATATTACTATATTTGGGACGCTTTTGGTATTTGTGACCTGGCAAGTTTTAAAATAGGACAGACAACCTTCAAACAAGTGCTTTTCCAATGTATTATAAAACACAAACTATTTACTGTAGGGAAGTGTTAATCAATTAATATATACTTTTACTAAATTAATGTAGCTTTTGAATAGTTCAAGCCCTTTCAGCCTAAAAAGAGGCTGAATTGTAACAAACAGTTATACATAGTGTGAATTTTCATATAAGTAGCATCTTCAAACACTGAACAAGAAGAACCTACGTGTAAAAAAATTAGGTATGCAAGTTACGTTTTGCAGGATTATGAGCAACATTATGAAAGCTCAGTTCACCTCCTGAACGCACAGACTGAGTTTAGAGAATAATAGAAGTCAGGTTTTAGCCCAATTTCTTGAATCTCTCCACTCATATTTGTAGCACTTATGAAAATAGACCATGGATTGTTTTGGTCATGCTGTGAATTCTGCTGTGATGAAAGTTTGTTTTCAAACTTAGAAAATATGCTCTTCCACAAAGTTCACAGCGCACAGATATGATATAATAAAAAGGAAGCTAAATATGTCTGATTTCCCTTTGAGAGCAGGAGCAATCCCAACTGAACATAATTTTCAGACTACATCATACCATGTCTTAAGAAAAAAGAAATTACCAGTACAAAGTCTGTAGCTAAACGTTTGCTCAAATATGTCAGCTTAGCTGATTGATAGAATGTGTTGGTGCATTTGAGAAAATTGTTTTCCAGTTTAAAGTAATCATGGGGTTTTCTTTGTGTTTTTTCCTGTGCTCAACTATTGCTGGTGCTGTTGCAATGAAACGTTAAAATCCCACCGAAAGGGAGCAAAGTTAGGAAAATGCAAAGGTCTTATGGAATCCCACTGCTGACCTTTGATAAACAAAAGTTATTTAAGGAAGACAGAAAGATCTCCTCCAGACCTCCTAATGTAAAAAGCAGAGTTTCACCAGATTTTATTCAACTGGACGTCAGTTGCTTCACCCTAGAAATTTGATAGGATTAACGTTTTGCAACAACTCACAATCTACTTTGGTCTTCCCCTACTTACAGTTCAGGTTAGGTAGCTAGGTTAGTAATTCAGGGTGATTTTACTCCATGACTTAAAACAAAGTTCTTATGGATAAGTTTGTTACTCAAAAGGGTATAGTGTTGGTTCCGTTACAAAGGTAAATAAAAAAGAGTTCTTATTCATAATTCAAATGATTTCTATAATGTGAATAACACTTCATGAAGTCCAGTTTTGGGGTGTTTGGGGGGTTCAATTGAACAATTAATTAAATCTGCTTCTTTGCTACCTAAGGAAATAGAGAAAAATTATTAGAGAACAGATATGGATTCCTATTTCTGCACTAATCAAGCTCCTGTGTTATTAATAGTATGCGGAAGGTGAGCTGCAGAGGCAATCTTTACCAGATTTCCATCCCCTTTAAGGTCTTGGAGAGGAACTTTTTTGTGTGTTACTTTTAGCTACATTTTGCAAAGTGACTGGTGTGCTGAAGGATCTGGCTTTTCTTCCAGAATGTAATGATCTTGATATTTGGAAAATGTTATTCTCTCTGTTGGTTATGATGACACATGGTGACAGCTGCTGAACTAAGAACACCAGTAAATCGGTTACTGAATTCTACAGATTCTGTAGATGATGTGTATGCTGCTTGAGTGACAGTGATATCTCCAATGGGAGTACGTGTGGACTTAAAACAAGCACTGCTTACGGATTGTAGGCTAGCACGGGCTTTGGTGCCACGTGATAAAACAGGTTTTCCATATAGATTTCAGTTCTTAGATACTTACATGTTCCTTATTCCTGTGATACCTGTGCATCTCAAAACATACCTTCCTCAGAAATTCCCAAGAGCTAGGAAACTTCTATTAGCCTGTTGTGATGGGTGAGAAACCCAAAGTTAGACGAGATGGTGATTTGTCCAAGGTAACGTAGCTACTCTGTGGGAGGAAGCAACTGAAGCAGCGTCCTAACTTTGGGCCCATTCTTCCTCTTTAGTCTCCTGTGTTACTTCATTTTGCCTAGAAAAGAGAAGAAGAGGAAAGACAGAAGGGTGAAGAACAAATAAGGCAGCAGGAAGAAATCCGAGCAAGAGAGTTGTATCTGAGCCTCAAGCAAGCTCAGCAGCATAGCCAACACAGCGACGATGACCAGGAGTGGGAAGAACAGTGTGAGTAAAATTACCTTCACAGGATTAGTGTATTTCTAAAAGCAAATAAAAGGAGACTTGTAGAATGCAAAAAAAGATGTTGGTGAAAATCTCTTCTACCTAGAGCAACGCAAAATGCTGTATTATTTTGCAGGAGATTACCAGCTTGACTTACAAACAGAAGTTACTGTGAGTTTACCAATTTCACATTTCTTTCTGAATAAGAATACGTGTCAGTGCCTTATAGAAAATTTTTCATGTACAGTGACTGAAATCATTAATTTTTGTCTAATGTAATTAATTAACAGTTTTGGCTTAGTAATAATAATTCTGGACATAGTTATTTTGACAGCTTGTCCTCAGCTGTCTCTGAAGAGGTAAAATCTGTCTTCATCTGTATTTTAATTACTTCCATATGGTGATGGGGTCAAGCTATGGTATCAGCACTGAAACTCACTTCATTTCAAAAGATTACAGTAAATAATACTTAGATTGTTGCCCTGAAAAAAATCCTTATGAGGATGATCTCACTCTATGGAGGTGCTGTTCCTTTTTAGCCGCCCTGAAATTCTTTGTTAATATCATCATTGTGATTAATTTAAAAATACATTAGTGACTTTTAAAAGCCTGTAAGGAACAGAACAAATATATTACTATATATATATGTATATATACATACTGTAGGTAAGTAAAGGTCCACATCAGAAGTAAGAAAGACTTAATAGGTTATTGTTAATAAAATGGATGTCTATTCCATCTAGAGTCTATTGTATAGTTGGCTTTAGAAGTAGGAAATTTGTTTGTGATAAGAATTGTGCATTTTTGTCGGAGGAAGAATATTTTTTATTTGCCACATGTATACTGATTTGATTACTCTGCAGAAAAAGGAAATGTAATGCTTGGAAAGTTTTAGCTCATGTGGGGCTATTGTGTTAATTATATATAACACAAAGGTTAATCAACTAATGCTAAAAATGGGGTTTTAGGGCGCTGATAGTATGTATTGCATGAAATACCTCATGAAGTAGGAAAAAAAATATTGCTGTAGTGTTACTTATTTCCTGACAGAAGTAAAATAAATGTTTCAAAATATGCAATGAGTTTATTTTATGGTTTTAGTCATCAGTTCAGGAGTTTCTGAAGGCTAATTACTGAAGTCCTATTACCTGGGATTGATGTGACAGTGAATCATTCTGTCGATTAAATAAATTAGATCTATATAAGAAACACGGGTGCCATTTTCCAAGCTCATAGCAGGCTACACTCATTTTTGATCAATAAAACCTCTGTATATTGCACTGTTGATAAAGAGAAGGTAAATATTTCCTGAAGAATTATCTAAATCCAGGTGTAAGTGTTTATTCAGAAAGGAAAACTGTAGCTTTCTGTATTTTGGGTGTTTAAGAGTGGAACGAGTTGGGGAAAAAATAGCTGTTTAGTTTTGTAGAAAATGAGGCATTGTCAGTTAGCATCAGCTGGCAACCTAGCATGCAGGATGGTATTATGAACTTTAGCATTTCTTTGGTGGTAGATAAGGAAAGAAAATAGACTTGCACCATGTTATTAAAAAAAAAAAAAAAAAGAAAAAAAATCCAGCCTATTTTTACACTGAAATTGGCAATCAAACAAAATACTATAAACATTACTAAAACCAGCTATCGTTTTCTTACTATTGCATTAAAGAAGTAACTGAGATTTTAAATTGTTCTCTTGGTTTTCTCAAGGAATGCTGGTTGTACAGGGACAAATACCAGAAATGCAATAGAGGAATTATGGGAGAAGGCAGAGAGGAAAGGAACAAGCTATGAAAGGTTTTGACCATGATTTCTGTCAAAACGCTTTCGACTGCACCATATGCTGATGGATATAATCTACCACCAGTATTTTTTCTTGTGTAACCTTTGGAGTATTCTGTATGCTCTGAAGGAATTCTGTCACCTTCAGTCTGTGTGCCTCAATACCTGTAGACCTGTCTGCTTGTGGTCAAAAGGGAGACCGACCGCAGCTCACGTAATTTCAAGCTATCTAGCCTGGTCACCAGTCATAGCGCTGCTGTGGCAAAACAAAACCTCAGCACCTTCTAGCTGGCAGCACCACGGTTGGGTTTTGCAGGCTACTATAAATCCTGTGCTGCCAGAGTTTATGCTGTTATCAGTAATTGATTTAGCATTAAACTAACTGCAGACTAAAGACTAGAGTGTATCACATCCTTGTTTATCCTCTTATGCTTATCTCAATGTCTCAATTTATCCCAGTTGGTTTGAGGGCTTAGAACCGTGTTCCGTTAGCAAATGGGTGTGACAAGCTATGAAGATGCAGTGTTTAGTGCCTTACCTGAAACCAGTTCCTGGCTGGTTTAGACTATGCCATCAGACTTTGCACTGAGCTTCCTGAGGGATGTTAACATTTTCCGTTTCCTTAACTTTCCTGCAGAAGCCGGAACCTCCAGCAGACAGGTAATAACAAATATTTGGAAGTGGGAACATCTGAAGTTGCCGTGGAATGAACTAGTACCTCAGGTTCACCGGATTTTTCACTTTTGATTTCAGTTTCAGATTTTTTTTTCCTTTTGATGGTAATCCTTTCATTTTGTCTTCAAATATTCCTTTGGGACACTGAGAGGAAATGTAGTCAAGTTAGGCAAAGCTATCCACTTGTCATCTTTTCTAAGCGATAAATAAATGCATGAATGCATAAGAGAATTACAAGCAGATGTAATATTAACATCTTTTGTCTCTACACACCTGCCCATTAGGAAAAAGGCCAGGCTCCTTTGTGTCTTACCTCCTTGAAGTCAGCCCTTCATATTCAACAGTGCTGGGGGATCAGTATGGAAGAGGAACAGCGGTGCTAGAGCAGCTATTGTGGAGAGCAAACGTAGCAATGATATTGATGACGCTACTCATTTATTTAGTAGATGGAATTTAGAATGTGATGAGGATTCATCCCTCCTCATCTCATTATCCCTCAGCTGTTTATTGCCAAGGCAATAAGCAAAGTGTTGCTAATATTAGTTTCTGTTGTTCGGTTCAGTTTGCCTCTGCTGTTTGCTTGATTGTGCCAAATAACAATAAAAGCCCATAGAACCACTGTGTTAATTGAAATACATAGTTTTACTGCTTTTTAATACACTAAATGACAAACGTAGAATAACTTGAGAAATCGGTCCTAAAAGGAAAAAAATGATGTTGTAAGAGCAGTTATACACTTCAATTTCATATAATGGATATATGTTGGGGTATTTTAGAAGGCAGTTGTGAGTTAATATGTGGAGCAAGTATACTGTTTGGCAAACGGGAAGATGAATAGTGGAAAAGACTGATTCAAAGAGGCCACTGTTGAAAGCTCTTATTCTTTGAAACTGAGAAGTGAGAATAAGGCTAAGCTTGGATAGAGGAGTGTATATATTCTGATTAGTTTTGGACCTTTCTACAGCTGTTCCGTTTTGCAGGTTTCTAGAGTATTCAGTAAACAATACCCTATATCACAGTCTCTAAGTGTGACCTCTCTCTGTGAGAGCAGAAAAGGAATCTGCAAAACATAATAGGAAAAACTGTAGCATAAATATTCATCTGACTGAATATTGCAAAAGGCATTTTGTTAGTACGCTTACAAACCCCTGCAAACTGCATCAAGCAATGAAGTGCTCAGATACCATCTGACCAGCTGTACTCATCTCCAGACAAAAATTATTCCAGTAAAAATGTGAACAGAGTTGAGTGACTTGATGTATTCCTATGCCTTTCCCTAAGCACCCACTTTTGGTCTCTGTTGGAAGCAGGATACCAAGCTGACTCATTATAGCTTCTTTTATATCATTATATTTTCATGTTCTTCTACAAACTATGTCTATGAATTTATTTTTGTCTGAATTTTTAAAGGAATTTATGTTTGTTTGGTACTTATCTTCCACAGAAATTCAAATGAGTGAGTTTACTGGCAGGATCATTTGATAAAATGCTGAATTTTAAAGTGAGTAGTCCCCAGTTCAGCTATGCATTAACTAAGCAAGTGCTCAACCTTAAGTATGTGCTCACTGAACTTCAATAGGTCTCAGAGTGCGTTGTTGAATAGGATGGGATTATTCACATGCTTTCAGATAAAATGATTGCTGAACTGGAGCCATATTGTAGAGTATTTGTGGGAAGTTATTTTCCAATTAGGAAACGGAAAAACACCGTGTGATTTGTATGTGCACTCAGAAAATTTGAAGATTGAATTTTATCTATTAAGTAGTCATTTTGAATTGCTCATAAACAAGCTTCCAAGAATTACTAACAAGGGTAAAGCTGAGACAAAATCATTTAAAAATGAGGATGCATATTCATGGCACATGGGGTTTTTTCTGCTTTCACATAGCTCTGACTGTAACTCACAGCTCTTCAAAAGCACAAAATAGATTATACGAAATGGAGAGTTCCTAGTCTTTCACAAATTACGTGATCAAGTTCAGCTGCCGCACAGAATGAATTAATCCTCATCTGTATCAAAAGATTTGGTATTAGAACTTTGCCAGGACTGCTAATAGGGATTTCCCAATCCTGAGTGAAAATGTAAAAGGCAATCTTGCATTTTCACTCAAAATACAACTTAGGTTAGCATAGAGGAATACTAGATTCTCATAAACTCTTCAAAGTAAACAATGCAAACTCAAATTAAGACCTATAGGATCATAAGAACTATTGCATACACAAGCTTTGTGGTTTCTTCTTTGTCATTAAGAGTATATTCACACTGCAGGTCATGTAGACGTGTCCAAACCGGCTTTAAACTATTTATTTCTAGTAATGATAAGCGTATAATCATGACAGCACAGACCTCAGTCTGGATATTTTTACCAGTTTTCCAGGAGGGTTTGGTAACCCATTTTTGGCCTGCTCTACTGTAGCTAACCTATATAAATAGCTCAGGCATTTCTACACAAGTTACAGTACCGTCAGGGCAGAAGTGTGCTTAATTTCATGAGTGCTGAAGGAGGATGTACCTGTTGTTGGTATCACCAACGTCTGAAGGGAAAACTGGTAGTGGAGATGGACTCGTGGGACCTGGTTGAACTGTAGATTTCCTGTGAGCTTGACAAATCAATCAAATTCCTCATTTCCCAGTCTTGTCAGTCCTGACATTATTCTGTAACATAAGAGGAAGGCGAAGAAAATGTAAATTATTATTTGTAGTAATTCTTGATGCTAGATATATGGACCTATGGTGATGATTCAGAGATTTTAGGGACAGAAGACATCATTCAGATATCTAATCTCCCTACTGAAAATACTGACTATTGAATTTACTGCTTCGCACAGGGGTCACGCCAGAAGTACATTTACTGTAAAAGGACAGCCAGTCAAGAAAAGTGATCTGTTCCTACTTGAGCTAGTACTGGAAGTCCTGACGACCTTTGCTTTCTTATTGTGAGAAAGGCTATGATGTCATACGTACTTTCAAAAAGTTTTCTGAATGTTGATATTTGACAGTTGCAAACTATGCTACCTCTCCCCATTGTTTTGTGATGAGAAATATTAAAATTTGATACTGTTTGGGAAAATGCAGTCCAGGTCAATAGCTTCTGATGGTATAGATCTATTAGCTAGCAAAAATGCAGTAGGAATGTCTGCTGAAAAAAGTGCCTATTGCTGAGGAAATTGGGGCATGAAGATACCTTGCCTTTTTCATTACCAGGCAGCTTGTACGTCAGTAGAAAAGAATCCCAGAAAGCTCCAGGCAGTCTGCCCTCGATCCCTCTGCTGTGATTGTGACAAACAATGCCTGGTTTCTAAATGCCTTACCAAGCTGCATTGCACCCATCTTCCTTGCTGTCTCTCGTGTCGTTGCAAACACAAAGTCCACATTTAAAGCAGCCATTACCGAGTGGCTTTGCAAAGGATAAATCACAGAAACTTGACCCATTGAAGTAGCATATTTAGGTGACATTATCTACCCTTAAAAATAATGACCTGTGAGATAAATAGTGAAACCTGTTACTCATGCTTTCTGTGCTGTACAGTTGTTTGTCACTGTGTTTAGCTAAACCTACAGGGTACGTAGTTAAGTGAAACTGAAATCCTGCCAGTTGTATACATATGAAGCATCTATGACTTGTTTATTATGCTATCTTGATGAGCTTTTAGTCCTGTATACCTTTCTACCTGTGACAATGTTATAGAATTCTAAGCTTAAAGGTCTTTTCTGATTCCCTCATTTGCCCAGAGGGTTTTATTTTGTTTCATTTTGCTTTGAGTACTTTTATTTCTTTATTCCATTAAACCTTTTCATAATTTGGACAAATCCATTTATACTTCTGCTTGCTTTAAATCAGGAGTGTAAACCACAGGCAGGCAAGCAGCCTAATGAAATGCAGCTGTCTGGTATTATATCACGCATTCCTAGTCACAGGTACAATCACAGTAGAGTAAGAAATAGTGTCTGCACTTTATGAATTGGGTATGATCTAAGACAGGATAGTCATGGCAGGATTGATAATTGCTACTGGAGGCAATAGCTTGCTTCTTTAATATTTGCTTCACTGGATGTTAAAGGTTTGTTTTGCACTGGAATAATTTGCCTGCCTGAAGTTATTTGTGTCTCAAAAAAAACCATCAAAATGGGGCTTTAGGCACCAGGAAAGAGCTGATAGATGACAAAAATTTGCAGTACAATTCTCGGTGCATTTAAGTTAGGCCATTTTGAAGACAGGATTGTTTTAAAATGAAGAAGCTTTAGTGAAAGATGCCTGACCTGCAATGGCCAGAGCAGCAGTCTCATTTCAGGTTATGGATATATGTAACTCGCTGGTCAGTGCCATTGATAGGTGTGCATTAAATATTCCAGTACAGAGTCTGGTTCTTTATATGCAATTTCAGAGACTCAAGTGTGAGCCAACCCCATCCGTAGCATCAGCGTGCCCTTTCCGATGGCTGTTAATTTCTCCATTGTTACTGAAACCATTTTGAGACTGCAATTTTCAAGATGGAGACTTCTGTGACTTTAAGTACCGTAACAAAGACAGCATCTGCCTTTCAGAAAGAAAGCAACATTAACAACAAAAAGTGCGACCTACATGTTCATTTTTACAATCGTAAATTTGGGAAGTAGCTCCTGCAATTCTAGTTATGTGCATAGTTGCAAAGAATTCTGTTAAACACAGACTTAATTTTAAGCAGTAGTTAACATTCTTGAAACATAAAACTTGGTGCACTGCCAGTGGAAAAGATGTCCTGAGGCAGAATTTCTCTTATTACAGCCAAAGCAAGTGTCAGATGTAATCATGGTACGTGGAGGCTCAGTTATTGGCAGTAGTGATCAGATCACTGATAGCTCAAGTCTGGCATGCTTCTGCTAGCGGTGGGCCTGTATTTGAAGCATCAGGGAAGTCATCCAGTTAGCCGTCTCTCTGATAGTGCATTGTAATTTGAACGTTCTTAAAATCAGGTCATACAAGGAATAAAGAGAGTAGGTTGTTCTGTAAGGAAAGGGGTAAATAAATGGCTGTTTGTATTTCTAAAGTGTCTCCTCCCCACCCTTCCCATTCATTCCGCCCAGTGCGCCGCTCCAAAGCTGCAGATGAGGAAAGGAGCCACAAAGCACGCAGGGCCCGGGATGAATACCGGCGACAATCCTTGCGTGCCATCCAGAAGGGACGAGTGGCTGGCCTGAGTAATTTGTTCCAGGGGACAAGCCTGAATAACGATCAGGAGATAAAGCTGAACAACAACAGTGCAAGTCCTTTCCTGTCTCTCTCTGCAGCATCCAGGTTGGTTTGTACAGGACTTTGAAACAGTTTTCTGTTGAATTGCTCCCTCTCCAATCCCCACCATTTCAACAAGCTCTTCTTCAGTTGCTGGAAATTCTCAGAGTCTTACTCTTTCGCTATGACCAGAAAAATAATGTTTAAAGAAAAATGAAAACAGACTGAATACTTAAGTAAACTAAATGCCATTTATTTTTCAGACAGATTTCTTAGAGTTCACCGAGAGAGAGATCAGTCCTTCAAAAGTCAGTATTAGATTAGTATGCAAGGCTGTGATATGGAGAAGTCAAATGGACAAACTCTTAGGCAAGTCTCAAGCCTAAAACTACCTGCTGCTTAACAGCTCTTTGAAACCTTTTACAGAGACCTGTCATGCTTGTATGTTTCAGGGGTTTAAGTTTTTTCTTTTTCAGGCAAAATCAAGTGTCTTTGGTGTTTATTAATCTTTCATCTGACTATTTAGGGAGCGCCATGAATTGCAGAAGAGAATCCAAACTGACAGATGGGTGCTAGAAAGTTGACTAGTCACTCTACTCTTCTCCTGGTTATATCTTCTACCATTAATTTGGCTTCATGTGGTGATAAAGGCAATGTGAGCACTGGCAGGATGGTAGCATTAAATACTAAAAAAAAAAAAATATCCCAACAACCAATATCCAAGCTCAGAAACGAAAGAGTCCTATTACGTTGTTTTTCTTTACCAGTCAGTGTAGCACAAGAGAGAATCAGTCCCTTGTTGCTTGGAAATGTGTTTTGCTTGACAAGTTCCTTGCTCTACTGTGTTGAGACACAGAAACTCTCTGGTAACAGCAGCCAAAACTCCCAGTTTGAGGAGGAATCAGAATTTTACTCTGCGAGAGCGGGATCCTTAAAGTTACCATCTAATCAACTTGTCAAAGGAATTCTCTCGTCGTTTTTCCAAACTACTTAAAGTCTTCTTCAAATTGAAGTAATAAAAACACTAGTAAAAGTGGCAGATTTTGATAAAGACAGTCCATAACTTTGACTCGAAGTTCTGAGCTTCTGAGGTGAGGTTATTTACTATAGAATTTGGTGGTGCTAGATGTGATACTTTTCAAAAAGAACCTGAAAAAAAGCTGAAAAACTTTTTGATCATTATCCAGCTCATGTTCAATCCTATTTATCTGTTTCTAAGCTATGCCTCTACTTCAAAAAACAGGCAGTATTTATTTTTCTTATCTCTTAAGGCTCCTCTTTGTCAGTGTCCATGACTTGATTGTGAAAGTATCAAGAAAAATAAAAGTTGCTTTAAACATGTGCTTTAATAGTGAATATACATAAATGTATATAAGTCAACTCCTCACACCTAACACTGGTATGGTAAAGCAGGAGCAGATGTATATCTAGAATTTTACTTTGCCAGTGGCCTGGGAGGTCAAGGAGGAGATGCACAGTGTGTTGTTATTTACCACTAGTGTAAGACAGATTTTTTGCCTCAAGGGAATGTGAGTTCAGTGTTATGTCTCTAAGTTTTTCAGCATGAAGCATAGTTCCTGTAGTTTTTACCTTGCTTTGCCTTTTCTTTTAAAAGTCACATGGAAATAGTATCCTTTTACTTTTAATTGAGATCTCTCTTTCTTATAATTTCTATATAGCTTAGAAAGCTTCCATTCAATTTTTTTTCCTACTGTCTGTCTTATTTTGCTGAGTGTTCTCTTCCCAGTGAAACTCTTTGTCCCACTTATTGACTTTTATCCTTTTGCCTTCTGTGGTTTTTTTTACATTTGTGGTTGTATTTCTTCCTGCCTGTACTGGACAAGCTCGACCACAGTAGCTGTGTGGAAAGTAACACAGTAATTTTCAGATTTGGTCCAGGACAGAAAAAATTATGGATTTGACAAATTTTTCAAAACTAAACTGAATTAGAGAGAAATGAGTTGAGAAACGAGAATGGACTGTAGAGCCCTGGAATTCAAAGGGTTTCTTGTTTCTTTATGGGAAATATTCAAAAACAGAAATAAGAAACACATGTAGGGTTTTGTTTTTTTTTTTTAATGTGTGTCTATAACTGAATTCTCACTTTCTCCCCTCACTTATGGTTGTATCTTCAAATTTTATGATGAATATTGGTCAGATCTACTCACAGGTGTTCGTGTAATTTAGCAATAACTATTACATTCACTGCAAGCTTCATCACTTGGTATCAGCAGAATCAATCACTAGTTTTAGTAATAGTAAGACAAGCTGAAAGGAGAACTCAGTTGCATATCGTCAAGCAGACGGCATCTATCTTTTTGCTTTTATTCCTTTCTGAAGAGCACCTTGCTGTCATGAATTGCAGAACCTTGATTGGTTTTGAGGGTTCTTGATTATCTCGCAAATTAGTTTAAGGCTGTTTGGTGACTTCTGAGCTGACGTTCTCATTTCAGTAATAGGTCTCTGTTACATTGTCCAGGAATATACATTAACTGGCAGCTCCATGGCAGGTGGAGTAGGAAAGCTGGAAGTATGTAGCCGGCTGCTGTACTCGGCGCTGTGAAGTGTGCGTCTTGCCAAATGAAGGTGAAATTATAGTACAAGCAGACATACCCACACTAGCCTTCATCCTATTTATCTGAAGAACAGTAATGAAGATTTGGTAATTTGTGCGAGCAGTTTGAGCACCCAGAAACCCATGGGATTTCAAACTATACAGAAATCCATTGTAAAACTTCCCTTTTACTACTGTTACCAGGGTAAATGAGACAGTATGCTTGATTGGAATGCAGTCATACTTTCATTTGATATAATACACCTTAGTCCTTTTTTGGGGTAGCTGGATGGATTTTCCACATATTTTACCTGATTTGCCTCCTACTAGCTAAAATAATCTAAAATGCATAGAAAGTAGCAGAAGCGTTAAAGGAGGCTGGCAAGTAGAGAATGCAAAGGGAAAATGAGATTTTAAACAAAACTTTCCCTCTGTCATACTTGATGGTTTGGATACACAACCTATTATAGTTGATTCTGATTTAGAATTTCTTGCCAGTGAAAAGGAGTATACTCTAAGCAAAAAAATAAACTTTGCTTGTCATTGTGTACACTGGAATAAAAATGAGGTGGAAAAGGAAAGCTGACTGAAATGTCCATTGTACCTTTTGTGGTAAATTGTTTTTCAATGTAAGTGCTGTGCTTAAGAACATGTTTAAGGTTCCATTGCAAATGTAAAATCAAAATGATGTGGTTTCCATAAAAACTCAAAATAATTATAACAAATTTAAAAAAGGTTAAAATTGTTCAGTGAGCTATACTGAACAGCAGTTATACTGACCATTTTGTAGCTGTATGTTTTGTAAACATATAAAAGAAGAGATTAATGTTTATATTGCCCCTTGCTTTCATACACTGCTAATTCTCTGTATGACTTTCTGTAATTATTTGCCTGTCAATGTAGTGACATCTGGGAGCGTCCTTCTAGACCCTTTTCCCGAGATGTCATCGTTCGCTGGTTCAAAGAAGAGCAGATCCCTCGACGTGCTGGGTTTGAGAGGAATACGAACAGGATTGCTCAATGGTTTCATGGTAATACACTGATCCTTCATTTCCTGTATAATAGATCTGTAGCATACGCTCAGGAAATAAATCTTGCCAGCTTTCATTGCAAAAAGGAACGTCTGCTGACATTGTGAAACCTAGTGCCTGTTAAAACAAGATTTTTGCAACGTTCCTATTATTAGCGTATGATTTTCCTGTTTTCTTTTTTTCTGATGAAGTAGACTAATTTGTGACTCATATCACCAAAGTTTTTTTCAAGAATATTTTGGCCAAAATGTACTTGCTGTAAAATAGCAAGCCAAGCAGGAGGAATGAGATCAAGAGAGGGTGAGGAGGACTCCAGGATAAACTGGCAAATGCTGTAGTGATGATCTTAAAGGTTTTTTCCAACCTAAACAATTCTGTGATTCTATGATATGGTATGTGGATGACTGACACTCAAGCTTTTGCTTTACCTGATTTGCAAGAAGGACTTGAACTCATATCTGTTTAATCCCTCTTGTACTTTCTAAATTGGGGTAGCATTTTTTCTTTCTGGCTTCCTTTTGCAAACAAAAAATATTGAAAGCTCTTGATTTTTCTCAAAAAGACTTGGGAGTGTTTGATTTTAGGCAGTTTTCGTGAAATGGGGAAAACAATTCCTGTTCAGATCCATAATTTGCTGTCATATCTGCTGGAGTTCCTAGCATCTCTGAGGCTTTTGCTCTGTATAGCATTTGCTCTGCAGCTGAATCTTTGATATCAAATCCACAGGTAAGATATCTTATTTTCGTAGGTATTAGCAATGATCTTTATATTTGTTATACTTAAACATGAAAAAAAAGAATTCTGGCTTAATAGCTGACGTAATTGAGGGACTGGAAAGGCTTTGAAGTTAGATCTCAATATTTTTTCATTGCTGCTTTTGGTGAGTCTGATATTTCTTTGTTTGAAGCACTAATCTGACCCTGATACTATTTGCATGATTCTAAGCATAAGATGAAGATATGTGGGTGTTCTAAACTGAACCAGGCAAGGAAGATTTCTGAACAAGTTTATTGTTTCATATATTTCAGTTTTCTTTTTATGGTACACAAATCCTTATGCGTTAAAAGACATCAGCAAGGTGCTATTTTCATTGGCTTAATTAGTCAAAGACACTGGAGTCAGTCATGAATAGCTTGTAAATGCTATATTCTTCAATTTCTTATGAACAATAATGCAGACAGGGTTTTTTGTTTTCTTACAAAAGACATTTGGTGTGGTTTCTTTCTGAGACAAACTGATTAAAATTTCATCTGTGGACATTTTTCAAAAGTATTTTCAACCATGATCTTTCTGTGTGGCCCAATGGTAAATGTTTTCCCTGCTTGTGGGAAGTTCACATCCATATAAATTGACACGAGTAGTTATGAACATAATTCACGCCTTAAGAAGGCGTCTGGGCTTGAGGTAATGCCTGCGCAGTCTTTCTGCTAACTTCAGTGGCTTTTGGATTACTCTGTTAATCACGGCAAGAATCAAGGAATTCGTGATCTATCTTTAGTTTGTCAGATCACGCCATTCATATCTTAAGAAACTGTGACTATCCAGTGACATTTATAAAAGTGAGTAA
The DNA here is from genome assembly GCA_009819775.1 of Phoenicopterus ruber ruber. Lineage (NCBI taxonomy): Eukaryota > Metazoa > Chordata > Aves > Phoenicopteriformes > Phoenicopteridae > Phoenicopterus > Phoenicopterus ruber. The sequence goes on along the minus strand of CM020221.1, from coordinate 12,395,061 downwards.
AGTACCTCGTTTGTCCTCCTCCCACTCAAGGAGCCTGACAAAGATAATTAAGATAGATTCCCAGCACAAAGCTCAGTGGTTTTCTTTGCAGCAATCCACACGAATGCTGCTTTGGTACCTATTTGCTGGGTTAGCTGTTTTAGCTTCTGCAGCTCTGGTCAGATTCATCGTAATCCTTAGTGAACAACTCAGCTGCCTTGTAACTCTTCTGGAGTGCTGGAAGCTAAACGTCAGGTTGTTACAGATGCAGTAGTCAATGTTTTGTAGTGTTATGTAGTGTCTACGTTACATTTTGTAATGTAGACAAACAAAACCAAACAAATAAAAAATCCGGAGCAAAATATTAGAAAGTATTGACATATTTTAACTTCTTTTTTCCAGAAAAAAACCCCTCTTCATTGAATTGGCCTCCAATGTGGGGGTGGGGGGAGGTAGGGAGGCGAAGGCAACCAAAAAACTTTTGATCCAGCCAAAAATGTTTTTTCTATTCTTTATTTACTTCTTATTAAAATAAAGATTGTGACTTCTATTGTATAGGCCTATTTAGGATCTTCTGTGTGGTGTTTTGTATTGTATTCAGGGAAGCAGGACATTATATATGGTTTTTGTGTATGAACAAAAATACAGCAGAATATATCTGACTTGCAAAAGAAATTGGCAATACAAACGAAAGCCATTCTGCAAAGCCCAGAATTATGGCTAACCACCTGAGCCAATGGGGCAGTAATATAATCATCATTTGGACAGGTGGATGTTCCTGTGCAAAGAACTGCTGCCTAGTGTTTAGTGTTGTCTCGTGTTATGATGACAGGTTCTTAAAACCTCAAGCATCCGTCAAAACAGGTATAATCGGGTCCTTCACATCCTTGAACAACTTCTGTGTTTTCTTATATCCTAGTTTTGCACCATGAAATGGGAGTATAATATTCTGCCTCATGTTAAGGGCTTTTCGAATGCAATGCACTGAGAGATCTATTACAGCAGTACTGAAAAAGTAGATATTAGTTTGTTACAGAATTACGTGGTTTTGCCAAGGTCAATAGACCTTTGCTTACCTGCTTTGACTGTCAGGTTGCTCAGCTTTTTAGCTAAAGTTAAGCATTAGCCAATCACTGTCTTCAAATTGTACCGTGGACATAGGATATTTTCTAATTATACAGTGCTGAAGGTTTGAGACAGATGTGTTTAGCTAAAATAACAAAGTCCAAATAATAATGCAAAAATGTCTTTAGCCTCATATATTTGGCATATTTCCCATGTTAAGTCATCAAACTGATCTGGATTCTGTTTTAAAATACATATTGTCTAGGGCATGTTCATGGTATGTGAAACAGGGTAACATATGGTATATGTAATGGACCTGAAGTTTTCCTTTTGCCTTCATTTGAAGAATCACTACAAAATGTTTCATTCGAAGTGGAGTGGTAAGTGGGGGGGCCTGATCTCTAAATATTTCCCCAGCTTTAATTGAGACCAACGTTTTATGATTGTTGATGTTATTTATCCACGATATAAAAGGGATCTGTCAGATGTGTAGTGAGTATAATACGGTATGACAAAATGAGGAATTTACTCATTGCCTGTCTGTGAGGTGACTCTATGCACGTTCGCTAAGCATCTACTGTAGCACTATCAGATCTCTACTTGCCTTCAGGTTGAAAGGAAAGTTCAGAGGCTGATATCACAGATCTGGAAACATGAGGTAGTTGCCCTGAAGGCTGCACCTTTAAAATGTAATTGCAGTAGCGTGGTTCCTCTTGTGGAGAACGGTTTTATCAAGGGAAGTCAGGGTGGCGGTGCAGTTACGGGCTAAGGGAGTGGCAAGCGGTGAAGAAGCTGATCAGAGCAAGTTGAAGGATGGGTTGAAAAATGCTGAGAGAAGCGGAAGCTGAGTAATCCCTGAAGTCGGGGGAGCCAGGGAAGACAATTTTCAGTTTAACAGGATCATGTTGCAAATGTTTATAGATCAAGGTTTAATTTCAGATGGCCAATATAATTTTCAGGAAGAAACTTGTTTTCAGGATGAAAATCTAGCAGACCTAAATAGTGACAATGGTTCTGCAAATCAGATGCTTTCAGTAAAGGATTCAAGACTTAATATTTCTGGAAGTCTACTAATTTTGAGTCCTTGAACAGCAGCGGCAACACTGGGCATATTGGTATAGCTGAACTGTGGGAAATGTATCTTATAAAATATAGATTGTATTGTAATATTGTCTAAGGGTTACAGAAATGGCAGTGGTTTTGTCTGAAAAACATCTAACAGTGAATACAGTTTGCTGCTTTGAACATAAGAGCACACTTTTTCTTCTGCTCTTGAAGAACCACCTTCCAATTATTCAATAAATGCATGTTAGGAAGATGTAAAGCAAGTGGTGTGAATCCAGCACAAGTACAGCCTTCTTGATATTAATGATCTATTTTCTAATTCACTGCTTCATCGTTATCTAGCTTTTACTTCTATCTGAGAAAGTGCACAGATAGATTCTCTGCTTAAGTAAACTGAGCCCCAGGGGTCTGGGATTTTTTTTCCCTTCTAGAATTGTTGTTGATGGGGTACTTTGTTGGGAAAAAGACACAAGTTCTTGTTAAAAATCTCCTGAATTCACTGGGAGCTTTTCCACTGTCTTCCACAGGTCTTGAAAGATGCATCCAAAAGATAGCTATATGCAAAGCTTGGTATCTAAAACATCCTATGATTGGGAAACACCTGGAATGGAATCAGAGAATTGCTGACTCAAATTATAAAACCAGCTAAAATAAAAGATGTCAATTACAATGTACCTGTTATCTTGCACACATTTGCTCTAGGTTTCTAATTTATGCAAGTAAATGAAGAAGGAGAAGTGTGAGATTAAAAAAGAGTTATGGAATCTCAAAATTTGTTTTGAACAATTGTCTGGGAAAGATTAAAAAAAGACGACTTTCGAGATGATAGATTTAGAAGAGGCTGTCTTACTCTCTTTATCAAAAAGGTAGGCTTCTCTGTTTTCTACTCTGCCAGCCTGTTCTTGGAGAGAGGGGGCTGACACAGTTGTGATCAGCAGTTGGAGTATCTGTAGACTTTGTGACTGTTGCAGGTATGCACTCAGGCTGACACAGGCTGATAGTTATTGCCACCTGGTTGATTTTGTGTAAAACAAGTACCGCCACAGTCATTTAGTCTTAATCATCATTCCTAATCTGTGTGGATTTGTCCAAAAACGTTGGTAGGAACGAGCATTGCCTTTGCTGGGAATCTTGGCAGGAAGAACAGATACGGAACAAGTTTGGACGCCAAATTACGCTCTCATCACTTAACCCTACATTAGAAAATGGGTTGAGGCACCCTGTTAGGCCTGAGCGGGGAGGCATGCTCTGCTGTCACCCCTGATGTCCCTGTTAAACAGAGCACGTTAGTTTCCAAGGCTGCTTAGTCCTGTGCTTTTCATCACTGCTGAATTCAGACAGAGATGAATGATATTCATATCACAACGGTTACGCAGGATGAATGAGAGCCCTCTGTTGTATTATATAAAGAGGTTGCTAAACGCTGAATGAGACAAGTCAGGCTGGAAAATCTGTCTAGCATTTGAAGGACTGATGATAGGATCACTCTGGTTTTGCACCACAGCCTTTAAATAGTAATAATACTGTAATTTTACTTTACTTTGCAATAATTATAAAGCAGTAATGTTTATAACCTACACATACAGGTTTTATTGGGGCATTATACATGAACCAGTTTGTCCGCACAGTTTTATGTATATTCTCTATATGGGTGGATTTACACATAGTTATTAGAGCCATGCTCATCCGTTTACTTGCTGTGAGTTGGAACACTATTTTTTATATTTTCAGAACATATTCCTATCAAACATCTCCTGGACGTTCTGGTAGTATTTTTCAAAGACAGTACAGTATTTGCAGTTAAGTGTTTAGATCTTATGGTAGATTCTGGTACTTGATTATGGATGTTTCAAGTCAAGTCAGACCCATAACATATGACAAAACCCAAATACTTCATCAGCTCTGATTCAGTTCTCAGCTTCTTCCTTAAGAAATGAGAGGTGGTTTGCTGTTTTCTGAGAAATAAGATGCTCCTTCCTATACTAAGTCATTCCACTTAGGTCTTAATGATTGTTTCAGTCTGTCAGTTCTTTTGAAGGCTTTGCAATCTTTTTTCCAGTGCCATTACAGTTCCAAAGTGTCTACAGAGGCAGGTTATTAGCAAACAAAATAAATGTTTTAGGCTCATGACTCCCCTTGGAAGGGAGCAAAGTATCAAAGTGAGGTAATGTGAGCTGTAACATGCTGCAAGGAGAAAGGAAGCACAAAAGAACAGCAGGGAAATTGTAGAATGAGGCAATTGAATAATTAATGTAAATAGGCTAATTGCTAATGTGAAATGAGCTTTCTTGTTCTTTTACAATACATTGTCCTTCTTGACTGCTTTTTAACTGGAAGCTGTATTCTAAAGATTAGGCATGTTCTAAAGATAGAAGGCGGCATTTTTTCTGAACAGGTATTGTAGACAGTAAAAATTAGAGATAATAAAGAGCATGTGACCACAAAGGGGAAACAAGTTTGATGAAGTCTTAACGGCTTCATGGATACAAACAGGTCAGGTGCAGTGCCCGTACAGTGCACTGCTAGTCAAAGATTTTTTTTTAAAAAAAAAAAAGAGTCCTTTCAAGTTCAAGTTTGTGCCAGACAATTCTTTGCACTTGTGAAGAATATGCACCAGCTTTTTCATAGAGTTTACTTCCAGGTGAATTTACTAATCCCTTAATGAAAAAACATTTTGCTATTGAAAATTAAATTGCTTTACATTCTGAAGACTTCTTGCCCCTTTTATTTAAAACACTTTAAGATGTTCTTCTCCATGTGCTACTATTAAAGCATGACATAGTGAGCAATTATGATTTCATTTAGTAAGCCATGGTGGTAGCTTAATGTATTTGCCTGTAATTTTACATTACAGTTCTGTTCTGTCTCCTTATTGAACTGGACTGTGTGTGAGTATATTTCTCTGTTACTGCAGCTCCTTCAGTCAGGCTTTCTTTATCACATTACATAAAAGAAAAAGGAGAGGTGTTCCTGAACGGAAAGCTCTGCTGTTAGTGTTTGGCAATGAAGAATCATTTATAAAAAACAAGTGATATAAGAGCCTGAGTTATTTGGAAGAAATCATATGTAAAGACTTAAAACTGACCCATGTTAAAGAAAGTAAGGAACATCAGATTTAAGTAAAAAGCCCTGACATCTACAAAGGTTGTTTATGCTAAGACTGGAAGAAATTTTGATGACTGTTTATGGTGACCAAAGCGAATGCAGAAGGCCTTGTTCATCTGTCCAGCAGCCTGAAGCTGAGCTATGGTACCCTTTTACATATATTGTAGTCTGCTCCTTACATGCTGGATCATGCTTTCTTCTTTCAGTGTCAATTGTATAGGTGTTAATTGGTTAGTTAGTTTATCCATGCACAAGGTGCACTTAGATGTCAGTCGCTACCAGCAGAAGACATCCAGCTCATACTGCGTATCTTTAAATGCTGTATCTGGATGTTTCCTGACGACCCTCTCTAGCATACCATAGGTGTCCTGTGTAGAACCTTGCTCATCTTGGATGAATTGCTGATATCCTGCTTATTGTCAGTCCATAGATAACTGTTGATCAGCAATGCCTCCAGCTCTTGCTCCTTTGCCTGCGCACTTACAACAACATGCTTTCTATTTTACAGGCTTCCATATATTTTCTTCAGCTTATGCTAGACTAAGTTGTATTTATTATTTTATCTGCAGTATTTTCTGCTTAAAGCATAGCAAATACTTGCAGATCCAAGGTCAGAAAATTTTACTGGTTTCCCAACAGATAGCCTTCTTACTGGTCCTTCTGTCTTGCTACACTAAGTATTGAAACCGTGGTCCTATTGATCCAGCCTCAAGGCAAGAGGTTACCAGTTACTAGTTTGACAGCTCCTTTGAAATAATGCTATTTTCCTGCTAAGCAAACACAACTCTCTCAAACAGGGTATCGGCAGGTGTGGTGTGTAGTCGTGCAGGGGGGAAACGCGCGCGACTGCTCAAAATGATATTGCTGGTTTAGCTTAACTCCACTTCACCCAGTTAGGAGCAGATTGTGACACTTAAACTGCTTCCACCACAGGAGATAAACAGTAGGAGATGATACGAAAACAAAGGGAAGCGATTTCTACGACTCCGTAGGCAACTAACCTGTATGTGCGACTTCACCGTGTGACGCTGGCATGGAGGCAGAATGAGGTGGAGTGTGGGAAACATAAATTTGCCCTTCCCCTGCAAAATTGAAGGGAATGACAGCTCCCTTTCTTCCCTCTTGGATTTCACAAAGGTCAGTTCTTCCTTCTTCTCCTGGCCTTTCAGTGAATGGGACTGTCAAATCACAAACTCATGAATCTTTTTAAGAGGTAAAACTCCAAAAGAACTATGCAGATGAACACGCTGATTAGCATTGGCTCTGACTGGATCATACCCTACCTCTCTATTCAAAATTAGCATCTGTAATATAATACGCAATAGTTCTTAATCCATGATAGGGAGGACTAAGATCTAAATTATATATAATTCCATGGAACATTCTGCCACTGCTGTTACCACTGCATCTCACAATTAAACACAGCGTGGATCTTTCATGAGTGCATGGCGCTATTGCAAATTCATTCCAATATGCTTGATAGAAAGAATCTTTTTGTACTTGAAGCGAGCTGTAAACATTTATAGATATCTCAATCCAAGATACAAGAAAGTAATAGTTCATTAGTCATGGGACAGAGCTGCCTCTCCTATTTTCTCTCTTAACCATGCTACTGTTTACAGGGAGGGGACAGAAGTTTTGAGAACTAAGATGGTGGTAGCAACAAATGATTCTGCACACTTGCTGTCTGTGTCCAGATCCTCTTATCATATAAACTGTAATAGTTCCATTGATGAAATTTAGCATAAATGAAAGACAAGAGTTATTCCTCTGTTACTGCAGTGCGAATCCTAGTAGTGAATAATGTAACATTTTTTTTGAAGTACCTGGATTGTATTTATTCCAGACTTTGTATTAGAAATTAAGTAAAAAATTCTGTCTGTTTCTGTTTGTAACTTTTTCAGAACCTCAGATGAAGTTGGTCCCTCCATTGAAGCCATTTCTACTTACTAAGTAGTGGCTTCAAACACCTAATTGAGATCATCCTGCTGTGAGTTTGAGCCTGGCTGCTAGCTCACTTACCTTAATTCCAGTGCTGGTAGGAAATGAGGCTATTTAGTGGCTGGGTTTTAATGGCTTAACTGAGAACTGGGTCAAACCCCAGAGGATGTCCAGAACTGGATCACTGTAAGAGCTGCACATGGTTATTATCCTGCCGCTCATTAGGTGTGAAGTTTTTACTATGCCAATGTTATTCTCATTTGACTTTTAACAGTGCTTCAGTGTCTGGCTCACTTTATTGAGTGATTAAAGGTAACATTTTCCCCTGAGGAACAGTACACTAAATCAATATGCAAGAGTGTTGCAAGCAGCTAGAAAGCACTGTAATTAACAAAGTTAGCTTAAAGTTCTCAAATCTAGCCAAGTGTGTGAGAAGAAAAATTAGTTATCAATATTATCCCTAGATTTATTTTTCTTTGAGCTGGATAAATAAGTATAGTTTCTTAAGTACTTACAGAAAATACCACAATCAAACTGCTTTGTGGAAATCTGTCTGAAACTGCTATTTTAATTTGAATATGGGAAAATAGTCCAGATATAGCATGATTTAACTTTGGCTCCCTTTTAGCAATAAAAGTTCTAATGATTACTTGATTAACAAACATGTAGAAAGATTTCTTCTAAGGTCAGTGATGTCATCTGCAAGATTCTCACAGTTGTAAATAGATTTCAGATTTGGCTGCTAATGTACCTAAAAAATGAATGCATTCTTAACCCTTACACAAATGGAATATATTTGAGGCAAAACCATTTTCCTTCACCTATGAAAAAAGCATGAAAAGCAAAGAACAGAGTATGTTTTCTGCTTAGCTATTTGTTGTAACACCAGCTGTAAAATTTGAATTCCAGGGCTCCATGTTAACTGTGACTTTTATTTTTCTCCTGCTATTGACTGAGCTCTGATGACACTGTGATTTACTATTACAGTTGTCATTTAGGTTTATAGAAAATGTATCTTGACAGCTGCTTCAACATCTATGAGATTATAGTGTTCTAGGTCAGTTGTAAGATATATGTGCTTTTGAAGACCATCATGGGCACATGTATGTATTTGTATGCATGTAAAGTTTTCCTACTTTTTGGATCTGTTTATTTCATTATAGAAAGGAGAAGGGTTGATTCGTTATTTTTGAGTGTGGGGTGTATTTTTATTAATAACCAAGGGGTTTTTTTATTAATTAAAAACAAATTGAGAATGCATTCAACTGCTTTTCTTCTGTCTAATTCACAATCAAGAGCATTATCATTAAAGCCTCCTGAAAAGTTTTTATGCCTTATAGTCACAAATTGTTGTGGTGTTTGTAGAACCAATTCCGCTATATAATTGCCATTATCAGCTGATACCTGCTCAGTGTATTCATGATCACGTGTCAAATTGGCTATAAACTGCGGGCCAAATTTATAACGATAGTCTAGGTTCCTCCTGAAATTAATAGTTTCATGCTGGGAGCATAGAGCAACCCCCAGCTATGTCATAAGGTACAAAGAAACATACCACGGGAAGAGAGAAGCTGGAGCTTCCTGCACCCTAGTGCCGATGCCATCCTGGTCCCTACCCACCTGAATGAGCCTTGGGCTGCCTTCCTAGGGCTGATGTAGAATGGAACCCAGAATCAAAAAGTGAACTCTTGTTGCTTATGGAGCTGGAGGTCAAACTAGAAGTTTAATGAGTCTTGTTGGATGCAATGAAGAATCAAAATCTAACTTCCATATACTCAGATAAAAAGCAAATTAAAATTAAAATAGCATAGGTACATCAATACAAATCAGTATCAATATAAAAAGGCCAGTGGAAAACATTAGCAACTCTAGCAAATTAGCAGCTTGTCAGAGGCTGTAATGTGATATTTTGTTTACTACTATATAAGCCAATTAACTTCTAGACATTTCAATGTCCATTCATTGGGCAAATGCTCTTACAGTGAGACCACTAAATTAATGAAGTTGTATTCATAATGCATTCCCAGTGTATTGAATGACAAATCAATACTAGCATAAAATAAAGCCATTTAAACTAGCCATTTACCAGGAGTCCTGAAGAAGGCTCTGAACATTCTTAATCCTCAAAAACATGATCAACGTAGATATCACCTCTCTGTCGTTAACCAGTAGAATTACAAAAGCTTTCCCACACAGCCATGCATTTTGTATTATGCTATTTGAGATGTTTGTTCACAGGAATTTGACATTTGCATAAAACTTACTAAGTATGGATGCACATGGAGAGATTTGGTTTTCAGTTTGCATATAAGCAGATTTTGAATATCTAATAGTCCTTACTCATATCAACATCTTACTTCTCTGTTTCACAGTAGTAATTGTGAAGCTTGTTTGTTTTAGGAAGAACTGCAAATTAATTGCCTTTATGGAAAGTAATTTAAGTATTTATTCAATATTATTTCTGCTGCAGAGATGCATCATAAAGAAAACTATTTGGATCCATAGAAGTATCAGTGACATCTGCTAGTCTAAAGCCAATCCAGTTGTCTTCCTTTTTATACCACTAGCGTGACCATTGTTCTTAAGATGTTCTTAAAATGTGCTTTCATTCAGTACACTTCATTTATTTTTTTAAATTTTATTCTAAATAGGATTAGGATATATTTCCTGTTTGCCTGATGCTGTAATCTATATTTTTGGTTGCTTTATTGCACCCAAATAAAATATGTCAACCCCCTAATAAAGACAGTAAGTTCAGTTTCTAAGTCCAAATTTGAAGTGTTGGGCTTTATCTTAATTGACCAAAATTGTGAAAAACTTAAGTATGTATTGAAGATATTCTCAAATGTACTTTGTTTTTGTAATGCAGAAATTATACTGCTTTAATAGGAGACATATTGATGAGCTTTATGGCAATGTAGAGCAGGAAAGAATGCCTGAGAATGACTCTTTTTTTTTTTTTTTCTTTTTTTTTTTTTTCCTAGGGATGAGCTTGAGAAAGCAGCACTGCTCATTTTCTCCAAGTTTTAACCATTAAAAATTCATAGAATCATAGAATTGTTTAGGTTAGAAAAGACCTTAAGATCATCAAGTCCACCCGTTAACCTAGCACTCCCAAGTCCCCCACTAAACCATGCCCCTAAGCACCACATCTACATGTCTTCTAAATACCTCCAGGGATGGTGCCTCAACCCCTTCCCTGGGCAGCCTGTTCCAATGCTTGACAACTGTTTCGGTGAAGAAATTTTTCCGAATATCCAATCTAAACCTCCCCTGGCGCAACTTGAGGCCATTTCCTCTTGTCCTGTTGCCTGTTACTAGGGAGAAGAGACTGACCTCCACCTCTCTACAACCTCCTTTCAGGTAGTTGTAGAGAGCAATAAGGTTTCCCCTCAGCCTCCTTTTCTCCAGGCTAAACAACCCCAGTTCCCTCAGCCGCTCCTCATAGGACTTGTGCTCTTGACCCTTCACCAGCTTCGTTGCCCTTCTCTGGACATGCTCCAGCACCTCAATGTCTGTCTTGTAGTGAGGGGCCCAAAACTGAACACAGTACTCGAGGTGCGGCCTCACCAGTGCTGAGTACAGGGGGACAATCGCTTCCCTACTCCTGCTGGCCGCAGTATTTCTGATCCAAGCCAGGATGCCGTTGGCCTTCTTGGCCACCTGGGCACACTGCTGGCTCCTATTCAGCTGGCTGTTGACCAACATCCCCAGGTCCTTTTCCGCCGGACAGCTTTCCAGCGACTCCCCCCCAAGCCTGTAGCGTTGCCTGGGATTGTTGTGACCCAAGTGCAGGACCCGGCACTTGGCCTTGTTGAACCTCATACAGTTGGCTTCGGCCTATCGATCCAACCTGTCCAGATCCCTCTGTAGAGTCTGCCTTCCCTCAAGCAGATCAATGCTCCCACACAACTTGGTGGTGTCTGCAAACTTACTGAGGGTGCACTCGATCCCCTTGTCCAGATCATTGACAAAGATGTTAAACAGGACTGGCCCCAGTACTGAGCCCTGGGGAACACCACTTGTGACCGGCCGCCAACTGGATTTAACTCCATTCACCACAACTCTTTGGGCAAATCTTTTCAGGCTTTTTATAATTTAGCTCATGACTGAATGTGCTGTTTTTCCCTCCTGGGTTTTTTGTATGGTTCTTGGAGATGCTCTGATAAAGGCAGGAGTACCCATAAAATGTGGTGTTATAGATAGGGTTGCTTTGCTTTTGTTTGTCTTTATAGTCAATCTCTGCGTCATGCAGCCTCTAGTGCGATTAACTCATGATTTAAGAATCATCTTCTTGTTCATTTTGCTACTTCTCACTTGGCTTGATGAAATTTGCCAGTAGCTTCCTATTATCTAAGTAATTTGTTCCTTTTCTTCATTTAATAAATCCAGTGGCTATGTTCCATAGAGATTTACAGCTATGGCAATAGTGGCACAGGAAAACTGCACTAGGACTTAATGTTGGTGTCTTACTTATTCCTTTTGATATGAAATCATAGCATATTACAATTCTCAGTAATTTATTACTATTATTATTAGAAAGCTTTTTGGCAACTGGTTGTCTCAGTCCAGTCTGTGTGGACAAGGGCCTGATTTTTTAATTTCTCTGTATTTTCTGTACTCAATTACATGATGGAAAAATGGGTACAATGGGTCACAAAACCACCCCAGAATAAATGTCTGCACAACATACAAGGCAAAAGCAAATCAGGCCCTAACTGTTCTGCCAGAGTTTATGTTGATTTATTACATCATTTATTCAGTATAATGTCATAGTCACAGCCTAGACATTAAGAAATTCATAGGCATTGAATTAAATCCCCTGTTTTCCTCTAGAAGCGTTACATTTATGCTAGAGCATGCAAATGGTGGGGTAGCCACAGGAAGCTTTTTAAATGACCGTGCGTTATTGCTCTCTGTTCTATACATCCTTAAATGTGGCCACGTTTTTAGAAGAGGGGCTGGTTACACAAAGGATCCGGTCTGCATTTGCAAACATAAATGATTGTTTGCCTAAACATCCATGGATTCACAATTTGGAATAAAAAATGATTTACATATCAATATTGTAAGACTGTAAGTGAAACCATATATAATTGGCTTTAGCATATTGTGTTTTTCTTATGTCAAAATTATGTGAGGACAGAAAGAAGCATCTTACTCCTTAAGAAACATCAATATATTAAAATGTGTAGTACAGAAGCAGAACCTGGTACTAAAATAAATATATTGTATATTTTTTAGCATTTAATTTTTTAAATAGTGCTTATGGAATTGTATGTTTTGTAAAGTATTCCACACTCCAGCCAGTAATGCTTATTTCGGAGCTAGTAAAATATGTATGCTGTTTTAAAGGATTACACAGTTTATCCTTCTAGGTAGAAGTTTTGTGCTTTGTTGCTGGTTGAGATTAAACACCTGTTGATTTGCAAGTACAAGTATTTCTTCTGGCACTGGTATTCAAAGAAAATCTTGGTGGTTAAATGTACGTATATACTTGAGTGAAGGGAGAAGCAGCAAGCTGATAAAAATCTGATGAGATGTTTTTTTTCAAAAGCACTTTCTGAGACTGTAGTTTTAATGCTTGCAATTTTTCATACTCCTTCCACTTGCAGAAAGTGGGAAATGGTAACATTTACACGCACTAAGTAAGCAAATGTGTAGAGTTTTAAGTTCCAAATGCAGCTTGCATGGCGAATCAGAGAACTTGCACTCAATTCTGATTCTAATGCCTTTGGTGTTTAAAGTGTCCAGCGGTTGATGATTTTGAATTGCAAGTAATTTCTACTTTTATATGAATATTTCTTTAAATTCTTTTTTAAAGGAGCCCTTGATTCAAGAAAGAATTCCCCCCAACCTCACAAACTTTTGTCAGCTTCTGAGTGTTCAGAACTGTACCTCCCAACTCTCCTTCAGCAGCTATCCATCAGCCGGTGATGGGCTCTTGGAAACCATGTCTCTGCAGGAATGTCATCCCAGCCAAGGCTATTTAGTAGTAGTGCTATTCCATGCACTGTTCTTGTCTTTGGTCCCTGTGCTCCCCTTGGAGTGTCATCTGGCAGCGTTACCTCAGAAGGGGTTGTACAAAGCCGGGAAGGGGCTACAAAGAGACAACCTTTAACTAATTCTTCTACTTTGCCTTTTTACATAAGTCTAAAGCAAACAAAAATCTCACTGCGGGCTTTATTTTGTTTTGCGTAATTGGTTTGGGAAAAGCTCGGTCGTCCATGTTTTTTCATGTCCATGATGCCCTCAGAAGTATTTAGGAGGAGCAAGGACTCACAGTGGCTGGAGTTATGAGAACATAAATAGATCCCAGGAGGGCTTTCATGCTCTCATCCTCTCCTCTCACAGATCAACTTTCTCATCTTCTTCCTTGATTTAGGAGAATCATTTACATACCAGAAGATTTTCTCTCTCATTTTCAAATTCAGCAAAATGGGAGGATTTAAATGAGAAGTAACAAGATGAGTAATGTAAACAAGTGAGATAGATAAGAAGTGCTTGCAAATGATGCCCACAAGCTAGAATTTCCCTTTCTTTTTCCTCTGTTGCTTGCAAGACCAAGACTGAATGAATGCAAATATTTTGTCTGCCTGGAGAAAGGATGGTGAATACTGGCCACTAACCTTCTAAAAAACTGCCACGCTTTTCAATTTTCACACCAAACACAACATCAGTGACTATTGTACCAGAACAGATGTGTTTCTCTTTGCTGGACCAGGATCAGGGCTTAAATCAGCTTCTTTGCTCTACAGTGGTTTTGTGTTACACCACTGTACTATTTCTAGCCCTGTCAGGCTGCTCTGGTGAGGTGTTTGTGTGTGCTTTACTAATTAAGCAAATATTAATGTTTCAGAAGATACAGTAAGGTCTTGATATCTACCTTGCATGTGTCACATCATGCACCTATCACAAAAGTGTACTGGTAGTCTGTATAGTTGGCTATCTTTTTCACACGTAATAGAAATAAAAATTCAGTCCCATCTGTATTGTAAGGCGGTGAACGCATCCTACAGGAATAATATTTGTAACGAAGTTCCCTATGTGGATTAGTGTACTGATATTTTCTCAAATCATGTTTGTTTCTTATTTGGAGTTTGCAGACATCCTCGAGAATATGCTTATTTTCCATGCTATTTGCAGGAAATGTCAACTATCTGTAACAGCGTCTAGGATGCTTTTGTAGGCCTGGAAGCATTTACTGATTTTTTTTTTTTTTTTTTTTTTTTTAAAAACCCCACACTTTCTTATTTTCTAGTCATCCTATCAGCAAAGAAAAAACCATCATTATCAAGAATATTTGTACTGTTTATGTAAAGCATCCTATTTAGGTGCTTGGAACCTCCCTGTTGTTGATCTTCCATTGACTTTACTAGAACATAGAGGCTTCCAACTTTAGTCAGCGAAAACAATACAAAATTAAATATTCTTGCCCCTAAATTTCTGTCAATTTACTAATCATGCATGGTAAACTACACGCAGAGGATGTAGTTTGAGAAACCACTGAAGATAGAATGGTTAACTGTTCCATTTTTTTAAATGAGCTTCTTTTCAGAAGCTCTTCAGATGAGAAGAGAAAACTTAGAAGAATTAAAGGGTGATAGCAGAGGTTTAATGCAGGGATTTCAGGTCAGAAGACCCCATCTCTAAAGAAAGAAATCAAGAAAAATATATATATATGAGATAAAAGATTAGAGGTCTTTTGTGCTACCTTTTCTCCTCTGATAGGTGACAATTAATAATGTACAAAGAGAAGAGAGAGTTTTCCTACTGGCTAATGCATTCTATAGGCTGATCTGAAAGGGAGGAAAGGAAGAAACCAACACTATGCTTTGAGAAGACATTAACAGAAAAATTTATAGCTCTATTATACCAGTGGTGTATTCAGACAAGTAATGCAAACGCCTGTCTTTTATGTGCTGCACTGCTTGTTAGTGAATATGGTGTAAATATTTTGACAGTGAGTATAACGGGTTTTTACAGTATTTGATAGTTTGGATATAGAATGAACTTTAAAGGAGACAATTAAGGGGTATATTCTCTGCAGAGTGCATAGGGAATTAACTGTGAGCCACACTAGCAACAATGGATGCGGCACATCTGATTTGCTGTAAACCTGAAGAAAAATACCCATTATAACTGCATTACCCATTTAGATAAGATTTGCAAAGATTCCCAGGGGAGTAAGGCACCCATTTCCTTCAGAATTTCAGTAGGTTTTTAATTGCTTTAAGGAATCTCAACCTTAGGGAATTAAGAAAGCTTCTGATGTCTGAGTTTTCTTTATTCTAAGAACTGCTTTATCCTGACAGAACAGAGAGATGAATCCATATTGTTAAAAAAAAAAAAAAAAGAAAAGAAAAGAAAAAGAAAAACTGGAACAAAACAGGCCTATATATTTATATATTTTTACATATGATACTTTTCCTTGGTGAATTTGTCCTGTTTATACAGGCTCAGGATAGTCCTATGCACCACATAAGTCTTCAAGGAGAGCTTGTTTAGGGCATGGTGCATTATCAATATGCCTCAGCCTTGCCTGAAGGGATCTCTTGCCATCAGAAGAACGTTATTCCTCTGGGCCTTGGCTTTCTATACATGTCTGTATGTAGCCCAGAGCATACTTTCCATACTGAGCAAGGCCCACTGAGGAGGTAGTTGAGATTCACTGATGTGTTGTTTCCCAATTCTGTGTGTATCTTAAATGTACCAGGATGGTTACAAAGGAGAGGAATGGTGAAGAATGGGTAATGGACTCCTGATCACCTTTTAACAGCACAGATTTATCTCTACCTCAGGTATAGATAACGTATAGCTCTCCTGAGCTTCCACAGCAGAAAAGGTGGTGAATGTGGAAGAAAGAAAGGTTTCTTCAGAGGCTCCCTAACCAGTGTCACTTCACTTTGCCTGTGTAGCTCAGAGAGGAGGCTGGCCCCGTACTGGCCACTGAGTACTCACATAACCTATCTGTGACGTGGCCACTGTATTTCAAACGTGCGTTTTACCATTTGATTTCTAAATACATCCCAGCTTGGCCTCCCGTTGCAGTTCTATGCAGACAGGGAGGTTTTAGTTTATTTACTCATATTTTAGGGTTTGCTTTTTGTGACCTATTGCACATCTTTCTCCATTATCAGCACAGAGGCCTATAGCCCCTTACTTTGTAGCATTTATGGGTAACTGGGCTATTTACTAGGATTTAAATCAGATTACCAACATGCAGCAGAGCATGAAATATTTGCGTTCTCACCAGCTGTAAGCAGGAAAAGCATTTCATAGGAACTCCGCAGCTCTTGGGCTCTTGCCACGACACTTGTGGTCAGGTTTTGAAAATAAAAAACAGTCATTGTGCTGTTTTGTTGGGTTTGGTTTGGTTTGGTTGGTTTTGGTTGTGTGGGTTTTTTTGTGTTTTTTTTTTTTTAAAAAAAGGCCATTTATTTTGATGCCTAAATGGGAGCAGGACTCTTTTGAAGATCTAGTCCCATGTGAGTTTATCCTGCATTAACAGCAGATGGTGAATAGCTTCAACAGCTTTGTTTCTATTACCATCCGTCTTTGATTTACTTTTCAGTCTTTATTGCTTCTATTCTGAAATAGCACAGGCAGAGCTATCGTTATCTCTCAGCCATAGCTTTTCTCACACGATACTATTGATCTCTTCTTTCACTATTTGTTTTGTTGCACTATCCAAAAAAATACTGTGGCTAAAAGGAAGGAGAAGGAGAGGATGAAACCTTTTTAATAGAGTGGCACACTGTAAGATCCTATTGCTGCAAATATTTGTGCATGTATTTAATTGTGCATGCTACTCCTGCTATAAATGCCGGAGAAATTACAAGGTATGACCTAGATATGTACATTATCCTTTGGCTGTTTCAGTTGCAGATCAGTCCATAAACCACCATAACTAATGGCAGCGTTCTTTAAATTATATATGACATTGGTAGTGTTGTGGTTTAACCCCAGCTGGCAACAGAATACCATGCAGCCGCTCGCTCACTCTCCCCCCTCCCCAGTGGGGTGGGGAGGAGAATCAGAAAGAAAGGAAAACTCCTGGGTTGAGATAAACAGTTCACCAGGACAGCAAAGAAAAAGATAATAATTATTATATTATGTATTAATAATGATAATAATAAAAAAATATAATGATAATAGAATATAAAAAACCCAAACAATTTCTCACCACCCGATGACCGATATAGCCCATCCCAAGTAGTGATCACGTACTGAAACCGACAGTGATCTCGGAATGATCCCGAGCAGCGATCTCGGAACAGCAAGTTCCAGAGAGAGCGAGCAAGGGAATGAACAGCCGAACGAATGAACGAAACCCCGAACGAACAGTGTACAGCCCACTGGCCAACCCCACTTATATACTGGGCATGATGTCTATGGTATGGAATACTTTCTTTGGCCAGTTTGGGTCAACTGTACTGGCTATGCCCCTCCCAGCTTTTTGCACCTGTGCATTAGCAAAACTTGGGAAGCTGAAAAAGTCCTTGATCTCTTAGCAGCAACTAATAACATCAGTGTATTATCGACATTCTTCACATACCAAATCCCATACTAAATCCAAACCACGGTAGCTACTGGGAAGAAAATTAGCTCCATCCTGGCTGAAACCAGGAAAGGCAGTCTCAAGGATAACATAAAGTGTTCAGTCTAGACATCATAGTTTTGTAGATTAATTGTGTCCTTCCCAGTGAACAACCATAAGTATGTTCAGTCACCTTAAGAGTCCACATATAGGCTTCCACTTGTGGGAGAGAATTGAAAAAGTCAGCCTGAGGAAACTATTGCTTTGAGTGATGTAGAGACTGCTTTTCCTTGAGAGCATAAACTATAGCTGCTCTAGTTCTTGCGCTACAGGGAAGCAATCACTTCATCTTCCCTGCTTTTATGCTTTTGATCTTTCTGAGTGGTTGAGGGAGCTGGATTTTTCACCTTCTCCTAGACCAGAGCTGGTTGCTAGTGTCATGCATTCGAACATTTGTTTCAAGCCTTTACTGTCCCACCTTATTATGGGATCTAAAAAAGGTCAGATTTATTCCAAACCTTAGTTCCCCAGCTTCGGTTTTCAGCTTAGCTTGTGTTTGTTTCCTCATGTATATCTTCCTTTGCTGTGGGCTCTGAGATCTCTGATCCCCTGTGTTAGGTTCATAGCTTAGTGTTCTTACAAGCTGCTCTTGCGCTTCCTGACAGCGGTTTATGTTAATGCTGGTGTGCTAACGCAGGCTGTCAGCTCCTCCTAAACCATACTGGCTGCAGTTGGGTTAATCCCTTCTGAATTTCTGTTTACTTTTCTGATTTTTTCTTTCAAGACTGATTGCCTTTATTCATATTTTGGTCCCAAGTAGGTTGGGTCTTTTTTTCCAACTACAAGATTTTTATTATTATAATGATGTAGGCAGAAAAACCTATGATGTATTTTCCTCTCCTCAAACTGGACCTTTTCTGTTTTGATTAAAAATACCCAAGACCCTAAAATCTGTTCTATACAAATTTATTTTCAAGCTTTTATAGTGGTTTGTTCTGAAATTTGTTTCAGCTTTTTTTGCAAGGTGAGGTGTAATCCAACTTTTGACTCTCAAATTAAGTCTCAGAGAGAAGAAATTTATTTGGAAATTTTTGGAAAATTTGCTTGTTTATTTCCCTTTGGAAAACATTTTATTCCAAATGGTATAGTTATGGTATTATGTCTGTCTAGCTCAGTTTTTCAGTTCCAGAAAATGGAAGGGACTGGCTGGTGCTTAGCAAACTGATCCTCTAACCCTTGTGCTGTTTTATCACTATCTTTCAAATTACTGTTTAGATCTGCCTGTATAATTGGACAAATATAGTCCTTTACTTTATTCGGGAGTTATCTGCTAATTCCTCATAATTCCTTGTGTTTACTCATTTATTTATTGTTTACACTTGCTCTAGGTGTAATGTGTCTGTATGACCTTTAGCATGTGAATTATTCATGTAACGATTGCCAGGAATATTTGTATTTGTATGGGCTTTGATCTAATCCCATTGAAAACAAAAGAGATACCGGCATTGGCTTCTCTGTGTTTTGGATCCTGCTCCTGATTTTGATTGGTGACCTAAATAACACACTTCCTTGGTTAGATGTCTTAAGTTGTGTAAACAGGATGAGTCTCTTTCCTCTTCATTGATCACCTGTGAATATTCATAATTGTTCAACAAATCAATTTTGCAGGAAATAGAAGGCTTTTCATAACGGTCATGAAAGCACTTTTGGCATGAATGCTCTCATTAATATTTATTCATGCCAGTATTTGTGACGCTTTTGCTCTGTGAGTAAAACCTCATGCACTAGTGTTTGAGATCAAGCTAATGAAAAAATATGTAAAGAGAAAACATCAGCTAAGCAAATAGCTTCTATTGCAGAAGGGTAAATGAATGCTTCTGCGCTGTGTTTGTACCTGCTGTCCCTCTAATCTTAGTTGACCTCTTGACATATATAAATGCACATATACATATTAAAAATATATTGATCATTAAAGGCCAAATTATCTTTATATATTGACATTGCTATTACACGTGGTACATTAGACCACTGATAGATTACAACAATGGACATGATGTAACTTTATCTGATAATAAAAAAAATAATTTTAGACTTCTAGTATATAGTCTTGCCTTGTTGGCAAAGTTTATCAGTTTTTCTAGTTTGGATTCATGCTTGTTATGGCATTCTCTTAGTAAATATTTATGTATTTCATCTCCTGAGTTCCACTCAAGGATGGGATAATGCTGAGAGAAGAGTGGGGAGCTGAAGGGTCGTTGTATAACATTTCAGAATAGCATTTTCTGCTATTGAGGCTGCTGTAAACTTGGAAGGCAGCATCAAGATTTCTTAGCTGTACCCACTAAATTCATAATGGAACTCTCCAGTTCCCACGTGAGCTTAATATACTCTAAATGTTAGGATGTTCTTTTTCCTTTTTGGAAGATTGGCGGCAGTAAAAAGAACATAATTACAACAAAAATGTTAAGACTTGCCTATCATCTACAAATTGTCATTACAGGTACTGTATTTAAAAATGAAGCTGTTAATTAGGAACATGTCAGTTGATGATGAATGTCCTATGATTTGAAATAACTGTCTTCCAAAATGTTATTCTCTTGCTAAGAATCCAAAATGTTAATATGAATAAGCATTGCAAAACTGGAACGTTTAGAGTGGACAGGTAGATGCATGTAATGTGATAGATGCATGCCGTGAATTTGGGGGGCAGGGGGCTAAAACTCAAGCCAGCTGATGGGGTTTCCATGCTTTCAAGAGGAGTTAGTTACACCTTTGATCCTCTCCCAGTCAAAACCCTACTGCTCTTTTACAGTGTGTTATGAACAGCAGCGGTTTGTATACTCTGAGAGAAATTATTTGGCATGACAGGTAGATGTGAGTTTCAGTGGGGTAGCTAACTGCTGTCCAAATACGCTATTGTGTATTTGGCCACATGACGAGTTAAAATGATGATACTGATGATAGATTGATTAATTGTGAGGTATTTATTTAAATGCTTGATTTGCAAAGTTGTGCTTATGTGAAAGGATTAGTGCTTTTGACACACTGTTGCTTTACACCAAGTGAAGATGTTAACTTTTTTTTTTAAGAGATTAGCAAAAATTAGAGAGAGGGGAAAGTTAGCTTTCAAAGCATCAGTGGTTTCTTTTCCAGATAATATTTCCAATTAATATCCTAACTAGCACAAATAAGAGCATCGGTGATTCTAAACCTCTTAGAAGAGCCCTGGGAAACCAAACTTTCTTGACTTCAGTTCGAACAATTTTAAATGTTCATGTAGGGGTTTCACAGATGTCTATTTCTCTACAGCTGTCTCAGGGATGAGCAGTGCCACTCTTTTTCTAGTTGTCTTGAGAACAGTATAATGTTTTTTAAAGGGTGGGGGGAGACTTTCATTGCCGCAATCACTACCCACTGAAGAATTGAACTAGAGAAAAAGAAAATAACTGGGAGGCAAAGAGAGGGAGGAGGTGGTGGGGAGAGATGGTTTCTCATGAGCTGTTGACAGAATCAGGTGAGAAAAAGGGAAGAAACAGCTGGCTGATAATTTATTGCACCATCTTTTGCAGAGCAGAGAATTAAAACAAAAAAGAACTGGGCCGTAAGCAATGTAGCGTTTCTCACCTACTCAATGATATAAAGCGCCCAGAACAAAAATAAGGTCTGGGAAAGAAGATAACATCGTGTGGAAGCCTGCAGTGTTTTAGCTCTACTGGTGGGAGTTGAGAGCAGGTGAACAGATTGTTTAGCATTAAACTAATCGATGCTAAATGAATTTCATATTATGTGCCTGATAGTGATGGTCATTCAAACCCTAGAAATATCCTAAGAATAATGCTCACCATATAATACAAACCCCCCCTTTTTTTTTTTACAACTCTCTCTTTTTTTTTTTTTTTTTTTTACAAACGCTCTGTTTTTATAGGTGCTAAATAGTCTCGGCCACCTCATTCCCTAGCAGGGCTGCAGAACAGTTCTGACGCTGCTTAGAGAAGGGGTAGTTGTAACAGCACCTGCTTCCTATCCCAAAAGTTACCAGCAAGGTTTCAATATAGAATTACAGTATAAATATTGATTATTGCAATTAATGTAGTATTTGCTAGTGATGGAACTGTTTATCCTTTCCTGTATCATTGAATGCTCTGAGCTTGTTAGTGTGGCACATCTACATGTATTTCTAGCAGAGATTTATCGAGGAAGTAGGCATCATAATCACTAATAAAACCTTTCATTGTATATTTAAATTAGGGGAATTTGAGAGAAGACTGGATTAACAAATAGCCTGATTTCAGAATCAGTTTTTGTGTAATGCTTGGCACATGGCACCTGGTATTGGGATCTAGTGATACAGCTTCACATAATATGCTGTATCATATGGATTAATAGTAGTACTATCTTTTCATTTGAACAGAGTTCAAGAATTTTTAGCAATTCATCTTGGAATACTTCCAATAAAACTGTTTTTAGTTTTGCCAAGTGCAGCAATTGACACTGTTGGCTGAGCAGTTGCATGCTGTTTCTAAACAAATGCGTATGTTTGCATGTTTACTGCCTGTTTTGCATGTCTGGTGCAAAGATGATGTATTATCCTCCAGAAAAGAGAACTGTACATCGTTCAACAGAGTATATATGTGTATGTTTCTTCTTAGGACTGAGGTTATTTCGGTAGGGACCTTTGAGCCCCACGGAGATTGAGCCCTTGTCATGTTCGTCATTGCACCAAGTAAAACTGCAAAAGAAATTCATTGTCTCAAAGTAGACAAAAACTGAAAGGAGGAGATGCTTTTCTGTCTTTCCTAACATCACACAGTGCTTGCTTTTAGGACCCAGATCTCCTCAGTCCCTTCCTATGTCTCCCAGAGGCATAATTTTTGTTGTGGTCTTAATTAGAGCATCCCAAACTTTGGTCTTTCAGGTAGGGCCTTCTTTGTATGAATTGGTAATCCCTGGGCTATGGTTATTATTACAGTAAAACAATGTGGCTTTTCAGTACTTGGGCTCCATGGAACTCTCACTAGGACATGTGTAGGTTTCTGCGATGACAAGCAGTTCCATTAAATATTACATGTATTGTTTTGAGAAAGTTTAGCTTCACAGAGAGTAACTTTGGAACAGGTACATACATTATTTATTGACATTTGCACCATGTTCACGTTCAGGATGGCCTAATTCAACATCTGTTCCTGATTAAAGTGAGCATCTGGTATTTCACAGACAATTATGAGACACGAGCTTACTGTCCTCTAGGCCTACCAGACAAATTGGAACCAGGCTCTCTAGGTGGATGATAAGACCTGGTTCAGTGCTGGGTGCAATTCTGATCACACCTTTTACGTGGGGTGTGATCAGAATAGGGTTTATCTGTTATACCCTGTTTGCAAGCAGAAGTACCAGCAACTTCAGTGTTATGTCCTAGGATCAGAAAGAAAAAAGAGAGATGAAAATTTTTCCAACACAGAATAATAAAATGGGAAAGTTCTTGAAAGCTCTACTCCTGTTAAACTTTTTCCCTTGCTTACTCTGAAAATCTGAATTTGTGATCCTTCTTTTGCCCTGACAAATAAGTTTGTGATACAGCAAAGGGATGAATTCACCTATAAACCAACTGCTTGGTGACCAGGATATGGGGAGAGAGTTTGTTCCCTGATTGAGTTTGTCCAGAGAGGTAAGTTGGCTCATAGAGAAAATGACCACAGGATGACAGTTATGTACTGCAAGAAGCCCTATGTAATTTTGTCCCGGAGCAAGGTGCATAACTCATTATTGTTCATTATGAATTGTAAAGACAGGCTCACTTCTGGTCAACAAACACAATATTCAATCTTTTCTTTGTGTCGGTACTCTGTTTAGCTCAAGGCTACAGTTTTTAACTAGAGGAGACTATTACTCTAATATTAAGCCTGAAAGGTCCCAGAAGGAAAGGACTATGAGCTTTGTTTCTTGTTTTCCTCTGTGACAATATTCCCTAGAAATGCAAGCCTGTGAATAAGTAATCTAACATACCTATCTCTGTTAGCAGCTCTGTTAGTTGCAGCATTTGATTTCTTTGTGCTCCAATTTATCTATATTCATCTATGGATGTGTGTGTGTATGGATGTACAAAAGCAGACAAATGCTTTTTCTCCTGGCGCTTGCTTTATGTTCCTTCTTTGGGACCTACAAAACAGTTGTAAGGCAGCACAGTCAGAAGCACTGCAATACAATTGCAAATATCAGCAATGTATAGCAAATTCCAATTGCAATGCCAAACCATGCTAGTCTGCTAAACGATCACTTGTACAGAATTCACTGGTCTGGTAGGCCAGTTGCATTTATGCACTTCCCTTGAAAAAGCAGGAAGGATGGGAAGAAGCAATTCTTAATCAGATACGTAAAAAGCATATCCCACCTGACTCCATCGAAACTCTTACAGCTATCCTTCAGAAGCAAATAGCATAAACATTGTCTCCATAGCTCTAATTCCTCCTATAAACATTTCAGTCTTGAGAAGTTACAGCATTTTAATTTCACTACTGCTCTGTATTTGTTGCATTTGATTTACTCTGACAGACCTGTCATCTGCATAACCATAGGTTTTTTTCTTGCCAGGTATTATCAGCCGCCAGGAGGCAGAAGAGTTGTTGATGAATAAATCTGAAGGAACATTCCTGGTGCGAGTCAGTGAGAAAATCTGGGGCTACGCGTTGTCTTATCGCCAGCAAAGTGGGTTCAAACACTTCCTGGTTGATGCTTCGGGGGATTTCTACAGCTTCTTAGGGGTAGATCCAAACCGACATGCAACACTGACAGATCTTATTGATTTTCACAAGGTAACACTTGCTAGGTAGAGATCAATAGCTGAGTGGAATGGATTAATAATTTAAAGAGGAACCATGTAATTTGAAACCACACTGGAAAATAGTAGTCACCATAGTGGAGAAAAGAATATATGTATATATTCTACAGTAAGCCTAGCTGTAACATTTATAGTTTGTGTCTTTTGTTGCAGTGAATCAGAAGGCTTTTGCCCTTCTTTCAAATGCTTCAGCATGTATTTGTGTCCCCTTCTAAGCAGATGCTTATACAATGCATGCTCTCCTGGGCTAAAAATGGACTAATAAGGGCTGACGGAGCTAACACTTTTTGAGCCTCTTTGCTGTGCAAAATTGGATTGGAAATACCATAGAAAGGTCTTTCAATGAAATGTCAGCATTTTTCGACCTTTGATGTGGGGGCTGTAACATGCAAAAGCAAAGTAGTGGGGCTCTGCAGTAAAGAAGGGAACATGGAGGGATTCTCTTTTAGGGATGTGCTAAGGGTCATTCCTTATTATCCAAAATAATCTTACAAGAGTAATTTACTACTCGTCTTTGACCTTAGATGTGTTTGAATTACTTTGCCTCTAACTTGTGTTTCTTGTTGCGAGACTGTGACTAAACAGTAGCACTGTTTCTGATAGCGTAGGTTGTTTTCATCATCTTGCATCTCTCTCCAACAGTTTTAATTCTACTTTTTTCTTAGCCACCCTTACAATTTCTCTTAATCCTCTCTTTTCTAGTTCCCCTTCATTTTTTTTATCCTTTTCTTACTCTTGTCTCAAACTAATTCTATTAATTCTTTGCTCCTCCTTTTCTTCACAGCTTTTAATTTTTTCAGTATTCAGTCTCATAGACACTAAGCCAAGATTATTTTTCTTCTAACTTCCCTTCTCTTTTAAATCTTTCTTCTATTTCAGCTAGTTTGCAACATCTCTTCGGTGTTGCCTTAGTGTCCCCTCACAGATCACTATGACATCGTATTTCCACATAGGAGCATAGTAGGTGTCACATTTGACCAAAAAAATACCTCCTCCCCTAATCTGATGAAATTTTCTCTCAATGGCCACCTTGCAAGCCAAAACCCCCCACACCCTTCTTCCTCTATCCTAGTTTTTATTGCTGAGCATGACATTATATGGTACAGAATATCCTTTTGGCCAGTTTGGGTCAACCAGCTGGGCTGTGTCCCCTCCCAGCGTCTCACTTACTCCCAGCCTACTCACTGCCAGCAGGGCCCGAGTGGGAAAAAGAAAGCCTTGATGCTGTGCAAGCACTGATCAGCAATAGTGTGTTACGCTAAAACATTAGTGTGTTATCAACACTGGTTTAGCCACAAATTCAAAACATACCACCATACAGACTGCTGTGAAGAAAGTTAACTCCATCCCAGCCAGACCCAGTACAACTGGAAAGAGTTTAACCAGGACCTTGTCAGGGAAAGAAAAGCACACATACAACACCTCAAATGCAGATTATTAGGCGTTGGATGTAGGAGCTCTGGCTGAAGTAGTATCCGCTGTGCTCCTGGAGAGGGGTGATGGTGACAACCAATGCCAACCATCTCTGCCCCAGCTATGTTCCTATATTTTTGTCACAGCTCGTCCTAGGCAATCACCGTACTAGAAACACATCTATTTACAGACAGCAGTAGGGCACTTGTCAGAAGCAGAATGGCTTTTAGTTCCTGACATGAAAAAAAAAAAAAAAAGTTTTCTTAGGTGTCCCCTGATAATAGTTAATAGCTCCCTCTGTAGTAAGCCTATCAGAGAAACTGGTTCACCTTTAATGTCACCACACAATTCTCTTTTAACTGTCTAGCTTAATAGCTATATTAAAACTGGTCTCTTCGGCAATCGCTTCAGGAGGCGTCTTATCCTGTCTCTCACATGGTTTTCTTTGAAGCTTTTCTACCTGCCCTTTCTGGTGAAGTACATTGTCATGTGTCCCAAAGCCTTCTAGTAACCAGCTAGGTAATCTTTATGTAAATGGTTGCGCTGCGGCAACACTTTCTCTTGCGGCTGTTGCTATATTGTTTGGAAAAGTTGCTGCTTCCTCAGGACTATTTTTGGCAAGAGTATACTTCCCCACCCCAAAAGTTGCATGAGCTTCTCTGTGAGGGTCCTTTCCACTTTCAATCAAAATGAGCAGGGCTGGCATAACTGGCCTAGCTACTTTTGTAGTTGCTTATACCTATTCATCTAAAACTGCTTCATTTTGATTTAAAAAAATTAAGGAGAGGTCACTCAAGCGACTCAGCTGACAGATGCGAGGGGGTGGTAACAAGAACAAACTTCTTACAGAAAAGGGTGTGAGTGTGCATTTTCTCTTATTACTATTTGCATTTAAATACTGTGTGGAAAGCAGCAATAACATATCCAAGATCATTGCTAAATCTTTGTATTTACTTCCTCATAACCTTCTCAAAAGCATTTAATTTGACTGGTAACTTTCTGGACTTATTCTGTCTGATGTGGTGATTGGGAAGGAACCACAACTGGGAGCCTGCATGTGTTCTGAGGAAATCAGGCATCAAATTTCCATTGAATTTCAGTAGAAACTAGATAAGTTTTGAAAATGTTAGGCCCATGTATAGATCCATAACTTGGATCTAAACTTTCAGATGAAGGATTGCTATTTTAGTCAATATAATTCTGGATTCTGGCTCTTTTTGGTGCATCTATAAATCTTAAACTTCTACAAAAATAAAAATGTACTATCATTACTCTAGGAAGAAGTGCAAAGACCAAGTTCTCTACTTTTCCAGTAAGTTTTTTTGTATTCATCATTGTAATCAATTACTGGAATGACAGACTTGGCATGTGGGCATTTAATTAATGAGAATAGGTGCTATTTGTAAAGACTGTCTTTACCCTAGCAAGGTTAATGCCTTTCACCTCTCTGTAATCAGTCAGAAAGCTGTTACTGTTGTGTGTGAGCGCTCAACATTGAGCTCTTGCTCGGTCCGCCCGGGGAAGCTTCTTTCATCCCAATGACTATGGAAGTAGCAGAGTAGGACTGGCATATGTCTGTTAAATTAACCCTCGAGAACATCCTTTTTAGGCATCTGTAGCTGGTTTTCTCAAGTAGCATAGCAACTTCCAGGTAGTACAAATCACATCCTTTTTTGTACACCATCTGTTTGATTTCACTGTTTGATACTAGCACAAGTTACTACTGGCATATGTATGAGATAAACAACGCATGAAGAAAATGAATAGTTGATAGGATTCGTTTGCTGGTCTGTACTTATTTTAGCAAGTGTTTATTTGTAATTGGTTACCAATTACAGTGGAGTGACGGTCTTTATGGCTATCAGTTGCTTTTCTTAGAAGACAGGGAAAAGCTTAAACCTTTGATATTTTAATTGGTTTTATCTTTCTAGGATGAAATCATCACGTCCTCAGGTGGGGAGCTACTACTGGAGCCATGTGGACAGCAGAAGAATCCACCAGACTACAGCCCTTTATTTGAATAACTGATCCAGGACTAACAGGAATGCATTATGGATAGCTGTAGTGATAGATAGCTACAAAAGTAAACACTGAAAAGTAGTTAACAAACTTCCAAAGCCACTGGTCTTGTGGCCAAAAAGTATCCACATTAGAAGGCCCAGAATATTTCTGTTTTGCATCTGAATTATCATCATTATTCATATTGCTAACATTTTAAAGGTGAGAAATTATTGGCAAATTACAAATGAGGACTATTCCCAGAAATTTTTCAAGGGGTCGTGGCCAATTGCACTGAACACTAAATTCCTATCTCAATTTTCTAAATGTCTGAGATGAAAATGCAAAATGCAGCAAGAAGTATGGGCAGGAACTATTCATAGAGTATTGTATGAAGTACCGATATTGGTGAACAGATTCTTTTTTCCAAAGCAAGGTTTGTCAGTTTCTGTTGACAGTCTCATTACTCAGTGGTGCACTTTTGATAACAAGAGAAGCAGTCTTCAAACATCCTTTTGCAGTTTGTGATTGCTTGAATGGTTAGGTGTAGCTGGAAGCTTGCCATTGTGCTTTTGAATTCAGGCCTACAAAGTTCTCCACCGCAGAGACAGAGTAAAGTCATTCACATTTTATTTACAATTTCACAGTCCAACAGCCTTAGAAAGAATTTTACTCGTGTACAGGAAGTGGTTAGTTTATTCTAAACTAGGTATTCTAATGAAAGCAGTTTGATTTGCAGCAATGACAACTCCTCTCACTGGGCTTGTCATGTTTTCTGCTTTCTGATGTGCAAGATACATGCTGGAGATTTGCTTTGCTATAGGACCAGTTATTTTCTTTAGTTGAGCTATGACTGAAGGTGGGGGTGGTATATTTATCCACAGAAAAGGTACAACTAATTACATGATCATCATGCTATTTCATGTTTAAAAAAAGATACACACAATGTGTTCTTAATGCATACTAAGCCCCATGAAAATAGACCTGTAGCCTAGATCTATGGAGCAGTTGCTTAGTGTTTGGACTATAAAAAAAAAAAAATCTCATCACAGTAGTTAATTTGCCCTCCTGAAATTTGTGTTTTAGCAGTCCTTGCACTCTGGGCTGTCACACGGTATAGATGTAGTCCTGCGTTGTTTCACTGGTAAGCTGGATACTACTGAGGCAGCCAATTCAGGAAATGGAGTGAAAGAGCTGCAGAACTGTTACTATCACCCTCCAGTGCTCCTCGCTCTATTCCCATGAGTGGCCGGATAGAAACTGCTGGGTATAGAAGTATTCTTTTCAACTCCAAACATTCATTTTGTAGGACAATATTTCAAAGAACAGGGTTGTGACAGTTTTGTATGCAACTGATTTGTTTCAAGAGTGAAGTGGGACATGAGGGAAGCAGTTGTGTACCTATTGGTTAGTCTCATAGTCATGCCTTTAATAGGCAGTTTATCACTACTTTTTCGTATGTGATGTGTATTTTGAGATGTAAAGCGGACCAATTAATAGGTGTTACTGTACCTCCATGGTTAGGTTTTTCCTGGGAATCTCTGAACACATAGGGAGGGCACACTGAGTGTATTCCTGTATGCAACCGCTTTGGTCAGTCTCTGAATTCCTATGTGGTTCTTTTCCAAATCCCAGCGTAGACTTCCCTCCTGAACCCCATGCAAATCTCTCTCTCCTCAAATAGTCATTTCTCTTGACTCACTGTTACCTTCTGTACTTTGTCTGACCTAGATGATAAGCTCATCTAGGAAAAGAAACTTGTCCAAGGTTATAAAGCACACTATACATTTAAGGTGCGACAATAATGATAGATACCTGTGGTAATAATAGCAACAATTTTTTCATAATTAATTCTACAGTTAGCCCATATTAAAGTAAAGATTTTTGCACATAAACTTCATTGTTGTTCAGGAAAATTTTCTTTTGTCAACATTGCTTTTTGTGTGATTTAATCCGTTAATGTTTGTGACCCGTGAAAAGAAAATTTTGGTGAACTTTCCACAGAGACTTAGCTAGACAGTTTCTCTATTAATCACTTGGGACACAGGCTCAGGTTTTAAATAGTTGCTGCTAGCACCTCATAACAAAACAAATCAAGACACGGCAAACAGGCAATGCTTATTAGCTGGAGCAGCTGTTCTTAGTGTATAGTGCTCAGATAAGACGACAGCTGAGCTTTTCACAGCAAGTAGGCTTACAGAGGTAGGACATGCTTTAGCTGTATGTCTGATACCTTAAGAAACAAAGTGACTTGGCAGCTAGATAAAGGGTCAAGATACCCAAGTGGTCTTGGAACTTTGTTAAAAAGTGTGGTCCTTTGCAGGTCACCAGGGGCTAGATTCTCGAAATGGAATACAGCTCTGCCATTCTGAACATAGAAACACTTATGTAGGCCTCCAGTAGGATCTATAGTCTCCATTAAATGAGAAGCCTGGTATGTGTGATCCGGGATCAGAATACACCTGGTACAGGTATATACAGACATTGAATCCAGCTACCAGAATGCGGAGCTCAGCACAGAGTAATTCACTGTGCTTCGAATACAGACTCTGTAAAATAGTCACAAAGGCCCTTTTTTCCAATAGAACATTCACTAGGTGCAATCTACCTCCTCCAAAAACCCCCAGTATTTACCAGCTGCTTCCTCTGAGAAACTAGCTCTGCACTTGCTCCCTCTATATAGCCATCTCAAGAACCACCTCAGTCTCCGGTTATTCACAGCTGCACATGTTCCGTCACAGAACAACTGGACTTCTACTTTAAAGGGGAATAGAAAGGGACCTTTTAAAGTTAAAAAAAAAAAGTAGGTCTCCATAGACTTACCTCTGAGGCCAGAGAGCAGTAGCTGCCTGTGTAGGACTGAGGGTCTAAAGGTGGTACTTGAGTAATTAAGGCGGTATTTAGACACCTAGACGTCTTTGCTGACTGGTGTTTTGCCTTTATGAACTGTAAAAAAAAAAAAAAAAAAAAAGGAGGCATAAAATGCCGCCTTCTCTTTGGAAAAGGTGCTAGGCATGCTAGAAAAGAAGATGTGCAATTTCCAAACTTATTGGAAGATTACTGAACCCATTGTACACAATTTTGGAAATGTTTATAGACGGAATATTGAAGAACTTGTTCCATAAGGAATTCACATTCAGAGACAGATAATAATACAGCTATTTATTTCTAGTGACACACTTTCCAGTAACTGCTTGCATTTTGTTTAGCTGATAAGAATGCTTGGAAATATTAGGTCTTTAGCATATGTGTCCACTTGTGATGTAATTAACATCACAACAGTATCATCATTTTCACTTCAGAGCACATTTCCTAATTTTAATTTTCTAAATTTTTCTGCCTGAATTCCATCCATTTCTCATTCTAGGTTTTACCTGGCTTTAAAATAAATCCCTTGTAAGTTCCCCTGCAAATGAAATTATTTGCAAAACTGCAATTTCATCTGAGAGTTTTATTATGCTAATAAATGTCAGAATTCTCGAGTAAAGGAATTGCTCTTTTTTTTTTTTTTTCATAGCCCCACAGAAATAATGAAAAATAGCCAGCCAATTCATAGAGTTACCAGGAAAGAAAAACTCAACAATACATAACCAGAAGCAGCAGCAATAAAATACAGTGCAACCTAACTGAAGATAAATTTTGAAGGAAACAAAAGGAGATCATAGCGAGTAGAAATTAAGAAGAACAGAAGCTTTCCTTGGTAGAGATGTGCAGCTGCTACCAATACGCTTGAGGGCTGTGGGTGAAGTACAAGCATGGAGATATTTTCTAAGCTAACACATGCTTCTTGTTGCCTTCCAGAAAATAAATGGACTATGAAAAGGTGACCAGTTAGTAGGAAGAATAGAAGGGAAAGCAGTGAAAGTATAAATATGGAAAATTAAAAAAATAAGATAAGGGGCAAGTGTGCTTATCCCATTGTTTTGAAAGCATTTTGGATTTTTGCTACTCTGGGAGGCAGATTGGGCACTGCTGCCACCCTTTCGCTCTGCAAGTCTCCAAGATTTCAGCTTTGAGCTACATCTACCTTGGAGCTACATTTAACTCTCAGTCTGTAAGAGTTGGGCTGGTCCATACTGCAGCCTTGAATGCTGCATCTGCTTCACGCTGTCTGCCTCTACATTTAGTGCTGTCTGAAGCTGTTCATCACTGGATACAAAATCTTTTTAGTGCTGCAGTTTCATTGTCTGGAATGGCTAGATTTATTCTATTACACAGTGACCTTCAAGTCTTGCTTTCTGATCTGTTTTTCTAGTGGTAGCTATTGTTGAGTCATAAGAGATGCATGTTATGGATTTTCATTATAAGATTTCCTGTCAATATTTCTTGTCAATGAGACCACCAGGAATACACTGAGACACCTATTATAGTAATTCTGTTTTGTAAGGAAAAATGCTACAGCAATAAGGAAAACTTTTAAACTTTTAAATGAATTGAACTTTTCTTCATATATGTTTCACAGCAATAAAACATGGCACACAAGGTTCCAAGCTTGTTTGCACCTATCTTTGAAAAAGCAGATCTTGAGGATTTATTGTTGCTTCTTCCTGGTTCCACAGATCCATCCGTTCTTTCTAATTTTGTTTTAATCTCTTATCGTACATAGAATCATAGAATCATAGAATTGTTCTGGTTGGAAGAGACCTCCAAGATCATCGGGTCCAACCATTAACCTATCACTACCAAGTCCCCCACTAAATCATATCCCTTAGGGCCTCATCTAAACGCCTTTTGAATACCCATAGACATCTCCAATTTAATACTGCTCTCTTCTCTAAAAGAGAACAAAAACCAAGCAAAGAAATTGACAGCAATCATGGATGAGATTTTCAAGGCTACTCAAAGAATATAGATACCAGTCTATTACCTCTTATAATTACTGTAATGAAATAATTACATAGTATGAGTATTTACATATTAGTTTTATAAAAGAATAATCCAGGGCAACTATTAAGTACTGAATCCCTATTGTGCTGAACAAGTACTGAGCAAAAGAAGGTAACTCCTGCCTCAAGAAAGAGATATCTAAAAATTTTAGTTATTACAGAGATTATTTTCAGACTTACTCAGTACAAACTGTTTCCAAAGACCAGATTCAGAGTGCGAATTTCCACTAGATTTCAATGAGTTTGAATCAAATGAATAAAACCTATTTCTTTGCAGAGTTGAGCCAAGATTAATACACTGACTACAGTAAAACAGTTCAGTTTTGTACGAACCAGGGATCCACTTATGCTCATTCTTCCCCCGAGTCCCCACAGACCTGAATTGAGAGCATTAATGGGTTGCACCACATTTCACTGCAGTCTAAATTCTTCTCTTTACATAATGCCACAACACAAACCTGGTGTCAGGTAAAATGTGGTAGTTCACAGTGGGAAAAATTTTTCTCTTCCTTTGCATGAATAAATTTGCATAATTTACAGGTTGGAGTTTGTTTTTCAATGATTTTCAAGGACTGCCTTTCCTTTCTGTTTTATTATGCCTTTGCTTTAAGATTCCTTTTTCCCTTCCCAAGAGGATAGGGTTAGTGACCTCTGTGAAGTAATAATGTGTCCCTGGCTGGGTTATCAATTGCAGAATGAGGTGTTTGCGCTTGACCAGATGTTTGATTTGTGTTTCCGGAGATGAATCTTCGGACATACTGTCTGATGATAATGATGCGTAATTGAATTTTATAGCTGATTTCTTGCCATGCAAGTGCTGAGTGAAACCTTCTCTTCAAATATTTGTTTACTGCTAGTGATTAGTCCTCTAGCTTGTATATTTACATTATGACCCATAGCTAATGCAAATTTTCTACTAGGCTGGAGCCTTCAATGAGTTTGGTTTCTTCTCTCGGAATTTCTTCCAGTAGTTTTAAACGAGGGTAACATCATTTTATGGTATCTTTATTAAACATCTATACGTGATTTTTCTTATGGAGGAGAAATAACTTCAAAAGAGATTGGACATTTAGTTTGGTCCTAATTGTGTGTGTTGATCTATGTGCAAAGAAAACACTTAACACGTTAATGTCTCGTTTAAAGTTTAGCTGCCATTTCTCCCCTGTTCTCAGTTTTAATGAGAACTGTATGTAGGAGAAGGTCACACGCTCATGAGCAACGGAGAGAAAAGAGAGGAGGTGGGACTGTCTTATTCCATATAATTTTACATATAACAGCAGGCAAAGTCTTGAATTAAGTATTTCCTGAGATGCAGTGGTTTTCCTGCTTATCATTCAAAGGATCTAGTCTGCGACCTATCGTCGCTACTTTTCCCTTACACAACAGCAACAGGAAGGTATTCATGCTGGGTGTGAAAAGGGCCCAAACGGAGTTGATTGAGTAACGTTACAGTGCCCCAGGAATGGTGCAGAAGTAGTGCAGATCAAGAACACGGTAAAGATATATTTTGTATATAAGTGTGTAGAGCTAGGAGTGATTGCAAATTCTTGTTTGCTAGAAGTTAATTCTTTTAATTATACGATTGTCATTAATGGTCAATGCATGTGAAGACATGGCCAATCTTAATGCACTTCCTATTCCACAAATTCGTAGAACAGAGAGTGCCTGAAAGGAAAATCAGAAATACTTGTCTTAGACAAGAGTTAATATGCATTATTCTATGATATTTGGAGCAGAGAATTTTAAAATGTATTACGCGTCACTATCAGGATATGAGAATGTAGAAGCTAAACACTGCTTACCACATAAAGCATAATGAACTTCTCAATGTAATTTTTATAGCACTTAAAAAGTCAACGAAGAATAAAGCTATCCCTGGTTATACTCCTCTCCTGCAGGAAATGCTGTCAATATTGTAAAGAAGAAAATGTCTTCTCATCTAAGAGTTTAAGCTTAATAATGGACTTAAATATTACAGGAAATCATTTCAGAGAGCTGTGCACTGAACACTGCACTCCAATTAGTAAGACAGCCTGTTGCACTTATGTTTGTTCTTGGTTCTCAAACTCATCTTGCTTTTCATAGCCTGATGCTAATGAGAAATACGTTTTTAGTGAGTCATTCAAATCCAACTTTATGGAAGATGTATTAAGGTATATGTTTCATTATAATTTTGACCATTAACATTTTCTCTCAGGGAATCCCAGAAAAAATAAAAATTTCTGAGAGCCATGGCTAAATGCATATGGTTCTGGTCTGACTGCTAGACAGTATGTTGTTACCTTATATGTGCTGTACTCACAGCACGCTGGTTCATTCATTTTCAATTTCAGTATGCTATGTGCTACATTGGAACCTATCTACATTTTTTAATAACAAAACAGTAGAGAGTTGTGCATGTGAGCAAACTGTTCTATGGGATGAAAATGTTCACCAAATTCCAATGCTGAGCACCCACAACGTCCACGGAAGGTCGTGTGGCAATCCTTATTTGATAAATATGAGAATTTTTAATAAGGACTGCCCATCAGAATCACTTTTCACTTCCCCCAGGAAGAAATTGAGCTACTTTAAAATCTTCCATTGACACTTTTTAATGGAGAAACATTCTGTTTTCAAAATGCAAAGCTTCATGAAATTGTTTCAATTTTTTAGAGTAAAAAAGATTAACAGTATCTAAAGGCATTTTTAATTGCAGAAAACATTAAAAGTATGCACAAATTTAACACAAAAAAATTCTAGTTTTTATTCAGCCCTAAAAGAAAATGTGCTGCATTAGGCTCCAAAGTCAATACAGATATTCAATGTTTTTGACATTTCGTTAGGTATCCATTCTCTCCCTTAATGCTAGTTTCCTTTTAAGGGACAATGGAAATACCCAGGGAACAATTATTCAAAATGTCAGGCCCATTAGATATCTGATTTGACAACAGAAATAAATTTATGAAGGTTTAAGTAAGACCCCAAATAATGTTTTCTCCAGAAAAAATCAAGCTAGCAAGGTGGGTGAGTTCAGAGAAAAGAACTGATGTATATTGTTCACAATTTTGAATATTTTGTGTTATATGCTTGGATCCTTACATTATGATTTCCATTTATACACAACTAAAAAATGTGAGCATTGAAAAATAATTAATTTAAATGGAATAATAAATAACATAATGGCAATGAAGTCTGCTATTCCAGTTTCTCTGAAAAGGGCTAATTCTATCAACCCTATGGTTATGTAAAAGACTAAGCCTATTTATGAACTTTCGCAGGAAAAAGGATCTATTTTTCTGAGTTGTCATTGTGACTAATCACAACAGAAATCTCCTCCTGGATGAAGGTGGCTGATTAAGAAAGACAAAGTTCTGACTACAAGTTCAAATACCAAATGGAAACATTTGCAACGAACCAGTTGCATGCAAATGCAAAACATCCCACAGAATAGCCATTGTCGTGTAGCAAAAAGGAATAGCTTGGACTTCAGTTGCTCCCCTTAAGCTGGACTAGAAACATTGACTTCATCCAAGGTTCCAGGTCAGTGTGGTATCAGCTCCTGTGTCAAAGATCACTGGTTATTTGAGGAGACGTGGGGTCAGGAGAGAGTGTGAAAACTTTTGAAACCTTGAAATATTTCCATGATAGGAAAAAATATACTTCCCCTTCCCCATCCTAGATAAGAGTCAGTTTGCAAAGAAAAAAAGGAGGCTTTGCGAAACTGTTGCAGGCATCTTTTTCCTATTGGTGAGTAGACATTTAGACAATTTGTTGAAACCAAAGAGAAGTAAGTGGGGAATAAGGATTTCACAGCCAGGTCATTTTTTATTCATTCTGTTCTACAGCACCGCACATACAGTCGTGAAGTGCTAACCCATCTGTTCTCGGAAGTTGTTCAAATCCAATGGACTAAAAATATTCTGTCTGCCAAGGAGACAGTCAAGGTGATTTGAAAAGGCTTGGATGGTTTTACTTTGGGCCACAGTCTGCAGATAAATTAAGAGGCATCAGGGCTTTTTTTTTTTTCCCCTCTCCTCCTCCCCCAGACCTATTAATAATGAAGCAAATTCACAACAACCAAGGAGAAACCTGCCTGCTGGCTAATATTCTGTTTGTAATACTGTGTCTGCAGCTGCCCGCGGTGCTAAAATTCATTTTAAGTTACACTTTAGTAATTGATGATCACTTGCCATATCCCTTTATAAAGCTTTTTTATCAATGTCTTTGGTGGTTCATTTTGTATCAGCAGCAAATCAATGACATTTTAATGGAATGGAGTGCTCTACTTGAGACTGAATTAATGTTGCTTTACCTGTTTCAATATCAAGTGAAGTTTTCAAAGACTAGAAGGATAATAGTTTTTCAGATTTTTCCTTTGATAACTTTGTTTCTGCACAATGGTGGCATCCTTGTGATCAGCTGTAATAAAGATTAAATGCATTAATGAACTCAGTTTAACATTAACAATGTGCTGTGAGACACAATGAAAAAATGTGGGGTTTGAAGCCGATAGCTGGATCTTTGTAGATGTAAATGCCACAGAGATGTAGCAGGGAACACATTAACTCCTAGAATACTAGTTAGGGAGTCAGGGAGGATCTGAAATGGTTTAAAAATCTCCAAGGTAATGCAGTAATTAACCATGCACAAGGAAGTACAACACGGTCATGAATTGAGTTCCCTTCTTTAAAACGGCAGGAGGAGCCTGTATTGTTGTCTGAATAATCCCGCAGCACTGCAGGGATAATATCAACCGCTGCACTCGCCTCATAGCAGCCTGTGAAGCACAGCCGTCTTGCCTGTGAACTCCGCAGAGGGAGGACTAGGGCTTTCAGTGCATAAATCCTGCCTATGTCTATCACAAATTAAGAAACGTACAGATCTTGAGAAGCTCCAACAACTCTTACATTGTCTTGGAGCCATCTGTACAGCAAAGTGGTTGAACTATTTTGTTCTTTTGTAGAAATGGTTTCTTGGTGGTCCTCTAAGCCATATGAACTAATTATGTGGTATTTCACATTATTTTTCACTACTATAGATGACTAAAAAGCACATGACAAAGAAAATTACTTCCACTTGAGCTTAAATAGACTAGGAGGAAATATAAACCTTTTCCTGACAAGTTAGCTCAAGGCTTGCGCTGCAAGTTGCGTGCAATTTCATGCCTACCCAGAGCTGAGGCTGCGTGTTGCCCGTCATGGGGCGCACCCGGCAGAGCCGGGCGGCGCTGGTGGCAGGCGGATCACGGAGGCCATCGCAGCGCTGGGCACGGGCTCGGAGCCTGGGGGAACGCAGCGCCGAAAACACGAGGGCAGCGTCAGCCTGCGGCCCTCTCACGACGCGGGTAAGACAATCAGTTCTTCTGGAGATTTCCTTGAAGTTAAATCTTCCCACAAATCGAGTCTTCCAGTAGTCTTCAGACTCCCGCCCGTTTTTTAGGACAGTTAGGTTTCAGGTGCTAAAGCTTATCTGTTGGCGCCTGAGCGGCCCCGCCCTGCCCTGCCCCGCGCGCGGCTGCCGGCGCCCTCAGCCGGAAAGTGCGGGAAGCCTCCGGGCTGCGGCCTGCCCCTCCCTCAGGCCAGGAGCCCCACAGCAAGCGCTGCCCGCGCACGGCAGCCAAAGGGCGAGTACGTTTTGCAAAGCGACACTTGATTTTGGCCTTTCTGAAATGAGACTGTTAGGCTTTATGCTTCAAATCTGGCAACTTTCAGCCATTCTAAAAACAAACAGAAAAACTCTTTGCAAATGAGAGAAAAATTGAGATAAGTATCAACCAAACGACACTTCTTCTTTTGCATTGGATAAAATCATTGGATTGATCTAAATTCACCTCAACTGATCTGGATTCATCTCCTGGCTTTGCTTTCGTCACCACTTTTGACAGACTTCCCTCTTTTTCCCCCCCTGCTCCCCTGGCCCCAGTCTCTCTGTGGCAGCTGGATGGAGGAGCCGTCCCCTGGCCCAGCCTTGCCACCGTGTGGGTTTTGGGGTGAGAGGTGCTGCGGGGGTGGCTGGAGGAGCTGGCAGCTACAGCAGCTGCGGGACGGAGCTGGCATGGCGTAGTTTGCTCGTCAGTGCTCCGAAGGGAAGGCTCGGAGGGAGAGGACTCGATCTTGCAGCTTTACTGGAGGAAACTTCCAATAGCAGTTTTCACCTGCCGAAAGCCTCCTATTTACCGAGCCCTCTCTGGACCAGGGCCTGAAATGCAAGCCTGATAAAAACTTTTTCTGGGGGTTGATTCCTCTCAGGCTGAACACAGCAGATGATAATTTACAGATTGACAAGGTAAAACTGGCAGTAGGAAACACACGGGGGAATGCCAAACTGTCCTGGTTTGAGGACTCTTCATCTGCTGAAGAGGACTTACTCAGTTGTGCTGCTTGTGGCCGGACAATAGAAATGGGAAGGCCATAAGGAAGGAAGCAGCCGTGTTGCCTCCAAAGGCAATGGGAAGGAGCCCTCTTCAGTAATACTCACCTGATGGAAGCGGACTGGGAGGTAAGATGCATTTTTTTGTTGTTGTTTGGCTTAGCTTCCCAGAATTGCCAGGGTAACAGTGCTGGAAGGCAGGAAAGATATTGGCTGATTTTTGAAATAGGAAAGCCTACAGTGATTGCTAAGGAGGTTAACGTTCACCGGCCCCATTTGTTAACCAAGTCCAAAGTTCAAGTGTGATCTAGAAAGAATCTAAAGGAAAAAAATGTGCAACATACTTGTATCTCTGTGAATCACTAAAAGAAAATCAAATGTTAGTTCAGTATTGAGGATATTTACAAAAAATGTAAATGTTTTCAAATGTTTCCAACGGGTGTTGGATCAAGCCTTGAATGCAAAAGAAGATAAATCTGCCTTCTCTCCTTCACAGTCGCAGCTGGAACACACATCATCAGGACAGCTTGTGTTTCCTGTAATGAAACTGTTTCTATTCAATGAAAGAAAGTGTATCAGTCTCTGAAACTGTAAATTTAAATCTTATCACTAACACCTTTCTCCATACAGCACTAAACAGAATTTCAGATACAGGAGAGGGAAAACTGAAGACTTAGAAATGTCAAAATAAGAAATGTCTAAAATAGAATTGTTGTGGTAGAGAAAGTAGAGTGGCAAACAGCTATGTTCTGGTTGATTTGATGTGCTTTGATACAGTCTATAAACTTTCAAAAACTGGGACTATTTAATACATACTGAAATAATGCTCAGTAATATAATGTAATAAAGGTTTTGCATAATAAGGAATGTTATAAGTAGCTATCAAGAATACAATGATGCCCGTTTTTCACAATGAAATTTTTCTGGTTTGATTACTTTTTCTGAAGTAATCTCAATATGCATCCTTTCGCTACAGAAGAACAAGCTAGAGAACATCTAAACAAAGTTAACGTTTTCTTAAATAGTTCAGATGAAATGTTTGCACTTATTTAATATTTTGTGGGTATTTTCCATGGTAATTTAATTTTCAACAAACCAAGGAGTCCAACAGAGAAAATAAAACGTAGACAGATGATATTGTAATTTTAATTGATTAGAAGCAGCAGGTAAAAGACGAAGGAGAATCTCCAGCCTTCCTTCTGCACAGCACAACACTGGGTTAAAGAGCCACTTCATGACATGAAAGGAAGGAAGGTGCTTTTAACTCAGAATGGAAGAATTGTAGAATCATATAATAATTTGAGGTTTTAGGGGGTCTTTGGAAGTTATTTATACTAAAATTTTACGATGGCTTCCCCTGGACTTGCATGGAGTTTGCTCAATTTTCTTTAATCTTTCAGCATCTGGGATTTTTTATTTTTCCCTCCT
The DNA here is from genome assembly GCA_009819775.1 of Phoenicopterus ruber ruber. NCBI lineage: Eukaryota > Metazoa > Chordata > Aves > Phoenicopteriformes > Phoenicopteridae > Phoenicopterus > Phoenicopterus ruber. The sequence continues at coordinate 12,354,455 of CM020221.1, read as the reverse complement.
TGTCACCACACCCTCTGGAGGACCATAGTTGACTAATTTATTGGTCCAACCAATAAATTTTCAGATCTGTCCCTGTATTGTTATGAATTTCTTTCAGATTGTCATTCCTGGAGCTCATCTTTCAGTAAAGTTTTTGCCATACACTTTTTTTTTTTTTTTTTAATCTTAGATTACAGCAGAGATGCTGGAATTCATTATGTGTGAATATGGGCAGAAGGTCTACTGAAAGAGGCTGAAAAGTATTTTACAGAAGCCAACTGGGAATTCCTGCCCACGTTTCATTTTTGCAGTATTAAAGTTCTTAAGATGGATGTAATAGAGCTATAGAGATGGTTTTGTTGTTGGTTTTGTTTGTTTGTTTGTTTAAAAAAACTATTTGGTGGGATACCAGAGGATTTGTTGAAGGCTTCATTTTAGCCTAGACAGCTGGAGTTTCTTCTTCAAGCAGTACAGTGACTGCTGTCATTGCATGTCTGATAAAACGCTGTTGCTATGAGTTCTGTAACAGCTACAGATACGACTGAGAAAGTGTCTGGGGTGTTGGGAGGTGTATAAGAGAAAAAAAAAAAAAAAAAAGCAGCCCATTTCTAAGCAAAGAATGCAAGGAAACAATTTGTCACTATTGACAGCAGGAAAATGAATAAATATTGCAATAGATATATGTCTACCCAATAAATTTATATTAGCATCTGAGTGATATCCTGTCTCAGGAAGGCTAGTAGACCAGTGTTATTAACTTCCTTGATGGAGATCTTTCCTTTCAGGCAGTGAATTTGTGGTGTGAAATCAACATCTTGTTTATTGTTTTTCTTGTATTCTTTTACTTCCTAAAGGAGTATGCGTATTATTACATTATACTATGTTTAAAAAAAATAAAATAAAAAAGGTCTTAGTTACATGTGCAAAGCTAGGCTCCAAAATTGACATTTTGGCACCACAATAGAAGTGGCCAAACTGAAAAGTCTCAGATATTCTACATAACTTTATATGTACAATGTACGTTCATCATATTGGAAAAATTATGAGTCAATATAGATGCAAAACAATAAATTTGGAGGCTATGTTGGGGCACAAAAAGTTCCAACAGTTCTTGTCAATGTATTTAGACACATATTATTAGAGTCCCTCGTCAATAGTAATCGTAAGGCTATAAAAGGAGCCAATGGATCATGTTTTCTGGGACAATAAACAACTAATTGTAGCTCAACTCAGCCTATGAACTGGTTGAGTGTTTCTACTTGATTATTCTTGTTGCTCAGTTTTGCAGGTCCAGGATCATCTGCTGCTTTTCAGAGATATAAATATCTTCCCCTTCTTGATTCCTTGCTTCCTCCCTCCTGCCTTTTTCTTTTTTCTTTTTTTCTTTTTTTTTTTTTTTTTTTTACACAGTCTAGTGTTTGCCAGTAAGTTGTAGTCACTTGAGTGCACCATTGAAGTGTGCTTGAAGCGTTCCTTTGGCAACTGTGCCAGAACAGTTATTGTAGAAAAAGTAGAGAAGAAAAACTCAGATAAACAATTTAGTTAAACAATTTCAGGCAAACTGAATTCATTCTGGTTTTATACATAACAATACCAGAACTCTTTTGAAGCTTAAGAAAAGCTCAGTGCCTCCACTTCCAATCTCTCCTTCGGCTCTCCTAAATTCCTGATTCTTACTGATTTTGAACTGAGTGCTAAAAGAATGCTCTGTTACTGCCTGCCTGATCCAAAACTCCTGGAAATTCATGCTTTTATCTTCATTTTCCAACTTGTTAAACATCTGATACAAGAAGATGTATAAAGAATGGGAAGTCTCAAAAGACGACCTTTCTAGGAATAAATCCGATCCCCAAAGACCTGAATTCCATGAAACAATTTCAGCTGAGTGTCTGAACTCTTGTGCTTCACATAAACACATCTGAACTTTTTGAGAATAGCAATCTTTAATGGAAATGTCGTTATGTATTTTTTAATCTCTCCTGCTACTTTGGATGATAAGTCCTTTAATAACTCTTCAGAATACATCAAAATGTCATGCTGTGCCGAACGCCTACTTTTTTCCCTCTGGATCCTAGCTTAAAAATGAATGCTGTACAGTAGGAGATCATTTTGGATTACAGAACAACTTCTCAAAATGTCAGTGGTAAATAGTTAGCAAATCCCTCATTATCAATAAAATGGCACTGATATTCAGTAAAAAGCCATTTGTAATACTTTCAAATCCATATCCTCACAAACCTTTTATCTTGTAGCAATCCCACCAGCACCAAGCAAAATATAGTTTAATGCAGGAGGGATCTTTGGTTTTTTTGCAAGCCTTATGAACTTCACTAAAGGTTTTAGAAACTCCTGCTGGGCAAGCGACTTTGATTTTAATAGTTTTAAATGAAACCATTTAAAGATGTTTTTAATTCCCAATCTTTCATCACTGTAATAGATATAAAATCCTTTAGTATGTGTTCAGGTACCATTCATTTTGTGAACAAGAGTGTATTATTGTTTATGAAACTGCTTTGCTCTGAATACTAGCTTGAATGTCACTAAATTAATCTTGTTGAGGTTTTTGGTCTCTGACTTGTGTTTAGTTACCTTATTTATTTGCACGTATTGCTTAAAAGCTCTGTATCTTGTGTGAAGTGAAAAAAACCCACCTCTCTAGTGTTACTTGTGTGGAAATTGTAACTCAATAGGCCTAAAGGCAGTATTACTTCGATGCAGGTCAACTGTAAAATTCCTATTGACTTCATTGGCAGAGGAGTTAGACCCATATGAGGAGCAGAGAAAGAAAACAAGTCAGTGGAAAAAATACTATGAAAATTTTATATTGGCAGAGAAAATGTGATGATGTTCAAGACAAAACGTGTGAGCATAGTGATTGGCATTGGTGTTGGATTGAAGAGTGCAAGCTTGTTTAACTGTAGTGCTGGGCTTTCAGCACCATGTTACTGTACAGTTCATCTTGGTTCTGTAGATTTTAAGACTGGGAGGATGAATTTGACTCTCTGCTTTTGACTTACCTGCTGAGGTTTTCTGACTGGTGATGAGGAGTTTCTGACTGTTTACTGGGAATCCCATTAATGTAAGACAGCTCATCTTACATTGACTTCTGTAAGTCATCGGCCTGAGCTGAGCTGTCCTTGACTCACAAGGGCAAGTCTAGGTATCTGGTTGCAAGCTGCTAGCCAGTCAATCATATGTGAAGTATTAGGAGAGCTCGTAAAATATAACTTGTAAAAAAAATATGTTTGCCAGGAGATAAGTGGATCTGTAAAATTTTTGCCGAAAGAATAACAATGAAAATGATCTTGTAAAATGCATCTGCAACACCTTAGATATTGTTGCTTACACGTAAACATTCTTTCAGTAACATGCACTACAAGGTCTTCAAATAGAGATGGTTTTGAAAGGAAAAAGCTCTCGAATTTTTGAATCAAAATTGGCTAGATTTGACTTCCAGAAATGATCCAGTCTGAGTAAAACAGTGCCACAAATGTGTGTCAAAGTTGTTCTCAAATACCAAACCATTTTAAAATCGGATTCATGAATAGTAGCTAAGTCTCAAACATATACATTCTTTTTTGTAACGTATTACTCGCATGCTCATGACAAAAGTTTGTAGACCTCTGGTTGACTTCACTAAAGCCTGGACTGCCTGCATAGCTTTTCTTTGTCAAACTTGTGGTTCCTCAAAGTATTTTATGATTCTTTCTCCAGCATATTTTTCTTTCTAAACTGGCAAATGTGGTCCATAATTGAGCAGTCAGCAATGTTGACAGTTAGTGGATTGCGTAGTTGACTCTCAAAACACTGTCTGCTAGTACAGATTAGCCTATTGCAGTGGTATGCCTCATTTAACACTCGAGCAGAGTTGGAAACAGCTAGGACTGAACTTACTAGAGTAACTTCATCCAAAAGGGAGATAGAGCATGCAAGCTCCAGAGGATAATCTAGACACACTTCAAGATGTAGAAAGCAGAGCTTTAAGATGTAAAAATGGGGCTCTAAGGTTTGGTGATCATCACAACAGCTCCTCTATGGTAAAAGCAAGTAAACACATGTCAAGCTGTTTCTATAGTCTATGCCTTGGGTATTATGACTCTAAAGAACATAATCGTCAGCTTCAATTCATTCCCTACGTGGGGATTTAGATGATTTTCTTCCCTTGACATTGTCTAGTCCTCTCGTCCTACTAGAGAAAAATTCAGCCCTATTCAGAAGACCGGCACACAGCCAACGCAGATCTTGGGTACTGTTTTGGAGCTCCCGAGTGGCTGTGCAGGGGGACTCGGTATACTGGGAAAACTGTAATGGTGCCTTGCTGTGAAAACTGTGTTTCCACAACCTGTGGAACAAGGCAGTTGGATGTGGGCTGGAAACAGAATTGGAAAGAGCGTTTGCTACGTGATGGGCTGCATTCCAGCCAAAGTCCACCACAGCAATAAGTTAATGATGAAACAACCTAAAGCCAAACACTAAATACTTTAACACAAAATGTAAGGTGCCAAATGTTTGCTTTAATGAGAGGGTTTTTCTAATGTTACACAAAGAGTACATTGAGTTTGTGAAAAGGTATGTACTGCCCAAGGAAGAGAAGGGTAATTAAAATGTCATTAAAACTGATGTAAAGAGAAGGGCTTTGAAAAACTGACTCCCTCAGAAGCTCAGCATATCTAACTTCTTTCCTTTTGAGCTTAGTGTACAGAATCTGAAAATGAGAATATAGTCTAAATAGTCTTATTCACACAGATATGAGTGAAATCGTTTGCTTTGCATATTCCTGCTGCAAGCAGATGTGAATGTATTCCTCCTGTGCTCAGAGATCTGAAGTCAGTGAGCATAGTGCTGAGTCAAACTAATAAACCCTGAACCGAGTGAGTATATATTAACTCAGCTCTGACACTGTGCAATTCGTTAAGCCTAGCTCATCGTTTTTGGTGCTCATCTTGATGATCATCTATAACTCGTAATGCCGGAGTCAGGAAACCCCTGATGGGCCACAGTTGAAGAAGGAAGAAAGGGGAAAGAGATCTTACCAGAGTTGTTCCATTTTACTTTCTTTTACTTTTTTAAAGTACATCAACATGCTACTTGATTTTGTTCAACTTGTATAATTCAACAGTGATAATTATTCTCAACTCTCTGTTACCATATTTCTTGTATGCCGCCTTCTAAAAAAACGTTTTTGTGTATGATAGTATTTACTGAAATGTTCAAGAGGTTTAGTCACTAGGACAAGCCTGCTGAATTGGGATTGTCCTGCTCACGCAATCCCAGTACTTTGGCTAGTTGCCACATCTTTTAAAACAGTATTTTACTGAACCAGGCTACCAGATCAATTTTTTTCCCATTTGTTCTTGGTATAATAGGAGATCGTTGAGCGACCGTAGCATCCCCTTGTAGCTGGTGTAGTTTTGTAAAATATATATATTGGAATAGAGCCTTTCTTCTTATAAGATGGGGAACCCCCTGCTGCAATACTCTGCCAAGATTTGACAAGGGTGCATAACTCATCATAAATATATAAAGAGAGTAGTTTTAACAGGCATGGAGTCAAGAAGGTTGCATTACGGTTTTGTCTGGACATTCACAATGAAAACATTCTCAGGATTTGGCAGACACAGCCAACTTAAAATGTTTCAGATCATCCTAAAACTGGAACAGGCATAAAATCCTCCTTAGCTAGTGTATCACTGTCACTGCAAAAGGCCTGAGTACTGAAATGTCAGTGGATTCACTTTCTCATCACCCTTCTACTTGGGAGACAAGCAGACAGCACACACTTTTAAAATAAATATTTTAATAGCATTGGGTACTTTGGCTTGCATGTGGTGTTATGCCTTTGAAATTAAAGCCAGAGAACAAGACAAAAATTGACTTGTTTTGTAGAAACAGTAGCCATTTATGAACTAGGATGATTATATGCGCTTCCAAGAAATATAACAGAGTTGATCATCTTGGCAGACAACACTCTGCAGTTCATATATTTGTATCTCAGTGTATATTTCAAGCACAGTCGTGGTTGGGAACATACTATGCCCAACTTTTCAAATGTGATGAGTGGTTTTGCATTGTCTTGTTTTGTTAGTTAGAGACATTTTGTAAGGTTTTATATTTGCTAGAGCTTTGCAGAACAAATCCTTTCAAAGGAACTCAGGCGAAAAATTGAGGCATCCAAAATCATTAGTCATTTTTGAACAATCTTTCTTTCCTTGTTATTTGATAAAATGCTTCTCAACAGTTCTTGATTAGAGCTTCTAAGGGAAATTAAGGGTCTGGAATATGGTTATCAACAAGAATGCTCAATTGATGGTCTCCATTTTGATGGATGCTTTTTACATGTGTTAAATATAGTACACAGATGCAATGCTGTAAGTCAGCCTGATCAAGAGAGAGTCTAGCTCCTATCTGGCTCACCACCATCTTTTTGAGAAGATATGGAGATGTGTTGCCAAAACAGTAAATGCTGCTCCTGATCCAACGACGTGTAGAGAGGTTGTTTGTGCAGGAACACAAATGTGTTTACCTACAAAGGAGAGGAATGCTAAGAACTACATCAGCCCTTTTGGCTGACTCACCCTCACATGGATGTGGAGCAATTGGAGGATAACAGCTGCTAGAGCCTAGGTACTCAGGTGAGAGGGATGATGAGTGCCATTTTGCCCCACCAGTCCATTGGTATCTCCATTGGTTGATGCAAATTTAGGACCTCTCCTCATTCTCTCTCCCCTTTGATAGGAATGCATGGGAAACTTCAGTGCAAGGTAAAAAGCCTCGCAGAGTGAAAGGAAGTGGGAAGAAAATCAATCCCTGCTAGCAAGTCCCTAGGCAGTAATTCATCTAGGAGTTAGGCTAAAGTTTTTGTCCCTTTTTCATGATTTGTTGCTATTGCTTCTTCTCTTCCACATTATCACTGCAGAGAGTTGTCCTTTCAACTGTGGAAGCTTTCCAGGTCTCTAGGTAAGTGTTATTAGGAAACCTATTTCTTTTTCCATGAAGACTATGATGGACTAAATATACGATTTTTTCTTTTGATATCTCAAATTCCTTTCAGTATTTGAAAGTTTCATTAAAAAAGCAAAAGATGATTACCCAGAGTTTCACAATTGTGATGATTATTGAAAATAGTCAACTCTATGAAAACCATTGAGAGCTGGCTTAAAACAAGAGCTTAAATTTCAATCTACTATATCAGATTGCTGCTTTAATAATTAGCAGGCTTTTGACTATCTTGGCTAAAAACTTTTTCTCTACTCCTTCCTTCCTTTTCTGTAGTTCTGTATTCAGAGAAACTGAATTTGTGTAATCAACTCACCGTCCTAATGTACCTGGTAGCCTTCTGGCTGTGCTACCAACACTGGATGAAGACATCAGAAATTGATTTGTTGTTTGTGTGGGGGTTGTTTTGTGCTTGCTTTTGGTATGTTCTCCTGACTTTCTTTCTCCCACAACTTGAGCAAGAGATTCCTAACTAAGAAAAAGTGGGCTCATCAAGTTAATCAAGGGAGCAACTGGAGGATGACTGGCAGTGGAGGGTGATGAAAGTGATTCATCATGTGATCAGGAGAAGGCAGGTATATATGTTTGTATGCTTATTTGCATATCTTAAGCAAATACTTGCAGAGACAGTAAGATCGCTAAGCAGTCCTAAATTTTGGGAATATGTTTGTAATACAGCACTGCCAAGGCTAAATTACAGACATAATGGCTTGAATAGCATAGCATTATTAATCACATTTACTAATTAAGAAAATTGCACTATTCCCCCCAAATATCATTAGAGAGAAATTATACAGTATTGACATTTCCATGAGAAATCAACGTTAAAACCAGTGTTCTTTTCGTCATAATACATGTAATTAAACAGGGAAAAAATAGCATCAGCACTAGATTTCATGGGTTTCAGACATATGATAGCAATGGACATCGTGAATCAGAGTTTAAAAAAAGAACATGCTTACTGTGAATATTTTGTATCTTTTTTACAAGATTCACCTACAAAACACCAAGCAGATTTAAACTATTTGTTTTGAATAGCAGAAATGGCTTAGCTGTTACTCAAGCTCTTTCAATGACTTAAAAATCACTTTAAAAAAAATGAGTAAATAAGCTTCTTATGGTCAAAATTTCTATTCAGGAGTGGCATACACATTAACCAGTTGAAGATTACTATTACCTATCATTCTCACTGTAAAGCTGCATGAATGTGTACAGTGTTCACAGTTTAAATGTGCAAAAGAATGTAGTCTGTATGCAGAACAGGTGATGATCAATACAATTTAAGAACTTCATGGACCATCTGGGCTTTCAGTTATTTTGAGATGGAGAAACAACTGCTTGATATGTTGACTGCAAAACTGCAAATACCAGTATTGTACAATATTTTTCAGTATTTAGTTTTGTGTCTTTTAGTGAAACAATGCATACAAATCTTAGAAATGTAGCATTAGAAAGAGACCTTTTTATCTACCTAATCTCCTTTCAATGAGATAGGATTAATGACAGATGTTTAGTCCTTCATTGTCTAAGCAGGGACAGAACTTCCTTCGCCACTCTAATGATAAACACAGAAACACTCTGAATTAGAAAACTTCTTCCAGCATCTATCTGAAGTCTCTGCTGCAACCAAAGTTTGTTTCTCTTTTTCCTTCTCCCAGTGAAACTGGAGAACAATTTATCACTATAGCATTTTTACCAACCTTCACATTAGAGAACTGTTGTCATGTTACCTGTACGATTTCTCTTCTCTAGACTAACCCTACTGAATTCCTGCAGCTTTTCCTTTTAGTTCACATTTTTAAAACCTGTTATTACTCTTAATGTTCTCTTCAGGACTCAGTAATTTGCTTTTGTCTGCCTTAAGCAGACTGGCCAAACTGCAGTCAATGCTCTAGCTGAGCTCTCACCAGGATGACGAAAAGCAGAGCAATATGGTCCATTTCAGACTTACGATATTCCTTTTAGTGCAGTTCAGAATAAATGCCCCGTATGGTTCATGATTATTCAGGTTTAATCTTAACAACCAGACTCTTTCCTAACATAATCTGATTGTTTGTTTCACTTCTTTGGTTTTATGCTCTTTACTTCCCCTTCCCATGGGCAGTGCTTTGCACTGGTCCTAACTGAATTTATCTTACTGCCTTTAAACCATTTTTTTGACTTACCAGGGTCATTTCAAATTCTGATCATCTCCTCCAAAATGCTTGTAAATTCTCCCAGTATGATTCCATGTGTGAATTTTGTGTGTTTATTTCATTGCTCAAATAATTTACAGATATTATGTCTTGAATAGTTGTTTTTTTTAAAAAAAATCTCAGGACAGACCTCTGAAAGACTTTAAGTGAAGTCTTTTAGTCTGATATTGAGTCATGAACTATTAGTTTTTGAGAATACTATTTTGCTTGCCATTCTGCAAATATTTCCATTTTATTATAATGTCACAGTGTCAAATACCTCACTAAAGCTGAGGTGTGGCACATCTATTGCTTAACCTTGTTCATTAAGCTAGCTAGAAGGAAATGCAATTGCTCCAGTAAGATGTTTTTGATAAGATGGTACATCATGGAGGGGGTTATTTTATTTACTTATCACTGTTCTCAGAATGCTTAGCAACCCTTCCAGGATCTTCCCGGGTATCGGAGCGCAGGGGTGTCTGTGTTTTTACTAGATATCGTGCATTTGATGTAGTCTGATTATAGGTCACAATCTAGTGGGTGAATTAAGATGTTTTTAGTAAAATACATGTTACAGGAAGTCCCCAATTTAATGAGATGGTGGAAAATTATATTGAAATAATAAAGCGTGTTAAAAAAGTTGCAAAAGCTAACTTTGCTCTGTAATTTTTATTTTAAGTTAGCAAAGCATCAACATTGTTGCATGGGTGGTTATTTGCTAGTATTTATTTAAGAATTGAAACAGGAACGCCTGCATTGTTAGAGCCCAGCCATTGTCACTGGATATGTGCAAGCAAATAGAGTGAGAGCAAAGGCATAAGAAAACGTTCAGTATATTTTAGCCTGCTGCAATTATTTGGTGAAAATGATTCAGAGGATATCTAAGTCCTCAGGAGTGGTCAGGGGAAAACTGTTAAGCGTATGATGTTGATATATAAAGTGTATCTCTGAATTGCATGCAAAGACAATTACAAATAGAGGTCTTGCATAGGACCTCAAGGAAGCACTACGGTAGATTGACACCATTCAGCCAGGATTACCATCTCAAAACGCTGTTCCTGATGTTTTCACGTGCTGACACAGGTCAACTCAAAGACCAGCTGAATATAGGAGATTTTTTTTTTTTTTTAATGTGCTGAAATAATGAATAACACTAGTTAATATTATTATGTCAGAATGGCAAGAAAGTATGCCCTTAAGAAGCTCTGGCAAGAGCCTCGTGGCTTCATTATTGCAGGTGAAATGTAACAGTTGCAAGGGAATGGAGCAGACCTTTGTCGATATATATTTTTTTTTTCCTGAGATATTTCTAAGCACTTCCTCACTCTCAGTGGGAATCTTTGTGGGAGGCTCATACTGCTACAAGGTCAGACAAAAGACTCTAAAAGCAGGATTTACTTTGAAGTAATCTGAATGACTAATTAGATGATCGATATGCAGCTCGGAGCAAGGCATCCAGAAGTAGCCAACACTCTATTCCAAACTGAGAACTCAGTTGGAGTCTCACAACAGAACAGAGTTTTGCAAATTCTCATAATGAAATGTCAGACCTTCAGTGCAAGTTGCCCAGCTTCTGTAGAATCAGTTGAATTGTATCAGTGTATACCAGCTGAGGATTTCTCCCGTGGACTTGTAACAACAGAAGCATGGACAGTAAGATAAACAAAATTGGCATGCCAGGTTTCCTTTTGGGGAGCTACAGTTTATCTGGGAATTAAGCTTTAGAATTATAGGGGAGAAAAAGCCTTTTAAACATGAAAATAATTAATGAGCATTAAGCAGCAATTAAAGCAAACTTAAAAGTGGATAATCATGCCTTTCACTAGTAGTTCAGATATAATGTGGTGTTATTTTTCTTTCAGAATGCTCAGTCAAAAGGATTGAATTAAGAAAGGAAAGCAAGATAATAATAGCCTCCTACTTTAATTGTAAATATTGATTTCTACATCAAAGGCTCCATTTCTGCTTTTAATACTAAGCAGAGAATGTTTTGAGGATTTAATATTTTTTCGCAAGCCTATGTTTTTCAACTCCAGCATTCCAAACCCGATTCCACTCTCCCAATATGTAGTCTTTAATCACACTGTTAACTTTGAGAAAAGTCTTCCCAAAATTTCAGAAATTCTTTAATAGAATAAATGGCTACAGCTACAATAACTGGTTCTTCTAACCCATGGGGATTCATGTTTCTGATAGCTGAGGAACAAACATCTTTTTATATGTTGAAAGAGAAGAATGACATGTTCAAGCTGTGATACTTTTTATTGCCTGAGACTTCATCATGTTCGTTAGGCCTTGAACTTAAAGTTTCTTTTTTTTTAGTAACTTCAAAAGTTACATATGTTCATTTTTTTAGGTTAAGTCAAAAGCTACTGTTCTTTGAAACATTAACATGGATTTAGGGATCGTAGATCAATATGATCATTAATTTTCACATTTGCTAGAGGAGCTTCTTCATGCTGGAGACGTGGGACAGAAAGCCTTGTTATGTGCATTCTTTCTAGCTCCTAGTAGAAACCTCATGACTACAATTTTACGGCGTGACTTATTTCTTCCTCATCATAACAACATCGAGAATGAGAGCTGAAAAGGTCTGGTGCTGTTTTTTCTGTAATATCTATGTCTGAATCAACCAAAGTCTCAAGAGTCCTTCCATTAATTTCAGTGATTTGCTATCAGTGCATTTTAGAGGCTGATTTGATGGCCTAGCACTGTAAAAGGACTTCAAAAAGTCTTCATGCTGTTTTTGTAATTGCTGTTACTGTTAAGAACTTTTTTACTTATTCACTCATTTTTCATAACTATGAATCTAACTGTCCCTAAGTGGATATTAGTGCCGTGCCTTCTTAAGGCTATTTGATGCTTCCAACAGAAACCTTGATTGGGGGGGGGGGGGATAAAATTGCTTTTGATTTTTCTAAATATGTGGGATGAGGAAGAAGAAAAGAAGGAGAGGTTCCAAAAAAGCTACATCAAACTTTCCATCTTGTAGCAAATTGTATACAAATATTCCATGACTGCAAAGTAACTTTTTCTTCTTGCTGTAGTTTTGAATTGTTTTAAACCTCAAATAGTAGCTTAAAAAGGAATAGCATTATGACAGAGAGGACCATGTTGAGTACATTTAGCTAAATAAATAAACTCTCTAATCCTCAGTGATTTGATGGAACACCAAGATTTTCTGTGTTACCACCATTTAGAGTTTAGAATATACCACTCTCACTTTCTTTTTCTGTTTCTAGATTTGTACACACACATACTTGCACAACATGTATGTAAATATGTATAATCTTCAGTGACAACTGTGGCACATGTTGGAGACATGCAAGTGGAATTATTAATTGTTTGTTCTCAGTCTGAAATCTCTATTATTCTGTAAGAGGAAGGTACATTATCTAAGCCTCAAAATGAAACTGATGTCTCTTATTCATAAAATCAACTAGGGGAGAATGTTCAACCTAGAGAATGGTGTTAATAGTTAATACAGAAAGGAAATGGTGTATGTACAACAGTCCCAGTAATAATATAAAAATAACAAGTTCCATGCTTTAGATTAGTCTAACTAGACTAGATTTTTTTTTCTTACTTACACCTTGCTAAACATTCATTCAGTATGAGCCAAATGAGTAATCATTCAGAGTGATACCCTTAGACTAATAACATTCAAGAACCCTTTGGTTAATTTTTTGGTTGCTGAATTGGGAAATTGTAGAGATGCACCATGAAAATACTGAAAATAAGTAAATTATGCTGATTTAGCTGGCATTAAAGCACTGGAATGAAACCGTACATTACTTAGAAGGAGATCTTAAGGAGCTCAGCATATTTTTCTTATATACTAAGGTCATTATGATTGGTAACTTCCTAGGAAGTTCCTAGTGCCATGCAGGTGTTGATACCTGAAGTAGTTGTAGTGGAACCAGGGTATGTGCATTCCCGTATTCTTGGAGCACATGCTTACAAGCAACTATTATAAAATTTATACTACAGTGGCACAGTTGCCATATAGAGAGATAGCTTCATGCTGCTTCTACTGGGACTAGAACTTGAGTGGAGTAATGAAGCTATTTTTCTCTATTTCATCTGGCTCTAATACCCATGGTTAAGGGTCAAGACCCTTAATCAATTCTCTGGGAGTCCTGTGTATCTGATTTCATGCTGCTCGGAGCCCTTCCATAGAGAATTCTTGCAGTCTCTCATCTATTGCTATTACCATCAAGGATTTCTGTTGGCACCCAGCAAAATGAGGTCAACAAAACTGAAAGCAAATCAGGAAAAATCTTGTGCATTTTAGGTAATCACTGATGTACTTCAGTGGACACATTGCAGGCACACAGAAAAAACAGTCTGAATAGCAGTTAGACAATGCTCTTTATTTTAGCAGCTCAACAAGAACAAAGTTACAATCTTGAAAAAAAGATATAGCAAAAAATTAACGTATGTCTGTTACCAATATAAGGGAAAAAACCTAAACCTTCATGGTAGTTTGACTTAAGATTTAGGGGGAAAAAAAAAAACCTTCCTAAAAAAGTTTGGGAAATTGACGAAGGTCTATGATGAGATCAAGAATGGGGAAACTCAAATCAAAGGAGAAGTCCCAAATGCAGAGTCAACAATAGCTTGCAAGATGAAACCTTGTACTGTACGGGATGTCCCTGATATATTGCAGCTTTTTCTCACATTCAGTTATAGGAAGGATGATCTGTTTTGTAACGTTAACTTTTGATCATTGCATACCTGCCTTCATGGGCATCACTATTTGTAGTTGTGATTTCATGCTGTTTCTAGTGCCTTTCTAGTATTTGCAGGAGTTCCGTAATTTTCTGGCTTGGTATGGCATACCGTAATACTGGTAGGCTAAATGTATCCTTTACGCAATGCCACAGCAGTTGTACTACAGTGGTGTTGAGCAATGACTCCTGTTTGCAGATTTGGGCAGATTACAGGTCTGTCAAGATAACAGATAGTATAGCTGTGGAAGGAGTGTTGATGGTTAATTGTATTATAACAGAAGTATGTTGGCTGGAGTGTGGGGGGGGAACGTTGTGTGTTGAATGTATGTGAAATTCCTAGTGGACACCTGTTCCTCATCAGGTTCCTCAGGAGACCCTGATCTAGAATGACATATGAACTAGGAAATGGGTCATTGCTGTTCTGTCCCCTTAGTGTGAGTGGGTAAGTAGAAGCACCAAGTCGTCATGACTACGTGTCATGGTGCTCTTATCCTGGCTCATTCGATCTAATCTAATAATACTCTTAGCTACTATTGTTCATGTCTCTTTTGTAGTGCACAATGTGTAGGCTTCGGAGAGACATCCTTCTTAATGAGTTCTTCCAATCAAGTATTCACTTTGTTTATCCCGCACAGTTTTAAAATCTATACTCTAGTCTAATATTATTCGGGACATTTTAGTATGAGGGAGTCTTGCAGCATTCATTGCGGTGGAACAAAAATGACTATAAAATTACTGATAAAATTTAGAGTAAAACCAGTCCTTACTGAAGCCAATGACAAAATCCCGAACACAGTAGTGAAGGCCAGTGCTTGCGGTCTTAGACAAAATTTATTAGGATATTTTAAAATCATATAGAATTTTATAACAAGGATAAATGTTTCAGTTGAAATCCTGGGGACAGGTCAAACAACACTTAGATAGAATCCTGTTCTCTATTAAAGTTCTACAGCAAAACCTCACATTTGAAAAGCTCTTATTACCAAACAAAATAAATATTTTTATAGTCCTTAAAGGCCTGTTCACTTTTCTTTGCACAGGGCGACTTTGCTGATCAATGGATATTTAGTGTGTATGTGCTTTTCAGCCTTGAGAATAGGCATGAAATAGAACTTTAGTGAGTTTTCCTCCTGTAAAGAGTTTTGGCTTGGATCTGGATTATTTTTTTGTAAAGAGTATCTGGCTTTACACATATACCAAAAAGAGCTTGACTTGCTGTTGTTTTCCAGAGCCTTTGATAGCTTTGGTCCCTTCATCCATTATTATTTAAATATTACAGTGTTTTGTTGTTTTTGTTGCCTGTGAAATTACTATCTGATCAAAAACAGATCAGTGGAAAGTGTTATAGGTCGGTATTTAAAAAGACTCCATTTGAAAGTGGATTAGCCCTTATAACTGTGATTTATATCATCTTGGTCTGATTTGGGATAATAATGAAGGACCACAGGCCAAAATAATCTTTTGGGAACACTTTATCTCACAATTGTGTTGGGCCAAGAATGTGAAGGGAGGGATTAGCCATTCCCAATGGGTGGTAGGGGCAGCTTTATGAAAAGTAGGCACAGAATTTTGTCAAAAGGTGCATCTTTGCTCATATCCAACTGAAATGCATAAGAGCTGAGGTGATGAAATCTAGCTGGAATCTAATTTAGTAAGCTCAGCCTTTGTTTGTGTTGTAATCAAAGGTTTGATTTCTCTGGCAAATTACTCGGGTTCTATGGCTTGGTTCTGTTTGTAGAGTGGGAACAACACTAACAGGTAGCAGCACATGCTGTGAGAGGACAAGGGAGCTGATAGTGAGTGCCTCTCTGGGTGCCCACCTATGCACGGTCCTTCTGGCTGTTTGTATGACCGGTAGTGCTGTTCTGCATTAGAACACCCATCTGCATTTCACGGCAATGTTGTTATATAAATAGCCCTAGCATCGCTTGGCTGTGTTTTTTGTGTTCTCTTGGAAATCTAAATAAGTTTAAGTTGTCAATAAGATCGGACACTTCCATGACTGTTCATGAGGCTGCTCACATGCCTCACCAACATGGAGAGCTAAAATTCCATGGAGAGAAGCTTTTTATTCCTTCTGCCAGCACCATCCAGAGGCAGAAAGAAGTTATCTTGAAAAATGAGTGCGGCTTTTCTTTGCAAAATTTCATGTAAATTCCTATCAGCAGAAAAATCTTTCCAAAACCAAAAGACTTAAAACATTCACTCTGCCATTGTTTTGGCAATTAATGAGGCCTGAAGTTTAAATGAAGTTGAATCCGAACAAATTTATATTGTCCCCTTTAGAAGTATAAGGAAAAAAGTCATGAATAAAAGAGATGATTGAGGAATTATTTTATATGATTATCTGTTCAAGATTATTCTGTCTATCCTCATTGTTTTGGATATGGTTCCCTTTTTCCTCTCCTCCATTTCTGGCTGAATAGTATTATGCAACTCTGAAGGTCTTATAAAGTGAATAAAAGAGCAAGTTTACCTAAACTGATGAGGCCTCAATTCCACTGTCTTGGGTATGCTGCTGACTTACAGAAGAAGCATAAACAGCCTGAAGAGAGAAATAACACTGACTTGAAGCATAAGCCAAAATTTAAGCTTAATTTTTTTTTAGATAGGACATATGTCAGGTAACTTTAACACATACCAGCCCACTTATATGATGTATTAAATCTCAGGGAAATGTAGATCTCTGCATTTTACCTTTACCTCTCCACCACACAATTTACAGGGTATAGAATTCACTAGTTTGCTCTAGCTGCCTCTGCTGTGGAACTGAATAGATTTGTCCATTTATTATTTAAGACAACATCTTACAGAAATTAGTGGTTACCTGCCTACCTGGTCACTTCAATGCATATCTTCCATATTTACTTGTACATTTACATTTGCATGAGCAAAATTCAAGTCAGCTGACACTGTCATCCTGGTGATAATTATAAGAAAATTTCCTCATCATATGAAACTAGAGGGGAAATTATATTTTGACAGAATAGTCATCAAGTTAGAATTAGTACAGATTGAAACATGTCTGGGAAAATTAAGTGCATGCACCTGACAAATAGATTAATCTTTCTTCAAAATAGCATTGCATTTGCTTGCATATGGTGAAAGAAATCAGGGGACCCATGGCAAAACCAGACCTTTTTCTCCTTTGGAAGAATTTGCTTGTAGAGCAGGATATCTTATATGGCATACTAGAGATAATAAAATTCAAAATACCTGTGAAAATAGTTCTGCATGTCACACTTGAAAGCTTTCACACACTGTGTGTTCCTGTGTGTACCCTGAAAGTTCATGTCACAGTTACACAAAGGAAAGAAATTGGAAGGAAGAGTGGGATAATACTGTGAAGCTCAATGATAGTCTGCCTGTGAGTTGATATAAATAGTTAACATGCTGTTGACATCTGCTATTCAGACTGTAATTCATTCTTCATCACAGGAAAAAAAGAGAACTCTATTTCTTCCAGGAAATCATTAGTAAGTGAAGGGGTAGCCAAGTCTAGTGCACCTTCCTATAGATAGGTCGCTTAGGAAATCATGGGCATCATCAATGTACATGACCACTACTTGAGAATTTGAATGTTTGTGGGAAAGAACTACTTTTTCTCTCTGAATGGTGTAGTAAAGTATGTCAATTTAAAAGTGCCACGGTGGGGGAGGGGACCAAGCAGTTTTGGTGATGTGATTTTTGGAACACAGCATTTGAAAGCAAGAAAACCCACAGAAATGCCTTTATTAGAAAGCTTGATGTAGTGTTCTGTTTTCATGTATTCAGAGGTCATGGGGATTAGAACAGAAAATTCAGATAAAACCAAATAGAGTGGATCAAAGTACCTGTGGCTACTTAATTTTGTAACTTAAGGATTATTTTAAAGAATTGAAAATTATGGCAGATTTCTTGCATGGAGCCCAATTAATACCTTTTGTAATGAAATGTGAGTGACAAAGTAAGCCTAGCAACCTGGGCTCTAATTGCTCAGAATTCCCCCCCCCCCCCCCCCCCCCCCCCCTTAATTCCAAGTACCTACAAAGACTTCAAGGAGAATCCTTAGATCTGATTTACTGGGTTCGGTGCAGTGGAAGCTGGGTGCTTTCTCCTGGTTTGTATTGCATGATAGATCTTGGCAGTTGACTGACTTTACCAGTTTCATTTTAAAATGTATGGGTCAAGATGTTCTTCCTTGTACCTCTAGAGGCTGTGTACTGCAAACTGTTAGAGCTGCACTTGATTTTTCTCTTCAGAATGCTTCCTGAATTAAATTTGCTACCAGGATATTCATGTAAGCTTCATTTCCACGCTAGGAAGCACAGTTTACAAACTGTGAAACAGATCAACCTTTCTGTAGCCTTGTCCTTTGTCCTTATGGTTCCATTACTTTGAAAGATGTGTGGTTTGTGTTTTTTTCCCTCTTGTTTTACTCTTTACCATGAGAAGATGCTGCAGGGAAGAAAAAGGAAAAATTGTGTGCTTCAGGCTCCTGAATTATCCCTCTGTTCCAAGGCAATGCATGTCAATGGTAACGCTAAGTATATGCATATAGGGACAGAAGGCTACGTCCTACAAAGAGTAGTCCATGTCCGCTGGAGGTATGCAAGATGCTTGGACTCCTTTCAGATGCTTGAAAACATCCTTCCCAGTTGCTGAGTGGCCACTATGGTGAAATAAGTCCAACACCAAAGAGGATTTAGATCTTCAGCTCAGTGTTTGCCCTTTGCCGGTGCATGACCTTGACTGTAAGGATTTTGGTTTGAGGTTTAACAGGAAGGCTGTGTTAACTGGTGTTGAAGCTGAGCAGTATTGATGTAGATTGAGATCTTTTGGTGTGAAAACACAAGCATTCACTTACAGAAGGAGATCTGTAGTCTCTTCAATTTTATGCACTTGACAGTGGAAACTGTATGTTTTGTGTCTGCTTCCCTTCTTTTCCTTTCCTTCATGCACACTGTAGTTCTCTCTCTCTCTGAAATAACTTGTCTCTTAGCTGTAACAAAGGAAAAGAGCACCTATTGCTTGAGCTGCTAGCGTTTACTAATGCAGGATGACAAAAGCCTGATTAAGCTAAGAAAGGAGGCCATATTAAGACTAAGAAAAAAAATGATTTGAAGCTAGATCCTTTAAACCCGCTGTTGTAACGTGAGGAAGGGACAGATGGATGACGTGCCACCTTCTAAACCCACAGCTCACTTACACCTCAGCTGAGACTGATTTCTAGGCAACTGCCAGACAGATGCTGTCCTCGTCTGTGTTTGTCCTCCTCTAAAAGAGGATGAAACCCGGCCAGGGGAAGGGAGCCTTGCTGCGATATGTTATGCAAAGCAGGACTGTGAAAGGATCCGATCATGAGCAGTGCAGACGGTGTAAAATGAGACGTCTGAACGAGCCACTGGCCTCGGAGGCACAAATGCCTTGAACTCAGCAGGTGGCACTATTGAGCTTATCATGTTAGCAGAGCTGGTTCCTCACTAGCTTTCTTCCTCACCCCCGATTTTGCTTCCTTTTTAAAAAAATTATTTTATTTTAATATCATGGTGATGCATTCTGCATGTGTCTCAAACTGCAAGTCATGACAGGGTGTTGTTGTACCACTTTAAGTGCCGAGGGCAGCAAAAACACTGTACAGGAGCAAGGTTTCTCACATTGTTCATGCTGGAAGTCTGTCTCTTTCTGCTACCAGAATAAAACCAGTTCTGATTCTGAGTAGAGCCTATTTGTATTATATTTTTAATGACTAATTCTATTCCTTAGTTGAAAGAAATTGCATGCATATTGATAAAATACATAACGGCAGAGCAAACAGAGTTATGGACAGAGTTTAAGATGGCTAAAGTCCTCTCAGCATCTTGCCCTGTGTTCCACATGTAAAATACATCCTACAGGGGGGACCTACATGGTCTTTATGACTGTTGGCCCCAGCCTTGTAAGCAGTTGCCTCCCAAGCAACCTATTGCCAACACTTTTGATGTCATTCTGCAGAAGTACTAATGTATGAAATAATTCTAAGACTAGGAACATTGTAGTTACGGTAGTTACATGTTTTTAGTTTCCCCGCACTTGTCAAACCAGTTTCCAATGGTTGAATGCTCACATTTCACCCCTTCTGGTTCACAAGCTATGAGATCTTAGGGTTATCATTGATGTAAACCTGAACATAACGAAGGTCTAATCTGCTAAATTTGACTTGTATTATGGCAAGGTTTGGGTTTAAAGGAGCTAACTATTGCTGATTCGTTCTTGTGTGGCTACTGTCTGAATTAGCTGCTGCTTTCTAAAAGAAGTGTAAGCCAATTCAGATCTGTATACTTTTTGGCCTTGTTCTTTTCAAGTAAAATGACAGATGATGAATAAGAAGAATCAGGAATAACAACTACGAATAATTACCCCTGCAAACAGTTCTTCAGTGTAATTTGTGGGAGATATTCTACATCAAGACTCAAGAGGAAAAAGAAGGAAGACAGACAATCACTTGAAAATGCTTACAACTGGAATGTTAGTACTCTTAGCAGGTAAATAATAACATCCTTCATACATCCTCATTTATGTACATAACACTTCGGAAGTAAAATATAGGTACCAAGAGGCAATTAAATGTGTCTGTGTTCAGCATTTCCTCCCAGGGGTTACCTCCACTGTTTTTTATGTAGATCACATCCCCTCTGGGGTAAACTGCGCCCATGACACAATACAATACAGATTTGTCTAAGTTATTCCTGTGCATGTATTGTGATGTCTTACTCATTATTTTTAACACCTTTTTTCTGCAAATGTCAGCTATATTCCTATACTTAATAACATGAAGCAAGAGCACATTGCATATTATGTGTTCAGTTTTGCTTGACTTGTATGGGCAAGTAAGAAGTGAAAAGTGACTAAGAGGCATGGTACATGCAGTTCTGATTGTGGTCTGTCCTTAGCTGCTTGAAAACATGGGTGTGGTCACAATATATTAAAAATGTATTATGGAGAGCTGGAATAATACTGACTGCTTTTAGCAAGGATCTTGGTATTTTGTTCAGAAACCATCCGTTGACCTATCAGTTACTGCCTAGGTTTTTCACTTCATGAAAAAGAGAGTACGTTTCTTTACTCATCACTTCTGAGACACTAGCAGCTTTTCAGGCAGGTATTCCATCTAACTGGAGATTCAAAAGATATAGGTATTTTAGAGCAGATGTTTTGGCAACAACCAATAGGACTAATCATGGGTGATTGCTTCAGCAACTAAGAGATGCTACTGGAATATCAGAACTTATCCTCCCTTAAGACCAGTAAGAAATAATCAAGCTGCAGAGATGGTGCCCAGAGGTATGAAACATGACATGTTTCAAGGATCTGTCTCCAAACCTTTGTTGCTCAAAGGATATGTGAAGCCTCTAGACAAAATTGTTTCCTAACACAGCATAGAATAACATCAGCACTCTCATAATGCACAGCTGTGTATCTTGTACCCTGTGGAGTTTAGTCTCTGCTCTGGAGAATTGCTTACATGACATTGCCATCTGGATGCATACAAATTATTTTGTTCTTAGTTTTATAAAAACATTAGCCTGGCTGCTGAGGGGAGGTCATTCAGGGTGTCTTTATACATAAACACATGTTCCCTGCCCAGACAAGCTTACAAAGTATTGTTGCAAGGACACAAGAATTGCTTGACGCAAACCATAGTGACGCTATAGGTACGTAAAGAATGTAGTAGTTTGCCTACTTTATTTTACTAGTGAAGACTGTCATTGCAGCAAGCCTCTTCTCAATTGTCTGTCACTTATTGCAAACTATATCTGTTCTACGGTAAGCTCAGTTTGCTGGACATGGTATGAAAATGTCTCAAACTGTACATTTTGGTCAGCCTGTGCTCTTATTTGGCCCGTGCTGACCTTGCAACTGCAAGACATCCTCCTCATAAGCATAGTGCTTGATTTATTACAATTCCCCTTCAGTCAGGCTTCCAGCAGAGTAGCTGCTTTGCTTATACTTCTTCAGAGTTCAGGGACATATTTGCTCTCTGGTTTTGAACAATCCTGAGCAGATTACACCTCTTTTGTCTTCTTTATATTGGCTGCCTGTAAATTAGCAAACAGACTGTAACATGTATAAATAAGGGGTAATTCAAAACAAATTATATTGTTTCATTTTTGTTGGTTTGTTTTGTTTTATGGTTTGGTTTTATTTTGGGGGGGAGGGTGACTTGTTTTGTTGTCTTTTAAGAAAAGTTTTTAATGAAAAAATGTGTTAGGACATGTTTGTATGCGCAATGCACGCTCAGGGATTTGGCAGGTTGCGTGGGTACGCCGAGATGTTTACCAGCCTCAGAAAAGACATTACATTTTCCTGTATTACCAATGGTCAGTGAGAAGACGGTGTTTGCCACCTTAATATCCTTTTGTTCATGGGATATTTTTTTCCCCAAGCAATTAAAATATAATGATGATAGCAGTGCTGTGACATATGCGGGTTGAGATTTCAAATTTCTTTTGGAAAAAAGTCTCAAAACATCAAAGCACTTCACACTCTTTAGCTGTGTCATCCTGACAGTTGCTCTTAGGCAATATATTAATCCCACTTTACACACAGAGAAACTGAGGCACAAATTGGTAGACTAAATAGACTAAGTCTGGGTTATAACAGAAGACTACAGCTTCACTACAGCTGTCTGAGACAAGGTTTGTGAATGTGCCAAAGGAGAGATTTCTGTTGGACCTGTGGTTTGCCTGCAATTACACCGAATCATAGACATTTTGTCTGGGAGGGATCTTTAGTGATCATGAAATTGAAGTTTCTGCTCCGAGATCAGGCTAGTTCAGGCTTTGTCTAGCTGAGTCTCAAAAAACATCTAAAGCTGGAGATTCCTCAGCCTCTCTGGTCACCTGTTCCGGTACTGTGCCATCCTCCTATGAAAAGGTTTCTCTCATGTCCAGCCTGTACTTGCTGATGTGCAATTTGCAACTGTATTCAAAGAAGTGAGAAAGGGGTGATGCCTGGCAGAGGTATCTGTTGGCCCTCTTACCACAGAGGAAGAAGTTCCATAAAAACTGCCTCTCCTTTGGCTACTGAGAAGGACACTTGAAAATCCACAAGTACTTAAGCTTAGACAGTTCTTTTATTCTTCCCTATCTGATGAAAAAGTAAGCAGACATTTAGGCCGTTTGGAGAATGAAAAGAAATATCAGGTGAAGATATGGAAAAACTGTTTCTTCATTGTCCAGTCACAAAACTGAGTCTGCCAGAACAATGAAGCTGTTTAGTCGTGTCAGAATAATAAAAGGGCTATCCTGCTTGATCATCCCTGGTGTATAAATAAGATTAATATTAGTATCATTGCTATTTATTTTTTCATGACCACATAAGTTGTTAAATGTCAATGAATGAGTCCACTCCAGACCCCATTTATTGTACTATCAACCTTCTAAAGAACTTAGAGGGACTAAAAAGTTGACAGGTTCAACCATGATGCTACTTATTTATGTATTCAGCTGCTCAGTGAAGAATGCTTTGTTGATCTCAGTACAGCAGCTGCAAAACCATTTGATTAAAAACCAGCAGGTAAGGTGGTGTGGAAATGACCCTCATACATACTACATACAGCACAGACTGCCCATGCTGCTGAAGAAATGGACAAGTAGCAGATCTGGACAATTAGTTGCAGCAGTACAATTAATATAACTGGCTAGGAAGTTTCAGAAAGAGGTGTTCTTAGACTAAGTACTCTTAGAAAAAGAGAGAATGAAGACGAGGATTTCTCAGGTTGCTGTCATGCTTCAGTCATTTTAACCTTTAACAGCAACTCAGCAGCACTGTGTATGAAGTATATTTCCCTGCTGTTTCCCCAGGTTCATAGTACTTAACTGCTGAGGTCTACTTAAACATTAAATGATTCCACCCTGAGCTCAAATTAAGGCTTAAATTCTTGAAACTTTGACACCAACATGTGACAGGTTATGAAATGGAGCTAACCTACGCTTCTTTATTTAGAAGACACTAAGTAAGAGAGGTGATGGATTTGAGGGACCCATGTGACCTTTTGGAGGCAGGAATACTGAAACCTTCTTGCTATTCTAGTTTTGTCAAAAGAATACAGAACAGGAGAAATGCACACAAAAAGATAGCTGATGTTGTTTCTTCGTCTCTTATAGAGTAATTTTATGGATAATTTGAACAGGCTATATAGAGCTAAGAAATGCTGTTGATGTCTCTTACTTAAATAAACCACTATCACTGAAAGTATTCAAAACTCACTCTTACCCTTGGTCTCTTCAAGTAATACTAGGTTGTGTTGTCTCAGAACGAGGTAGCAAGCAAATATGGTTGATGTTACAATATGGTACTCATTTTTTTTTTCCTTGTTCTACAGGGAAATAAGCTGTCCAAGCTGTTTTCTTCACCCGTGTGAGTTCCTCTCTTTACTGGCACCGCTTTTCTGCCCAGTGCAACCCAGTTCTCAGTCCTCTTTGTAGAAACACACTAAATTCTGTTTTGGTCAGAGACTATGGGAAAAAGATTGCCTAAGCAGAGGTTTAAGTAGGAAAGCTTTCTTTTGGCAGCTATGTGCCAGAGCATTTCCTTCATTTCTCCCTTCCTCCTCCTTCCCTCCTTCCCTGGCTTATTAACATGGTGACTTTTACAAGACATTGCTGCTAAGAGTATTTTATGGTGCTGAAGAGAAATTACTGGAGGATATTAAGAGCTCTCAACTTCTGCTCTTTTGATCAGCAATTACCTAAACTACATTGGATTATTCTGTCCCTGATTGGAAAAATTATTTGATCAGTTTATTAGGTGCGGATGGTGAATATTAACTCCATATGAGTCTTTCTATTTTCTCTAAAAAGGTGAGATTGTATAAGAAACATGGATGTCAGGGTGGATAGACAAAAATGAGCTTTCAAGACAAAGCTATGGAAAGAGGTTTAAGGGGGTCCTTGGTTGTTTACAGTAGAGATTGGTGAGAAAGGAAGGACTTTTGTCTCTCTTTGCCACAGGTAAGAGCGATACTGAAATTCTGTGTGAAGCTGCAGTACTCATGTTCTTCACAAGAATGTTTAAAATCTTCTGACAGTGCAAAAAAGAAACACCCCCCCTGTGTATATGAATTGGAGATTATTATTTCTAGAGAGACACAAAAGAGGCCAGCCTGATTAGTTGACCACCAGGGAAGACTGAGAGATGGCATTCATTACAACGTATCAGTATTTTCAAAATAAAAAGGTACTTTGCAGGAAAAGGCTGTTCAGTGGAGAATGACTTAATGAAATTGGATGTCAGGAAACTGAAGCCTGAATGAAAGTAAAATAACTCCAAAATGAAAACTTCTAACTTTGAGGTTATATTTTACTGTCCTTGTATCAGGACCTAGTTTATTTTGCTGACCAGTTACTAACCCAGAACAGAGGGAAATACAGTATATTCACCTTGGAAGAAAAGGAGGGCATGCAAGAAGATATGTCAGTGTTTTCTTTATTCAGCTGTATAATTTATGCATTGCATAATTGTAAGTGCTTGTCATGGGGCATCTACAGTTTCCATCAGTTAATTTCATAGTTAACTTTTTTAATATAATTGAGAAAATTATACTTTTCCATCTGACCTTAATGAGCAGTGACTTTGCATAGCTGTTCTCATTTCAGCCTACATTCTAATTCAAGAAAGTTAAAAGACTGGTGGGTCGAGATTTGGAGGGAGTTATTATTGACTTCCTGGCTTGTTTGTCCATGGAGACTGAAGTACGATCTCTGGGTCTAAACCAGAGGTCAATGAAGGACACCCCTTATCAGTCTGAAGACCGTACAGGGTCATCAGGCCCCACCATGTCACCAGATACGAAAATGTGAAGAACAAGAACGTGCAATTACTGAGCATTTTAACACGATAAAATAATTCTGTTCACATGACTGTCTTCTCCTGTGACTACAAACAGTGCATAATAAATCACCTAAATTATATCTAGAGATTCTTACTATTCTATAATTGCTGCAATAGGGCGTTTTGTATGCTGCGATCGCTTTCTACTATGCTTGTTTGAGTTGGAAGACATTGACCCTCTCACCTGAACAAATTTTCACCCTGTACTGTGTTTCCTAGGCTGTGCAGTAGACAATACTTTTAAAAGACTGGGGGTCAGGAGAGGGAAGCAGAGTGAAAAAGTGAATACTGAGAAGCATCTAAAGATCTTGTCTCACCAAGAGTAAAGCAGTAGCAATTTGAACAATAGCTAGGGCTTCTCATGATGATTTCTTTCCTGTTCTTTCTATGAATTCTAGACCAGCACACAAGGTGAAAGCTTAACTATAGTGCTTTACTCCAGAGATGCTCATAGGCAGCGGAGCGTGCCAGACTTTATTGGAATTTGAAACTGCAGTCAATGGCATTTTCTGCCATTCTGATGCTCATCCTATTCAAACAGTAAATTTACTATCTAATCACAAGTTGCCTTGTCAGTCTAAATAGGGTAATGCAGGGCTTCAGTGCGTAAGATAATCCAAAAAGAATGACAGCCAGTAAAATTACTCTTGTGTTTGCTTTTTCGTTATGGAGGGAGCCTTTGATCTTTCAGAATTAGTGGCCTTATATCCTTCGGGGCTTCTGAGGTGCGCGAGTCCAAGTTATACACGGCAATCAGAAAGGTGGTCAGCTACCACTTTCCAAAGCTAAATAGTGGAATCAGACATTGATGGAAAGCAAAATAAAATATTGTGATCTCTCTGTAATTGCTTCATCAGAGGCAATAGGCCTCATTCTTTGCTCCCTTTCACTTTGGGTAGTTGCATGCAAAGACTCTGTAATTCACCTGGGCGAAGAGTTCATGGTCCACGAGCCAGCGAGTATTCTCTTCTCACTGATGCCCACTGTAGCATTTGGTATTCTCTTGGCACAAATTTAAGCAGACATAGAAGATTAACAGCCCTGGAGAATCAGGCCGATGGTGTTGCTGGAAGTCATTATCAACCTTTTAATTTTGTGCATTATGCACCCTCAGGGACACCCTTGGGATAATGGCATTTTAAAATAACATCAATATTTTGACATGAAAACCTAACAAGGACACTAATACAAACTTAAATCAGAGGTGTTACAAACAATTCCTGTACAGCCAGATGCAGAAGGGTATGCTCAGTCCTGGAGGCCACGTACCTTTCTGTTGTGCATGTTATTCCTTTTGGATGGTTGGCCTCAAAGTAATTTATAAAGTGCACTTCTAAGGATTTACATAAATATTTAGAGGGAACAGTAAACACAATAGGTAAGAATGAATTCTGCTGAGAAATGTAACTTTAAACTTGTCCATTCTTCATACATGCTATCTGTAGTATTAGTTCCTCAGAATAAGATGTGCTTATCTAGATGGTTGGCCTAGCATACTGGACACCTGAATCTATAGTAATCTAGATGTCTATTCAGTTAACTGGGAATCAGGAACTTGACATTGTTTTCCTATTTCTGGCACAGCCTTGCCAGGTAACTTGACTTGAATCACTTAATCTTGTATGGTATTTTTGTACTACAGACATAAGACTTTCAGCAGCAATAAATAAATAAATACTGTGGAATGGGAAGGATCAGAGACAAATTTTTTTCTTACATGTTTTGTGCATTTGTCATGATTTTTTTTGATGTATATCCCAAATATGTATGCTTATAGAGGATCATTGATCTCCTGTCTCGAGGGCACACATCCCCTGGCAGAATGCCATGCAGAAGTAGCTATCTGAACCATTGCAAAACCTACCAAGCAGCTGACACTGCACAAGGTATTGGACTAAGAACTATTAGACTTACAGAACCAAGCTTCTCTATGGTTACATTTCAAGCACAACACATTTAGGGAGTTTGTACTTCCACTGTATATGTTACACCTGTCCTGAGATGTATGAAGAATTAATGTTCTAAAGCTGTTCATCTTGCAGTTTTCATCCGGAAACAGATTCACCTGTCCTGAAACCATTCATAGCCAGAAGTAAAGGAAGCAGCTCTATAGGTAGCACATTACTTTCAGAAACAAAACAGCAACGGTACCACTGTCTGTTTTGCGTACATCTGGTCCTTGAGAAGTGGGCCTTGCTACTGTTTCTGTTAAGTTGCTGCTACTACTGCCATGGGGTAAGCAAGGTTTTAGGCTGACCAGAAATGCTGACTGCTACTGCCAGTTGCAGCTGTATCAGTCACCAGCCAGCTTGGCTCTTTAGATCTTCCGTTGCTGCCTCCCAGAACTCAGTGGCACCCTCCCTTTTCTCTCCCTTTCTTAGTCCCTCATCTCTGTCATAGCTAGATTCAGTGTCACCTTCAAGTTTCCTTCCAACCACCCATTGTAGTATGGAGAATATAATCTTATATATATTTAAAGATGGTTATGCAATACACGCTAGGGGGATTTGGGCCTTCATTGACCCAAATTTCAGAAAGTTGCATAGTAAACTAAAGAGATTTTTTTTTTTTTAAGAGTCCATTAACTTTTAATGCAATGACAAGTTACTTTCTCTTATGTGAAATAAATTAAGGCTGTAACAAAGGCTGACATATCCTACAAGACTAATGTTTGCATGATAAGAATCAGGAACAATGACAAAAATAAATCCATTTTCCAGTGGTGTTTATGAGACCTGTTTTTAAAACTACCCAAATTGTATTAGCCCAGACATTTTACTCAAAAGCTATTACCTGAGTCTGTTACCCTAAAACTAACTGGAGAGAAGGATAAATGTTTCAGTATCAGACTATAGCCATTTATATTGACATGCTTAAGTACAGCAACAGGGTTTTGATTTATCTGACACAAAAATAAACTTATCATCTAGAAAGAGGGGTTCAGTGGCTAAGACCTAAGGTACGATTTTATACTACTCAGAATTGGTCAGGTGACACTCTAAAGAAATAATCCATCCTATAGATGAATGACATGAAAGATCTAACTTTAAACTAAAAAAGCCAAGCAATCTACACTTATGTCATTATGAGGAGAATAACATCTAACGGTATAAGTCACTTCACACTTTTATTCTTGTCTCTAAATTTCTCTTCATTCTTAAAATTTAATGTGAGCTGAAATCATTGTCTTTTGTGCCATTAATGCTCAAAAAAATGAAACTTCAAAGAAGAGATGAAAGAGTCCATTTTGTAGCCTAGAAGAACTGGAATAGTTGAATGTAGAACCTTGTTTATGTCCATTATCGTCTGATCTGCAAATAAGTAATTATGGACTTAACAACTCATATTATTTATGAGTGACTTTTCTACCTAGGAACAGAATTACAGGGTTATTTAAGCCACGTGCTGTTCAGTAGCTGGAAAGAGCCTTGAAAGAGTTATTGGTTTACACCACTGTGCAATTAATAAGTTATGCAGAACGGGTATTTTTTACTCCAACATCCATTATGGTCTTTTTAGGGCAGACACACACTGCTGGATGAAGGTCTAACATACTCCGGCAATTTTTGCTTGCTAGACTAGCAACCTCACAGTCTATATGATCTTTTATAATTCTTCTCTGCACTAACTTATCAAAAAAAGGTATAACTCTTTCCATAAGTGGCATATATGATGAATAATGACAAGGTATGGGTTCACATTCAGGCAAAACCCCAATAAACTTCATTGAGCAAAGTGTATTAAAAAATTGTAAAAATGGTTCTTCAGTTTTTTGATAAGTAACTACAGATCCTATGCTGAATCTATATTTCCATTGGTCCATATGTGGAGAGAGCCATCTACCTTGTGTAACTTGCTGATTTGTAAGAAAACTTATAGTGGAGAAATGAGAACCTCATATACGTAAGGAGTTCTAAGCCTAGGCTTGGTCTGAACAGTTCAGAGTTGGAGCACATGACTATATGGGGCTTCAACACTTTTTGCATCCAGAAGAGGACTAATACTTGGCCAATTTACTATTATAATGCTTTGAACATCTCTTATTCAAGATTCTTGAAGAACTTGTATTGACTAAACCAGCTATGCTGTGCATACATTGGGAGCCAAGTTCATATAGATAAATTACATTCATATGAATTTTAGCGATGACTAAAGCTACAAAATGTAAGCT
Source organism: Phoenicopterus ruber ruber (assembly GCA_009819775.1). NCBI lineage: Eukaryota > Metazoa > Chordata > Aves > Phoenicopteriformes > Phoenicopteridae > Phoenicopterus > Phoenicopterus ruber. The sequence goes on along the minus strand of CM020221.1, from coordinate 12,324,549 downwards.
ATTATCACTTTTAGCATTTTTTTTTCACTGAAAAGGTAAAGAATACTATGAAAAATCGTATTTTCTACAAGGTGATGTAAGGTTTATTGCATGCAATATTGTTGCATTGTAAGAATTGTGGTTGGGAAAACAGACTTCATAAAATCTGCTATTCTAGATGACCTATGTCTCCGGTAACCAACTGCAGCTTCTCCTTAGACTGAACGGAAGGATATTTTGCAAGAGTCATGGATTTATCTCAAATTTGTGATTTCTTGACTTATTCATGTGACAAAAGTGTAGCTTTATTGGAGTATAAATTGAGGTGTGGAGTTTTAAATGATTACACAAAGGTGTTCTAGTGCTCATAATCTACTGGCACAGGTGTGAAATGCAGAATATGTTTTCATAACAGACAAAGCTGAGTGACAGCTGAAGTCATTTATAAGAAATACACAAGTATTAAGCTCCTTCATTAGAATCACTGTGACAGGATCCAGTCAAATTGTCTACTTGACATAGTAACTGTTTCCATTTTTTGTTGTGGTTTTTAGTCATCTAATAATAACATCAATTACATGGGTAAAAAACCTACTTTGAGTGTGTGGGAAGCCTGCTTCTCAAAAGTTCCTGTTTGATTTGTTGTCATCGATCCAGTTTTATGGGATATTCAATAAGAAGCAAAGAAACCATGCAGTTTTTCATAGTCTAGAATGAGTGACGTTATTAAAGGCTGGCTTCTACTTGCTAGCCACTGTTTAGGTTTTCTGTCACTGTCTGTTAAATTCATATACATTGGCACAGCTTGATTCTTTTCCCATACTCCAGTTGCTTAAGGGTCAAAATAACTCCTTTAACTAATTGCAGAACATTAAAATGTCTCACTATAATTCAGTGCACCTAAATATCCTGCCCTGTGCCCTTTACAATTTATCTAAGTGGCCAAAACTCTAATGCATGACAAATTGACCACCTGCCAGCTTCTCTTTGCTTTGTAATGCAGTACATAATGTCTAATATTGTCAAACTTTAACACCCCTTTCCAAACATTTTTGCCCTTTTTATTGCAGCAAGAAGGGACATGCTTTGAAGGCTCATTCCTTCTCTGAGTGGACTTGGTAGGAATGGAAGTTCAGCAAGATCAGCCTCTAAATGGGGTGATGACTCATGTTAATTATTTATAGATTAACTGTGTGGAAAAGAAGGTGATACCACTGGTAGAAAGCAGTACGTCACAACCTCCCATCCTACTCAGACTAAATAGTAGTAACATTTGCAAATAGAGCCATTGAGCTAAATGGTATAAAGATCTGGGACTTCACCATTATTTAGCGTTTAGAAATGCTCAAGCCACTGAGTGAGGACAGCCTAAAAGATCTCTCTTTGTAATCAGTACTTTTTACTTTTAGGCAAGGATACGGAAAAGTCCAGGAGTGAGAGCTAGAATGGGGGGAGGGGGAAGTAAAAAAAGGTGAAGGAACATAAGAACATCATGACAGTAGGTAAAATTTCAAGAGTGAGTTGATGTGTTTTCACCTGTCTAGACGCTGTCTGTTTCTCCTTCACTTCACTGGTGTAAATCAGCTAGAGGTACTTAAGTACTAGAAGATCAGACCACTGTTTTTTATGGAATCACTGTAGTCATTTCAATAATAGCAAACTCTTCAGGTATTCAAGTAAATACCATGCATAATTCCACTGCAATTATATGATAACATGTCACAAATCATAAATATTCACCTATATAGCATTAAAAAGTCTCATCTAGGGACTTGCTTAATCTTTGAGAAAGACAAAGACTACATTTGCATGAGAGTGCTAAGTACCTCTAGAAGATCATGAACACCTGTATTTAATTCATGTGGTATAATTAGAAGAAAATATTTATTTATACTGGATAGCTGTGAAATTATTTGACTGTTTGCTGCTAATGCATGAACAATGATTGCTGCCCTGTAACATTAGTGAAAACAAACATTTCACAATATTAAAAGAAAAAACCTGAGAGAACCTCACTCAGCTTTATGATTTTCAGTTTCAAGAATACAAAGTGCTATATTAACTTCCCTGGAGCCAGAGTGTGTAGCCTATATAATGTGCCTTTGTTAAGGGATTGAGGAGAAATAAGTCACCTCCTTATTTCCCTGTGACAGCTAGCAATATTTATGGTGTATCTGCAGGGCTGCTGCTATTCCTCTGGATAAATCATAGTAGGCCCGAACACTTGAAATATTTTTTTAACAAACAATAAATACAGATTTCTTTTTATTTCTTTCATATTTTTTTAAATCCTTTAGTGTGTTAAAGATTTCTCCATCACCTTGAAACCTAACTTTACTTTTATTAATTGACATTATCTCAGAATGACATGCTTGAAAGACCAAGTACTTTCAAGGAGAACAAACCTCGCATTGCAGGACCTGGAAAAGAGGTATGACACGCAGCCATGCAAGAAGGCAAGGAGTGAATGGACAAAACCAGGCACTTCTCTTCGATACGCCGAGCAAAGCGGCCACTGTAGAAAGTCATGTTGCATTAGGTCTGTACAGTATACCCCTTCAAGAACAAGGAGGCAGGCCATTACTGTCACTGTTTACTTCTCAGTTTCCTCAAAATGCTGAGTCCAGAGGTAGGATTTGTAGGAAATCAAACAGCAATTCAGTCTGTTCCGTCATAGCTACAGAAAGCTATGAAAATAATTTTACTTGAAAAGAAACCATTTCGTTGAGGAAGGAGAGAAAGAGGTGGTACACCTGTGTGTGTGAGAAAGTGAGCAAAAAACTAGACTTTGGGAGAATCTTTAAAACTTCTCATTAAAGTTTGAAAAAAATTCCAGTGCTCTGTGGCATGCCTGCGGATGTTTATCAGACAGGACATGTCAGAAACTTAGAGAACAGGCCCAGATTTGATTACTTGCCTTTTTAAGATCTGGGTGTTTGTATGAGCACTTCCTTTGTTGGGAAGGAACAGTGGAAACAGAACATTTTCTTTAACCTGTCAGTACTGGTTTTGAGAAAGGTGGTGTTATCAACTTTTTTTTTTCCCCTCCCCAGGACTGACATAAAACAGGTCTCTAGGGCCCAGATCCTGCTGGGTTTTTTTGTCTCTGTTTCTTTGCAGATGCGCTAATTTCACTGGGCAAGGATATACCCATGGGAAACCTTCTTGGATTCAGATTTTTCACTTGACTGAGGATTTTATTTTCTTTATAGGGTAGATTTTAAAAATTATTATTGATATGTTGCTCCTATTTGTTCAGCCTTTTTTCCCAAGGGTATTCAGATTTTAAGCTTACTGTCTATTCCACTTCAGCCTCCTAAGAACATCACTTCGTGAATTAATTTAGCTGAAAGAAAAATGGTCATTTTTGCTGTTGTGGACTGACTTCTGGCAAACAATGAGGGGTTAATTTCAGGTTACTTGCCAAGATACCCTTACTTGGGAGTTGAATTAATCTATTGTATCTTCTGTGTATTGTCTCCTAAATAGCCGGTTCTGTGGGTAGTTTATTTCTATTGTTACTTCCCACTGAATACTAAGCATCTCACTCATTAACAGATATTATCTTCGGGGTTTACAGACTGCTTTTCTTCACAGCACATTGTGGAGCTTCTGCCTATGCGATTTTATTGGAGCAAAGTGCTCGCTCTGGTACACCTGGGTTACTAGGGCAGTGGAGCATGCTGCTACTTGGTTCGATGTGGAGGAGGAGGGTGTGAAGTAGATAAGAGTTGAGAGGTGGGTGTGAGTGGCTGTGATCTTGGAGTGCTGGAATGAGAGCACTGGGGTGTAGGGGTGGGGAGAATGAAATTGCTGCCTTTGAATTGCTTTGAAACGGCTTGACTAATAACCAGCTCAATTTATAAGGCTGATAAGTGGTTTCCTATCTTCTGTCAGACTATTATGAGTGAATAGAAACCATTTCAGTCTCATGAGGGAGAGAGGTTTCTATTGTCCTCAATAAATTTGGAGATCTCATGTTGCTAATTTATTTTTATAGTGTAAATATACACACATACATATATGCACACATATAATTATATGTATACATCTTCAGTGTTTGCCCATAACAAATTAAATCATTTTCCAAGAATCCTCTGAAATATTGGGACCACGCTAAAGGACTTCCAGCTTCTGAGAATGAAGCTATTGACAATATTCTAAATGAAATTTTCTAATCTCCCAAAACATTCTAAATCAAATTTTCTAATCTCCTTTTCAGTTGGCACATTTTTTCCCATCTTAAAAGGCAAGTTCCATAACATTATGACTAAAGGCTCATACAGTATAAAATAAATGACCATGACAGAAAAAAAGAAAGTGTTTCATATGAGATGAATAAATACCCCAAACCTGATCTCAGCTTTAGCATTGCTTACATACCTGCTAACAATCCCATGCCAAATACGGACTACTGCTGTGTGTATGACTGTAACTTTAATTTACCAGTTCTACAGTGATTTTTGTATCTGACATGTACTTAGGCACTTTGTCTAGTAGCAATAGCTGCATATAGAGGAGCATGACATAAGAATCATATACTGTGACAAAAACTGAGGTAAAAAAGGTAACAAGCATAGCTTCCATGTGATTTAAAGTACTGAGCATTTCAGAAATGAATTGTCTGTAAAACGTTCAAAGGGTTGACTTGAGATCTGTAAAGCTGGAGAGAAAAAGGAATTCCCATTCTTCCCTCGGCTTCGGCATTTTTGTCTCACACGTCAATCTTTCATTCATACATTATAATTAAAAATGAATTATCATTTAAATTTAATTTAACCAGATAAAATCCTGGACTCACATAATTTAAAATATTTTTACTTGGAAAGGAGAAATCAATGATTGCATCACATGCTGGGAGACCAGCGGGTAGTCTGGTATTTTCTGTGCCACAGTTTACTTGGAAATACCTTTCCTATCTTGAAACCATTATTTTCACCATTGGCGACATCAGATAAAACCTCTTATTGTGTTGTGCTATCTCACTTATCCCCCAGTAGTGGGAAAATGCAGAGCAATGCAAAAGCATTACTATTTATTTTTGTATTAATTTTTCAAGTTTAAACGTGGAGGCATACAGGAGGGAGAAGTACTTCAAATCCTTAGCTAGAATCAAGTCTTTCTTAACTTACTTATGGGTGATGAAGAGGAGCAAGATTTAATTTATAATGATCATATAATTATACCCTACTTAAGATGAAATCTTACTGTGCATTCAGGGAAATGCTTGATTGTTTGCTGACTGGATCTGTCTCGTGAGAGCTGTTTGACAGACATGTGAGTGGATTAGCTAAGAATTTGTTGGTCTTGACTCAATATTAGCATTACTACTGTGAGTTTAGTAGATTTACAAAGCTCTGACTCAATGCTCAGGAGTCAACCAGGCTAAAACAAATTTTAGAATTTTTCAGGAAACTCAGTGCAGGAAATGGAGAACTTAATTATGCCTGCTTCTACAGCCATGGTCCATCCATATTATCAACGCTACACACATCTGTTTCCTTAGCTCAGAGTAGAAGGAAAGACCTCTCCACAAACAAGTGGGGAGAGGATATGAGAGAAGTCTATGAAGTCTTGGATCCTTCCTGCTGTCAGAGAGTATCAGCAGCAGGTGGACTGTCATAGGCAAAATGACCATGAATAGGATATGACTGTAGAAAAGGATTATCATCTTTCAAAAGTAGCACAGAATTAACATTTTTAATGTTTCAAAGTAATATTATTTCACAGTCACCATTTCTGGTTTTTCTCATTGTCTCTTCTTATTGTGGGACAAATTAGATTCACGTGTCATTTCTCATCCCCTTTCAGCTACTTGTACTCAAAGTAATGCCATTCAAAATTTGCCATGTGTTTGCCCCATGAAAAATATCACAAAACTTGAAACTCTATTGCATTTTATAATTTCATTGCCTGTCCTTTTCCTTTTCCTCCTGTATAAAATTCTAGTATAAATAACTTGTGAAGAATTAGTAGAGTGGGCACTGAATAAAACTATATGTTTGTTTCAAAAAAACCCTGTTTCTGACTTAATTCATTGATGTAGAAATTGGATTTCAGAGAATGAAAAACAGTTGCAGTAAGGACAGCTAATAACACAGTCTTTATATATCCATCTAAAAATCTACTCCCCCCCCATTTTTACATTAGATTCCATATTTTGCTCCCACTACTTCTTCATGTCAGGAGTTTTTTATCCATTCTCATGACTCAGTTTTGGGGTTTGGGAAACTGCACACCAGAGAGAATCCAAAGTATTAGAAGATCCAAAATGGTCTCTGAAACAGGCTTCAGAAATATTACCTTGTGTTTGCATGACTGCATACTTCACTCTTTTTTGCATCGCTGAACTTCTGTTTGTAGACAAGTGTATTTCCCACTTTGACTGTCCTGGCCTGTGCTGTAATCCATTTCACTCTTGAACGGATGCCACACAACTTTCATTTCATGTGAATGACTTTCCCTTGGGTGTACAAAAAATATGCTGAACTTGTTTTATTTGATGCCATCACTGAGTCAGGTGCTTTAACTCAAGGCCCAAGAGGGCAAAAGGTTTCCTAATTATTCACTGTGCCCCTTGCTGAAACACTAAATAGAAAATGTCTGCTTATCAACCTGCTACATGGTAAGAAATTATATTTACATGTGCAGTTAGTATGTAACCTTTTCACTGCTTCCCTATGCCTTACATTCCTGATGTCTTTTTCGGATGTCATTCTGAAAATGTCATAGATCAAATCCTTCAGTAAGGACGTAATAGAGAACAAACCTGACTTGTTATGACTTTAAGATTGATTTTGTTTCTGTTTCCAGAATACAGCTTCCTAATCTGCATAAGGTGATTTTTTGTTTTGGTTTGGTTTTTCGCTTTGCTTCATTATGTTTGAACCTAGCATAAAAATGCTCCTAGCTAGTAGAGAGAACACTTCTTGCATAATAATCAACATCCTTAAATAAGAAATGAGTGGCAAGGGTGGACCTACATTATACTTTCAGGGAAATACCTTCCTATACTCCCTCCAGCTACATCTACACTAATAAAGTTCCACAGCAAGGAAAGAAGTTTGTAACTCTAGTTTATGTTTATTCATATTTTACCAATTGCTTTGACAGGCCATTGAAAATGTTTCCTCTCAGAATCCTGTTTTCAAATCAGCCAAACTGAATTTCAAACAAGCCCTTCTACAAAACACGTCAATAACAGATTAAGGGTAGCAGCTGTTAGCTAACGTGACTATTCCGATCAGGGGTATAAACAGTACCACTCTCGCTTGCGTTATTTTGATACTGGAAGACTGGAGTCTTGACTGTAGATCCTAAGAAAAGAAAGCTTGAATATGCAGGGAAAGCTATGTTTGGATCGAGGAACTGCAGATAATGTAGCATCGATTAATCTATCTAAACCCTTGTTTAGATATTATTGGTTTCATTGATTTTTTTTTTTTTTTTTAACCGCTGTAGCACAATAATTATAAAGCGCATACTAGATATTGTCATCAATTGTCATAATTGTAACTTCCCCAGAGAAAAGTGGCATTGTAAACACAAAACATCCATATTGAAGCTAAATGCAAAGAAAAAAGGATTGTGTGTTATCCTGTGCAGTATCTGTGAAAAGCAAGGATTGTTTTTACATTATTCATTTATTTAGAAAGTGCAGCTGGTCTACTTCTATTTACAAGTCCTCTGACACTTGCCTTAAGAATGTCAGACTCAGACTCCATTGTAATAACCCTTGTTGTAAAATTAATTCTCATCCACTTACCTATTCAGACACTTGGAAAGGTGGTAACAAAAATGCTTCTTACCAAGCACAAGTTACGAGGGAATACCTTTGAGGCAGTCCTTTTACAAGGTTTTGCTTCTGAAAACTTTTGAGTACACCATGGTGGTTGTCTTCCAGCCTGAACCCAGGCTGTACACTATAATCTGCTTCTTGGTCCTGGTTTCAGAACCTGTTTTGCTGATGGCAGCTTCTGGCAGTTAAAATGTCTACTGTGAAATTGTGGTAGCCGGTAATCCAGATTAATTCTTTCCTTAAAAGACAAAGATCTGTGTGAGAAGTGGTATAAAAGCAAAAGCAAGCGACAGCTGCTCTCTACCACACTGCCAAAGCAGTAGGGTGTTGCAGCACCATCCTGGGAGGGAGTGGTGCGATCCCTGCCCCGGGAGAAAAGGAGCTGGGGGCCCCAGTGCTGCTCTCTGGCTGAAGCTGGGCACTGGTGTTTGCTCCTGCTGTCTGACCATTATGCAGTTTGGCAGGGGTGTCCACCATGACCTCTGTGCATTTGTGGATGAGACATTACAGAGGGTCACTTTGAACCTCCCTTGGTTCATGGTCTAGAGCTGCCAAATTAACCGAAACTGTCCTGTCATATTACTATATCATCCAATATTCCAATTAAGCTATAAAGAAACCTCTTAGTTTAATTCTTTGCATTTCAGTCTGTCTTTTAAAAATCCTTTCTCTGGGAGAAGTTATGAATTTTCTATTTGAGACAGCTGAGGGAATGCAAAAGATTTTTTTTTTCCCCCAAGCAAATTCCACTCTGCTAGTATTTATGTGGAAATAATTAATTTGGATTTAATCACAGTAAAGTTTTGCCTATACAGCTATGAGCAGTGTGGCAGTTAATTACAAAAACACTCAAATAATTGTTACTGAAGGAGTATAATATGGAGAAAGAGTATTAACCTAGCAAGCCAAGATTAAATGAGCCAACAGGAAGAAAAATAAACCAAACCCCCTCCCCCCAAAACCTCTTTCACTTTTTAAAAAATTTATTCTTTCCATTCCCACTCTTCCGCAAGTACTGTCAAAAAGTTGGCTAGAAAACTTTTTTTTTTTCCCCCCAGGAATGTAATTGAAAAGGGCATCTTATTTGCAGATGAATTATGTCACTGAATACATTAGTGAAATATACAGCAGCCAAATCACCAAAGGAACATGTATAATGAAGAGATCGTGAGCAAGTTCTGGAGTGATATCTGTTTGTAAATTCATGTGTTGTAAGCTTTAAACAACGAGCAAATCTCCATCTCAGTCAAACCCATGGTACCTGTCTGACTTCAAATGTATCCTTGAGGCCCACTGAGGCCCAAAAGATTTTACCACACTGCTAGTCTCTTCCCAGCCAGGGTCAAAAGACAGAGTTCACAAGGGTGACAAAGGGTTGAATGTGTAGACGTATTTTTTCATTATGCACAATTTATAAATGAAAGGACTTTGCTATTGTTCAGCAAATACCAATACCAACCCTCTTTTTTTCCCTGATATTCTCATCAGATCAGTGAAACATGTAAGCAGTAAAAGAGTTTAATTTTTCTACTATTGTAGAACATGACCACTTCTACATGGATACTGATTTTAAAAGTAGGAATGAATATGTTTTAAGACGACAGATTCAGAGCTGTGTGTAACTATCAAATTTAATGCAATTTTTGCCTATACAAATGTAACAGTTTTGTGATTTTTTTTTTTTTTTTTTTTTTTTTTTAGAAATTTTACAACTTTGCCATTTATGCAGAGTAAAAACAACTCTTAAAAGATGAGTTTGGCTAGGAAAACCTTTAATTTTCTTTATACTGTCTTTCCCACCAAAGTGAATTTTTTGACAGTACTCATGAAATGTACCACTTAATTGTTCCATGATTTGAAGATTCAATTTAATTTAAATGCTAATTAACAAAGAATGCTTAATTAGAATAACAACAGATACCCAACTTTATTCTCTTTCTTGCCTGATCCAGGATACAAGCTTTATTTTAAAGACCTATTAAAAACACATAAAATGTCCTGCACTGCTGCAGTGCCATAGCTTGCCCAGTTTTTAAGCCATGGTATGACACAAACACATAAGATTTTTCATACCTCTATACACCCATTTTGAAACTCTTCCACAGGGCTATGATGAGAGGGACTGTTAGATTCTGCTGCTATGTATAGCCTCTCATGTATCTATTTGTGTTTGGGAAAATGTTGAGTTTGGGGAGAACAAGCTGTGATGTTCCTAGTTTTTGTAATACTCCGTGCTGAGTAGTGGATGTATTTTGTAGAAGGAAGTAACAAAAGAATGTAAGCACCCATTGGAGCATTAATTCAAGTGAGCTCTTAGGGAAGAGTTATATCAGAGAAATGATTGCTGTCTTTGACTGGAATCTCCCCAGAAGTGTTGGCCTAGAATTACATTTGTTCTTTTCCCTGCCTGCTGTATATGTGCGATTTAGTCACATTACACATTACTCAGACTTCCTCCAGAGCTGAAATGGAAGGTCTCAACTATAGGTTATGAGAGGAAGCGGAATGCTAGATGAGAAGACAACACTTGGTATCTGAAAAGAGATGACAAGAGGGCAGAACGGACATACAAAAAGTCATATTCTCCAAGTCAGTTTGTAAGGTGATCAGTTCTGCTGTGTAGCTGTTTCACTTTCAGGTGACTGCCTCAGGCCTCAAGGTGCTGGTGATGATTGGGATATTCAGCACCATCAGCAAGAGGCAGTTTCAAAGAGCAAAAGGCAGTATGTAACATATTGCTTTCCCCTCCTCAAAGGAAAACATCCAACAGATCCTAAAACATGAGTGCAGAGCTTACAGCATCTCTACATTTCTTAGAATATTCATAGTACTTTTAATGGTATTAATTGATTTGGGAATCTGGGTGCTTTCTCTGGGTGCTTAAATTAAGTTCTTTAGTGATGAACTATTCTTTAAAGCCTTATCTTTGTTTCTGAGCCACAATTACATTCCTTGGACAAACAGAAAGTCAGAGAAGTCATAAATAAAATGAATACACTGGCTACTGCCAACGTAACTTTGAGACCTAAAGAGTCTAAAAAAGAGAAAGCCACTTTTAGTGTAAGTTGTATACAGTAGCACAAAGGCAACCAAACAGACTGAGGACTGGTGAAGGATGTTGCCGTGACACTGAAAAATACCCCTATAGCCAACAGGAAGCATGCTTTATTACCGTGAGATTAATATCAATAACCATAGCATTGATTTTTTTTTTCTTTTTATAACTTTGGTCAAAAAATAAAATAATAAAATGTAAATTGTAATCCAATTAGAAAGGAAAACACAACACAGTTCACTGTTATTTCAGCTCCCACAGAGAGTGAGCAGAGAAAGTCAAGATCCCAGTCAGTGATAAGTAATGTATTGCTCCCACAAGATATTAGAAGCTTAATGAACACTAACAGAAACTCGCCTTATATCTTTTAATGAATTCATTTAAGTTGTGAAATAACGCACATTACTTGAGTCACAGTGGAAAAAGAATTCTAGCAACTTCAAAAATTATGCCAGCACCAGAAGGCTAAAGAAAGGTAAGGAAGGCTAAACAGGACAAAACCACAATAGACTGGTAAAATCAGTCTCCAGAGCCACAAACGAGCCACTAACCTCATTGGTTACCCACATTTGCACTAAGTTCAGTGTAAATTTCATCTCATAGAAGAATGTGCCAAAAGATGCAAATTGATGCATCATCTCAGGTTAGTGGGCTAAAATCCTGTAATCCTAGAGGGGGTTGAAGCACAGGACAAAGGAACAGCAACATTTCCCTGTCAAAAAACTGCCAGTAGGTACTAGGGCTCCACCATTGTTCCTCCAGCCTTTATCTTGTCAACTTTCTCATTCATCAGTGGCAGAGTAGAGCTACCATTAAATATAAAAAAGGAAGGCTGGAAGGTTTGCAACTTGGTCTCTGTTGTTTCCTCATTCACATGGGACTACAGGCCGTTGCATTATGTTGGAGAGAACACACATAAAATAACTCCTTTCCATCTTTGGTGGAAATGTCTTTATTTCATCAAGGTAAGATTTAGCTTCGGTGAACAATGGATAAGTGGGCTTGGTAGTGACAAATTTCAAACACTTCCAAGGAGTCTGACTGTTGGTTTTGTACTTACAAATAGAATCTTTTGTTAAAACTTCAAGGATACGTTACATGAATATTCTGCAAAGTTGCAAAAAATGCAAAATGTGTTAGCGTTTAAAGAGATTGTTACTATAGCCGTATAGAAAGATGAGAAAATGAACAGATAATTGAGTCAAAACTGCTTTTAATTAGGTGTTATCCATATTTATTCTCCCTTTTAGTGATGAATGTTTCAAATATTATATTCACCTTTTAATTTCAAAATTTCCAACTTTGTCTTTTTCATATTGCTTCCTAACGTATTATTTTTCTGAGATACTACAAAACAGTGAAGAAAAATATTCACAATAACACTACTGCAGTTAATTGCTTGAGAATGAAATATTTCACAAATGCAGTAACTATTTTGTTGACAGTTTTTGTCCTTCATAAAACAATTGAAACATCTTTCCATAAAAACAAACAACAAAACAAGGAATAATATAGTCATCTTGGTTCAGATCCAAAGCTAAGTGAAATCAAGAACCTCTCCATTTTTTCCATTGATGGCTATGTTCAGTAGAAGCAGTTTGAGTCATGCCTGAATATGTGACTCATTTGAATATTTTATTAAAATAACTGCATTATTTTCACTGCTTTATTGAAATAACTGCATGATATGTTTTTAACTGCCCATCATTCTTAAGTAACTCCTGAAATAACTCTCTTAATGCATAGCTATGGATTATAGATAATTACACCTAAATAAATAGGAGGTTACATTACATGAACTTATATACCCAAGTATGACCTTCAAATGTGTTTATATATACACATAAATTAATAATGGAGGCTCATTTGGTTAAAATGATATCTTTATAACAGAACACCCCTTACCTTACTATCTTAATATTAGCAAGAAAGCAGAAGATGTCTGCTCTTTCTTCTTCTATGCACATTTTGCTTCAGATCTCCATTTACCCATTTTATAATGGGTTATGTCTATCTTGGGTTATATTATGAGCAGATGTAAGAATTTCTCTTTAGAACATATTAAAATAAATCGTCAGATTCATATCTTCTCAAAATGCACTGTTTCTGCTGTGCTTACATGTTAAAATATGTGATGAATAGTGTTTCTTTGTTCACATTTGAGTCCATGCTCTTTTAAGAAGTCTGGGAAAGAGAGATGGGAGATTGTTTCTCACCTGACAACTTCTGAGCCTGCTCAAGGCAGAAGAGGTTCCAGACCAAGATGTAAGAATATGGAGTTACGACAGAGAGCTGAGAGCCCACAGCTCCAGCACACAGCGTCAGACTTGAATGAGGAGCAGAGGCAAGACAACCAGGCCTAACTGGTGACAGAAGGTGAAACTTTCTTGGAAAGAGGAGATGGTGATTTCACTATTTATGTCAGTAAGACTGGGATTTCATATCAAGTTTTGTTCCATCAGAGTATCCTAAAGTGTGGATATGAATGCATGGATATACCAAAGTTAACTGATCCTTCTAACTAACTCTGATCCTTCAGAGGCTTTTTTATCCAAAGGGAAAAGAAAAATTATGTGCTCTGAACTGAAAGAAAAAACAGGCTATAGACATAAAATGAAAGGGTGTAATTCTCTTCATTTCCTTTTAAGTAATCAGATTTCATTGCAGAGAAGGAGGAGAAGAAACATTGCTGGGATAAGTTAGTGTTAAGTAAGAGAATGTGGCAAATGGCATAAAGGAAAATGATTTTTTCTTTGTGTTCAGTGTAACATGCAAAAGAAAGCACTCTCTTTGATTCTAATTTATCACACCATTTAAGAAGGGGCATTCTTCTGCTCAAAGTTTGAAATTTTTAGGTAACTAGCTAGTCACAAGTCTATCCTAGACTGGCAACATGTGCTTACTTGTGGAGAAAAATACCAGATAACTTCTGCTCGCTTCTCAAAGAACTGGTGCTGATACTGAGACTCACTACCACAGCTGCCCTGCTAACCTCCTTCATGTTTTCAGCAGCAGCCAGGGCCAAGCACAGACCTAGTTTTGACTCCTTCAGGTCAATGTGGCTACATTAGTAGCATGGTTACAGGCTACCAGGTACTGCCTCCTAGCACATTTTTATCCATTTTGTGGATGAATAAAGAGCTTTGGTCATTGGAGCAGGGTGCCTGAAATGACAGCAGTCAGGCCACTTATAGTGTATGAGACATCCTAATAGTTCACAGGAATGAGTGTCATGGATGGACTACAACTAATTTAATTTAAATTAATTTTCAATTTAATATCCTGAGTTGGCAGGGACCCATGAGGATCATCGAGTCCAACTCGTGACTCCACACAGGGCAACCTAAAAGATAAACCATGTATCTAAGAAGGTTGTCCAAACGCTTCTTGAACACCGACAGGCTTGGGGCCATGACCACTTCCTGGGGGAGCTTGTTCCAGCACTTGACCACCATCTCAGTGAAGAACGCCTTTCTAATATCCAATCTGAACTTCTCCTGATGCAGCTATAAGCCATTCCCTCACATTCCTGTCACTGGACACGAGGGAGAAGAGATCATCACCTCTCTCTCTGCTCCCCTCAGGAGGAAGTTGTAGAGAGCAATGAGGTCACTCCTCAGTCTCCTCTTGGCTAAGCTGAACAAACCTAGTACCCTCAGGTGCTCCTCATGAATCATGCTCTCTAGTCCTTTCATCTTTGTTGCTTTTAGCAATTTTATGTACAGCATTAGACTGGGGATAAGGAATTAGCGCTATCTATTCATGTGATGTCTAATAAAGAAGTAGTGGCTTCCTTATATCAGCTAAGGCCTTGCTTCCCACATCTGCAATGTGATATGTGGTTTTCAGTGGTAAAGGTATTGGTAGGAAAAGTCTTTTGTTTCAGATTAACTATGAATGATATGTAGAAAAAAGCAAAAGCTTCACACTTCTTAAAATCCCACTATGATTAAAGCCATTTATTGTTTATTGTCCCAGACTAAACCAGATTATTTCTTAAATCAGATGAAATTTATCTAAGAAACACATTTGTGAGAAGGAAATGTGTATGTGGAGGAGCAAAGCCATTAAAATAATTTCTGACTGAATATTTGTAGCTGCAATGAGACTGACGCACAGTGGAAATTCTCAGGGTACTGTGGTTTTTATTTATAAACCGTAATGATCTCCAGGTCAGGAAGACAGCGGGATTTTAAAAAGTCCGTGGTGTTTGATAATCCTTTTGGTAATCCTTTGGAAAAAGTATGAAAGTGAATATACGTTTTTTACAAATGGAATTTATGTTCAAAGAATCAATATATTACCTATGTATGACAAAATCTTATTCCTCCCTTTCCTTTTACCTTGGTGTGTATTGATAGAGCCCCAAGGCAGCAGAAGCATATTTCAAATTTGGGTAGGCTGACAATGCAGTGAGCTGGTGCAAAGTGTCAGGATGATGAAGCAGCACTCCGCAGTGCTTCATTTGCAGAGTAGGAAGAAAGGAGGAAAGTTGGAATGAGCTATAAGTAGGGGCAAAGGATCCCTATAGTCATAGATCATCTGCCAAATGCAATGTCATGGGATGAATACCGCCTTCAGTCGTTAGCAGTATCCCTCGTGCTTATTGCTGTCCTGTGTGATCTGTGGAAACATTCCGCTACCTTCAGTAACCTTGTAAAAAGCCTGTTTAACTGGAATTTGTAGAAGGGGAAACACTAGAACACTAATTTAATATATGTCTAAAAATATATATGGTATAGTAACTATGATGCAATTATTAGGTGGTGAGCCATGTACTGTTTAGGGTGCTGCTCAGTTTCATAGTGTCTTTCATTGCCATAATTATTATGTATATAACAGGAAGGAAGAAAGGTTTCATTTTTCTTTTCTTTTCTTTTTTCTTTCTGCCAATACGGAAATCAATCACAGGTCTTAACAGATTAGGTTTAAATCAGTTATTGTCCTTTTTATAGTGGAGACACTGAATGAGTCAATAGTGGATAATACAGAGGGACCAAAGTAGAATCCATTGTTTCTTCCCTGAAACATACTTTGCCAAAGTGCTGGATGCTGAATTGCAAATGGACTTACCTCTTTGTGTGTTATTTACATACTATTTCAAAATCTGCATTTATTGAATAGCTTTGATTTTAGGAAACCAGTGTGATGAGATATTAATTTCCTTCCTTCCAATTTTCCACCACACATTACTCTGCTTTGTAAAGCTAATCATAATCAGTCCAATGAAAGAGTTCTTTTCATTCAAACTTATTTTTACATTACTTTATGATATTTTAATATAGCACCTGATTCTTCATTTTGTTCTGCAAAGATACTAGATTTTAGAAAAGGCTGAGTTTTCCAATGTGTAATATGTACTACATTTCACTTGTTGGCTTGAATGGTAAAGCAGCACCTGTAGCTGATAATTCTGAGTTATGACATAAAATGTAATATGTAGAATGATTAGAATTAGGACCAGTGATGTTTCAAACTCACTGTGGCTGCTTTTAGGTATCAGCTATTTTAGATCTAAAATGACATTCTGCCTGAATACTAAGTAGTCAGACCAGTGGGATCTGCAAAATGGTGTTATAAACCTCAACAGTTTCTGTCACGTCCTCTGTCAAAAAAAAGAAAAGGAATGTCAATAGCTTAGAACTCCTCATTTTGTTTCCAGCAGGGAATACCGCAAAATTCAGTTCTTAAAAACATTGCTCCCTGTCTACTGCAGTCTTGGTCAAACCCAGAAGTATCAACTCACAGAATTTAGAACTTGCTCTTTGACTGAAAATTGTTCTGTTGAAGATCACACTAGAATGTGCTAGAGCCAGAGAAAAGGAAATTCTGGCCTTTGGTTTCAAAACTTGCTTGGGTGAGTTTGACTACGAACATTGTGTATTGTGTAATCCTGTTGATATACTGTCGATATAGCTCTCAAACTGAGGGGATCACAATGTTTTCTTCTGAGAAGCACCACATTGCAGAGATATGAGAATAAATACTTATGGATGATGATTTGCAGGTACTATTAAATGGATGTATTCTACACTTCTACTCTTTTTATCTGTGCCATGCTAAACTACCTTATCTTCACAATACTGGTTCTATTAATATTATACTCATCTTGGAAACTCTGCTTTCCGAAAGCTCCTCTGTTAGAATGGTGTCAAAATAAACCAGACCCTACTAATAGCTGTGACATCGAGTAATTAGCACATACTGTATTTGGGTTTCCAGGCCTCTCCCTCTGCTTTGTTTAAAGGAGGTATCACATGGTTATCGTTCATGCCTCTGTTTTGGCCTTCATCTCTGCCAATTATCTGAAAGTTTCAGCAATGCGAGATACAATTCATTAAGAACACACTAGGTTTACCAAATTTTGGTATTTTGTATTGTAATTGTAGTATTCAGAAGTAGGCTTCTGAATGTGCGGGAGAATTCTAATAGTAAAACCCATTTTAATTTCATGAGAATGGTGTGAAAAGATGCAGTATGAAAAGCACTTGTAATTGATAACTTGGCATATATGAAATAATTTTCACCTTTGAAAATACATAAATTATTAGCTTCTGTTAAATGTGGTATATAACTGCAACTAAAATAACTATCTGTCTCAGGAAATGTTAGATATGTAGTGTATAAAAACAAAAGTCTTGCCTAAGACAAATTTGGGGTAGTGGTGAATAAATAATCCAAAGGAAACTAGAAATAAATGGTATTTTTACTTTTTTCTTATCTACATTATAGTCATGAAATAACAGGTTATGGAATGTTGTGGAGAACTGGCGTTGGAGAGAGAAATGTTTTGGTAGCACTTTACACTGGCAAAATCCAAATTATAGCTGACTTCTTAAAAATTTCATATTTTTAGTCATCTTTTTATTGTAATTTTTTTCATTACGTAATGTTTCATGTAAATATTGCTATTTAAAAAGAATCAGCTCTAGAAATATTTGGGATTTTCAGGCATTATTTAAATTGTTATCACAAGAGCAAGTTGCAATAGACAATGGGTATAGTAGCTCCTACCCCACTGCTCACCCTCTGTCCCAGAAGCAGAATGCACTAAGCTGTTTGCTTAGATCGACAACAAGCAAAAGCTGAAATATCACAGTTTCAGAGCGCCGTGTATTGAGGTAAACCCAAACTGCCCCTTGGTTTTCTGTAATACATCAGGCCGTAATTTGTGGTTATTCAGTAGCTGCCACACAAGTAGCTGAGCTTTCCCTGTAGTCAGCTGGAGCAGGCTTGCATGATTGCCACCTCAATGCAAGCCATCTCTGATCATGAATCAGAGCCCTGAATATTTTCACAAGCTAGGATTTAGCAAATTATTCCCATCACTCTTCTCTCCTGACTAGTTTTAACAAGTTCTGTGAACTACTTAATCAACCCAGTCACCAAATGTGGGAACCAGCAAACTGATTGGCAGTTTTGGCTTAAAGGAGGCAGCTAAAGAGTACTGACTTTTGTGCCGTAGGTAATCAAGTATTACTGTGTCTTTCTCAGTGGTGGGGAAACTGAAATCAAGAAAGTTAAATTAGTTCACAGAAGTCCCTAAAATTAAACAGGGATAGATTTTTCTCAGAAAGATTGAATAACTTGCCTCCAGAACTAAGCCTCACTTGCATGAACCTGGACTATTCTTCACTTAAGTTCTCTGAATTGCCCACTGCAAATAGAGTTACTAATGATATTTAACCTTCCCTGAAAGTATTTTGAGCAATAGCTAAATATTTTTTATGGAATTGTAAAAAGTGTAAAGTTAACTATGTGATTGTCTGCAACAGATGGAATTTAGGGATTGTTGGTTCTCAGTTTTCAAAGCATTCCTGTGAATTGTGGGTATCATGCACACAAAAAATGCCGCTACCACCAGCTGAAAATTTCCAAGCTGAGTAATTTTTTTTTTTTTTTTTTTTTTTGACTATTAGGAGTTTGTGTATATCAACTTTGTCCAGCTGAAACACTAGGGAAAAAAAAGTAAAATATTGAGATGTGAAACTATGCTTCACAGAGAACCACTGCTCAGATCACATAGTTTAAACCAAATCAGAGTCAAAACACTTCATTGAATAATTGACAACACATAATTAACAGACAATCAGTGAACTATACATTGCGGATCAATAACTGATAAGTCACAAAACTAGACACTCAATGTTAACAAATGCCCACAAATTTCTAAACACTCTAATGTAACTAATCCCAAAAGTTTTAATACCCACTAACCCCCAGTGATGGGCTCAGACCCCCCCAAATCTCCCCACCCTCCCCAAGTGATGTACACCCATTCCAGGTGTGGGTCCCTACTTGGTGCACGCCAAGGTCTCACTCTCCTGGCTGGAGTATGGCTGCTCATCGTGTCTGATGATGAAGATGCTCTATCAGGCCTTGGCAGAGGATGTGCTGCTTGTGGGACAATTTGTGGCAGTGTCAAACCGGGTTTTGACTACCTCTGTGCCAGCCTCAAGGTCTTCTCTCTTACAAATGTTCATGCTCTATAATTCTATTCAGGCTGATGACGTCTTTGTTTCAGAAGTCTCTGTAATTTCTCGGTTATTTAATCCAGCTGATGGTTCTCTTTTGCTTTAACATGAACAATTTGGGGCAAATGTCCTCCCAGATAGTTTTGTATAATTTGATTCACTCATGCTGTTTACGCTTGCATTCCTATATTTACAAGTGTAAAGGCCATTTGTCAAAGGTGGACCATGGGAGCACTCTCATACTATGCAGTTGAAAAGAAATATTTACAGTAAGTGTTTTGAAAGCTTTTGGTTAATTTTCAGCTGTGGGCAGATGGAAACATAGTGTTGAAAATGTCAGTTCAGATCTTAAAAGACGAATGTGAATGCTTTGGAAATTTTCACCCTGTAATAGAATCATAGAATCCTTTAGGTTGGAAAAGACTTTTAAGATCATCAAGTCCAACTGTAAACCTAACACGCCCAAGTCCACCACTAAACCACATCCCTAAGCACCACATCTACATGTCTTTTAAATACCTCCAGGGATGGTGACTCAAACCCTTCCCTGGGCAGCCTGTTCCAATGCCTGACAACCCTTTTGGTGAAGAAATTTTTCCTAATGGCCAATCTAAACCTCCTCTGATGCAACTTGAGGCCATTTCCTCTTGTCCTAACACTTGTTACTTGGGAGAAGAGACCGACCCCCACCTCACTACAACCTCCTCTCAGGTAGTTGTAGAGAGCAATAATGTCTCCCCTCAGCCTCCTTTTCTCCAGGCTAAACATCCCCAGTTCCCTCAGCTGCTCCTCATAGGACTTGTGCTCTTGACCCTTCACCAGCTTTGTTGCCCTTCTCTGGACACGCTCCAGCACCTCAATGTCTTTCTTGTAGTGAGGGGCCTAAAACTGAATACAGTATTTGAGGTGCGGCCTCACCAGGGCCGAGTACAGGGGGACAATCACTTCCCTCGTCCTGCTGGCCACACTATTTCTGATCCAAGCCAGGATGCCGTTGGCCTTCTTGGCCACCTGGGCACACTGCTGGCTCCTATTCAGCCGGCTGTCAACCAACACCCCCAGGTCCTTGTCCACTCCTCAGCTTTCCAGCCAGTCTTCCCCAAGCCTGTAGCGTTGCCTGGGGTCATTGTGACCCAAGTGATCATAGCTTTGCCCACGCTTCGCTTGTCTGTTGGCACAGCTCATCTTTCTGCTCTTAATAGAACAGAACCATATTGAAAAATCAAGGATATATGTAAGTGTTTTTGTGTGTCCTTGATAATACATAGATATATATGTCTCCTACACTAACCAATAATACTAACTCTTATGTAACATACTTCCCAATTTGGTCTTGATTTTCATTTATATTTTACAGTGCATTAGGGCACTTCAAGTCTTGCATTATGTTTACATAATAAGCTGTTGATAAGATGAATTATGCTGCATTCTCTGGCTTATATGAATTAATTAACATTGTATTTTCCACTGGAAAGGGCATTTGCTGTCTGTTCTATTATATCTTTACTGTGCCTGCTTTGTAGTGATATTTTGTAAAAGCTTCACAATTGAATCCTACCTGTGTGTTCAGACACATGTATTATGGTGATATCAAAATCCTTTTTCACCTCTTACTAGGATTCCTCTTAAATCACCTTCTGCTTAACAAAGGCAGATACAAGGATATGTAAATGCTTGGTCAAGTTAACTTTGCACCTTCTTGTGTTTTACAAGTTTGTTTATTTGTAAAAGTTAAATGTGACTGGGAAAGAGCAAGTAGAACTCATGAGAGCACTGCTTTCTTCCTAGCTTACCTGCAGTGGACACATTAAAGGATATATACAGGTGAACAGAGAATCCATTTCTGTATTTTATTTATTTTATCTCCAGGCCTTTAGTGCATTACCTAGAGGAGAATTTAGGTATTATTTGCAGTGTCAGTAGTCTGTAGGAGGGAACGAACTTCTCATGTTTAGTACAAGGCTGAGTACATTCAACATTCGCGACAAGGTTATAGCTAGAAAATATTACAGCTCCTCTCATGGGCTTCATGAGAGTCATTTGCAGTGTTTCAATCGGAGACTGAAAAATTGTGCCTGCGAAGACGTAGGCTCCAAATTCATGTGGAGAGCAAAACAAAGTCATGGCCTTTACAATCCAGAACAGTGATCTTTTCTTCTCTCTATAGCCAAAGAAGCAGAAAATAAGAAGAAAACATTTGTGTTGCAGAAGCAGTTGAAATACCTTGGGACTAAAGAAAACTGCTTTCTCCAGTCCTGTCAGAAGAGGAAATAATGAACCTTGTTACGACAAGGTAAGTACTTTTTCCTTTTCCTTTGTGGTTGGCATTTTGCAACAGTGTGTATATCATTGATAGAGACTTGATTATGGTACCAAAGATGGTTCATACATTCTAGCAGGACTGGTAACTTGCTGGCTTCTGGAGGCTTCCGAGGTACTTTTCAGTCACTAATGTTGCCGTGTATTTCTTGTTTGACTTTACGTAAAGCAACTGATAGCTTTGTACCTCCTTCTTAATCTGTAAGATGGATTTTACAGTACTTCCTTTGCCTTTTTCTATTGTAAACTCTTGTGCACATACAAGAGGGCTGTTGGGTTTGGCTTCTGATCTTTATTTTAATATAAATTACAAAAAAATTCCAGGAGGAAAAGAATGATCTTTATTACTTTGCTCTAGACTGTTGTATAAAGCAAATCTGACTGGACTAAAGGCCCTCATCATCAGCTTCCAGAAAATTCAGTGCAAGGGGTCTCTATGCATCACTGCCCAACATTGGGCTCATTATAAAGTCTTTCTCTATGCAAAATAGCTTATCTTTAACAAGTAAGTCCACGGGAGTTCACAGAGTATGTACACAATTGCAGCAAGAGTTACAGTAGATACTAAAAGGCAATGTAGAGAATACATCTGAAAATGGTTATGCAAAAGACATAGCCTTGAAACACTATTGCAACTCTCATACTGCAATTGCTGTTGACGTAGGAAGAACTTATTCATAGTCACAGAAACAAACACTGACAAAGATATCTTTGTCAAATTTTCTTTAAAAAAATGTGACCAATGACAGCTGTTAAAGACACGAAAAGTTTCCATGATCTAAAGTGATTCAAAAAGATCTCCTCACAAATTATGGAGGAGAGTAAATACTGTAAAAGTTCAAACTGGACATGGATAACTGAGAAAAGCATCATTTAAGCATTGAGTGGGCCAAAGGGATGTTACATAGTTTTCAGTAGTGTGTATGCACCTGGAATCCAATATTGCGTTTTGTACGTCTCAAGTTCTTGGGCAGAATTCCCACGATGCTTGGTATTATAGCAGTTCCACAATGAAAAGAGGGTTACACTTTGCATCAGGAGCCTTACTAAGTGTTTGCTGGATCTACTGATTCATTAGAAAAACATCTATAGATTTATGCCACAGGATAGATCAATTCTATCATCTTGCCAGTCCAATGAATGGCTAGGATTGGGCTGAACTTTGGCAAAACAAGAACTGAGGTGACAGTGAAGGAGAGGCACATGTCATGAACAGAAAGAACTCCAAGTGAGGGGACATGTGGAGAAAATAGTTAACAGCATAGAGAAAATACCTTCTGAAGTTGTTTGGCAAAGGAGGGGACAGGGATTGACATGATTTAGTGGTGGACTTGGTAGTGATGGGTTAACGGTTGGACTCAATGATCTTGGAGGTCTCTTCCAACCAAAGCTATTCTATGATTCTATTAAGGAAAATAAACATTGATGCCTTAATCTCCCTCTGTCACAAAGCACCTCTGACACTCTCTTGGTGTTGCACTCACCTTAAAATTGGCATTCCCTAACTTTTTGCTTTTACTTTGTAACAACAATGCTCTTTCCAATGGGATATCTTTGTATTTGATTTATCATTTGTCTAAAGAAACAACCTAAACAAAGTTTTCTGTATGTCTTTGTGTATGTTTTTTGATTTGACAGTCTTAGGACACCCAAACTCATAGTTTAATTTATGGACCCAGTAGAC
Source organism: Phoenicopterus ruber ruber (assembly GCA_009819775.1). NCBI lineage: Eukaryota > Metazoa > Chordata > Aves > Phoenicopteriformes > Phoenicopteridae > Phoenicopterus > Phoenicopterus ruber. Next base: position 12,301,240 of record CM020221.1, on the reverse strand, counting down.
ATTTAAATAGCTCTTTAGGAAACAAATAACATTTATTAGTATAAAGAGGATGAAGAACCTTGGTGATAATTTTTATGCTGTTACAGTTTTAATTATATTTTTCTATGTTTTTTTTACTTCAGCAATCCATGTTGTTGATGAATTCTTAACGTGTTCTAATGCAGTCAAGGCTCATGTTAGCACAGAATGCTGTGATGATAATATGCTTTCCATATTCAAGGCTTGAAGTTTGCTCCACTTTCTCCTCTTCCTTCCCCACAACAAGAATAAAAGGAATTAAAACTGTGTGAAAGCTAAGCTTATGGTGCTATTGCATCGTGTACAGCAGATAACGCTAAGAAATCAGCATTTCCTATGCTTAATATCTTGAGACTTTGTCTATTCACATTGAAGTTATTAGGACAATAAGGAAAGCTGAAATGTGGGTTGTATAGTTGTTGACAGAGAAGAGGAAGATGTCCAGAACGCTGGACCTTCAGGTGTTTTCTGACTGGCAGGTTGTTGGGTCATTATTTCTAGCACAATTCAAATAGCTCAGAAGATGATCTAAAAATTATGTCCCCAGGTTTGGTGAAGGACAGTTTTATTATTCATTTACATCTTCACCAATTAAATTGTAGGAGATCCAAGGAGATAAACTGTTATTTCTCATTTGTATTTATTTTTTTTCAGAATTGTTTAGAATCAGTTTGCTTTTGTTACCACACGTACAGTAATCAATTGACTTACTGAGGTTCCTTTTGCTGAAAACCATTAAAAGACAGTAGCATATGAGAAAATTATTTCATTTAGTTTGACTTTATCACTTCTAGCCCTGCAGCAGAACTATTTGCTGAAACTTGGACAGTGCAATATTCCATCACCAATACAAAAAAAGAAAAAAATGTTGATTTTGCTAAACTTCTGCGTAGGATGAATACTGAAAGCTCCAACAACATTGAAATGCTGTAATTTATTTTCACATTTTAAAGTGTATTTTTGTGTTGTTTTTGCTATTAGATATTAATGATTCCATGTACGCACAGGCTTCTTTTATTGTTTTAAGAATTCTGAAGACTTTAGTCTTCACTTACAGCTTGAATGAATATGTATTTTTAAATCTCCCTTCTTCAGTGAAAGAGCCATTTTGCCCTCTGTACATTTCTAATTATGCTCCTCTCCAGTGCTATATTATGCAGAGTGGTTCTTGATTATACTGTTAGAAACAGTGTTTAATTTGTCTACAGAGATCTGTAAATGTGCCACTTTCAGCCCCTGTAACTACTGAAATGAAACACCTTTCTTCTTCTTTGTGAACCTTCCTTTCTTTTATCAAGAAACCAGCATCACTATTTTTTCTGATTCATTTTTTTTCTCCACGCTTTTTCTGTACTTCCTCATTTTACTATAACCATGGCAGTTTGCTAAATTGTAAAGAGAACATGTACAGGTGATTTATATTTTGTAGCCACCGAAATTCAAGGCCAGTCCAAAGACAGTGTCAGAGGAGAGCAATGTATTCAAGACAAAACCGTGAATCATCACAATTGGAGGAATGGGCCATTTGCAGAGCTCACCGCTCTTCTCTTCCCTGCTTTTATTGCTCTGGAGATGTGGGACATATTTTGGATGATGGTGTTTATTCTAAAGCATCAGCTCCCAGTTCAGGATGGAGTCTGAATTTCAGCTTTGATGTATTGTTGACACTAGAAACACGTGGCTTTGAAGCCACTGGTATGAAATAGCTGCTTAGAGAGGTTGGCTGGGTTTATCATGTCTTTTGAAAACAGGAATTTCAAGAGGCAGGGAGATTTATATCTGTTTCCTAAATTGAAAGGATCTAGTATCTTGTATCACTTATTTTGATGCACAATCTACATTTTAAAGCCATTTAGACAGTTCCTTCTAGTTGGTATTTCTCTAAGTAACAGTATGGAAGAGGTGAAAAATTGATGCCCTGTCTTATGGGAATCAATACATCCTTGCACTTTTCAGAATGGTTTGAAGCTAAAAGCTTTAACTTAAATCTAATTTGTATCAGAAAAAGGAATGTGAAGTCATTTTGATATACATAGTGACAAACATTGGGAATTTAGCAGCATAAATTAATACAGCAACTATACTGAAGGTCAAGGACTCAAGCTCCTTAATTTCTACTGCAAATCTTTGTAAACTGTTGCTGGGAATTTTTTCTAGCCTCAACATTTATTTATTTATTTGTTGTTAAAAAGAGCTAGGATATATTTGAAACATGCAGTGCAAAACTCATTTCCTGGGACTAAATGATACTGGGATTTTATGCCAGGGCAAGAATTATTTTTCAGAAGTATCTGTAGGCCTCAATTACTATCAGGATCTCAGTACCTAGAAAAAAAAATATAATAAGAAAGAGCCTCTCCCTCAAAAAGCGTATGTCCTGCAGAAACATAGTGAACCCAGGTAAGAGCCAGGTGGCAAAAGCCAAGAGGGATGTCAAGCTGGAAGGTCCTCTTCCTTCCTGCAGGCACAGGTGCCTTCCCTGAACTCCCCCCCGTCCCTCGAGTGCCTGCAGAGAGGCTGGCATGAGCTAGTCAGAGCCTTGCTGCACCCAAGCTGCTCCCTACTTGCCTACTCTGTCTTCAGCAGGCACCTTTCACCAGCACTAAATTACTTAAAACCAGTGAGGATAACAACAAATTAACTCTCTCTGAAGAGTCTTTCCAGAAACATACTGGATTTTCTGGTTACCTACCCCGCCCCCCCGCCCCAAGCCTCCAAGGACACAGTAAGATTACAGTGCCAAACTGGAAGCCTCTGATGATAGATTTGAAGTGTGTGTGTTAGCAAAGCTCGTTTGGATCTTCATTCTTTACTTAGATAATCAAATACCCTGGAATGGTCTTCAAAGTGCTTTAAAATATTTTCCAGATCTACTCTAAAAATTTAAAGCTGTGCATATTTTTCTGAAATACAGTGAAACAGGAAATCATATCAAACTTTATGCTGCAAAACTATTTAAACAAGCATAAAGCAGGTCGTTGAGCAAAGTAATAGTAGACAAAACATATAGGGAGGTTATTAGTATTCACTACACTGACAAAACTCACTCCTATTACCACACTTTCTGCATAGGAATGATTTAAGCTTTAAAGGGAAGTATCTAGATTAGGGGAAAAAAAAGATTTCACAGTGGACTGACACTGTCTCAAAATCAGGATTTGTTAATAGTTTCATTTGAAAAATATCCCAGAATAAAAAAAAAAAACAAAACACCATGAAAAAAGCACTGCAAAAATAAATTTCAAAGTCGATTTTTAAAAATGAATATTTTCACATTATATATTAGCACATTTCAAGAAAGAAACACTTGAGAACTGAAATTTTATGAAAGTTAAAAATTAAACCTGTCTAAAATAGAGTAAGCCATGTTTCATTCATTTCACAAGATTATTTTGGCTCCTGAGTTTTCATTTCAGTGGTAAAAAACATAATCAAACTTCCTATCAATTATTTTTCCTCAAGTTTATCTGCTTTTTTAAATCTCCTATTGCTTTAGTCACTTTTACAATGAGGGTGGTGAAGCACTGGCACAGGTTGCCCAGAGAGGTGGTAGATGCCCCATCCCTGGAAACATTCAAGGTCAGGCTGGACGGGGCTCTGGGCAACCTGATCTAGTTGAGGATGTCCCTGCTCATTGCAGGGGGGTTGGACTAGATGATCTTTAAAGGTCCCTTCCAACCCAAACTATTCTATGATTCTGTGATACCGTTCAACTTAGCACAGAGTTTATGTAGTTCTTTTAAAATGCCTATTGTTTGTGGAAGTAGTATTATCAAGCCTGTAAAATCTGGTGGTTTTCATCTCCTGGAATCTTGGGTTCCCGTGAGAGGCACAGCTTCCTTTATTGAAATGGAAGCTGAAGTTGCCTCCTTTGCAGAGCAAAACATGGCAACCTGTTCCTCAGAAGCTGAAACAACAACTGAAAGGAACCCATGTATTGTATTTGCAAGATGCCAGTTGCTATTCTTTGGAGGGCAAGCGTGAATTTGATTCATGATTCTTCAATGGTTAGAGTTTCTCTAATGTGTCAGTTTTCTGTGGCTCAGGCAATCGCATCCTTATTCAATGTCTAACAGACAGTGCTGGCATAGACTGAGTAGAAATCCGAGAGAGGCATTGGTTCCGGGTTTATCCAACTCTCCTCTCCAATACTCTAGCAAATGTAGAGTTTTCTTTTATACTACAGTGCTGTATGGGACAGAAATCATTGTGGCATCAAAGCTGTAGGTTGGCATTTTAAAAATCTGAGTTTAAGCAAATTGAAATACCAAACACTATATCCCTATCTCAGCCATAGCCTCCTGTGCAAACAAAATAGTTAATATCTGATACACCTTTTCAGGCCTCGCTAGTTAAGAAATGTTTGCAGCTAATGGTCTTGCCACTCAGCCCAATTTAATTAACACAGGAGTGACTTATTCATAAAAAGAGTGGATTCTTTGTAAAAGGGCGTGCTGTCTAGAGCCTCTTCATCTGAAGGTTTTCAATTGCTGTTGTTATTTACCATATTCAGTTTATCTGAGTTTTGGTGAAGGAGGAGTTGTGTAACCTGGAGGTATGTCAATTCTGTAACTGTCCCATTTCGGCAGAGTTCTTATCAGCAGAGCGTGTCACTCCGTTGCTCAGTGGTCTCTCCTATAGCTATAGTAAGAAGCTGCTTCTGTTCTGACCTGATCTAAACTGTAATTCTGGTTATTTCCATGACATTGCTGTGAATAAAAAAGTGAGTGGGAAGGCATTGGGTGCATTCAGATAGGTTGTTCCTGTTTTGTTATTTGTCTCTGTTGAAATAGGTATGCAAACTGCATTCAAACAAAGTTCCAAATATGTCTTGGATGTGTTTCCAAGTACCTGCAAAGCTCCGTTGTTCCCTGTCGTCCGTTGACCACAAAGTCTCAGTGAGACCTTACCACTAGAGTATGCCAGAGCACATGTAAGGCTCACACCCGTCCCTGGTTGCTTCCTTCTTGCTGTCATGTGCTTACTGAAAATATGCTGCCATATATTAAATAAAACCCTCCAAAACACTCAAATGGAAATAAAAAGGGTTAAAACCAAAATGAAAAGTGCTTTAAGTATAAAAGAATTCAGCAGTCACCATATTCATTCACAGGGAACATGCTGTTTTTCTACAAGTCATAATTACAGTCAAACAGTGGTAAATTCACAACCTTGTTTCATACAATCATGCCTTTAACAAGGTTATATTTAACAGAGCCTATTGTGTTCTTATGTATGGTTTGATGCAAAAACAATGTATTCTTTAATAGCTTTTGAAGAAAATTTCTTCAACAGGTATTCACAGAAACACTTGTGGAATTGATACATTTGCATTTCAATACACCCTTGTTTAACTGGCTTCTATGATCAAGATCAGGGTGACTGTCCCACAACGTGTGTTTCTGTAGAAATGCTATTTTTTATTGCTTCTTTGGGGTAATTTTTTCTACTTTGCACTGCTTGAACACAGTTACAGACTGACCCATGGTTGTGTGTACATTATATTACTGATTTTATGAGACAGGTGGAGACATGTGAGAAACAGAAGATGATGAAAACATTAGTGTAAGGCTCTGAAGATATTTTCTTCTTTTTAAAGACATTTTGATTCAGAAAAAACTTAAAAGCTGGCATTTTCATGAAGGTATTGGAAGGCTTTATTATTTCTTGACAAACACACACATTACGCACAGTAATATCAGTACTAGCGGTTGTCTCACGTAACTGGTGCCTGCTTTAGTGCTGGCAGAAACAGCAGCAAACGTGCGGCTTCCAGGTGCAAGGAGCAATGATACCGGATTGTCTTGTCAGCCTTACCCTAAGCAACTGCCTAGTTTACCTAGAACTAGAGACAACAAAAGCTAGTGTGCTGCAATGCTGCTTACTGGAAATTTACCACATCTGACCATTTTTTAGATGGTAACATAACATCTTCCACATTTGGTCTATATAGATATGCAGGGAGTCTTCCCACAAGTGTTTTTGGTTTTGTTTTTTTAACCTAGGTCATTCCTGAGTGTGTGTATTTGTTGAGTTTAGAATACAGAAAATGCTTCCTCTCCCTTTTAGGAAGTTTTTTATTTGTGAAAACACTACAATTCTGGTATAAGAAATCATTGAAACATCATTTTACTTTTAATCACATGTTGGAATAACAAGGGAGATTTTCAGCCTTAATGGTAGAAACAAGGAAATAATTCTTGCAGTGGTACAAATTACTGAAGATCAGCTTTGCACTACATTTAGAAAGACCCCAACCACTTAGACCTTGTAGTAATGGAACATTGGATTCAAAGCATCTAAGCTTCAATTTTTGTCTTGCTTTGTGAAAGCTTACAGTCTATGCATGCCTTAAATGGCTTAAACAAAAGGTAGATTCAGAGAGAAGTCTTTGTTCATGTGATTACATCATGAAAATACCTAAAAAGGAATGCAAGCTGACAAATCAAAGCTAAAGAAAAAATTAACATCAGATTGACATTGGATGGAAAGATAAACATAAGCTATAAAATGAATGATGTAGAGATACATATATCTATGAGCCTTGGACAACTGGTTATAACAGATTAAAGAAAAAGATCAAAAGGAATTAAGAGAAGAAGCAGGCAACTTGACCAGAATGCTGAGTGATTCATCTACTTACAGTTTGTAATGCTGGAGAGATCATTGTAATTACCCAGTCTAACTACTTGTGTAACTCCTAGTTTGAAACCTTGTAAGTGGAAGGAATCATTACAGACCCGACTGACTATAAATTGTCCCTCCCTGGGACTAAAGGCACTCTCGTTCTCTTGCTGTTCCACTAACCATGTCAGGGTGTATAGGGACCTCTCTATTCAAGTACATTAACATCTCCCATCCACTTATTCCCTGTTGTGATGGGCAGTTGAGTTCATGTTTGTGTGTTTCATGAACATTGTTTAACCCAAACAACTTTTAACTGATTTAAAAAGAGCTATAGCTGTCCAGAGATACCAGCAACATCCGTGAATGAGTTTCTTTTTATTTATAATAGAATGTTGTCTTTGATTTATAAACACATGTAAATATATGCATACACACGGACACAAACATATGTAAATATATAGGAGTGTCTAGGGAATGGATTATGAGGATTAAGTTTTTGTTGTTGCAGTGTAGTGCAATTAGTTCCATGAAACAGAATATGGCAGTAAACTAAATTAGTATTTCTCCTCACTATGGTGTGCATTTGTTAAAAATACTGAGCGTTTGCATTAGTAAAGCAATTTACATCCTTGAAGTATGCATCCCGAAGGGAGTTAGAGCAGATCCTAATCCTTTACCAGGAAAACCAATTCACAGCTTCCTACAGATGCCTGGTGAATGCAAGGATTGACCATGCTGTTGAGCTAGGAAAAGGAGCGAGTGCGGAACATTACAGACTTTGCAAGAAAACTAGAAGACAACTGAAACTAGTTGTAGAGATAGATGTTTGACCACTGAGACAAATGATCTTTTCAGTTGTGGATTCATGTTTACAGTTGTTCAAAATCTGTGCTTGGTAAAAAAAAACACCTAAAGAATTCTTCCCCACTTCCCAGAAACTCTTATACTTTCTGCTTTAATGTCTTTTTTTAGATTATGTTTTTAATGCTTTAGTGTTTTAATGTGGTTTTGTTTAGATGATCAAAATATTTAGTATTTAGTTTATATATATTAAGAAAAACACGGGCAGACTGAATGATTTCTATAAGTAGCTTTAATGGTAATCACAGCTAGTTTACAGAGGCATGGTATAATCCCGTTCAAGTTTTAAGGAGTTTTAAAGGAAAAGTTGTTATCTTCTCCTTGGATATTAAAACAAGTTTCCTCCTTTAAAACTCTTTCCTTACTATTGTATTTACATAGGATCTAGGCATCTCAATGTATACCATGCTTCTTTCCTAGTGCTTCACACTTCTGATGTTCTAGTCTGTCAATTCTCTACAGTTCCTACCCTAGGAAATCACACATTACTGTATCGTCTCTTTGCTAAACACTTCTCTCTCTTGTGCTAAGCATACCTATATCCTTGTTCTTATCACTAAAGGAGCAGGATGAAGCGTAGCTTCTCCCAGAACTCCTAGCACAGGAGAGATGAAATGTCAACATCACAGTAGAAGAGTGACAATATCAGTTCACTGTGGCAAAGGGTTTACAGACCAATTGTCATGGATGGAGTGATGCATTTCACTCGTAAGAGAGAAGCAACAATATACTTTATTGATATAAAACAGTGAGTTACCAAAGTTCAATGGTAAATGCGACAGCAGTTTAACAAGATTTTATGGCCTTATGGCCTTAACAAGGTACGCTGGATTATTTACTGCATAGAGGACACGGTCAGACAAAGCTAGCAGGGAGACCCTCCTGTTGAGTCATGAGATTCAGAAAGGACCCCTTTTCTGTCTAAGATCATTCTCTGAGAGGAGTCTAGGTGTGCCTGGATCCAATCCTAGTCCCAGACTTGGTCAACAGTTTATGTCTAAAGGATTATATATGAGCAACCAATCCTTTATATCAATTAGCTAAGATTTCAAAGTTTAACATGCTATCAATCACTTACTGAGGATCTGTTGCAGCAAGGCATCTCTCAACCTCGAGGAGTAACCTTGAGAAGCATCCCTACTCAAGTGGAGATCCTGGCACGCAGCTCACTGCTGTGCAGGAGAGCTCAATGGGCCTTGGGCTGTCCACTATTTATAGAGTAAGATGATTGACTTACAGTCATATTTGCATACCAGGAAGAGGTCTGGGTCTCTGCTCCATACAGGCCTTGGCTACTGTGTTGCCATCCACTCCCCAAATTCCAGCGTAAGCTGGATGCAGCCATCACAACCCCCAGTGGTGGTTATGGCTTGGTGGGGGGCAGTACACTGCCACGCCAATGTCCTTATGTTGTCCTTTATTTCTGTCAGAACATTTAGAAAGACCATCTAGCAGTTCTTGCCTGCAGGTCCTGTTCTTGTAATCGGCCCTGGTACAAACAGCAAATGGGGGAGAGAAGTGTCCTTTATTGTCTCCTCCAAGCCTTGTTGTTCTGCTTACAGTTCATCTCAGTACTAGGTAGCCTGTTTGGCTGTTTCTGGCAGTAGGTATCAACCTGGCACTCTGCAAGTGAGCATGATCAGTGCCCCACTGGGAAGGCAAGGATTTTTCATTTCATGCCTCATTTATATACTGTATGACTGAGCCTATGATGTAGAAGCTGATATTTAAAAAAGAAAACAAAGTTAATGAGTGTAAGAACCTTTATTTATTTATTTTGGATTCTCAGTACAAAGAAATACACATGGAAGTACGTTTACTTTTGTATAGTTTTTGAGTCTTTTAATGGAGGGGAACCAAAACATAAAAGTTACAGGTTGTAGCCTGTGATGGAGATAACTGAATTTCTCAAATCAAAGTATCATCAATGTGCACTTCTGGACTTGTGTAGCGAGGTCTTACTTGTATCACTGAGTAAGAATTTTTTCGTGTTCTTAGCTGAGGTGAAGATTGGTACTGCTGCCATCAGTGGGAACTCCAATGATGGCTTGATTGGAAACAAGACTCTCCTTCCTCCCTCGCACCCTGTGATGTGTGGCAGGCAGATCACATCCCGTGTGCAGACAGCAGCACATTTTCTCTGACTGCAGAGATTGCCTCTATTCTGCTCCAGGGCAACAACAATTTGCAGATTAAAATGTCCAAATGTTGCACTTGTATTTTAGCAGTGATAGGAAGATTAGCACACCCAACCTAAAGCCAGTGACATTTTTGAGCTGTTGTGTGAACTACCATGAGTTGTGTGATGTGTGACAAAACATAGACCAGTAGGTTTGAGCTCCATCACAGCCTGTAATTATGCTCCTTTTTTTAATGGTCACTTTTCACAAAACGATTCAGTTGAAATAATCCGAGGCTATGACTCAAGATTTCCCTTCTAGAAAGAGCTCCCTAACCACTATCCTGGCATCATTAACCCTCCTGGCCTCCTTAATATCGCCTCCCTGGACTTCGTCTTCTGTCTGCGCTTTATAAAAATGGAGGCAGAAATTTACTTTCAGAAGAAGATTCTAGGCTGTGATTGTGTGTCGGAAGAAGCACTTTCTTGCAACCTTTGGCTAGACTTTATCAATGGGTTCACTGGACAATTTTCAGCAAAATAAGTAGGAAATAGGTCAAGCTGTTTTATGAGATATAGATCATTACCCCTCTGAGGCACTGACCCGTTCAATTGCTGCTTTTTAAAACAAGCGGCTGTGCTACGCTTTCCATGGAAGTTCAGTGTGGTTCAGTGCTAATGCAGGAAGAAACCACTACTGCAATGTTGTACCTCTCTGTAAAAAAAGTGTACCGCTGTAAAAAAATGCAAGTCTGCTGTTTAGTCTTAGATATGCAAGCTAGTAGGAAAATTTACATAAATAGAGTAGGCAAGAGAAGGCAAGACAAAAATATTTAACTATGAAAGTTTTCCCTTTAAATTAAGGTCTAGTTTCTGAGAAAATGAAAAAAATGACTGCACTGTGGATTTGTTTTTAAGTCTTCTACTTCCAGTTATTGTAAGCCTGTATTTTCCTTCAGTATTGAGCGTATTAAGGGAAAATACAACTGAATATCTTTCAGATACTCATTAGAAGCAGCAATCACTTTTTTAACCTTTGACAGTTAACACCATGGAATTTCATCTCAGATGTAGGCTTTAGAACAATAAAGGTTAATAAAACCTTATTGTCAAGGCTGTATTGTTTTCTGTAATGAAATCATTGGAACTTGAAAATTGAGTTCTACAACTGGAGGAAAGTAAGGGAGGGGGAAAAACATTACGTCTAGATGAAATGTGATTCAAAGGAAAGAGAAATACTGAAGTTGTACCCAGTTGAGCTGTCCTACTCCATTTATTGATTTATTAAGCAAAATAGTTAACCAGGAAATGCCTATGGAACATTTAATTTTTATGGATATTCTCAGACATGAAAAAGCATTCAATATGCTCAGCTCTCAAGAGCCAAATTTGTAATATAATGCAAACAAAGATTTTGAGTAAGAACAATGTCTCAGTATTTGTTTTTAATATATTTATCAGAACAGCTCAGAACTATTGTCTTTTGGGTGCATATATGTAAATATACATACCAATATTACTAACTTGTAATTTTTCTGTTTTGTAATGCAAAACTTGTTTGTCCACAAAATTGCTAATTTGGAGGAAAGCTGAAAAACCTGTCTTTAAGTAATGATATGAAGGAGCCATTTGTAACAGCAGGGATATACTCAGCCTATTGAAATGGGAAGGATTGCTCCACCCTTCAATTTGAAGTGAGATTACACAGTTTTACAATTTTTGAACAGAGTTACATTGTGACTGTATTAATGTCAGAGCTGTGCTGTGATGCTGATAAGACTGCGCAGAGAGTAAGCAAACATGAAAGTCTCAACCATCAGATAAGACACCTACATTAATGTTTTCATAGAGGAATGAAATACGTTTACGCATAAACTAGAGCTCTTGGGATGGTGAGTTGGCTACAAAATAATAATATCATGCATTGCTTATATTTATGGTGTATTCTATGTAGACCAACGGTATCCATATATGTCTTTTTGATGATAGCTTACAACTGGAATGCCAGGGTTTTGACTGATGAGATATTATTGCTTTTACTGACAGCAAAGGTTAACTTCTTACATAAATGCAGGTTGGTATTTTGATAAATGTATTTACAAGCATGGAGCAAATGCGTGCGGCTGTGCTCGAGGCCCTTACCCAGGGACTACTGCACTTTCGTCTTCCCCTCTATTCTTAGTCATTCTTTTCAAGTTTTTTCAGTTTCCTTCATTTGGGTTTTTTCCCCATTCATTCAAGTGCTGTTTTCATTTTTTTCCTTATTATATGCCTGCTAATCAGGAAGAGTATGTAAATAAGACACCATTAATATTCAGACACACTCAATGAGTTAAATTAACCTATTTTGTTTATAAGATGAAATTGATTATCTTTTAGCAATAGTTAAACTTAAGGTTAGGTAATTAAGACTTTCTTGTAGGCTCAGGAAATGATTTTAGTAAAACCATCATGAATATAGGATAACTATATTTCCCTTGAGTGAAGAAGGCTGGAGTTAAAAAAGCAGACAACCTGAAGATGATTACTGCATTACTAATGCTGCAGTTTGTTTTTCAAGTTTTAATTAAAATATTTAATGTGATGGTTAAACTACAAATCAGAGTCAGTGATGCACCACAGCTGATATTTATTTCCCCATTTTAAATCCATCTTAAAAGGTAGAGAGAATTTTTTCTCTGTTAAAACAAACAATTGACAATTGTAGTAAATCTGGTCTTTTCAATACTGTATAGCAATTAGGAATAAAACAAGGTTCCTGCTGAGAGCTCATGATCAGAAATTGTTTCCTACAAGAAGAGAATAATTGTTCTGCTTTTTTTTTTTAAAAAAAAAGCTTTTTTACAAATTTCTTTTTTGTCCCCTTTCCCCCTTTTTATCCTTTTCTTTTTTTCTTTTTTCTTTTTTTCTTTAGATCTATACATTTTTTTCTGAAAGGGATCCCCAGGTCCTTACGAGGAAAGCCAAAAGAGCTGGGAAAACTGTGCTGAACTTTCCATATTAGAGGAGGTCGGACTCATACATATCTTGTGTTTAAGTGTAAATAGACGTAATCATTATCATAACATAATCTGCCTTCAATATAGGGTCTATATTCTTTCTATGATGATTTTTCTATATCCCCACAAGGACACATTACTAGATTCTGCTTTTGGAACGTATAAGAAGCAAAACCAAACCCTTGGAGAATATCTTAAGGAATGATGAAAGCGTTATCTCTGTACAGTTATATGCCAGTAAATTCAGGAGGAAGGTGATCTTCCAAGTCCATAGGAGCCTGCATAAAGCAACAATAAGCTAAATCACCTCCTAGCAGTTTCTCTAGACTAGCCTGGCACCACAATGAAAGACCAGTGGCAAAAAGCGGTTTTATTTGATTATTACTTTCCCTTTTACTCACACACATGCACACACACCAATACATACAGAAAGACAGAGCAAGTGAGCAATCCTAGTTTTCACCCATTTGCCTTTTCTTAGTACATCTACTGAGAAGAATGACAAAGCGTTGGGGTCCTGATTTTTAGCTTCACTGCTTATTAGCAATCTACCACAAACTCTGTAATTATGTTTGATAAAGACACAAAGGATGTTATGATACCTACTATGAGGCAATTGCAACCTGCACATGTCAGAGGAAGAAACCTCAGTACTGTCCTTTAAATATGTGACTACATTTTCAGCAAAGCAATCTCAAATGATAAATGATAAAATTCATAGTAATACCTATATACAATATCTATAGCAATAGTAAGAGTAGAATTTGTCCTTTACTGACAGTGTTTTAAAATTACATTAATATCACAATTTTAACAAAAATTCGGTTCAAATTTGTGAAAGCAAGTGTCATTGAAAGCATACGAGAAGGCTTGATTTGCAGAAGCCTTCGGAAAATCATAGTGCACCTAGTTGTGCACTCCAAAAATGGAAACATCTTCCTAATAACTAAAGGTAATCTACCAGTTTTCACAGAGTAGCACACTCACTTTTGACTGTATTAAAATGTAAAGTAAAAGAAGCATTCTATGACAAATCTTTGCATATATAATAGAGATTATAAAACATGTTTATTTTATACTGACAGTCATTGAACAGTGGTTTTTTTCTTAAAATAAATCAGATGTCTTCTTAAGATGGCAACAATATGGACAGCTGCTACAGGGAATACAGGTAAAATTAATGTTAATATCTGTATGTCCCAACAGTGCTCAAGTGCCATGGGATCATTTAATATCACTTACTACGAGTCAATTAGACCTCCAGTTAGAGAAATATTCTGCAGTTCACTGTTCATTAGCCTGACAGTTGCAAATGAAGAGCTTGCAGTTTATGTACTGTTTAATCCCAGAGCTATGAAAATGTAGGAGAATGTGAAGGCCTTCGTGCCTCTTTATGTTTGGAACTTTGGTTGAGAAACAGTATTTTAGGAATATTCTTACAGTAGTAACATAGGTTGCCAAATCTTGTTTTTCTGCAGTGAATGAGGTTATCTGCTTTGTGCACATTTAATTGACCTTTTTAATTATTTTGTACAAGGTAAATGTATTCTCGGAAGATTGTGAATGCTCTCACTTCCAAGTTATTTTCATGATAAATAAAGTACCCTTCTTCCTTTCAGGAGTGAAAACTTACAGTTTGAATCCTAATAGAGCAAAAGAGTAAGTTTTGAAAAATTGGTCCAGTGTCTAGGGAACAGTATTGGGATTTGAAGTGTCCACATGTCCCTTCCGAATTCAGTCACGCACGATCACATGCTGTGAACTCGGGAAAAGACATTTCAGTCTCTTTCAGATGAAAAGGCAGGAGTATTTTGGTTTCATTACTTACCTGAGTCAAGCCATTATTGTGTTTCAGCTGAATTTCTCACTGACTAAATAAGGATTGCATTAGTTCCTGTCTCATGTGCAGGGTGGTCAGTTCAGTAATGGTTACTGGATTGTATTAGTGACTTTGTTGTTTCAGAAAAGCTAGTCAGTATGTACAGAGCCGTGAAATAAAAAGATATTATTCAAGGTCATTGACACAATGAAGGTCAGCAAATTGCAGGCTGTCAGACATGCCAAGTGTAATATTTTGACAGAGCAGGTTGACATTGACAGCATCTCTGAATGGGTTTTTGCCTAGGCATTCATAAAAGATAATGGTGGGGAACAGATGTCAGAAGCATATAGATTTTTCTGAGAAAGGAAGAAGAAATGCTAAAAGAAATGAGGATTACATGAGAACAGGTGATCACAAAATTAGAATGTCTGCAGGCTGACAGCCATAGGAACAGATGGAAACAGAATTCAGACTGAAATAGAAAGGAAATACAGAAAAAACGCAGACGGTCTTAGAGTATAGTGCACATACGATCTGCTGTACTATACGTATGTAGGTGTGAATACAAAAATAAAAGGCAAAACCAAGCTCTATACATGTGAATAAACCCGTGGATTTAAATGTTACAGAACTCTACAATGCTTAAGTCAATTGGTCTAATTCTTACTTGTTTTTCACCTTTCAAAGTGGAGCTAAAGCATTACTATACTGATTTGGTCCAGAATAAATGATTTCCAAAAGGGAGAACAATGGAGCAATGAAAAATTCAACACAGTGTCAACATGAGTGAGATTTGCATAATTAGAATTTTGTACAGCATCTAGCTCTATGATCAAAGTTCTCCCGAGCTGAACAGTTGCATTAGAGTGATGAAAAAGAGTAGATGGAAGAAAGGAGGTTAAACGATGACACTAAGAAGAATGAGGAAGGGAGAGGGTTTCCATCTCCCTTGTAGTTACGGTCGTGTGGATATGAAACATTCACAGAGTTTTCACTGGTATTCCTGTATTAGCGGAACTCTGCTATGGAAAAAGAGAGCTGAAGGACGTAGACCATCAAAAAGACTTTTGGTACCACAACATTCTGACTCTCCATGAGAAAGTCTCCCAGCCCAGCTAAAGCAGCAGAAGTTTTGTGATATCAGTAAGCCCTCCAGAGGCAGGTGCCGAACCGCCTCTGAATCTGTAGGCATAGCAGGGTGAGAATAACAGGCTCTTCCTGGTATTACAAAGGCATTTGGAGGTTACGTCCATTAAAGGCTGGAAGGTGGGGGGGATAATCTGGTAATGGGAGCTATATGAGCACTTTTCTTAAACAGATTGCTATCACCTGGGAATTAAGAGAGAAACTCATAATCCTCTGATTGCTCATGGCCTATTTGAGAGAGTTTGCAGGTCTCAGTTACAACACAAGAGCATAGTGTTAAAAAACCTTGTAATAATTAGTAGGCTTGCTGGAAGACTCAACAGAAAGGTAAGGATTCTTGTTTCTCACTTCAAAAAAAAAAAGTACTTTTTCTGCTCTGCTAGAAGTGTACTAAACTGGAATTCTATGAGCAAATTTAGTTTCATTAATCCAGTATGAAAATGTCACTGTGTTAGCTGATTTTATGTGTGTCCTCCAAGTCCCATTCACCCTCCCGTTATCCCCCCTGAATCTTTGAGTCTCTGTTAGCACAATATAACTAATCCTATGTAGGTCAATGGTATTTCAGCCAGTTGTTCTCAACATCAGCACACAGACATTTTCTATTGTTACAGAAAATGGATTTTGTTATCCCCTTCAACACAGGCACAGAAAAATCGTGTGGACACATCTTTGGATATGTCTGCAATATTCAGGTTAATAACCTGTTAATAAACACTGTTTAGGCTAGCGTGCTGCCTCTATGAGACTGCAGAGTGTGATATTCGAGAGCAGCTACTCTTACTGGCAGATGTGATCAAATTGCAGAATGTTCCTTTGGTAGTGACTGCCTCTTTCACACCGACCCTTTCCTGATCTACTTGTTTCTTATGACTGCATCTGCTAACTAAAAGTACACATTTATAATTTTGCATTTCATTGTTAAAACAGTCTTTGTGAAGGCCCATGCATCCTATACATAGGGCAGGACTGAAGACAAACACATCCTGAGTACCCTGTTTTCTTGTATTTAATATTACAGCGCGGTGTGACAAGCATACTGTTGTTGCATGAATGTTACGCGGATATCATGGACATAATAGAGCTAGCTACAAACATGGAGAATGAGAAAAGTTTTAATAACAGTTATTGTGAGGTGAATGTCTTTTATGATTTGCAAGTGTGAGGCAGTATTTTGTGATACTATTGTTACAAGGATCACCTGAAAGTTCAGGAAATCTTCTATGGTAACAGATGTGTCATGCTTATTTTAAATTACAATTAAATTTGTCCATTTCTTTATAGGATTTACTGTGCTTGTATGGACAGCTGTATAAAGAAGTAGCCTAGCATCATTTAATCTACAGAAGTTTTCTATTTTCTACTTAGGAAGCTTTGCTTTGATTTGCTATTTCACATTATTATTATTTTATTGTGAGATGAAAATGGAAGGTTTTATTACAATTATTAAGCATTTTCCTACCTAAAGAGTGGCAAGACAAGCTGCTTCTATTAATGAAATCAAGATACACACAGACACATATCAGTTGTAGCAAATATTTACCATGCAAGGTAGACAATAACTGTTTTTTCCTTTAGTAAGGCAAACTATATTGAATACCGTATGGGAATTCATCAAATTGCTTGCAGTTCTGTGCTTTGGCATGAGTGTGATAAGTGGTAGAAGTTGCAGAGCCAGGTTATTCAACATTGTAGTCAAATAGTACAATAAATACAGAGGAATATAATTTACATCTAACATCTTTCAGGATAAACTTGGCAAATGTAATTCTCACCCCTAGGGAATGGTGTGTTCAGAAAGAGACTTTTAAAGCATCTAGCAGAACATGTATATTCTTATTTCTATAAACTTGACAATGGCATTGTTTTGCTGTATGAGTTCTCTTATATCATGGGTTGCCCGTTGTATTTTTCATTATCTCAGAGTTTTGTGCTTGTTCCTTATCAGATGAGGAAAGAAAGACACATTACTTCAGACCAGGTCTTTTGGGGAAAAGGAAAGTGACAGAACTAACTTCCTGTACATGGAGTAGAATAACCTTCCTCAGCCTTTCTCACAAATTTACAGTCTGTTTTCTAAAGGTATCTTTAAAGTAGCTGGAGAATAAAAAGAGAATTTCCAGGGGCACTTTGAAGGGCGTATGTACTTCTATTCTGTATTGTATCGTTCAGCGTCACTGCTCTGATTTTTGGTACCTGGCACTCTGAATTATGACTGCTACCCAAACTTGTTTTTAACAAAGAATGCCTATAGTTAGGCAATATAAAATGCTGCTCGCTAATGGCATAATCCAACAAAACATCCTCTCCATCTGGTTGCCAACAATCCAGATAAAGAAATCTCTACCTTTAGCCTCTTACCAGCTATGGTGTCGGTCTGCTGCCTCTACCCCTACTGTCTAGTTTTCTCAGCTTGTGTTTCTGATTACTCTCCATCCCAGTTCTGTAAAATTAGTAGGTTAAAAACTCTTAAATGCTACCTTTTTTTTTCCTTTTTTTTATTTGTTAAGTATAATCTGTATTATATTATAAAATTTTGTTAGGGAGAAATCAAACGACCAGAAGTGAGTGGGCAGCAGTCTTCAGGAGATGCAAAGGCTAGCAGGATGGAGAAATCTGTAACTAGGTTAGCCGCACATGAAATCAATTATTTGACTGTATCCTATCTGTTGTTTGTAATAATTTAGATACCCTCTACTGTCTGTTATGATTCCAGTCCACCTCTTTCTGCTCTTGTGGCAGTTACAGCTCTGCTTTCTGGATACAGACACAAGTAGCAGGTGATGATTGGGATGGGGATGAAAGGCAAAAGGGACGGGGGAGTGAGCGGGAGGGGAGAAAGATGTCTAAGGGAGAGAATGAATCACACTAGTTGAAGTGAAGATACGGTGAGGGAGGACAAAAAAGGAGGATGAAACAGCAGGGAGAGAAACTGCACAGAGTGTTTAACCTGTGGTGAATCAGTCATTCCACGCCATGGAAAATACCAGAAATGTCATTACATAGCCATGCAAGTCAGCACTTCTTTCAGAGTTTGCTTTGGGGGGAAAAAAAGTTCACAGTGATCTAAGAGTAATGTGATTTCATGCAACTACTTGCATGTCAACTTATCTTAGACTAAATGCCTCTGAAACTATTGTCGAAAACTACCTGAAGAAATTCAAATCAGAATTTTTTGGTAAATACCGGAACAGGAATACATTCTAAACTAACTTAACTGTAAATGAGGAATAAAAGGCTCGGTGCCTAGCATGCTATTATACAGGTAGTTTAATTAGACCTATTTAATATTGTTTGAGATTCCCAGGTGGATGATGAGTATTGCACCAAGATAACGTGCTTGTTTAGGTGTCCAAAATTCAATTACCATTGGAGTTCATTAGAAAAATAATGAAAACAAACCAGAAAGAAAAAGAAAACGTATTCTATGAAAAGATGCTTAAAAACTAAAAGACATATACATTAAACTTTTTTGCAATATTCCCTCACTCATTTAGATTATTCAGTTTCTTGAAAATGTTTGTCAATATATTTTTCTAGCCAAGGATATTCATAAAATAGAGGAGGGAAATAAGCACATTAAAAATATCTGTATATCAATGAAAAGATGTATGTGTAATATATTCTATGGAATATATTATGTGTAATTATCTGTAATAATACATATAATGTGCATATAAAAATACCAATCCTTCTACAATATTGAACAACTGTACATGAGCCTCAGTGCTGTAGGGAGGAAGATACAGAATTGTTACATAAGAGATACGTGTCCTTCTTGTATCAAGATGGTTAAAGAATGTGGTTTATGCCTGAAGAATAGCAGTCTACAATGCTGTAATAATCCTGTAGGTGAAAGTGCACAGGCATTTCAATACAAAATTTATTTTTGAGATTATAACAAAAAAACAGTATAGGCAAAGCAATCAAATAATAATTTATCTGATAAAACATGCATGTAGATTTTCAGGGACTGAAAAATACCACTTTTGATACAGTTATGTGTGGTTTGTTGTTTTGTTTTTTGTTTGTTTTAGGGTTTTTTCCTAATTGATAGTTGTAAAAGATCTACAGCTATTGTTAAACACAAGGCATGATGATAGGTTGAATTACCCTAGGTAAAGATAATGCAAAATTTATCTAGTATCTAATTTTTGATCTGTTTTATTCACAGAAAGAGCTGTGCTAGCCTATAGAAATAACATACAGCGTTTTCTAGATATTGCCATTCTGTTTTCCAATATCTCTGCATTCATTAAAAAAACAAACAAACAAACAAAACCCCAAACCAAACTACACAACAAAAAAACACACACAAAAACCTTCACTCTAATTTCATAAATAAAAACTTTAAGAAAACCTGTTCCGTGATGACAGTCTCACCCTGCAGTTTTTCTGAAAAAAAGTCTTCATTTCTATGTGGTCTCAATTCTTCTGTGATATTTATGGAATTCATGTGGAATACAGTCTGGAAGATGATTGGGTAAATGGCAGCAACTGTGGTCTTTTGCTGATAATCAGTCCTCTTCTACTTTCTTTTTTTCTCAAAAATGAGAAAAGAATATTACAAAATAGTCAGTAAAATACCTTTTATGGCCTGATTTTTGGAAAAAGACTTTCAGTTCATTTTTTGATAACTGGAAATAACTGAAGTCTTGAACTTCCATAGGAATTTGAATACATTATAAGATCAAGTTCCCGTTACCAATTTTTCTATAGATTTTCAAAGAAATGAAACTAATCTACACTCTGCCAACTCCCTTAGAGATAAGCTAATTCCCTGAGGTTATGAGCATTTGGGTTTTCTTTTCTTCTATCTACAGGAATTGCCATGCAAGTCACCTACAGTTTTAATCCACATTTGAATACGTTTCATCTGTCATTTATGAAATGCATTCTATTGTATCATGAGAACCAAGTTATTACTGTTGCTATAGCCCATACCACTTTTCAAGAATAAAAGATCTTGAGTAAGTCTAAACAAGGGTAAGAGCCTCTTGGGATGTTCTGAGTTATATTGTGAGTGAAATGCTGTAATGTAGTTCCAGTCTATTGTAGCTAGTGGTTTCACTATTCAGTCTCAGTTTGTGTGGTAATGTATGCTTTATGTAGTTAAACACTAGGACATAATATTAAAAAGTATGTTTATGATGGTGAACTAACACATAGCTGTGCTGATCTCTGTTCTAAAATTTAGGGACATATTTCTACAGGTATTTAGTCTTGAAAGATGTAAATACATCTCTAGCAGCATTCTCCAAAGGTTATATGCGTCTAACTACCTTTGACATCTCATTGAGAGGTGAGCAAGTTTTTATTCCACTTACCAGCTCTGTAAACCATCAGGCATGCATATACTTTTAATTATGTAGCCCAAGCACTTTTCAGTGACAGATACGCATTGAATTTAAAGAAAAAGCACAAACAAAAAAATGAGCACCTGTCCTGGAAAATATATGCAATGCGAATTTCAGGGGCGTGAAGCATACACAGATTTGTTTGATATCAGTGGCAGCTGAGGTTCCTCAGCATCTCTAAAAATGAAGCAAAAGAACAGTTACCATGGAAATGTTATTTTTGTAAGTGCTAAGTTAGGTGGAAGACAGGTCAAGATAAAATGTTTTTAGAAAAAGAATTAAGGTACTTTTTTCTTTCTGGAATATTTTCTTTTTCAGTCAATTTTGGCTCTAGATTAATCCTTTTGTGTAGTTGGAGTTGAAAAAAACCCTTTGCATTAATCACAATTACTCCATACCTGTTGTATAGTTAGCTTTCAGCCTGGTCTGGAAGCACACCTATTTTATACATGGTAGTTTCTTAATTAAAGAGGCGATATCACAAAATGAACTAGAAATGAAAAATGGAAGGAATTTTAATGGAAATATATACACCATAAATGGTGACCTTGAGCTATGTTTCTAATTACTTGTGTTTTTATATATACATGGATAAGACGCCAATATAAATCATGTAAAGCATCATATTTGCATGACCTGTTGTGAATACCTTTTATAGATGTGTAAATTGCTCAGAGTGAAAATGGGGAAACCTCAGTAATTAACATAGTCTAAAAGCTTGGTAACATAGAATACTTATGTGACTGTACCTTTATGTTATTTCAGACACGTTTACATGTTCTGTATTTGTTACATGCCAAAAAAAAAGTCAGATGAACCATATGAAACAATTATTTGGTAGGTGCGTACCTCAGGGATTGTCTTTATCAGCCGATAAAGAGCAGATGACAGAATATAGGGGGAGGTACTCCTTTGCACAGGAGGCACCTAGAAACTCATGTCCAATTTGAAGTCAGCGAGACTGGGAAGCCACCGCTTTCCAGACTTGCTGTCAGCTTTGTCTCCCAGAAGAGCTTCCTTTTGCTTTCTTTCACTGGCCTGAGTGGTGAGTGTTATATTAGCATTTTAGATTAAATTTGTTATTGCCACCCGGTGTTGAATTACAGTTTATTACAAAATTTTCGCTGCTTTGTCAGAAATGGCCTGTAAAATACAAAGCTATTGTCACTAACAGAAGGAACATTTCTAGGACGGCCAACTTAGTATACCGAGTCCCATTTCTGTTTGTATATTTGGAAGTTCAGATTTTACCTTTTGCATTTTTTTGGGCAAACTGGAAAGCTCTATTTTGAGTAAGCTTATGATAGCATCGCAAAGGTTGTGCCTAGAGTTTCTTTGGTAGCTGGGCTTGAGTTTAGAAAAGTGAGTATCTCGAGCTGGTTGAGTTGACACTACTGCTAGTGTGGCTTGCTTATGGCAGAGTTTGTGAATGAGCCAGCGAGTTCACTGCCAACGAACTGGAGTGAGAGTCAAGCTGTGGGCAGTAGGAGCCATCAAGAGGTTTGGGGCTGAATAGAAAGCAACCCTCAAGGTGAACATGAAATGATGAATGTACCAATACCACATCTGTACTGCAGGAAGGAAGCACAAGGTGGAGTTTACTGTCCCCCCTAATTTTGTGATCTAATTTTCTTGCTGGGGTAACTTGCTGGTTTGTGACAGCTTGCAAGGGAACTAACACGTTTGTAGGTATGGAC
The DNA here is from genome assembly GCA_009819775.1 of Phoenicopterus ruber ruber. Lineage (NCBI taxonomy): Eukaryota > Metazoa > Chordata > Aves > Phoenicopteriformes > Phoenicopteridae > Phoenicopterus > Phoenicopterus ruber. The sequence goes on along the minus strand of CM020221.1, from coordinate 12,278,594 downwards.
AGCAACAGGAGGCGGGCAGGAATCTGGAATGTGTTAGGAACTGCCAAATTGTCAATAGAGATTCATATACAAACTAACAGAGAGACCCAGGAGAATTGAACAGTACAGAAGATTCATCATTTTAATGAAATTAGTTCTTTGAGCAACCTGCTCCTGCTATCGACCGGCTTCCTAGAACTGCTTGGCAGCTTAGCATGTGGCAGCCAGGCAGGGGCTTCTGCCAGGACTTACTTATACCAGGAGATTAATCCCACATCTTGCAAGGAGAAGGAAGACAAGGAAGCATGTTGTTGTAAACACATTGTGGTGTGTTCTTCACCCACAATGAAGAGCTAAAACCTTAGCCTTTATTTGCTGACACTATCAGCTTGGCAATGAATACACAGGTGTATTCAGATGAAAAAAAATATGATTGCAACAGGAAAGCCTATCTGGGCAGACACTGAGGAAACCACTGGAAACTTGTACTCCTATTAATAGAGATGGAGTCCCATTTTTCAAACACTCCTCATGCAAACTCACGTTTGTAAAAGGAAGCCACCAAATTCTTCCCTCCTCCTCTCCAGCTGACCCACAAATCTGGCACTTCCTTCCTTTCTCTTCTCTTGTGGTTTGGCTTTTTGTTTGTTTCAGGGTTGCTTTGTCACTTACAGAAAAAGCTATTTGAATAATGTTTTACAGTGCATCTATTCATCAGCTCCCTTTTCACTCATAAAGAGGAGTAAACATGACCAAACAGGGACTCTGCTTGCATTTTAAAGAGCAAAGGAGTAAACGTGACCGAACAGGGATGCTGCTTGCATTTTAAAGAGCAAAGGCTTTGAGGGATTCTGCTACTCAGATGCAGTCTACATAATGTGGTGAAGAGGTTGCAGTAATGTGTGTTCTCTCATTAAATATGTAACTTGTTGGGGAGATTCTTTTCTTTTTCTAAGCAAAAAGCTCATAATCAACAAAAATGAAGAAAGAGCATTATTCTTAAGTCTTTTAACTTGACAAACAAGATGAATCAGCTGTCATTATATAGTGACAAAACAGGTTTGCCTATAGTAAAGACCATTTGTATGACAGAAAACATTTAAATAGTGCTTCAGTAAAGTAGGTGAGGATATCATTCCTGACCTGAGTATTTTACTTTCTTTGAAAGACAGGACAAACAAAACCTGGCACAAGGGGGGAGTGAAACTGGTGGAAGGCACACGGGAAGCACCAGTTAGCAGGGCACGGGTGTGCGCTCCTGGCTGATCCTGTGACCTTGGCTCAGCGTCTGACCAGTCCCGATGGTGACACCCTACTCTGAGGACTAATGGGCCCTCAGCAGGCAGGTGCACGTTTGCTCAGTGTTGCTGGTACTCGGGATCTTCTGGTTTCCTGACTTCTGTTACTCTTGCTTCTCCACCCTTGCTAGATTCTGTGATATAGATTTTAAATAAGGATTCGGTGGGGAGCATAATTAGAAAGAGGCATTGCCTGTCATACAGAGGGCAGCATTATATGAGCAGTCCATCTCAGGGAGGAAGAGGAGAGGATCTGATGAAGCTGTTTAAGAAGAGCAAGATTCTTATTTTATGCTGTAAATGTCTAAAATAGTAGATTTAGGAGGAAGGGATTTGATTACAGCAATAAATAATAAGATTTGGACAGCCTGAAGCAGAGGCAAAAGGTGAGTTTAGAGAAATCAGTCTGTTGAAAAATAATTAGATGTGAACTCCTCAGGAAAACATTTTTCTCTATCACATTTATAATTCCCTATTTTGTTTTCAACTGTACCTCTGAGAAACATGCTATTTTGATGCTCTAAAGTGCATGTCTCCTCCCAAAACAGTAGCATGAAGCTACCTCTGGAGTGGAAGCACTGGGACTGTTTCCCAGAAACGAGGCTTCCTTTTCCACTGCTAGTCATTCTCTCACGTCTAAAATTGATTCTGGTACAGTTCCCAACTTGTATTCTGTTTTGGGGAGGGGGGTGTGGTAAGCTCAGTTTTGGATGCTGTTGAATAAATAAGAATACATCAAATGATAAACACCACAAAACAGTAATTCTAATTAGTGTTTATTTTGCAGAGTATTCTGTTTAATTACAACTGGAGGGAAAGACTGTTTTGCAGCCATAAGCTGCAGGGGTCCCTGGGTTATCCTGGTACTCTAAGATCTTCAAAAATTGTTCTTTTGGCTATGAAAATGTTATCAGAATATTTCTGTGGTACTTTGTACCATTAATAAGAGTATTTAAAAACAAAAACAAAAAAATCAACACTATTAATACAAAAAAATGGCTCAAGTAAGGTTACAGATAGAGACTCTCTGCATGAATTGCTAAGTGCCATGGACAAGTGAAGTATTTTAACAGAAATTGCGTACACGATGATTTGCAGACGTTACTACACATTGCAATTAACTAGAAAGATAAATTGCAAAACTCTGTTTGTCATTCTTGCATGTTATGTCACAGTAAAGGCAAAGACTTTCAACCAATAAAGAATCTCTATTTAAATGATTTGCTTTTCTTATAATGCACTTATCCTTCCATATAAATAATTTTAAAGGAGCTTTACTTAGATAATTCTTTAATCAGTTAAATTAATAATTCAGTAATCATCTAATCAAAAAAAAACCCAACAAACCAAACCACAAACCTAAACACAACCTCAGTCTATGTATAAACAACATAAGCAATCTCTGCATTAGCCTGGGATCACTCTGTTAGGGTATAATTTATAGAAATGCCTAACTGATTTCAGGATCACAAGTTTCAATGGAACACTTAAGCATATGCAAGAGTAATATCTTCAAAATGTATTAAATACTTCAGTCTTACTGAAATATAACAAAAATAATGCTTTTGGTGCAAGTCCTGTTGCATTTATGAGATTGTACATGTTTTGAAAACTCGACTTTCATTGTTTCTGTGTGAATTCCATATAGCTCTGGAGTCAACAAGTTGTAAGAGGAAAATAAGACCAAGGGCACAATATTCTTCTTTCCTGTGCATCTCCTACAATCACTGACGTGCAAAGTATGTGTAAAATGCAGGTAAATCAGGATGGGAATGAGATACATTTTTCTGCAATATTGTTTATGTCTCTGCAGAAAGCTTGTAACACCAACACCTAAGATTTAAAAATAATATTTAATATTGTCCCAAGCAATAGACTTAAGCTGGAAATTTACTCCAACTCCAGACTATGGGATTGAAATTGCCTGCAAAATCCAATTTGTCTGAAGTGGGGGGATCTCCAGTAAATCCAATAAATTAGTATTTTTTTTTTTCCTCTATGATTTCCAATGCGTTACTATAGCACTTTATTAGTTTTTAATACTTTATTAGTTTTCAGCAGTTCCCAACAACTTGCACTGTTTTTTCATTTGGAGTATAAATTATTGTAGCACTTCTGAAATATATAGAGACAGGCTAAGCTTGTGATATTTAAGAAGGAAATTCTGTAGCATTAGAAAGAATTAAACAACTGCTTTTTCTCTGGCGTCTTATGTATCCTCAGTGTCCAGTACTTATTTGGTCTGGGAAATAGTAAGAACTGTATAATTTAGGACACTCATGCTAGCATATCAGTCATGGGCACATCAGAATCTTGAATGAAGAGTATCAAAAGCAATTTTCAAATCACTGCAGGATAACATGCTGATACAATGCAGTTATACCAGCCATCATGTTCCCCCAAGTGGAGGTTTCTTTCTTGTTGCATTTTGGTGCTTTTGCAAGATCTATAAAAACGGTGGTGGCAAATCTGCAGACAAAGAATTACTGTGATCCAATCCGGATGCAACAAAAATCAATCTGGTTGTAATAAAACATTACCTAAATCCTCTGAAGTTGAGCAAGATTTAATCCTTGTTATTTTTGTAAGATGATAACAAGCTGCTTTAAAATGCAGTTGCAATGACTTAGCGGGTGGCAATGTTGGAATGGGTGCATTTGTTTTTAAATTGTCACGTAACAGAATGCGGTTTTAGGCAATGATAACTGCAGGCACTGAAAATCTTCAGATTTTACTGGACTAGTGTTTCCTTCCGCATCTTTTCCAGCAAAAAGGCACATGTGCGTCTTGGTTTGTTTGAGCTGCTTTATTTCCATGGAACCTCTCTGTCTTTTTACCAGCCCTATAAATAAAAGAGAAACTGATACTGAAAATTCAAGGAGGAGACTTTGCCCAAACCAACTGCAATGAGGAGCTGTGTAACAGACTTGAAGCTTGCATAACAAAATGCTTATTTTTTTGATTGATCATTTTCACATTACAAATTTTGCTCATTTTTATTTCGGTTCATTGTCTTTTATGGAATTTTGTATCTAAATACATTTTGTATTTCCAAGACATTTTACACAGTCAGAATTATCTGATCTGAAAGCAAAAATATAATGTCTTCCTGTCATTGGCATCTGTGAAGCCAGAGGAATCTATATGCAAGTTGTCATGAATGGATTCAAGGGGCAGCATGTACATATATAGAGAAGGAGACCATAAACAAAAAGAGATTAGAGCCTTGTGGTATATTCTTGATTTGCAAAAATGCTTTTAGCAAAGTTCGTCAAAATTACAATGATTGAATTCATACTTAGATCCAAATAGCAAGTTTAGGTCCTTCAGTTTTCAGTGACTAACCATTGCAAGGCTGTAATAACTATTGTTATTACCTGCAGAGCCGGGATGATTAAAACCCTTATCTAAACTGACCAGGAAGACAGTTTCTGCAGCACAGGCTTGATACCTGGCCTTGGATAAAGTACAAAGAGGAGACTGCACCTCATCCATTACTGTATATATGGAAAACTCAAAACCTGAACATTTGGAGATGAATTCCATCTCCTGAGTTTTCATAGAGTCACCTTTTTTATGAATAATGGTTTTGGTGTTTGGTTTTGTTTTTTTGGGAGGTTTTTTTGGTTGGTTGGTTGTTTTGTGTGTTGTTTTTTGTTTGGTTGGTTGTTGTGGTTTTGTTTTTTTGGTTTTGGTTTTTGGTTGGTTGGTTTTGTGTTCTTTTTTTAACACAACCATTTCATTTAGAGAAGCAACTTCAGAAGTTTTTTACAAGTTCTAGTCTTTCCACACTTAAATTGCTTACAATGTTTTTTGGTTTCCCCCCTTCCTTCCCTCTCCCAGATTCTTTTAGTCCTGTCATTTATGCACAGAGAACTTGTAAAGGAATCTAAAAAAACCCCAGTCATATTGTCTATAGGCTTATTCTCTCTCTCTCTCTCTCTCTGCCCACCCTCTCCCTTTTTTTCTTCCTGTTACAGATAAGCAAACCAAAAAGAAATAAAATACTGCTCCCAGCGTGCAGGGGTTGGGGTGGGGGTGGTCTTCCCAGGGAGCACGTACTCTTTGGAACTGTTACTGAGCGTGGAAGTTCTGAAGTTGTGACTGAAATGCAGACAGCATGTTAAATAGTATGTCATCTGCACTTTTGTCATCACTACCTAATGGGTATTACAGCAAACCAAGACAGCCGTTTATATCTTCATGGAAGGAGACTGCAACACATTTGGTGTAAATGTGTATGGGTTAATGAAAGCTTAATTATAGCAAATGAAGAGAACATTTGGAGCCTTCACTGGAGGAAATGAATTAAAAATGACCAGCCAGAGGAGGCTATAAAGAACACAATCAATAGTATTAAAGTGGGGAAAATGGCTCATTCTTACTCTTAAGAGTGAAAAAAAAAAAAAAAAAAAAAAAAAAAAAAAAAAAAAGGAAAAAAGTTATGCTAGTGTTGGAAATTACCTTCTGGTAAGATGATAGATTCTATTTTCAAATTTTATAACTGACAGCAAGATCTAAGAGTCCCCATTTAGTTTCTAATCTTTGACCTAAAGCTTTCAGTTTAGCAGGTGTACCAGTGACCCATAGTGATCTAATTTAAGTGTTATTAGAATTACAGCACTGTAATGTGAGGGTATAAATAATACAAGAAAGAGAACAATTACAGCAATTAACCATGGCATGCACCACAGAAAAATCACCCTGCAGCAACTTAGAATTCATTAAAGTAGCAGAGAAATTACTGAGTTCTCAAAACCTAGTGCTGTATTGCTGCTGAGGAGAAGAAACCCTGATAGAATTAGAAGAATGAGATCAAAAAGAATCTTTGTGTGACCAGAGAGAGAGGCATTCAAAAAAAAAAAAGGAAGGCATTGGGCAAGGATAAAGTTAAAAGTATGTGAAAAATGTAACAATATTTTCTTAGACTTGAGTAAGTAATAACATGTAGATTCTGAATTAGAGAACTCTTGATGTAAAGGTGAGACTACATAAGCCAAACTTAATGGAAGATTGTGAATGAGTCTGGCATTTCTGATGACTTATGATGCAGTAAAAGTAAATACTGTCTGAAAAGAACAGATCCCTATGAGAATAATAACTACACATTAATGGAGAGAGAGGTTCCAGCCAAAGCAAGAAATCTCTCAACCTGTAGGTTTAGTTTGGTTTTGTTTCTTTCAGTCTCTGTCACAAGACAACTTCCTAGTAAAACAGATCTTACCTGCAGTCAGACCAATACCACGCCAGTGACGAGGAAAGACATACAGAAGATGAAATTACCCACATCGCCTTGATGTATTCCATAGGTCTGGAGAGAGATCGGTAATAACTCAAGGGGTGAAGCCTCCATCTTTTCTATGGAATCAGGAGACTCCCTCATGGATGACGAATATGATGACCACATGGGTATTTCAAAAGGTGTAATTTCCCTCAGGACCAGGGAGCTCCTCAGTGCATGGTTCTTGTACTTGTTTTAACCAGGTCTTAATAACAGAATGATTAAAAAATTGCTTGTGTCCTAGTTGAGGTTGTGTCCCACTTTCCCCCCTGTCCTCTTGATGCTATGTTAGAATTGCACTGAGCCCGCGTGGCAGAAGTAAGGCACAGGGAACAGATCAGTGTGTTTGAACAGATGATAGGAAACTGTGTGCAAATGAAGAGTGCTCCGAAGACATGATAGCCGTTGCAAACAAAACTGCTGTCTTGGGACTAGGGTAAGGACAAAATAAAAATTAATTAATATGGTAATAAGCTGTTCCAGTGAATTCACTATGCGTACTGAATGCAGCTGGTTAATACCCTATCAAAACACATTAAGTGGTGCATTAGACAGCAAGAACACCGTGATGTAGAATGTATATTTGATAACGAGGAAAGAAATGTATGGGCAGATATTTATTCCCTTCTATTAGGAATAAGGGTAGGAAGGACCTAGAAACAGACTCTGTGTGTGGCAGGGGCAGGAAGGGCATGGTGTGGAATACTCAGCTGCGGAGGCTGATGTGTTTTCATTGTGTGATTATTAGTGCTGGATTCAGAGGCTGCTGTTACTCCATTCATGTAATGCCGTTGCCCAAGATTACCACACAGTTTTTATACTGCCTGAATAGAAAGTGGGATCTAAACCTTCCAGACAAATGTCTGTTTGGCCAAACTCTTCAATTCCTCAGCGCCTGAAAAAGAAAATATATACTTGCATAGTTTTGTAAGTTGTAATGAAATGAAGTGAGCTAGACTTTAGTATATAGTAATATCTAAGAATTAGCAGAGCTGACAACAAAAAGTCAGAGAGACATCATTTCAGTGGGGCTACTCGAGTGTGCTAGAAGGCCTGTATACATTTAAGTGCTTTTATGGGTTGAGGTGTAAAACCAATAAGCTTTATTGTCTCTTGAAATAATGCTGTTAAGGTCAGACTGCCATAAGTTACGTAAGATTCTTTCCCTGATGATGTTTTCGCCCTTGTTTTCTCTAGTACATTCTTGGCATCTCATCTCCCCGTGGGCCTTTCCTTAGTTTTTCTGTAAGATCATTGGGGTTGACAATTCTTATATTATGAAACTCACAATTATGGTCTGTTTTTCTTAACTCTTCAGGTCCCAGAGCAATGGTATCACTTGAGAAGCTTACTTTCTATTAAAAAAAAAAAAAAATAATAAAAAAAAAAAAATTAAAAAAAATTGAAGTTTTAGCCTTGATGATTTCAGAGAGAATTTTGAAATTGCAAAGTAAAGACTCCATAACTGTAAAATCCATTTTTAAAGTTGTTAAATGTTTTTAAACTGATAGCATGATATTTTTCCTTTTTTATTCATTTCAAGATAAGCAATGTTATTTTCTTTAAAGGATGGCTCTCATGAAGCATATCTGTAAGTTTCCTTTGTAATAGGTATTTAAGCAAGTGTGGTCATCTCTATAGTTTAAATTAAGCATAGTCTGCATAGATCCTGCCTGTTTAATATTTTATGGATGCATCATATACTGGAATGTCTGAGAAATCTTTTGGATGCAGATTTTCAGGGCAGAGTATTCATAGGGAAGCATCTTCCTGTCTAGGTACAGTTATTCATATTTGCTTTTGTGAAAAGTCCTATTCACAATTTTGGATTTCTTTCAGGGTTGAAGCAGTAAAGAACATCTGTTCACATCTGCTCCTTGACAGAGGAGCACTATTTCGTATTTGTTGGACTAGTTTTTGTTACAACCTTGAGTAGTAATACGATTCTTTCGACACTGGCCTTTGGATCTTGGAAGGAAACATTCCTTATTTCTATGTTCCCCCCCCCAAAAAAAAATCTGTAATATGCTTATTGTGGGAGCGTATGCCTACACCAGCCTTTACTGGATTTACTGCCACTGCAGAGACGGAAATCCCAGTTTGTTAGCCACCCAGATTCACCCTTCTTAATAATAAGGCACAGTAACTCAGAAGTAAAACTTAGTAGGGCTAAGGGTCATCTTTTGTGTAATCCCGGCATAAGCTTCACAAATAGATACCTGGCTGCCTACTTTCTCTTGCTCAAAATCTGTAAGTCAGTAAAGCTGAAGTTCCAAAATACGTAACAACGCATTTTCCACTCTGTTTCAAATAGCTGGTGTACCAAACTACAAGTGCTTGTATATTTTAGGTTACCTTTTGTAGTACAAATACAGTTGTTTATTATGACTCATTCTGTAAAGTTCTTGGGCAGTTAAATGTCATTTCCTTGCCCTGGTTTGCGCTTAGTTAAGAGAAAGTGAATGCTACTAGTAGCTCTACTCAGTGACATTGTCCTTGAAAACTTAAGGATCATTTCTCCTTTGACTTTGGTCAAGTTCCCAATCAGCATCTCCCATACTGTCTTATACAGGGCTGTTAAACTATTTATATGAATTGTTATTCAGCATAACAGCCAACCTCTCTGAAACTCGCCACGTACAGTTTGGTCCAGCTTTTTAAAAGCATTAGGTGTTTCCTGAAGGACCTGGACCCAAATGCTTGGTTTTAACTGTATCAACACTTCCACTGTCTGATACTTATGCGGCATATTGGTGGTCATACATCACGTATTATTAATGCAGACAAGGCGACTGTCATTGAACGTATCTCCCATAGGTGACTGGGCCACCTGAGAATACCACCTGTGTATAATGATAATAAGTACAGAATTTTCAGCACAAGGATTTGTGTAAGGTGGTATAAATTCCTCTATAGATGAAATCATCTAGATAAACGCAGTGTCAGTTAAAAAATGATACCTTTTTTAATTCCTGCAAAATTAGATACTGGCTAGCTCAAGGACTTGACCATATGTGCTGTATGCAGTGAATACAATTGAAAAATACACAGTTCTGAAGAAGGGTTTTGGATTTGCACCAAATTCTAAAAATCTTGACATCCATCTCTTTTAAATGGATGTTGAGTGTTTTCAGTGCTATTTTATATTATGATACTGTTGAGGAGGGTTTGTAGCCACCTATTTGATTGTAAATTATCCTTTCAAAAATTCTTTTAAAATTTTAAATTGTTAGATGATTTACTGTCCTTTGCAGTTTGTTGCAGCAATTACGGTATATTTTACATCACTCAGCAGATTTCCTTTAGAGAGCAAATCATATTTCTATGCCTCTATTGGCACGTATAAGAAATACAACAGAAGAAGCTGCCTAGGTCATAAACCACCAACTGTTCAAGATTGGCTCAGGGAAGCACCACAATAAATGCTAATTGATGGGGAAAAAATATGTATGCGGCTTCCAACCAGAGGAATTTTCAATCTGCAATATTATCCTGCAATACAGTTAAAGCCAGCCAGTATAGCTCAAATTCTGAATAGCAGATACTTGCCCTAATCCATTAGGAAATGACAGACCAGGAATTTATAATCTCTGGATTATTACAGAAATTATTCTGCAAATAACAAGTATGTTCAGAAATAGCAGAGAATTCTGAACATATAGGGACAAATGATTAAATGGTGGAGTGGAAGTAAGCTAGCTTTGTATGGCAGCCAGCATCTTGATTTGACCTGAAGTCATATGGCCACCTTAGCTTGGTGCTGAGCTCCATTAATGTACCTTCTACCCTTGATTCTATGACTTTCAGGTGGCTCCAAGCAGACCAACCTCTCTTGCACCTGTGTATAGAATTTCACATCAACTTTACCTTTTTCAGCCCTTCTCTTAAGGAGACAAGAAGTGTCCAATAGCATTACAAAAAGCATTGTGTGTGTATATATATATAAAAATATACATATATATAAAAATAAAAGAAAGTGTATGTGTAAATATTTTATATATGAACAGAAAATGCAGAATTCAATTCTGGAATATGAAAACAAATTTTGATAACTTAGGGACTCATGAGAATCTTGAAAAGAGTTGAGATTATATTATGATACAATAAGGTGGTAGTTTTAAGTTTGCACTAAGTAGAATGAAAATCATAAGATATTTAAATCTCCTATGTTTTAGCATAAAGTGAATCACTAATACTAATTGGCATTGTTTAAAGGAGATGGTATGTGTGCTGCTAAGTGCTGCAACAGGCTAAAGAGCTAAATAGCCTTGCTTTTGGCAACAGTTAGCAACCTGCAGGGTAAGGTGCTATTTATTGGCTCTTCAAGAATTATAAAGATAGGCAGATGTGAAGGAGCACTCGTGAGACGCAGATTCTAACTATAGTGCGCGTACTCTGTATCCAGAATATCTCACAGCACTGGAGATCCGAATTCATTTTGTGATACACTATGGATTTCCAGTGCCATATCCATACTTCAGCACGTGTTAGATGTATTTCCTCAACGTTTCATTTTTTTAGTTATAGTATTGTTGCTTGTAGAGGTGATGACTGGTCACAGAAAGAATGGAGTCGGCCGTATCGTGAGCTGTGACTGACTATTAGGGACAGGAGACAGCACTGTCACTAAAAAGGCAAAAGTAGGGATTAAATTCAAAGCAGTTAACTGAAGACAGACAGACAGAGAGCACCGAAGAGAGTTCGGATGGGCTGGAGGAGTTTTGAAAGGAGCCAGTCAGCAAACGTCAGAGACTGTACAGAATCTGTCTGTAGGAAATACTGGATGATACCATCTGTCTTCTACATTCTTTGCTTCTTATTCCCTGCGGTTCCCTTTAACAAAAACTGTGTGGATGAGCGGTGAGGCAGTGTGAAGGGCATGCTGTAATAAATGTGTGATTTCTAGTGTTCGGGAACAGGCCTTCTGATGCATATAGTTCGCAGGCAGCCTCAGCAGCTTGGTTCCCTTCCTGCACTCTGCACTGCTCTAAAGCAATCCCTTGTGTGGGACAAAGCGTATCGCTGTGCAGGGGAACCCTAGAGCCATAACGGCTACTGGATGCAACTTGGAATTATGAAAAGGCTAATGTATCTTGATAGAAATGTTTATACTATAATTTCCAATGTTTTATCTGCAAACAATACTGATAGTCCTGCTCTTTCATGTGAAAAAGATTGTTAACAATTACTAGAGCAAATAAGCACAGAAAATGTTATGATCAGCTCACTGCTAATGGGTTTTGGATTTGTTGCATTGGTGTGACCTGCATATGTGAAAAATGGCTACATAGAAAAGTTATCCTTGGTTCTTAATATTTAGACTTCATTACACTTCATTAAACAGAAGATTTTTATTTATTGCTATTTGGATAACAAAAAAACCATAGCAACAAGCCCTATTTCAGAATGGTGGACTGTGGGTTTTTTTGGGGAGTGTTTTTTTCCCCCCTCACCAGGAACGCACTGTGCAATCTCAGGAAAACTGCAGTTACATGATTTTTTTAATCTGTAGAAGGGGCAATGCTAGCTTTAATTTCGTTATAAGATATAATTCTATTTGAAGTCTATTCATTAAAATTTCTAAAAATTTATCATCTTCTTTACACTGTCAAGGAGCACTTGATCAGACAACTTAAAGCCACTGAATTACCAAATCATAGGAATAATATGCTATTCCAGTTGAAAGGGGAGTAAAACACTAATTCAATTCTCTATAGGTACAATAGAAACAGTGCTATAGTAATCTTCATAGCAATAAAGAACACTTTAGCTGCTAAATTCTCATGGAATAATTAGTAGGTTTGGATGAATAATGGATTCCTCAGCTGAATGGCTGAACTGGAAAAGGAAGGAAAGTCTTGAGTGAACTAGAACAGCATGGTTGTGTGTGTGTTTTTGTTTGTTCCCTCCTTCCTCCTCCCCACTTGAAGAAAACCTGTCTATTAAGGTCAGCTGGAAACACTTTTTTCCAGCCAAAGAAAAATGTTTTGGGGTGATTTATTCCTTTTTTTTTTTTTTTTTTTTTGGTAATTCAGGTCAGTTTGTAAATGAAGCCTGTTGTTTCAAAAAGAAAAGTCTAAAGGTTTCATTTAAAAACTATCAAAATCAAATATGTCAGTGTTTTACCAAAAAAATTTTAAAAATAAAAGTGCTGAGTCAAGATTGATTAAAGTCCATAAAAATTAATGGTTCCTCCCCAAAATTCTTTTTCATGTGAATTTAGATTTTCTTATAAATCATGACAATAATTATCTCCTGGCTGTTCATTGACTTTCAGCTTCAGTTTTCGCTACAGTCACAAGATGCTGTGAAATGCCACAGTTGTGTGCACTACAATTTTGGAGACTGTAAGAACCTCAGGGCATAGGACAATCTTTTGCTTCTCTTTTTTTTTTTTTTTTTTTTTTTTTAATGCATGTCTGTGACATTGCATAAATAATTAAGAACGCAAATAATTATCTTCACACTTTTCCTTTCTTTCTCCACACCCTCTGGAGTCCCATTTGTTGAAATATAATTAAAAGCCAGCTAATTTTGGCAGCAATTTTTCATTTTGAATTGTAAATGATGGTAACCCAGGATTCAGGGAGCTGTTTTGCTTGCAAAACCCCTTAGTGCAGGGTAGGTTGTAGAGTGGAATTTTACTGGTTGTTTTTAAGAATAAGGCCAACTGAATATAAAGTGTGTTGAAAGTAGGACTGCTTGAGAATTTTGAGTGCTAAGGATTTATGAATTTTTAACCAAGAGACTGCATGCAACACAAGATATTCAGCAAATAAAAAGAAAAACAGTTTCCTTTCTCTTGTTCAAAGTTTTCTGTTGCAAATGTGCAACATAATATTCTCTGAGGGCAGACTCTGAAGACATAACAAAGCAAGTGTCCCTTTAGGCTTAATTATACTGATATCCTTGTTTTAGTCAGCTTCTCGGTTCTCTTCCAAGGTTCTGGTTGCTTCACTTAACAACAATTCCACTATCTTACAGTAGGCGTGACTACGTGCCCACTGCAGAAAGCAAAGGCTACGTGGCTGTCGTCTTTCACCCACTCCCCTTGTGCTTCTGTTGTGGCATCTTTGCGTCTGTCTTGACAAGACTGTAGGCAGGACAGATGTTACGTTGAATGGTCACTAAACTGCAAAATACTGTTTCTTTTCACAGATCTCACCACATCGACAGAGGGCTTATTCTGTAATCACAGCTCTATTTTACCAACTTAACGCCTCATCTTCATACCACTGCAGTTACTTTTAATGTCTTGTATGTATTTCAGGTTTTTTTAGACTGAATGAATTTTTTAGGATTGTTCTTCACTTATGCTTAGGCTCAAATTGGCAAAATTATGGAGTGATCAGAGTATTAATAATAGGCATCTACTCTAGGTGTACTGTTAAGTACTGCTAAATAATAACAGCTAAAGAGTTTTTAGATATTCTTTATGAAGTATCACGCTGCAAACAGCATGTGTTCTCTCTCTAGCTCCTTTGTATTCATTTGGATATAATTTTAGGATATACTTTGGGTATAATATTCTCAGGGTACAGCCCCGTCAACATCCCACTCCTTTGCGGCTGTGACAGCTATTATGTTAGAATTACACTTGAGCTCACCAGTGGAAAAAGGATTGCTGATACTCTTTTCCAAGGGGGTGGTGAGCTGGAAAAGAACCCTTGAGAGAGATAGTTGCCATTTGTCAATGAACTAAATTGGTGATCTAAATAAGCTAGCAAAATCTGTGCATCATGTCTGCTAAATCTGATATTACCAGAACCGCTTATTATGGCAACAAGTAATAATATTCTTGTATGGATGGTAATGGTGTAAGGATGACTCTCCTACTGTTGTGCATCTTGTGTTTCATTACCGCACTAGTGTGGGAAAGCACTACCAAGTGATTACGCAGCAAAGTTAACACAGGCTTAATCTCTTTCATAAATTACCATGGAAAAGAGACATCTTTTATGCATAAGTATGAAAAATATCCCTCTCCTAGTGTGAAATGACATGTTTCAAGTGAAACATGGCACTCCAAAGCTCTGACATTCAGGTGGCATAAAAAAGCAGGATCTGGTGATTTAAAAGTAATCCTAGCCAAGGTATGCGAATGCCAACTTGGAAATTATTTGCGTTAGCCATTATTAGGAACAATTCTGTGTGTCTGGCCCTTTGTGATATTTCTAGATCTTGCAATGATATCTTTGGGTTTAGGTTGCTATGGCTGCCATAGATTTTGTGACATGAAAATGTACAGAAAACACTAGCTATTTCACAGATGGATAGGAAACAGTTTAATTGTATGTAGCACAAGTAGGTGTTTACCTACTTAAACCAACAATTGTCCAGGAAAAATAGATGCAAAGAACATTTTATTCACTTACTTAAATGAGGTACTACAGAAAGGAAGAAGAAAATTTAATTATAAAGACTATTACCAAATCTTAAATATTTACTCTTACTAACTGCTATGGTGTTTGCCTGTGGCTCCTTTGCGTAGGAGACATCTGTGCTGTACAAAAAATGTACTGTCAAAAGTATCACGTACAGGGTCAAATCAAGATTATGGACAGTGTTATTAGTAAAATGGAAGTGAACAGCTCTTGCAGTCACTTCTGGAAAGACAGGCTATCCATTTCCAATTCAATAATTCCCCTTGCCTTCAATTTTCATCAGGTATAGATCTTGGGGATGCGATCTAGAATCTCACTTTATAGCACCACAGGGAACCTCCATCATTTATTGATACTCCCTGTCTCTTCCATGCCCCATGCCAGGCCAGGTCTATCCAGAAGGTGAAGCTCTTGCAGAGCAAAGAAGCTGTGGAGCTGGGAAGTACCCCATACTCTATACATAGGTGCCTAGCTGCAGCCCTGCTCTGTGACTTCAGCTGCGACGTGACCTGATACCCAAGATGGGACTTTAGTGCCTGGTGGAGGATCTGTTGGGACTGCTTTTATCAGAGTTCAACTGAATGCTTTCCTTTACTTTTTATTCCTCTTGGAGCCAGGAATTGTTACATTGAAGCTCTCCCCTTTTCTAGGGTGTCCCTCAGTGTTGTCCTCTTCTCTTGTTTTGTGCATGAATGGTGGTAGTGCCTGGCTCTAGAAATTTTCTAGTGTTGACATAATGCTTATGTGGAATTTTCCTGCTTCCCTCTCCACCTCGTCCCTTTCCATTTCCAAGGAAAAGTAAATGTGCTCTGCGAAACTGTTGAATCAAGTGTCATATGCCCCAAAGATTGGATGCACATTATGCTTACAGCCTTGATAACAGAAAGGAAAATTTGATGATGTTGCATACATATGAAAATTAATTCTGATTCAGTTTTCTCACTAACTCGTAAAACCTCAAAATAATCATTACAGATAAAGACAGCAGATCTAAACAACCTGCTAGTAGCCACCTAACTCAGACTGAGCAGGTTTTATGACTGAAGGAGAAAAAAGTGATAACAAAACTGATATCTACTCTTGATTCTTCCTTTGAATCAGCATCTGCTTTGTTTTACGCTTCTGTTAGCCCTGGGCTGTGTTAACAATCATACTGACTCTGAACGTGGCTGAGAACTGCTGGATTAAATGCAGTATCGCTGTCAGGGCAAACTGACCAGTTACGTTTAGCATAATTATACCTTAACATGCCAAAATCCTTCTCCAGTGTGGTGCTGAACACAACAAATGAATCTTTATATAAATATATAGGTACAGTTTGCTGTTAAGCTTTATGCTAGTTCTCATGGTTGCTCACAACAAACAGCAGGCAGACGTGGTAACATTTTGCAATAGAGACCAGGCCCTCTGTGTATGAAATATTTTTTACCTTTGGGAGATGTTGTAAAACTTAATCGTTTGGCAATTATGAAGTGCTTTATGTTCTTCAGATGAAACGTGCTACCTAAGTGTGAATTAGTATTATTGATGAGCTTGAGCTGCAAGTTTGAATGCAAATGAGAACTTTTCAAGGTAATAAATACCCAGTATTCATCATGAAGGATGATGAAAAAATTAAATACCTTTCACAGAAGGTAGCAAAAGTTTGAAGTTAAGCTGTGAGCTGAATCAAGCACAGTGTTTGAGTCAACCCAAGTCTATTGTTGCCATAACACAGATGTGAACCAAAAAAGTAGAAAAAACTCCAGTACAATGGGACAGACAGCAGCACAGAAACTCATGTCAAGGTGCATTCGTGTCTGTTGCATCCTTTTTAGTGGTGGTCTTAGAGATAAGCAGGTATGTTGAAGGGAGAGATTATAAAGTGGCAGCCTGCAGCAGTGGAAGCATGCGCCTTAAGTGTGACACAGGGAAGATGTTTAAGTAAGATTGGTAAATCTCTTTCTCTTACTGAATGACTGGTTTCATTGGACTGCCAAATACAAACCCCTCACACTTGCAGTTTAGCAGTGCGTTTTGGACTTTTATAAGTGACTAATTTTCAGTGTCTGCACACAGTCAGTATATCAGCTCTGTCTCATCTTTGCTGGATCGTTAGGAGTGCAGATGTTCTTTCTTGAGTCTGAAAGCCATTTGAAGGCATTTTGGCTCCTGGAAGACTACAGAAAGCTTTACCTTGCAAATTTTTGGTCTTGTGAAGCAAATGCGTGTTAGCTACACTTTCATATATTGGTTTCATTTGTTTTGCATCCTTTTTCTTTTTATCTCTTTAGTAAAGCAAGTATGCAAAAGGCTTGTTTTTAAAGAGACTACTGATCTTTAAGGACAAGTTGTTGTTGGGGTTGGTTTTGGTTTGGTTTTGTTTTAGTTTTTTTAAGCCATCCATCTAGTTCATGTCTACTTGCATTTGTCAATTGAGGGTTTTTTTCCTCCGTTTAATTTCTCTTGCTGATTTAGTAGTTTCTTAAGAATTATTTGGATAGACTGTTCAATTGAACACTCTATACTATTTCTTGTATTTTGGAACTCTATGCAGTACAAAAATTGCTGCTTTCCAAAAGAGTCTGCGATCTAGATGTATGCAAGAACTGAAGAGAGCTTAAAAAAGATGAGTATGAGGAAGATCAGCATAAAAAGAGCATGGCTTTCCACAAGAGAGAGCAGATTTCTTGTTGCTTGTCTTAGCCGTTGCAGTTAGTTTGCAGGCACTAAAAGAGGAGTGAATGAACTGATGTGCAGTAAAGTAGATGTCAAAAAGGCAAATCCGCGAAGGTTATAAATTTCTTATACATCATTTGGTTGGGATTCATCTGAATAAATATGAGTGCATATCACAAGAAAGATGTATACACATCTAAGAAAGTCACCCTAGGCAGCCCATGTAATCAGTGATGCAGTTCGTGTGATCGGAAGTTAATGCCTATTTTAAGATGGGTTAGGAAAGAACCTTTGGCACCTTTTTCTTGGCTAGATTGCACTCAGCATAAGGGAACCTGTGATGACCAGCTTAGATACAGGTACCAACACAGTAGGCTCCAAAAGTTAAATAAAAAGATTCGTGCGCATGTTCCTCTAATCCGTGCCTGTCTTTGGCAACTCTCTATGAGAAGATTGGTAACTATCTAAGACACATAACAGAAAACAGCTACTCCCTTCCTCCACTGTCTCAACACCTTCTCAAAACCAAGATAACTGAATATGCGGCAAATCATGGAGTGATTGGATCCAACTTTTCTGCAGGAGGCTTATGCCGTGGTGCTGTGAAGTGCTCTGGATTCTGGTGTAAGCCACTGGAGAAATTAAATATATGCACAACTTCAAATGCGTTAGCAGTAAAGGAAAAGTCAGTCTAAAGCTGGCTAACTTTGTGCACATAGTTTTAAACTAGAGCTCAGCGTCTTTTTGGATTCAGGGATAGATGCAGTCCAGGCATCTACTCAATATCTAATCCAAGTGTAGTGCAAGTATAATGATCTACTTGTTTAGTGCTCCTAACACAATAATTTATGTTTCTTGCCATAAGCCAGAAGCACTAAAGGCCATATTTAAATGGAATCAAACTTCCGCTAGAAACATAGCAATTCACAAAGCCTTGACATAGTGAAGTCTGACAGAACCATTTCCTCTCATTTATTTAAAAAAGAAAAGAAAAAAAAGGTCCAGGTCAAATTCTTTAGCTTGTTTTTACTAGGAAATATCTTTAAAATATATTTTATCTTGGTTTCTTTCTTCTTTTCTAACTTCTGTGTTTTGGACTCCTTGTGTCACATGGCTACACTGTGTGTCTTTATAGGAATTCGTCTTTTGGCATGAGGCCTGTATTTTGACAGCATCAAGAGTATTAAAAGCAAAACTAAAATGAACCAGGGCTCCAAGAATACCAGTTTGAACAGAAAGAAGTCCCTTTAGTCTTACAAAATTCAATACAAGAAAGAAACATTTAAAATGGGGCTACTTCAATGATGCTGCTGGGTTAGACTCCATATTGAGGATCCAAAATAGAGAAAATTAGTTTGGTGGTATCACACATGAAAGAATAGAGAATCATTCTTAACTGAGAAATTTTCACCCTCAAAGAAAAAAAAAAAACAAAACCAAATAAAAGACCACTTATGAATGGAAACATTATGCAGCTATTCTTTAATAACTGTGTCTGTTTATGCAGGACTTTGAAGTGTATGAATCATACGCAAATCAACTAGCATCCAGGCTGCTTTCCTTTTAGAACCATCCTCTTAAAAGTGGTGTGTCTTTCAGCATGGAAATATTATCCTTTTTTCAAATACTTCTACCCTCAACCAGCAGCTGTTCTAAGCAAACGGTGCTCTGAATTCAGATGGGTGTCTGTTTATACGCTGCCAGTACACGAGGCAGATTTTGGCCTGTATAAGAATGTTTCTCATCACTAGAGTTGAGTGAAAGTACAAGATAGGACTATGGTTCTCCATTCCCAGGTGCTGAACTTGGGAATAATTAGCACTTCCCTGAACAACCCTGATTTCTCACCTTACTGTTAAACATTTAGTTGATGATAAGCCAAGATGAAAGGAGGAGGACTCACAACGTAATTGTATCTCAGCATTCCCCCTTACAATGAGAGGCTGTGGCCAGGAACTTCTCTTCCCGTGAGGCCTCTGTGTGTTTAGGGATTGTTTAAGCTACCTGAGCAATACAAAAGGATTTTACCTTTTGAAAACCCAGCTTTCAATGATAATCTGGGTTCTGCTTCCTATTACTTAACAGGATATCTCTTGGCCTTGCTGGAGAAAAGCAATACCTTTTGGCGCTTGCAAATGTTAAAATAGCCTCCACTGAGAGAAAGTAAGAGTTGTTCTATCACTTTGTGTTGAAATTACTTAGTTGCATACACAAATTTGATTGTAATGAAAATGAGAAGGAGGGAGAAAAAGTATGGGTTCACACTTAAAATCCTATGGATTTGGATATTTTTTCCCAAGTTTTTGCAACTTACATTAATATCCATATAAATCTACTTATGTAAAATCAAAAAAGGCAATGGGAAGTTGAGGTTAACATTAAGAAGGTAGCATGTGAGAATGACTTTTTATGTTTCTGAACTGATCACGTGACAGAATGTATGTGTCATGCTTTTCCCTTTAAACAATAACAGCTTTTCTTTCACATCTGAATGTTTATCTTTGCTTTGGAAAACTGAACTGATCATTTAGAGTATCTTAGATTTGTTTTTCATTATTCTGTACTTGTTAGTGACATTCATAAGTCCTATTGCAAAAAGACGACCACCAGGATGGAAAAGGTCTACTCATTTACCTGCTCGCATAAGTCTTGTTTTGAGGTTAGAATGGTCTGGA
The DNA here is from genome assembly GCA_009819775.1 of Phoenicopterus ruber ruber. Classification (NCBI taxonomy): domain Eukaryota; kingdom Metazoa; phylum Chordata; class Aves; order Phoenicopteriformes; family Phoenicopteridae; genus Phoenicopterus; species Phoenicopterus ruber. Next base: position 12,258,319 of record CM020221.1, on the reverse strand, counting down.
AATGGTATCAAGTGCAAAAAGAAATTGTACTTGTAAATTCTTTCCTTCCTGCTACAGACTAGAGTTAATCTCTCATACTTTTCCCGTTCTTATGTTATTGTTTCATCCCACTGACTTTTCAAAAAAGGAATTCATCTAACATAGTGGAGAAGAGTTGGTTTCAATGTCTTCTCTCATTGTCCAAGCAGAAGATTCTCTCCCAGTACATAGGTTTTGAGGTCATGCGCACTTCTCTCTTTCAAGATAATGAATTCTATTAGAGCCTCACAAGCATGAGTACAAATAAATTACACAGGTCTCTCAGTGTTATAATTTTTATGCTGCAGTGATAAGTTTGTATGTCTGCCTCCTGCATCCCAGATTTTTTTTTTTTTTATATTTTGCATTTAAATTTGTAGAATGATGTTCTAATCTAGTTGCTATCAATGGGACTCAAACATATAGAAACTTTGGATGAGGGAAAAGGCATGATCAGTCTCCCATGAAAACAATTTCACCTTACTAGATTCTGGGTATGTTAATGGTATCACTAAGAATTTACATTCCAAGATTTTTCTTTATTTGACATCAGAAATTTCAACCATCAGTAGGAACCCACGCTTTATTTGATCCTTTCTTACTCTTACATACTACCTATTTTTTTCTTTTAAATAAGGTGGCATTCATCTGAGAAGAAGAAAGAATATTTTTCTCCTGTAGCTCTACAATCCTTTTTATTCTCTTGTTCCCACTGCTGAAGTTCACAGTCAAGGTCTGATTACCTTTAACTACTGTCAGCTCCTGTCTTTGTCCTTCACTCTCCCAACTCCCTTCAATCTCTTCAAATTGCTAATGTATGCTTTCAGATACATTAGTATTTAGTTGAGAAGAACAGCTCTTCATTGCTGCTGTTTTGTATTTCCCCTTCAGCTTCCATCTTACCTTTCATTTTTCCTCATTGCCATTTTGCAAGCGGTGTAAATGTTAACAGCAGTATTGAAGATGATCTGGCTACGACCCATTTTAAGCTAAGGGGAAACTGTATGTGTGGGAAATTGATGTAAACCAGCTGCCAAAGCATGACTAAAGGATGCTGTGAGAGGGGGTGGTATGAGATAGTAAGCAGAGAAGAGCTTAAGGTATATTGCCAGAGCAGGCAAAGTCAGTTCTGCACGAGTAAAACATTTTTGAAAGACTGAAGTGTACTTCTAACCTCTGCCCTTTGACAAAAGGCATCCCAATTGTCTTTTAATTATTGAACAAATGGCTTTATTTGACAAAGTGCAAAACATTCATCTTTCTTGATAGACCCTTCACGGACTTGAATCGTGTCCCCAGATGTACTGTATTCTTAATTTGGTCAAAATCTCAATGCAGTAAGCAGGTCTGTGGTGTAGGACATTCTCGCCTCTCTTCTCTCTCTGCTAATTCTTTCCCCCCCGCTCGAGTTTTCTAAGTCCCTGTCACACACAGAAAATGGAAAAGGTGGAAAAGTTTGAAATTTGATGAAAAGTAATTGCAGCCAAAGATATGTGGCCAGCACTTTCATTTGAAGGCCACTCAATTGTAAATTCAGAAGGTATTTGCTATCGCAGGGCAAGTGCTAATGAACTCATTTGGTATTCATGAGAATGTCAATAACTATCTGTTGGTACAAGTTTCATTGAAATTCAGATGCACACCTAGGAACATTCAAGAATTATATTAAATACTGCAAGCAGCCAACTCTTCATAAGTTAATTAGTAGTATACTTTTTGAAGACAGATTCTCATCTGTTGTAAATCATTAACAGTCAATGAAGTTATACGGAGGATCTGGCCAGTTGCTTGTATTAAGTTCTTGGCACATGTTGGAAAAGAAGCCTCCATTACGTATAGAATTAATTACTACTTAAAGGGGAAAAAAGGACATAAGGTAGAAGGGGAATTGGTATGGTTGTGACTGCTGGAGGTTGAAGTTCATTAAGAAAGTGAAGCAGAGCTTGAGTTACCACTCCATGTCTATTATTCGTAAGGACGAGGGTCCGTGAAAGTGATAACACTGAGATAGCTTACTTGATTCATAGTTTTGCCATTGCAATACACCACTTTGACTACTATAGGCATTGAAAACAGTTTAAGATAGGCTGGAGCTCTGGTTACATACAAAAGGCACAATGTGAACCTTTTGTGTCCTAGCAGGAATTTTTTAAAACTTAAAATCATGGGCTTCTGCGTAACTTATGGGAAGTAAATTGACAAACCAACTTGGAATATTTTCTCAGTTGCTTGACAGATTTATTGTTTGTGCCTATTTTCTATTAATAATACCCCTGCTGTCCACCTTTCAATTTCTTCTGAAAAATCTGATAGGATATTTCATATCATATCTCCATTTACTCTTGTGCTTTCTTTTTGCTCCAGCTATATCCATTATTCATGAAACCAGAGCTCAAGGCCACGTGGTATCATATGTTCTCTCAACTGAGCTTTTCGGAATAGTTTTGGTCTGAGAGACAGTCCCGATTGTCTTAAACCATCTCACATCTTTCAGCAGATGTATTCAGGAACCATTTATACAAAGTCACAGAATGACTCAGGTGGGAAGGGTCCTCAGAAGGTCTCTCAAAATCTAAATTCTCACTCAAAGCAAGGCCAACCTTCAAATCAGACCAGGTTACTCTGGTTATTCAGGTTATTCACTCTGGTCTTGAAATATCCTACTAAAAATTATTTTGACTTTTACTTTCTAGAAGTCTTCTGTTATAGCAAGCAACTATGCTTTTAAGCTGAGATTTTCAAGGCTACCTAAGGAATTTGGATGTCTCAGTGGGCATCTGTGGGTTCTCTAATTTTTTATAGCACAGTATCCAATTATTGAGTCCCAAGGTTTCTATAGCTACCAAATTAGAGGAGAATCAGGCCTTAGAATGAAAATTATTACAGTTCTTTACAAATATTCAATTTCAAAAAGGACTAGTTTAATCATTTATAAACAGCAATTATGATTTTTTTTTTTTTTTCTGTTTAAGAATTTTTGTATTTACGATAATGCTTTTCTTGTAGTTGTGTCCAAGTTGTTTCTTACTTTTGGCTGTTTTATCCTACTGTGAGACAGCATCGTAACTCTTGGAGACTTATAAAGTATTGCTGATACCATGACAGGAATGTCTCTTTCAAATGCCTTTTCCAGTCTGGCTGTATTAAAAGAATATTTATTGAAATAAGTAATCATTCTCTTTTGCCATTCCACTATTGCATGTGTAACATAAGGTAGTACATAGAACAGAGTATCCCCTATAGATGATCTCATTATGGTCTCCACAGCATCTTCCAAGGGTGGTTTGTATAATCATATTGGGGTGCAGTATAAAATGTGATTAACTGTTATTTTATTGGATATAAACTTGACACAGCAAGAGCAACTGCAATCTGGCTTAATAAGCCAATAAATATTTTTGAATGACCCCTTCTTGTGTCTTAAAATGTTGTATGACATTAAAATAAATTAAAAGGGATAAGGAAAAAAGACAATAGGGCAAAATGGGAACTGCAGCTGCTGCTTAGATTTATTTTTTTTTTAATTGCTGAACGTAACATTTCTAGAAATCTGTTTCCTATACCACATTGAATGCAAATGGATTGTTTAGACCACAAACTAATTTTACTGTATGAGCTTAGAGATTTTGTACTATTCAAACCATAATAGAAATACATTCTAGCTGTAAATGGCACATGTGGAGCTATGGACATCTGTATGATGCTGAGGAGGGGATATCAGTTGCATGAACCTATACTTAAATTCATTTTTAGTTGTGTGTACAGTTTGCTTTGCATCCGCACTTTGGGATACGTATGTCACATTTCTATCCTGACTGTAAAAATGAAAATCGCTGGACTTTTGGCTTCAGCTGGTTGTGTACCTCTTGTGCTTTCAGCTCTATGGAATTCTTCAAGCTTGATTTTTCATGTAATCAAAACAGAAGTTTTTGAAAGTGAACATAAAATATTGAAGTGGTGTAGATTTCACTGCAAATACTGCAAGTATGAAGATAATGTCTTCTGGAGTGATGTTTTGTTACTGGGGAATGTAAGATTCCCTGGTGATGTGATATTTTTCTTACTGTGCCACTGGGAAGACAGTTCTGAAACAACTTCAAATAACAGGAGAGATTATTTTTTATGAAAAATGAACTTTTCTTAGTTTTCTATATATTCCATGGGTAACACTGTAACTCTTAGCCTTTGGCTAAGAATTACTGAGGAAAAGGTGTCATTTATTTGAAAGACACTGGATGTCTACATAACATTTTTAAAGGATATTCTTTTATAGTGAGTTCTGTACAAATTTTGTTTTCTTTTTTTTCCCTTTTCTTTTCTTTTTCTTCTTGTAATAAACAATATAGTTAATGTTCCCAAAGTTTTCCTATATGGTTAAAATAACTCCAGTTTAGATCTGCAGAGGTAGTAGCTTCCTGTTCTATAAATGTTTACAGCATAAAGCCATGCACACGCATTCACTACGTAATCCATTGCAGAGTTCAAAGCTGCTGAAAAGGGAATCACTGTTGATGTATGTTCTGGTTTAATTTAATTTTCAGCTCTCTGCCCTACTGTAGTTTGCTAGCTTACAATAAATCTCATGAAAACTGCTGTGTAATATTTTACAGGCTGTTATTCCATCAAGTACACAGTAACTTTCTGGATTTTTTTTCTTTGCATCAGTTGATAGTGTTAACCCGCAGCAATACACCGCTCACCTTTCCTTCCCTTGCCTCCTTAATGAGTTGGAAAATCACACTTATAGGGGGAACTAGAGAAGCATGAAATTTAGCTTTTCTGAACTCATATGCACAGCGTTGATGCAATAAAATATAGCACATATTTGCTTGACAATCTATTTTGCGTATATAGCAAAGAATGGAAAATTATCCTATTATCTGCTCTGTTTGATTAGGTCTATATACAGAGCTAGTGTATGGATTTATACAGGTAGTTTTTTATGAATTGTTCCAGACTGTACCTCTGACTGCCTAACATATATTTTAGGGATCAGCAGTTTGCTTGAAAAATAGTCTGTGTCCCTATAAAATTAATTTCTTAAAAATCTTTCAAATTTCTGAGGCATTTGAGAAGTGCGGATGGCTTGTGAATTCTTGGAATTGACAATGGAAAGAAAGAATAGTCACTATGGCATTGGGCATATCGCTGCTTTGGTGCTTTCTGAGGAGAGGCTATGTCTCATGTTACGTTCTGCTAGCAAATGGCATTTTTTGGACAAGAGTGATGATTTTACCACGATAGCATTTGCTTAATTTTGAATCTCACTTCATCCATACTTTAAAGTAAAACTGCAGCCTAAAATAAAATTCCCAACAATCATCTATTTCCTGAAAACGGGTAGAATAAGACTTAATACTGAGAAATGAGTGTCTTGTTTTGACTTGGGAAGGAGGGAGATGAAGAGACTTTGCCATCCATGAGTAGTTTTTTTTCATCTGCACCTACTCTTGCCTCTGAACCACTGCTGTGCTTGACCTCAAACTGTCTTTGTAAGAGAGATGCACCTTCCATCACAGTCCAGGCATTCAAAACTTTGATTTTATGGTGCTAATAGGATAACAGGCTATGCATATGCATGCTGTCAGGGCAAAGCCTGCAGCGAACCAGAAGGCGTGCAACTGACTACGTTTAAGATACAGATAAGACTTCTCCACAAAAAATAGTTTGTCAGAGTTGTTATAATCACTGCCAGGGTCATTTGATTACACCATGTAATTATCAGAAGAAAACCTCTCAAGTAGCTTTCATTTGTCAACAAAATGTGACATGTCATAAATTTGCAATTATTTTGTCAAAGAAGGGCATTTTGTCATGTCCTTTACTCTTGGCGGTTAAGGAAAACTATTTAGCCTGACACTTTATTGCCTGTATGGACAGGTAACTTCAACTGTACTGTTGAATCATTGTGATGTGCCATAAATAGACAGAATATAAAGAAGAATTTTATTACAGAGGAGAAAGCATAATTCGTCTGTATTTTAATTACAACATTTATTATTAGTTTATTAATAATAATATTACTATTTCATAGTACTGTTTCACAGATCTTATAGTGCCCTCAACAGAGACTTTAATGTGTAAATGACGGAAGTTATTTAAAATAGGTCTGAAACGTGATCAGTAATTCAAACTGATTTAAACTTCGTAATGGCTTCTAACCTTAGAACATTCTTTTTAGTACAGAGGATATGAAGGTGGAATTAAGTTTAATTTAAAGTGCTATTAAAAAGCCCATGATTCTAAGCCAGAGGTATTGCATAAGGAAGGGAACACAGCCTGTGTGGTAAAATCAGGCAGATCTAAACAACCTCCAGTATTTATTTTCTTATATTTTTAGCATTAAATCTAAGATTGGTTCTTGGCTTTCCTTGTTTGAATAAGAGATTAGATTTCACACATTTATTTGCCATGAGAAATTTTAAACCACCCCTTTTTGTACTCTGTGAAGTGAGGTACTAGTGGACAGCAGAGACCTTCAGCATCTAAAATAAATAAATAACTACTAGTATTCAGACACTTGCATAGTGAGAAATTGCCAGTGTCTGTTCATTTAAATTCACATTTTGTTGACATTTATGGGACTTTTTTTTTTTCTTTTATTTCTCTAAAACCAGCTAGAGACATCCAGGCTATCGCTTATGATTAGCAGAGATGAGTATTTACCAGAATGTTCAGTGGAGGGATTCCATACTCATCCAGCTGAAATGTTAAACGAATTTATTCCTACTGAGTTGACATCTGTTTGGAGGTTCTTCCTGGAAAACATATACCTAATGACTTCATTGTTAGAAAAATCTGAAAAGTTCATTACAACTTGAAGGAAAATGCCAAATATTTCTGCAAAGATAACCTAGATGTAGGAACTCGATCCTGCCCAAAAAGAAAATCGAAGCATACCATGTAACCATAGAGCTTAATGAGCATAGCTGGTATTTCAAATAGCAATTCACTGCTCATGAATGAGAAACATAATCATGAATCGTGCCACTGAATAATTTTGATTAATGAATAAATTTTTTAAAAATGTTGATCTATTTAAGAATAAATCCTGAAGACTACGGGAGGTAAAATTCTGTCATTTACCATGTTGTATATAGATAGGTGTTAATGATAGTATAGAACAGTACAATACGTAGAACTAACTAATTTTGTTGTTCATTAAAAGAAGTGCAAATCAGCTGTAGATCATTAATTTATAACGCAATGAAGCATCTGAAAAATTGTGATTATTATTCTGACTAAGAATGGTAAATTATTATTGTTACACTATTTCACTGGCTGTATCTATCTACGATCCACTCTCCATATCTTTTCATCTCGGTTGCAAACGTGTGACCTGCACTGACACTGAAAGGAGGTACCCTGCTTTTCCTCCAGCCCATTTCCCTGGTCTTTCATTGAAGTCCTTGCTAGGGAATGAGACTGTAATGTGAGTAGGATGAACCTTAACCAACAAAAAAACCCCTAAAACAGCGGTCCCCCCCCCCCCAAATTATAACTTGAACTCTTCATTAAACTGTGACCATGGCCTGGCTGAAAAAAATATGGTAAACTCTTAGCTCTTAAGATGTCAGGCATGAAAACCTTGTTCTCCAAATGATTTCAGCCATTGCTTCTTTTTCACTCTTTTCAGACCAACTTTTTCATAAATCCACAAAGCATTTTAATTTACTGCAGTTGCCTTAGATACTACAACTGATGACAGCTCCTATCAAGCAGTAACTGCTGTTGTGCTTATAAGTTTGCTATATTCTTTGCACCCACAGTAGTTTTGACGTTTTGAAGGTTACGTACCTATTGTATTCAAGAAGAATAACCCTTGATATTAATCAAGGGGCAGTCCCCCTCCAACAGCAGCACTGCATGATCAAAAAGATTGTAATTTCACTTTGATTTCAACTAGTATCACTTAGGCTTGGGATTTTCTGTCATAGTCTTCCTTTTTCTGATAAAAAAAATAAATGCCCAAGAGACCTGAAAAACAGAGCAGTTTTCCTCTGTTAAAGAAGGTCAGCAGAGAATTCTCGTGGGGTATACATTTGGTACCTTGAAACTTAGGCTGCCTTGGGAGATCACTTGCATTGAAAGTCAAAATAATTTCAAGGTATATATGCCATTATAAGCTGCAGAAGTTTAATTTCTGTGATCAGAGAGATTATGCTTTGAGTGTCAGAAGAGTGGTGGCTGGTGCAGTAGAACAAAATCTTTTTAAATTAGAATTGCTGAGAATCTCAGTGCTTGCCTCAAAACCGATTGCTGTTTCTCATCTGCGCTGGAAATTACAAATATCAGCTGACTGGTGAAAGCAGATCCACATTGGCTGTTTTAGCAGAAGGTTTTCAAATGAGCAATGAGTAGTTCTAGGGTGGTGGCTAAGAGAACACATCACAACGGAGTGAACTAATGTAGACCTTACTTTGGTTTTGAACCAAAACATTTTTTGATTGGGATTGTGTATTTTCCCACTTGATCAGCTAAGAATTAGACACTTTCATAACAGATACTGCTCTGCCCATAAGTAGAACAATGTAAGCAAAATAACTAGTCACTCTAAAGCCATTCTCAGAAAGATGATTCCTAATCATCTACTGTGACATTTGTAGGAGAAGTCAGCTGGGTAGTTGTTGCCACAAGAGGATATTAATTGTGTTCACCTTTTAAAAGTGAACTGGAAAGGGTTTATTAGAATAGTTAAGTTTACCTCACAAGATCAATCCTCCTTTTTTTAAAAATATTCATTCAAACGTATATTTTGAAAATCAAAGTGTTGGTTAAAATAACTGAAAGCAACACAATTCAGGAAGAAGTCTGGGTGGTAGTAAGGTAGTTTATTTCTATTTATTGAAGAAATCAGGAAAGCAAGCTATGTGCAATGGTCTATATGGTTGACATTCTCTGTATATTTTTGTTAAGTTGATTAAAAATCACTGTAATTCTATTGATTTCGAGAATACTTGTAGCCATATGAAACCATGCTGAAGAAAACCAGACTAAAAGGATCTGAAACTTCAACCTTAACTAGGTGGTTCTGCAAATACAAATGTGTCTAAAAGTCCTTTAGACTTTATATACCAATAAAAGACTATATAGATAAATAAAAAATAGTATGTGTATATAATACATAATATATTTATTTATTTCACATGTCTGCTTTAGTAAGTCTTCAGCATTGAAATTAAATGCATTTGTAAATCACAGCATCATTTTTTGAATCTCGTATCCGAGTATGCATTCTGGCTAGCCTTAGGCACATGTGATGTCTTCTCTTTGCTGACTACTTAAATGCAGCATTTTATAGGTCTGGGACTTATACATGTCTCTACCAAAGAAGAAAATCTAAAGGAGTCTAAATATGGGTGATGGACCAAAGACTCGAGCAAATTCTCAATTTAGAAAGAACATGTAAATAAGAAAGGACCTATGTAATGAATAAAAAGCCTAATAGAACATTCAATAGAACTTATGTACATAGCTCTCCTCAGTCCTGCTGAAAATTCAAGACGGAGAATTTAAATTATCAATGAATTCTTTCTCTGTCATGCTAGCCTGGAATCATGGCCATCTGAACAGTAGCAAAAGTGTGAAAGGACTTAGATTCTAAATTTAAAATAAAAGTATTTCCTGTCGCTGTTAACAGTTTGTATGGAAACCACCAAACTTAGTAAAGGAAGGAAACTGAAGCTGATCTGAGACCATTATTTGGAAAGATCTTTTTGTAAATGTTGAGTTTTAGGGGTTTTGTTTTTAATTCCTACATCTATTTTTCTTCTGTCACCTTCATCCTTCCTTTCTGCCACTTGCCTTTTATCAACTTATTTTGCTTCGCTCTGGGTCTTCTTTGCACTTCTTTGTTCTTTTTCTTGTATCCGTGCTTTTTTTTATCCTTGCCTGTTTCTTTCTTGAGTCTGCTCTTCAATCTCCTCTTTTTTTCCTTTATTTTTGTTCAGAAACTATTCTTTAGCCATAACTTACTTCTTAGTCTTATCTTAGTCATAACACCCGTATTCCTTCCTAAATATAGGGGAAAATAGGGAAATTTCAAAAGTACAAAAAATACATATATAATAGCATAAATAAAGGTGGAAACCAAACAACTATGTTTTGGAAGGAGTGAAAAATACCCAATGTGCTTTTTGCATCTTTACATATTGTTCCTCCAGAGGATCTGGGTAACTGCATATTAATGAGAATTGCAGTGGTCTATGAACTAGGAAATTTATGCTAGGAATACATGTGCAGTGTTGCAAAAATTTGTGTTGGGAATACACTTATCATTGGTTGTTGGTCCGAATTCTGTAGTTAAAAAGAGCAGAAATGGGCACAGCACCATGCACTTTAGGCTCCAAGACTGTCAGTATTGCTTCTGTGTACTTTCAGATCTCAAAATAGTAGAGGTATGACCCAGATAACTCCAAGCACATGATCTATTTTCTGTGAGAACACCCAGAACACTGTTGGGAAGCTCATGCAGCCTGTACTTTTACTGAAGGAAGACCAACTAACCCACATAAGATTAGAGCGGTGTTGACTAACAAAACTGGGCCTGACTCAACCCCTGTGTGTCACAGTAGGAACAAAAATCCCCACGAGCTCACAAAACTATTCCCTCTAAAGCAGTAGAAGGAGTTTACAGCAGATGGGCACTTACTATTCTGTGACTGTATCATTTTCAATCTGGTGCTAGGATTCTGAAAGTCAGACTTGCTCTACTGTCAAACCATAGCCTTAGATAAATCACCAGCCAACAGAAGTAGTGAAATATTGTAAATGAATCACTCATCAAAGAAGTGCTAAATCTAGAACAGATTATGGACAATGAAAGATTCCACTATGTTTACAGATTAGTTGTCGTGGTTGTCATTCTGCTCTCCCTTGCTTTGACATTCTGCCCACTTTTCTGTTTTCCTTGCAATTTTTAAAATTTGATTTGGAAAAAAACAACCAAGCAAACACCACCGCCACCACCATCTCAACCCCAAAACCATTTATCTGAAAAATAAATATAGCTGAAATCATCGCTGAATGGCAGCTTCTATTCCCGCAGGGATCTTTGAACATTGCTTATAAGAGAGCAGAGGAACTGGGATAATGAGATAAGATTTCTGTCTCTCCAACAGTGTAGCCTCAAAAATCTGCTTCTAAAACTGATCGCTTTCCCTGCAGTTTGTCAGTGCAGAAAAAAAATCCACTTTGTAGGGTCTGTAAGGAACGCATTTGTCCTGCCATTAAAGTGGCACTGAGAAGCCTAGCTGAGACTAGATTTTAATACATCTATGTCTTTATCTATACAAAAATATAGACAATAGACATCTAGATATGCCATCTAAGTAAAGCAACACCTATGCAAGCAGAGGATATCGATACTTCCTAGAACCAATGATGGTCCCTAATGAGTGTTGTAGGGTGGCATTTACTAAGTATTCAGTAGTGTGCCTTCACTAGAAGTGCCTGGAAAAGTTTCCAGCCTATTGCCGGTGTTGCACAATGCTCTTACATCTGATATAGTTTTATGAAAGTCAGCAATGTTAAGCATGTTCCTTCAATCTCCTTTACCTCTCCCAGCCTGTGTAATATGTGCCGTTACTATGCTTGACATTCTCCTCCCTGCTATGTATCAAATTAATTATCAAAAATGCCGTTTGGGACAAATACAGATATTTGGGCATTTAGTTTTACAAAACTGGTTGTCTAAATCTTATTTTTGCAAGTAATACTTTCCAATAACTTGAATATGATTTTTTTTTTCCCATGAGAAGTACTAGGGGAAGATAAATATTTAAAGTGAACTCATACATATTTGGGGGGGGGGGGAACCTTTCACAGGTATTTAAAAAAATTTCCTCTTCCTGGGCATTGGTCTGCTAGTTTTTCCCTTTTGAATCTCTACAGACATTCTTGTAAACAAACTGATGAGTGTTGGTGTGCTTTTTTTTCTTCCCTTTTTTTTTCTTCCACAGACTTCCGAGTTGTGAGAATTATTCATGGAGATAGCTTGCAATATTTCATTTCAGTTCACTGGGTTAGAAGATCTTCAAGATTTTTTAGCAGAGAATTAACAAGTCCATGTGACTGAGCTGTTCAGTCATACATGACAAGGAAGAGCTTGAGTGTACAGCTTCTGTGCAATGTAAGGATGAAGTGAATGGTTTTAAGTATATAAAGAACTTCCAATAATGAAAACTAATTGAACAGCAATCTGTCAATTCATACATTTTATATCAGCAGATAGAATTAAAATACATTGTTTGTTGAATACAAATGATAATACTGTATTAGATGTATTATCTAGTTTAGCCCTAAGACTTGATAGCGATGAAAACACACAAAAAGATTGTATCAAAATTAGTATGACATATAAAAGCCATAGGTCTTGGAAAGTTAGCACTGATGTCTTTCACAGAGGAAAGCAGGGACGAATGTGATCAATAAATGATCATTTTGTTTCTATGCTTTTAAAAATGAATTAGAGGCCAATAGAGGGGTTAATTTAATGAGGCAGTGGTCTGACATGGATGACGGATGCTGTGGAAAGGGAACTAGAAGAGTTATGAACTGAGCAGTGTGGGAATAACCTCACAAAAGAAAGGAAAGCAGAGAAACGATGAAGGATAACAATGTGAAAATATTCAAGGTTATTCCAAGTTTAAGAATTAATGATGGTTTATTCCCCCCCACCGTTAGGGGATGCGCTCTATTGAACTGAAATGCATGTTAAGATAACAAGTATGAAATAAAGGAAAATGTAGAGGTAGCAGTGGAAGCTTCACGGTTCAGAATGTCGGTGCACGTGAACTTGCAGACTAGTCAGTGTTTTCCAGTTTATACAAAAGGAAGGCCTCCATTAAGTACTTGAGAATGGTAAATACAAATATTTCAATGCACAGCCTGAATGAAAATATGCTGGGAAACAACACCTTTGTTCACTAGAAATGCTTAATACCCATAAAGGAAATACTTTTATTTTATTACAGATATCTAGTTTTTAACAGGGAACTTGAAAATACTTATTATTTCTAATCAGGTTGAATTTTTTCATGGTGGTTTTTTTTCTCTTTTCTGTTTTATGGAGAGCTGTCTGACATACTCACTGGAATGATGTCGTTCACTTTCCATTTTGACATATAGATAATAAAATGTGTCTTAGGACATAGCCCAGGTTCTGCTATTATTGTTTGTTTTCTCTTCCTTCAGGGAGGTCCTCTACTTTGGTAAATTTCTTAGGTATGCCCCTCTATTTTTTCTATGTTCTGTTTTGTTGGAGAGATCCTTTTGGTGTGTCCCCCCTCCCTAGGCCATATCTGGTATAGTAGATGTTTTGACTTCATTCTTCATATAAGTCCAAGATATTTCCTTCTCCTTTTCTGAGTAAGATTAGAGATTAAAAGAAAAAATCATCAATCAGTTTGACAAATGTTGGCATTTGCTATGCTGCTAATCCACGGAAATCTAGTATTTTTTGTGAGCATTTGCCTTTTGAAAGTATTTAAAAGTCTGTCTTATAATGTTGGTGGATTTCCAACTCTTAAATCCATATGCTAAAATGGAAAATGACATTTGAATTGAAGATTTTTGATTTTTTTTTTTATGAACGAATTTTTTTAAGCTGTTGAACGCCAATGTGTTTTGGGTTTGTTTGGGTTTTTTCTTCTTTCTGTACAACTTTATAGATTTGGCAAAGTCTTTGAACATGTTCGCTTCTGTGACTTTTCACATTATATCTGACTGAAGCTGTGGGCTATCGTTGCTTCAGAACTATGAACAGCATCCCTTTTGATGCTAGACATATCTTTCGAGATTTGCTTCCATGATGGTTGAGCTCTTGGAAGAGCTGTAGATGACAGCAGAACCCAATTCTAATGTATTATTGTGTGTCTCTAGAAGTTTGTTACACCCTTGTCATTGAAGGCCATGAAAAATAGATCAGATGAGAGAATATTGATGTCTGTACTAACTTTTTTCAACCCTCTCTGTGTTTACCTCTTTATTAGTGAGCTGAAAAATCTTAACAAAGTTGATAATTTTTACTGGAATACTATACTTCCAGATAGTGAAGTATGTTTGCTTATTTATGAATAGTCATAAAAGCCAAGACTTTAATACAGCATCTCTTCACATAGAATGCACTATACTTCTGTTAGCCTGGAAGTGCTGCACACTTATGATGAGCTTTAATTGAATTTACTTGATTCGTTTGGTTGAAAAGAGAAAGAAAAGAAAAAAAACGTTCCTCAAAAGTCCACTGCTGGCTTTGGATTTGAAGAGAGATATTCTGAAATATTTAGCTAATTAGTAAGCCTGAAGCAATTAGCTGGGAATTAGTGAATCCTGTGGACAGAAAAATGGTTCAGGCTTTGCTGGCAACTGTGATCAAGGTTCACAGGAAAGCCTTATGTCACAGCTGAATCAATTCCGTGTACGCCTTCTGCAGAGGTGCTTCACTCACGTTTTGAACTTCTGAGCATCTCAGTGTGATGGGATGATCTGTGCTTGCCAAGAAACATCAACATGATTTTCTTTTAACGTGGGACCCTTTCTTGATACTCAGACCATGTGAAAGGGGCCTGAATAGGTCTGTAAATGTATTTACATGCCCTATAATCTGGGAAGAAAGTGTAAAGGACACTTAATACTATGGAAAATCACATTTTGCTGTCAGTTATGTAGGCAGCAGATGATGAAACTTTCAACCTGCTATTAACATTGTCTTCTGAATGCTGCTAAATTCTTTATTTTTATTGTTAGTGACTGTGTGTCTAAAATGCCATTAAAATAAGAATTATATTTTTAGTTCAGATCAGTAGAGGACAGAAAAGTTGATTTTTGTACAGCAAAACAATTGAGAGCATCATTCTCGTATATTCAGATCTCTTACCCAAGACAGTGGAGAAATCTAACATAAAAGAAACTATTAATGCAATGTAATGTAAATTAAAATCATGTCCAGAGCAAAATATGCTTAATATGCTAACTCCAAACTCCTTTCCATCCCTTTGGATTTAACAACCATTTTCAAGTGCGGTAACTCAGAATACGCAATTTAGTTCCACTTGACCAACAAAGAAATACAAGAAGAAATTACTTTAGCAATACATTGTTCAATTAATATTCAAGTACATTGAGATTCATCAAGAAAATTCTAGATACGTGCATATAACATTAATCAACCCAGTTTTCTTCAACTGAGTAAGAATAGCAATTTCTGTTATGAAGGCACCCGATCATATGGCAGGGAAAACAGGAAGAAAACAAAGCCTCGGTAGAGCATTTGTGCGTCACTCGTAAGCTGGCACAGTGAGAGAACAGTATCCCTCATTCCCTGTAATTTGTTCCTTGGGTGGGATCCCCATGAAGTGTACATTAAAAGAGTCGCAGTATGCTTAGATGTTAATTTTATAATGTCCCCCATTCCAGTTACATACTTCACCAGTCTGAATGTTTCGAGAACCACTATGCGACTTACAAATTGCAACGCTTCCCCCAACGTTTCCATCCCTTCAAACAGAGCCCTGTGTCTCAGAATAATGATATTTCTTGCAGGACACTGAAAATAGATTTCATATTAACAAACTAGCTTGAGAAGAAAATAGCCCACTAAACCCTGCAGACATGAACCCATTTTATTCTCTAACAGTAAAGGTTTATTCTGGTTTTTAAATTTTAAGTAGATTTTCCCCTTGTGTACTCTGATCTCTTGTCAGTAAGAGTCAATGGGCAAAAGACCTTGATTTCTTTCCTCTTTTGCATTAGCACATTTTTAACAGTGTGTAGCTATTCATTAACTTACGGAAGCCTTACTTTTGTCACCTCTTGAGACTGTCATAGCTTTCAGTATATTATATAATCCTCTGCAATTTTTTTTTTTGTCAATGAAACCCCAAAGCCAACCAGCTGTGAGTTTAGAAGAAATTTGAAAGAATCCATTTGAAGAGCATTTAAAGGTGTTTTCCATCAATAAGACAGCATGGGTTTTTTATTGGTATCAATATATATTAATCCTTCTGACATTTATTTAGGCAGCCTATGATTTATGACAAAGAGGCCAAAAGTTTTCAGGTTATAAACGACAGCACAGGATTAGATGGTTTGGAAAACAACCTTTCAATCTAGTCCCAAATACAAAACGGGAGCATGGGTGTATAATAAAAAGATACTGACCATGTAGTAAATTTCTGTGATGTTAACATAACAGTTTATTTTATAATTTTGTCAATTTTCTGAAATTGCACAAATGACTTGGTCAAAAACATCCAGCAGGTGATATTTGAAATAAAGCAGCTATTCTCTTCACAGCTGTAATCTGTGAATTTCAAACTTAAATTAGGTGATGTACAGTCCAAGCCAAAAATTATATCTCCGCCCCAGAGAGTATAAAAAAAGATGGAGATCAGAGGGACATAAACATGTTCAGGGAACACAGAAAAGCACATCTGTTGAGCTTGCCATGAAAGTCTGTGGTCTTATTGTCTCTAGCAGCCCATTTGCTGTCAAGACTTTTAGAAGTATTTTGTGGAAAGAGAGAAATTTGAAGAAGTGTTTGAGTGAAAGCCTGGAAGAAATAGCAATATGCTTATTTGAAAATTGAATGATCAGGTGGTGGGTGCTGCCCTTACAGGTTGCTCTGAGAAGAGATTAATCTCCTGACACTGAACCAGAATGGGATGAGGATTGAAGTTCTGGAAATGAAGACATACAGCTAATACTTCTATAAAACAGAAAAAGGGAACTAGTAGAAGAATGCTAAGAGTTGTAACTAATACACTAAGAAAAGCATATTTTGGAGCAAGATTCAGAATGTAAATTGCTAGGATCGAATTTACTAAGATCAAAGGAAAGTACATTGTGGTTCTTGAGATCCAGGATAGTGAAAGAGTGTGTGAGCTTTAGCTCTGCCAGTGGTTCACCGCCACTCCTGCCAGTGCACACACATCCAGGTAATAGAGTGTAGCTCTGAAGGCTTCATAGAAAATCAGTTTGACCTGCCACCATGCATGAGCAGTGAAATGCTTTTCGTAGAATGTTAGGTTGGAAAAGACCTTTAAGATCAAGTCCTGTACCTCACATTGGTCGTATTTCAAATTCATTATTTCAAGGAAATTATGTGTTCAGGGATTATAGAATAAGGCAACAGAATTCCATTCTTGTCTTTTTCCCCAGTGATTGACAGCCAAATTAAATTCTGCTGTCTTGAACGGCAACTGAGTGGTACCAAACTCAAATGATTTGGACACTGTAGTCTTAGTCCAAGCCCCGTGTCATATGGAGTTTCCCCCTTGATTTCAGTGGGCTTTGCTTTCAGGCTTTTTTTTTTTTTTTTTTGCTTTATTTTGTTTTTGTTTTATCTTGTAAATTCTTTTTTGTTTG
This sequence comes from Phoenicopterus ruber ruber, assembly GCA_009819775.1. NCBI lineage: Eukaryota > Metazoa > Chordata > Aves > Phoenicopteriformes > Phoenicopteridae > Phoenicopterus > Phoenicopterus ruber. Next base: position 12,240,937 of record CM020221.1, on the reverse strand, counting down.
TAGTTCTTATGTTCAGGCTACCAATTAAGCTGCTTGATTTCTGGTACTAAAGAAACATCATTCTGTCCAAAACTAAAATATCTGCAGAATAAACAAACTTGTAAACTGTAAAAACTGCTTGTTCCTCTTTCTTCCTTTGCTTGTTTTATGCCAGTATTTATAACAGGAAACAAAGTGGATAGTTCTGTCTTAGCACATCTCTAGCTGCCATATAACAGGGTGTTTAGGAAGAAAAAAGGCTTCTCTCTATTACCTTCCGAAGTTAGGAAATGTAAGTCCATTTTAAGGAAGTACTTTTCTATAATCAGAGGATGTGAGAGAGAGGATAAAAGAAGACTTTCCATTTTCTCTGAGTAGCACAATTTCCACTGAAAATGTTAGTCCTAATCCTTTTGAGTTGATGCATACCTATTTACATGAGTAAGGAGAGTTTATAAACAAAAGCGTGTATGTTGCTTGAGTAGCTTCATCCAGTTGGCATAAGTAAGAGTAGATTTTAGCACAAGGAAGACCTGAAAACTGTTTCTGCCTCCCATAATACTGTGCTTTCTGCACCGACATGGATCTGAAACTAGATCTTTGTGTCTCTGTTGCTGTCGCATCTTCAATGCTATCATGCAGTTTTATCTACATTTCCAGCAGGGATATTACCTATACAATGCTATCAAAATTCCAGTGCATTGTCCATAAAATGTCTCATTATTCTCTTCATTGTTCAGGGATTGAAATGTATTCTTCTTTGAGAGAGACTGTTCCCACTCTTTCTGCTAAGTACCTCTTTCAGTAATCCTTGTCCACTTTCACTGCAGACATAACTCTTGTTATTAAAACAAAACAAAACAAAAAGTTGTTCAAACAGGTGTTTCTAAGTTACATACCTTGGGGGCTTAGTTATCGCTGTAGGATTTCCAGCAGTGGATGATCCCTCTTGTTGTGAACTATCCTTACTTAGGTAAAGGCTAATAAGCTTTGCAGACCCTAAATGAGGGCACTGAAGAAGACAACTTCTAGTGAGTCAAATGGCTGATCATAGAATAAAAGCTAGTATGTGTTAGATTCCTACTAACCTTAGCACAGGAAGCATATTTAGCATTCTTTTAAGCTAGAGAATCTTTCTGTTGACTACTGGTTGCCATTTTGTTACTTCTGTTGCCTGAGTTGGACAGATACAGCCTGTAAGGTCTCTTATAGCCAATATTTCCAATAACTCAAATTTGCATCTTCTCAATGAAAGATAAGAGAGAGTTAGTGATTTTCCTTTCCCTGTTTAATAAATGTGGGAAAGGAGTGTATTGGTATGCTGTTTGCTTTGAATACACAGAAGGGATCTCTTGCATTTTTTATCCATGAGAATTTCTCCTGCTCAGACACTCGATACTACAGATGGGCAAGTCTTTCTTGGATTTCTTTGGCAGTATCTCTGGCCCAGGGATGTTTCCCCTTTTTTTTGACAGAATGTATTTGAGTATCAATTATCCTGACTGTGTGTGTGTTTATGTATGTATGGCATTGTATATGTATAGTATGCCTATCATATAGACATTAAAGAAAGATGCACGCGTATAGTGTAGATACATACATGTAGTACAGATATATGGACTATAATATGTTTTATAAGGAATTCTATGTGTCACCTGGGGAATGTTGGGAAATTCCTACAGAGGCTGTTGATCCAGGAATTCTTAGAGAGCTCCAGAAGATTATAAGAAAGATTCTGAATCCTAGAAATTCCTGGAAAGCAGTGGCATGTTCCTGGAAAAACTATAGATCCAGTAATCTCTAGAAAGTACTGGGGAAGTCCCAGAAAGGCTCTTGATCCAGGAATTCTGAGAAAGCAGTTAGATATTCTAAGAAAGCTTTGGGTAATTCTGCAAAAGCTCTAGATCTGGGGATTCTTAGGAAGTGACTCAAAATTTGTAGACAAGTACTATGACATTCCTAGAAAGTGCTGGAAAAGTCTTGAAAGCAGAGATGGAAAGTCCAAGAAAGCAACAGGGGAAAATTCCTACAGAGCACCTGGAGGACTGCTAGAAAGCAGTGGGCAAATTTCTAGCAACATCAGGAGGATCCTTAGAAAGCATTGGGGAGATCCCTAGGAAGCCATGGGGACAGTCCTAGGAAGTACAGGCAAGAGTCATCTCAAGTAGTGTGAAAATTCCTAGAAAGCACAAGGAAAATTCGTAGAAAGCATTATGAGGATTCCTAAAAAGAACACTTAAAACTCCTAGAAAGTAGAAGGGAAATTCTTAGAAAGCATTCGCAGGATCCCCCAAAAGCCATGGGGAATTCCCTAGAAAGCATCTGGAGCATTCTTAGAAAGTATTTTGAGGATGATGGGTGGGATTCCTAGAATCTATAAGATCCATAAGAAGTAGAAGAGAAATTCCTAGGAAGCAGCATTGAGAAATTCCTAGAAGGAATGAGTAATATTCCCTGAAAGACCTAGGGGAAAATCCTAGAGAATACTGGGCGTATTAGTGGAAAGCAAAAGAAAAATTCTTAGGAAGCATCTGCAGGGATTCCTAGAAAACATATGTAAGATTCCTACAAAGCAGTTGGAAATTTCCTAGGAAGCATGTAAAATTCCTAGAAAACATAGAGACAAAAGTTCCAGAAAGTAACAGGGAAGATTCAAGAAAGCACCCCGAAAATTCTTAGCACAAGAAAAATTCCTGGACAGTGTTGGGAAGATTCCTTGATGAAAGTACTGAGAAAAAAATTGTAGAAAGTAGTGGGGGAATTCATAGAAAGTAAATGAAAAATTCCTAGGAAGCACAGGGGATATTTCTGAAAACCAGTAGTAAGAAATTCCCAGAAAGCATCAGGAACATTACTGGAAATCATTGGGAAAATTCCTAGGAAGGAGCAACAAAATTTCCCGGAAAGCAGAGAGAGAAATCTTAGAAAGCATAAGCAAAAAGGAATTCCTAGAAAGAAGTTACAGAATAGTTTTATTGAATGTTGAAGAAAAAGTCTTTGAGGATACCAGCTAAGAAAACATGCACTGTCACTGAAAGAGTTTCCATGTGTTTGTTGTTACTGTAGTTCTACCATGATTTGCACGTGCAAATTCCTGTGTAGAATGTTTTCAAAGAGGCGTTCTTGATTTCTGAATAGTTGCAGTTGGCTGTACCAGGGAAAACAGACTGATGTTAATGGGGAGTTTATTTCAGGATTTGAGTCCAAGCTAATGTGATATTTCTCCTCTAGCTATAGAGTCTCTAAAAGTGCTGAGAAGAAAGAATTGCCTTACCTGAGGGTTTGAAGACTCCCTGGTGGTATCCCATTAGCTCTCGAAGTATTGCTACTTTTCATGAAGTTCAAAATCTTCAGTTACTAGCAGACTGCTTCTACAGAGATCACTTTCTTTCAATACATTTAGAAGCCATGCTCAAACCTATATGGGCATTAGTTCTCTGTTAGCAACAATCAGTTATAAAAGTAGTAAACCTTAGGTTATGAGAGTTCCCCTTCCCTGCCCTCTTTAAATCCACATTATCCTATTCTAATTGGCCTTCTAAGCATTTTTCTACAACATTTCTTTATCCTGGTTTGCCTTTTTTATGCCTTTTTTGGCACCATTTTTTAGCAAAATCGCATGGATTGCATATCTGAGAATGATAGTTAAGTTAATATCCTAGAATCATGATGTAATTTTACTAAGTAGAATCAAGGTGTAGTTTGGAATTTGAATGGTTTCTTGTATTTTAATTTAGGATTGTCTGCTCCCTAGTGACCCTCCCTTTTCCAATTGTCTCCTTTCTCCTTCCAATAAAAAGATACTTTATGCTTCTTGATTAAGTTTTTAGAAGATTAGCCTAAGATCATCAGGAACCAAACTGTTAGTTTTTAGAGCTGTGTTTACATAATAATTCTCTGCAGGACACTAAGCCACCCCATTACTGTGCCTCCATTCCACTCCACTCAAGCCTTGTCTACTTTAGAGAAATGCTGTAAAAGTATCCTGCTGTTGCTAACAACGTTGAATTAACAGCTTTACTACAGAAATGCAGCCACTAGTATAAATAGTGTTTCTGCTTGGGTAGAAAGATTAATTCTATCAGCAGTTGCTATTTTTCTACTCTAGGAACTCCAGTTATATTACAGTGTAATTCTTGTGCTCTTGGTGATCTTAGATGCTAAACTGTTAGTCTAAATTCAATGGAAGGTTTTAAAAAGTAATTTCTATGCCTTAAACTGGTAAACCATTTGCATTTTATGGTTTATTAAAGGATATTGTAAGCTGATACAGTTTATCTGCTATTCTGACACCAGACTTCTCGGAATAATGTTTGGGAGTGGATCCTGTTTTATGTCTGCACTAGCAAGGGTTATGAAAAAAATGTTTTTCAGTAGCCCAGAGTTGCTTTGCATTGTTAAAATGTGATCTGATTAAAAACAAGCCTATAAGCTCATCAAACAAGCATATGTGACTTGAAAGAAATGGATGTTAAGAAGGTTTTATAAAGATTTTGTGCTCCTCTCTGCTTGGATCTTTCTTAGTTCCTTCTCAAAACCCTTCCTCTGTTCTTTTATCCTCTTTATTGTTAGAGTATTTTCTGCCTCACCTGTATGTCTCTCATTGCCACAGATGGAGTTTCCATATCTGCCAGGAGTGATCCTTTTGTCCCTTATTCCCTGTGCAATTTTCGATGTCTCATTCATCATGAATTCACTGTTTGCTTCTCTTTGCCTGGGCTGATTCCAGCATGGTGCATTCCCTGTGGTTTCCTATCCTGTTTTCTCTAACTTTATGGAGTTTAGTGCTCAGTGTTGTTCGTTGCCTCTGACTGAACTGAGCTGAAGCTGAAGATGTGGACCACATCCATATTTTCATAGAAAAACACCGCCCACACAGTATCATTAGTGATGTAATTTTGTAGATTGTTGTGTGCTGCCTGTCTCTTAATAACATACGGTGAGAGAAGGTTACAGAAGTGTTCCCTGCTGATCATTTAGAAATGGCCAAACTCCCAGCAGTGCAGAAACCCTTTCAAGTTTAAAAAAAAAATAAAATAAAAAAAAAAGAACATCAATATATTCCCACACAAACCTCTCCAGTTTTATCACTATATGAAAATCAGGGCTGCAAATTGTCAGACCCAATTAGACAAGAAAATGCAACCAGAAAGATTAAACCTGTAGTTCATCTGCTCCAGCACTGCATCTCTGATGCTGAGTAGCAACAGCTCCTTCAGAGGTTGAAATTACGCAGTCATCTCTGTCCTCCAAAGGAAAATATTTTTTTAAGTCTACCAGGTAGAAGCTACTGACTTTAATGTTCACAGGTTATATCTTTCAAAACCTTTTAAAAATACTTCTGTATATTTGAAGAAGTGAAAAATATCTGTATATAAATAGTCTTGGTAACTCTGAATAGTCTTGTTATTTTTATGCATACACAAATATATTCACTCTTTGACAAGTACAGAATTTCTCCTTGGCATTTTTCATCACCAGGCTTGATTTTTAGAATTAAATGCAAATAAAATGGAGTGTAAGAAAACAAAAACTGAAGAGCATTTCAAGAAAAGTGTCTTTCAGAGGGAGCTGGGAACTTTTCTTTAGTCCTTCTGCTCAGCTCTTACAAGATCTTGCTTTTGAAATTGTTGAGTGCCTGCATTTTTCTTCTGGAGTCACAGTAGCATTGATGTAAATAATTGCAAATTGTGTAATATATGTAAATGGTGATAGCTAGGAGAGCAAACAACTGCAAGAAATACAAGGACAAACTTAGAGATTGATTTGTACACTCAACTTACTTTCTCTACAATGTAAGGTTGGATCTTCTACATTACTAAAAGAAGTTTTGGAGATTTTTGTCATCTTTAAATTAAAAGTTGATTTAAATTCCACATTCTTTCCTTCTTGTCCTTTATTGTGGGAGCTCCTTTTTGCTTAAAAGTTAAGGTGTGATGGGAAGTCTGACTGGAACCAAATTTTCACTGTTTTAATATTATTCAATCTAAGTCAAAAGCGTGATGGAATGATGATAGATCAAGCAGGTATTTGTTATACAATAATATCAGGGATCTAAACCCCTTAAGAAAAGCAGAATTATACTTGCACATATATAGGGAGAAAAAGGACCTGTAAAAGGAGAAGATCAAACATGGAGCTAATTAAGTATAAATAGCATATTGCATCCAGTTTTCAAAATGCAGTAACTTCCCATATAAAACAACATTTTTGAAAGGATATGGTTTTGCCTTTGAAGGAGAGAGATTTGAGCTCCAGGGAATGGGCTTTTTCCACCCTTTCTTATTGCTGCCTGCCTTTCACTGTGTGTGTTGTTTCTAACCTTAGTTCTGAACTGAATCTCATTTAGTAACATTGGAACACAGGACAAATACAAAGGATGGAAAGTTAGCTATATGAAAGTGCATTCCTAAAAGCACCGAAGAAAAAAATTACATCAGAAAAATCGCCTCCAACAGAAAGAGAAGCCAGAGCAGCAGTTAGAGAACTCATTTCTTAAACTAGATGTCGGTACTCCCGGCATGACTTGGTCTCCAAATTGCAGTACTTAAATTGCCAAAACTCCTGCTAAAGTCATTGCTAAAATGGTGTGTGCATGAGGAAAAAATCTGTCAGTACTCTGATTTGTGATGCTGTGATTGACAAAACCACAAAACAATAGATATAAACTATTCACAGAAAAACTCAGCATCTTCCTAATGAAAAGAATGCAATGTCAGTCTCATGGAGTTTTATTTCCAATGGAATCATTGGTGAAAATTAGAGATCAGCATATCAAACTAATGTGTCAAAGCCATTTTTGGTATTGACTGGTTGAAGTGGAATAGCCTACCCATATCATGGGCACAGAAGCAACCAAAATCAGTTTTCTGCTTACATATGCAAATAGTTTCCCAACTGCATGTCTTTCAGGAAAGTTGTAAATACTTATAAGGCTATTAATGTTTTTGTATTCTATTTTAAGGGCCTTTTGGAAACACTTTCAAACACTAGAGAGGTTTGTTACACTTCTATGATTAGCTATGGAATGGGCAGAACCATGGGGGTTTTTTTGGTTTGTATTTTCCTGATTGCAGGGTATCGTGAATCACAGGAAGGAGTGAAAGCTGAAACCTTTCTTGATCTCTTCCCTTGGGTGTTCTAGCATCTATTTTAACTTATTCCATCTACCTGCTGTTTGAATTTGGATAAATCACTCTGCCCTTCTGCACCTTGTTTTTCCTCTCCTTTTTGCCCAGTGTTCAGACCAGTAAGTCCTTTGAAGTTGGGACTGCCTCTGCCTCTTTGCTTTCTAGGCCAGGAAGCTGACAGGGCTGAAACAGCATAAAGCAGGTTTTGGGCAGTGTGAAACAAGTCTGTTTTCTATAAAATTATTGGCAGAACTGATCAATTGTAATCAGGAAGGAAGGTCTTTCATATCTAAATAAGAATGGATATGTACAAGAGATCCCTAAGTTGTTGGTTGAGATGGAAATGGTATTATATTCCACTATGCTTTTGTAAAGTGTTTTCTTGTTGCTTGTCCACAGTGTCGTGAGGGTTTTTCTGTAACTGAGTTTAGACTATATCTTTCTTCTGCACAGTTTCACTGAAATCATGGACTTCATGATTTCTAGCTGGAGCTCTGACCTTATCTGTTCAGCAGCTATACTGTTACATGAAGATTTCTAAAATATCATCCTTACCTGGTTTTCTTTCTGATGTGGATATATGCTAAAGGAAAAGGAGCTCATAATCCCTAGTGCTTCTATATCTGTTTCCAGAAGTCTTATCCACTGCAGCACTGACTGCCTCTGAATAGAAGCTGAGGGTGTTAATTACCTTGCACACTGAGACTCATCTGCAATAGCAATTTTCAGGAGCAATGGTAAACATCAAGGTGGGAATACAGTCAAGCTATGAAAGGAAAGAGTGAAAAGAGGTTGTATCAACATTGATCCAAAGAAACCAGACTGCTTTGAAACAGGATTGTTTAATATGATTAGTCAAAACAAAACAAAAAACCCACAAAAAAAAGCCAACCCAAAAATAAGAAATTGAGGAATGAAGTAATGCTTCACTACTACATTTTTTGAAGAGGATATTTTGTTGTCATTACCAAAGATCTGAATTAATTTCAGTGTTACGTTGCCATGCCAACAGAGGACTCGTCAGTTTGTTTGCTCCTGCTGTCAGAATAATACATTTCTGAGTTTAGTCCTCTGAGGAAGCCAACTGTAGCCTGAGTAAAACATCACAAGCTTCTTTCAAAATTGAAAACAATATCTTCAAATACATACGTATATAATGCTCCGAAGATAAAGATTATCTCATAGGTAGAATAGTTTGGGTTTTTTTTAATGTTCCTTCTTAATTATTAATAAAATTTACAAACAATTAAATCATTTAGGCAAAAATAAATTTTCATGGAATTTGGTACCACGGTGATGGATGTTAGAAATACGTAGTTAACAGATAGATAGATTGGGTATCCTCTAAAGGCTTGACAACTGGCACTAGACCAAGATGCAACTAATTACTCAGAGCAAGAGTTTATAAAGCTAAAATCTGTAGAGGTTCAGCATGTACACAGCAGTTATCTGAGTAGACTGAGTGAGGAATTTGTGGTATAGCCTAGTAGATAATACCCAAGCTAAACCAGTCCCTCTGGTGATACTCCCTGCTTCCTATGCTACGAAATTGTACAAGCTAGAGGCATTAATATTCATCTGGCTCTTGACATTGATATAACACCCCTGGACTCTGGAAATCAGCTCTCCTCCAACATTTATGAAGCTAGCCACCAAGGTCCTTTTCTTGTTTTCCTGACCATGGAAAACATTGATTTTACTGAGTTTTCGGACAGCTCCATTCCACACTTAAGTTTATGCTCTTTACCTGATTAGGCTTTTCCTCCAGCTTCCATCAGGTACATTTTAGATACTGGTCAATAATTGAAGACCATCATATTTCAGTAACCCATTTGTATCTAGTTAAACTGTCAGCACATTTTGTAGCTGTATCTTGCTTACTAGTGAGGATGGGATCAAAAGATACCTGATGGTACACCTACACAAGGAAGGTGTAGGTATGACAGTCTCCAGAATTTCAAAATTATCTCTGTTGCAACCGGCTGATGGACAGAATCAGGCCTCAAACTAACAAGGTAACAAAGTGAGGATGGTGTGGCAATAAATACATGGTAGTTAGTCACATAACAGGTAGCTAATGTCCTTGGTGAACACTGAACCAGAACACGTACTACTTTGTTATGGTTACCTAAGAATGTAACTGAGGCTTAGCCCCAACACAAGTCTCCACATTGTAATCTAGAGGTTGCTAAATTAGGGTAATTACATCTAAATTGATAGCTTGGAAGTACTCCCAGATTTGCTTGGACCTAGGTGCATGTACTTGCTCTCTCCCAGCAGTATATCTGGCAAGTCCTGAGTGTACACTAGTTCTTTTACCTGCGTACGCATGATTTTGATTTTATAGAAAGAAAACCTAAGGAAGGATCTGGAAAAAAGCTTGTGATCTAGACTGTCAGAAGAGTGGAAGCCTGGCATGCCTCGTGGCACAGACTGGCTGCTCACTCCAGAAGTAAGTTGGCAGTCCTTTCGTTGACTACGGTCGACTTTGGATCAGGCTAAAGGTTCAAAAGATATCTGGGTATTTCTGTAACTGTAAGGAACATCTAGAGTTTTCATAACAAAAACACATTTTAGAAGTGACAGTACATCCTATGTGTTGGGGTAAAAGCCAATCTCTTCAGAGTTTACAATAAAACCCATGTTGATAACTTTTTTTTTTTTTTTTAAAAAAAGGCGTATTCCCTAGCTGTCTGTTGTTTGCATCTTACATTGCTATGTGATACTACCATTTTCAGAGATGGAGTAACATATCCTGGATCTGATCCAATATGACAATTCCTATATTTCTATTTACTATTCAATTTGAGTAGGGATGCTGTGATGAATAAGAGCATGCAGAATCAGGCTCATAATAAATATAAATGATGTCTTTTATTTGTTGTATAATTTATTGTTCGTTTATGCATTCGTCTTTGCATGAGTTAGCCTTTCATGCTAATTTCTCTGACGCCTGAATTCATCAAAAGGATAACCAGGAGATATTTTTCATTTTAACAAATACAAATGGCAACCTGGTGCTTCCTTATCTGTTTTTTGAAGCATACAGAATAGCTTTTGGAATAATTACTGTGTGTTGTATTGGTTTGGAAGAAAAAAAGAGGGGGAAAAAAAAAAAGAGAAAAGCAGCAATTTCATAAATATTAGGTCATAGAATTCGGAGCTAGATAAAGCCTATAAATTGATTGAATATGTCTCCTGTGTAAAATAGAGCAAATTGGATATACAGCAAATTGGGGTCCTATTAGGCATTAAACTGATTATGCATTTGATAGTAGTTTGGTAATATTCAGTTTCAATACAGTATATGCTAAATTCTGCTCAGTGAAATCCCTGCTACAAAGATAAAATTTTACATGGTGATATCAGAATTATTGCAAACCAAAATGTAATTGTGATTTCTGTGTATCATTAACAATTTTTTTTTTTTTATTATTTTTTTTTTTGTGTTAGCTCCTGCATATTGTATAGTAAAAATGAGAACCTACTGGCTTTATTTTAGGTTAAAACCAGTAATGAAAGGGGGGACATGTTTTCTGTTGAAGCAAATGATGTTGCAATCAACTAAGAACACTGATTTTAGCTAATGTAGGAGAGAAAATTGGTGCTGAAACTTCAGGGAAAACAACGTCCTATCTCCCTGGAAGACAAACAAGACATTCTCACATGTCTGAGTCCTTGAGAGAAATGAGGGGAAATCAGATGACAGTAACTTTGATAGATGACAAAAAAAAAAGGGCAGTTTATTCTTGATTTTCATCAGAAGAGTGTATCAGGATGGTTAAACAATCATGTTAGGACTTTATTTTCAGTGGGTTTTATTTGTCTGCATACGTTTTATATAACTCATAGAAAAGTTCTGTTCTTTATGCTATATTTGGCGTTGTGGCACATTTGCATTTTTATTGGGAGCAAACCATTCTGCTTTGCTAGAGGGGCTGGCTCTGAAGGCACTAGGAGGAGTGCATTGGTCAGTCTGTCTGTTGTACTTGGAGATGCAAAAGCAGAGATGCAAAGTCAGCAGGGTCTAATTGTCACTCCTAGCTGCTCGCTTGAGATTTATATACTCTCCATTGTGTTTCAGCTACACAGTAGCTTGTCTTGTGGTCGCACTGCCTGCAAGCTACAAGTGAAATCTGAGGCATGCTGAAGGGAAAATGCTTGGATCACGCACGGCCAGGTCCTTACTGGGAGCATGGCTGGACTCCTGCACTATGCCCAGCCTGCAACCATGTATTCCACGGCAGGTACTCCTGCACCAGTACTACAGGGCCAAGATGAGGTGAAAAATCAGCTCCAGAGTGCTCACATGATGTCTCAAATTGCTCAAATGTTGTTAGATTACGCTTCTCTAGTGCCGAGGCTGGCAGCTTAGTGCCAAGACCCCCCAACATCTAGTCGTGCAGACCCGCCTGCTTAGGCTGTACTTAGCCCTGTTGCCTAGTCTGCGTTCCCAAATCACAACATCCGAGAATGCAGGGCTGACGGTCTAAGGAGGAAATTCCACAGGCCCAGCAGGGAAAGCTATCTCCCATGCTCTGTCTGCATCCAGAGTAAATGAGTGCCTGCTAGGAATAAATATATCATTCACATAAATAAACACCATGCATGGGGATTGTCCAGAGAATTCTGTGTTTAGCCTCAACAATGAGACAAGCTATTTTTAATATGAAGGATACATTTTTTAACTAATAATTCAGTTCTTATCCAGTAATATACAACTCTTCAACTATATGTATTGAGTACAAATTTAGTTATATGTATTGACTAAATTTTTTCTTGAAGTACAGGAAATTATATGTATTCTTTAAGCTGTATTTAAGCCTATTTTTTAAGACTTTGTGTGGCATTTACACTTTGATCTGTCTCTAGAATTTATAATTTTTGTCCATGGAGGAAAGTTGGATAAAGGAATGAAAAGACAAAGGCAGGAGCAAAGGGGTTAACTTATAAATAAATAAGTAAATAAGTAGACAGGGTCACTGTGCTATGTCTTAGTATGAATACACTAATTCCTTCAAGTTTTGGGGTATCTATCAGAGCAAAAGTCAAGTTCAATTAGTTTACAATTAATGCAATAAACAAATGGGTTGGAACGTTAAAGGAGATTGTGTTTCTTGCTCTGCATGTTTTAATTTGTTTTCTATTTAACAATTAAAACCAAGGATTTCATTAATAAAGTTGGTATTTATTAATCAGGCTTAAACTCTGTATCTTAATTAATTCTGCAAGGAATTTAATGGATCAGGTTATTGGAAAACCGACAAAGCAGGCGAAAAATGAATTTTCACTTTTAAAATCCTGTTTTAGTGTTTCATAGATGGAGCTTGTTAAAAGTGATTATATCATAAGAAAATGAGTAGATCTTAAATGTTAAAAGTAATGCAACTTTGACACCTGTTTCCTGTTTTGAAAGCTTCCCACCTACACATTTCATGCATTTCCATTCTACTTAGAGTCACGCATCGAGCGTACAGTTAGTGTATGGAATATCTGCACCATATGTAGGATAAGCGATAGAAGGATGCCTCACAGAGCGCTGCGGCGTAGCCGAAAGGATTCATTACCTCAGAAGGGCGTGTGCGTGGGCTCAGTGGGTGCCCGGCTCAGTCTGCCCAGGAGCACTAGAAGCCAGCGCTCGGGTGGAAGCAACGTTCCTTCCCTGAGGTAAAGGGTGCCAAAGAAAGGCACTGCTGGGAGTGGCTAATTGCGGCAGTTTTCACCTCTGTCACTTTTGAAAACCATTTCTCCATTTTAAGAAATTCGAACTTTCTTAGAAAGAAGGATAAGAGGACTCCTCGGAATCCTTCAATGCATAACAAATATTTGGCACAGTCTCGCCATGAAGGAGAAATTAATGTTAGTCTGGGAGTGAAGGGGAAACAACCAAAAACTTTCTGGACGTTTCTGTAAATACTAAATGATTAACCGTATGAAATCTCCTTGTGTAGACATATTTTAGATGAACTATTAAAACTGTGTGACTTGGAGCTTTCCCATGAATGCTTTGCGTGTGAATGAATGAGAATGTTAAAGCCTCTAATCTGTCCCCAAAAGCCCAGCCGAACTGAAGGCCATGAATAAGTGCCATTACCTGTCCATTAATGTTTTTAAAAAATTGTATGCCATGGTCGCTGCTTTTCAAAGACAGTAAGAGGAAGCTCTACATCTCTAAATACAGGTAGCTATTTCATATGTGTATCACCGTAAAAATTAATCATACACTTGGAAATTCAGGCCCGTGGAATCCTTTCATTCAAGAGACTGGCCTAAAGCTTTTAGAGCCAAAAAAGCAGCTATTGAGGATAGTTTTTTCTTGGCAACCTGTTTTGATTTTTAGAACGACATATGGGAGAGCTGAGAGGGGGATGGGGATCTTGTTTCCCCAGGAAACAGCTGCATGCACACGCATGTACTGGAGGTGACACTGTGATATATTTCCCCTCCATCAGAGGGCTTTACTGGACAAATTGCAAGGTGCGTCGAAAGTGATAAAAGGAATGCATCACTGCGTATTTGCTTTACAAGCAAGATACATAACCCGAATGTTTTCTCACAGCCACCATGCAGAAGCATCCCCAGTGCCTTTATAAAAATTGATCTGCCCTTTGAAGCCATGTGCAATCTGACATGACAAAATTTCAGTCTCCAAAAAAGGGGATTAAGGAACTGGCCTCCAGATAACGCTGGCAGCCCTCTAACACTATACTACTTGACTATCACAGCCAGTACCAAGCTTTTGGTGCTATCATTAAATAGAGATGTAATAGGAAGATTAAATCATCAACAGAGGCACATTGATTTAAAATATATATGTTATACATTTTAGAGCTGCATAATTCATAATTTGGTTTAATTTTCTGTAGAGTGATAGGAAAAAAGTATAGCACGTGATGACTGAACACCTACTGAAGAAGGAGGAACAAGTAAATACTCTTAATGAAGAGTGCTTTAGAGACGCTGAACTAATACCGAAGTAACACAGTCTGTGAAAAACTGAAAGTTCTTATCTAAAACTAAAGTGTAACTGTATACAGGGTACAGGTTTGCTCTCAACACTGTTGTTTAATCCTACCTTTTCAAAAAGCTGAAGTCTGGAGTTGTAAAATGTGGGTGTGTTCGATGTGATAGACACCAAGCACTGAAAAGGCAGGGTATTAATAAATGCTGGAATCTGGTTATTTCCTGGCAGGTGCTTGTAGCTTCCTGCTCTCACTTAGAGGCTTTTCTTTTATCTGCTGGAATGAACAAAGAAAAGCTATATTCAGAAAAAAGTCTGTGGTAATTTTCATAAAGCAAAGTCCAAATATTGCTCCTGTAATGCTAGGAGATATTGTTACAGCTTTTGTTAAAGGAAAAAGTAAATCATACTTTAAAAAGCTGCTGGATAAGGATACCTACAGTAACAATGAGATCCATGCAAACGGTAAAGATAAAATTTCATTAAATGTATATTTAAGAAATCTTTTTTAAGATTCTTCTGAATGTTTTAACTTTACATTTTGTAATTTAGAAACTACATTTCTTATTTAAAAGTCCTTACCTTTGTTGCTACTCGGTCCACTGGGCCTTTTGCTTACTGAAATTTAGTGACCATGCAAAAGTCCACTTTACAGCTGGCCTGGAAGTCAGTATGTTCCAGTTAGGGCTGGTCTGAGACAACGTTTCTTAGCCCTGGAAAATACTGGTTTTAGCAAAAGATAATAGACAAATTTTGCCCAAGTATCTCTAACTGTGGAGGTGTATTGCAAAGTGGGATATTACTCAGTATTTTCTACAATGAAATGAAGCAGTATAAAAAATGAGGAAAAAAAAAATCAACACAACAAATCTTATTAACAGATGGAAAGAACATGAAATGTTCTTCCTGTGCCTTTGTGCCAAAGTAAAATCTTTCAGAGACAGTGATAAAACTGTGTGAAACATTAAAAGATGTTACATGTTTAAAACCGAAGTTTTTATTTGTGAAAAATTTAAGTTTTACTATGTTTTGAGGAATCAAATCCTCCTTTTCCTTGGCCACTTCCAGTTTCTACTGCCTGTATAGAATGATGGAATAATATTGTGGCAGAGATTTGACACATTCAGGAAAGATAATGAAAATTAAAATCTTTAAAGATAGTATTTTAATATAATCCTATTTAAATTTAAATGACCCCCACTGATAGTAGTGTATTATTCTTAAGAAAAGGGATAGCATGCGTATCTGTACATGGATTTTTTTTCAACCAGATATAAGATACATCAATAAATCCCACATAGTAAAGGAGGCAAATGACTTGTGATTTTTGTGTAAATTATTAAGAACTAATAGATGGTACACATTTTTTATTTTGTTGCGCCTTTGCATCTTACCATGCAAATTGTCATAAAGATTGCAAATCTTTATATTTTAGACTAACTCTGAAATACACCTATACGCCGAGGATATTTATAAATGAAATGAAATGAAAGCTTGGGTAACATTTCTGTAAAATTATCAGAATTTTGTGTTCATTTTCGGAGTCCTCAGATTGAAATAGGTCAAGGCTTTAATAAATGTGATTTTACTTGCCATTTTAAGCTAAAAAACTTACTGTTTCTCAAACTCTGTTAGCTGCAATCCAGGTATGTGGACTATGTCAAGAATATCATTCCTCTGTGAAGATGATGTGAAATTTCTATTATATTAGTGATTTTGCATCGTATCAAGCTAGGGTTGATAGAAGGCAAAAGTCCTATCATGTTAGTAAACATTCACTGTACAGTAATTTTGTACTGTACTTCTCTCCTACTATGATAAGAAAGTTACTAGAGTGCTTGATGCATTTCTCAAATTAAATTCAAGTTTTGAAATGTATCAACGAAATGCAGGGTTTCATACAGATATAGGAAGAGTTAATTTGTTTAGGGAAGACAAAACTCTGAAAGTTGAACTGGAATTTCACTTCCCCCCCCCCCCCCCCCTTTTTTTTTTTTTTTTTTTTTTTTAATATGGTTCACTTCCTTCTGGATCTTTCAAGCCCAGAATCACCAATGATACAATCAGATGAAAAGCTTTTGTTTTTTAAGCACAGTTTAAAAAGAGTCAGTGATTTATAGTGATCCAGAAATAAAATACTGTTATCTATATAGATCAGTAATCTTAAAGGAAAGAGCAAATTAATTTTACATAATACACTTGCTTTCTTCCAGGACAATCTGTATTCTGAGTGAGTATTGAAATCAAAAATGATTTCCTTTCACAGTTCTCCACCTTGTGCTCAATTGACATTTTAATACTAGTATAAGGAAAAAAAAAAATCTTTTGCTATAGGACATAATTTATTGGATTATTGCTGGTGGAATTTCAAAGTGATCTTTGAGTCAATGGAGCAAAGTGCTTACTTCCTTTCATCTTCATTGATATGTTTCACAGGATGTCAAGAGCTGAATCAATAAATGCTTATTTTTCACAGTATAAGAGTAATCTTGTTACTCAACGCTTTATCCTAGAACACAAATACCTTAAATAAATTTAAAGAGGTGCCAGTATTTTATCATTGAATACTTATGAGAGAAGTGTTTGTAATTCTATGAGGACAAGTAACAAAACCAGCCTGTGTTTAGCATTTAGTAGGTTATAGCGAGTCAATTTTTAAGATCAGAAGGGACAATCCGAGTCATACAATTTGATTTCCTGTATGGTATAGGAGAAAGAATCTCACCTTGCAGTTTCTGTGTCAAAATTTGTAATTTTTGTTTGAGGTAGAACATGTATTTTGAAGAATATATCCAGATCTGCTGTAAAGATTTCAAGCAATGGAGAATTCAGCATCCTGAAAAATCAGTAGCAGGAAGATATACATTTATAGGTGGGTATCCTCTTCAGAAACATATTGAGTTCAGAAGAGAAGATATTTTCTCGCTCACAGGTCCTGGAGTATAAATAGTAAACACTTTGCTGGATGATCCACAGGAAAAAAGATAGAGATTTTGTAGTTCTTAAATATAAAAGTTGATCTCAATGAAGAATGGTCCCTGAAGGATATTTGATCTCTGAAACTGCTTTGTCACATTGGAGAGCAATGGTTCTTTCAGAATTTCACAAGCAACTTTCTGAAACACCTGAAATCTCACTATTTTTCAATGACAGAAAAAGTGTTAGTTAGAAAAGATAAAGACAAAAAATTGTCAATTTGGCTTTGCAGATGTCCCATTCAGGATTAAGTTCCTAACAGTAAGATCAAGTAGGTAATGAAAGTCTTTGCTGAAAAGGTAGAACACCTTTATAAGATATAGCAGAATTCATTAGAAACACAATATATCACTCCATATTTTTTCCCTGTTTTAAATCGCATAGATGAAAAACTTTTTTTTTGTTGTTTTCTTAGTATATTTAGACAATTGTATTAACAACCGGTAAAACCAACGGAGACGTCATTGACTTGTAAATAAATCTAGCACTAGGTGAAAAATAGTCTACCTGAATGATTTGCGAATACTCTTTATTGGAGGTAGAATTCTACTTGTGGCATCATATACCTTCGCTGTTCTCAGAAATGGTGAGTTTGCCCACATCTCAGCCTTCTCCAAGGTTAAGAGCTTCCCATTGCTTGTTAATCCCTATGGATTGTAGCTTCTATTGGGTTGGGCCTGAACAATTGCTAACTATATCTAATGCAGAAAGATTCACCTGCTAGTTCACTCTATTATTATTATTTTTTTAATACTATTTGGGGTGGTATTCTACTATATTGGGCAGTTTTTGCTAAACTGTGAATGTTTAAGAATACTAGCTCTTTTTTCTTTTCTTTTTACCTTACCTTGAAGCTTGCGTAACACAGATAACGTTTTCAGATAGACTACAAAAAACCATACTATTGCATGCATCATACTTTCTGCTGTATTTTCAAAGTCTTGTGTTAAATAGTGATTTGTCATTTCCTTCCAAAGTTTTGTATCTTCTTTCTTTTAAAGCTGATTTCTTACAGCAGAATTAGGCTAGCAACTGGAAAAAGGTGATGAAGAGACTCTTGTAGTCAAGACAGAACCGGGTTGGAATTCTGATGTTACCACTGACTTGAGATCTTGAACAAATAGTTCCATTTCTCTTTTACTTTATTATAAGGCTGTCTGTGGGCACCCTTTTATCTGTATTATTTAGCTATAGCACCTAGTATATTGCAAATCCACTAGTAGTTGTCAGTGACTTTTCATTAAATTCTTGGAATTGTATGTTCTTGAAACTGCCAGGGAAATAGCCCAGGCAGTCCAGCATACTCTGCTTGAAGAAAGATGGTTCTGTTTTCAAGGGTCGTCTATTTTTGCATTCTGTAAATAACTAGGTGGTTGTGACTTTCTTTAGGAAGTTGTTTCGTAGTCATAGCAGATCCCATTACCAGCAAGTTTTCTGTGTTGTTTAACTCACTTTGTGACAGAATACGTAGGACTTGCAACAGACAATAATGCATCAAGAGATAATATGATCTAAAGCAGGGTGACTTTACCATGTCAGCAAAGCATACCAGAGTCCTTACAAGGAGAGTGACCACTCTCGGAGGACAAGTGGTCCAGGAGGAGAGTTGACCTATGATTTTAACAAGGGGTCAAACTGCTCTTATTCTTAAAAACTCTGCATGCTTCTTCAAAAAGGAGATGGGCTGGATGACAAACCAGTATTTTAACAACTGATGAGTCACGTTTAATTATTGTACTGGCGTGCTCCCTCCAAAAGGAAGACCTCTGCTCCCAAAGGAAGATAGTGTAGCATCTGAGATTAGTCATTTTATTCCTTTTCTTCTCTTTTTTTTTCTTTACTTTTGCTTTCTCTTATTCTTGGGAGAGAGGACTCCAGAGTAAGGGGAGCAGATGAACTCCCACTCTACATCCTGTTAGAAAATCTGTCTCAGCCCTGTCAAGAGAGGACAGGAATATGGACTCATCTCTACTAAAGGATGCACTGGAGAAAATGTTTATGTGCAATAATCCTATATATTACTGGTATTCCCACACCTAAAACATTTGTAGGTTGCATCATACTCTCACTGTTCATTGATTCTATAAGGAATTTGTTTAGGATGGTCAACAGAAGTGCATACTTAGCATGAACTAAATTGATCTCCTTTCCCATAATCCTGCACTGAAAACTTGCATCTTCTTTGTTATCTGTCATTGTGTTTATATCCATTCTGTCATTGCTGGTGTTCAAGGTCTGCTCTTTCATCACTTGATCCTTATTGATGTTGTTTTCTTAATTCTTATTCTGACACTAATTCTAGCAATAATTTTTAACTCTTTATGTTTCATTAGGACCGTCATTCAATACTGACTGACCCTCATCAGTGCCATTTGATTACTGCCGTTTTTGTGATGGTCATTACCAATACAAATTCATGAAATCTAGTACCAGTAAGTTTAAATGAATTCCAGAATTAAACAGTTTTAGATGGCTAAGTACAATCTGAAAAATGCTATCATTTTTCATACCATACATAGTAAAATCCTTGCTGCTAGAGTTCCTTTGTATTTTTTTTTCTCACAATGAATGTAGTTTTATCTAGATTGAATTAATCTGTATGTGAATCTAATATGCTTCTTCAGGATCATGCAGTTTAAATTCTGATTAGGACACTCAGGATATTAATGGAATTTCTTTCCTTCTCCCTTCCCCTGTCCTTAACAGTCCAATCAAAATTATAAAACACTTTACATGCAGATAGACATCAGTAAGTAATTAAAGGTGCTTTTTTTGTACACTCTTTCTTCTGGATCTTCAGAGAGAGAGAGAAAGAGAGATGTCTTTACAGTTTTGCAGTTTGCACTTTCTTCATTTGTTTCCCACTTCTTGGCACAACATATTTTATTTACTTCAAACAATGTATGCAAGGTCAGGATCTGCTGGTAACTCATGGACAGCTTTGCAGCTCACATTACCAAAGAAGACCAATAGCAGTAACGGTGCAGTGAACATCTAATTAAGAGTATCAGGCCAAATTAGAATCTAATTGATGACCTAATGATGAAAATATCCACTGCCCATTGACTGTTCCCTGAGCCAACCAGTCTCTTTTGGTGCCCTGAATTTTCATTAATGCTTATGTGAAGAACAAAGCAAAGAACAGCTGTTGCATCATAGGCTGAAACAATTGTATAATAAATTAATACATTTTGATTATTTTAAATTTATGGAGATAAACAAGAATCCTGAAGCAAAAATAAGTCTAGTTTGCCTATACAGATAAAGCCTGAAATGTACATGTATATCTTGATAAGTTAATTAGAGGAGGCAACATCATCTCGCCTTATGTTTATCACTGGAAAGTGGTGGGTACAGAGTAATGTCAGCTCTCAAGCTCAATTATTTTTTAGCCTCTACTCAGTCATAAGATTCATAGAAATCAGCAGCTATTTTACCTTAGCAAAGATTTCTGCATTTGATTTTCTCACTTTCTCTGTATTTCTTGGTATGTGGTCAGGTCAAACATATGGAAACACATACATCTTGGGTTTATGTGACTTTCATAAAGCAAACATACATGGTTTTTTTCTTGCTGTATTGTCATAAAATATCATACGCAAAAAAAAATGAATATTAACTTTTTCTTATTATCCAGCTGTTTCTGATGAAAATATATGTAACACAAAAAGAAGACAGAGTTAAATTCATAAGAAAAGCTCACCCACAAGGCCATCAATATTTACTTAATTTTTTTGACTGTGAAAATGAACAATCATTGCACAACAGACAGGGGGAAATGTATCTTTTCAAAGAGACCTTCTTCCCATTTGAGGGATATATTGTAAAAATCTGATTAAGTCTGAAAATCCCATAGAACGGTAACCTCTGGGGAAAGGGTTGCTTAGGTATCAGTAAAGTTTCTTTGCAAAATACGTAGCTTTATTAACATTTTGGTAAGAGAAGACAGAGATATATGAAAATCCATAGGTAAGGTATTCCAAGTGTCAGAAATAAACAGCAGGTAATACTTTCTGGAAGTATACACAGATTATTAAAATAAGTACTCAAGTGATTGTCCATCTTTGATTTGCCCAAAAGTTTAAGAATAAAAAGGTAGGAGGAGGTACTATTTTTTAAATATGAAGAACAACAAGGAACGATCATTTTCCTTTCAAATGAAAGGAAAATGACCTCATTTTCAACAGTGGCACTGGGCTGGTCTGAGAGAATATGTGTATGAGTTCATACAACATCAAGTGAAACGGGAATAAAAACCAGCTACTTCATGAAGAACCCACGATTCAAGGATCTGTGGCTCCAAGACAGCACACTGTTACCTTTATTTGAACATATATGCTAACGGAATTGGAGGAAGATCTGATCTTCCTGGTTTGTCTTTTTTCTTTTTTTTTTTTTTTTTCTTTTACCTGGGGAGGGTTACACTAGAGGGCGTCATGTTCTTAATGATGCTGCTGTTCTGGGAGGGGTACTAAACTAAAAGTTGCATCAATCTTGACGCTCTCTGGTATACTGAATGTGGCCCATAAAGCCAGAAATTTCTCGTGACATAAGTGAAGATGTCTTCATCTGTATCTTCTTCTGCTGTAAATGGAAGACGTAGCTCACAGAAGTTGAATAGAACTTTTGAATCCAGATTCTCAGCTGGTGCCAAACATTAGAGCTTTAAGCCCTTGAAGATACAGGTGCCTATTCTATCTATACTTATAAGTATGGACTTTGTGTCACTTACTGTTTACTTGTGTTCTATATGGAGTCAAAACGTCTCTTTGGGAAGATTTCTAATTCCTTCAGCACCCAGCAAGAGTAAATCTGTGGAATAAGTTAGGTGTGCTCACTGCCTGTGAAAAGTACTATTGTATATTCTTGAACCACAAGCGTTTGCTCTATTTTTGTGAAACGCTTTACTCTTACCATTCATTCCTTTAGTGACTGTGTTTTGCAAAACATGGTTTTCATGATTTTGCCAGTCTTATTGCGCTTAGAGTAATGCTACATGCAGAATTGCAGTAAATAGTTCATCATTTCAATCACAAGGCTATTAAATTAGCCCTAAAGATACATCACACGTATAGATCACACATAAGGATCCAGTATCCGTGCAGAGCTTCTGAAGAACCTAAATTTGTTCCTCTTTGAAAATGTGAGTAGCCTTCAAAGCTGCTAAGGAATTAAGTGACAAGGGAAGTAGCTTTAATTATTTCCCACAGGAGATGTGGGTGAGTCACTGAATTCAGTGAGGTTAGTTGATATTATGCTTAATTTGATTAAGCATGAGAGAATTTCTAAACAAATTAGTGTTCAGCAGGACAAAACTGATGTTCTAGCTGAGACATGCGCTAAATTGTTTCAGATTATTGTGATAAATCACTGAAATAATACTTCACATATTTTTAAAAAGTCAGAGAGGACACTAGCTGATAGTCCTGGAATATTAGAGCAAAAGATTTGACACCAGTACACACATAAACTTGCTGAATTGCACTTGATTTGCTCTGAACAAAGGATATTGTATTTCCTCCCGTATAAATATCCCAGAATTTCAGTGATGGTGAGTGGCTACTTGCATTTGAAAAGAGAACACTTCAATGTAAAATAACAGAATGGTAAAAAAGAGTTTATGGTAAAGATAAAGGCTGTCAGGAGAGTTATCAAATTGAATCAAGACGGAGCAAAGTTAAAAAGATGCTTGGAATTGGGCAACTTCTCCTTTGTGTTGAAGTTTTGTTACAGGTATGTGCACAAGTCTCTTTTTAGAGCGCAGATAAGATTTCTGGGGAATTCTAAAAAACTCTGAAGTGATTTTGAAAACCCAAATGGTGTGTTTAACTGTGAAGGAAAAAAATATCTTTGCCAGAAGCCATTTAAAATTCAAAACTACTTTGGTCTAAATGAAATCTCAGATCTATAGAGTGAACTCTTAAACTAGCATCCACCTCAGAGACTTCCAGCCACCTGGAAAAAATCATTCTTTATTCCTAAAAGTGTACCTTATACGAGAATTGGAGCAGGCATCTAGAAAAGAGTCCAAAAATGACCTTGAATGTGTATGCTGTTTATTTAATAATCCTCATTAACAAACTAATGAGCCTTACATTGTTTCATTCTAATTTACCTACACAACTAGCAAGTGGTTCCACCCCTTGGAAGACCTCCATCAATTTATTTCTCCTGTATTATTGGACAGATGACCCCATTTGATCCTAAGCCAATGCCAGGTGGAGCGGCAGGAGAGCTCCCAGCTGTTCCAGGGTGACTAACACGGTGGAAACTGGCAAAGAACAGCACGAGGATTGATTTGCACATTAAAGTGAGATAGAAAGTGACTAAGTTATCTTCTTGCTATGACAGGGTAATCCCTTTCTTTTGTTCTTCATTTCTGCTTGCTTTTGTAAAAGAAGAAGAATACTGATTTCTCACAGCAGCTAGAGTTAAATGCATGCTCTGTGAGCTTCCTCCTCTTTCTGTCCCTGGAGTCACCGTAGTGTACTATTCAGGAACACTGGACGCTGTTACTATACTGCAAGGTAAAAAGAAGGTTGACATACAATGATACTGTGTGCCATTTTAATTTTAGGATTACATTTTAATGGAATCTTGAAATTTGACAGCACAATGCAAATTTTTTGTGCATTCCAGATTTTTGCAATTCATTTTTATGTTAATCTCTTATCATCTAACTGGTATTCATGTGCTGATTTGTTATTAGCACACCGGTGCACTCTTTTAACATACAAATATGCGAATTGGTGCCATCTCACAGGGAAGCATTTAAAAAGACACAGGGTTGATGAGTTTATTTAACAAAGAAAACGCAAAACCATATGCTACTCACGTGTATTAGCATTATTTAGCATTAGAGAAATTCCTTCTCCTTCTCTGACATTTATGTAGCGAGCCAATATGAGGGAGACAATACTGAGGAGTATTGTCTGTATCCGCACAGATGTGCAGTCCTACCAAATTCATCCCTTATGGGACTACACAGATCCTATGTGGATTATACTGGAAGCGACGGGATGGATGAATAACCCAGACACTCTTCTTTGTCTCTATAAACAAGTAAAGACGAGGAAGAGGAAGAGAGCGATGAAGTGAGTTGGGCGGTATCTCATAGCAGACCAATGCAACGTACTCTTCAGCATCCCAGGGAAGGGGAGCTCTAGTGTGACTGTGTCTCTCAGAAGAACCCTGAGGCTCCACACTCTTATGTTGTTTCCAGAAAGACCTAGACTGAAAGACGAGCAAATGTCTTGATTTTAGCAATGGCAATTTGTTTAGTAGTAAGTGAATACAGGCTACCTTGTGCATAACAAGAGCAAGGTTCTCTGCGCCCGCGCGCCCCCCCCCCCCCGCCCCCAGTCCCCCTTCCATCCTTCAGCTGAACTAGTTCAACTTCCATCGTAACTGGCTTATTTAAACTTACTTTACCTGTAGGATTCCAAAGTTTCTGCTGGGGGAAGGAAATTACTGCAGATACAGACCTTTCCAGTGCTAGGTTTTTTCAGAGCTTGAGAAACCTTGATTTGGTATAATGATTTTTCTATTTGTTAGTCCTTTTGTCCTGAAAAATGTTTATAGCCTTGCATGTGCTTTGATCGTTTCACTGTTGCCATACTTAGACTCTTGCTTTTCCTGTAAGGATCGGAGTGAATGTGTAAGACAGGATAGTGGGAGGTGAGAATTTCACACACATCCTACCCAATACTCGGAGATGCTTAGGAACTCTGCCATCGCACAACTACAAACACTGTGCATCATACCTTTTTGGATATGCATCGCATGATTCAGAAATATGTATTTATAGTTACCTGCAGCTACTTCTAATTATTGTATCCAAATATTTACTACGTCCAATACCATTACAAAACGGAACTTCATAAAAGCTGTACATGCGTCAAAGCATAACTGCCGTGGCACAATGTATGAGTGATGTATCTGCTGGGGTAACCTTGCAGGTCAGGCTTCGTACTACAATTGGCTTTAATTAGAAGCTGTCCTATTCTCTGCATGTATCAGAGAGGCAGTCAGAAAACTGACATTCTGTACTACCTTTGAAAATATGACGGAAAGTAAAGGACAAGAGATTCTGCAGAACTGAACAAGGAAAGGGCAAGCACGTTGAATTGTAGGACTAAGAAGAAAAAATTGTTGTAAATTTATAATTGCACAGTAGTTTAAACTTTGAGCAGTAGTCAGTAGAATAAAATGTATTTTTCTCTGTTGAGATAGAGAGAAGGAAGGATATTTTTAAAAGTTTAATATGTTATAATTTTTGCAATTTTTTTTTGAAGGCTTTATTTGCATTTGTCGTGTGGGCTTGCACATAATGACAGATATCATTCTCAAGTCTGGAACTGAGGACTTCTCCTAAAGGTACTAGTTGTGAGTGGTGATTTTCTTTCATATGTGACTCAGCTCCTATTCGATTAAGAGTGCCAGTGAGCTCACTTATTCACTAGTTACTAATGAGCTAAAGCAATTTATTTACTGTCAGTTTTTTAAAAATTAATTTCTCCACTGCTTTTGTAGCCAGAGAATTGAAGTTTCAGTTGGTTTTTAGCTGCTAAATCCTTCCTATCAATTCTCAGCCATGCAGACTTGCCTTACCCATTTCTTGGTTATTAAGAGATTTCCTTCTCATAATGCTGAATACATATCCAGCTCAAAGACAGACCCATATGGTCTTTTGCAGATTAGGGAATTCCTTCAGATGGTGTCTCGCAGCACAGAGGTGCTGGAGTCCGATAATGTCGACACTTAACTGTATAGTTTGGAGAGAGTTTTGAAATTATTAGCTCGGGCACTGGTAATAACAACACAGGACTCAAAGACAAGATTATTTACTTCTTCCAAAAGCTGCTGAGGCTGTATTGTAGACCTAACCTGTGAATCACAGACTCTTACTTCATGTAGAGGAAGTAAAGTGGTGGAAAAATACCTACAAAGCCAGGAATGTGCTTTCACGCAGAGATGGAGCACGGTATGTTTAAGCAGCACGGAAATGTATGTTAAGGAAGGAAAGTGGAGGAAAAAGACCCCAAACCATCAAAACTTCATGTGGTACTAATCATATGGTGCAGTGCTGATTTTCAACCCACCCAGTACTTATAGAGAAATATATGTTTTAGAGATGTCAGAGTACACTGACGTTATTGCTTTTTTATCTAACAAATTCAAATCTAGACTAAATTAACAGAAATGGCCATTAGTGATGGCTATTCCTCAGTGTATATAAAATAAGGTGTTTGGGGCCAGTTGTCCACACTATGATGTTGTCATTTGACCATAATGACACCAACTGGCAGCACTGCTGACAATCATATTATGCAAGCTGGTAATTAGATAGGCATAGCAAGTGAATACCTTCTCGACACTACTAGTGGTGTCTCTGTAATTATACTGAGTCACGTTGCTGTGGGTGGTGTGGGGAATCTTACATTCATCTCTGGCAAATGCCAAAATTGCTCTGTTGTGTAAAATAATGTAGACATTACATAGTAATGTATTTTTGTAAACGTAAAAATGCATTACAAATAATGTAATTTTAACACATTTTTAGGAAATGTAGGTAATGACATTTAATAAGAATATTTACAAGGTGTTTTACATGGCATGTTGCAAAATGGATGCTTGCTCTTTCTGAATACAAGTTTCTGTAAACCGTTCAAGAAGATGGGGTTGGGGAGAGTGCAAAGTGTGTGTCAACCAATCAAAAATAGTGGATCCAGTTACTCAAGTATCTGTAAAACAACCCCAAAATTTTTACCAAAATAAGTAAGTAATTCAGGGAATTTAGGCAAGCCTACACTATAATTTCATCTTGTTAGAAAAATTAACGATTGAGAATAGAGCTGGTCAGAAAAAAAGTAAATATGTCTTCCAGAGAATTTCAATATTTCATAAAATTCTGAGAAGTGTGGTAAGATACAAAATGGATTTATCCTGTCTCCTGGAAGGAGATCTGGCAAGCTCCTCCTTTTCTAAAACCATTCATCTGTCCACCTATTCGACTTTACAGTGGAGTTTATCCATTATCTCTAAACTTGTATTACCCTGGGTTTGCAACATCTCCTGTGAAATCCTCGGGAATTTTAAAATAGTCTGAAAAAAATTCTTCTATTAAGGGATGTAAATTGCAAGAGAGGTAATAAATCCTTCCATGTGAGTCTGATGTATCTTTTATTATATGAACTATTTGGTTTATTTGAATTACATGGGTTATATGAAACCCACCTCCGTATTTTTCCTTATCTCATTTTTAGAAATAGTAGTCAATCATGGGGAATTTTGAATTGCTCTTAAGAATTAACTTAATTCTGTTTCTGTTGTAACTAAGGAAATGTTCAATGGCTGAAAAATTGGCTGAGTTAAAATTAATTCTTGAGAAAATTTTACAGTCAGAAGTACTTTATTGCAAATTAACATGGATTATATAGCATGAACTATTGCTTCTGTACCTAATATGGTTTATGAAATGTATCCTAGCAGACATACCAAGTTCCTTTTTCCCATATTGTTACAGAATTTTGGTAATGGCCTTGATTTTTTTTTCTGCTGTCTTCCACTAGTGCGTTATAGTTTGCCTGTCTTGTGGGTCTTAAACTTGTCATAGTACGTTGTTTCATGACCTATGGGGTCAGAATATACAGTGTAGATGTATTGTGAGCTCTTCTGGAACAGCCTGTGTAAATGCTTCATGATTGCTGGGACTGGATCCAGCTGTCAAATGGTCCCTCTCAACTCTGCGTCCCCACAGCCCCTCTAGAACAGTGGTGGTGTTCCTAAAGGAGACCACGTGGAGTGACTGAGCCATGAACGAAATGCATAGGAAGAAGCGCTGGTGCTTGCTAGCTGTAAACTTTAGGAAGTCTTTTTGGTACAAATATGTTCCTTTGTAGCGGCAAGGTCAGACTCATTTCCTTCTGTCTTTTGCTTGTGAACTGTTTGTTTCCCTTTTGAATATTTCTTGCTGGCTCAAGTATTCCTTGCACCTGCCTTGTAAGGGAGGAGTCTTTTAGTCTGCAGCGCTGTTGAATGCTGTATTATTGGTATCAGTTGCTTTTCAGCTCATGAGAGACTGCACAGACAATAAACTTATGAGCCTGTTGTTTCAGAGGTTTCTAGCAAATCTAGTAAAACTCTCTAAGAGTTACAGCTAATCAGCAATACTGAAAATCAGTCCTTATAAATAAGACTTTGTGTGTTCACAAATCTATACTTTTAAACCAAACATTGGGTTTTACTTTTACTTAATTTATATATGCATATATAATTTATATAGAAAAATATATTTACTAAAATTAACTTTAAAGTTTACTTTGCAATTATTTACTACTTCATTTTCAATTTATCCTTTCTATATAGGTCTTATTGCCTGACATAATAGAAGGTTTACAATCCTATTTGTCCCATATTGCAGTTAACAGTTCAAGATAATCCATCCTTCTCTACTTCATCTTACTACTTTATAGCCTAGTGGAGAATTGGGCTTTCAGAGGTACTAAGGATTACTGTGATGGGTGGTCAGTACGGTTGATCTTAAAACATTCTGAGATAGAAGTAGTCATCAGAAACCTGGGCCTCCATATAGCACAAAGCATTGAAGGAGTTTATGGCTGACTTGCTGTGTATTTCCTTTCATTAATTTAAGTACCTATTAAGTACAATAGCTAATGGAAGCATGACAGGAGAAATAATTCCACATAAAGCAGCATTGGAGGTTTAATTTATAATAAAGTAATCCAACTGAAAAATTGAAGGAAGTACAGTATATTAGAAAAAGCCATCTATGTGGGTGGAATATGTAGGGATTTAGAGCCTCTGCTGCTCTGTGCAGGTAGTCCCCTTCAGCTATACGGAATTGTGCATTTCCACTAGAGTGATTTCCACATGGAGCAACTTGGAAGGATGACGCAAACCAAAAAAGTGCAAAAAAGTTTAAGGTCACTGAATAAATAAAAAATTTAAGCCCAAATGGAAGTCCATAATTGCCTTTGCTTGCAGTGTTAGAGCTCGGCAGTTAAAACACTTGACCGAGAAGCCTGGTTTCAAATCCCATAAGCAATTTCAAATCCACATCTCCTACTTTCTAGAGGAGAAAAAAAAACAACAAAAAACAACAAACCAAAAAAAAGAGGCTATATATTATTTCGTAGTGGCGTTTACATTTCTGCTGAACAACTCTGTGATATATGCTAGGAAGAGCACCACAGACCAGGCTCCAACTGTCACAGCATCCTTCTACATGCTTCCTCCTGTGGCTTCTCAGAGATAACACTTCAGCAATAGCCATGGAGAGTGCATACGCTTACTAAAAATACTGTATATCCAACTCACCCTACTTAGGCCATTCCTTTATGTTGTGGTTTAACCCCAGCTGGCAACTAAACACCACCCAGCCACCCGCTCACTCCCCCCCAGTGGATGGGAGAGAGAATGGGAAGGTTAAAAGTGAGAAAACTCGTGGGTTGAGATAAAGACAGTTTAATAGGTAAAGTAAAAGCCACATGTGCAAGCAAAGCAAAACAAGGAATTCATTCACTATTTCCCATCGGCAGGCAGGTGTTCAGCCTTCCCCGAGACAGCAGGGCTCCATCACGCATGACGGTTACTTGGGAAGACAAACGCCATCACTCCAAACATCCCCCCCTTCCTCCTTCTTCCCCCAGCTTTATATGCTGAGCATGTTGTCATATGGTGTGGAATGTCCCTTTGGTCAGCTGGGGGCAGCTGTCCCAGCTGTGTCCCCTCCCAGCTCCTTGTGCCCCCCCAGCCTCCTCACTGGTGGGGTGGGGTGAGGAGCAGAAAAGGCCTTGACTCTGTGTAAGCACTGCTCAGCAGTAACGAAAACATCTCTGAATTATCAATGCTGTTTCCAGCACAAATCCCAAACAGCGCCCCATACCAGCTACTGTGAAGAAAATGAACTCTATCCCAGCCAAAACCAGCACACTCCAAATGGTGGAAAATATGGTATAACTGATTCTGAACTCTGGTCTTTTGTAGTGATCAAGTATTCTGAGTATGAGGTTTCTGTATACTGGGGATCATAACACCTGAAATTAAAAATTACTCAAGGCTGCAGCTAGAATTCATAGAAAACCCAGTCCCTGTTGATCTGTGTTGGGCATTACCTGCAAGTGTCTACCAAACCAGGCTATTATGGAAACTCAAGCTGTAGGAATGCTTAGCTTATGGCTCCTGACAGAAGACTGTGAGAGAGCCTTTCAAAGTTGAACAGCTGTGAGAATATATCAAAAAGCTTTTGGAAATTTTAGGGAAAAAAAAGAGAAGCACTCTGAGCTGCATCTAGGTGGGGCTTTTCAGAAGCACAGCTGAGCATGTAGGCAAAATTTGGATGCCCAAAATTCACTTTAAAAACCTAAATTATTTACTGGATTTAGAGAATGAAATCCTACCTTAAAACTGATGAGGATGAACAACTCTTTCAAATTTTCCTACAAAAGGAATAAATTTTCAAATGTTAGGTAACCGAAATACTTAAAGTTCTTTCTTCTCCCTTAGCACAAAATAGAATAATTTTTCTTTTTCACCTGTAAAATGCAGCAGAAGCAGTTTAGTAACACTATATCCCATTGGGATATTAATGCATGGAACCCAGCCATTAGGGAAATACAAAAGTGCTTGGCTGTACTGAACTACTGGACCCCACAGGATATAAAAAAAGAAATGAGCTGGGAGAGAAATAAAGTTGTCTAGGCTGCCTAAGGAATCAAGGATTCTTTAGGGAGTAGAGGTGGCTTTAGTGGAAATAGGTCCTTTTTATGTTATTTTAGCTTTTGTTGTACAGACCTGTCTTATGTTATATGAAAAGCCTGGTTGAAAGATGCCTTTCATTCTCAACAAATTGTCTTGATCTCTGAAGACAAACCCTATTTCTTTTTATTTCAGTCTTTGAGAATCTCTTTTGCTTATAATCTACTAACTCATTAAAAATCTAGCGCTAAGCTAAATGTCTGTTACAAAGCAGGTGTGTAACTCATGTAGTACTGCAAGAATCTGATAGCACATGTTGAACACGGGTTAATTTTAAGTTCAGAGAGCTTGATTATGTTTGAAATTGGGAAAAACTTGTCTGTCTCCTCCTATCTATGTGCCTTTAGTGGCATTTTGCAGTGCATTAAATAAGGCTCATTTTCTTTTGTACAAGATACAGAAGTCCCATAGATGATGATTTTTAAAAAAAAATTTTTTTTTTAATTTCATTCTGGGAATTTAGCAATGGCTAAAGATTTGACAGTACTGCAACAGATTGACTGTATTCATGGAAGGCTCATTGCTTACAATGTGCTGCTTTCCAATCTATTTTTTCTACTTAAAGAATTATCTAGTGCAAGGAAGCTCTGACAAAGGCCTGTCTTAACAGGTAAGAAGCAGAGTTAACGTACAGGGCAGAGGGAAGAGACCCTGTATTCTTATGTGATCATATCTTCCCACCAATACTGAAAAAGACTCTTGAATGAGAGGAATTTAACAGTGCTTGTATTGTTGCTTTCTCATTCATTCTATGAGGAAGAATGAGTCAGCAGCCATGATTTTCCCCTGTCTTTGTGCTTGTGCTACTTTCTGAGTTGAACTCAATACACAGCAAGATGTTTCCTCCAGCCCTCTTCCCAGTGGGATGGAGCAGAATGTCTCATCAACCATCTCCTTATACCCTTCATGAATTGTTACCACAAAAATACGGTGATGATTATTCAACATCATTGCTCGTTACTGATGGTGATTATGGTATCCCTAACAGAGCATTATGATTTTCAAATAGGGATTAAGTAGCAAGAGCAAATACATTTATAATTATTTCCTCTCACAACAGTTTCCAAAAGAAAAAGAAGAAAAGAAAGGAGAACCAGCCCAAACCCACATCACCTCTTTTGAAAATAGGATATGGCAATAGAATAATTTCTAGAGATATTTTCATGCAGTTTCAAATGGCTTTTTAATCCCTAGAACTGTTTTCCAAATCAATGGAACTAACAGTGAAGGAATTAATATTGACTATGAAGCAGATCAAGTACAAATAAGAGAGTTTTAAATACTGGTGAATACAGGAGTAGCAAATATGACATAAAATACGAAGAGAAATATCCATGAAAAAAAATTTTGTACTATTCACCAAATCTCTTCCTCCTCCTCCTCTTCTTCCTCTTCACAGCTAACGTATACTTAATGAAAAACTCTCTCATTTATGTAAAACAAAAGACACAGCAGGTATTTAGGGGAGACATTGTTAAGGAACATAATCTGAAGAGAGAAATTAATTAGACCAGTAAAAAAAATGAGTGAGGTAGTCCAACAAAAGTCTAAAATTATTGTGTGGTGTTCGGTTGAAAAGATGAAAAGTCAGCAAAAGAGACCGCATGAACTAATCATTGCAAACAAAGAGGATGCAGGAGGGAATTTTTTATATATATATATATACACACACACACACACATATATATATAAATGTACAGCTATAGTTTATATTTGTCTTCTATACTTAGGAAGGAACTAAAGCATTCAAAAATATTTCAGGCACGGGGATTGTAAAGATTCCCTGCTGGAAAATATTTATCAGTGAAGTAAACATGAAACTTGCTAAGGAGTTCAAGAGGTTTTGATGAGTTAGATCAAACTTAAACATTACTATGTAGAGAAGAAGCTTTGCAACTTACAGAGGATATTACATCGATATCTAGAAAAATGGAACTTTTCATTGTTAAGGAAGAAGTTACCACACATTATATTTTGATAGTAATTGATAAACAGCATCAATGAAATTAGATAAATAATTAAGAAAAAAATGCATTTGCAATTAGGAGTTAGGTGAAGGACCAAGGAGAAATGCAAATGAACTCATGAGCAGAGAAGAACATTTTGTAATGTAGCACTATAGACAGTTGGTGACACTGGTGGAAAGGCACTGTCCTCTAATCATGACTTGTTTTAGCTAAAATATTGTGAAGTTTTCCTTGAAACAACTGGCAACATAGCTGCTTTGAGAATTCTGGATTTACTGCTGACCTCCTTACTCCTTGAGATAATTTTGTTCTTCCACAGATGGGAGTGTGGTCTGTGCAATGGCATTAAATAGAGGCAGGAAGCTTCTTGTGCCTGCTGGGTGATTTAACTTACAGGTGTTTCTCGGCTCATCAGGAGTGAGAAGGGTGAAGTTTCAGGTTTGTCCTCACTGTCTATATAGCCTAAACCCCTTAATGGAATAGAAACAAGGGTGGATAAGCTATAGAAAAATTTTCAGTAAAAGCCAACAACGTATTGAAAATTAAAGATTAATATCTCATCTAAGAATTGTCATTAGCACATTCACTGTATTCATGAGTTTTGAACGAAACGGGGGAAAAAAGAAGTTGAACCCTTTTTTTGGACTCTGGAGTTAGATAAACAAACATCACCATCACACGTACTTAAAGTGCATTGAATTTATTGTGTTTTGTCATCTACCCGCAGAAAGTTTACAATTATTGATTTAAACCCTATTCAGGGACTCCTGATTTGAATTTCTCTTAAAAAATATGCAT
Source organism: Phoenicopterus ruber ruber (assembly GCA_009819775.1). Lineage (NCBI taxonomy): Eukaryota > Metazoa > Chordata > Aves > Phoenicopteriformes > Phoenicopteridae > Phoenicopterus > Phoenicopterus ruber. Next base: position 12,207,347 of record CM020221.1, on the reverse strand, counting down.
TGTTTCCCTCCTGAAGATAAAGTTAAATTTTAAGTAAGTTATCAAACCTTTTGCTTAGATTTACTCTCACACTGATCAGTTACTGTTGTTCTTTTGCTTACTTAGCAAAATGCCCCTGGCAGTTTATGTTGGATCTCATGGCTGTCTTTGAGAAATGCAGTTCTGCTGCCTTAGGGTAAAAAAATGCAAAGTTATCTTTATAAAAATAGAGCTATGTTCTTCTTTTTTTAAAAAATATTTGGTAGATCTTGTGCTGATTTGTAAGCATTTATATTACATTGAGGTGCCTGATTTTGAAATCAACGAATATAAAACTTCAACTTTCAGAGGAAAAAGAATAACAATCTGTGTCGATAGCCCATGGAAAACTGTACAATGTTTTACTGTCACGGTTTGTCCATGATTCTTTTCTTATTTATCTTTGCTTTTACAATATAATACTTATAATACGTACTAGTAATAGAATAATACCTAACACGGGGAAAGGAAGTTTAATGCACAGTACCTGCTGTAAGTTGTCTTAGAATTCTTCAACTGTTATCTTTGTCAGTTAGAAGCTTTGGCTCCTTAGTTATTTAGAAAGCACCAACCTTTGAACAGTTTGGGGACTAAAATATCTAAAGCACAGAATGCATATAAAGATAATTAAACTGGTTAGCTATATTGCTGGCTGGGAGAACCAAAGGACGAGTAAACATAAAGTCAAAAAGGAGGCTTATGATTATGACATTGTGTTTTTCTTGATAGGGAGTTGTAACACAAATAATAGTTTGGCTGAATCAAAAAAGCAAAGCATAATGGAAATAGATTGCTAAATCTTTAGAAGATGAAAGATTAAACGTAGAGTCAAAGCCTTCTTTCAACTAAATGGGCCAAGTTTATCTACAGTGAAATCTTACTGACTTTGGAAGAATTCTACCTGAAATTAATTTGGCCCAATTTCTTTTCCATTGAGGATAACCTGGAGTGGAGGAACATAACAATTTTGGGGGGAAACAGGGGAGGAGAAAGGCTATTGAACAAAATAAGAAAAACAGAAGCTGAAGGAAAGGCTCACACAGCAGGTAGTTTAATCATTGACCCTTTCAAGAATGGCTTAAAACGTTTGTGTTTTTGGTTTTTTTTTTCCTCTTTATGGATCAACACAGAAAAATTCTAGCTGATACCTGGGAAACACTCTATGATATGAGGACATGTGCTCAAGAGAATTAAGGGCACAAACTTTCACCTGGTGTAAATGAGCTAACTTCCTTGAAATCAGTGGAAGTAAAATGATTTTCATAGATGAGTATCTGGTCACAATGCAATCTGGAAGAAATGGACTACACTATACCTTGATATTTTCATGTATAGCTATTTCTGTTGACTAAGAGATTTATGCTTAAACATATTGAATCAAAAATGGCCTCTGAAATCAGTACCTTCCTGATAATTTTTTCGACTTCTTGGTTCTGTAATCAAAACTTGGTTGGCTTTCTCAGCTATTGGTTCCAAGTCACACCACTAGAATTAGGCAGTTTGGACAATATCTAACCAGCAAACTAAATGAAGAACCGGCTTGAGTAAGTTGCTGGGATTTCTACATTGCTTTGCCCTCTCCAAGCGTGGCCTAGATTAATAGTAGCTCTATGAATAACTTGGTCAAAGTATTATCACAAATTCTCTGTCTGCTGCCTAGCCCTTACTGAAAGACTGAGCTCCCTGTTTTAAGACAGTGTGAAACAGAGGAAATTGAAAAACAAGCATATAAATACATAATTTTATTAGTACTTTCTGAAAATTGTATCAAAATGTTATGAAGTGTATATGTGCATGAGTTTGTGCATCTGCTAAGCTAAAAGGAGTAACTGAAGCTTATAGCCGTGTGGTAAAAGGTATGTATTTAGTACTGCAGGTGCCATGTTATGCATATTTTAGTCTTATTCATACTATAGAAGCAAAACATACAGACAATTTCATCAGATTAGTCAAAAGAAAGCTAACATTAGAATCAGAGTTTCAAACCGGGAGGATTGTAACAGGATGGATAGTTCCACTCTGGGGAATACGGGAGGCAGCTGCTGCTAAGAAGAGACGGAAGGGAGGTGCAGATAACAGCTGGTTACCCCCTCTCTGGGGCAACCTGGGTCATTCCTGCCAGACGCTTTTTTGACCTTCTTCCCCTGTTGAAGGTTTCAAGAACTGCCAATGAAACAAGGCTTCACTGTTGAAAACTTTTTGCTTAACGTCTATTTTGGATCTTCTTTCATGTATTTTAAACCTAAAGCTTCTTGTCTTATCCAACATGTAGAACAGGTACTTCCCTTCCTCTCTGCAGCTCTTTTAGGTTTTTTTTAAGACTGTTAGCAGTTCGGTCTTCTTTCTTCAGACTAATCAACATTAATTGGTTTAGTCATTCATCATTACCATTGCTTCCCAAGCTGGATGTAGTATTCCAGCTGAGATCTTACCAAAGCTGAACAAATTATGCTCTCACTAAACTGAACTTCAGAACATATGGGAGGTGTTTCTCTCCTACGAACCATTTGCCCACACCCACTAAGAAGGCAACAGACTTCAATGTGAGTAGAAAATAAGAAAGTCGTTTTTTAGTACAAAAAGAGTCTTAAAGCCTGTGCTCCCAAAATAAAGAGCTGTGTGATGCTTCTGTACCAGAGCATATTCTGGTACCGTGAAAATGCTCCTATCCCAGGGAACCACAAACACCAAGCTCAGAGTTTAATGAGCCTTGGGATACTGAGCCTTTCATTATGATCTGGTAGAGACTTTTGTGTACTTGGTACCCTGTGGTACACTCAGAGCAGTTTATCCCAAAGGAAATCAGGACAAATGCAACAGCAAAACACATTTTATAGAAAGGTTAATGTTGTAAGAGAAGGACCAACAGCCTTCATTCAAGCAAAAATTTCAAACTTATTGCAGTTATACCTCTTTGAAAAAGATTGTCCCTTTTCTCTCAGAAACCTACCCTGTACACTGAACCTACACTATACACCTATATTTAGTATTGAGCTTAAAAGCCAGAAAATAAATATACTGCTGGAACAGAATCTAGAAAGTGGTTAGTTTCTAACATTAAAAGAGAATAGTGATCTGTTTTCCAGGGCATGGATCCCAATGAGGAGACAGGAAATAGAATTGTAATCATGAGCAGATTCTTAGGACCATTTTTGTATGAAATGGTACTTTGGCTGAGGCCCAAATAAGCAAACGTGTAGTGGTCTAAGAGTCTCATTAGGCATGAATGAAAAATATATTGCTACAAGTATTTCTGTTGCCTTAAGTGGGGTAATCGGCACGTGAAAGAAGGCAGCAGATATATGGAAAATGCTAGTTCTATTTCATTCCAGATCCTGAAGTGTTCATATAATGCAGTGATTCTGGAAAAATTAAGACTGATTAACTAAATGATTAACTGGAAAGTGTAATTAAACATCTGGTGCTCTTGTTCAGAAGCCTTTGTTTGTGATAGTTGTCATCCAAGTTATGTAATTTAATATGTGTATTAATACCTTTAATCTCTCTTAACTTTCCTGATTGTGTCTATATTGTTGCTTATACAGACAAGCTCTAACAGAAAAACGGAAGAATGATTGGATTTGGAAATCCCGCCTGCTTCCATTTTCTTCTCTTACACAACAGAATTCAAGTAACTCCATCCAACATCCCTTATGTCAATGGTAGGATGTTGGTTTGTCGGTACCTATGCTGGAGGATACTAAGTAGAATTACACCTTCCTAGTCTTTCCGAATTTTACATCCTAATATATATGTTTTCAGGGGACAGCTCTATGAATTTCTTTTATTAACTTCAGAAACTGTTGTGTTTCGCTCAGAAAGTTGGTGAGTCACTCACAGTGAACAACTGAATATAAGGAAATTGTCTTTGAGCAAAGGCAGAAACGTTGTTTGTTCCAACTTGAATTGTATGCCAGGAGGTCAAAGTTATCTCCCTCTTCAGCAACGCTAGCAGATGATGCCGCTTTGGCTCTTATTTGCCATCTCTTCTGAGTGTGTTTGAAGACAAATCTCAGGGTTGCTGGAAGGGTTAACATGCTTATGGTTTGGCAGGGTTAAAGCAGTCAAACCTGAGAACCGATTATAACAGTTTCTTATAATAGTACTTTCTCCACTTCCTTTGTTGGTTTCTGTCTGATTTTTACAGGCCCACAATATTTGGTGATTCAGAAAAATCTGGGACTTCATAGAACAGTGTTTATTCTCCCTATTTAGAGGAAGATTCTCCCTTTATTAGCCAGCTATTTTCCTACTTCAGTCTTTGCTGGCTACTGTTATTTCTATGACTTTGGAAGGATGCAATACAATAGTATTTTAGAAATGCTAAACTTTGTGGTATTTTAAGGTAAATTAAGGTAAAATTAAGACAAAACATGAAATTAAAATGTGCACATCCACATGTGGGAAGAAGTTTTAAGACAGCATTTCTGCGTTGCAACCCAATCATTTGCCCTTTTGATTAAAATGTCAGAAGGCAACCTTTTAATCAAAATGTATCAAAGGTTGCAGAGGCAGTCTTCTATGATTTCTTCCCTCACGTAACTTGGAAAAAAGACTGAATAATTCAGTATGATTTTGCTCTCTTCTTTAGGGCAACTTGGAAGGGAATAGTCAGTCAGCTCCAGGGCTAATGTGTGTGACAGAAAGTATTTAGAAAGCCTGAGTTCAACATCTATTTCTTGATTTAGGTTAATGTTAATACTCATTAAGATGTTGCATGCTTTTAAATACAATTTTAAGCTAAACTATAAAATGCTTCAATTTTGTCAAGTTATTAACTCTGTTACAAAATCATAACGTTCATTTCCCTTGAATTACATTTCAAGAAATAAAGTAAAGCAGGATATCTCCCTGGCAAAGAGGTAGTCCATGGCATAACCAAGATTAAGCCCAGGTGTCCTCACACACAGTCCCAAAGTCAGTCCCATAAACCATTCTTCCTACAGCAGGTCCTTGTTACGGACCATACGCACATTTCTTTCTATCCCTCAGCTTTGTCAGCTTTTCAGAAACATTGACTCCACTGAAGGCGCTCACAGAGCTGCCTGTCTTCTCCTAGCCCAAGCTGGCAGCTGTCTTACACTCACTTGGGTTTTAGAGATCAGTTCCCAAATTAGTTGCATTTAACTTTGTGAAAAACCTAAAGTATACAAAACTGCCGTCATCAGCTCTGTCAACAGCATTGCTGCCTATTAGAAAAAATTCTGTCACCCAAGGTGAGTTTTACAATATACTTGCCCAGACTTGAGGAACAGATTTTGGGAAAGGAGCATGTACCCAGCACCACCCAGCCGGCTCAGGGTCTGTTCTCTTTGGCTGTCATTCTACCACAGTTCAAGCAGATTCTTACTCTTACTTCTCCCTGGTCCAGTAGAAACTGTTGCTTTCTTTAAATTTTTCAGAGCTATTTGGCACTAGCAGAAATTTAGATGTTACCTTTCCAGTATCTGCCACAATGTGGTCTAACCTCACTCTGTAATTTTCTTCAGAAAACCATGACCCATTATTACAGTGGGTCCTGAATTGGAGAATAAATTAAACATTGTTTTATCAGCAGCATTTGTGGCCTGCCTAAAGTTCTGGGTGCTAGACTACCACTTTGATTGACTCTGGGTTCAAGCATGCGGAGTACTGCCTGTTTAACAGGTATCATTTTAGTTGTATTGTCCAGGAATTCTGTTCTTAGACCTATTCATTTACTAAAACATAAAGTAAACTTTACTGAAGCATAATGCCCGGGATGTGGTATGACTGCCACAGGGACTTGAGACTCGGGGAAATGTGATTTTACCACTCCACTGCTTACATTTTTGCATTTTTAAGATATAAAAATGCCAGTCAAGACTGGTGTTATTTTTCACTGACTTAATGCTTTCTTTTTTTGTGATATTTAGATGCTTTTCTTATTCTGGATAGGTTACAACTTTTCATAATTGACTACCATAACGTCTGATCTGCCCATGCTAAGAGGTATTCCACTCTGTTCTGGCCTCTCCGTTTTCCCATAAGATGGAATTAACCATGGACCTTACACATAATCTCTCTGCCAATACACAAAGCACTATCTGCTTAGCTCTAGATATCAATATCTGTCAGCAAAATCATATATTTTTAAAAAATGTTGTTTCCACCCCTTACAGCAATTGACACATTTAATGAGAGCATTATTCAACGTTTCTTTCTTTGGAGTTTTGTCTCTTTTCTGTGGTTTCATCCAGAGACCCCAGCACTCCATTCTGCTGCATTGTTCTCTCCAAAGTCTACCCTTGGTGCATGTACCTGTCGTGAATTTGAATGATAGTTTCCCAACAGCTGCGGATGCGTTCTTGGGCTCACGCAATTCTGACCCCAGCCCAGCAATATAACTACTACTGTGTTCTGCTTGCCAAAAGCAGTGGTCTTTAATTTTATACGCTGTTATAGTCTGTACATTTAGTAGAGTTGAGAAATTGTTACCAGCTGCTCTTGCAATTAGATCCAATACCTAAAGCAAGATCGTAGCACTGAATTTCAAGCTGGTAAAGTAGAGGAAGTGTTTAGTGAAGGAGGAAAAAATACAGTATTCACTTATTTTTTCCCCTCCGTTTGCTGCTGTTCCTTTTCTGCATTATCTCTACTCTTCTCTTTCTCTCTTGCTCTAAACCATAAATTGTAATAATTTTAAGAACCAGAAAGCAGATCCTACCCTATCTTAAATCATATGTGAAAACTACTGCTTTGTGTTTCTGTAGGATGCATCCTTCTACAGATTGAATGCTGTCACTCACAGTTAAGCTTTTGACTTTAGAAGTGTGGATGCACTTAGTTTGCCAGAGTTGATCAGGAAAGTTAGTTTCCTACATAATATACACATGTGTATTCAGATATTTTTCCTAACTTTAATAAAATTTTGTCCCCCCCAAATCCCAGATTATTTTGGGAACCTTTAAGAGCATTTAGAAGAAAAATATTGACTGCCTTTGTTACTGTGTGGTCTAGTCACTGTGACCATTATAACAGATGTGGCAATTTGCAGAAAAAGGAAAAAAAAAAAGTTAGATAGTGCCTTATATTTTGTATCACACAAAATGAGCTAGTAATGTTTCTGACAAAAAGCAATGGTCATTGTTTTGATGGTTAAGAAAGCTGAGATTGTTGAAGCTGAAAGTTGGCTTGGTGCATATTTGTTGTAGGGTTTAGACTGCAAATTGTATACAGTCTGGAGTAGCTTTGAAAAGGTGACCAAGAAAGGACATCTTTCACCTTTTTTTTTTTCCATGAGTTCCTTAACTCTTTAAGGAGCTCAAACTGTCCAAGGACCCAGTGAAACTGTGGTAAAACTGGTTTGGAATTTTTCAACAGAAGAGTTTTTGAAACTGTTTATAAAGAAGATAAAGCAAGATTTGACTGTGACAACTACTTTAATCCATTGGCTACTGTTTTTTTCTGAAAGGAGGCTTTCTGATTACTTTGGGGACTAGAGGAGTTTGGTGCTTGAAAACAAAAAGTTTTGTTGGGAACTGGAGGAGTTTGGTGCTTGGAAAAAAGCAAACTTTTTTTTTTATTTTTATGCAGAACATGAAGATATTATTATTATTTCCAAAATGGAAGTAATGTCACGTACAGCTCAGATTTTTGCAGTAGTTTTCAGTAAGTGTTTAAACACAGAAGCACCCACTCAAACATTTGTGGCTCTGATCCATCCACGATTTATTTATGTACTCATTTTGTTTTTGTATGACTAGCCCCATTACTTTGCATGATTTTGTGCACAGAAAATATTATTATTGTAACTGGCAAGGCATGTCCACGTGCAGATTTAGCTGCCTGACTTTAGCTGTTCAAAGTAAAAATTGGTTGCTCTGTTCTCTCTGGTTCATGGAATGACATCTTCCTAGCTGGCTGGTAATAATTCTTTTTCATTAACACTGTATCAAAGATATTTTCTAAACAGAGATTTTTCTTTTGCAACTAGGTGGAAAAGTCAGAATATAGTTTTCTTCATAGTGGATTTCTCCTTGTTAGGATTCTTTTCTTATTCTGGGAGCTCAGTAACAGTCATAGTTTTGACTTCTGCAGCATTGCCAAAGCCTGACACTTTACAGGCCTCATCAGAGATTCAGAAATTCCCTGTGTCTGCATTTACAGAAAAGACAGTTTGGGCCTACGTTATGACATGATATAAACTAGCTTTTATGCACCGATTGGGAACGTCATCCTTACTTTTTGAGTTTTCCAGTAAAGATGACAGTCTCTGAAAGTCACGAGAGATGGTAGAGAGATGTGTGATAGAAATACTATACTAAATAAAAGATATTTTCTTTTTTCTTCATATATTAATATAGATACTCTGTTCTGAGAGGAATTTCTTGAACTTATCAAGATCATAGACAAAATGACCTTCAAAAGGCCCCTAGCTTAGTAGCTAGATGGAGAGCTTTGCTTTGTAATTTTTTTTAACAAGGAAACCAGCTGTGTGACTAAACATCTTTGTCAGATAATGACACAAAGGAGATCCTTAAACTGATTCTCCTCTGCTTTGTAACCACCTTAACTCGTGAGTAACTCCACTGACGTCACGTTAATTCTAATGTGTGTGAGAGAGGAGCCTGGGTAGAAAAACATCTGTGCTGTCAAGAAATTAGCATTATGTCAACTATTATCAGGGATAGGGAAGGAATATCTGCTGTAATGGTTTGAGAATGCTCCTGTTAAGAAATATTCATATGAGCTTTATCTTGGGACCACCCCGAATTAGCTAGTTTCCCTTGCAATGGGAAGCTGCTTATCACCTGCTACCAAAAGTCTTAATGGTTGCATATTTCTTTATAGAAATATAGCTGTCAAAAAGCAAATTGAAGCTATTAGTGTTCTGGAACCCACATTTATAAGATCCTGTGTATAACCATAGGGACATATAGGCTTTCGTAAATACTTGTTTCTCCAGTGCACATCATGTTTTATCCTTAGCAGTGCAGACACAAAGAGACATACCCAAGAATCAGGGTCCTCCTGAGAGGGGAATTGGCTACACTGAAGACGTTTGTCACTTCTTTCTAGGCGGTTGATATATTCTATAGTGTCTGCACATTCTTTATACTGGATATGCGGTACACACAATAACAAGAAAAATGTATTATGGGCCAGTGTATAGAACTGGTGAGCTAAAATGTGTAATCCAATTATAGGGAATTAAGCTATTTGTAAATGTAGCCTCTAATGCAGCTGCCTATTTCTCTAGAATTCCTTTTTAATGTTTTGTGTTGATTATATGGGATCGTAAGAACCAATGCTGAACACCAGGGTGCTCTGGAATTCTTTTGACAAAAGTGTCTTTTTTCTGTCTTAATCTTCAAGTGAAATTGCAGCTTTTGGGAGCAATGGACTAAAAGGAATGGGCTGAGCAATTGGGTCCAGTTTTGTGTATTATTTATTTCTTACATTTGAGGAAGGGTTTTCAAACTGAGATATTCCAGAGAAAAAAAATATTCAGAATCAACATATGGACATCTTGATTGGAAAATTTCTGGCCAGCACTATTTTAGAAGGTCATTAGCTTGTTATCATGGATTGCCAAACTGCTTCTCATCTTCATAACTGAGCCATTTAATTCCAATTGTAAAACAGTAACCAGAAATTAAGGAGACTAAATGTTTTGCATGAGTCTTGAAGTTCATTTACTGCCTATCCTCGGCTGGTTTGCTGTAGGCAATATTACTATTTCTGCTGTCCTATGAGAGAACACAAGACCTGTGATAACCTTCAGTGTGGCTGGAAAGGAAAGTGAAATGAGGTTACTTGCCAGCCTTACTGTTGTTCATTTGCCACTGTCTGTGTTCCCTGTCAAATCCTCTGTGTCATGCAGATATTTGTCCAGGATGTGAATTTCTAAAAGAGTAACTAAGTCTTTGCTCTCTTCAATGCCTCATAATTTATCATTGTCAAAAATATGCAAGTGTTTCTTTTTGTTAGATGGATGAGAACAGAATATAAATGCAAGTGTGTGAGTGACACTTTCAGCACTGGTGTCTGTGGTGGCAATCAATCACAAGTGGTTCAGTGAAGCAAGGTTACTGAAAGGATGTGCTGTAAAACAAGCAACATTGCAGGGGGTTGGGATAACTGGGGCTTTTATTAGTGTTATTGCGCTGTGGTGCTTAAACAGCATACTGCTTGCCTTACATACCCTGTGATTGGAATGATTCTGGGAATATGCCTTTGCTGTTTCAGGCACATGTACAACACAGGAGTTAAAAGAGATTTATCCTTTGACTGGACAGGTTAAGTTTTGAAATTGATGAAATTGAAGAAAAAGGATTTGGAAAATATTTCCCAAGTGGTAGGAGACTGCTTTCAACAGTGACTGTAAGGGAACTACTTTCCCAGTAGCCGCAAAATGGAGAAAGAGTAGAAAAAAAAAAAAAAAACCCACTTTTTTTTTTTTCCTGAAGGCTTTCTATTTTTTCTTGTTCTGAATCTTTATATGTAAAGGCAAAGACATGGAACTCATCCTCTAAATACCACTGGATCACTGTGGCTTCATGAAGGAATGTAATTGCAAGAGACAAAAGAGGTATATTTTTAAGCTGGTCACAGCCTGTCAGCTTTTCAGTCCAAAATCATCCCCCATCCTTCATAACTAGGAGGGATGTGACCTGCGTTCTGATTGCAAGGTGGCCAAACCAGCTGACGTGTAGCTCTGCATTGCTTCAAAAGCAGTGGGGAAGACTAGCATGTGCTTGCAGGAAGGTCACACTACTGGAACTAAACCAGCAAATTTCTGTGTAAACAGAAGTGATTTATCTTGCACCCTAGTTATGGAGGGAAGGAGAATTGCTGAGTAGCAGGCTGAAGGGAGCATAAAACAGAAGCTTGAGTGCATAGAAGTCACACTTTAAAGGGAACAAAGGACTTCCATATCTTTCATAAGCACAAGGCTTGTGATGTACAGTGATGATACAGTCACCATACTGACTCTAAGGTGATTATCTACCTACTCTCAGTATTTAAAGGTAGTTTTACTCTATGTTAAATTGAAAAAAGAAACCTAAACCTTCATATTAAAAAGGTGAAGATAAGTATATCCATGCAAATACTGTTGTTTTTCTGTTCTGAAAAAAATAGATAATACATGTTACACAGTCATTAAAACCCCCCCAGAATTTAAAAAGAATGTATTACTGAGTCAAATAATCTTCCTTCCCATACGAATGCACATCACAAAGGACACTCCAAAACCAGAGCATTATTGCAAAGAAATAGCCCTTGCTGCTAAGCGAACAGTATTCTACCTCACAGCAGGAAGCAAGAATTAAGGTCTATATAAGAATATGATGTGTTCCAAATGGCAGGAGATTGGAGAGCTTTTCACTATACGGCATTGTGCAAAGGAGACTGAACTAGCAGAGACCCAAACCAAAATGTCCAGACTGTCCACTTTGTTTGAGAATTTGTTTCTCGTGACATGTTACGGAGTCCTGTTTCTCTCTGCCTTTGAGACTGAAAAATTCTATGCAGCACTGTGTTATCTAGTGTGAATCAGTCACCCTGGGCTTCTTTTCAACATGTTCTATTTTCCAGTAAGTCAATATCTCAATGAGCTTGTCCCTCACTGCTTTTCTCTGCGGTATTTTGTACAGCACCATAGAACCAGAAGCCATGCAACGGTGGTTACCATGACACACAGGGATGTTAACTCAGACTTGATGCTTTTCCCACACACTCACGTGCTCTCTGGACTTCTTCTCCATTTTTCTTCACACCCTCTGTGATTCAAGAATGAGTCAGTAGGTGAACCTCTTCGTATTATCTGCATTTCTTTCCAGTTCAAGGAGGATAAAGTCAGAAACTTTCAAAGCAGGACTGCATCTGATCAATTCAGCTTGTCTTTCATTCTGTAAATGGCTTTGGAATCCTTTGTGGTGACAGGTATTTGTTGAATGTAAGGTTATTACTATTGCTGAGTATGTTCTCAGCAAAGCTAGTTCTCCATTTAGAACAAAAAAGATGCCATTTGAATTTCCAATATTGAGAACAGTTGATTAGATTTCTGTTACTAACCTGGACTATTCCTCTGACTTGGCTTTATACTGCATGCTTTATTTTGAAAGATTGCTAACTTTTTCATCTGAAAAACAGATATATCTTGAAACAGCCAGTGTAGACTATCAATGTAAAAATCAGCAAGGAAAGTCCATTAGTTCACAAAATAAGTGCAACATAGGAGCCAAGTCCTAGAATGAGATAATGGATCTGCAAGCCTTTACTCTGTTTAAGAAGTATATCTATATTAGTTTGGGTTTAGTCCTTTACGAAGCTATTGTGAGTCAATAGGCTCATGGTATAGCACAAAGCCAAAGCAAGACTGGCAAACAGAGAACAGTAATAAGGTAGATAAATATGTATATCTCATTGGTATTTGCTATTCACAAAATTTACAGTGCTATTTCATTTACATGAGAGTTATGAATATCTAGAATAAGTGCATTTAAAATATTGCTCTTTATAATGGCTGTCACCATGATAAGCACTTAGCTTTCAGAGTGCTAGTCTAGTGGCTTCATAGCTAATCTTTGCTTTTGCATAGAGGGCAAAAATACTGTTCATTGCTGTGAAGGACAGACCAGGTCATTGACATGAAAGAAGGCTCAGACGAGACCCTGCCTACCATCCATGCCAAAAATAGAGTAGGCATAATTGTATTTCTCTGGGAAGTAATCTGCAGATGTTATTGGAGGAACAGGAGAGCTACATTTTGCTTCAACAAATATCAGGATGGTCACCATACATTTAGCATAGCAAATTCAAGTACATGTGACTTTTCACCATTTTTTTCATATATGTAAATAATGATGGAGTACAGATAAGTGTCAAATATATAGGTTTAATTCTGTTCTCAGTTGAATGATATAAAACAGAGACTACAGTGGGCAAGGAAACACCTGAATTGTATTTATTTTCCTGTTTACAAATTACTTGCAAACATATTTTAAAAAATTGAATCATTCACTTTTTTCAAGACATAATACTGTAATATTACATTTTCCCTGTAGGTCACTTACATATGATTCATTGCTTGCATTTACTATTGATGCAGTTCTATATAAAGATTGTGTGATGTTTATTCTGTCCACTGATGAATATGAAATAGAAAAACAAAAGCTAATATTATCAGGGAATACCCACACTAGAGTATTAGGAAAATTAACGGGGACGTTCCCCAGAACACATGAGCCAGATACGTCATGTAGCAGCACTGGAAGTAAAATGACAAGCAATACATTCTCTGGAAGAATCCATATTAGCACATACATTTAATCAACTGTAGGATGAAACTAACGAAGGGATGTAGTTATAATAAGGTACAAAGGCTATTCATGTATCCTGAGACAGTGTTTCTGCATTTTGGGACAGTCCTCCCCACATGCTGCCAGGTGTAATGGAGTATAAATAATTGGCTCAGAGTACTTTGGCCGGGGAGGCACAGATGAAGCCTGAGACAGAAGCATGCTTGTTAACAGATTTCATCCCTGCCACAGGCATCATGGAGTCTTCTTTCTTCATTACGTTACCAATATAGACATATATCCGTGCTGCTTAACTTCTCCGTGCTGGCCGAGGGCTAACTATTGACTCCCTGCTTCGCTCAGTGGTGTATCAGCATAGATAAAGGGGGCAGAAGAAGTAAATCAGCGGACATACTACTTTGCAAGTGATCATTAAGTGGAACAATGTCGTGGTACAGGAGTTCTCAAGAGACATATACTAACCTTTTGTTAAAGCGTAGATGGATATCTGCATTATTGTGTTACAAAAATAGTAAATGAGAGCAAATCCACTGGTAGCTACAGCAATTTTTGATATAAGTTGGAGTAGCTGGCGTAGCTACCTTACAGATGAACAGTCTCAGGCTTTACTCTTGGACCCAGTTCACAAAATCACCACACTGAGTATCCCTGAACACTGGTAAAAAACATTTTCTAGTCAACCTGGACATGAGACAAACTCCCCATTTCTAGTAAGGATGATGATATCTAGTCCTTGATCTTGTATAAGACTTGTCGTTAGCAAAATAATAGGATATGTTTTACGTTCCAGGTACTTTCAGATAATATATAGTTTAGAAGAGAGTATGTATTTATTTGCAAAAAAAAAATCAGTGATGTAAATATGTAAAGTAGGTAATAGCACAAACATTTCTCATTTTATCACCTTGGTTAATAACCTGAATATAAAGCCTACCACTTTATTTCTGCTCTGTTTTTACTTTCAATAGATGTATGTTTTTACTATTTTACCAGGGTAAATGTTTTTACTTGCTCCTAAATTACATTATCACAAGGATTAGAAAAAGGAACTGGTTGTATTTAATATTAAAGATGATTAATACATCTGCTTTCAGTTCACCTGGATCTCAGTACTGCAAGGTGATGTTAGCTCCTGCCTTGACTACAGTGACAAGAAGTCATTCATTTTAAAAGAATGCTAACAGTGTTAGTTCAAGTGGCATTTAGCTCAAACCCAGAAATGGATTTCCCCTTACTGCATCAGTTACACGTGTGCAGAGAATGAAGGGCTGGGACAATCTATTGCATTGTCCCTTTAGCAGTCTCTGTCATTAGCTATAATTACTGACAAACACGCACAGAAATCTGGGTGTGAACTAAAGCTGTACTTTAAAACAGCCTTGAAATATTTTAAATGAGCTCTATTCCTCAAGTGGGGTGCTTGCTTTACAAAAGACAGAGTTACATTTGCAATTTTTTTTTTTTTTTCCTGGCTTAATAATAGGTATAAGAGAGAAGGATTAGCTCTACCTGTCAACCATTAAAGAAAACCTTATTGTGCCTATTACATTAAAAAAAATGAATAGTTTGAAGAACAACTGATTTGTATAGAAAATTTGACACTAGTAATATGATGTCCTAAAGGCATAATTAGAAAAGTCGGTACTGATGATTGCACAAGTTAAATCTTAAGAGTATCTTAAAATTTGTACCTTTCTACATCTACTGATAATGATTCAGAGTTTTAAAAATGTAAATAATGTCTCACTTTTATTTCATTTTCCTCGGTGATTTCTTTACATTAGATGTAGTCCAGCTAAGGCTTGAATGCCAAATATAAGCCATTTGGTTCCTTTCCCCAAGTCTTTGAAATCAGTCATTCTTTAAGTGTTTTTTTACATAACGTACAAAGAACATCATCATGGAGACCCTTCAATAAGAATGTAATTCTGGATCTGTTAAAAGCAGTTATTTAGGACTAGTCCTTACGTACATGGAACTGTAGCAATGGAAATCTTTTGGCAGAGATCTGTTTCAAGTTTTCTGTTTCCTGAAGACATCTTACCAAAACAAAAGGCTGTACTTGGTACCTACAGAAAGCTGAAAAGAAACAGCCCTTAAGACCCACGCTCCTCCAAAATGTCCTCAATGTGATGAACCAATTCTCCTTCAGTTCCTCCCTTTCCGGCTGAAATTAGCACTCAAGGTGTGAGGAGTAGTTGAGGCAAGAAGCAAGGTACCTATGGACCATTTTTTAACAGTATTCTGGCAGGTGGGAAAGGAGAAATGACGTTCAGTCAGCTGGATTAGATGGTCCTTGGACCTGTTTCAGTTTGTTTCGGTACTTGAAACGTATGTTTTACCTCATCCCCTTAAAGATGTCAAAAGGTGCCAGTAGGAAATCCAAAGGTCCTCGCACCAAAATCCCGTGGAAATTATATTTTATCTATTTGAAAAATCAGCCAGGTGTCTGCTGGTTTGAAAATCTGGTCCTCATAATAAAACACTAAGGAATGTTTGGAAAAGGAATTGAAATCCATCTGCCAAGAGAATGCACAATTATAAATAACACTTAAAAGTTAGCACTATACCACCACGGCAAGCATTCAGATTTGAATGATTCTAAAAATCTGTGAATGCTTACCAAATGGCTATGAAAACATTTGTTTTCTATATGGCATTAAGAATCATATTATAAAGGGTAGATTTACATGGTTATTATAATCAAACTTTTTACCTCGTTCCACTCGTATTTATTTGCTTCAAAGAGGCTCTAATTTCAGTCCTGAGGAGGATGCCTTACTTCAGCCAAATGGCAGCTCTGCCTGCTGAGAAGTGGTTGACTTCTGAACTTTTCAGAGAGAATCTTTAAAAGTTCTTTTAGATCTACTGAATAGAGAATAATGTCTAAAATGATTTCTAGAAGAAGTATTAGAAATAAATCAACAAACATTTGCTTCAGGAGTCGTTTTAGAAAAAAAAAAGAAAGAGAGACATTTACAATCTGACTACTTAGTATACAGTGAAAGTGTGAAATGCAACACACCCCATTTTATTCCATCCAGAAGGCTCTTTGAGCTCACAGCTGGTGTCTGAACACTGGGAACAAAATAACTGTGTGTTCAGCCATCCAGAATTTTGGAAATATTTCCCTATTTTTACTTCTAAATATCTCTTGCATGAAGTCCATCTTGGTTTCAATAATAGAAGTTTCTATATAAAAGGGGACTTTCCAAAGTTGCAGTCACAGTTTAACAAATTGCCCCCCAAACCTGCACAAAACAGGTAGAATAATATAAATTACTGATTCTCTAAGTAATTAGGACTTCTTGCCCTTTTCTTTGAAACAGCTGAGGACATGGGTGACTGTCACTGATGGAGCAGCTCACTGAAACAAGTATTGGTCTTAACTGAGTACAATGGACACAATGCCCTTAAGAATTTCAGCCATGAAATCCTGATAGTATTAGAGATAAGATACTGTATCAAAATTTAAAAAAAAAAAAAAAAAAAAAAAAATCTTCCAAATGTTATCTCAAAATCTGTTTCTGAATTTTGAGTTTGATCTAGAAAAGGGGTCTTTCACCACGTGGGCAAGAATTACGTCAGACAAAGCTAATGTTGGATCGTATGATCCAGACTCCAGCATGAAATGGAAATTCTGGAGCTAAGTAGGATTGATTCACTCTCAGTCTCCCAGGCTCAAAGTAGTCTGCAGAGGAGTTAGACCATGACCTGAGAGCATAGAGGAGAAGAAATCAGCCGGATTTGTTGAAGTTTGTTTTCTAGATAAAAATTTATCTTCAGGAAATGTTTCTGTGGAGTGAGACAGTGAATTTACAAAACCTGCATTTTTACCTTAATGTGCAGTATTTTCCTTCTTTCCCATTGTAACTCTCCTGCATGGCTCATCTGCCTTTCTGTGCGTTTTGGTTTTGGTCTTCCTAATCAGCTTATATCAATGCAGGTATTTTCCTGTTCAAAACCTGAATAGGTTGATTTTGTTCTTTCTTTTAGAGGAACTTTGAGAATAATGCAGTTGGTGATGTGAGACAGATTTTTTTCTTTTTCAGCTTGGAAATGATTGTCTTCTTTCCAGCCACATTGTGAACACAGAGCTCAGTTGAATGATTCTAAGCAGAGAGCATGTTGTTCAGTCTGAGGACATGTTACACCTGACAGATAAATCTAATGCAGAGAATTAATGTGCCCCTAGCTTGATAGTACACGTCTTCAAGTAACTGCCAATTTCTCTTTTGGATATGGTGAACAGGTAGAAACTGTAATTCACAGAAATATTTCAATTTGCTTTTTTCTTAGGAAGTTATTGGAATTCCCTAAGGGAGAACTAAGTTCTGTCATCTTGAGAACTAAAAACATTAGTAAACTCTTAGTCTCCTCAAAAGAAGTTAAACGTTCGAGAGTGTAGTTCCAAGTTAAAGACTGGCAAACCCATATGGTTACATAAACACCACAATGGAGTATATCATGCTGTGAACCTCAAGGCTAAAAATCATGATTGGCTTAAAAATTATGAGATTAAAAATTAATAACACCTTTAGGCTTTTTCATTTTTTCCTATAATTTTTTAATCCTTAATACTGCACACTGCCTACATTTTCAGGCTTTTCTTCACAATCATAAGGGCTAGAAATTCACGTTTTTCTCTCAATTTACTCCAGAAGCAAATTACAAGGTCTTAAAAAAGTAACAAAACTTGTAACACACTCATGAGAGGTCACAGAAAAGCAGGATGAGTCTCAAACTTGTATGAGTCAAAAATAAAAAGCTTAGTTATAAAGGCAAAAGAATCTCTTAGATAAACTGAAACCTACTAAAAGGATCAAACATAGTACACAGGTACTCCAGAGAACTTGGAGTTTAGAGGTATGTTCAGCAACTTTTAAGACTCACAGCCCAGTGAAATACAGAACAATTAACAAATTTTCACTAAATACCTTCTAATAAAAAATTTGAGGAAAAGTTTGACCATCCCCTCTCCGCCTCACAAGGCTTTCTAGGTTGTACAGCAGTGGAAGAATAGCAAACAGTCCAGCTCAGATTCTGACTTATTCTCACTCTGTCAATCCATCTGCAGAAAGAAAAGTTGAAGCTGGTTCTTCAGTGGTCTCGTTTTTACACAAAAGGAAGTCCGGGAGCAACCACAACCTGCGGCCCGTGTACCCTTGGACACATGCGTAAGTAATTGGCTTACAGAGAGTAGACATAGAAAAGTATATTTAAATGACTGGTGCTATGTAAGTCATAGAACAGTGGGGAACACTTGCTTGCTCTAAGAGGATTGTAAGGGCAGGCAGGCCTGTTTCAACTAACTGGTCTGGTTATTGGCTTGCATTATTATAGAACAGGCTTGTATATGTAGTAGTAAAAGTGGAAGTCCTTCCTTTTGCATCCAGCTCCAGCCCATTGCCTTCTTACACAGTTTCCAAAATGGAGTAATATGTAAGGGCTACATCCCAAGTTCCTAATCACTGGGATTCTTTCCTGGAAAGGGAGTAAAAAAAAATTAAAAGGCTACACAAAAAAATGAACACACCACCTTCTGACAACAATAAAATTTAGATCAGAAAGTCATGTCTTTTTTTTTTTTTAAAACGTAAGAACTTTATGTAAGTTTAGCCAAGCCATCTATGATTCATACCACATGTTTACATTAAAAAAAAAAAAAGAACAGGCTAGAAGTTCTTTTTCAGGAGAAGTGTATTTCAGAAGTGTTAAGTGGGTTTTGTTCAGGGTTCCTATTAAACCTGGGTCACTTAACTGATACCTTACACACTGCTTTGACAATATAGCTTGAATTGGGCAGTTTTGACTAATTGTACAGAAGTTCACTGTGAAAAACCATAAATCCTAAATGAAGTTAAACATGTTGAAGTATAAGTCAACGTGTATCATGCTATGCTGTATGCCAATGATTCTGTAACTTGATTCAAGTTAATTCTGTGTCTACTCTTACCTCAGTTAATTGAATGATGTCCTCTACTTCATGGCGTGTTTTGTAGCTCTCGCCAGTTTTGATTCTTTGTGGTATACAGAGGAGACGGGAAAGCAACAATTGAACACGGGATAGATGTTTTGTTTTAATCCTTGCTTAAGGAACTAAAAAGAACAACCAATATACACTGCTTAGATATAATAGGTTTTCCCAAGAAGGGAAGGGGAATGGTAGGGATACAAATGATAAGATTTTTCCAGAAGATGAACAAGTCAATCAAATCATGAGTAACATACATACGCAAACAAAGAATCATCTCCTGACATGTAAGCCACCAAATAAATCTTCAGGAGAAAAAACCCTTTTGCTAGGGGGTACATGGAGTGTTCATGCCAAAGCACGACAATATGATCTACAGGTACTGTTCAAGAGATAAGATAATACATCACTCTTTCCAGTTTCACTTCACAAGAAGCCAGTGTTATTTAATTACTATGGTCAGGGGCTAAATTGGGAGGAACTCCAATTCATTCTGCCTCATGCGTTGGCACTGAATCAGGGTCTGAGCGTGGGCAAATCTTCAACTTACTTGTGCCTCAATTTTTCCTATGTAAACCAGGTAAAATACAATTTTCTATTTTGAGGAAAAAAAAGGATATGAATCAGATCACTTAGAGTAGATTAAAAATATCCAGTAGTCTGGATTAGACTGTGATGGGAATGTCCTTGCCCTGGAGCCAGCCACAGTTGCACTGTGGGTTACACGTCACTCCTACATACCCAATATTCTCTGTTAAAAGGTGCTCGTGAATTCTCACATCAGAGAGAATAAACCCGCTAGAATTCTACATGGATGCTATCAATAGACAGTGACTTTCTCTAATAAAAATTATAATATATTAAATGAGTTATATGTATTCTTGTGCTTTAACTTGTGCCTATGTGGACCCACACATGTGTGTGTCTATATTTATCTATAGTGAATTTGTATACATACATATATATGTATACCAAGCTCTAAAAAGTTATCATGGTGAATATTTTCCCTCTGATTGTAAGAAATACTTGGGATCCTAATAAATTTATAGATAAGGATATCCTAGGTGATGTCAAAGCAACCTGGAACACGAGATCATGCAATGTGAGGCCATATGCATATTAATATAGCACTAAAAATTGAATAAAAGTGAAAATTGTCATTGTGTTTTTTAAGAGTTACAGAACTTTACATTGTAAGAACTGCCTTCTGGATGTCGCACTAACAAAGATTTTGGCATAAATAAGAAAGAGAAGGAAATACCTGTTAGCCACGTGCTTTGTCTCATGTGAAATATAGGAAGACAGTTGTTAATATTTGGAGTGGAAATATTAATAACAAATATCATACTGTCCCCTGGCATCCTTCCAAGCATGTAATTATCAACAGAGTCAACGATGGGAGAGGTATGTTAGGTTATGTCTCACTGGGCTAAAATACTATAACAATTTATTGCACTACACCATGTGAGAAAAACAATTTGAAGAAGGAAGTATGATACTTCCAAGTCTACAGGGCACTTAATGAAAATGATAGCACATGCAGTGTGTTTTGATTGCTAGAAAATGTGTATCATTCTTTAAAAAGTAACTTCACTGAAAGGCTCTAATATGTGTTTCTCCGTATTTGATTAACTGAACACACATTAGCATATAAGAAATCTCTCCTTGATTTTTCGCTTTGAAGCTGATATCACTGGCTCAGTACCAGCTGTCCAGTTGTGGTGAAATCTGCATGGACTAGACAATAGTTTATGTAAAGAACTAGATCCTCATCTGTTATAAATCAGTGTAACTCTGATGTGGATAGGCTACTGTCTTCATCTCTATTCGTGACCTGAATAAGTGCATTCATGCTACATAGACTCTTTATGTGAGAGACTCATTTCATGTTTGCTTTTATCAGTGTCGTGGGAAAAGCTGGATAGTGATAGAAAAGTAGTTGGGCAGATGTGTGGTGAGGTGGAGATATGCTGGGAACCTACAACCATTTTATTAAGTTACGTCACCACAATCACAATCTCCACCAGGCCTACGTAGTCACAGCTATTTCCACACTTCCATTATTCAGGTGATGTCTATAATTAAAACAGATTCTAGGATACAGTATGAATAAATGAATTTCTAAAGCCTGTTTCTTTCAGCCATTTTCCAATAGTAACATAAAGTAATATTAAGTAAAATGCTGTTACTTCAAGTATAACAGAGACTAGCAGACTGCCACCATCTTCTCTCAGATAAAACTACCAATGCAGGAGCTAACTCACATACATTGAATAGATTTATTATAGTGGGGCACTGCACTGAAAATAGTAATCTCACAGTTTGAATTGCTAAATAGTTGTCCAGATTATGTGAAGCCGAGAATCAGCTATGAGGAGCAGTAGCCATATGTAGTAGCTTGCATGATAGATTTTTATGCTTTTATGGAGCTCATGCCAATACTCCGGCCTCTTGCTTTCAAGAGCAGCACCTTCTGTGACAGATACTTTCTTTAAAAAGAATTCAAACGCAATAAGGAGGTATTTCTGCAGCTCCAGCCTGTAAAATTAAAGTGTAGAATATAGCACAAAAGAAAGTATAAACATCGTGCAAATACGATGAAAGAAAGGAGTGAGGTTTGCACAGAGTATTATCACTGCCTTATGGTCACTTTACTGCTGAAGAATCCCGTTTTGCTGGTACCTGCACCTCTCTTTTCCTCTGTACTAAAAGTGACATGTTAAAAATTTGTAATGTAATCAGCCACTTATGTTTATATAGCAGTATTCCTGCAAACATCTCAGAGTGCTTTACAGTCATTAAAATCAAATTAAAATACTATCTCAAGAAATGGAAGAATGTGCATAGTAATTCTCATTTGAATATTAACCCAGTCTAAATACTGAGTTCTTTCTGGAAAATTCTAATAAAGAAAACAACTGCATGACAACATATTTTTCTCTTTGAACCATTCTATAAAGAGCAGAATCCTCAGACTGGATTCTGCACCAGCACTCATAAGTAACTGCATAATATCATTACAGTCAATAGAGCTACTCAGGTACTTAAAGTTATGTTTAAACTTAACTAGTGTCTCAGGTGGGTTTTACTACTGTTAAGATATTCTTGAAATAATGATGAGAGCAAAATCTAAATCGTTTAACCACTATGCACAGAACACAACTTTATTAATGATTGCTTACTGTATATTGCATATGCTAAAGAACCATCTCCAAATAATTTTTTTTCTTCTCTCGCTCCTAAAGCATTTGGTGCATTTGTTGCCTGGCAATAGCAAATCACATCAGAGCCATGGATCCCCTTATTTGCTTTGATCCATTTCTCCACTGACACACAGAACATATGCTAGTATTCACTTTGGGGAACTCAGATGAATCCACTTAGTCCAGCTGGTGATGGTGCACGTGGTCATCTTCTTTTTAGTTCAATGTCTCATCCATTGATATTTTTAAATAATGTTGGCCAGAAGTCTGCTGCTCATTTGTTGGTGACAGCATATGGAAACTAGAAAGCAACAGGTAGTAGTTTCCAATTTTCATCAGCAAAAACATCAATCATTTTGCAAAATTACTCTTCTGTAGTTGCTTAACTGCTCTGCAAGCAGGCGCATGACATTTGACTGCACTTGGCTGCGAGTAGGAAGTCTTCATGTTCTCTAAGCTCTGCTCCTTTATTTACTATTTGCATTATGTATTAAATTATTGGCATGCATTCATCCATGACCTCTACTAGACTGACTGAGGGTTTTTTCCCCTCTGTTTCTCTGAAACTCTATATTAAAACAGGTCCTGAGTAGGAATCAGTCAAATGAGGAACGTATTTATCAGTGGGTCTCCCTTGATACCTGTGGGTGAAAAAATTTGCAAAGCAGTGATTATGTCTACTCACTTAATTTTATGTTATTTCTTGATATTCTTCAGCTAAAGAGAAGATTCAGACTACCAATTTTAAAAAATATTTGAGGACTTATGAGATTAACTATTTTTAGTGGGTTTTGTTTTAAACTCCAAAGTCTGTTTCTTTCCCTGGAAGATCCTCCCCAGCCACAGTTTTTATGAAACAAAAGCAAAAACCAACTAAAAAATTACTAAAAAAAAAAAGTTCTTAGGAAAAAAAAAAGACTATCAGCTGAAATTAAAAATGTATTATCAATCTTTTCTGCAAAGGAATGAAATTACAGATTCAGCATGAATCAATCATCTGTGTAGAAACTGATAGCATTCCGAGGATAAATAACATGGCTGTGTGGTTTATTGCCGTGTGGTTTATTTTCTCTGCAAAGCTGCTTCTGGAGCTCTCCTTACAGAAACACCATCTGTGGTTTAACTGTGATTCTTTTCAGCCATGAAGTAGAGTTGGGTGAGGTGAGATTCTGTAGAATTACAGTGTTTTGGCTAGGAAACTCTAAACAGTGGAGGAGGGAAGAATGAACCACTCCTTTAGGGCCCATTAGCAATGTAAAACAATATTCTCACACTATAGGAGATTAGAGCTAATATTTTGTAGTTAATGGAAGGTATTGTAGTTCCCTGGGGGCGTCATATCAGTAATTGATACATAGTGCCTGGTCTGAGCTTCTTCCCTGTATTCCATGTTCATGTTTCAGAAGCACATTTAATATTGTGATATGATCTCCTCTGCAATTCCCTCATAGTCAACAGTCTGCATGTAAGGAATAAAGTGTCCTGATCCTAACAGACCTATTTTCATGAGTTTTGAAAGGGTTTTCCTTTTGATTGAACCGGGGAATATTCTAAACTTATGAAGAAGTGATACTTGGCAGCTTTCAGAATAACTTTTAGGATGACTACAATATTTTCAAGGCTAAAGTCCAGTATCTTAGTTGTTCTACATCAAAGTCGAACTTGAGTGTAAAGAAATTGCTAGTGGCAATAGCTAACAATCTGTTATGACGATGAAGAAAGGGAAAATAATTGTCTTGCGTCATTCCAGCTGTCTACATTTCAGATGCAGTAGATACCTACCATTTTCTGGATGTCAGTGAAGGCTGGTTTTTTTGGTTACTCACATTAACAAAAAGTGAATCCACTACTATTAAATGCTGCCGTGAGATTGCAAATTACTGGAAGAATTCTACTAGGCAACACTTTATCAATTTTCTGGTAGAGAATCAAGCCCTTTTAACATTTCTTGCTGTTGTAAGACTGTGAAAAACTTGTGACAATGTTGTTCAAATCCAGAAATAGTTTTGCATTTCTTGCTGTAGATGAAGCATCACCATATGTACAGAACCTGTACAGATGACCATGTTCCACCACAAAACAACAAAAATACAAGCAACGTTTTGAAACCAATGTGTAGGTGGTTGAGGAGACTAGATGACTAATAATCATTAAAACTAATTGTAAAGTGCCTATAGTGCCACTATATAGAAGAAGATCTTTAAATTTAAAGAAGATTGCTTTTTTGGGACTGTTATGAGGGCCCTAATCTAGACTGAACATATGCTTAGCTTTAGGAGCGCCAATTAATTAATGTGAAGGGAGCTGATTAGATGCCTAAAAATAAACAGATGCTTTCATATTCGGGTGAATCCAGACTTTCTATTTTCATATGATATAAAAGAAAGCACAAGAATGAAAATTTTCAAAAGAGCATAATGAATTTCCCGTTTACATGCTTAGAACCTTAGTCTCACTTGCTTTCCCTGGGATCGTGGCTCCAAAGTCACTTACAGATGCGTTTCCAAAAATATTAAGTAGACCAATAATTACCCAATTGTGTGTGTATCAAATTCTCTGTATATTAGCATTGGGATACTATTGAAAATTTCAGCAGACATATAGTTTACTTTAAAACATTAAAATCCATATCCGAGATACGTTTTTAAAATCTCACCTCTGTCCTTTAAAGACAGTGCTTGTTCCTTTCAAACCTTGATTTTATTTGGGGTCCTTGTGATGTTATCCATGTCATTCCTGTGATCTGCACAACGTGCTCTGTAAGCTTGCAACAAGTCTATATTGAAAATACAATAAAACTCATTATTCTACAAAGATACATAACAAAAATCTTCTGTAGTCAAAATATTCTGACTAAAGTATCTGGTGTTCTAAACTCTTACTGAGCCAGCAGGCAAGATGGATTAGGCAGGGTTTGCCAGTTTTCATCTACGTGTAGGTAATATTTTTCTCCTAAGTCTGTGCAAATTTATGGTACGTGTCATCCTGAATTTTGGAAACGTGATTTTCTCAATATTAAGAACACTTAGAACACAGTCTTAAAAGACGCCGAAGACTCCAGTCCACATGCAACAACTTAGATGGCAAGTAATTCCATTTTAAATTTACATTGTTCACAAAGCAGGTAATCTGACACGTTCAAAAGTTTTACAATTTAAAAAAATTGCTAGTTTGTCAAGTGTCAAAACCAGGATTATGAAGTATATTTCAGAACTGAGTTCTAGAACTTGGCATAACTCAAGCAATTTGACATTTTAGTGTAAATGTAGTGTAAAAAAGATCTATATGGAAAATATATGGCAAAATTTTGCATTGCAATATATGTTTTACAGGTAAATATTCAATCGATTTAAAAACTTAATTTCTTTCTCTAGTGTAACACTAATGTACGCTATCTGTAGACATGTCCTGTGGTTAATTAGGTGACTTAAAGATGGAATACCTTGTGTTTTCTTATTCTCCGAAGGATAATCATCCATCTCCTTTCTGACTTACATCTCATTTCCAAATATAAGTTAGATTATTAAATGGAAAATGGATGTTCCCACAGTAACTTATTTCAATATACTCAATAGGAAAATACTTTTCATAAAGAGATGTAATAGAGGGTTATTTTGCAGGTATCATCCAAACTGCTATTTAATTGCCATCTATGTCTGACAGCATGAATATGAGAGCTGAAAAACTGCACGTCTTTAAGCTTCACTCATGTTCTGTAGCAAGATTTTATATATTATCTATACTCTCTACATTTTAATATTTAGAAGTTAGAGATTTTCCAAGCTTGTATTTGAAGTATTTGCTTTAATTGGCACAATTTTGATCTCATATTTACAATATTGCAGAACTGTTATCTACTTTTTAATGAAAATACAAAGTGGGACAAACAGAATGACTTCCAAAACATTTTATGTCTACACACGATGGGTTTTGTAATGATGTAAGGGTGGTTCCACCTTGTTTAGAACAGAGGAAGAGTTTGTCCAAATAAACTTAAAATTTCTGCCTGAAGCGATGCTTGCCAAATGTAGCTGAGCTAGCCAATTTTTAAGAACTGGATGCAGCCTTTGTCTGTGAACTAAGTACAGATACACAATACAATACACAATAGAAATACACACTGAAAAATGGTTCAGTTTATTTTTTCCCAGTTTCATGACTGTCGTGGTTTAGCCCCAGCCAGCAACCAAGCACCACGCAGCTGCTTGCTCACCTCCCCCGCCCAGGCAGGATGGGGGAGAGATAAAACCAGTTTAATAGGACAGTGAAGGAAGGGGAAATAATAATAATAATAATAATAATACTGATAAAGGAATATACAGAAACAAGTGATGCATAATGCAACAATTACTCACCACTCAGAGATTGATAACCTATCCCTGAGCAGAGATTCTCGCCCCCCGGCCCACTCCAGTTTTATATACTGAGCATGACGTCATATGGTATGGAATATGCCTTTGGCCCGTCTGGGTCAGCTGTCCTGGCTGTGCCCCCTCCCAGCTCCTTGTGCCCCTCCTCGCTGGCAGAGCACGGAAAGCTGAAAAGCCCTTGACTTAGCATAAGCACTACTCAGCAACAACTAAAACATCGGTGTGTTATCAACATTATTCTCACACCAAGTGCAAAACACAGCACTATAGCAGCTACTAGGAAGAAAATTAACTCTATCCCAGCCAAAACCAGGATAATGACATTTATATTTTTTTCCTTTCTCATCCTTTTTCTCCTGTCTGCTTTTTAGTTTTTATTCTTCTGATCTTCAAATAATTGCCAGACTCTTTCTATCCAAATGAGCATCTTCTAACTGCTTGTCTCATCAGTTGAACTAAGATTGTCTAGAACTATTTGATTTTGTCTATGCTGCTTGCCTTGAGACCAGCCCACTCCTCTGGCTGCTTTTTCAGTCTATTGAATCTTCCTTTCCCACTTTTACATCACAGCTTTTAAAATTCTGTTTCAAAGGATACAGCAGTGTTAGAATTCATATTATCCCTTCCTCTTAAAATAAGCCATTGAGAAAATCAAAGGAGGACATTGATAATCCAGTTAAAAGATCAGAAGGAGAAAAAAATATTCTAACCATCTGATTCACTACTTTCTGCAGAGAGAGAGAGATAAAAAGTCACTGATGTTTCTGGGCTAAGTCTATCTCTTTACTTGATTTCTTGCATGTTTTGGGTCACATTGTCAATTAGCATGCAGTAGAAGTGAGGGTAAAAAAAAAACAAAGAAAATATTCATACAACCTTTTGGGTCCTTTCTTTCAGTCTGGCCTACTAGGTCATAGAACAAGATGTGTAGAATGGCGTCCAATTAATAGTGAAATGAATGAAACCTGGAACAAATCCCATTAGGAACAGGACTGAAGTACATGGTTCTGCCCCTGTGGACAGCTGAGGTAATGAGTGATGCTGACAATACAGAGGCTCTGACAGCTGAAACACAGATTTAGAATAGAAGAGAAATGATTGAAAGTGAGCTAGGATGATTCATTCCTTATCACATATCTGTCAGTCTTAATGTTTTGCTGTCTATCTGTAGGCAGTGAAAAGGGGAGATAACATCTATTGTCTAATGAATGCTATGTTTTTGCTCTCTTTCTTACAAAATTGAACTTTTAAAATAGTTATATCTCTATTAATGTTCAGAAAAGGAATAAACAAAATATCAATTGACCAAAACAAATTGCAGCTTTGTCTCTCTTCTCGCAGCTGAGACATTGTGAAGGAACTGATGCATGAAGCACGGGAATTGTCAGCTTTAGAGTTGCATGCAAAGGGATAGGATGAAAATATGCAGACTTGCATGTAGAGTTGAAACGTGAATATAGAACTTCAGGCAATACATGATGGGTTTCTATATCTATCTGTTGCCAACGGTCATGCAAAGACGCTAAGGGAGCTGGTTTCACTGGTCCTATTCTTGCCTTAAAGATCTGGTACAATATTCCATCTATCATGGCTTTGACTTTCTCTTTGGAAATGGACTTTTGCAATGTTATCACTGTAAGTTACAAACAAGGTTTACATAGTTAATAGGAGGCACCATTATTCAGATAGTGCCACAAGCCCAAAAAACAACCCAGTAATACATTTCAGCAACTGAGAAAAAAAATGCGTGCTCTAACAAAGATTAAATCCAACTGATACTTTCTAGCTCAGTGCCAGTTCAGTGCAAACTACCTGGAGGCAATTTGAAGACCACAGCAAGTAGGATGGAAGGTAATATGAAAGTTGTCTGTCTGAGACAAAGGTAGTGAAACCTGTGAAAGGACAAAAGGAATTAGTTCTGCTTAAGACCTAGCAATTTACAGAAAGGGAAAAATGAGGTAGTCAGCTGGCATGAACAAAACAAAGAAGAAGTTCCTGACCTAGCGTTGCCAAGGAACAACACTAGGAAACAAACAACTACACAAAAACATGGTCTCCCCAGTAGCAAAACCTAAGACCTGATCAAATCTCACGTAACTGTAGCTGTGCCTGTAGAGTTAATTTAGCACGTGTGGAAGCTATTGGTAATAGTCACCAGGTGACTGGTGACATAATATGTCACTTTATTTCTATTTTGAACTGCTGCAGTAAGTCAGAGTAGCTATTTTCCCATATTGAAGGGATTCCTTGCCCACCTATGTTAAGAAACTACTAGTGAGTGGACCCAAATTTTTCCTTAAATGGCTGGCTGATTGATGACACGCAGCTACTCTCAGCTGGGGTAAAACATGGAAAAAGCAAATAATTGTTTGTAAAAGCATTCCCAAATATGCAAGAAACAACATTCAGAACACACACACACAAATATAATGCAGTTGCCGCAGTGTGAATATACTAAAGATTGACTGATTTGTACTCTTTGAGCAGTTATTTGGACAGTTTCTGAAGATACAGCTATGAAAACAGTACTATACAGTGCAGACTGCAATGAAGGATACAAATGATCTAGCTACATGATCTTGCTTCAAAATGAGCAACTAAATTTACTTCTTTCAAAAGCTCGAATCATGTGGTGTAATTTACTTGAGTTGCAAAAATTGTAACTCACCTTCTTCTTCTCTGATAAACTAGAATGCTGTGCGCTTGATGAAGGCTGAGAAAAACTCACAGAAATACACAATACTACATCTATAACGCCCTGTACAATACTAGCTGTTTAAGCCTTGATTTAAAATATAGCACTCCCGAGAAAAATCTCATCAAAGCCTGTTGCATTTGTTAGAATAAGCCGTCTAGCAGCTTGACCATGAGAAACACACCGATCCAACTCACTCCTTTTATTAGTACTTTATTTTCTAACATTTGCTAATGTTCTTAGAGTCTGATTTATTGTTCTTATTAGATACTAAACCAGACACCACCTGAGGCCTTTTAGGGATGTGGGATGGGAGGGGCTGAGCCTACAAGAGCCAGCTGAGAGTAACGCTCAGCCCGTTGTGTGCTTCCCACGACTCGCCTCACCAAAGAGTGCCTGCTACCTAAAAATTTCCAAAAGCTATGGGATAAAGTTCATCCACTATCTCCAAAGTCTCTCGGTGGAAGGTAAGATGGATCTCAAAGTGTAGTGCTGGAAAAGAGAGATGAGAGGACAGAGAGGATATTTTGCCTTCCCCAGCTGCTCTTCCAGCTGCTGCATCTCAGTATCTTCGTAGGTCTTGGCTTCACTAAAATTGCATTTTTAGGGTGACGCAGTAGGTATATGCATTTTTCTGTACATTTTCAATGTTCGTGGCAATTTGTATTAATGTGTCATTTTCACTAATAACAACAAACAAAAGCATATTCAAATTCAGCACTCACATAACAGAATCCCGCTTTCTAAAGGATTCCTCTGGCACTAATTTAGGAATTTTCAGGAACTATTTACTTTTAGCATGTTAACAGCTCCTACTTTTTTAAACTGAACTCTCCGTACTCCCTACTTAATCTCCAAACATTTTGTGTCACAGTTGAAGAGGAAGCTGAACGTTAGTACTAATAGATGTTTTTAAATTTCACCTCTGTAAAGTTTTAAAATCCATTTGAATAAGGTACAACAAATTATACAAAAATAACATCATTATCACTGTATTGGGATAGTATTTGGCTTGCCAATACAGTATTCCATTTCTGTGTGGTGTTTGGTGGCTTCTCTGCTATTTAAATAGCAAAGATGTGACCATGCAGAAGCAGTGGCCATACAAATGCATTTTTTAACAGTATTTGTGAGAACATTTCTGTTTAGGCACACCTTAGACACTGCAGCTCCTTACAGACATGCTGGAATAAAATTGGTATCTTTTAATGTAGTTGAAAGCCTTAAGAGATCTAGTGGTAGCCAGAGTAATACAAATTTTAGCAAGATTAATTATAGAAAAGCAATTTGGAAAATTTGGCTGTTTTTCCTTGTTCTTTAAATTTGCACCTCTTTTCTTAGGGGAATTTTAGAGGGCAACATTTAAAGAAGTATAATGTTCCGCTGCCGTTTCCACATAGTCTCTGTGAATTGTCTCACTACTTTGGGGACAAGATAGGTGCCTTGCAGGGCAAAGCAATAAGAAGAAAGGTTATTTTTAAAAGAACAAGAACTGGTCGGTGCAGTTAGTTACTTGCTTAAGAAAGACTACAAGTAAGGGATAGTCATTCTTAAAAAGCATTGCACATTTTCTAAACTTTTGCCAATTGCCTTGTGGCACCCATTGTAACCTGTCGTCAGATGTCTCCTTAGGTCACATCATTTTATAATCTAATGAGCTATGACAGATGTAACCTGCTATGACACTTAAAGGAAACGTTTAAAAAAATACACTTGCCCCAGGGTTGGACTTTTATAGTTTCTAGAGAAAAACAAAGCAGCTTTGAAGAAATTCGAGACATTGGAAAATTAAATAGAAGCTGAGACTAAAAGAATAAAGGAAAAAAAATACAAGGTACTACTGATTAGAATACACCGTGCATGCTGCAAGAAAAAAATATTGATAGGGTTAGTCAGTAATATGCCAAGTATGTTCTGGAACTATATACGGATGGCTATAATGGATTATCTCCCTGTAATGGAGAAAAAGATATAATAGCAGATCTTATGTACAAATCATGATATAGACACAATCGTATTAGATTAGAGCAATCGTCAATGTAGTCGAGCATCCTGATGTCCAGCAGTGGCAAACGCATGCCTCAGAAAAAACGTGAAGCCTTTATAAAGTCCTGAACTGTGCAGGGTTATTATTTGAGACAAATAACACTTCCCGACCTGAGGCAAAATTCACGTTATAACCTAACCCCCAAAGTAAAGCATTTAATCGTTCTGTATTCTACTAGGAAATGGTCGCTGCAAAGTGTCTCATCTTTTCTTTGACCTGTACTAAACCACTTGTCTCAAGGATATATTGTGATAGCAAGTTTCACACAAAGTTACGTATCACTGGTTTATTGTGCCTGCCTTAAGTTTGTTTCCTGATATGTCTACAATGTATCACATTTGATTTGGAGGTTTTTTTATAATCACATTTGTCATGTCATAATCAGATTTTGCCTTGCACACCTTCTCTTCAAACTAGGGAATTCTGGTCAGTGTAGCCACCACTAATATTCTCTTTTTGTGGAACATTTTTAGTGGGCATTAACTGTTAAAGAACAACAACGTTTTAGGAACAGGAAAAAAAAAAAAAAGAAAAAGTAACAAAATCAAAAAGAATGTAGAATTATTATTAACACAGAATATGAATCTGCATTAGTCCCACCCTACACTTTCTGCTTTTGTGTGTTACGTATCATCACGAGTCTGTGATATGACACAAATAAAAGATACAAGTCAAAAGATCAAAAATGCAATAGAAACAAAGGAAGACAGAAAAAAGAAATAAAATTGAAAAAAATCAGAACTATATGGGTTAGAGATGTATAAGAAGGCATGCTCTGGAGATACGGAAGATATTTACTAGTACAGATAAGCTAGTCTAGGAACTTATATTCACTTTTGCATACAGTACATCAAAAAATAAATATTGAAAATGGAAAGAAACTAAATTTAAACCAATACGCTGAGTTTTCTTCAACAATGAACGTTCATTGTCATACAAAATACCGAGAATAAGATTTAGACAGTTTCAAGAGAGGAGCCAATGTGTATACAGAGAAGAAAATCAGTAGTTAAAAGAAGAGTTTAGAAAGGGAAAAAAGCTTATGATACAGAGACGGAACTCATGAGTCAAATTAATGATGATGGCTGCCCCAGAAATTACTCTGATATTCTACCGAATTTTCTGAAGCATGTAGTGATTCTTCTGTTAGAGAAAGCACAATGGGCTGCACCGACTGCTGGCCAGGATGCAATATGACAATTTCTGTATTTCTCAACTCTGAAGTTGTGTCATAAATTTCTTTATAAGATTAGATTCATAATTTTTAAAATATTGTCATAAAGTGGCAGCATAGATGGATTTATTTTTTTTTTTTTTTTAACTGGGCAGTTCGATTACCAATCTCTCTAACTCTGAGATTTTTTGAAGCAGGGTTCTATACGACAGCTGATTTTTTTTTTTTTTTTTAAATTTTTTTTAAATGGAATGTAGACTTTCTATGAGCAATTGCTAATGAGGTCCATACCAGCTGCTGCTTTGTTTTCATCTCAGTTTATTATGTTTTTATTTATGATTCAGTCTCTTTTCGAGCTGTGCAGAAAACTACTCTTTAAATAATATCATGGATTAGTTCACTCTGTTGGGGACTGAAGTTTAGGGCAAAGACACCAGAGAAAGAGCCATCACAGTAGTTGCAGAATTCCATGAAAAATTTTCTTGCCCTTTTTGCAGACAGTAGATCAGATGTGAAATTTCAGAATGCTCTATAAAGTTTTCAGAGAGACAGGATTGAAAATGTTCAAATATTTGCCGAATTAGGCAACAAAAATTACAGTGTGCCTTTCCCGTAACCGAACTAAAATGGATTGAAAGCTGACCTCTGAACCCTTTGATTGTCAAATTGTCCATGTACATTACAAATAATGACAGTATACAAAGTCTCATTATTTGTAAGGTTATGCTGTGGTTTTAATTTAATCGCATTCACAAAGAAGATGAGAATCTTGTAGCTTACTTTAATGATTTAAAAGTACAGTGTCTAGTCTAGTAATCGGGACTTTTTCTAGACAGTGGAGGGAGATGGTGCTCTTTGTGGACTATTACTCCCAGCTATTTTAAACATCTTCCATAATACAGGAGGAATCATATTCTGGAAGTACTTCATTTCTTTCCACAGAAGAAAAAAGCATTGACTAGTTTTGCCAGATGCCTAAATTTTAGAAGCCAGAGTGAGGAGAAACGAACCCCATTGTTAAGTAACATATATTTTGTTACAGACATGGTTGTACACCTGTGTTTCACTTTTTGAATAACCTTTCAAAAAGACTTTTCTAACAGTTGAAAAGAGCCAATGTTCTAATGAAATCTTAAATTCATTCTGTTGTGAAATGTTGTTTGTCTTGTGAGAAATTAGTTTATGTCCCAGAAGACATCCATAGTCAGCTAAATTTCCCCCATTAGCAGCAAAGTAGGCATTTCAAGAATAAAAAGTGGAAAGAAAAATCATCCAGGCTACATTAATGTAAAATAATTGTGATAATAAATTCCAGCTAACTGATACATTCTGGCCATTTGAAGAGCAGTTCTTTAAGGATAATAAGCACAAAAATCTCTGAGTAAAGCTAATGAAAGGTTATGTATCATAGAACATGTTATTACAGCAAGAATGCCTGTACTGTGCAGCATGAAAGGGAAGACCTAGCAGACTGTCAAGTGATGATGCTTTGAGCAAGGAGATAGCCAAGAAAACATAAGGAGAACTCTCTTTGCCGTCAGTCCCTTCTCTCTCCCACATTTCCATGACTCTTGCTGATAGCCTTATGGTAGTGCGGTCAGTGAAGCTGGTTTGTTTCCCTACACTCAGAATGATTAGGTTGTTGCTAGCAGTAAAGAAGATGCAAATAGTAAGTCCAGATTGTTGATTATAGTTTTTTTCCCCATCTGATGGGAAAAGGTAGGAATTCTTATTTTTTGTATATATGAGAAATATACATATATTTATATATTTTTACATATATATATAAAAATAAAAGAAAAAAGCAGTTCTTGTTCTTGCCAGTTACAAGATTATATTCCTCATGGTCATTTAATGCCTCAGGACCCACATTTAGCCTGCTGAATACCCATAGCACGTGGTGCTGGGTGTGGGTGCTGTTTGCAGTTTTAGCCTAGTGGCTAAACCCTTTTCTACAATTGCTTAATGTAGTTCATCTCCAAGTGAACGTTAGCTAAATGGAATTTTAGAAAAAATATCTGCCTTTTTAATGAAGTTATGTAAATATTAGGTTAGCCCTAAGCACTTGCCATTGCTTTTTCTTTGACAAGGATTAGGCAATCGCTGTGTTTATATTTTCTATGATGTTAAGAAAGAGCCTTATTATCAGAACATTTATCATGTTCTGGCTTTTGCAGAAAGAAAAGGCCGCTTTCTTAGCTCATCTTCTGATGTTGTAGTAGGGATACGATTGTAAAGTTAAAAGAAAGCTGTCTGTCCGTAGTGATTAGCGTCAGCTTGAATTTGCCATGTGCCATTTTGAAGTTGGAAATATTTAACTGGATATGGATTTTGTTTTACTTCAAAATTTAAGGAGTTCTAAGTTATTCTGATCTCATCTTGAATTAATAAAGAATTTAAAATATAATAAACCTAAATGTAGAAAGGAAAAATACAGCAAAGAGTATTTTAAATATGTGTGTGTGTACATATATACATATACTCCTCTTCTACCTCCCCTCCCCCCCAGTTATTTTGGACATAATCAGATACTTATTCAATAAGTTAACTGAGTTTCTGCCAGTGTTAAACTGCAAGTATGGATAAAAAGTTCTATTATGTAAAACTGGTATCTATTGCACCAACTGAGGCTGAGGCACAAGCATACAGTAGTATTATACGTGCCTTCATCTTGCCCACCGCTTTAACCATCTCTCTATTTAGAAAGCATGCTTTAAATAACCCTAGATAAGAAATATTAAATAGTTGATAATAATGTACATTAAATAGTTGAT
The DNA here is from genome assembly GCA_009819775.1 of Phoenicopterus ruber ruber. Classification (NCBI taxonomy): domain Eukaryota; kingdom Metazoa; phylum Chordata; class Aves; order Phoenicopteriformes; family Phoenicopteridae; genus Phoenicopterus; species Phoenicopterus ruber. The sequence continues at coordinate 12,171,806 of CM020221.1, read as the reverse complement.
AATAATGTACAGGTGGATTTTAAGGCAGCAATATCAGGTAGCAAGGAATTCTATGATGTATACAGAAAACAATGCATAACCTTTGGAATACTGTGAGCAATACTCAAATGAGAGCTCTCAGTAATAACAAAATTGCTGGTATTGCTGTAAAGACTCCCTGCTTAGTTGAATCATATATATATAACCAGATAAAATTTACATTTTGTTATACACACAAAATGACATTAACCTCTCGTCTTCCTGAATAAAGGACTCGTCTTTCTTCACAGCATAACCAGACTACAGTGAATGTGGTTTACCTATGCTTAAAGCCTGCAACTGATACAGTAATAAGCAACAATATCTCTGGAAATGACAAATGCTAGAGCTTATGCAACTAGATTTAGACTAGAAACAGCATTTTGGCTACAAGGTCTTCTAAAAAGTGTAAAGAAGTTCAAAGCAGGCTTTTGAGATGAGGCGATGGTGGTGCTGTTGCATTTTCCTTCAAAAGTTGTAAGGATCCCTTAGCACAAGCTAATATAATCCCAAAGCAATTAATTTCCATCAGTTCAGATCTCAGTTAACAGCCAGTAATGACCCGCATGCATTAATCCGTTGAATGAGTCTGTTTGAAGCATTTTTTATCAATTTACGAGCAGATGTAAAGTACAAGGTTCAGTGACTAGAGGTGCTTCACGCCGAAATGCACGAACTGAGTCACCATGTGGGGGAAGTTTAACGACATTGAGTCAAGTTAGTGGGCTAGTGAGCTACTGGAGGTGGCATCTGATCTGCTAAAATGGCATTTGTATCTCCAAAGAGGTGAGGCAGTCTATAATTTAGGGGGAGAAATGTCAAAACTAACTCCTGAACAGCTTAGAGTTAGATAAACTTCAGAAGAAGGAAACTGAGTCTGAATGGATACCGTGACTCACTCCAAGAAAAGGAATGGTATAAATACTTCAGCAGGAAAGGCTTGTCTCTGATAAGGGAGCTACCTCTGGTATGTATATGTTTGGAAATTTAAAAAGCAAGAGAGGATTTCCCCCCAAAATGGTGATACATCAATTAATCTAGGAAAAGGAGCTAGCTAATGAACCAACAAGAACCTTCAAATCCTCCACAAGTCTGAACAATTTGAAGCATTCAGCACCTTGCCAGATCAGGCTCCAGGTTTTTAAAGTAAATCAGCACTTTATTTGTAATAGCTAGAATTATTTATAACAGCTAGACCTGTACTGGGTAGCAAGTACATTTTCTGCACACAGATATGACTACAGAGCAGGCAAATTCCCGATATTCTGCACAACTTTGGCAATATCACCTACAGTGACAAGTGCTATAAATTCTTATCCTCAGAATAAATCTCTTTAAGATTTGACACAGTTTAACACAGCCATCATGTTCTGGGAGAAGGGTTTGCGTTCAATGCGTCACAAGTTCAGAAGGCCTGTGCTGCTGCTTCTAGACTTGTGAGCAAGTAGTTGGCTACCCATGAGCTTGACGGTATTTTTTCAATTTCAGTGAATACAAATTGGCTGGGAATAACTTGCAGCTGGTACAGCTCTATTTTTAAACAGATTTATTAAAAGAAATTGAAATTAGCCTTTCTGCTTCCCCTCAAAATTCCATCTGCTACAATTAATATTAACACGATTTCTAACTTGTCCTTTTAGCTAATTATATTTTTAGAAAGACTCCATAAAAGGTTAGTGTGAAGAACATACATTTTGCATTCTTGTCAATCTGCTTGCAGAAAATGGGATCCTCCATAGTAACATGTAGGTCAAAAGGAGTTTTATTTAATACTTTCCAACTAATACACAGCACATGAAGCACCCTCAAGCATGTAGGTGTTTTTGAGATATTGTTCAAGCCTTCATCACCATCACACAGTGGATTCCACGTCAACACTCGTGGGGAGGCTGGCAGAATTCAAAGGCAGCTGAAATACTGAGCTCAGAATTAAGTAGAAAACATTTGCCTACCCTTCATCAATAATACACGTCTTCATCATCTACGTGTGCTATAAATATAAAACAATCATTGGAAATATGGAGCAGCTTTTCAAAGATATTGTTATTCTCCGTTCCTAATGCTCTAGTGGGTACTAAAGGTCCTCCCTAAATTAGGTCACGGCCTTTGTTAAATTTCTTACTTGGAAAATGCTGACCTTAACTCTATAAGGAATTTTATCTAGAGGCTTCCAGTGAAGTGTAGTAGTAGATTTGTAGTTGAAATTACTCTGACAAAATTGGCAACCCAGAACTGATCCAGAGAAGCAGTTAAATGTATAATTGGCTCTATTTTCTTAAAGAACTTCGTACTGAATAGCTTTTAAAATGCTCTTTAAGGCAAAAAATACCTTGTATACATTATACTAATTTTAAGGACATGTAGATGAGTGTAGAACTTCAGTTACAGTGTGCTTTCGGGTGCTGAATAAACCAGTATTTCCTGCATTGAAAATAGCATTCTTCAGAATAAAATGTTGGGAAAATTGAGCCTGATCATGTAATCTTTTCCCATTTGAGTCTCATTGACATGAATTTTACTGTTTATTTCCAGGGAAGGACTTGTAGGACAAGTGCTATGTTTTTTATTCACACTGTGGCCTAACTCTCAGATCTCAATACTAATGCAGCATCAGAAAGCCCCCAGGTATTGTATGTTTTGTACAGATGAAGCCGCAGGTGCACACGTAAAGCAACATCCATTTAGCACTCAGTTGTGCAATTTTACACTTCCTTTCAGGGTCAATTTTCTGGACAACACTGCTGATGCTCAATATGCTATCAGAAATAATTCTCTAAGATATACACAATAACTGTCAGTACTCTTTTTTAGGTATCTTTTCACTTTTTTCGAGAGTCTGAAAAACCTCCAAAAACTTTATTTATTCCATAATCTTTTCCTTCTATTGAATAATGACCTTTTTAGTTAATGTCTAACCTCAGGAATGACAGTAGAAGATGGAGGTAGTAGTAATTAGGCTGTGTGGATACCTGGGTATTGCCGCTGCTGCGTGGGCAGTAAAGAAAGAACATGGGCCAGGGTGAGAGTGCTCCCTATTGAGGGCAGAGCTCCTGAGCCACGTGGTATTTGCATCTGTAAATCAAAATATGTGGGAGAAACCGGCTGTTCCTGTTTAATAGTTCGGGTGGAGTTAGAAAATTAAATTTGTAAGCTCTCCACTGTCCTCTGCGCTGCTGCTCAACTATTACACTCTGCTGTGTATTGAAGTAATTCTAGTAAGTACCTTAGCTATTGCTGAGTAAATAAATGAGTAAACACAATTACTGCAATAATGAGCTGGGAACACAGTTTCTGGTTTGAAAATATTTTAATAAAGGAGAAATTCATTAGCACTCGCTTAATGACTCTTCTCCTTTGCCTATGTTGAAAGTAGCGTAAGAGGAGTGGGAGAAAGGGAAGCAGAGGCAGTTTCCTAAACAGAGGCACCAATAAAGTTAATCTGCATAATATAATTTTACTGACGTTTACTTAATGGTAGATTTAAAAATAACTTTTTTATTTAAATCTTTAAAATTAGCTTCTTCATTGAATATTTATAGGTTTACATAGTTTGTATGATCTGTCTGGCATAAAATAGCCACGTTGGCCTTGATGCAGAAAATTTTGTATGTACTATTTAACTTTAAATATATATCTAAGTGATAATTAAATAAATACTAATTAACAGTAACGTGGGAATCTGAATTAAATTGTTTTCCACAAAGAAGGATGTGAAGTATAAAAGTAAAGACAATTTGGAGGGTTGTACAAGCAATATTTGTAAAGAAAAAGATGCGGTTCCTACAATGAGCTGAAGTCCAACTGTCTTTTTCAGTGAATGAATTGAGTTGACCCAGATTGGTCCTATCTCTGTTTTATATAAACAAGATCTGCCAGTTTCAGTTGGAGAAATAAATATAACCCGTCTTTATGCAAGTGTGGAAGACTAATAAATTTTAAAGTAAAAACTGTCAGGGACATAGTCTTATTGTGTAGCTTCATCAGATAATAGAAGCGTACCCCATGGAAGCAGTTGCTGGCTTCCAAAAAAGAAGGGAATGAGTTATTTGTGTGCTGGAAAAGCTTTTCTGCAGATGCTGGTTTAATACAAGAGTCCTGGGTGCTGCCAAGGGATTGGACTAGATTGCTGTAAATTCCTGCAGCTACCTAAACTTCACACCTCTCTAGAAAGTCCTGGGAATAAAGAAATTAGAGGTCTCAGAAACTTCAGGGCAAGGATGATGCCGCCTTCTGTTTTGTCCTAGAGAGAGTTTCTTTTAAAGTGGATTTGCCGCTCACTCTGCTTACTTATTAGAAAGAAACACAGTGCAGACCCTTCATTTCTCTGTCCCTCCAATGCTTTTACACTCTGGAAATTCACATGTCAGAGTCTTCCACAGTCCTCATTTATAAATTCACATTCCAAAGGGGTATAGCGAAATATTCTAATTTCTTCCTGCTGGCCACCACTTTCTGTAAGGAGTTTTAAGAGAATAATTTTCATTACAGTTAAAAGTGGAATTATTCTTTATGGATTTGGACAAGTGCAGTCCTAGTTTCTCTGGAGGTTTTGATGGTGAATGCAATGTGCTCTCTGAAGAGTCCTGACAAAATATGTATATTACAGTCCGTTGTCTCTGTCTCGTGGGATAACAGTAAGGAGGCGTGACTGCACCCTTGCCTCTGTCGTGCCAAAACTTATTTATATGGCATTCTTCAGGAAGCCAGTTTTCCTGGTATCCTACACATACAACCCACATAACCAAAATTCAGCATACCACAGTACTTCCTATCAAATTTTCAGTTCCCCAATGCCTGACACAGGCTCTGGTTTCATAATAATTATATCAGGAAGACATATCAACCTTTAAGAACTTTATAAAACGCAACTGTTTCTGTCGGGAGTGATGTCCTTACGGTGAATAACTGTCAATGACTGCAAGCTTACTTTCTGTGGCCAAGTAGTCAGCAAATACATTTTCATTTCAGTGAAATCATTTTTTGTTGTAATTTTAAATGAAAATTGTATGAGAATTTGTTTAATCTGGGGTTTGGTTCCAACTTTTTGCTATGGCTATTTTCTCCATTCAGAATTCCTTACTCCTGTATCATTCACTCATCTCGGCAATGTAGGCTTTTCTGCAAGTCACTCTGAAGTCGGATGGGCAAACGGGCTCCTGAAGTTCCCCTGTAAGTTTCCCTCTCTCTGAGTAACATCGTCCCTCTCGACCATGTCTTATTTTTAATGGTGTCATTTGCGTGAGTCTCTAAAGTACCATTGCTCTGCACGAGCAACGGTGTCATCAGTATTTTTTCCCGGAGAAAAGATGTGGATAAGAACAGAAGGAATGCAAGGAGAAAACGTTTTGCCAACGGGCACACCGTCTCACGAGGGGGAGGCAAAGGCACAGCTACAACACAGGCAGGCCAAAGTGCGTGCTCACAGATCTCTCGTGCAGGAGGAGTGCAATGGCTTGCGTTGACGTGGGAAGGGAAAGAATCGATGTTCATAACATTACCACTTCTCAGGTATTATCAAATGTGTGCTTTCTTATGCAAATGCCTGCTTCTTGAAAACTATACAGCACTATTGTGTTCTCATATCCACTATTTCAGGCTTCTCAGTGTTGTTGACACAACTTTTTCACACGTTTGACAAGCAGAACAAGTATCAAGTTCACATTCATTTTGAAACCATATAAAGGTTATTTAAAACCAAAACAAAACCCTTAAGTGTTCTATCAATGCAGAAGTCAAACACTTTAAGCATTGATTCGCTCCTTATGAATAAACTAGTACATGTAAAGCAAGCCCTAAGAGGCAGAACTCTCTGTGCTACATCCAGAAGTGTTCTGTGAGGCAATGAAGTAGAGAGACCTGAAAATACAGGTATGTATGGATGAAAAAGTCTTATTTCCTTCTAAAACCAGCAAACTTCTCTTTCCTGTGTGACCGTAAAAAGTCTGTTAGAGTTTGAAATCAGATTTCTGAATTGTGCTCTTGTGTTTAATCCCAAACTTTTGTTAAGGTAGCAGCTTTCAGAGCTCAGTTGTACTGAATCTTCCTCGTTCTGCTCCTCTTATTGAGAGACTTATCCTTAATGCATTTAATTTGCATTACATTTTCGCCTGTTGTTACAATCTTTCCAATATTATTTTTTACTTGGGTTATTGCTTGTTACAACAGACTTCTCACGAGCAACTATATAGGTGTCTCATAGGAAATTATGTAAGACTTTGTGACAGCCGGAAGCTTAACTCACCCCAGTAACTTATAAAGTAGTTCTGGAGTTGACAGAAATTAAAAGTGACTTATGGAACAGACTGTACTATGTCACGTCTCTGTGCAGTAATGGAGTGTGTAGTTGGTAGCAAACCAGAAGATGGAACAGTCTCTCCAGTAAGCATAATCCATATTCACCAGTATGCTTGTTTCCGTCTCCCTCTTTAGCACACATGCAAATAGCTTCGTAAGAAACAATCGTTAACATACAAAATACTCTGAGTTTTCTAATATTTCACTAACCATGAGAGACTGAACTATACAAGGCAGCAGTTGGGCTTCGAATGACTAAACCATTTACTTATGTCTTCTTCTGAGACTAATGGATCAGTAGGCTTTTGTCTCCATATAACCCATAATGAATAAATAATATTGATGAAGTTAGTTAAAGTAGTAGTACAAAAAGGCTGGAGAACCAAGTTGGAACTGCCAGGGTGTTACGTGCAGGGAAAACTGTTAAATCGCATACCAAATTGAGGGAAAAATCTAAGTGTCCCAAAATAGAAAAGAAAAATTTCCGGTGACTTCATGGGAAACTGATTCATGTCCAAAATTAGATACATGAAGTTGTTTAAAGTAGCCCCTGTAAGCATGTTGTCAATTCACAGGACTGCTTCTGCTTAGAGAAACTATGCAATATATCTCCACATACCAGCATTTGGTCTCCACCTTTTTGTGACAACACTTGCCACGAGTGCTCAGTCCCAAACCTCAGTAACAACAAGGCCTCTGTGTGCTATTTCAGCAGAGTTCAGATTATGTCTTTATCTGCTCCAAAGTTTTGAACCGGTCAAGGATAATTTCCTAAGATAGTCTTTGTGCTATCAATAAAATCTCTTGTGTGCTGATGTGTTAATTGCTCTTATGTGGAAATATAATCTATAAAAAACTGTAAAATCTTGAACAAGTGCTTGCACCTCATCAGTTTTCATTGTTCGCTGGATAAATAAAAGATGAGATCATTAAAACATGTTAGTAATGTTCAACGAATAATAATAATGTTTACTGAGACAATCTAAAATAAATACTATTAATGAGCATTCTCGTACCATCATATTAGTACAAATATGATCATTAACGTAACCTTTTAATACTTTTTATTATGTTGTCGTTAAACATCCAATAATGTGTTTTTAATGAACTCTTATTTACTGAACAATGAAATAGCTGAGTTAATAAATTTAATTAGCCATGCAAAAATGCTAATTTAAAAAAAAAACAAAGGAAAATTACGTCTGTCTGGAATACTGCTGCTCCTGCAGCTCTATGTCAGAAGGGTTGCCAGGACCCACTCACACAAAGAGGGTCACAGACACTCAGAGTGACGGCAGTGCTGGAGCCCACCTATGGCAAGGGACCCTAAATGGCCCAGGGTCCCCGAACCTGAGACTCAGTATGGCTCTCGGGGTCTCCGCAACAAGCGGGGTGCTGGGGAGCTGCAGCGACTCCATGCGCCCTGCGTCTCTTGGAAGAGCTTTAAAAGCTTTATCAAACTAGAGCCTCAGCCATTATTGCTAGGTTTGTCTTTAAAGGAAGAAGCCTCAAAGGTTGACCTCAAGATCAGCCATTTATAAAACCACACTATTTCTTAGGAAAACATTTTTTAAAAATCTGTGAGAATATAAAACCTGGTTTATAGTCCCATAGGATTTATTCCAATAGATTGTCCAAACCTTTTGTGTAAATTATTAGCAGACACAATGTAGGCACAATTTCTTCATGGTATTCACTAGAAAACATAAATTATTCTTCTTTTAAATTAGGGTAATTGGATTACGCAGCTGGCTCTGTGAGTACAATACTAACTATGTGCTAATGAATTTTTTCTGAGGCTGTTGCCTGACTGAGACACTGTATCACTGGATTTATCAAGGAAATTTCAATGCTATAGACTGTAGGAAACATTTCTTCTTGTCTGACAAATGTCAGTAGACTCTGCAACTTTTTTCTGTGTTATCTCCATGCACACAGATATGATTTTTCTTTTTCTTTTTCCCTGTCCTCAGAAAATGGAAGTGTTGGAAAGAATGATTTCTCCATGAGAAATCTTCACATAGTGAAGTCTCTACCGGACAGATTGAAAGTTTATTAATATTAATGGAGAGATTTCAGGAGTTTAGGTCAGGATATAGATAAGCCATTCAGGTGAAATAAAAAAAAAAAGAAAAAGAACGAATAATCAAACTTTTAAAATAAATACAAATCCTATTATACTGAATTATATATTCTGTACAACAGTTTAGTAAATTCTGCAAGGTGGAATCCACTGTTTTCACCAATTTCACATGGATGGAATCCATGTTTTCACATTCACTCACCTCAGATTACTTTTACCACTTTTACCAGGCTTTTTTTAGTCTTCGCATAAGATAAAAACATCTTATTTCAATTCACTGACTTCCAGATGGCAACAGTGACTCAGTTTGGAGAATGGTCTTACTGAGGACAACCATATTGCTGCTCAAAGAAATTTAGCGTCATTCAAATTTGTCATATGATACCTGAAAAATGGAATGTTGTAGCCTACAAATTCATGTAAGAAAGTGAGTTTCTGTACATTTTCTTTAACTGTCTTCTTTGAAAAGCCTTCCTTCCATTTACACTATCAAAAATCAATGGGCTTTTTTTTTTAAAAAAAAACTTTTTAAAAAATTAATTATTTTAAATATAATATTTAATCCTTGAAATATGTTCAGTTTTAGCTGCAAGCACTGCTGTCTTCATTTTAACTAACTTTCATCTTTTGACAACAACAGCAATTTTCTAGAGGGGGGAAATAATTACAATGCTTCATTATTTCAACTACTGAACATGATCATATATGCCTAAATGTTTCCAGTTTTGAAAATGAAATCTTACTGCTCTGTCAGGATAATGTTCAGTTTAAAATTTGAGCTTTAAAAAAAGGATGAACAATTTTTTTTAAAGGACTATATCTCTTTATTTTTCAGAGCAATTGTAGACCTGAAGGCAAATTTACATTAGTTCATTGTAGCAGTCTGATTCTCAGTTAAAAAACTGCGATTTAGAAGATAGGATGTAATGAAGCTATGTTATATGCAAGAATATAATTCTGCACTGACTTTTTAAAATGGAAAACTTAAAAGGCATTTATAGTCTAAGGCAGACTCTGACTGTTGAGTGCTCAACTTATACAAATCTTTTTACAGGTCACACAGGTGACTGTTGAATAATGGACACTCGGAGAAACCTTATGGCAATTTGAAAATTTTACCATAAATGTGGGTGCAGAAGGAATGGAAATCAAGCCAATCAGTATAATAAACCGAAAATAATATTACTAATTATTACTGGTATCAGAAAAGTTGGGTCTTTTCGTAACATGAGGAGAATGAAACTATTTGTGTCCCACATCCTATTCACGAGCACTGGCCCAGACGTACCTGGGATGTGAGTGGTGGGAGGTAGGTACCAGCAGTCTGTGGGCATTTCAGTCTGCAGAACAGTTCATAGGGAGCACGGAAAGGATTAGAATATATTAGAGTAGCTTCTGTGTAGCTGAGTAGCTACTTGGTAATTTATAAAGGTTATGTTCTCTTTCTTTCATTTGGCTGGCTGAATTTCCTCACTCAGGAGAATATAAAAGGGATTGCTTTGGTTTTTGTCATTTCTGAATCTGTATGGAAGAAAAAGATATGTTGTTTAGCCATCACAGTTAGGGCATGCCATGCTAGCTTTGAATAATATGAATCACATTAAAGTGGATTTTAAAGATGGACCTGAAACAGAGCAAAATAAATTTATTTACGTCTTATAGGTCCTGTTGCTCTGAGGAAAGAACGATATGACCTATGCTCTAAGGAAAAAAAAAAGACCGTCTCAAACATGATTTTACTTTAGTCTTTTTTTTTTTTTTCCTACTCTTGATTGGGGATGAATTTTTAGAGTTTTCTGCACATTTCATGTGCATAACATTTAATTTATAAAAGATGGTGTGTAGTATACTCATGCAGTTAACATAATAACTTGGCTACTAATGTTAATCATCAGCACACTTAAAAACGAGGATAATGCAAATGTGCATACAAATAAATTCACATTATGTGTGACTTGTATAACATTTATAATTAGGATTCATTTTAAAAGTGCATGAAAATGCCGGGAGGAAATTTAAAGTGACATGTATTACTATTATGCAAATCCAGCACTTACTAAACTCCTTATTCTCATACTAAAATCTGCTATCTAAATAATTGCTTCACAACTGGAAATTATCACCAGCAGCCAAATTCTCCTCTCCCTTCCAACCCTTCCCTTGATCGTGTTTATTCAGTAATACAACAGCATTCAGCAGTGTTGATAAACATGCTTAGTGTTCATTTGGTTAAGCTTCAGTAAACTGAGCCTCTGGAATTAGCAATCATGGGTTACAAGGATGCAGTGCATAGTGTGGTATGTTAAGCTACTCTACCAGAACCTTAGCTAAAAGAGCAAGGAACATTTCAAAGCTCGGTTGACATTTGTTACTTTTTTCTTGGCAACGTCACTAGCTTTTACATCTGCTCAGAAACCATTTTTAGCCTGAAGTAGTATTGAGCCTTCTTGTTTTGCAGTAATAACCAGGGCGCTGCCCAGCGGAGGGAACACAGATACCCGGGCTTAATGGTTAGGACAGGTAACGGTGACTTCACTTCCTCAGCAAGTGAGAGAAAATCATCAGGATCTGATTATGAAAATAGATTCTTTTAAAATATAATTATAGATGGAGTAAGATAAATAGAGAATAAACTTCCAAAACAAGTTTTAGAAATATCAGACATACACAAAATAAGCAGGATTTGGACTTCAACTACCATATTGATTTGTGGGCTGGCAGCACGAGAAGCTCCTCCTCACTTTCCCTTGCTCTGCTTTTATAAGAAAAAAATACAGATATGAGGCCTTCTTTAATACTTTGAGTTTAGAGATTGTGCGGCTAGACAACTGGCCAGCCAAGGGCAAGCAACCTTTGCCTAACTGTGGCTGGAATCAGAGTCTTCCTTTTTCTACTTATAAAAAGACTGATCCACCACACTATGTACAAGTCCACAGCATTTACCCGGAGCAATTGCTGCAAAGTAAAACTTCCTATATCGGTCACTGGAACTGAGCTACCATGGCACTCTTGGGGGGTCAGTAGTTGTAAGAACGGTAATCCTGTTAGAATTTCACCATGTTGGGGGCAAAAATCTCCACCATTTCTCCAACTATCGTGTTTTATAGGAAAAACAGGGGAAAATGAAGAGATGCTCTAATAACAAACATTATTTACTCAAAAAATTAATATTTAAGACTTTAAAATATGTAATGGTGATTTACTTCCTAACACATGGGTCTATTACAGGTTTCTATAGTGAGGTCTTGGCGTTTACCATTTAATCTTTTCTTCAGAAGCAATCAAGAGCTGAATTCATTTGATATGGAGCTTGGTTTCAATTTGCTTGACTCTCTTGCTGGCATTTACACAGTTTTCATCTGAACGCATGCAAGATTGAACGGTAACGACATATTTTTACAAGCTACCAGTGGGCATTCATTGGAACAAGTATTTGTGGCAAAGTAATTAAAGAACAAATTTTGCCACATGTACTCTCCAAACAGCCGTAGGTAAATATTCCCAATAATGAACTGCCTGAATTATTTTAGTTAGATGAAGTGGCAACAGCAAGACTAATTTCAAGACATATTTACGAAACATGAGATCATATTTCCAGATGACTGGCCCGGTACTGATCCCACTGATACCAATGTAGGTCTTGCATCACTGCTGTTCTGTCTCACATATCCCCAGCTGTTACGAGTTCACCATGCCCCCTTTTTTAACTATATCACTAAGAAACTGAACTATGATTCCATATCTGAAAAGGTGCAATTAAATGGGGAAAATATGCCAACAAGCACAGGAGATTGGGATCCAATCTCCTGTGTTGTTTTGGAGACTTTTCATCCTCTGTTTAATAAAGACAGAAATTTTGCCACCATTTAAACATTAAAAAAAGAGAATATGAAATAAATTCTCAGGGCAATGTAGGTTAATTCTACCACTGAGACACAAACCCTTTGTACTTGGTTACAATCTAGTACACTCATGGTCTCTGAATATAGCTCTGATGATATCCATGCTGCAGTTGCTATAACTGGAGAAGCTTAGCACATCTGCTGTACAAATCTGGAATGAAAAAATGTAGCCTTGTAATTCCCAGAAAATATTAGCACTTACTTCTGCCACTTCTATGTGGAAAAATGCTACAGACCTGGATTAAACTCACTTGACGCTAGCTAAATGTAAAAAGACTACGAAGCCAGTCTACATCAGACATTTATGTTTTGTCTATAGCCATGGAGATAGAGAGAGATATAACTCATCCTATTACATCTTGGTGCTCAAGATTTTTTGGCTGTATTAACTGCTCTAGGTAGTTTTTTCCCTTTAACCACAGTGGGACCCCGGCTCTTAGACAAGCCACTTGCAGCGCTGCTGGCTGCAGTTGGGCTGACTGCTGACCTTTCTGTCTATATAGTGCCATGGACTTCAATTAGGATTTTCAAGAGTAAGAAGTCGGTCGCTCTTTGTAAAATATGGCCCAACTTGCATTCTTAGGCAGTAGATATGATAGAGGGAAGACACTTTTCTTGTAACAGTTATGTTAAGCCTATTTTTAGAGGAATAGCGTACAGCACACGTTTGTTAGTAGGTTCTTCCTCATGGAAGCAGAAGGCAATTTCTTAGTTGCTTAAACAAACATTAAAAAATATTTTTGCTGTCTACTTAACTTCTTGTTGCATGTTAGAACTCTACCAGGAGAAGGGTCCTAAAAGACAAGCCACAGCCCTTCTCTGTGTCACCCCTCCTGCTAATGGCAGCAATATATGCAAAGTGAAAAACATGACAAAAAGGAGGGTCGCATCTGTCTGCCTGGGAGTTCTGATGAAAAGTACATGCCAACCAAAAGAAAAAAAATGAACAAGCTGCAGCTCAACGTTTCTTCTCAGTTGCAACAAAACTTATCCTCCTTTCCAAACAGTATAAATAGTAAGTATTCACTGACAGAAGCTAACAGCTTCAAGACAGTTGATTCCTTAATGGCACCAAATGGAGCTTCAGTACAAGTTGGTCTGCCAGTTCAGAAATGTCACATGATGCAAACCTCTCATTTTCTTACAAGAAATAAAGGATGAATCACCGACTTCTGTTAGGAATCAGATTTTTAAAATATCAATGCAGCGTATAACTTCAATAGAAACTCAAGTGTTTTTCTACATTTTAGCATTTAATTTCACTCTGCATGGTTTGTAATCAAATGTAGGTGCTGAGATAATTTAACTTTTAACCTGACTTCCTAAATAATTACTTATACTCTCTGTGTGTCTGTACGTATCTGCCTGTCATTCTTTCTTCCAATAATTTTTAAAGCTGCTAGCCAATTTTAGCTAAATTGGATAGAAAGATAGAAGTCTGAGATAAATTCAGCTCCTGCAAGATTTGGAAGAATACCTAGCTGGAAGAAAGTGGAGGGAGAGGGAGAGGAGAGGGACAGATCTCTGCAGAAGTTCACCCCTGAGGACACAAAGGATATGGGACATCTTACAGAACTGTGTTTAATACTAAGCTGGCCAGAGTGCCGATAATAACATTTACCCAGAAAGTAAGCTGTACTAATAGTTCATATGAGCAGAGTACTTGGAAGCGAGGAACAAGGGCTGGGACAGATCAGTCTGTATTCATAGGATCTCTTCAACTTGTAAGAGTATAAATACAATTCTGCTTCATACTGATGAATAGGAGAGTTCCTTCAAATTTCCATGGTAAACATGCCCAGCAGACTATAGTATGTACAGCATTTCTTATTTTAACAAGGAAATTCCCAGAAAGAATATCAACCCAGCTGACTGAAAAATCGTAATTAAGACTTTTTATTTCTATTAAAAAATAATATGCCAAGCATATTACTATTAATAAAACATTAATGAAAGAAAAGTAGGGAAGTTATCTAGTGAGCTGAAGGAGAGGAAGAGATAAGGTGATGTGACCTCTTTGAGCTGGAGACTAATTTTAAAGAAAGGACTACCTTGTCCTTCCAGAAGTATGTCAGCGGTTGGGCACTTGCAAATTTGAGGCACCTAAGAACCACACAACACTCTTTAACGTGCACGTACGTAAAGGAGGCAGATGCTTACAGAGGCAGAAGCCTTGTATTTCCAAAGGCATGAAGATTAAAGGTAGACTATTAGCAAGAAAATGGAACAAATAAAGCTGTGAGCAACTATTCTTTACCAGATAAATGAGAGTGCTTAGAAATATGGTAATAAGGTTTGGAAGAGGGTGACAGTGGTTTGTAGCTGATGATAACGCACAATGTAACAGATCATTATTTCACAACTCGGTGCAATCGTAAGCATGTTACTGGTCTAATGAATGTAAAATTATTTTTATTTAATTTTGTAGCCAATAAATTTTGTATAAACTATGTTAGGTTTGCTAGGGGTTTATGCTACCCACCCATTATGGTAAACTACTTCTTGTCTTTTTAATATACAAACGTATTATTCGTATTAAAAATTCATTTCAAAAAAAGTACTAAGTTACTTAACTTGTATTTTCTTTCTTCACTGAAAGCGACCATTGGGGACTAAGGAAAATACCAATTTTTGAACAAATCTATGAGTTCAAGACACAAAATGAATGAAATGTACCTTGGAAGATAACATTGCTTAATAGTCAATAGCCTTACATAAACCCGTAGCATTTTGTGATACATGTTTTTCACTGTGCACTCACAAAACTTTTTAACTTCCTTTTTCAAGATCCACAACATAATGTCGGTATATAAAATAGTGAGGAGAGAAGCAGTGGTTTGAGGAAGTGAGGTTTGCAATTATTCCCTGTAGCAGAGGTGTTCCCTTCATTCCCTGAAAAGCTAGCGTGTTTAGCTACCTTAGGATCTCTTTGTGTTATTTGAATTGAAGAATGCTAACTAACTGTCTCTCAGGAGTTTCAGTAGTGAAGCTGGAAAAGATGACATATCTGCAGTTCTAAATGGGGCCGCTGATCTTGGCCAATGCAGTCATCCTAACTGAGGCATCCAAAGACAACTCGAAGGAGCCCTGAAGCGTCTCTCCGTAATGCTGACTGCTAACATTCAATAAGCATAAAATATTTGAATTATGGGTTGTAAACATGCCATGAACTTCGAATGATGCTCATTCCTGAGCATCCTGCCGAGTCTTGGGAAAGACTGGGAAGAGAAAAAAACAATGCGGCTTTCCATGTCTTCAAAAGTCTGTAGAGCTGTATGGGGTTGTCTGTCCCAGAGCTGTTTCAACTGCTGCCTGGATGGAGTCCTAAGCACTAGGAAAACCCCTGTGATTTCACATCATCGCTGAATATTATTTCTGCTCATAGTTTCTATATCAGTATTACAAAGAACCATGAAGAAGCCATCAAAAACTTCTAAAAAGTACCACTGGGGAAAATAGTTAACAAATATGTAATTATTATTAAAGCTTTAATAATTAGGTACATACATAAAAAGATAAAATTTTATTTCCTGGCTCTGCATTTCTTTCTTCATCTATTTTTCTTTAAACATACAATCCGATTTTCATAAAGACTGATAAATTATGATATTGCTTAATAACTCTGCTGGGTACTTTTCAGGCACACAAGCAATAAGCTTAGTAGAGTTTCAAATATGAGTTAAATTAACATCTTTATCAGCTAAACAATTATTCCTATGAGCTGAAGCTTCTATGTCGGTTAAAAGTTTTTATTAATAAAAGTTAAAATTAACAAAAACATTGAGAAAATCTTGTCAGACTATGTTGCTGCCTAAAGAGACAGGGTTTTGTAATTACTTAGGAAGAAACTTTATTTCCCAGAATCTAAAATCCAGATTCTATATAAATATTTTCTTATGAATATATTTAGAATTTTATAAACTTGTTGGTCTGGAGAGGAATTGTCAAGTCTCGAACCAAAGGAATTATCCTTTACTGTCCCTGTAACCACATAATAGTATAATGGCATAAAAGCCGGCTAAATTTGAGTTTGGTTGTATAACAACACAGCAGGGAAGAAGGATCTAATGGAATGATATTAGTGAATCTGTACACATATTGTGACAACTATAGCCTCAAGGATGTGCTTCTGCCACGTTAACTCATTTCAGATTTCATTCACTATGTGGAGAGCCTGCAACTTGTTCTCTGAAAGAAGTATCCTAAAGCTATGATCTGTCAGTCTGGATAACTCACCTTTCCCTTCGTGAGTTAAACAAGGATAAACAATGAAAATAAACTACCTGAAATATGGAAGGAACCTGTGTGAATGTAACCTGGTTTCTCACTCTATCTCTCTGGATCTCTTTCTCTCTCTCCCTTATTGTTTTGCCTCAGAAAATTACTGAAGCATCTTTTAATAATAGTAAATCTATTTAAATAATTGGATGTCAAATACTTGCCTGAAAAAGTTACTCTTCTAAGAAAATTTATATTATGTGCCAGGACAACAAAATCACTATCCTCTAGCACTGTATCATTACTGTTGTTACAGCTCTGCTGTTAAATTTGTGGCATGATAGTATCTGGTTCAGAAAAATAAACGCAAAAAGGAGAGCAATGAGCTGGATCTTGAGCGCTATAATTCAATGGAATCTGATTAAAACTAATTTAACATCACAGATGATCTGACCCATAACAGATCTGGAAATCATGTCTCCATCTTTACTTTGGAAAGAAAGATTAGTAGTGGGAATTGACAATGAGGGCTTCTGACAAATATTGACTTTTTCTAATCGTAATTACTGCAGAGGCTGTTTGAAAGCATCTGAAAGAAGGATCTGAACACGAAATGCTGCCAGGAGTTGATAATACAGCTTGTCTTTAGTAGCTGTAAGTAACTGTGACTGGTGTGGACCTGCACTAGCAGTTCTGAGTTTTAAACGAGAGGTCGTGCAAAGAACAGGGCAAAATAGATAACTCTGAACATTGTAGGGTACCCATATTGTAATTTATTGCCACTGAAAAATGATTTTCTGAGAGCAAAACCTGCAAATCCTGGCTTCTGCTTATGCAAATGTTTATACTGAATTGAAAAATTATTTCACTTCCAGTGAAGTACTGCAGAGTGGTTTTATGGCTGGAGGAAAATCCTGAACAAAGCTGCCGTTAACAAAGAGGAATTGATACCGCCGAATTACAGGGGACTTGCCTTTTACACGTGTACGCAGCAATCACTTATAAGGTCACTTACAGGCCAATATTTATTAAACAGTGGATCTGGAATGCCCTATTTCCTTCGTGGACTTGCAGTATCTTATCTGTATAAGCATCTTTCACTAAGCTGCTTCATTTGCAGTTCTTCAGGTCCAGCTTCTGTGGCCTAAATGGATCTACGACATTTGACAAGATATGCGGGTTCAGTACCTGAAAAATTATCAATACATCACAATAAAAGAATGAGTAACCCCTTGAATATCTTCTGGGTTTATATAGCAGTTCAGGGGAAGGAGGGATATCAGTACGGCAGTTCTTTTGCTTTATGCTTATTCATCTTAAAATAAGAGGTTTTGTAACAATATATTTCATAAAGTTGATTTTCTGTGACTGACGAGGAAAACCCCTCAAATGGAAGAAGGCTCAGAGGAGATGGGGAGGGCGATGTGCCCCTGAGGCTGAGGGGCTCACGCGGGGTGTGACTGAGCACAGGTGGTGCGAAGAACCTGACGTGACCTTGGCCCAAAGGGGGCCGGGTGGCCGTTGTTTCTGATAAGCAGCTGTCAACAGCTGAGTGGATCCACTGGTGCTCTAAACGCTTCTCCTTGAGCTCATTAAAAGAGGGTGAATGTCTCCCTGAGTTAGCCAGGCCAGCATGGCGGGAGTGAATACAGGGCTCAGCCCAACAGAGGGTATAAAACCTAAACAGCTACCAAAAGTATTTCAAGGAGAGCAGTGGGCTTGAGCTGACTTCAGCCCACCTACTCCTTCCCAGCGTAGTGACGGTCAGCGTATTCCAGGGACTGGCAATGGGAATCACATTGGTATTGCGATTAAACTCTTTGTTCCAATTGCTAGATATATATTTTGCTAAGTGTACCTTCCATTTGTATTGTATTATGCAATATATGTTGTATCGCTCTGCTAAATCAGAAATCCTGTGTAACATCTACTATCTTTAAATAAGTAAATTTGATATTAAGCATAACACCCACCATGTGTGGAATAGTTAAAAGAACCTGGTCAGAGAGTATTGGATTCTGACGCTTTCAGATAACAAATATCAGTTTAGTAATAGCTGACAGGGCTGGAGAACCATATGAATTGATCTGTATTAGATGCCAGTAAGAACAGAGGATCCATGTAACATCTTTGTACGTCAATGTGCTTTTCAAGTAACAGACAATTTTCAGCAAAGTTTTTAGATAATATTCTTCTGGGTCACTGACCAAAAATTCCCTTACCTAAATGAACTAATAAAACAAGCCTGGCATCAAAGCCTGCAATTATTGCTTTGGTGAATGAAGGGGAAAGTGAAGCAGATTGAACATTTTAAAATGTACTTTATAGTTATGCACTAAACTTCCCAAGTGTTAAATGGAGGATTAAATTCAGTATTAGAGCTCAAAAATATGAAATTTTACCAAATTATTCCTTCCATCTAAAGAGTCAAGTAAATCCAGTTTTATTTGATTTCTGAACTATTTTAAGCTTTATACGATTTTTGATGCATTAGGATATTAGTTAGTTAGAAGGATGGTGCTATCATTCTGTTTCTATATCTTATGTAAATGATGACATTTTTATGGTGACCACTGTTGCAATAACATTGCTATTCTGAACTTATATTGGAATTCTTATATATGAACTCTGCTTGAATATGTGCAGAGATTATTAACTCCAAGCAAAGCAAGAGAAAGCTTTGGAGACAAATAGGTTAAGCT
This sequence comes from Phoenicopterus ruber ruber, assembly GCA_009819775.1. Taxonomy (NCBI): domain Eukaryota; kingdom Metazoa; phylum Chordata; class Aves; order Phoenicopteriformes; family Phoenicopteridae; genus Phoenicopterus; species Phoenicopterus ruber. The sequence continues at coordinate 12,152,589 of CM020221.1, read as the reverse complement.
GGCATACTCACTACCATTCATTTAATGGAATTAGTAACAAAATACAGGATATACTCTTATGTCTAACCATGAAATACATAATGTAAACCACTGTTTCCAATATAGTGTGGCAGTATTGTCTTGAGAGATGTAAATATTATGTGTTACTCTGTTATTATTGCCTTTTTTTTTAAATGAAATTAATCGCAATATAACATTATGATGTTGCCATTGCTGTTCTTTTGCAAGTCAGAAAATTATACGTCGTCATCATCATGACAAAAAAACCCATATAGTCTTCTTGTCATTACATTGCATTTTGGAGAACTCCTTCTAAAAAAGGTGTCATTCTAAAAAGTCAGTGTTGATGACTTTGTAAAATAAGTTGCAGTCTGCATCTATGAGCATAACACATGTCTAAGAGAGACTCTCCCAGATTCAGAACTGTACAGTTTACTTCCAGACTGTCATCTAAACTTATTAATAGAAAATTAGCAATTATACATGTGCACCAATTCTTACTCATCATGGTTTATATTGGGACTTTGTTTATAAATGCAAGCGCATATAAGGCGCACTTACAGCTTTACTGTTCCCAAGAACAGTGTGGCAGTTACTGCCTAGTGCAAGTGCTCACTAGTGCCAGAACGTAACTTTACCGACATTGTCGCTCGCCTCGAATATCCCTTCTTATGTCCCGGTATATGGGATACTGCAGGGGTAACAGCCGAGCTGTTACATTGCTCATCTGATTTATCTTTACCTTTTCTGTATGTGGCTGTGTCCCTGTTAAATACTTCTTTCCTTATGCTTTACTGTCATGACACAAGTACTGTGTGCAAGGGAATAAGGTACCCGTGTTCTCTTACCAGCAAGGGTCGTTGTCTATTTCTGCAGGGACAGAATGAAGAACGAACCGCAGACTTAATCTTTTTGCCATACATTCATGTATCTAGCTCCTTTTTCAGTTAGCAGCTAAAATGTGGTAGATTGCACATGATAAAAACACTTTTGGTATCTCTACTATCTGTTTTACAACAAATAGTGTTTGGATTTTTTACCTTTTTTTGCTTGTGCTTATACTGCGGTATTGATTCGTTTGCTCATTCATCAAAAAAGGGTTGTGCTAGAATAAGTTTGTGCCTAGGTATAACTTTGAAACTGGTTCTTAGGAGTATTTTTAATCTAGCCTGTAACTGAATTCTGTGATTGGCCTAAATCTGATAGTTTTCTCTGACTGGATGATTAATATTCTGCAAGTTACTATTGCTTCTGCCAGAATCATGTTCTGTTTCGTACTGTCTTTTCATTTAATCTGTTTAACTTGCTAGAATTCAAATCTCATAGGATGGATATAGCATTGGAAAGCCTCGTAGGGATCAGGACTCCTTTAACTCCGGCAAGTATTATTCATTACTGGTTTTGGAGAAGCTTTCATAAAACACAGTAGACATGAGACCTCTCATATTAATGGCCATATATTTTTTTAAAAAATAATTTCATAATTCAACCTGTGTGTATGTGTATACATAGATGCCAAATATTCAAAAGTAGTAATCTATTTTATAACTTAGTCTTTGAGTATCAAAGAGAAGACACTTTATAGTGGATTGCCCTTCCATCTTCTGAATATCAGGCAGGTGATTTTCAGGCTGTTGGTATCCCAAGAAAAGGAGGATTTTAAATACCAAATCTCTTCTGAAAGTCTGGGTTTGGTCAGCTAAAAGCACTAGAAATAATTGTGATGGTCACACTTTGAAAAGAAACCATTTAAGCGTGCTTAATTCTCTGACCCGTATGTGGTATTTAGAAAGCAGAAAATTTTCTGTTATGCGATCATCCCTATAGCAATCGGAGCTCTCTAAAAGATGCTCGTGAATAAAATGAAACAAGAGTCACCTGTTCAGTGGAATTTCAAATCATTTACTATACAGGCTAGTAAAGTGATAAAAATGAATTGGACATGTAGGGTGAGTGGTAGAGTCAAAAAACTGAAACAAGAGGGCAAGAAGTGTTCTTCAGCATTCCCTTGATTAGCTAAATGCTATTCCCGTATCATCCCAGGAACAGTTCCTCACCACGAGTATGGGCAACCTCATTTTCTTTGTGTCCCATGGGGAGCGACGAACGCAGAAGCAGCAGAAACAGTTAAGACCAGCCCTTCCTGGAAGTTGTCTTTTAGCTGAGACGAAAACAGATTGTCTTCACTTGTGATGAAGAATCAGAGAGAAAAATTGCTTAGAAGTACATCAATGACTGTACTTCTGTCCTTTCCAGATATACACAGGACGATAGATGACACCATGTTGCTTTCCACCTGGGACATATAGAGTTAGCCTTTACATTGAAAAACAGAAGCAGTGATTATAGTGAACTCTTCTATCCCTTTCTTCTGCCTTTTTATAAGTAGAATTGAAGGTAAAAGGGCATTCTGTCAGAGGAATGTGTACTGTATCTCTAAATATAAAAAAAAGACATGAATAGAAAATAATTTACAACTTGAAACAAGTAGGAAAACAGCCATGCTTGGTGTTAAAACTTTAACATTTTTAATAGACTAGAAACTCAGTGCTTAAATTTAGCATTTTAACATCTATGCAGCTTATAAATCATTTTTTAATGCAATATATTTTCTGCAGACCACTAGAGTTAGTCTTTGCTTGATATTACCTTGTAAATTATTGAGGCAGTTTCGTACAATGCATCACCTTTATTCATTATTAAGAAGGCAAGCCACAGAACTCCCATATTTTCACTTGGGTGCTATTAATAAAAAGAAGAGCACTAAGCAAGGCAGGACAAGAATAAGGATTGTACAGAAAGCAAACATTTCAATTAAGTTTTCTTCACTGGAGAAAAAAGGATAAACGTTTAAGTCTACCTAACAAAAAATACTGGAATGAATTAACCAAAGCTGACTGTAGCTTTAATTGAACTATTGATTATTTTGTTATTTTTAGCTAACATTTAAAAAAATTCATAATTGCTAGTGTACTAGCAATAGGATTGATAATGCTTCTGTTATCCTGTATTATAACATGAAATGTAGATTATTATTTTTTTATTAAACAGAAAAGATGGGAAAGTCCTTAATTTCAAATATTCAGAGACTTTCACGTCCATTCGATTGCATACAATGTTTGTAGAACTTTTATTTATTTATTCATACTTATTTACTTACTTATGTTATATTCCAAGGTAGATGACAAGGACGCACGGAGGATAAATCTTTGCTTCTCGCGTGGTAATGGACAGCACGCGCTTGAAAGACAACATATGAAATTGTGTACCCTAACACTAGGGAGAAACCTGGAGAAAGAGCAATGCCATTTTAAACAGTGGAGCCTCACATGAAACATGTAAAACTTTCCACACCCATTTTAGAACACTTGTGGCACCCTCTTGTTTTCACCCTGAGCTCTTAATTCTGCACAGCAAATTGAACGTTAAGCTCTAAGTAGCGTTCCCACTACCATTTTAGATGCCCTAGATGCTGCTGACAAAGAATGCATTTTCTTACTCACACCTTTCTCCGGGGATGCTATGACACTTAACAACGTGCTTCAGTTCTGTAACACCTCGTAACTGAACACAGATAAAATCAGTGCAAGTCATATATGCAGTTCATTATTACATCTTAAACTTTTTAATATAAATCCCTGTGTATATATAATATCAAAGAATACTAATCAAATCAGCCATAAATACCCTAGTGTACCTATTTGCTTACTGAGTGTAACTACCTTTTGAAAAATGTATCTCTTTATGAGATCCCCATGGGAACATGGTCTTGTAAACCTTACCCTTTTTATCAGCCTTGTAAACCTTACCTTTTTATACACTTTTACCCTTTTGTTTAATGAGGCAGTCACAGAATTCTGCACCAACATTAAAAATGGAAAACCTATTTGCAAGGGGTTTTTTTTAGAAACTGTTTTTTGCTTTTTAACTTGTCCATGTTCATAATCTTTTTTGCATGCTTTGTCATGAACATTCATGCAATATTTTAATGCAAATGTAATCTTTCATGTGCGGATAAGAACACTTCCCATGTAAATACTAGGATTCGTTATTCACTTAAGGAGTGCTGGCTCCTTTTCAGTAAACATCACTTTACCCAGCTGAGCAGCAGAAGCAATACAATGGAATTGAGATGTCTGAACATGAGGAACTGGAGCAATAAGGTTCTGAAAATATAACGGAAGCTGATTCTTGAAAAAAAGCTGAGGCTGAAATAGAGCTTAATATTTCATTTGTCATAATGAAGAAATCTGTAAAAGTCCAAATCTGAATGTGAAATTATTTCAGAGAGAAAAAGGGAAATATTAATTGGTTCATCTTTTCTGTCCATGTTTGCTGAGAAAAAACAGTTGGTGATGGTTTTCTTTTCAAAATTGTTTATTTCCTACCTCAGGTGTGGTGATAACTCTGGTATTAATATACAATATTTTCTTAGCAAATTCAAATCATGCATTTACTGTAAAAACTTTTTTAGGGTTGATACAGAACTCCTTATTTAAGTGCAACTAGAACACGACTTTGGCCGAAAGGTAAATTGAGATTGTTGCATGATGGGGAGTCAGCATGAGCATCCTCATCTCAGACAAGCTTTTTCACGATTGCTCGTGTAACACGTTGACCTTGGGATAATTTTCTGCCAGCCACAGAGAGATTTTCTGACTTGACGGTTTTTAAACAGGAAGTTTTGCATGAAATTATTGAGGTTCATCTGAATGCAATTTGCTTTAATTTTATATTGCTGATATAATAACGAGCATTTTAGATACTTCGTATCTTTAGTAATTACATCCCTTCTTTTGAGCATTTGGTATTAGGAAACTCTGGGCTGCTCTTCAGCTAAACTGAAACTACCAACTATGTAACTTAAGTCTACTGAAGTTATCAAACAGGTGCAACAGAGGCTTATCCTGCCAGTATGACACATTTTGCTCATGTAACAACGATGGATACAAAATATGAGAGAAAAATTATGGTATCCTTTGTGTCCTTGATGAGTTTTGCAATTTGCTAAGCACCACTTGATACAACTTGCCTTACTTTTCATCTCTGCTTATAAAAAAAAAAAAAAAAAAAAAATCCATTAATCTTTATTAGAAAGCAAACAAGATTCTGAGGTTAAGAATGTGACACAGGGTATCAAGAGGGTTCAAAACAGAAAAAAGGATTGTTTCCATTTCATTTAACAAATGAGAAGATTCAAAACTAGTCTATGAAGTAACTCAAATATTCTCTGAGACAAATTTTGGATTCTGAATGGCTTTCATGGTTGAGATTTGCTTCCTTTGTTTCTATATTCCTCTTTATTTGTGTTTGCTTTAAAGAGCAGTTCAACAAAAGAAAAAAATACTTCAGTTTTGTGCCTTTTTTGGAAGAAAAGAGAAAGTAAAGAAAGGAAAGTGCTCTCCTCTCCCCCCCATCCCGCCCTTAACTCTTAGATAGGTCCTTTGAGATCAACACTTCAATCACTTCCATATTTTTTCTTGAACTACTGTTAGGTTTTTATGCTTGATATTACCTATTAATACGCTTAATTGGGTCTGAATTTATACCACCTTCAATTTAGTTAGGTTTTAGTGCCTGGTTCTATGCTGGGGAATCTGAAGATTAGAAGAACTTAAACACTTGGGAAAAAGTGTGGATGCAGAGCCCAGACAAGTCTATTTGCAGACCGTTAGACAAAATTATTCTGAACTCCTTTATCAATTTTATTGACAACAGTGAAGAAGATTGTTTTTTAAATGGTAAAACCCTAAATCAGATCAGTTGGAGTGAGTGTGCAAATATTCATAGTATGGTGGAAGGATATCCATTCATCCTTGTCAGGATACTCAGAATCACATGATTCTGGAAATAAATAAAGACAAACTAGTATGAATAAAACTCAACGTATTACCAAATAATGCCTTGACATTTCTGCTGGATCTGCTGTGGGGTATCGTTGATGATCAGCGCAACAGAACTCTAATATCTTATTTCCAAGTTTCAGCTTGGAAAAAATGATGTTCTGTACTAATGCTGACAATAAAGCCTATGGCAGCACAGTAATGGAAAAATATGAATTATCAAATAAGAACACAGCAATGATGATAAAAGACCAAAGTACTCTTAGAAATATGGTTTCTATTCATAATTGCAGGAAGTTCTGCAGAGCGACTAAAACTCTTGGCTACTTCTTTTGCATTAAAATGTCTAAATAATAACTGTAAACGTATAATCAGCTCTTTATATTGTCATAGAAGTAAAGAACAAACAGCTGCTGAACGAAATAAGAAAAAATAGTGATGAGCATTCTCAAAACTGAAAGAATATGTGATATGCACAAATTAAGGGGACTTATTTTGAGCATGATCAATAACGAATGACTCAGGAATTGCTCAATGTTTCCACCTATATCATGTCATCCTATTCACCATGTCCAAAAGCCAACTTCCTCTCAGCTGGCGTTATAAGAAGGACAAATTTGCTGTTGGTGTTTTTTCCTGGACTTCACAGCACTCTGTATGAATGCAAAAGCTATTGGATTGCCTGAGAAAAATTGTGGAACAGATTAGTTATTTCAGGGGATACAATGACAAATAATTTATTTTGGCAAAAACACCCAAAATGCCCCATGAGGATTTTAAGAAATTAGGTTTCCTAAGCTATTTCAGAGGCACTTTAAATATTGCGTAGCTTGGTAGGCAGGTTTCATCCTCTCAAGGGCATCTCTTTGCAATACCACATGTTGCCAGTCAATCTGCTTTGACATTCAGTACTGCAAAGCACTGCTCCATGTCGGACTGGAGGTGACTGTTTACTGTGGGGAGACAAGCAGCTAAAACCGCACTGATGAAACTACAAAAATGTTTATTGATAAATTAGTTCTGCAGGTACTTCATTTCCATTTTCCCCATCTTTTTCATCTCAGCCACACTTACTACCAGCAGGAGGAGGGAGATGGATTCGCTTTGGAGATGATACAAGGATGGCAAGTTTGTTTTCCTTGCAGAAACTCATTTGCTGTATCCTCAGAGTCTTATTAAACATAGGTATGTCAGTTAGATTCAGCAACGAGGTTTAGATAGCCATGTGTATAACACTAAAACATTCACTGCTGTTGATTGTCCAAAGCAGGAGCTTTTACACCGCTTTCTACAGAATGTACTCTTATCTCTGGACTGATGTATCGGTGTTGTATAACCTCCCTAATAGGGATGTGAGTACGTACGGGCAGCGTTGATACTATGTCTGTGGGTTATGCTCAGATTATGTCTGCTGGGAAACTTGATTTTAGCTTTGCTGGCCCCATTTCTTTCTTCCTGATCGGAGAGTCATTAAAGGACATCTTGAAAAGCAAGATTTTAGAGTTTAGGTATCAACAATTGCTCTTAAACTGCAAGTTTACACTGAAGGCCATCTGTGTAACACTGGCAATGCTTTTTAGTTGGTTTGTACTGTGGGTAATGGCTTGCGCAGATGTCAGTAACAAGACTGAACCTTCTGCTGCCTGTCTGTGAATTGTTTCGCTCGCTCTCGGGGCAGCGGTGCCAGGGAGCACAGAAGGACCGAGAACAGGGATGTTCAGGACTCGGGACTGAATCTGTGAATTAGTATTTTTTATGGAGGTTCCAAAGGGGCACCAAAAAGGCAGCGAAGTCTACATCTCTCCATGAACTGTGTCTGACAGGACTCCTTAAAAGCAAAATATAGTTTAATCTTAGTAGCACCATGAGGCCAATATAATACAGAAATGAAAGTCTGGCTTTTGTTTTCTTCTTCCTGGCATGGGTGCCATCAAGTTTTGTTACCAAGAATAAATGCTGCTTTTTTTAAAAGAAAGACGAGAAAAACTTGGGGGGGAGGGTTCATCTTCAAGTCAGCAGATCTAACACAGAACAAGTGGTGTTTGTAGATCTGTTGAGGCAGAAAATGTCATTTACATAGCCATTTTCAAAGTAGAACCATGCTGTCGGAAGTAGTAGAATTTTAAGTTTCAAATCCATGATTCATCCAGTCATTCTATTTTTCCAGTCTGTTCAGTGCTCTGCAACCCTCCATCTCTCATGGAAAGTCCTTCGCTTACCCACCCATTTGGAACTGGTTTTCTTTCTTTTTTTCCTTCCTTCCTTGTGGCACTAAATCACTTCATCTCCTGGGATCTCACCGAAACCTTCCTGTTTGCTGTTAGCCTATCCGTTCCTTTCACTGTCCCCGTGGCACAGCAACACCTCCCTGCATCTGCACTGCTTACAAATTCCCGCTTCCTTTTCTGATGCTTATTCTTTCTTCACATACTACCTGTATCTTTCCAAATGCATCCAGCCTTCTGTTCCCTTTTTTCTCCCCCCTTTAATTTACTGTAGAATACTTTGCTTACACTGTATTACACAGTGATACTTGGTCTGTCGTGGGATCTGTCCTTTCTCAGTCTTCAGAGAGCGCCACTTACCTGATACAAAATCGTCTCATCCAAATGTAAGGGAAACCTCCCACCAGCGTGCCTTCATTTTACTGCTTACGTCGGCCAACAGAGGCTGCTACAGAAGGGAGTGGTTATGGAGCAGCGGTCTACAGTCTTGTCTGGTGTGGAGACTTCTTAGTATTTCATTTTGATCAGCAAGTTAAATCCAAGATGATTATTTTCCAGCAATGAATTTGGTGCTGTAACAAAGAATTCTGGAGTCTGAAAATGAAGCAATAAAAGGCATTTTTGTAGTGTTTCACTCAATCAAAAATATGATTGCCTGCTTATTAAGCTAACACGTATTTGAGCCATTAGAACAGATCTTAGTATTTCCATTAATTCAAGTAGTCTTTGTAGTGATATTTTAAAAATTTTTAATGATTTGTATTATAACATTCCAGTATACCCAAACCAGGCAACTCAGTATTTGTTAAGAGTCAGGACTGAAAAAAACCACAAATGTTATTAATAGAGACCTGCTGGCACTGAGAATATGAATTGAGATCCCTGTTGGAAATCCAGGCCTAAATCTAAGGAACCACTTTCTGTGCAGGCAGCCTCTCAAAATAAACTGAACTGGTGAAACACCAACCCTCAGAAGATTAATGCCCAAGCTTTTTCTGTTTAATTTAAGCTGAGCTTTCTAGAGAAGCCCAAAGGACTCTGACGCACCGTTCCCAGTGAAAGCGAGCACCTGACTTCCTTAAGCCTTGCTGAAAATCTTAGCATGAGGCCATTTAAAGTTTGGCCTCTGACTGTCCTCAGTTTGTGCAGATATGAGCTACACGTACTCTTCCTCACTACCTACTCCTGTACTTGCTGCTTCTAGATTATGTTGTGCACAAGATATGGAAATTAGGAAGCTCTGATCATAGGTACTTCATGGGAGAACACCTAGATTAAATAAAGATATAGTTTAAATGGCATGTGAATATCTGATTTTCAATTCTCTAAATCCCCCTCTAAAATGAGTAACATTACACATACTTTTGGTTCATTTCAGTGGATTATTTGTCATGAAAACTGTCACACTGACAACTTTTGGAATACGTTTTCTGTATGTCCACCCTAGACTGCAGGGATGCCTTTTAAAGGAGAGTGGCTGTCAGAAAGGATGTCAATTAGTGCCTGTTGATGGAGTGGGGTTTGTTGTTGACATCTGCTCGGGAGAAAGTCCCATCATGTCATCTGCCATCAGGCCATAAGCAGCCATTAGATTTCTTTTGATACCTGCTACCCTGAAGTGCATTTCTGTTGACAACTGCAATGTTGGACTGATCCTTTATTCTCGTACAGGAGCCTGATTCAAGTCAGTGGGGACCGGAGAAGGCCCCAGGATGCTAATAGATAGTGAGCAGCTCTGTAATTGAATTGCCTTTTAGTGTCCTTTGGATCGAGTTATTGTTTCTATATTTTGTGATAACACATACCACTGCTATTCTTAAGGACTAAAATAAAATAGAAATCCTTTAAGACGTTATATCTTTATTACCATTCAAGCTTGAGGACAGAGGCAGTATTCATATAGATCTCTAAGGCTAGTAATTAATGTTTAAATATGTATCTCTTTAGGAGTGGTTATATGAAAAATATTATAGGGCCAACTAGCTTCAAAATCCAGGATTACTTATCGAAAGATTAGGACTTGTTGATATAACGACTACAAAAAATGGATGAGGCCGCCTGTTTTAATGAGGGGGGGAATAACACGTGTGCACAGCTGAGGCTTTTACAGCATGTATCTTTTTTCACAGAAAGGAGAAAAAAAAAATATCTTTCAAGATTGCTTGACAGGCCCCAATCAGTGCCAGATTATTTTAATGAAGCACAATACCACTAATCCCTTTTCCAAACTTCCCTTCATTCCCTTAAAGCCTTTACCTTTAGATATGTTGGGTTATGCAAAAGCATAAAAGATGTGGAAAAGGAAACATTAAGGTACTCAAAAAGCTGCATGAAGCTAATCAGTGATCAGCTTTTAGGATTTCCAGAGGTGCAAGGTTGCCATAGCTGATTACTGTTAATATACGGGCTGCATGCATTTACATCTTTCCAAGTTTTAACTTTGGGAGAGTGCGTGCACTTTTGAAAAGTTTAGAGATGCAAGTGAAGCTTCTTTCATAATTACAATAGGATTCATGAGATGGAAAATTACTTAATCAGAAATTTTATATTATCTGGATTTTTACAGTAATATAACATCTCCATAAATCTTGTCTAATTTTGCACCCATTCTCTTATTGTTTGAAATCCAGAATGCAATGAGGATATTGATATTTTTAAAGCTGTCTATGTCAAATGAAGTCCAGATAGCTCTGTATCTTGCAGAATTTAACCTTGTTGCACGGCAGATCTCCTCTCTTCAACTATAGGGAAATGCACTGAGATAATGATACATTTTTCATCCATATGTGTGTTCTGTTATGTGCATGTCTTGTGCATGTCAGAATCTTTGACTTGATTTCTCTTTATGAATACTTTCATATTGGTGCTGTGGAGAAAAATAGAATAAGAAATCTCCTTTTCCAAATCTAGTTGAAAATACTTTTGGTCAAATACTCTGATGCTCAATAGCGTCACAGGTTTATTAATTGAATGCTCCTATACAGTTTTACACCAAGTGAAGATCTCACGTGTTACATTTGAAGGTTAAAGAAACAACAACATAAGTTGTTATATATACTCCAGCATGTCATTTTTTTCTCCAGGTAAATTTCCATTGAAAAAAAATTTTGGTATGAAGATGCCAGATAAAATATTGGAAAATTATTATTATACTAATTAGTAGTAGTATTATAGATGTTGACACTATGGAGATGTTTTCAGTTTTTAGAAATGCATGCTGGGAAAATTCAAGTTCAAGGGGCTGGCTTGACATAACTGAACGGCATTGTAGGTGTGTAGGTATTTAGAAACTACTCAATTATAAAGGTTTTGGTGACGTGCTGCTCAGAAATAAAAATTGAAGATCCGGTACTTTTAATGAGGGTTAATGTGCAGCCTATGACTATTTTGGGTGAGCAGTGAAGAATAATGTTAGTACAGTACTTACCATAGTAAATATATCTAGTAAAACAATAAAATTTTACTGGGTTCTGTTCTAAGTGAAACAAAAGTAATTAAAGTAGCTAATAAGAATTTAACTCTGAAGCATTAACCAGTTACATTATATGCTAGAAAATACATATATAAAAAGAAAGCATTTGGACACTATTTGAGCTATTTAATAATGAATACAGTAGTACCTAAGCGTCCCAGTGAGTACCTGGGCCTAATTGAGCCATGCAGTCCACATAAGAAGTCATGCTCGATGACGTGTAACCAGAATCATCTTACTGATCACAAATGATAACTGAATACATTTGTTTCTGTGCCAGGTTAAGTAGACAAAAATCAGTATTTCACACAGTGATGTGATTTCTTTTAGGCTCTATACAGATGGCAGGGGAGATGCTCGGTGGGTCTGCAGCTCAGGAACGTGTCTGCAACGTGCTGTGCCTCCCCCCGCAACCCGCAAGCCCAGAACAAACCAGGGACTCGTTTCGAGAAGGAGTTGCCACTGTGGTTCTTGCAGTTCAGACGCAGTTTAAATGACTTCATTTGTTCCACTTTGGAAACCTTTGCATTAGCATAATCCTGCTTCCAGCTTTGTTCTTTCCTCTCAGCTCACAAAAGAAGAGTAAAAGAAATCTTGTGGGGCATAAGAGCATTGAAGTAAATCTAAGACTAACCTGAAGCTAACGCAGCAGGAGTTGCCGAACATCATTCATGTACTTATTACAATTTCTTGCTGAAAGCTTCCAACCAAGATCAATTACATCCCAAATTATTTTAGCACATCCTCTTGCGTTCAGCACAGGGAATACTGAATTTTGTTTTGTTAGACTTGTTCATCACATTTCAGGCACTTAATTTTCTCAGGAAAAAATGTCAAAACAAAAAGTGTTAACAATAGAAGGGCTTCTTTTTATCCTATTGCCACTCATGTATTTTCAAGGCTAACACGGCATAGGCCGTCAGGAGATCTTAATAATGCCTCTATTCTCGGTATCTAAAATGTTAAATGAAGAGCAAGGTTTACATCCAGCTTCACCTTCTGCGTGAGCTGCCTTGTTCGTACTGTTATCCCACACACTGCTTCCGCGTGAGACAGAGTTCAGTCAGGTGAAGGACAGGCTTGCATTGCTCCTGCTTGAGAAGTTTTATTTATTTGTACTAGGAATGATAGCGGCCTTAATAAGAACAGTTTATAATGGTACCTGTCTGTTTCAGTAGTGACTCTTTTTTGTTGTTTTAGTAAGTAATTGCTGCAAGTCCAAAACATTCCAAATCACGTAGTTGGGTAGGCTGAACAGTATGGCAAAAGAAAAGATAATGATCTGGCAAATGTTACGTGGTAGTAATCTATAAGTCATGGGAAGAAGGGCGTTGATGCTACCTACTTCTACATTATATATTTGCAGAGCCTGCCTTCTGCTTAATTAAGTCCGTATTACTTAACTAGTATTGAGACACAAAGGAGATCTAGATATGTATCTCCTCTGAGATATGATTTTGCTAAAACAAAAGGAGCCAGAGGAAGTTGGCAGTAATAGAAATTTATTAACAAATTTCCAGTTTGGCACCTATTAAGTAGACAAAAAATTCTATTTACTAGAGGAAAACCATCAGCCAAGGGCTCAGAACATACTTCATAGTGACAGGTATTTAAAATTTGGCAAGCAAGGCAGGCTTTGGACTGAGCAGAGGGTCTAGAAATATAAGGAGAAACAGTTTCAATTCATTTACACTACATAAAAAGCTTGGACTTAGCACTTCCTTTTATGAAAAGAGTGTTAAAAACATAAAATCATGCGTGTGATCCCTGTCCTCACAATATCATCTTTCACCACCAGAACTGCTCAAGATGGATCTCTTATTAGCAGAAACCAGAATTATACTTGTCTTCATTATTGAAAGCATCCAACTCCCTTTTTAGATATGAAAGTATTACTACACAGAAAGGGGCCAGTAACAGAAAAGAGCACGTTAAACCCACTTATTTTTGTTGCTCCTTTATACTTTCATACACGTTAAGAAAGAGCTGAGTCATTAGGTGCTTGAAAGACACTTTTGCTAGCCCAGGTACAAGGTCTTGCAAAGATGCTGCCAAGAAAATCTTCCAGAAGAGAAACAAACTATTTTGATGTTGCAAGAAATGGAAGGGGGTTTTAAAATGGAAGTTTTAGCGATCAGAACAGCTGCATCTCTTTGGGCATTTCCTCTGACCTTGCCACTGGATTACCATACACTGATCATTCTTTCCATCACTCTGATTTGCCATAGGTAAGCAGAAAATCTTTCTTTAGTGTGGTGTTCGGGTTATTTTCAATTAGTTTTCTATTTTCACTCATCTCAATATGTAGAGCATCGTTACTAACGCCTCCTGTATTGGCTATTTTCTGATTATCCTTACTCGTATATAGGGAAATGAGATGTTGTTGCAATTCCCTTTTCTTTGCTCATGTAGCAGGCGGGCACATAGACACCCACGCATTTACACTAAGCTAAATTCTTTAATTTTATACTGAAATCTATTTAAACTGTTCCCAACCTGCAACAAGAATTTAATGGGGGGGTGGGGTGGGGTGGGGGCTGGGGCGAGAAGCGATAACTGAATATGTACTTAATTACATTTAGAGTAGCAGATTGGAACTCTTCTTTGGACAACTATTTGTAGTTAAATTTCGAGTAATTTTTACACTGATTATTTCTGGAGGTAGACAGCAGAGACTGCATAATGATACCCTCGTGATTAGCAAGTGAAGACACTGCAGACTGTATTTTACTGTTATAGCATAAATGATTAGACATTAACCAACACGCTGATCTGGATTTCGTTTCAGTAAGTATTTCATCAAGCTGCAGTAACATTTCAATTAGAACTCATTGAGAGTACTGTTGTATTAGGAATACAAAAATGAAGATGACTTGGATGTTAAACTATTCATCAAATAGTTTAGTTCAGCCTTCCATCTCACCAATAATGTTTTTGTATTAGAAAAACTACTTGGTTGTTATTCTTTTAGTGAAATTTAGGTGGTGATTTATTTTGACAGGCATAATATCAATTCAAGAAACTGTCATATGGATTAAAAAAACCCCACCACCAACCCAAACTCTAACCCAAAACTAATGTCCCGCATAGGTGAGCTACTCTGACTGCAATTTTTTTTCCTATTTAATAATGATAATGACCCAATGAAGCTAATGAGTTTATTAAAATTTCTCCAAATACAGATAAAGCACATAATTTTCCTGCAATTTTCATGCTTTCGTATCACAAGGATCAGTTCTAGACAGGAAAATAAGCGGTACCATGACAACAGAAGTCTGTGATTTTGAAAAAATCCTAATATCAGAATTTCTTCTACTATTACTGAAGGCAAAATAACGCATATCAAATAAACACCATTGTTGGCAGTTTTGGTGGAAAATAAGTGTATAAATAATTCTCTCTTAAAGGAGTAACTTTTAAAACTCAAAGCTGACCCATTCTTTAGCAATAACTATTACCATTGGAAACAAAACATCTAAGCAACCCCTTGTCTATAGGTATGTCTGCTCAAAATGCTGTGTTAAATCCGCATCGGGAGCACAAATGTATGCTGCGGCTATCATTACAAACACAAATAACGGGACTATGAACTGGGAAACCGTGGGGTTTGAGCTGTGAACATAGCACGCACCTTCCCCTCTGTCTGATGTCTGTCCCACCTTCTGTCCCGTGGGGGGCAGGGACATGAGATACTGAGCCACTTTTTTACCTAAAAGCACTCTTCCAAAATTCTGAATGAAATAACTGAATGAAGGAATGAGTGAATGAAGGAATTATTTCTGAATGAAATAATGCTTTACTAAGGAAGTAGTGGTTTAGGGTCAGAGGCAAGACAAGGTTGTAGAGTTAATACCTTTTATCAGACAACTGGAAAACAGCGACAACCTTCTGTTTGCTCTAGTTCTTCTCGAAGTCTAAAATAGTTGCAGATTTCACACCTGAAAAAGAACTGAGAACCTACTGATCTGTCTAACCTGGCAATTTGTTCCATAAATTATACAAAAGTCAGAAAAATATCCCACCTTCTTTCCGCAACTGATTATTCAACTCTGACTATAATAGAAAGTGTTACCTGTGTTTTATTTAGATTAAACTAACTGTATAGGAGTAGGTCTATAAATATGTGAAGATATCTTCTATGCAAGGACATCCAATTTTTAAGCAGCCACAGTTCAAACTACTTCAAATGTCTTCGCTTTGTGAGAACGTCTTAGAAGTTGAGCATGAGGCCAAGAAAAAATCAAGGGATCAAGGGAAGCAGGAGTAAAATTATAATATGTATATTAGAGGCTAAATTCTTGTCATAACACACCAATGTAATTGTTAGTAACAACGAGGGGAATATCATATGCTAAAGACAATCACTATTGTTCCTCAGGCAGGTTTTCAAAACTATTTCCTTGCTCATTCATTCTCTTTAAGAGAAAATTAGGATGCAGTGGGCATGAAAGCAGGATTAGCTTCACTGTACCTGTAGTGGCTCCACATGGATTTGAGGGTAGCATAGAGTTGTTGTAGCCCTGGCCCGTCAGCTCTGTGGATCCACTCCACGTGCGAGTCTGCAGACCTGGTGGTTTGGTGCCTTGCAGGAGCTTTCAGGTGTCACCCATCTGCTCCAGAGGGTGTTCCTCAGTTGCCTCAGTTAAGCGTTCATTTTCCACAATTTTTGTTGTTTTTGTTTTTGGGGTTTTTTTTTCCAATTTATGTTCTCACTAGTATCTTTTACCTCACGTTCTGTTCTGGTTTTCTTCTTCTGACTTGGTCAAGTGCAAACCCTGTTGCTCTTCCCTTGCCTCTGCCTTATGATGTACCTTATGATGTCCTCATTCAGTCTTTTCTGGGTGACTCCTGGATCTTGTCATCCCATCTTCATTTTGCTCACAAAATGAGCAAGAGTTTACAGTTTATCAGGTCCTTTGGGGTGTATGCTGTTTCCTGTTGTTTTTTTCACAACACAACTTGGAATGATTTTAAGCATATGTTTTTAGCATACAGCTCTCTCTGGTTAAAAACAATAGTGATAAAAACCTCTCCAGTTAGTGATATCTCAAGCAGCTCTGTCTCCTGAGAAAATGTCAATGGAGATGATGTAGACTGGTTGATCAGAATATTTCAGTGTTATGCCACTCAAACAATCAGAGACCACAGGTCACATTTTGAAGTGGGCAGGGTAAAATGGGTGTAAAGCAAAGCTTGTTAGCATGAAGGACAATCTTTCCTTTTGATTCGAGTAGGTAGATTACCGCTAAATATTTCCTCTGAAAATACGTGTATTACACAGACATCTTTCATGCTTGCTTCTCTTGTTTTGAGAATAGAAGAGTTCATCTCTTGTTTATACTATTTATAAACTATATGTGTCTACCAATTTCTACTTAAAAGGGAAAAAGAAAATGCTAGCATTTATGTAGTCATTCAAGGTATGCATCCTGGAAAACTGTACACTAACTATCGTCAGCTTCTCTGTATTTCTTAATGTGCACGATTATTTTCTGTTATAGTGTCAGTTTGAAAAAAAGACAGATCGCTAGGTTGGAAAAAAATTGGTCTTTGAATTTTTTAATTAATTACTCATTAATTGTTTTGGTATAGTGAGTAATTTTAAGTGCTCCTTCTGGTACACTATGAGGGTACATATGTTTTCATACAACACGATTCAAAGTAAGAAAGCTAAAAGAACAATGCCGACCATCAGTCACATATGCAGGTTGATTTAAGTGTGAAGAAACTGGATCGTACGTTAGCATGTGATCCTTAACGAAATCCTAAGTAACGGGGCAATGATGACCCAGATACAATAACAGAGGGCCTGATCTGAAGTCGGTGCAATCAGCTGAAAAAAAACCAGTAAACTTTAATGACCTTCAGATCAAACACACAGTAAACTAAATGTTCTATGCTGAATAAAACGTACTGCTTCCCCTAAATCCCGCTTTGTGTCAGCACTGAAAACCTCTCTCTTTGAGGAACCAAATATGAGCACACTAAATTTCAGAATGCTGAGATTAAGATATACATTTTGAAGGACCTCGTACGGAGGAGTTCTGAAGTCCATTACTAATAAGGATGGACATTTGAACATGGGAATCCCCTCTAAAGCAGGGCGTATGATATAAGAGCTGCTTAATCACCAAACTAAGTAAGTATTAGTGGGAGCAATTAATGTTTACCAAAATATTTCTATTTCTTTAGCACTTGTGAAAACATGCTGTTTTAAACCGTAGACTTTATTTAGGTTTTCTCACCTTGGGAATACTCCGTAATTTAGAGTTAATGTACACTTAGAGATGAGAAAATTACTAATTACAGTCAAAAAAGAATGCTGAAGAAGCTCAGCTATTCCAGGAGAAACACACAGAATAGTAGATTAATCTAACACTAACTTGTATTTCTCTTTCCAATTTTCTTGTCAGTGACTTATCACTTTGTGCTGCAATTTTACGCTTTTTCTTCTGTCAATCACATTTGCTGGTGTGAATCCAGACTAAGTCTACAGGCTTCGATGGCTTCACTCTGTATCTGCAATAGCGTATCTGAGATCAAAATCCTGCACTATTTTAACATGCCTTCCTCCCAGCGAAGCCTCTCTCCTCAACCAATGAAGTTCCCAGAGTGCACCTTCTCTAGACTGATGCTCACGGTGTATAAATAATTTGGCAGGTGCATTGTATTAATATAAATGATCTGTCACGGATTTCCTTGCAGCCCAAGCAGCGTGTGCAGGAACAGGCAAAGTGGGAAGTGTGCCTGTTTAACTCCTCCTGCTGGTGCTGTTCCAAGTAGGGTTACGTTTATTTGCAGCTTGTGGGTGTTCTGATCCTTTCTTCATGCTTTTTGGATGCATTTTGTTTCTCTTACACACTAAGTGACCTCTTCTGCAGGTTAATATGCAGGTCTCGAGGATTTCATTCTTATCATATCTTTTCCTTAAGAAACTGAATAGTCACAACGGGTTAAAATGAAGGCTGAAATGAAAGAGAAAATACAAGGTTGTAACAACAAGATATGAAACTTATTAAAACTTAATCTGATGAAACAAATGTACTAACTGCTTTGAATAAAATTGTAACTGCATAATTATTACTGTACTACATAAGCCAATAAAATACAGTGTCACCTTTACATTTACGATAGTAGTATCTACCCTGTGGATGTGGAGGCTGGCCCTACCATGTAACACAGGCCTTGAGGTCAAATGCATTGTACACCCCCACCTTAAGGGATAGTTTGGGGGATGGTTTCAAAACCATTGGATCACGGTTCAGCACTATCCTGCTTATCTAGATGTAAATAGCAGCAATATGCTACAAGTTCCTATACTGTTCAATATCTCTCTAAGAGGCTCTGTGCAGGTTTCTTAAGTGTCCTCACTGATATGACATTACTTGTACGCTTCAGAAGCTGTTCATCCTCACAATTCTGTCCGCTCCTTCACTGCTGTTTTTCAGAGGGCAGGAATGGTGCACAAAAAAATCTGTATAACTTGCTCAAGGTCACACAGAAGCCTGTGGCAGAAAATAGAATTGAAATACTCTGACAATTATGGTTGCATAGATATAAGTAATTCAATTCTAGTGTATGTGAGAGTAAATATTGAAACTGGATAAATTATTCACAGCAAGCATGTTATTCTGAATGTTTAACTCCTCTTCTACGTAGGTAATTTTCAGATTGTTATAAATATGTTTATTTTTCCAAAATGCTCAAGCAACATAGTCCCATACATAATATTTGCTGAGATTCTTTTCGGTGTTCACCATTCAGCAGTTATCCGCAACCTGAATTTTTCTGATGGTATCACTGATTTGATGTTTTTGAATCTTCTCAGTATTTTCAAGACTATTTTGGAATCATTTTTATTTAAGCACAAACATCACCACACATACTTATGAGAATTTAGAATTTTTTATCATTTTATTGACATTACTGAAAAAGAACACTTGAATATACTATCATGAAAAAAGAAGATACCCAACGTCATCATAGCTGAATCATGAATTTTACTCCAATAGTCACAACTGTTTTTTCCCTAAAATTCGCTGTCTAGTATCCAGAATGCATATATATATTCCAATATTTTGCTACTGCCTGTGACAAAAATACAGTTAATTAGGCATGCTGAAAGGAGAACTTTAGCTGCTTTAATATGCATTGCTTCTGTCACAGAATGTTCAAACAGTGGTGGTGAATCAATTTGAAAACTCCAAGTAGGCTGGTTAATATAAATTAAATTAAAAGCCCAAGGCTGCTTGATATGCACTTTTTCAGACGTTGGCTGAAATCCTGCTTAGAAAGTCCCTGCCAGACTCAGCCACAATTTAAAAAATTATCATATTTCAACAAACTCCCATTTAACTGTCATGAACTTTTCTGTATTTGCTTTCACATCGTTACTGATTACCGAGATATCTGTGTACAAACAGAAGCTCTCCCTTCTATTAGCGTGTCCCTGATTCATTCACTGACAAAGCATTCCTGTGTTGTAAGATCATACTCATTTTTGTAAAAATGGTAGAAACAGAGTGAAAGAAAATTCCCCACTGTTGCTCCTGTTGGCTGGAATCCCTCCTCTCGTCCTGCTCTGCAGACAGCCGGAGCCGTGGCCCTGGGCTTTACTGTCCTGGTGAAGAGGAAATACGACGACAGGTTCTCTGCCAGCTTTGCATCCTGCTTCTGTAGGACCACCCCCAACCAGGGGAGAGAGCTTCAAAATCAGAGGAGAGCATGATCACACTTTTAAGCTTTTCCTTAGAATAAAGGTACTGGAGATTCCTATACCTTTTTTTTTTTTTTT
This sequence comes from Phoenicopterus ruber ruber, assembly GCA_009819775.1. Classification (NCBI taxonomy): domain Eukaryota; kingdom Metazoa; phylum Chordata; class Aves; order Phoenicopteriformes; family Phoenicopteridae; genus Phoenicopterus; species Phoenicopterus ruber. The sequence continues at coordinate 12,132,255 of CM020221.1, read as the reverse complement.
TTTTTTTTTTTAATCTCCAAATTTTGCCCGATTCTGGTACATTTTCACATGTAAGTTTAAACCCACTTCTGAAAGTCATCATTCAACTGCATCTTGTCTTATGTGCCATCTCAGCATATGTCTGTCTTTTTCAGAGCATCACTAAACCTATTTTGGAAAAATAGATTGAGAGGACCTTAAGAGGTCCCTTTTACTCAGAATGGGACTAGAAGAACATGTGGCTCCTTGACAGAAATGTATTAAACATTTTTGTGTGTATGGAGACTTCAAACCTTACAAGAGGCAATCTGTTCTGAACGGATTTCTGTTCTTACAAAAGGGGATTTTGGATGTTTAACCTGAGCTTTTCATCTTGTAATTGTGCCATTCACACGGGTGTAGAAAACATCCTTGTATTCCCTTTCAAACAGCCTCTTGCATACTTCATGCTTTTTACCATTTTTCCCTTTATCTTCTCAGTCCCCATCCTGTTAGCCTTTTCCTACAGGTTTCCTAGACCTCTCGCCATTTCTGTTGCCCTGCCTTGGGCTCGCTCTCCCTGTGGATTCTTCCTGAAGTGCAATGCTTGCACAGGGCGCCGCTATCCTGCTGTGGCAAGTCTCGTACTGGGCAGAGCACGACAGTGTCGCATCAGGCTGTATCCCAAGATCTACACCCCAGGATGAGGGGTGGTTTTGTACAACGGCATTGCGTCATTGACTCATGTTCATCTTGTGATTCAGTATAACCGCAGACCGTTTTCTGCAGAGCTGCTACCAGACCATTGTTCCTCCTCCAGGCGCTGTGAAATTTATTATGCCTGACTAAGTGTGGCACATTCCACTTGTCCCTGGGAAACCACATCCCATCTTTTCAATCCATTTCTCCAGCTTGTCAAGATGAATCTTCCATGTCCTGAAAGTCCTTGTTAGTTCCTTCCTTGTACTGAAAGTCCTCCTTAGTTCACGCTTAACGAACGTACCCTCCTTTCACTGCACAGGACTGGACCCACGGCAGAGCTCTGCCAAGTCCAATTCAGTACATCCTTCCCTTTTAGCTGTAAAACAGGGATGTTGTTATGCATCCCACTAATATAGTCTCATCCACGTTTACCTATCCCTTTTATGAAAATGTCCTCTGGGACACGCTGGATAAAACGTACAACATCTGAATCTTCTCCTTCTGCCCCTTTCGCCAAGCCTCTAGGCCAGTGAAGAATATTAAAGGAAATTAGGCTGCTCTGACACAACTTATTCCTGACAGCTCCATTTTTGCTACTACTCATTTCCATGTTATCCCCAGATGTGAAAGTATGTGAATGATAAATAATGCAGTGCTGACAGTTACTTGACATATTTGTGTGTGCCATTACTTAAGGAAACCAGTTACAGTTTGAACTGGTCAAGCATTTTTATGGTTTTAAGATCATAAATATTTATGGAATATTTTTATTGTAAAAATGTTTCGTTTTATAACAAAAACTTGTAGAAACCCACAATTTTTACTTAAATTATTTACATTTCTTGTCTCTCATCCTCCATTTCTCCCCTTCCTTTCTCTATCAGATGAAGAGATATGAGAAAAAGGAAGCAAAATTATAAATATTATAAAAAATGAAAACTAAGTCAAGTTTGTTGTGTAATTTTTGGGAACTGTGAGTATATCGGGGGGGAGGCAGTGTTCTTTTTTGCAGTATATAGTATTAGAATGAGCTATCTTTTGTCTAGCTCCTGCTCATGCACCAACAACTTCTTTTACTCACTAATAAGAATAATTAGAATATCTACTGAAGTTCTCTGTCACCTATATATTTAGGAAAACAATTATACTGTAGAAAGAGTCCTTCCTTGGAATCGTAAGCCATGCATAGTAATTCATAGTGATATGTGTGTATCTAGATCACACTCAAAACAAAAGTAAGACAAATTACTCTCTGCAATCCCCTTTGTCTGCCCTTTCCATTATAAAAATAGTATTACGTTTGCATGAGCAAGCACTGAAACATTAGACTATGTCAGTGCAATATTAATTTGGCCCTTGTGAATATGTTTTTAATGCTGTCTTTAATCATATGATTGTATTTTTTTCTCTCATGAAAATCCTGTCTCCTTCTGTGCAGAACGAATAGTATTCTTGTATTTTCACAACCTGCTGTTACTTGGATTGTTCCCCATGCAGTTCTTGAGTTGACTTAATCCTCTTTTAAAAAACTTATCCATTACTCAAATGTCTCCTTGTAAACAGTTGTTTTATCCATGAACCAAACAACGGATTTTTATTTCTCCTGCCCATTCCATCTGTTTGCTAAGTACTGCAGTGTAAAGTATCACTAATGCAGCTGAACACATATAGGAAATATCCCTATCTAGCCTCAAAGTGTCTTACTAGAACACAAATACTAGTAGAAAACATGTTTTTCTGCTTTTTATTTTTCTCCCACACAGAAAATGATAATGCAGTAAGGGCAGGAGTGTGTGATCTCTGCTCAGCACACTGGCATATCCCACGTTTCCTCCACTGCGGGTGGTTTCCAAGCCGAGTCCTGTTTCCTAACAGGGCACGACAACAACCACTGCAGAGCAGAGCAGAGCTCACCCCATAGAGGTGTACAGACTACAGTATCCGCAGAAAGCATCTGTTTCACAGGACTTCAGTCAATTAGCCAATTCCAAAATAAAACCAAAGTTCCCAAACTTCTTTCCCCTGCAAAGACTTAATATTAAAGCAGAAGGCATTAAGTGGGTGGGACACAAATCCAGCTGTGCCTTGTTACTAGCCCAGGAACAGCTGTGGCCTGTAATGGAGAGAATAAAAAGCTCTAGATTAACAGGGGAGCTTTTATCCAGGCTGGCTCAGGTTTATGGTAAGAGATTTTATCTTTGAATGTATTTTAGCTTCTGAATTGGCTGAGATAACATTTGTGATGAGGACACTTGTTTTTCTGAAAAGTAAGTCTTTGAGAGGGTATTGATTGAGCGTAGGGAGGAATTTCAGTGTCCTCTTTTGTTTTGGGTGAGTAGCTACTGGTAAGACCATATAATGAATAATCATATTTGTGAGATATAGGTAGAAAGCCCTCTTAAAATAGTTGCTAGCTTTTTTATGCTTATTAATACTAGGAAAACAAAAATATTATTAACAAAGTAGGACACTAAGGCATGATTCTAGAAATTCATCCATCTCACTTTATTTTCAAAGTGGGTTCTGGTTGTGTTCTTGCTTCATAATTTGTAGGCAAGTTTCTAGTGAGAAAGAAAAGATCCTCACATGTTCTTGCACTTTGTTTGGTGGTATTAGCTTCCAAATTTTGCTTCTTTTATAGACTTCTCATACTTTGCTTGCTGCTCAAATGAAGTCTGCAAGCACTTACGTAAGGCATTCCTGTACTCTCAGTGCACAGCAACTTGAATTAAGGCAATAGGGACACTAAGCATATACAGCACAGCGTCCCTGTGGTCTTGCTCACGTTGCATGGGCTACCAAACCCTTGCTGTAACGATTAGACAAGACAGGAGAAAAAGTGTATGCTCCTTTTTGCTGGAGCGGAGGAAAGGGCTGATCTCTGAAAACTAGGCAAGGCAGCGCGTTCGTGTTGAAAGGCTGAGGCTTGCAGGGAAGCCTGAGCACCCGTCACTGTGTGTCACCTGGCTGGTGCCCGCGGGATCTTAGCGCGGTGTTGGGAGCAGGGTTGTTACGGTTGCTGTCCAACGCAAGCCCAGATGAGTTGACTTCTCTCACCTGTTTGTTATCGTGGTGTTTGAGGAATCAAGCTCTGGCCGTTCTGTTAAGACATGTCAGGCTTTCAAAATTTTCCCTGTATGTGTATATATTACAGCTTTGATTCTGAAATAATTGTATGACTGCAGGAACTAGATGGTTAAGAATAAGTTTGTCTTTATCCAGGTCTAGCTGCACAAAGTCTAAAGAATATTATCTTCATGTGTTATTACCGTGCATATAACCTACTTCTGTCTATAGTATTGAAAATGCTTTGTTTTCCAACTGTAGGCTCTTAATGTTATGTTGATGCAATTGAACTAACATATTGTCCTGATAGGAATCATTGGTATTTTAAAACTTTTTGAAGCACATATGTATTCCCAAGTCTACAAAGTAGCTGCAGATAGATTAAAAAAAAAAAAAAAAAAAATTGTTTTTCAGAAGTTATTCTTTATCTATAAACTGCTTTCTTTCTTAATTGTTGAATGAAATATTCCTTCACATTGACTCAAAACACTGCCTCTTTTGTGTGTGAAGTTGAAGGTAAGTGCTTGTTATTACTGATTTCATTGCATTCCTCTTTGTCGTGGCGGTCCTTGGTATACGAAAGTGGCATATGTAAGACCTAACTAGAGCTGCTTCTTTAAACCACTCTTACCACTTGCAAATCATTTGTGAAGCCTTTTTTAAAAAGCTCGTTTCCCATTGTTTTAGGTGAAAAATAATTTTGACAAGTTTTGTTTAGTGTTTTTTCAGAAAACCTGAAATAGACAAACCTTGCCTTTTGTCACGAGGTGAAAAAAGACATTTTTCATTGACTCGGTTTCCAGGGTAAATTTTAATTTCCCCAGAGAGAGCAATTGTATTGATTAGCTGTGAAATTTGCAAAATGGTGATGGATCTGTGACATCTGCTCAAAGAGTTCAGAACATTGCACCGCAGACATTCTTTATGAAATCCAGTGTATCTTCTTTTTTTTCCGTGGAGTTGCAACAATTTCTCTTTGGCCTAAAAAGAGATTCAGACTGGTTTTCTGATGCAAACCCTGAACAGGAGGCCTCGCTATCACTGTCAAGGAGCTTGGCTGACTTGTTGAGGATCAATCAGCTGTATTCATTTTTATAATATTTAACTCAGCCAGTCAGAATGTCTTAAATGAACACAGGTAAAGGACAAGAAATCTGTCCTTTAGCTTTTCCTCCCCTCACTTCTCATTTGTGAAGTGAGGATAATACTTTTCTACCTTATAGGGTTTTGAGGTAAATGGGGGCATAAATATAGGCGTATACATCTGCTTGGGCACATGCAGATGTTCCTGGCTGCCTGTGCCTACTTGCACGTTTGTTCTCTGAAGCGTGCTCTCATGAGGTAGCTTCAGCTGAACTTTAACAAGCCCATATCCAAGATGAGCCTTTCTGGAAATTTCTACACTTAGTTTTTTTTTCCCAGTGATACAGCTTCAGAAATGCAGATAAAGCTAAACAGCGTGCAGCCATTTAGGAAACTTCCACTCCAAAGCGTAAGTGGCATTTCTACCAGTCTCCCTTTGCATCGAGGGCCTGGTTTGCATTGACTGACAGGAGTGTCAATTTAGCGTAAAACTAGCCAACAAACAAGCCTGTGGTTACTATTGAGATGTTCTTTTTGAGTCAGAATGTATCTTATGCAAACCTAATTAGTTCTCAGTATGGAGTAGGTATTTGTTCTGTTAAGTTTAATGTCATTTTATGGTGAAGACCCAATAACAGCTTGGTTTAACTGTGTATGGAGGGCATTCATTTAATGGAGTGTAACTTGACTGGAATCCTGCCTCATCAGGGTGGCAGAAATAAACTGTAAGATGTTATTGACTGATGAAACAATGGGTCAGAAACTCAGTATGTGCAAATCAACACAGCTGGCTTGGGAGTCAGCAAAGCACCATCGGTTTATGCCGCTACCTCGTTTCAGTTGTCTGAACTCGTTTAGCACGGTAGCTAGAAAATGTAAACAAACCTCATCTTTGTTCCTGATCTTGTGAAGATTGATAATTCATCTGTTTTGCCTGTTAATATTTTTAGGATCTGTTATCCAAACTGTGTCTACTTTCAGGTTGGAACATAAAGTGGCCATTCCAGTTTTGCTCTTCAGTGGTTTCCATGGGCAGTTGCACATGAAATAATTCCTGTGCATTTCCTTAGGTGTTTGGGGTTTGGTTTTTTCACACAGTTTACACTTTCTTTGTACCTCTTAACACTGTGGTTATTCACTAAGATATGTTCTCAGTATTTTCTTTGATCATATTATTCAGTTTTCTTAATGCTTTTTCACTGCATTCACAGTGATGGTCCTTAGATGCCCAGAATATTTTCTGAAATAGTGGATCTGAAATGGTTGTAAAAGTTAATGCATTAAATCTCTGCATAGATTTAGCAGCACACAAATTCAGAGCTGTATTTTGCATAACATCTGGAGTGATGGTGAATGAAAAGCAAAAATGTGAGTCAAATTGGAAAAGAAAAAAGTTTCATGTTTGCGAAGACCTCAAAGTCATTTCTCAGACACATTTCATCAAAACAGTTTATTTTTTCAAGAAGAATTTTCATTTAAATGAAAATGTTTTCATTGAGTTGTTTCATTCTCAAGAACTTTCCATTTCTGTTGGAATAATGGTAAATTCCCTTTCAGTCAATATTATATGGAATCATGTTGCTAATTGCTTATGAAGGTTCTTAGCCATTAACAAAGAAAAAATCTTTACGTTTTAATTTCTTGTTCTAAAAACATTTGACCATTTTATTCCCCTGGTTATTTCACTGGTTCACTAAAATAGCTTCTTGGTAGAAATTGCCTTATTTTACTTACTGATGGTTTGTGGTATGTGACAAAAATAAGACACTGTTACAAGTGACTGTGTTAGGCAGCAGTACTTATTTCTATTCATACCAACAGAAACCAAAGGAATAGTAATAGCCCTGAAATGTCTTTTTCTTAATCATCAGCTGCTAATTGTATTTTATATAAGTTCTCCTACAAATCCAGACTGATGCAAACATCTCTGAGCTTTTAAAATCTTTCAGTGAGCTTCAGGAGTAAACGTTGATCTTCTAGATGATCTACTGCTTAATACTTTGACCCTTTTAAAATTCAGTTAACATTGTCCATTTTTTTTCTTTTAAATCTGATTCATTTAAACATAAGAATTCAGTGCCTAACACTAGAAATGCAAATACTTACTTATGAAAGCTTCCTTGGAAGAATTACCGGTTAAATGTATTTCTCAGAAGTAGTTTAATGACAAATTCAAAGGACTCTAATTTAGAAAAACCTATATTAGCAAATTCAGAACAATACTTAGCAGGGGATCTTTTTTAGTTCTTGGAAAGTGCTTTCCACAGCTGAAATGACTTGGTTTCCTTAGTGGTCTATGAACTCCTGCAAGTGCAGTCTTTGTCAGGGATGCTCAACTTATTCCAAAACCATCTTTCACCTCAAAACCAATGTAGTAGGGTGTATATAAGCGCCTCTGTAATTTCAGAATGCACAAAAGCAAAAGAATAACCCATGTGCCACAGTGGAAAAAGTGATAAATCGGGACAAGGGGGAGAAGTTCAACTTTGTGGATGACAGGCGTGTTTTTCACGCTCATTCCAATGCAGTCCCAAGCACATTGAAGTCAACATAATGCCCTAATACGTGTTCCCCATTCCTTGTTAAAGTAGTTTTTAAATGAAACAATGTAATGACTTAAACAATTTTCTTCCAGAAAATAAGAACTGATTCCAACACTCATTTAGAAGCTTGTTTTTCAAGCTCTGTACTTGCGAAATATCATCCAAACATGCAAACACTCTCTAGTGTTCTGGAGGGAGCTTTTTAACTCTTTTTGTCAGCAGCTGACATCAACTTAATATATTAGGCTTTACAGGAGTCTTATCTACTGTGACAAATTAAAGTGCTGTCAGGGTGCTCATCTGCCACAGAACTAATTTTTCATGTCATGTGTTATGTGAACAGGAAATGAAAAAAGCTTTCTTTAGTTATAGATCTGACTTGTGCGTGGAAGAAAATGTATGGGCTAAGCTCTGCAAGAGAAATTCAGTTGCAAAGATGTACGCGAGTTGTGCATATGCAGATACATATACCTGCATATGCACTGGGTGAACTCAGAGTATTGCGTTTTCCACAGTTGGTATCGGAGCACTGGAGACTGGCAACAGAACAGTTTCAAAGCTGAAGTTGGGTTTTATTATACAGAAGTACAAGCATATGTTTCAGGGAAAAACATAAGTGGATTAATCTTTAGTTTATATGTAAAAACATCATCATTATTGTCCCCTTTCTTATTAGCTGATCTGTAGGTTTTTTCATTACAGACAAGGTCTGGATTGCATCTGTTGTGGTCTCTTTAGTTATGATGAGCTTGATATAGTTATGTACCTGATACCCTCACAGAGTTCAGTGAGCTCAGAACATCAGTCTTTCTTCAGTCTCTCTGCAGCTTCAGAATCCATTCCCTGGAGTGCAAGACCTGGAAATTCACCCCGGCTTGTCCCTTAAATTAACGCTGAATTTTGTAGAGTATTACATTCCTTTATGAGCCCTTTCATTTAATGTGATTCATTGAGATGTTCTCTTGAGGCTTCCATTTTGCATAGCTTGGCAGGGACCCCTGTGGTAACCAGCAGACAGAATGCCACCACCCTGAAAGTGGACGTGGCACGCGTCTAATCAATGTGCGATACAGAGCCGGCCCTCTCACGTATTGAAATAGAGGAAACAATTGTACAAGGATTTAATCTGTATAGCAAAAAGGTGTGAAATGTAACATGACTTATTACAGCAGTGGAAGTGAGCTTGGGGTTACTGGAAAGTAAGGTGCGCTCTACAAAAAGTATTACTCTTTCCTCTTTAATATTCTACCTTTTCTTAAATAGGATAGCTTCTAGGGGAGAATAACTGCAGAGAATGAAATGTAGAAGACTGACCTCAAATTGTTCATAACAGTCTTACTGCCACAGTAACTTGGAGAAAATCAATATCCTCTTCAAACTGTCATTTCTTGCAACTTGGACATATAATTGAGGGACGTTGACCCCCCTCAAGATACTTATTCCTGAAGTTTAGGAAAGATTGCATTCAAACCCTAAAGTGAGAATGTTTTGATAGCAAGCCTAAAAGCCATAAGAAGGATTTATGAAAATAACGGGTGTAATTAAGACCATGCAATGTAGGCCCTTAGTTTGGCAAGACATCCTCTCCTGCTCATCTTATTATAGACTGAAAGTGTGCTATTTAGTACAACAGTTTAGGGCACCAATCAAATTACAAAGTTTCTGATTTTTTTACGTGACAAGTTAAAAACAAAACAAAAAAACATTGCTACTGGAATGTATTGAATCTTTTATAGGCAAGACTGTAAAGAAAGCTTAAGGGAGGACAAGAGTTGATTTCCTTTCTTAATCCAATACATACATTTTCTGTAATTTATTAGTCTGAAATTACTCAGTAGTTGAATCAGAACAAGAAAAAGGACATACTCTTTCAGATGTGTTAATAATTAATAAAACTAGTAAAATTCAATATTGGAGGATACCAAACTATCAAATGAGTTAAAAATAACTAAATTGATGAAAGACAAGTCTATTAAGGACTTTAAATTTGGAGATAACAATCATAGATCAGACTTCTGTACCACTCATGTTGCTATGGCTTTTCCTCATATCAAGTTCACTAAAACTAAAGCATAGCCCTTGTCCTTCATCTTTTTCCTATAGTGCCTGTGATTTAACTCTTAACAGGTATGAGTCATGTTGTGTTGCAAAGTTGAGGGCTATTTCATATTATCGTGTTCTCGTCTAACAACTTGCCATGGAAAAGCTTACAATTCCTTCTATTTTAAGTGAGAGAAACTTTTATGAAACGAGTGAAGAAATATCTGAATAAGTCCTAATCATGAGAAAATAATACACACAGTTTCAAAATGACATATCAATTATCGCATTAGAGTTGGAAGCTTCACATTATTTCATGACTAACTTCTGAGGATTCAGCCTATATGGACTATATTCAGCCTATATAAAAAGCCTATATAAAAGCCCTTGAGGGTGTTTTTTTAGTTTTTAAAGTATTATGAGTGCATTTATGTGATGTATTAAAGGAAATCTTTATTTGCCCCATAGTCTTCTGGCTTCTATAAAACATGAATCATCATCTTGGCATGTTCAGGCTTGATTCTTTCTCTTTCCTTTAGGAGGACGCTGTTATAGTATGAAAGACACTTTGGGGCTATTGCATGTCCTTTTGTCAGGTGTAGACCCAAGCGAATAGCTCAGTTGGTCAGTGGTGGGAGACAATATTTGCTATTGAATTTGAGCATCTAGTGGCCGACCATTATGATGCCTTAGGGAAGAATTTCAGCACTCAAGCTGGTTTGTAAATCTAGTAAAGTCACTAAAGACTCAGAAGTGAATAAAAGTTGAGACTACATTGGACAGTTTCTTCCCTTCTCTCCCTTCCCTCTACTGTCTCAGTCCCTCTTGTGGTAACAAACACAATTACCCTAGAGTTGACACATTGGTTTGGGCGCTTTAAGTATCGCTTTGTCTGCACAAAGTCCTTATCTGTATAAAGATCCCTCAGTAGTTAATGATGATGATCAGCTATGTCGATTCATAAGGGGAGATTCTGAGTACAAAGTCATTCTTTCAGGGAGTCTGTCACCTCTCCTCTAGAATTACATTTTTGTGTTGTGTTCTAAGCTTGCAAATCAAAGGAAACAGTTTTTCTGCGATGAATTACTTACAGACTGTGTGCCACAAAGAATTCAAATCAAGTGTCAGTATGAAAACAAAACTGTCTTGTTTTTTATTCAAATGTTCCAATAGTATCTTTCTAATGGAAATAAAAATAAACCCTTGTGACACGGTACCAAGCATGGTAGGAGCAGTACCTCTTCAAGATAACCTGGAATATAATGTCGGCTCCAGGCAGTCTCTCAGTTTTGATAGTACTCTGGAATACTGATCACCTTTATGCATGGTTCTGTTGCTACTTTTTCTTTCCTGCCTTCCCACTCTAAGTCTCGTTAACATCATCAGCACAATTTAAAAACAAATAAATAACAAAATGGTTCTTCAGCTCTGGGTTTTTCCCATAGAAATGTGGAGAGGCAAGCAGTCTGAGAAGCTGAGAGCAGGGAAAGGGAAGATTAATGTGTGGCTTTTGCATTTTCTGTCCCCTCTTTCTGGTCACTGAACAGTCCTCTGAAGTTATGAGCAGTGATTACCAAGTGCTTCTTCACTTCACATACTACTTAAATATGACTACAGCTGCTCTGTGTTCACAGTATTTCATAGATGCTCCCCAGCATTTGCAGAGTAACCTACAGCAACAGATGTCTGTATGAGACTGTGCGGCTAGAGCCCTACAAAAACGCTATCCTAGAGGATATGATGAATCTGTTTCTCCATAAAAATTCAGTCACAATATATTTTAGTTCAGAATTAATCTAAATAATAAAAAGACTGTATTAATAACAGCCTTAAAAATCAAAAATAATAATAAAGAGCAAAATTGATAAATGTAATATTTCCACCTGGGAAAAATTGTTCTTTTGTGTAAGTTTGCAGGAAACATGAGTAAAATCTGGATGCATATATTTCACCTCGTGCTTTATGATAATATGGTGACCTCTGTTTCCAAATCTAACACGCTATCACAGGCATTAGAAAAAAATCTGTTCTCTGAGAATCTCCATGTTATATATTAATGTCTATCAACTTTTCTTACTTTTTTTTCTTCTCTTTGCAATCACATTTTGTGGCAGTTATATAAATACTTTGATATCTGTGGCTGAAAACTTAAGTGTTGGGTAAACACAAACTAGCCACGTTTTACAGCCTGAGAAAGGCTGCACTGGAGAAAGCTTAATGCCATGCAGCCTGGGGAAGAGGCAGTGCCTCTCAGTGCTCTGTGGACCCCATTGCTCTCAAATTGTTGGGGTTAAGGTAAGAATTGGAGACTAGGATTAAGTGTTGAAAATATTTTCTTTGAATGTTGATAAATTCTCTTCATTAGCTAACCTATAACCACAGCAAACTATTTGAAATGTCAGAACAGGCATATGAGTTCGCTTGAACCATAAGAAGTGCATATTCAAAGTTAACGGTTCAATGCGACTTACAGTTGTTCCACAAGCCTGCTAGTCACTGGCCTGTAAGACACAAAAGAGAAAAGGTGATAAACCAGTGGGAAGTCTGCCACCAATTTCATGGTAGGTACCCCATGGGTGTGCTTTGTATGCTAATTAGAACCAAGTGGATGTGAACACTTCACTGAATGCCTTCAAAATAAGAAGCAAGGAGACCAGAGAATCCAGTCTGGCTCAAAGATGCTAATTTTGCACGCTCTGAAGTAGTATAACATAATACTGAACCTTTGCTCGTGTGAATTTTCCACATTTAAAATGAATGATCCCACTGCTCTTACAGAAGTGTTGCAGGATTGAAGCCACATACGTTATGCATAAAAGCATCACTTACATTCACTTTTTGATTACTATCAAGTAAACTTGCTGTGATTTTCTTTACAAAAGCAAGAAACCAGCTATTAGTCAATACAGCTTCTCAAATTAGACATCTAAAAAAAATAACAATTGCTCTTGGGGGGGGGAATACCAAAATTACAAAAATACTAAAAAAACCCAAAATTCCTGAACCGTGCAAGGAAGTGCATTTGTTATGATGACTATAATGAACTACTTGCTATGTTTCTGTAGCTTGCCTCATAAATTCATCTATAAAGGCTTTAAAACATGAATCTTCTTAGAATCCTAAGACTATGTTATATTCCTGTTGTGGCTTAACCCCAGCCGGCAATCCAATATCACACAGCTGCTCGCTCACTCCTGCCCTCCCCGGTGGGGTGGGGAGAAGAATCGGAAAGAAAGGAAAACTCATGGGTTGAGATAAAAACAGTTCATTAGGTCAGCAAAGGAAAATATACTAATAATTATATATGAATAATAATAAAATATAATGATAATAGAATATACAAAATGAACAACGCACAACTTCTCACTGCCTGACAACTGATACAGCCCGTCCCAAGCAGTGATCACGGAGCAAAACTGAGAGTGATCTCAGAACCATCCCAAGCAGTGATCTCAGAACCACAAGTTCCAGAGAGCAAGCAAGGGAACCAACAGCCAAAGAAATGAAAGCACAGACGAATGAAAGGCCCCAGCCCACCAACTGACCCCCACGTATACTCGGCGCGCCATCTATGGTATGGAATACTCTCTTTGGCCAGTTTGGATCAACTATACTGGCTACACCCCTCCCAAGTTTTTGTACCTGCACATTAGCAAAACCTGGGAAGGTGGAAGATGTCCTTGATCACTTAGCAGCAACTAATAACATCAGTGTATTATCAACATTCTTCACATACCAAATCCCATGCTAAATCCAAACCACAGTAGCTACTGGGAAGAAAATTAGCCCCATCCCAGCCCAAACCAGGACATTTCTTTTACAGAAGCACTGCTCCAGTCTCCCAGATGCATAATCACTAAATTATCTGTAGTGTTTCTGGAGACCTAGCAGCATATCATGACAGCTGCAGTTCATAGTTTCGGTGTATTTTGCATTTTCCCTGTATTTGACCTGGCCTTATCTTCATGTGTCATGTGGCTATTGGCTGTGTTGGGCTGTTGATCACAACCTTTTTGTCATACAAATGTCACTGCTTTTTTGAGACGAGATGTTCCCTGTGCATGGGTCTTAATAGGATCACCTTTGAACTACAGTAGATGGAGATGGTCTAGACCTACTGCAACACAAGATTTTTGTCAGAAAAAGTTTCTTACCATACTGGATACCTTGACCAAACTAAGAATCTCCTGTGACAGTTTGGAAGAAGTGTTTACTACAGAGATAATCATGAGGGTCTGAAGATGGGGGGGGTGGGGGGGAAATCAAGTAGAAGCCCTTTAATTTCAGTTGTGATGCAAAACAACATATGTATTTCCTTTCCCCCAGGTTACGGAATATCTAATACTTAGGTGTATGATGCCAAAACAGTAAGATCATACTCCTAATATAAGAAGATAAAAAAGCTTGCACTGAGTTGGTGAATACTGATGCAGCGACACTTTCCTCTGTCTTTGAACTGCATTTTCGTCTTGCGTTGTTTGTCTTGTTTTAGCATTGCAGCAATACTTCTCATAGATATTCACCAGCTGCACCAGGGGCAGGCTCCTGAAGCAACACACTTGACAGGCACTGGGTTCAAACAGGCCCAAACTCATTAAATCTGAAATAAAGTTAACGAATGGTTGTGTCTGCCAACATTGATAAGGCATTCTGCTCCCAAAACTTGTGCAGAAACTACTGTATGGTTTCCCTATTCTCACGCACTCAAAAAAACCATAAAATAAAGTCCGCTGGCAGTTTTTGTGCTCCTGTGTACGAGAAGTCCTCCTCGCCAAACAGGCCTGCTCTGGGCCCAGTGTTGCTCTGACCTGTACAGATTTGTTAATGTGTCAGACACAGGTAATTCAGGGACTGTTGATGGAAATAATGTCTTAATAGAAGTAGATAAGTATTAAGGAAGAAAAAAAACTTTCCTTCAATTGGGAAAGATCATTTGAGTTTATTTCAAACCTGGGAAAGGCATTGTTCGTCCAAAATCATGTTTGCTTTTTTACCAGCCTGCCAGTTGTTTTAATAAATACTACCTGCAAATCTATTCTATCCTGTCCTTCAATCACCGGTAGCTACAACCCTGCAACTACGCCACGTACCAGTACAACAGCGTATCGGAGAGAAGACATGCCTGGTTTTGAATTAGGCTCCAGGCCTGGGGTGCTCCGGCTCTTCCAGTGTTTATTAGTCCATGATAAATTTCAAACCGCAATGAAAGAGGTAGTGGTCAAAATTGTAACTCCACTAGGATTTCTCACCTCCGTGGCTCTGAATGCAATTTGCAACAGAATACGCCGAAATTATATTCTTGTTAACTGATTTTTTGCTTGAAGGCAGTGGTTATTCCTGTTATTGTTTAATGTTCTAAATTGCTTTTAGTATTCTAAGCATGGCATGCTGATGTTTTAAAGTGTTAAACAAGTAAATATTATGGCTGGGGGTGGCTGAGTGATTGTTTGTTTTGGAAATGCTGCAAGTTCAACTCTCTTTAAGGAAAGAGGAAAAAGAGGGATAAACCAACATAACATTGTTGATAATAACGTTCGCTGCTGTAGCCTGGTTGAGGGAACAGAGTAAATATTTTCTTTTGCGTGTTAATTTCAGTGTGTACTTGGATATTATTTTCATGACATGTCAAACTAAATCAAATCTCATCTCTGCCTGGAGAGATGAGTGAAGAACCCTGCATTAAGTTATTTAGGTACCCTTTTGTGGATAATTGCATGGCATTTGAAGGTTAGATTTCATGTTTAGAGAAGGTGCTACAAATAATGATGGGAAAAAGAACAGTGTGGGTGAAAAGTAGATGCGTAACAACTCTAGAAATGCAGCTTGGCAGCTAGCAGGTAAAAAATGAGCATTGATGCTGACAGCTGTAGGACAGTAAATACCAATAAATGAAATGAGGTGACATGTAACAAATCTGGCATCGTACTGCAGATAATTGAAAAAAATTTGGGCACCTCTGTAGAATTTTTTTGTTTCAGCCCGATATGGATGTACAGTAAAAAGTACTAGAAACATTGGGTAGAGTGCCATGCAAATGGAAGCTTAATGACAATGGGCTTTGAAATTCCACATTATAATTCACTCGGCAATTAAACAAGAAAAGAGAAAACGTGGATATTTTCAGGCATTGTGCCACTGCTGAAAATAAGGCAGTTTTCACTAGCATTTCTACTCCTCAGATAAAATTAATGTTGGCATTTGACCCTCAGATGCTTAATGTTGCAGCAGCTCTGAAGAGCGTGTCCATCCCACCCCTCGCACTCAGTGCTTTGTAATATAACACATTCAGATGTGGCCAACCGATCTGATGGGACGTACTGCAGCACGAGAAGCTGCACTGCAAAATCAGGAAGAGATGTTGGAAAATGTCAGTTCTGAACTACTCCTTTTAAAAAGGAGTTTAATCAGCTTTAGTAAATAGTTGGGCAATTTTCATCAGAAGAGTCCTCCAAATATACAACTGGATAAAACCTGTGGTTATTAGAAATGGTGGATTTCCTGCAAGCTCTGTGCAAAAGGGTAGCAGGTAATTGTATCTATGTTCAGAGTTGCATTATTCATGATTCTTCAGCAAAGTCGTTTTCTGCTATTTCTGTGGAGCAGTGGAAAAAACCAACTCTCCTGCACGTGGCCACTCTGCCTGCGCGTGTCGGTGCCAGGCAGGAGAGGCTCAGCCTTGCCGCTAGCCGCTTTCTCTTCCCTTTTACACGCAACCGTGCAGAAAGGCAGGAGGAGAAAGTACATACTTATTGCTTACTGTTCTTACTCTTCTGTCAAGTCTTATGTCGGTACATAGTGAATAGGCTCTCTAAACTCTTTATGGACCACTTAATTCTCAGCTGAACGTTCGAGGTTTAAAGTAAACACTTGTGAAACTGTAGTCCTTTTGCAGGAAGGGAATAGTGGGCTTAAGATGAATTGTAAACTGCTTAATGCCTGCTGAGTTGGACGTACACTATCCAGTCAGGAAGCAGTAGCAAATGTAGTGTTTTCCCTAATTAACTGTAATTGTTAAAATGTAACACGCATCTCAATATTCATACTATATTGATTAGTTACTTGAGTTGCTCAGTATTTTATAATGGACGTATGGAATAGAATATACACTTATGTCCCCTCCCACCAGGGTACCTGAGCACTTTTCAAGGATATGTTCTGTAATTTTATTTAATGGTTGTCGTGACACTTTGATCTTTTCCTCTAAGAGGCAGCAGCAAATCAAGTGAGCATTTCTGGTTTGAAACGATATGTGTTCTTGTGATTGATTCTTGTTTATAAGATCTTTATATATGTGGTAGAGAACTTGCGATCAGTGAAAGTGCATTGCACCTGAGGCAGGTGATTCTTAATTTCCTAAGCAGTTCATTCCCTGTACTCGCACTGGCCTCATGAGAAGCCTTGTCCTTCATTACAGAGTATTTAATTTTCAGAGGGTGAGGGACAACTTCTGGGCATTACAGTAAGACTCTGTTATACTTAAGGGCTCCTAAAATTTCGAATGCTTCCTTACCTAGGCACACATTGTAACAGCATTTGAATGAAACTTTTTTATTTGTCCATTAAGGACTTAATCATTCTCCCATGCAAGTTTCATGTAAAATCCCCTATTTTTCTGGCTTTGATTTTTGGTTCCTGTGAATCTTGGTCTGTGAATCCTATGAATTTTCCATGCGTGACACTTAATTTTGGACTTACCGTAGTTCTTAAGGCAATGCTACAGATGCCTTGGGTGATTTGGCACAGCCCGCTCCCATGAAAATCCTGGGCTCACAGGCTGATCTAATTGCCCAGAACTTGGTTTCCTCTGGTACTGAATGCACGCTCGGTTCTTGAGATGATTGGGAACGCTGTCCTGACAGGGGCCACATGTGCAATAGCAAAGGAAACAATGAGTGGAAAATTGGAAATAATAAAGGAGCGAAAGACAAGATGATGATACAAGACAACAAAAGTAATGAAAAGGTGAGGGGAAATTAAATGATCAGGTGTTTCAATAGTTTGTTTGCTGTAACTGGACAGAAGGATCTCTAATTGCCTGCTGGAGTTATTTTTCAGAATGTACTTATTCAAAATGATTGCAAACATAATAAATTCAAAGATGTGGTCTCCTATATACTATCGTCTGCTTTTGCTATCTTTCCATAGTTTATTCTTTGGGGGTTTTTTGAGTCTTGTGGATTTCTCTCGTAAGTCTTCACACGATAGTTACCCAATAGCATGGTCTGTGTTTATACTTTTTTTACTGTTTCTTGAGAGATTGTAATTTAATAGCTAGAGTTTTTAATTATTTGTCTGCATTTTAAAAATTTCTTCAAATATAAGCTAATCTTGTTTCTATCCAAGAATCTGGTCAGGATTTACTGTATCTCATTTATCACAAATTTGCTTGGAATGCTATAATAGCTGCTGGCTACATTATTAACTAACAGTTTTCAACCTTATATCTGTTAATTTTTCTTCATTATCAGCACCAATTTTAAACTGCAAACTGTTCATTAATACAGTCCTCCATTTGCACCAAAAAACCCTTGGAAGCAACAAAGCTGCTGTTCCTTCCTAGTGCAGGCTGACCAAACCAATTCTGTCTACAGAATGCCTCCTGATGGAAACACTTCTAATTTACACTCTTAAAATTATCACTCTTTCATCTATTTTAATTAAAACAAACAAACACCAAAAAAACCAAACCATGACAAAAACATCCCAAACCGAAAACCCCGCAAATGAGCTTACCTATGATGCTACTCGCTATTTCTTCATTCTGACTCAAGACTAAGCCAGGTTGTTAGAAATACACTTAGGAGTGACTAGGAGGAGAACAAATGGTGTGCTCATCAAATCACCTGTATCTTACATTGATAGAGTAAGTAAAAATGTAGTGATCAAAAGAGAATTCCTGATGAAGGAGCATCACATTTTATACAGTTGAGGAAGACAATTTTTCCAGCAAGACAGTAATGCAGCAATCTTTTAATACACACAGTGTATACCGAGGGAAAATGGCTTGCCAGGAGAGTGATTCTGATTTAAAATCAACAATGGTTTCTCATGCCTGAAGAATTATCTTTCCTTCAGCGTGATTGTTTGGGGCTGCCTAAATAGTTTTTACGTTTGGCACCATTGCTGTAAGGTCATGGGGGGGGGGAATCCTTCAAGCAACATGATAAGAAGAAATAAATGGAAAGCTATAGAGAGGGTTGTGAGAAAATATTCCTGCTGCACAAAGCCCATAGTTGTTACAACATGGCCTAAATTCAACTTTTTGTCATAAATAAATATTTACACTGCTTACTCTGAGTTAAGGAACTGGTATAGAGGATCAGATCCTCAAGTGGCTTAAATTGTTATGACTCTACTGACAGCAATTTATGTCCGTTAAAAGTTCAGCTCCTGAAGTTTAAAATAGGTGAGTAAACAGTGGGAAATAAACATATCGGGTAGATTCACTATGTCAAAAATTGTAGCTTTTATTTGGTAGACAACTAAGTGCTTTAAAATACTAATTTAAACAGGAATCAGGATCACAATTACCCATATTTAATTTAGGAACAATCATAAAGACCTTCATGGGGAAAATCCTGCAAGATCATCCTACCAGAAAATACTTCTGTAGATTTTGGTAGCCATCTTACTGAATGTATTAGATCATTATGTTTGCATAAAATATTTTTGAAAAGTTTCAAACAAGCTATTCAAAAGCATAACTCTGTTTCTGGTATCATGTCCTTTGAAGCAAAGAAAACTCTCCCATTAAAAACTCTCCCATTAATTTTAAGGGGAAATATGAGTGTTTTCATTATCTAAAAAATGTGTAAAAATAATAACATTATCATTCTACTGGAAAAAAACATCTTAAACTATACAATCTTTAGACTTCTGAGAGGAAAAGATTGACAAATTATTTTCAAGTCTGTCTTTATTGGAACCAGTGTAAATTCCCCTTGTCTCTCAGATACTCGTATACAAAGTTCTCATTATGTCCTAGTCCTGCAACGAGAAATGTCTCTCTCTCTGTACGTGTATATATATATGTGTGTGTGTATACGTATACACACACATAAGTATTTAAAATAAAAAACTACAGAATATTGTACTTAAGATTACACTGGTCTAAGAATAAATCAAGCCTTCTGCTCACTTACAATAGTTGCGAGACTGATATTGTTACTTAAATATTATTTCATATTTACTGTAGGCTATTAGAAGGTTTACTCCTTTTGAAATATCACTGTATCCAGCTTCACAGTATCATAATTATGTAAAAATGTACTTTAAAAGAAATATAGCCATACAATGATAGCATGACATAAAATCTTAAAGTTGTGAAGGGGTTATTTCGTTAGTGCTTGAAGAGCTCACTACAGTTTTGCTCCTACGTTTCAGATTTGTGCGTACGAAAAAAAGTCATAATGTAAAGGAACAGTTGTCGTGTACGAAAAGCTTTTTTTACAGTTCTTTAAATGGGAAGTGGAGGGATGGAAATACGAGTAAAGAGTGAGCATTAAAATGTGTTACAAATTACCTTATGCTAAAAGAAACAGATTTCTTCCAAATATGGGATTGGGAGCCAGATCCAAAATTCTCCTAAATCATGTTCATAACTAGCATTTTTGTTCAAAAGGACACTTTAAGTAAGAAAGATACTGTTTAAAAACATGTATAGCCCTAGAGCTGCAAGATAAGGAAGGATTGTGATCTCTTAAACATCAATGAAAATCATTAAAAAAATTATAGTCATGTAGGTAGACCATTAGAGTAGATAAAGGACTCTGGATTTTATTCCTTCATGTTTGTTTCCTGTACTCAAAATTAGGATTCCTTTTGTACATTTTCTCACATTTATAGATGCCAAATGAGGTAGGTGGTGCTGTACCAGGAATGATGTCAAGCATGTGAAATACTCAAAATATCGGGGACAGTTTGTTTCTTCAGATTTAGTTTTTGCTGATAAGTGTGTAAACAAATGCCATCCTTATTCAGCAGATCTTTCCTTCAGTGAAATTTCTCTTACAGAAGTAGAAAGTCTATATAGCATTTAGGTTCTACACAAATCTCATTTTCAGGGTGGAAGATGAAAGATATGTCTTCTGTATATCTCTTGAGGAGAGGCAAAGCTCACGTCTAAGCATTGTCAACATTGTACCTCTTGACAGTAAGAAGAGTAGCAAAATATCTACTATACAAGGAAGAAGTATCTAGACTCTAGTCCATCTTATGAATTATCAGTGCAGGTTTTAGATATTTCCTTTGTCTGTGTTTTTTGTTTGGTGGTTTTTAAAATTATTTCATTCTGCATGTGTTGAATTCAATGTCAGATTTCCACCAATTTCAGTCTCACGGATGGGTTTAAAATTCCAATCACTAGTAAGCTGAGCACATTTTATGTGTCAGGATTAATACAGAAGGAAGAGACCAGAACAGAAGTTACACCTTAAATAGAACATGCCATGACATTTTCCAAACAAATAGGAATTCTTAATCTCTCAGTGTGCTATGTTAATTACAAATTATGGTTCATTTTAAGATAAAACATTATTTGTCCATTCTTCTAAGTCTGAAAATGGCATGGCATTTAAACAAACTGGATCTTTTTAACCTTCATCTTAAGTGTTTATTCCTACAAAAGTGTGAATTGATTCTCCATGTGTGTAGACTTTGAAACTAAGAGATTTATTAGAGAAAGTCGGAGCACAACACTGGGCCTGTTTAAAAAATTTCAAAGCAAATCTGTAATTGAAAAGCTGCAAGAACTGTCAATTGTCCTATAGCACTTGAGTGTATTTAGAACTATGGTATGACTTGAAAATAGAGATGCAAACTAAGATTTTCTTTTTTTTTTTTTTTACAAGTTTTGGTGAAAAAAGTATGGCTGAAGTGTTAACAACAACAAAAGCTCATTTCTGGAACATGAAAACATTGCTGGGATATTCAACTTATTTTGCTATTGTTCAGTGAAGTGTTGCTTGCTTTCCTACTGAGCACATCGTGTTCAATCCGTAATGCAAATAGATTCAGTTCCAATTCATTTCATCCCCATGTTTTACTTGTTTGTATCCCACAGAGCCATTCTTTTGATGCCAGATATCTGCTCACTTTACTTCTTTTCTTGTTTTGTTTATTCATCGCCCTGCTGCACAACCGAGAAACACATTCTATCTGTCAATAAGGTATATTTGAATACATAGCTATTTATCTAGAATAATAATGGTCAGCTGCTATTAAAACTGGCGGGATGACTGTCTCATATAATTTGCATTATTTTATTGTGAGGCACTCATTAATTCTGACCTTTTAATGTGGCTTTGCAGATCAGACGATGTTAAATTTTAAAAATGTCTATTTAAAAATCTCTCCAAGTTATCTACATTTACACTACACATGGATGCGTAGGATATTTATCTTTCACTAGTTGTCATATAACGCAAGCTTCTTTTTTAGAAATTTCTTTCAAAGCTATGCATATAGATGCACACTAGGATTGCTTTCCAAATTAGCTGAGATGAGTATCGTTGTGGTGATGATGTAGTATTGGTGAATTCTTTCACTGGCAAACAAGTAGGATCTGTCAAAAACGTCTACACAAATGTTCACTGTTCGGTTCTGAATCTGAATCCTCCCAACACTATTGAATGTCAGAAATCTCTAAGCATTTTCCTTCTCTTTTAAGTAAGTTTTTCTCTTCTCAGTGGAGTGCTACAGAGAAATGATTTGTATAGTTCCTTTCTTTGTGTTCCTTTTTGCTATACGTTCAATCTATTTAAAATCTAATATTTTTAAGGCTTTCAGGACATTTAGGTGATTTTTGGATGGATTTCCAGCATGCATATGCAGATCTCAGATTATATATTGAATATTTAATTTAAGAGCGTATCTGGCTATATAAATATATACATTGAAGTTGAGGATGCTGGCAAAACAGTCTGTCAGCCTAACGTGCGTTTTCTTCCACACCAGGATTTTTCTCTCAGACTACCTCTCTATTAAACAGCGTCTATACTGGAACCTCTTTAGCTTGCAAAGTAAAGCATGTAGTTAAGGCCTTGTAGAATAGTATCTTGAATAAGAAATGATAAAGAGTAAGTATTTATTAGGGACTTTTAGAATTCTATTCTGAAGAGGAGGTGGACCATTTTTTTCCCCATTGTATTAGTACTCATGGATCCCCCAAACCCTTCTGTGCTTCCTTTTAGTGTTTAATTTCCAGAAACAGATTTTATTTATATGAATACTAGTTCAAAGTAAACTCTTAATTCATGAACTAGGGGCTTTTACATCAGTGAACGTACAGTATAAATGGGATATGACAGGCTTTCTAAAACCTCTCAACAGGACCCTAACGCGTAGGCAGTTAAATCAGCCAGCTTGCGGCGAGACCAGGCTCCTTACAACCAGAACTCGACACGCAGAAGTAATTACTTAGTCTGATTCTGATAAGGGAAAACTAAATGTAAATGCTGTACTGCTATACCTAGCTAGTGAATGCTGCAGTGCCCTGAATTTTCTAATCGTGAGGTCTCAGAAGGGGCTGTGGCTGAAAAAAAAACCAACAAAGGAGGAAGTTTTAACATATTCTAAGGTTTCCAACCCTTCCTCTTTAATCTGTCACTTGCCTCTTTTTGCTACAACTACCTGAAACGTTGAAAACCCCAGTGGTTTCTCTAGACTTTTCTTCTGTTTCTGAGAATGACATCCAGTCAGTGCCTCACGTTAAAGGAGGGACAGAAGTGGAATATCAAAATCACCGTGTGATGTTCGTGCTTACTTCACACATTAAACATTAAAATTAAAAAATGATTCAATTTAGAAAAGCAAATCTACCTAAAGAAAATATAATCTCATTTTAGGCATGGACACTGAGAAATATGCTTTCCTTTGAAATGTTTCTGGATTTTAATACACTGTGTATTTACTTTCATTACATACGGCTGGGGCTAGAGACCAAGAAAACTGATGGACTTTTTTTTTTTTAAAAACAGTGTAAACAAAGTTGAAGAATTTGATCAATACCTTGCAAAGAATTTTTTTAAATAATTTTTTTCCCTATCAAAGTAATCCTCTAAAATTATTCACTGAAATCTTCTAAAATTTTAAAGAAAATTCTTTATTAATACATAGGTAATATATTAAGGATACGTGCTCTTACATGGGAATAGCTAGACATAGAATTAAATGTCAGAATCTTTTCTTTTGTACTGTATTTGGTTCTAGTTGTTTCAGTCTTTGTATTTTCATGGACATCAGTAGATGTGGGACCATGTCCATAGAAAAGAATTCTGGTAAACTAAAGGAACTTGTTCTGCCTCTTTGAATTCTGAAATATAGGCTATACTGACCACTGGGAAGTCTCAGTTAAATTAGAACAGAATAGCATAACAGAAATCCGCTGAGCCATCTTAATTTATTTATTCTTAAAAAGTGAACTTTTCAATTTACAAGAGCCCCTGCATGAGGCCTGAAAGTCTCTGAAATGTATCAGCTTATTCTTAATGATTGTCTCATTTCTCCGGCAAAATTAAAAACCCTGTAAAAGTTCAGCAATTATACAATCAGTACGTTAGTCTGAAGGTTTAAGAAATAAACAAACAAGGACAAGTTTATCTAGCTGAGAAGGATAAATTACTCTTGAGGCAGGAAGCAGATGGGCACTTGATTAGCTTTAACAAAATATGTTATTCCCACGGACTTCAACAAACTGCAGCAAATTAGGCTTTGACTAAATGAGTTGTTAGGTGTCCAAAAGCCAGTAAAGAGAGTGCTTATTAAGTTTGTTCCCATTTTTAGAGGATGACATGATAAAATGTCAAAAGGTGAAGCATTGGATTGACTCAGTAAAACAATAAAAGTTTTAATTAAATAAATACTATTTTTTTCTCTCTGCTTGGCAAAAGCAAATGGAGGCAGGCAGATGGGAGAAGAGAGGTGCAAAAATTAGAGAACTAAGTTTGTATCCGTGAGTAATATTGTATTTAGATGATGCTCGCATCAGCCATTGTCCATCTGTAATAGAGTAAATGTGCTCTTCAAAAATATATCAAGAACTGAAGTGTGTCAGAGAAGGACTAAAACATTACGGGCTAAATGGATGGAAAATTCCAGGAAACAAAGATTTAATGAACTCATTGGTTTTGTTAACTGGACAATTGAGATTGTAGAGAAAATTTGAAATAAACATTTTTTCCATTTGTATTGATAAATCAGAGTCATTGAACTAAAGCTAAGAAAGGAATAATTTAATCTGAGTATTAGAAAGTAACTAGTAATCAAAGGATACTGCAAAGATTTAAGCCAGTGCATGATTCTGTCGGTGGTCTTAACCGTGCTAAGTGTCTATACATTGGAAATATGGTTTCACTAAGGATACAATTAGCAATATAATCACTGTTTTATTAGGTGTTTGAAAGAGGTTATAATAACATAGTGTTAGAAATTGCATTTAAATAGCTGTCTGGTTGGGGATATATATTCACTTCATGCAGCTCAAATATTATGGAGCAAATAGAGATTGACCATAGTTCTATTCTTCTGAATCCTCCTAGCATAACATACCTTCAGCGACTATAGGGAGAGTATAGCTTTGCTTTCCGAAACTGCTTATTTATGCATAGACTCCTATATGACTCTGTAACGAAATAGCAAAAAACAGCCTAAATATGTAAAATGCCAGTAAGTTTGGAATGATATCTTCACCTTCTGGATTATATCTCCAGTCATTGTCACTGGAAAGCAATCTTTTATTAAGAAGCTTCTATGGAGTCTAATAAAACCTGCATAAAATTTTAAGCTGTAACAATTTCAATTTCCTTTCTCTGGCAGATTGATGAAGATAATTTTTCATCCTTTCATAGGTATCTTCCTTAAATTCTTCCTTGAATATATGTATAAAGACATTCTTTTTTTAAAGATCAAATAGCACTATTTGCATACAAAAATTAGCACAAAGTATACGTGAAAATAATTTCTCATGCACAGTCTCAAGCATCTCATTCTTTAGAGCTGAAGTTGTGATCAAGCTATGCTGAGAGGAGTTACTGTGTCTAGGATTTCGTATGCAATGGATCTAATATCTGATCTATTCAGGGCCTTTTGATTGTTTTTTTTCATTGTACTGTTCTGTCAGTGATATACCGATCTATGAAAGTTGTCCTCTATTCCCCCAACAACAATCTTAACAGAAATCCTAGTCCACATGATTTAATACATTTCATTAGCTATTTGAGAATAATTTATTGAGCTTGATATGCAAATACAGTAAAATGATATTGTATATGGTGGGGAAATAATGTGCTTTTCCTAGCTTTTTCAGTGGTAGCTCAGAACTGCATGTCTAGACTCGGTTCATTAGAAGAAACCATAATGCTGTAAACCCATAGGAGACGGCTGACCATTGGTCTAGCTGGGAGTTTTGTCCGCCAAATTCCACCAAATGGGACCCCTGAGGGCAGGGTCCCATCTCAAGTCTTTTTTTTGATGCCAGTACTTTCATGATCTTCCTGAAATTCGGTTAGATCCATCTTGGGAGCCACCCAGTATGATACTGATCCCTCTCAAATGAGCTGAGATAAAAAGATGTTTTGAAACTGAAGCTTCATCCATACAGCCAGCGTGACAAACCTGGCATTTCCATCCCAAGGAACCACGGATGCTTATCCCAGCATAAGGCTAACTTCTTGAACAATTTATCAAAACGTGTAAAATAAGACAAAGCTTAGAGAGATCAGACAGCGCTCTCTGGCTCAGCCATCAAAACCCAACAACCCTGAAGTTCAAAGGCAGCATTATGTTAATACAAAAATAAACTACTTTCTGACCAACTATGACATCCTGCCCACTTAAGCTTATCTGGTTTCAGGCAGGAGAATGGGTGTTACTCTTGTATATAACAAAGTAAATTTAAAAAATACTTTAAATATTCTTTTATTAAGTTACTTAAGTACAGGTGCAATAAATGTATATTTTTCTGTTGTCTTGCAGCTGCACAAGTTCATAGAATAGAATTAAATTAAAGATACTATGATAGGGACAGTTCTCAGGACATTATCTAGTATGCACTCCTGCACCATGCAAGGTCATGAAACTGTTTCTTACAGATATTAGACTCACTTGAGGGACAGAATTTCCAACAACAGAGGTACTGCAACCAGTGTAGGCAATCTGAGATTTTTTTTCCCAGCTCATTTATGTTGATTAAAGTTTATGCAGCTTCCATCCAGTTAAAACATTTGGATCTCTTTCCCAATAACGCTCTTTTTAAAATACATTTTTTCAGACATTTGCACATCCTGTTTGAATATTTTTTTTTTGAGAAGAAAAACCTATCATCCCTTAACAAAATACAGTTTTTCTTGGCAGCAAGATGGATATCGATGGAGGTGTAACATGTGGCTTTAGCAAAAGCCACATGAACAAACACAGAACTTGGTTATATGCTTTTAACAGAACAAGACAGTAGGTTGATTTTGGATTTGTTTCAACAAACATTAAAATTCAACTCTGACTTATCCTAATGCATAAAGGTCTTTAGATTATAGAACTTCCTATGATTCAATATATGGGTTTTATCTAGAAACTGTACAGGACTCATTTTCAACTAAGTAGTACAGTTTGAAAATCTGTATTTTTCTCCCTCCCCTTCCCAAGTACATTATTAACTTCTAGTGTAAATTTCCAGGTGAGCAATCCTTCCTGATAAAATTCAGTTAAAAAAAATTGGTTTATAAAGCAGCAGCCAGAACACTGCAGGATACTCGCTCTGACAGGTTGGTGTCGGCATCCAGAGCCGCGCAGCCAGGCCGGCGCCGGCTGGCCCCGCCGCACCGAGGAAGCGGGCAGCGCCGCAGCGGGCTAGCTGTCGGGGCTGTCTATGGCAGGCTCGGGGTACAAAGAAAGGGACCCTCTTCACCCAAAGAGCCATGGCTGAACGTTGCAGGCCAAATTCTGCCTCAGAGGAGGAAAAAACAAGGGAGTAGCTACTAATTTCAATCAGCTCTCAACTACTGGAAGTGAGAACAGTATTTGGCCAGGAATATTCAATGAAATCCTCTCCAAAGTGCAGTGTCAAGGATTAAAATGTAATATCTTTAAAATTTATTCTAAAGTCCTCTAATTTGTCTTACTCTTCCCTGCTCTTCACCTTTCCCTGTCCCCCGAGCAAATACTTAAACCTCTCTACCTACATTCAGGTATGAATTTTTTTTCTCATCTGGCCAAGCATATTCATGAATAAATAGCTTAAGTAGAGTGAATTGTATGCTTTTGTCTGGGTATAATATGCCAATATAGTACCAGAACTATAAAAGAAACTGGGTGGTATCCCCCTTTCCTATTGTCTGTCTTTAGTGAGAGTTATCGTGAGAGTATGAACGTGTCAGAGACTTCTCCCAAAATTTGCAGTAAGCAATCTCAGAAAACCAGCCCTAATTTTTTATTATTATTTCTAGAAGGATTTAATTGCTGCTATTGCATTTTTCTTTCATTTTTCTGTGCATAATTAATTGCTTTATTGTAAAAGCTTGGGAAAAAACACACCTCAAAATGGAAATGACCAGGCTCTATTCAACTGCTTTTAGGCCATATTCATCACATCATCTTTATTATCATAATTCTTCCAGGAATATAATGAACATTTTTACTTTCTAGTAGCATTTAATTTGTCAGCTTAGCATTATTAAAACAGTTTCTAGAAGATCAATAGTAGGAAATTAATCTTACTGGTATGGTACAGTAAAGTTAAAAAATTTCTTGCCTTCAGAGATTTCTTAAAATTATTCTTTTGATATAATCACTATTTAGAGAACTAGCTTGAAGAAACTGATAAGGGAAAATGCAAAATTGCTCTACTATTGGTTTGTGATAAATATTTGTAGAAGGCAAAGCTGGGTAGGTCAACAAGCACACTATAAAGACCTGATATTTGCTAAAGCATTTTCTTCACAGTGGTGAATGGAACGCTATGATTCACGCCATAACCCTTAGTGTAAATGAAGAAATTGTATATCTAACCTATTAGCAATAATCCCAACGTCTAGAATTATTAGACATCGAGTCATGCTATGGGCAGTGCAGACGCTCACTAATCCGAAGCACTTGCTCCATGAAAGCTTGCAGCGAAACGGCTGTAATGAGTGGATACAGCAAGAAGACGGGTTGGCGGTGAGCACCAGCAGGCTCTGCAGCAAGCGCATCTTCTGTAATCGAGTGCCCAGCACTCTCTTGGCCCACGCTGCAAACTCAGTATTAAAGCCAGTTACAAAGAAAACAACTTAATCTTTGAAACTTTCTCTGATGCCCGAAGGTAGTGCTTCACTATTCTGTCGCTTTTCAAATTGGTCTAAGTTTTCAAAACCAAGCCAAACTAAATGCCTTCACTTCATTTTGCTGTCAGTCCTTGTTCTTTTTAAAATGTTCATTTAGTTCTCTGGGTTTATTTCCCATTCTTTTTCCCCTCGACATTTTGTCAAATTTCTAATTACTGCATATGTCTCCCCTAAACACTGGGCAAGCTAGATGGATATTTTCATTAATTTCTTTCAATATTAAGAAACTGGTTGCAAGATCCAAATTGTTTTGTATTCCTTTGACCTTTTATGAAGTGAATTTATAGTCTATGTAAGTAGTGAAGATCTAAGTGAAAGCAACTCTATGGAAAGTCTGCAATGTGGTAACATCATCTTTCCTCATGCAACCATTCATGAATCATAAATGAAATACCTCTAAATCCATGATTAGAAATTCATAGATCTAAAGATGTCATTACTACCAGATTTTTTTAACAAACCTCTTCTGGTGATTAGTAGAAGAAAGACTTGGCAAAACAGAATTGATCGCTACTCCTCATCCATATCAGTCCAAAGTCAACTGCTTTACTTTCAGTCAGTGCTAGAAGAAATTAATCCGTCTTCCAAAGAAATTATTCACAACTCCATCATGCAGTCCTAAACACTCGAGACAGCTTCAGGAGAATAATGGCTTTCTCTTTGCTTCCCTAAAGAAACGGGAAATGACTGATTTGTACAACAGGTACGCCTCCGTTTGTCCCATGCTGCTTTTCAACACTCCAACATTTGAGGTATAATGCATATTGCAAAAGGTGATATACCCAGTACTAACTTTGTTTTCTAAACGAGCTTGTATCTGTAAGGGAGAAGAGGCATTTGAAAGTTCTAAATGCAGAGTTGTTTTCCTCAGAGTGAAAGCTGTGAACGGCTCGTGGCTGTGAACTTACTGCATGGATTTTGAGGTCCTGTTTTCACTATAATACTGTGTACATTAGTCCCACTTTTTTGTTATGATAGAATAATGCACAATAAAAAAAATTACATTCTTTTAGGTAGTCCAGAGTCTTCTATTGTAAGAAAGGTTTATCATAAACTAAAATAACTTTTTGCAATAATCCTAAAATGTTATTAGGGTAAATTGAAATTAAGAGGGAGAAGTAAAAAAGCCTACTGTGGCCCTTCCTTCTCTCCCTACCCAGAGAGAGGAGGGGGAAGATGCAGGGCTCCCAGGGTCATCAGAGGTGCCTGGTTCCTCTGAAATGGTTCTTTTCTTGATGGTTGGAGTGATAGATTCTCATGGTGCAAAGGAGCAACCAGAAGCCATTACTAATCTATAGGCAGCATTGGTAACACGGAGGAAGCTTTTTGTAAGTGTTCTTGCCCCTGCTTAGGTGAAGTGCTTTGATTTGTGCTGAGACAGGTTCTGTTTCTGGTACTGTGCTGGGACTGGCACGTTCTCTCTGATTCCTGGCTTGCAAATTGTGATGAAAGCTGAAAGGGGAAGAAGTGACGTTTGCTATTGTGTCGGTATTTTATGCTTGGATTAGTGTTAATTTTTCACCATTCCACATTTCTGCTAGGGATGCACTATTTGCCTTTTTTTTGCCAGGTCTTTTTCTTCCTGAATAAAGACCTCTTTAATGAACTGGGTTTTGCAGTGCATAAGGGTACAGAGATAAGATTGTTCTCTAAATTGCTGGACCACTGTTTCCGTGTTGGTGAAATTTCCATGCTTTGTGTGCAATTAATTCAAAGTTTCAGGAAGATCTTCTCTTTGAATAGAAAATTTTGAGCTTTCAGTTGTGTTAATTGAAATCATCTGACTCCAAAGTATTTGCCTTTTGCAATTCTGACAGATAAGCCAGAACACCACACTGCTTATACCACTTGCTTTATCAGATGATCTTATCTATTTTCAGTGTCACTAGGGTCTTTCATACTTAGGACAACAACTTAAGTTAAGACTGGATATGCAAAAATACATGTTTGAATTTTATAGCAAGGAATAAATCAGCTTTCCTGGAGATTTACAGAAGACTCAACATCCTGTGAATCAGTCCAAACGAGGTCAGAGTTAAGAAAAAGGAAAAAAAAAAAAGAAAAGCTAGTGATAAAATTTTGTATTAATTTTATGTTTTGCACCTAGTGCTAGCTTGCTGCTTCCTCGCAAAACATAGAGAAACATGTCTTTAAATTCTTATTAATTTTCCTTTTTTTCTTGAGATTTCTAAGTTTTCTCCTTAATCCTTTAGCAATTAGATTTGCACTTATTCTGCTCTACTGAGTAAACTTTCGTACAGCTCAAATCATCAGTAAAGCAAGAAGTAAGGATTTACTGCTATGTGAAAAAAAGAATCCCGCTGGTTTTATTTTGGCCTTTCTCAAGTCTTACCTGCATGCGTTTATTCCAAACTTCCAGTACAGTGCCCTTCAATTGTATCCACCACCTTGCAAAGATTTGATCCCTTGGTTTCTTTCCAGCAAATTTCAATGTTTTTATGTAGCTTTCCTTTGGAGAGGAAAACATATTGTTATTCTTATTTTGGGAGGTTGTTGCACCCGCAATGAGCCTGAATTTGAGGATATTTTGAGTACTGCAACACGGTACTTTTTCTACGCAACATTTTTAACTAAGTCCTGAGCCTTAACCAGAAGCTTCTCTTCCTATGACTCTGCTACCTGGCTGCTTCTTGAAGAACACATATAAAATGCAAGTCTAAAAATTCAATATCAGCATCTTTCTCTAGTTCATTTGCCCTAATTACCCTAAAAATGGGATAACTTGAAATTTCATTACAATTGTGTTTGCAGCCTCTATAGCCTTTTTGATTTCTTCTACAATGTCGTATTTGTTGTCCTCTTGGTTGGGAAAGGAGACCTATGCTTCCAAATCTATATTATTCTTTTCTTGAACTGGAATTTTAATCCATCAGAATTCTGTGTTATATAGAGACATTGAGTTAATTAATCTAATCTGAAGCATTCATATAATATTACTTTTTACCAGCATGTCATTACCCTTCCTGTACTGTGCCATTAGTTATAGAATCATAGAATGGTTTGGGTTGGAAAGGACCTTAAAGATCATATAGTTCCAACCCCCCTGCCATGGCCAGGGGCACCTTCAACTAGACCAGGTTGCTCAAAGCCCCATCCAACCTGGCCTTCAGCACTTCCAGGGATGGGGCAACCACAACTTCTCTGGGCAACCTGTGCCAGTGCCTCACCACCCTCACAGCGAAGAAAATATAGTGACATTAGCATTTCTGTTTTTCACAAGGTTTATTTCTAAATGCTCTGTCAAAATAAAATCTGCTTTTCTTTTAAAAAAAGAAAAAAAAAAAAACCCACAACAAAAAAACACAAAAAACAACCAACCAACCAGAAAAAAAGCAGATTTAATTATTGTTTTTGAGTGAGTCCACAAGATATTTTGACTTTGATTAATTGATGTATCAGTTTTATGGATTTATCTGAAGTGTTTATTAACCAGTTTGTAAACTATGCCTAACTTTCAGCCTACCTTCTACAGCCTGAGCCTAATCTGAATGTGTCTCCTGATTTGATCTGTGGGAATTAACACTCAGGCACAACATGCCCTACAGTTTTTCACTTAAAAGGCTTTTGGCAATGCATGCATCAAATAATCACAATTTCTGAGGAACAGAATTATGTTTATATGATCCTTGCGCTAAGGAAATTGCAAAATTTAACATTTTGACTATGGCCAGCTAGCAAAATCTGTCACCCACTGTTGTGATTTATATATGCAGCCATACTTGTAATCTTCTCTTTGTGACAGAAAGAACATTCTCGCAACATTAATATGTATCTAAGAAACTAAGAATTTGTTTAAAATAAAGCTGCAAGGACTTGAAAAACCTACCTGGCAAGGGAAGTGTCTTTGCTTTTAGAAACAAACAAAAAACCCCCATGCTCTGAGCTCCGATCGCTAGAAAGAGCTGAAGTCAGCAGAGAAAGCTGATAGGAAAAGAAATAACATCTTAAATGTGATTTAAAAGAAAAATGTTTTGTTCCCTGACTGGTCTTAGTCTCAGATGAAAAAAAAAAAAAAAAGAATTTCTAATGGCGAGTACTTAGATATTGGCAGTGCTGAGGTATTCTTTCCAGCCAGACCAAGCTGATAAGTTAGTTTCTGTGTATGCTTGGCTAGGGGGACTTTTCCCATCCAGGGTGGACTTTCCAGAGAGCAGCTTGCTACTGTTCAGTTTTAAACTAATCAGGTCATTAATGTGCTAAAACATGAGTGTCACAACCTCTTTGTGTTCTCTGGGAGTACATAATTTGGGTACAGCAGAGCGTTCCTGGGTAGGCAACAGCAGCACTTGTTAGCCGTGTGAGAGCTGTTGAGCTTGGCCATGACACCAGGGCAGGCAACACCGGCCAAACGCGATGCGAGCTGGAGATGACTGTCAGAGCCCCGTCTGAGAACAGACACAGCTCTGCACCAGCACCGCAGCAAGATTTCGAGCTGCCCTGATCTTACCTGAGGGTGAGGAGTGACAAATTGCTGAATTAGAGGAGGTTGGGCTGAGATTGGCACTGGGATATCTTGTTTTTAGGTGAGTTCTTGCGAATTTAGAGTTTTGAGAATTGCTAAATTGGAGGAATTTTGAGCTTTTTCCTCCATATGTGTGTTCTTTAATCATAGCATTGACACAAATCTTCAAAAACTTGACAGCACTACAGAAGTCAACAGGGGGCAAACTTTCTATGTTCCCTTTCTATGTTTCTGAACAGTCCAAGATTCAACTAAAGAATCATTTAATCCCATATTACATATGAGAGAAGTGCTCTGAGGCACTGTAAGATATCTCATGTCCTGGTTTCAGCTGGGATAGTTAATTTTCTTCCCAGTAGTTGCTGTAGTGCTGTGTTTTGGATTTAGTGTGAGAATAATGTTGGTAACACACCAACGTTTTAGTTGTTGCTCAGTAGTGCTTATACTAAGTCAAGGACTTGTCAGCTTCCCGTGCTCTGCCAGCGAGGAGGGGCACAAGGAGCTGGGAGGGGGCACAGCCAGGACAGCTGACCCAGATGGGCCAAAGGCATATTCCATACCATATGATGTCATGCTCAGTATATAAACTGGGGGGAGTTGGCTGGGGCGGGATCGCTGCTCGGGGACGGGCTGGGCATCGGTCAGTGGGTGGTGAGCAACTGAATTGTGCATCACTTGTTTTGTATATTCTCTTACTATTATTATTCTTTATTCTCT
This sequence comes from Phoenicopterus ruber ruber, assembly GCA_009819775.1. Classification (NCBI taxonomy): domain Eukaryota; kingdom Metazoa; phylum Chordata; class Aves; order Phoenicopteriformes; family Phoenicopteridae; genus Phoenicopterus; species Phoenicopterus ruber. Next base: position 12,098,350 of record CM020221.1, on the reverse strand, counting down.
TACTATTATTATTCTCTCTTCCTTTTCTGTCCTATTAAACTCTTTATCTCAACGCACAAGGCTTTTTTTGATTCTCTCCCCCATCCCACTGGGAGAGGAGGCGGGGTGTGTGAGTGAGCGACTGTGTGGTGGTTGGTTGCCAACTGGGGTTAAACCACAACATCTTGTTAGGTCAGAAATCGTTTATAGTCTCTGGGAGAGCCTGTTTTTTCTAAGTAAAGTGATCAGAGGATTGAGTGGCTGAATGAATTTTTAGACAAAAATGTTTTGGGGACCTAACCCTTTTTGCTCAGCTTAAGAACAAAACCGAAGGGGACAAAGGAGTAAAGCTAGTCACAGTTAATAGGAATATTTCAGATGTAGATCATATTCAAGTTCAACTTTGATTTGGAATTAAATTGTCATTCATCAAGAATTAGTATCAAAAAGCAGAATTTGAATTTAGGTTTTACATATATGTTTTTCATGGGATGATTATGGGATATCTGCATACTCGATAGTCTGCATCAATTTTTTCCTGTGCTTCTGCTTGCCCAGAGCTAATTCAAGCAATCAGGGCAGGTTATCCAGCCCAACAGAAGTTAAGAGCTACAGCAGCTCCCACTTTAGGATGTAGTAGTGATAAAAGCAGTCTTGATTTCCTTAATATATTGGACTGTACATTGCAGTGCATCATAAGCAGCAAACCCGTCCTTTCAGCAGGTACTCAATAACTGTGTCAAGGTATGCCATTTCCTTTAATTACTCACACCTCCCAGTTTCTCAAAAGATCAAAAGAAAAACACCAAAAAAAAATCGGTCTTGAAATGCTCAAGATGAGGATTACATTTTGTCTTTAGTCTTCATCTGGTCTCTCACTGGGCTTCATTTGAAATTTGTAATATACAGAAGAAATGAAGTTCTAAGCCATTATAAAAGTAGATCCTAATCACCTTGAGACTTGGACTGGAAGCTGATGACATCTTTTATATTTCTGTGTCATTATTACCAGGCTTCTTATTTAACAAGAACAGGAGAGAAATATTTTTCTTTCTAGCTGCCTAAAATGAAATACTTATTGTATTAGCCAGAAAGACATTCAGCACACATCTGTGCAACACAAATGTTCTTTTTTCTATAAAATCATATCTTGCTAAGTGTGCCTGAGTATGGTATTTCTTTATAATGTGTACTACATATTTGGGCAAGTATTTCTCTCTTTGGATTCCTTTTTCATTTACAACAACTGGAAGCAGTTGAAGTCTAGCAAACTGTAACATCAGATTTACCTTATTTCAGCAATGGTATTGTTCCCTTATTTTCAGAGTCATCATCATGCAACCTACCAGGCCTACCGACATGTAATTATAGTTTCGAGTAGTGTTTTCCTCAAATATTGTAAATAAAGATAAAATTCATAATCTGTTTCTTAGATCTGTACTGTGTGTGCTTCCTACAAACTATTAAATCATACTTATAGTTCCTTATAAGAAACTGAATCATACCAGCGTATTTTGGATTGAATGAGGGAAATTTCTGTTGTATATTGTCACTATAAATTACATTATTTACAGTACTTGCAAGTAATATTTCCAAAAGTTTGGGAACTGTGATCAAATTGTTTTTAGCTTTGACTTTTTTTATTATTCAATATCAGGATAGTCCTTTTTATAATGTCAAAATAAATCTAATGTGTACAAGATACAGCTGAAATACAAGACTAGTAAAACTAAGGTGATAATACATAATTTATATGCTGTCTTATTTTCTTAAAGGGAACAAATTGACACAAGATTAATACTGCAGTATATAAATGGACTCTATTTCTTTAGATATGTACAGCTATCCTTACATGTTCTAAATCTTTTTAGTAGTATTTTAGAAATTTGCTTGACTACTTTAGCATCCTGTTCTTTTCACACTTGAACTATAAGGACACTTTACAATGTTTTAAGCATCTTAGCTGGCAGGGGCTAAAGCTGCTGTTCAAAATGCTATGAAACACTGCACTTCACAGTAAGACACTACATAAATTAACTGCTACTTACATGGAGTAGTTTTCTTGGCTTTGACTTCAATTTTTTTTAACAGCAAAACCATCCATGATATCCATTCCAAGTGGATGTTAGTCCCAATCTCTAATCTGGATGTGTATTTTGAAAGCCGACTGCAGAATTTTGTGACTGTGCTAAGGGTTAAGTCATGGAAGCAGCACTGGAAAAGGAGTTTCTCAGAAGTTCTTGTAAGCTAGCTTTCCTTCCTAAGGAAAATAATCAGCAAGTGAGCTTTCTATTCTTAGTATATTAAGCAGCCTACATGCAGAAATACTGCAGCACTTGCTGTAGACAAGGTACAGTTGGGCTAGAGATGTGCCAGATATTGATACTACATCAATAATGAAGCTGTCATTGGAAAAATTTAAAACATTGAAAATGGTTAAAATAATATCATTTTAATGTATCAGAGATACTTAAAAATAAGTGTGTTTAATAATGATTTTTTTTAAAATGTTAGATTTCAAAATGTTTCTAAGTGATTTTTTTTTTTTTGTTTCCCTGATCTGATCAAAGGAACTTGACATGAACTGGCAAAATATATTTATCAACCCTAATTTTTACTTTTTATCTTGCCATAACAGCAACCCCAGTTGGGAGTTGTGTGTCTTTCTGTTTGATCTGTGAAGATGTCTGTTGGAAAGGCCAAGAGATCCATGAATAGACAATGCTGTGAGATCACTTCATCTCTCTCATCATGGGAAATGACAGATATGGCCATGTCAGAGAACTGTAAAGTTTTTTTAAGGAAATAATTCAGTATTGACCTTTTCTAAATCATCACATATGGTATATTTAGTGGGATTTTTCAAATTGTGTAGAAAATAAAAATTTTTAAGAATAAAGAAACAAAGCTGAAGTCCTTAATTTACAGAGGATCGTACCTACATGGCCTTGCGTTTCTCTTTATTATGTCCTTTTTATGACTTACAAATTTTTTACCACTAGATCATTTTCAAATAAGTCTAAAGTAGAAATTTTTTCTTCTGTCTTGTCAAAGTAGTCTACCACTTTTTTCTCCTGATAGTATTATTGCCCTGATGTAGACATTTCAGAGGCCATATAATTAAATTTGTCTTCAAGGCTTTTTTCTAATTATAACAAGTTTACAAAGCCCGGCTACACCACGGGACTCACCGGACAAGATAACTAAGAAGGGCCTTTTTGTGTTCAGCTGGGCATAATTGTTTCTATCAAAGGACACAAAAGATCGTAAGATAACTTTTCCTTTTAGCTGAAGAAGTTATATTTTCTAGGTAGAACAATACAATATTAAATAAAAGAGAGACTGCGAGTGACAGACCTGACGTACAGAGAGTCGATTCAAGGAACTACATAAGCATAAAACCAAAATCCTAGAAACTGCTATTTTAAACTTGAGGAAAAGTAAGATCCAACATTTTGACGTAAGCTGGTTTGGACAGCTGTTCGTTATTAATCATAACCTACACTCCTAACTGCAACTTGTGCCTCTAACTTTAAGTATGGAGAAATTTTGTATAAACAAATAAGTTTTAAAAGAGAGTATTTTCAACTCGTGTGCACCGTGCAAGTTCCACAGCAAGGGATGGAGAGCTCAGCGAGCTGTCAGCCATCCTCATTCCGAATTCTGTAAAAGGCAGCAGCAGGCAGGCCGAGGTCCAAGGTTAAGTGCACGGTGGGCTAAGTGGCAACAGAAAATGATGTTACGTACTTGCTCTGGGATTTCTTAATTGTGTATCCTCTTCCTGCAATATTCATTTCAGTTGTATGCTCTTGAGCAAGTTCTGAATTCCTCATTTTTTTTCTGATCATGAATGGTGTTTCCTTCCTACTGCAAATTCATTCAGAGAGACTTTTTTCCAATATTTACTCAGTAAATTGTGCAATGCAGAAAATATTCTTTCCTAAGCAGAGAACAATGCTGTGCCATTCTTTACTTCAGTCATATCACTAAACATCATTTCGAAAGTAGATGGTGTCAAAATGCTCCAGAAGTCGTTAATTACATGTAACAAATGGGACTTGTTTCAGAGTATCTTTCTCAAGCTGGGAAAGAAGGTATGAATTAGTTATGTGGCAAAGTGACAAAATTCACTGTAAGTGTGTCCTGAGATGCTTTATGCCATTTATCTCTTCGATATTCAAAATGTTCTTTTCTATATGGGTTTTTATGACATGCTATCAGTATCTTTGTCTGCCTAATGTCCAGAAAGCAGTATGGCGATACACTTTTCACCTCCTCCTCAGCAGAAAAGCATGAGGACTCTCAAGATTTAATAAGGTCTTAGAGCTACTGTTTCTATGACGTTGGGTTTTTTACTCTGTGTTGTTGTGTTCAGGTGAGACAAAGTAGAAATAGGGACAGTGTTTGGAGAGGGTTTTTTTGAGGTAGGAAAGTAAAAAAAGATGCAACTTGCTTGAGGTCCTGGAGGAGTTTACTCCATAGTCCAGGCTCCATTGCTGAAGAAGCAAACTTCCTCCTGGGGTGCTGCTGAATCCTTGACATGTCCTGAGACAGAACATAAAGAATCCCAAAAGGAGAGGAATGAGCACTTGAGCTTGACTCAAAAGCTGGTGAAAAGACAGAGAAAAGACTGTGTTTAATCTTGCATGTTGTGGGGAAGTTAGCAAAACAGTATCATTTTACATAACCTGGATTTTCTTAAATGCAGGCTTTTTTAATTGATACAATCTCCAAAAGTGATAAAGGTTTGGATTTTGGCATGAGATCTCTCAGCCAGCCGAAGGAGAAAAAGCATCACTCAGACAGTAGCATGGTTGGTATCAGGAGTGGTTAAAGGGAGGAAATGAACACATAGTTTGTCAGAAAATATTTAAGTTGCACTTTGCAAATGTGGTGATGTGTTGAAACCTGCAGTACTGAAGGTATTTCAGTGGGAAACTGCAGCAGTGAGTATTTGATTAAACGGAGACACTGGAAGTGTATAAGAATCTTGTTTTCATGTTATTTGTATATTTTCCAGTGCCCACATATGAAATATGTTGACACTATAGTAGTAGCATGTCTTTCTGCATATACAAGAGTATTTCCTCTACTATTAATTATTTTATGTCAGTTGCTTCATGCAGTTATAATTAATGAACCACTTAATCCAAAGAATACATATGTCCACATATGTATGACTTCTTTGAAATTGTTTTGTAGGCAGCTTAACTCATACAATTCAACCCAAAATCTAGTACCGCAAATGTGCTTAGTCTCAGTAACTGTTTTACTTATTACATCATCTTACGCTAATGCAGTGATCCAGAGGCTTGTAAGTTAAGTAGCTGCTCAGTGTTGTGCTTCATCAATATTTTGTGTGTTATATGAAATGTCATGGTGATTATGCAGCCTCAGAGAATAGGGTCATGCAGTCTTAATGAATTAATTATAAACCTATATGAAAATGGCCACAGCTTGCTATTCCTTGGTAACAGCAGCATAGAAAAGAAATTTATTTCTCATTTAAAGGCAATTGTCTATGGGCTGCATGTTTCATTAGCCCAAGCTCTACAGCCTCCCAGATTGAGTTATGTCTGTGCTGACAGGAAGCAGAAAAGTGCGAGTCTTGCTCATTTTTTGCACGTTTCTGCCCTTTTTAATTAAATGGCTTAAAACTCATGGTGATGACAAGCGCTAACTTCCTGCGGTTTTGCACTGTGTTGTGTCATCCAGAGAAAACTAGAAACAGTCGTGTCCAAAGGAAAAGACAATATGAAGTGACAACTTGTGCTGGCCCGCAGGAACTTGATCATGTTAACTCCCTAACGGAGAAGCTAATGTATGTCACCGCTGTACCGCGTGTAATGAGTTCCGACTGGAGGGAACAGTGTTTCTTCTAGTTGAATATGTTTTGATTAATTTGCAAAATGTTACTGTGGCTTTCATTTTTATCTATGACTGGTGAAGACATTTATTTTAGATATTACGGCTCATTTTTTCATTTCACAGTTTTAAAGGAATTCAGTGAAGTGAAAGATCAAATGATAAATCACTAATATTTACTCAAAATGTAAATAAATAACATAATAAGGTACTGAGATCCATGCAATAGGGTATTAAAAAAATAAATTAAAGGGAGCAACTCTTTCTATGTCCAAGTAGTTCTCTCATGGTGAATTCATATGCAAAATTATAAACCAACACATACTTTGTATAGAGCAAATTCGAGGTGCTTCATACTATTTAAATGAAGTTTTCTCATCAGTTGCAAACCCTGCATCTAGCGAAAAAAAAAATATATTAAAAAAATCCTTTTTCCTTTGAAGAGCAGGGATAGTCTTGTAGATAAGACACCTGAAACCAGAAAAATTTCCTTTTCTGCCTCAATTTCTATGTCACCGAGCAATCTCTTAATATCTCAATTACTGTAATTGTAAAATGGAAGCAACAATTCATCTTTTCTTTTACCTTGCCTGCTTAGATTTTATTACCCTTAGACTTAATAAGAGCCATTCCTTACTTCATCAGTGATGTCTACAAGTAATCCTGAGCTTAGTTGCTCAAAATGTTTCTGCTGTGTAATAATCATAACACAAGACTATCAATATTTAAAATCTATTCATTGTCGGTGTTCTTTATCTAACAGAGAACTCACGAGGTGCAAGTGCTGAACTATTCCGTTCCTCCTTCTTTCTACTTGTAAGGAATTTTCCTTGTCAGGATTTATTAAGTATTCAGCAACGCTCTCAATGCTAATGTTTGCATGACCTGTGAAAGATGTTACCACTGAAGTTTCCAAGGCACCGTAGTGATACTAACTGGTGTATAAATGATTCCAAATTAGTTTAAAAATGGGGAAGTGAAAATTTATGTAAGAAACAGTTCAGACTGAATGCATAGTTCTTAGAGCAGAAAAGAACTTATGAAATTAATCTGGAAGGACAGTCCTGGCACCGTTGGAAGTTACCCTTCAGGTCACGCATGGGCCTCCCTCACCCAAACGTGTTCTGCTTTGATGCACCATGCACGTGGTAACTTATAATTTCACGATGAAAGGAAAAAGAGTTTATTCATAAGCATCCTGCAGGCCTTTTTGGGGACAGTTTGCTCATCCTCTCCCTGGAAAGGAAATCAGATCTAGAATCTTAGAGTGAAAAAGCTACCCTGTAAAAATTCAAGATTATTTTTTTTAACCTTTTTTTTTCCTGTTTTGTTTCTTACCACTGAGGGCTCTTCTGAGGAATTACTTCAACTCTGAGGACTTCAGTCCAGTAATTTTTGCTTTCTATTTCCTACAGTTTTATGCATTTCAACACAATTAATAGTGTATCAAACGCTAAGAATCAATGACATCAATATGACTTGCATTTTTTAATGCATTTTGCAAGTAGCTCTATCATTCAAATAGACGGTTTTAGTACTTTTTTCTGCACAGATTCCCTGATCAACATGTAGACTAGAAGTACTGTGACAATTTTTAAAAGACTTTACATGGAAGAAATTTGTCTCTAATGTAAAGCCTCAAAGGGAAGTACCAAATCCTTTAACTGTGTTTGATCACAAAGAAATAAGATGCATCTACAAAAAGAATTCTTTCAACATTTCTAATTAAGTAGCTTAGGAGAAAATACGCAGCCGTTTTGTTTGTACCACACTTCTTACGTAAATGGCACTTCAGATCAGCTGCATGCTTAGTCACACAAGTCTTCCAATGAATTATTCACAGAAACACACCAGCCTCATCGGAAAGAAAACCTTTGCTGTGCAAGTAAGGTTGACCAGTGGTTACTTGAATTCCAAAGCCTCAGGAAAGAGGCGAGCTGCTCAAAAAGTGGTGGTATGTGCCACGTGGCAGGTTCTTGTAGTTGCGTGACAAAATACTGATTTGGTGGGCAAACAAGATAATTGCTGTCAGTTGAGCATTTGTACAACTGCATACATAATGTCACTTATTCACTTAATCCAGAGCTTTTGAAGATCTATTTTTTCACACAGCTGTAACCTATACCTTTATCAACTATTTCTTCTGTATAAGAAGCTTGTATATTTCCAGAGGGTAATGCTGTTTAATTCACACAGTTTATCAAATTGGGATTGAAGCAATCTATTGATTTTTTTTTTTAATTGATATATTGTTGATTGCCAATCAGTGAACTATATCTTCAAGATCAATATTTGTAATACAACAGATTAAAAAAAAAATTGTCTTGAAAAAGTGTACTACTTTTGAAATGTGCTAGTAATAATGAGTGAGAAAATCAGTTGTACTGATGGGGAGAAATTAGAATTATAATGTTATTAAATAGGCACAAAAACTTAGCATTTACACACTGTCATTGGTAATTGAGTGCTCAGATAGCACTCTTATTTCTTGATACAACCACATAATTTGGAATATTGCATTCAAAAAGCCATCCATGTGCTTTTTATATATAAGAAGCAAGTTTACAAAAATTATTTAGACACATTTTTGGGTGAAAGTAGAGTGTAACAAAAATGGCATTGTGGTGTGCTTGTTCCTTAAAGGTACTGTTGCTAAAATATTTGTTATTATGGAGGACTAACAGCACTAGCCCAGTCTGTATTTCCGTAAGATTGTTGCCAAGAAAATATTTTGAGGGAGAGGGACATATAAACTTGCCAAAATACAGAAGTGCTATCATAAGAAAAAGTTCAAGTTCTGAAGACTAGCATCCCCTGACATAAGTAAAAATCACCTGGTATAAGAAAAGCACCGGGAGCAAATACATGAAAACAAGCAGTTTATAGCAGTGAAAAGCGACTGGCACAGCATGCCGGGCGATTGGATGTGTCCTGTTGCAGGACATCGTGTTCCAAAGAGGTATCTGCGTATTATAAAGGCTGATGGAGACACAAAGTATTGAACAGCACGTACAGAAAGAAATTCCATTAAGTTTATTTTTATTGTTACTAGTCAGTGTGTATCTATAGAGCTTTGCAGATGTGTAAAGGCAGAATGCCATTTGATTCCTGCACAGTTCCAGTCGGACACTTGAAGTACTATAAGTATAGCAGAATTTTTCATCTGAGGTTACTGCAAGCAACTGAGCATTTATATCGCTCCAAAGATGATGGTCATTAACTGTAGTTTTTCCAGTGTCTTTATGTATACCAACACAAAAAGCACTTTGTGTTTCATGCCCTCACAAAAACCACTCCCCACATCCATCCCTATGCATGAAGGCATTACATTTTGACTGAATATCTTTGCAGAAAATTCTTTTTCTGATTATCCTGTGGAGGACTTTGCTCGTTGAATGAGAGCTTCTCCAAAACATCTGGCCCATTTTCACTTACAGGCTTTTTTAATGATGTTTGATTTTTCAAGCCTTTTAGTATTAGGTCATCATGAATCCCATTATATCATATTTACAGGTTATCGTAAGCAGGGATGATTTCCCATCTATTGTATTTTATTTCTTAGCTCTTTCCAGATCACCTTAAGAACAGAGTATGTTCATAGGATTTATTGAAGCTTTAAGACTTTAGTCCAACCATTTAAATCTTTTAACAAATTGACATTGTTTTGTTCGTATGTGGGTGGGGATCGCTCTCACGAAAAATGATGCAAGTCAGGGAAGAATAGTCTGGCCTATAGTGACCTTCATCCGAGTGCTTTAGAATGATTTATAGACTATTAATTAGTTGACCCTTAGCACCTTGCGTGGCGAACTGTAGTATTTACCTACAATAAGTAAGTGTTTTCAAAACCATTCAGCAACTGGCTCTAATGAAACTGAAATTTCCACTGCTTTATGCATGTAGGCAGGGCTAAGCTGCACCTGGGTCTAGAGAAGAAGGCAAGAAAAATCTAGGCAACAAAATGAGAATTACATTTGTGCCCTTTTCTGCTTTCTGTTCCCTCAGTCATCTGAGGTCTATAGGTAAAACTGCTTTTTAGTACATAACACTTTTTATGCTTAGTTCCCATAGTTTGTAGTCTTTCATTTCAAGAGAAAAAAAATCTAACTCTTCAAAGGCTTTTTAGAGATCTCTTTGTGTGTCGTTTATATCTATTTTGGGCCATGTCTGGTACCATCTCTGAGATTTTACGTGAGCGTAACCCAGAGTTTTTAAGCAGCCATCGAGGAAGATCTCCCAGGATCGTGTAAATTACAGTTGCCAGTCCTGAGTAGTTTTCTTAGAGTTTCTGGCAGGTTTTTCTCTGTGCTCAGCTGGTTTGAAATAAATGAACGTGTAAAATCATGAAGACCAGGTACCTGAAAATGTTTAAATCTTAGTCATCACACTTCAAAATCATCTGGATAGCCAATGGGAAGGAATACAATGAGGGAAATTTCCCCAGGCCTGGAGATACGTGAAGAGTGAAAGGAGAAATAGGGGACAGCAGAAAGTGAATTATACATAAAACACTTCTATATGGATCAAAGAGAGAAGAGGGGAAATAGTGAAAAACAGGGAGCACGGTTTCACCCTTTGCTTCTTTGCTCTGTGCAGGTGTTCAAGGCTTCCATAGGAACTTGAACGTAGCCTGAATTTGGGGGTAAATAACATTTCTTCCATTTCTGGAAGAAACAGTTTAACTGCCATAAATGCTATACAAAACCTGATGCGTGGTTTCTGTTTTGCATAACTAGGCCAGCTACTTCCACAAAAAACATTCACTAAAGCCAATGAATCTATTGAGCCTTGTGGTGAAATTATGACTATGGGCTATTTTTACATGTCACTGGAACAGTTTTGATCATAAAACAAAGCTAAGTGGTATCAGGAGTTAGAATGGAGCTTGTCTTTCAACTCAGCAGGTGATGCACTTACATTATATTGGTTAAACGGATGTCTTGAAATATATATATCTACAATTGCCACTCTGTTTATGCAAAATGATGATACTTTTCTTTAAAGGAATACTTCTCGAATGTATATTTTTTTGGTCTTTCTGCAATGTCTAATATTAACTTCTGTTAAAAAATAATGTTGTATATATTATGGTACGTTACTATCTAATGAATAATATCTAGAAACTGATAAAAAGCAATTAAAAATAGGCTACGTAAAATGAGATACGTACCAAATGTGGTGTTTGTAGTTGGTGTATAGTTTGTTTTTTCTGAGGCTACATATGGCTGTAGTTAATTCAGATGCTGTCGGCCTGAAGAAGCCGACAGTTACTTTGGCATTATCATGTCTTGATACAGTCAAGGTACGAAAGATTTTTTGAATTAAATTCATAGGTGTGGGTTAATTTTTAAAGTATATCTTACTTCCATAAGAAAGTCAGAAATTAAAGGTGTTCATTATGGATGGACATTTTGCTGAACTGTAATCTGCAAAACTGCTCCTGCAGAAAACACAGAGTTAAACAGTAGCTTCCCAATCTCATTTTGGGGATTGGGCTTGTGTGTATCTACACGTGCCCAGGGGCAAAATATGGAATTGAGTGTATCACAGGGAAAGGCAGTTACTGCTTCATGTTAGGAAGCAGGTAAATTCAGTTCTACAGAGGGTTATGGACACTGCACCGCTCCAAGGTGCACCTCAAATTTTGTTCACAATGAAACTATTGGATACTGTCCGCCACATGGCATCACTTACTCAGCTAAGCATGGGCACGTTTGTTGTGGTTTAACCCCAGCCAGCACCTAAGCACCACGCAGCTGCTTGCTCACTGCCCCCGGTAGGATGGGAGAGAGAATCGGAAAGGTAAAAGTGGGAAAACTTGTGGGTTGAGATAAAGACAGTTTAACAGGGAAAGCAAAAGCCCCACACGCAAGCAAAGCAAAACAAGGAATTCATTCACTACTTCCCACGGGCAGGCAGGTGTTCAGCCACCCCCAGGAAAGCAGGGCTCCATCGCATGTAAAAGTTAACTTGGGAAGACAAATGCCATCACTCCAAATGTCCCCCCCTTCCCTTCTTGTTCCCCCCACTTTATATGCTGAGCATGATGTCATATGGTGTGGAATATCCCTTTGGTCAGCTGGGGGCAGCTGTCCCAGCTGTGTCCCCTCCCAACTTCCTGTGCCCCCCCAGCCTCCTCGCTGGTGGGGTGGGGTGAGAAGCAGAAAAGGCCTTGACTCTGCGTGAGCCCTGCTCAGCAGTAACGAAAACGTCTCTGAATTATCAACACTGTTTCCAGTACAAATCCCAAACAGAGCCCCATACCAGCTACTGTGAAGAAAATGAACTCTCTCCCAGCCAAAACCAGCACAACATGTAAAACACAGCTCTGTGTGTTTGAAAACAGACTGGATGAATTTGGGTCTGGATTTTGATAAGAACTCTAAACTATGGTAATTCAGTTCTGTGTAATTATGGCAAAATGAAAATTTCAGTTTGCTTTTTGTTGCTGATTTTCCCTCTATCATTTGTCTCACTTAAAAAAAAAAAAAATCTCCTGTCTATGCTAAAAATGAAATAGGTCCAATTATTTCTATACAGCCAATATTGTTTACAAGGAATAGACTTGTTCTCGGATAGAAATACACACTTTGAAAAATTTAATTTGTCTATTGAAAGATAACATATTAGTGGAAAAATACTGACTATATGAAAAGAAAGGTTTCTTGAGATAAAGCCTAAAATGCCAATAATATTCTCATTATTAACATTTAATATTTACAGGGTATATCCCATCATTTACTTTTATTGTGAAGATTAATTACAAAAATTTCTTTTAACTTTTTAGGGTGTCTACTCTTTCTCTTCCACTGTAAGCATTTTTCTGCTTTTTTGTTTTTTCCTCCCTTTCTTCATATTTATTTGTAAAACCAAATACATGGTTCAGCATGCATGCATTTTGATACTATTCATATTGCAGCTGATACATATTCTGACTTTAATTCTTTTCTATGCCATTGGAATTATTATAATGATGGTTTTAGCCTGTGCTCTTGGATGGTCAACTCCAAAGTCTGTTAAAAGGGTCTCTGACTTCCATGCTATTTGAATCAAGTTATATTGGTTAGTACCTCATAGTCTCACTGAAACAATTAATGTACAATATTTCATAGTGTGGTGTTTCCTGAGTAATATTGGCAGAAAATGTCTGGCTCCAGTGGGCTGGAGGCTTGAATGCTAAATTAAGGATGTTGTTCTCATTGAAATTATTTTAATTATACCTTTCATGAGCACTAAAATGAATAAATGTAAATTAAAATAGAAAAAGTAGTGGTTAATTGCACTAAACAAGGAGAGATGCCAGATGCTAGTCATACAGCTTACTGAACTACTGGAAAACTCTTAACACTGTGGGGATGAGGGTAGACAAAGATCAAATGGAATATCGCAGAACATCCGCCAAATTAACTCAGCGAAAAAAGATCTGTCTGATTAAACGCTCCTGACGCTCACCGATCTGAAAAGAATATTTGCTTACGTTGTTCATAGAAGAAACATTTGAAACACAAAAAAATAACAAATAATAAAAAAGCGTAAATTACAATTCGCAGAATTTTTACAAGTGTCAACAAGTGAAAAACATCTCAGCCACAGTTGATAAGGAATACATTAACTTAAATGTCTGATATTGAAGCTCTCTCTTAAAAGTCTGTACCTATGGTTGACATTGCAACTTTACACTGTCAATGTCTTGAAGTCATCTTTTGAAGATCTGAAATGCACAGTTAAAATATTCTTTTAATATGCATCAATTTTAAATAGACAGAAAAGCATACATGCACCCAAGAAGAATTGCTAGGCAGTCTATTTCATGTTTTATTAAAGCACGCTTCAGTATGCTTCCATTGCCTAAGAACCTGACTCCTGTCTGTATATTTCTAAAAGAAATAGATTTATTTTATCTTAAACTTCTCGGCTTTCACTCACCTCATCACAGTTAAATATGCTTTTATTTTTTTCTGATCTCATATCTCCAAGTACAGAGTAAAAGAGCCATAATCTGAGACTCTATCACAAGTTCAAATCTGTAAACAGGTAGTATTTGCCCCTTCCTCGATAGTGAATACGGTTAACAAACACAATAACTTGGATACATTGTGTGATTAGCAGGGCAATCTGTTTTTAAGCATTAGAAGTCTTCTATCACTCAGTTGCTTGAAAACGCAGCAGAAATTGCTTCTTATTATGAAACAGTCTAAGCCTTGAGAAATTAAAAAAAAGGGGGGGGGGGTGGAAGAAATCCTTTTTCATTCAGCTACAGCTAATTTGGACTCTTGAAGTTTCCATAAATATTGTTTTCCTAATAAAGAACTGCTTGATGGGCTCTAAAGTCCTTCAGAGAGTTAGGACCTTGTTTTATATACCTCTGCAAGTGAATTTATTCCCTGGTTTAAATCTAAAAAGTCCAGCTGTTTCCAGTGTTGAATTCTTAACGACAGAAATATTGGATTTATTTAGTCATGATAAATAGCACAGCATTTGTAGCATTAGAGGAGAATTAATTTACCAATCTATAGTAGTAGGCCCCGATCCCACAATTCAAATTTATGAAGACCATTTATGTGAACGTCAATGCCAGCATTTTACATCATTAAAATGAACAATGTGATCCATGGGATGCCAATATAACAGCTCTCCAGGACCTGAAAAATTTACTAAGAGACTTTCAATTTAATTTATTGTTGAAAATCCATGGAAGCCACATCCAGAAAGCTCCTAGATATTTCTGGTTTACAGTGGGGCTATAGGTGTTTGGATTCCCAGTCTAGTGCTTCCAGTTGTGCTACTTAGTAAATAAACTAGATTTTATACTAATGACATAAGCTAAGCCAAGATGTTTCATTTATTATCACATTTGTAACAGATGTCACTTGAAACCCTGATTGCTATCTAAAATGTGATAGGAAATTAATAATATACTTTGAATTCTTCATTGTAACAAAATATTGGTTTGATCGATCATAATGCTGACTGTTGTGTATTAACTGAAAAAGGTATTTTTATATGGATTCATTATGGTTACAGGATACTTTGGAGGATGATAGTAGAGGAACTGTTTTTCCAAACAGACACGATTTAAGTGAAGTCCTTGAATTTCATTAATTTTATAAGCACTAGTTTCACTGAGCATTCATTTTTTTCAAATCTCTAGATATTTTGAAAGAACTTTTCACCCTCGGAACTCTGTAAGTGAAATGTTTTCGAATTAAATTCATAGGTGTGGGTTAATTTTTAAAGTATATCTTACTTCCATAAGAAGTGTATTTGATTGCGATCGCAGGAGCAAAGTTGAAAACTTAAGGCAAGAATACATGCATGCACCTTTCATGTAAAAACACGTGCATACCGCTATCAAAACAATGTCTCTTCTAAATGAAGGTCTGAATGTCTCCATAGGATATCAATTTTACTGTTATACATGGGAATTTATCTTCTAATTGTTGCCACCTTCTTTTTTGGTCTGCAATGAAAATAATGCCTGCAGGCAAATTTTCTGTGGAATACATCATATGTAAGCAGCTGCCCTGAAACATGATCACGCACATCGCTTAGGAGCTCTTGAGCTAAGTAGTGTATTATTTACAACTGCACGGAATTTAAAAGTCATAGGGTAGAAAGACCAGATATTATTTATTAGCATACTGTAATTGCTGATATTTTTGTTGTGATTTCTTCCACTATTGATAATAAAGAGATTTCTCTTTTCCCTTTCCAACCCCTCTTTTTCCCCCAAAAACATAAAACAATAAAACCTGCTACAATAAAATTAATTGTCAAAGCATCTATTATATGTATTTCTGAAGAATTAAAAAAATCTGGCATATATTATCCAGGACAAAAAAATCTTGTTGCAATGTATGTAATTTTGTGATTCATTAATTCATCTTTTCCCTTGGAGAAGCAAAAGTAAGTATCAATTATATATCAAAGGACTGTATCTATCCAAAAATACTTCTCTTATGGTAGATAACAAGTCAGAGACTGGCTTATATAGGTATACTCTTGTCTATATAAAACTGGAATTGATCATGTTGGTGCTTTAAAAATTTCACACAGCTTCTGGAACAAGAAAGTCTACTTCTCCAAAATAAAATATTGATTTAACTTACGGTCACTGACTGCGTCATGAATCATTAGGATGATATTTCAGTAATATACACAAATACGTTAGTGTTTGCTTTAGCAAGAGTGTTCTGGAGACACTAAATGAAATAACAAAGGAAACTTTAAAATTGCAGCAGATATGTCTGCAATCCCTAGAGGCTCAGAAGCTTAAATTCTAGGTGCTAGAATTATGTAGACAGAAAATAGTTAATACGAAACTGATGTTGCAGTTTTGTGACTAACAGTACTGCTGATCACAAATCTTGTCAGATATCTATTGGACATTTGACAAATGTAGAGTTCCTTTTTGAGCAGCCCAATTTCTGATTAGATGACCCTTTTTAACTGTTAATTTGACTATATTAACAAAAAGAAATTTAAAAGTAAATAAGGTTATTGCAAAGTGCTCTTTATTGGAAGGCTATAAGCCAATCTTCTCACTGTCAGTGGTTTAGGAAAAAAACAAAAGACAACAAAAAACCCCCACAAATAACCAACCCAAACCCCTCCCAAATCCATTAACATTAAACTTAGTAAGCATTATAGCTAGATTTAAGTTCATATGCAAAGCATAGGTTTGTTATTTCTGACCTTTTGCTGGTTTTGACCTATGTTAGCCAGTGTGAAAAAGCGTTATAGAAGTTGCATGCAAAGCCAGGAATCAATCAGAATTTTAATTAGTGTTGATAACTATATTCATATGAGCAGTTTCCATAACTTGTTCTCAGAATGATAGTTCCTGGATTGTTTTTTTAAGATCTTTTTTGTGGTTGTTAATTTTATTATTTAGTTAATATATTAGTTTATTATTATTTATTATCATATTTATTATTTATATTTATGATTTATAGTCATGTCACCCTAGCCAGATTGCTTCTTTTAGCCTTGATGTTGCGTTGTCTGGCCTGAAGGACCACATTACTTACATTTTGTGAGGACTACAGATATTTTGCCACTTAGAAAAAAAGAAAATTAGACTCAAGTGATCTAAATTGAACTTTTTGCAGACTGAATGGTAGATTAACAGTGAAAAATGAAAGTGACGGACTCAGTCATTACTTAGGAAAATCCATCAGAGTCACAGAACTTGTTGACACCTGGGCCAGGCTCACAAATTTTAGTGAAAACCACGCAGCTAATAAGCAAGGTGTAGTGGGATTCAACACAGAGACAGGATGACTGATGGTCAGAAGTGTAACATTATGTCCTTATCTCTCTCAGTATTTGCTATATGAGGTTGATAAAGTCATTTGACACTCCTCCATCACTGTTTCATTATGAGGCTGATCTATCTTGGTAAAATTCAACTAAGTCTATTGATAAAATAGCCCAAGTTTTGTGCTAAATAATGCTTACAGTTTAGCTGTTCTGTGATGCTTCAGAAGTATTGGAAAGGGAGCTGGAAAATTCAGCTGGCACGTAAGTGTCTGTGGATGTAAAAGGCATATAGAATCATAGAATCATAGAATTGTTCTGGTTGGAAGAGACCTCCAAGATCATCGGGTCCAACCATTAACCTATCACTACCAAGTCCCCCACTAAATCATATCCCTTAGGGCCTCATCTAAACGCCTTTTGAATACCCCCAGAGATGGGGACTCCACCACCTCCCTGGGCAGCCTGTTCCAATGCCTGACAACCCTTTCGGTAAAGCAGTTTTTACGAATGTCCAATCTAAACCTCCCCTGGCGCAACTTGAGGCCATTTCCTCTTGTTTTGTTGTCTGTTACTAGGGAGAAGAGACCAACCCCCATCTCTCTACAACCTCCTTTCATCATTAGATGCAATAATCATTAGATGGGTTTCACTTTGAAGAACAAAATGAGGACATGAAATATTTTCTTCCAGTGTAGGAAAACCGAGATTCGTGGCAGAATAACATGTTTTATGTAAACTGAAGAAAGTCATGGCAGAGAACCCAAATAAGTAGTACTGCAGGTGATTTTTTTTTTTTTTTAATGGAGGATATTTCTAATATTCTTATTATGGACGTGCATACAATGTACAGTAGTGAATACTGGAGGAATATAATTATACATTTACTATACAAAATCTAATTATTCTCCTGTGCTACTATCTCAAACAATAAGTGTTTTCATACTAAAACTGCTTCTGCCAAACATGTTAACTATTAGAAAATTATTGGGTTGAGGTTGAAGTTATTAAGTCAAGAGTAATTAAATTATCATACTTAAGAAGAAATTTTGACTTGAGAATGCCTGAGTCTACATTTGTGTTTCTTTCGATACTGACGTATGCTTGTTTTAAATGCACGTACTTCTTTAAATTTAGGGACCTTTCTGCCTGAAAGAGGTCATCTTGGGTATTATTTTTACTGATTTTACTGACTTCTTGTGAGCAGGAAATCCAAATTAATGACAACTATGATTCTGTGAAGGCAGATTAGAATTACCAAGGAAATTGATTA
Organism: Phoenicopterus ruber ruber; assembly: GCA_009819775.1. Classification (NCBI taxonomy): domain Eukaryota; kingdom Metazoa; phylum Chordata; class Aves; order Phoenicopteriformes; family Phoenicopteridae; genus Phoenicopterus; species Phoenicopterus ruber. The sequence continues at coordinate 12,079,974 of CM020221.1, read as the reverse complement.
AATGTTCGATATGTTGAATCTTTCTTTAAACAATGGCATATTTACATTTTTAAGCAAGTCTTACAAAGGAGATTTATAGTTTTTTTTCATGTCTTGATTTAGGTTTTTTCTAATTGTCATTATAGGCTAGATACTCTTAATTCTTCTACCTCTGCACTGATGTATAAGTAGGTAGCGTAAACTTTTATAATGACCATGTTTTAAGTCTTTCCCCTATAAATAGGATAGCTGGACACACTGTGGGTGATCATGAAAGTGTTTTGAAGAGTATTCATGAGCCTACAGCTTTTAAATTCTTAAAATTCCATTTAAACTTTTCTCATTTTTATCTTTAACAAAGAACTTTATGGAAAAGCTATGCAGGAATAGCAATAAAGAATACATCGCAGTGCATGACATTCCATTTCTTCGTCGCTGGGGAGATTAATGAACTTGCCTGTAGGTTGGCCACCATTATCTCTAGCGATACAGAAATAAAATGCCTATAATCATAATGCAGTCTTCCCTTCAGGTAGTTTCTTTTGGACTATTTCTCTTTTTATTTTTTAATATATTAGCATGCCAGCATTTTAAGAATGTTAAAGACTAATTCATTCTAGTCGCAAAATATAACTTTTATTAATTTCATGAATGTAAAGATTAAGCACAGAATATTCAAAATTACACAATTAAGGTTAGATATTTAAAACTTGGACACCTATATATGTGATTTGATTTTTGAAAGTACTTCATGAAAAGAAGCAACGTCTAAAATGAAACACCTCTGAAAGTGGCATATTATAGTTATGGTATGGAATTTTAAGGACTGCAGGAAGGAACACGTTGCTCTAAATGTCTAGAAATTAATCAAAAGCAAGACCTAGCTAGTGGTGATTGGGTTCAAGTAAATATTTCCAAAATTAAGTTATAATTGGACACACTTATTCAATTTCCACAATCCTCTTGCATATCATGATATTTTAAATGTTATTTTAATGTCCCAATTTTCCGAATTTTATTACCATAAATTTACTTGCATTCAGGGGATTTGTTTCCTTTAACATTCTGTACTATATGATCAAGACTTCCAAAAAGGCTTCTTAGGTCGTGTTCCAAAGTCCATCTTATTCCTGAGTGGTGTTCTTTTCATGGCTTTTTGGTAAACTATTCATGTTGATTTCACTATGCAGTCCATTAGGGGAATCATAAAATTAAAAACATTTAAAATGTATTTTTTTAGTGTAATTGGAAAAATACTATTAAAATACATAAAAAATAAGTTACACCCCCCCCACACCCCCCCTCAGGCATGTAACTTTTGTTCATTTTAATTCTGTTCAAAAAAAAAGCTCATAGTGTCCTGGGTGATAAATAAGGTGTGCTGACAGGTGTACTGCGGGTGTTTCAGCAGAAGGAAAAGAGCTAGTATTCTCATGATCTGTTGTTTTTTTCCAAGAAATGGGAATTTATTTTTCACCAAACAAACCTTTAGTATGTTTAATCCTCAACACACCCAAAACAGCTGGGAAAAATGATTTCCCCTTTTAATGTATTTTAAAAAGAATCCAACAAACCTTTTAGTTTTCTTCAGTTTTTCTTTCACTTTCACCATGGCAAAGCACCTATCAGGATGCAGACATGTAAATGTTCGTGTTTCTGTAATTAAAAATAAGAAGGAAAAAATTAAGAAAAAGCAAAGGTTATATTGGATGGTTCATGTGAGAAAGTCAATGAGTTTTATTTGAACTATTCATAGTACAATTTTAGAAATTTTGAGAAGATTAGATAGAACTTATTGAATCTGTTCATATCTCGCACTCAGTGCTTCAACAGTGAGAATAGTCAATATTCTGCTATTACCTTCAAGAGCTGAATATTCTTTTAGAAAAAAAGAAACTACAAACAGCTAAAAATAATGGATGGCAATTTATCTCCTACTTGATAACTAAACCCTTATCCTAACGTATCTTGAAGGTAAGGAAAGGGATACATAAAGTAACCAAACGCACAGAAACAGACATAGGGGTTCAGACTATCCAAGGATGCCTAGGGAAGAGGTAAATGTTATGGTAATATTTTCTTGGAAGAGGAAGCAAGAAGGAAACATACAGATAATATTACAAGCAACATAACTTTTCCCTTGATTTTGTACTTAATACTGGTGGGCATCCATGCATTAGGATGGTCAATGAGGAGAATAAACAGATCAGATGGCCTTTCACAGCTTTGCCTGTGATGTTCTTCTCTCTTTCTTATGAAACTGCCTGGAAACAACATGAGCTACAATAAGTAGCAGGCTACGACCTGTGCAAATTATCAGTGCCAAATTATGTATATAAAATGCCCCTTAAAGTACTACTAGCTAAGTATTTTATTGACTATTCAGATACAAAATAGACCACAATGAATTTATTCCTTGCATGCAAATGCACTTTACATTGAAGTATTCTTATCACAAAGCTTCAGATTTATCATTTTTCCATGCTACTGCACATTCTAGGAACCAGGTATGCCTAAAAAAAGTTCAGCTTTCATCCTTCAATGAGCTAATTAAGCTAAAGCAAAAGAGAAGTGTTATAGAGGTATGGAAATGAATTTGTTGTCTTTTTTCCACATCGTTACAGAACTGGGTGCCAAGATGTTAATTTCTTTGCTCCGCAAGGATTTACAAGCACTGCCAAACTGTCTGTTCTTATCAAACTTTACTTGTTGCAAATGAACAAAAGATTTCAGATCAAATTTCACCATTTAGTAATTAATCAAATTGCTTTAGACATGGATTAGATAATTGAATAAAACTCATACTCTAAAGCATAGAAAAATAGCTTGTAAAATTACTGAAGAACATCAGAGAAAAAAATTCTTCAAATTTCCTACCGCTCAGAATGTCTGTTGCTTACAGTTACTTTAAGGTGTAAAATGGAAATGTATAGGTACCTTTCCTCAGATTTCTTTCTAAGAGCTATCACTATTTCTGCCTATGAAAAAAATACAGTACTCTTGCTGTACATTTCTTATTACAGTATTCAATCAGAGGGTGTTTCAAAAAAACCCTGGACAACATATTAAATTGCCACAGCAAGAAATCTGCAGTCAAGAGAAATCCAGCTCCAAATGTCATGAGAAGTTAAGGGAAAGACCTCGACCTGCTTAAGTCAGACTAAGCTTTTCTTGGTACCAGCTTTTGTGCTAGTCACATAAAGCTCGGTGCTCACGCTTAGTTCAGGGTATTGTTTGCTACCCCACAGCTAGCATTTGCACAGTGGCTGGGAGCTTCGGCAAAACAAAAAGTCAAGCTTTTCCTTCTCTGCTTGCAGGCCTGCGTGCCGCAGCGGGCTGCTGCCCAACGTCATGGTGGTGTCTGAACGCTGGTTTGCGGTCAGGCCTGCCACAGGGGGCTGTCAAAGGCCTCTGAAAAGCCGGAGCCAGGACGGGGGTGGCTTACTTGCCCTCACCTCCTGTCTCTACTGTTTTGCCCACACGTTCCCCAAAATATTTTGGCAGACGTTGGGGGTCTCTGCTTGACCAGCAGTCTCCTCTGAGGCACACCCCCCGTGGCAATAAAAAAGTCACAAATGGTATTCACACATTTGGTGTATTAAACCACAGGAAAGGATATAATATCTATAAACAATGCAGGTGGTGTGCTTTCAAAGGTATAAAGCAGGACCAGCCTCCATGCCCAGCACGGGTTCCTGCTGGTGTTTGTACACAGTGACCCATGAATTCTAACAGCTCAGACCCTTTGCAGGCAGGAGCTGGCAGCCGCAGACCTGGAGACCCCACTGAGTAGCAGGGCTCGGCCATAATGCCACAATACGGATCGAGCCTCAGAGAGAAGATGCCTGAGGTGAGGCCCCGTGGTGGCCTGCAAGGCTCTGCCCACCTGGCCCTGCTCCCTCCTGCACCACCTGCCAGGGGCGGGGCTAGGGGCCCAGGTGCGGGGCAGGAGGGGTGTGGTAGCACAGGTGCAGGGGAGGTGGCAGCCATCTTGTGGATGTGAGGGGAAGTGGCGGCCATCTTGTGGGTGAGGGGAGGCAATTTGTCTCCCAGTCTGCTGGGGACTCTCTGGGAGATGCTTTTGAAAGTTGGTAGAGGGAGGTAACACGAGCAGCAAAAACAATATGTAGGCAGGGGGAGCTTTGTTTTCAAACTTGTGTTTGTTATTGCATGTTTTCTTAGTATTTCCAAACGGAACATAGCTTTTGAGATCAGAGGCTCTTCTTAGCATGACCACTTAAAGTAAAACGCACTGACTGATAGGCAGCATTGTGCTCTGTGCATGCAACCTCCCCACTTGAAGTGAGGTCATGGCACTGCGCTCTCGGCCATCCTTTTGTCCCTACGTCCATCTCTCCTGCCCTCCTCTCTAGTGCTGGGTTTGGAAGAATAGCTTACGGTCGCCACGTGCCAGCCCTGAGAAGCATCTGCTGGCAACCTGGCTCCACTGTGGGTATCCAAAATTGTGCTTGAACTGTTTTGCATTTAACTGGTCTCCTAGGGGAAGAAGTTTGGAGGCTGGAATATTTAGTTTGGTATGGAAAGGCACAGCCTGGTAATTTGATTACGAAATGTAGTCATAGCAACTTTGCAGAGTAGGGTAGTATGGGATCTGGGCTATGGGATGCCTATATTAAACCAATTACACCCAGCTCTTCAAAGCTTAAGTCTTCACTGAAATCAGGACACCTTAAATTTCATTAGGGCAGTGGATGAATCCTTTGGGATTTCAACAGGCAACGGCTGTAAACAGTGAATCATATGGAGTACCCTAAATCCTATGACAAATGGTGATGCCTGTTTGTCTTTTTCTTCTCTCTAGAGTAATCTCTAAAGGACGATCTCAGTCAACAGCAACACTGCAAGCCCTCCAGCAGCTAAGTTGAAGTGTTGCGTTTTGGAGCATCTTGCAACTAAAGGGATGGAAGCATCAAAGGTCATGTCTTGGTGTCTTTGAGGGAGTGTCTTCTCCCAGCATGGGAGTCCAAAGGTAAGTTTTAATGCATGAATACTTTTTACTTTCCTTTGGTCATCCTTGATATGAAAGTTTATATTTTTACATAATTTCAGCAGATATTTCTCTTCCAGAACTGTGGCTCTACAGAGAGTAGGTAGGTGAATCTCCTCCTAGTAGTTAGGTCAAGCAAAGTGGGTTTTAAGCTCTAAACAAAGCACATACTGAAAAAAAAGCTTTTTCTGTATGCATGTTTGTAAATAGCTGGATGAAAAAATTAGTCTGAGTTTCCTGTGTGTTTATTGAAACCCTTGTATATACTGTCTTTGTCTCAAGGAATATGCACGCAAGAGAAGGAGTTTCCTGTATAACACCAGACAAAATCCTAGATTTAAAGCAGCAGCAGCTTAGTTTGGTTGGGAGAAAGAGGTCTTTCAGTACTGCTGCTGATGTGAATGATGTTAATGGAAAACAGCTGAGTAAAAGATCAGTAATTGGTTGCCATAGGTATTACTTTTCTCCAGAATCTCAGTGATGTGCTTTATATTGCTTCTAATTTTTGCATTGTGTTTTGTGTCTTTTGTCGAAAAAGTTCATATGCACTTTTCTGAACTGTTTGATGTAATCCTTTGATGCACACCTAAATGATAAGACTAGTTTATTTTCTGAAGCATGGAAATAACTGACTGAAAATATTTACCTAGATCATCTCATAATTTTGATAAAAGGAGTTGAGAAGCGTTTGGATAATTTTTGTAGCAGTGTCTCCTGCTGAGGGAGAGAATGTGGCAATATGCATCTTCTGTAATGTAAAAAGGAGAACGGAGTACCAAGATTTGCTCTTGTGATGCTGATGCTTTGTACAATTTGTTCCCTGTGCTGCAAGATGCTGACAAGGGACAGTGCACATTTTTACTGGAAGCTTGAGTTTTTTCAAAGCTGTCACAGAGTGAGGTGTTTTGGCATCTTTTCCTTCTAGGTCTATGCTGAGTGAACATGCTCTGTCTAGAAGCCGTAAAATCAGAATTTCATAAACTTTATTCATTTGACTTGCTAATTAAGATTTTGGAAAACTCTTTTAATTTTCCATTTTGGTTAGGGATAGAGTCCACCACTGCCTGTTATTTGAAGCTAGTAGAATTAAAGCAGGAGAGAGTTTGTCTGTTTATAACTTGGAAGCAAGAATGACTCTAGTGTGAAATCTTTTCCCCTTGATTTTGAATAAAAGAGATACAGTGATTTTCATCCTAGTCTGGGAAATAAAGTGAAGTCGTAGCTTATAAGAGTCATAGTCATGCTTATAAGAGTATCTGATATTCTGTTTTCTTTTTCATTTTTGAGAATTGTGGTACTGTAGTAAATATTTTTGCCAGGAAGTACATTAAGAATAACCTGTCTTTGACTTTCACTGAGTTATAAATAAGCAGTTAGAATGTAATGATAAAAAAGAAAGTACCTGACCTTTTCCAAATGGATGCTTATATTTATTCAGGATGATTTCCTAGCCAGGATTTTCCTACCTAATGCGTTAGGTTAACAAATTAGTGCCTTACTAGTCAATTAGCAATTTTAGGCCACTGGTAAGCAGTCAGTTAGTGATACATTGCTTCTGTTCTATAGTAAGTCAAACCACTTCTCTTTTCAGTTTATGGGTATGAATATCTATGACATAAAACAATTCTGTATTGGCTTATCAAATACATAAAATTAAAAATAAGTCTGGAAATGCAGGAAAGACATTGCAGAATAACTTAGGGTTTTGCTGAATTTATTTATGCCATATACAAACAACACAAGATTACTACTTGTACAGCAATATGCAAATAATTTATTGAACCGGAGTCATGCTCTTTTAATTAAGAACTGCTTTACAAAAAGTGCGTTGTTAAGAGTTTCACTGGGATATAACTGTGTATAAGAAAGATTAGGTGATTTAAATTGGGAAAAGAGCTTAAAATGAGGGAAAAAAAGAGCATGTTTGTATTACTGGGTGAATTAACTTGGTGTGTTGAGGATATGGATATGATTTTGTGCAAGATTTCATTTGGTATGAATTGATACAGATCCTTATGACATCCTATCCTGTAAAACATTAGTATTCCCTCTACTTATGTAAATTTTCATTGTACATCTAGAACTTGAGACCAGAGCAGCCCAAATGGCAATCATAGGTAGCTCCTGACAGGCTGCTTCTCTTTTGCGATGTTTTGTGATGGGACTGGAGGTGACAGGGAATGGCTGCTAGCCCATTTCTTGGCCTCTTTCCTGATGTTTCTGTCTATTTCTGTCATTTCTATAACTTTCAGACATGCTTTTAGCGCAGGAGAGGTGCCACTTCACCAAAGCAGTGCCTTTCCCTTTTGTTTGTCATCAGAGTAACCAGCTAACTCCTGTGTAACTGCCCTACATTGCGATTCAGGCAAGCTGCTACTGGTATCGCTTGCTTTAACTACTGCCTATGTCTGAAGGAAAGTGGCTTTCATAGCAAACAAAGGCAACAAGTTGTTCAGCTTTCCACAGAATAGGCACGGTCTGCAAGGCTAGTCAAACACCAGCATAAGCGTGTTAGGACTTTGGATTTACTTCACAGCCATACAAGATGATCATGGTTTCTGGACCTCCAAGATGCAACTTATGACATAAAGAAAATCATAACAGCTCTCTTCAGGTCTGATTATGAAGTCTTGTCTTTTTGTTAAATCTTTGAGGTTTTATTGCTCCCCCCCCAATTATTTTCTTCAGAAAGGATTTGAGTGTGTGTGTGTGTGTCCCGCGCTTTTACTGGAAATGTAGGAGCTTGAAGTAAGTGCATTCTGCTTCCTTTCCTAATGCTTTCCTGCCTCTGTCACTAGGAAGGAACTTGAGTGCACTTTGCAGAAATCTTTCTAATGTACAGAAACCAGGAGGAGAGTACAACATAAAAATTGACCTTTATAATACCTTCTTTACTAAATAATAAGGTATGTTAGAAAACAAAAGTTGCTATAACTGGCTAGAATTATTAACTCATGGTACCTTTCCCACCTCAAATCTTGAAAAGAGAAGAAGAGCTGCATTTGTATGTTATAAAACTCCCAGGAACCACAAGAATCTAAAACTGTATGGAGAAATTCTCTCCAGTTACTTTTTCTACCCTCTCTCCCTCCACTCAATTAGTAAAGATTTTTGTGCATATCTATCCCATCCACAACAAAATTTGTGCTTGGAAAACATCAGAAAAATGGGTTTACAACTTCATAATATTACAGAAGACTGACAGAATGTGAGTTTAATGGCAGATTTGGCGTTCTGTATGAATGAGAAAAATAAAAAATTGTTTATATGCATACAGTGTGCCTGTGTGTGTCTAGATGATATGTCACATCATGACTTCCTAGAATATGGAATACCTATATCGTCACTTTGTGATCAGTGTGTATTGACACTTTTGGCAGAAAGTGGGTTGTTGCAAATTTTCGAAATGCCACGTATCAGGAGTAAGCTGAAAAATACTTTATCTAGAAATTTGGGGAAATATCTCTGAAATATTCCAGCAGCTTCTTTCCGAGCTCACTACCCTAATTATTGTGTTGAGATGGTCTTCTGTGAAGTTTGGCACCCAAACTTTCCCCAAGATGCTCACCAGAAGGACCGCTGTGAGGAGCCGCTCTGTCTCTGACAGCGGCTAACATCTGAACTGCGCCTTCGCTCACATAGGGCCTTGCAAATGCACCATCCACCTTCTTCATGTGGGTGGTCATATGGGAGTGGAAATATGTTTTAGCCATGTCCCTGGCCAGAATAAAATGTTCCTTAAGGTACGTTGCTTAATGCTGCATAAGCATTAAGCCTATGTAAGGCAACCACTGTGACCAGTAAGTGAGCGGATAGACATATTGTCTTTCTAGGGTGAGAAGGAAAGGAGGGAAATAATGGTGAGAATAGTTTTAAATGCCAAACAGTTATGACGATGATGTTTATTAATATTTTACTTTTAATAACAAAAATGTATATTTTTGCAAATGGAAAATGAGGGATTAGCTTTCTGCCACACTTCTATTTACAAGGTATGCTTTCCATCCCCTAATGTGCCAACTGTGAAACAGAAAAGTGTTCTAATAAGCTATGTTATTGCTGAAATAACTGCTAGAATTTATGAGACAATTTGTTATTAGAAGAAAACAGTTTTAAACAGAACACAAGCAATGAAATAACCATGCTACATTTAAAGGAGACCTTTTTTTTTTTTTGTCGGTAATGAGATTTTTAACAGAGGGTAGGTGATTCTGTTTATGGAAGGCCAAGCAGCCCTACTTAGTCTCATTTAGTTGTCATCAATGACATGGAGAGCTCGTAAAAGTGAGGAGTCATACTACGTACCTGAACTCTCTCTTTGAATTTAGTCTGAATTTTTTAAATTCAAGGAACTGTCTTAAGCCAGGGAAATTAACAAATATTACACTGAAATATTATACTAATGAGTACTATAGTAAAAATTAAATCCTTTGTTTCTCTCAGTATACCAAGTTCGTCTCTCAGGATATATTGTCTAAATTACATCAGCTTTTAACCGAAGAGACAATTCTTATCTTAAATTACAATTCCATTAAAATCTTAATGGGGGAAGGGAGAAATACTATAATTTAACTCTTGGTAGTGCTTTTGTTATACTGCCTCTGCTGATGTCAAGGGCCTGGTTGTGTCACTGTGCCACAAAGATAGCTATATCTTGGGTTGGTACCTTAGTGATGCCGCTTACTGGTTAGAAAGATTGACAACAGAAAAAAATCTTAGGGGAAGAGTGTCAATGAAGTTGAAGAATGGGAGTAGAGAGTGTGCTATCTCCTGAACGTAGGGGATTTAGATGATCCATTGCATGCTGTATACTACATCTCCCAGTGCAAATCTAAGGAAAATGTTATCTTCTTACAATTAAGATATGCAAATGAATAAAAGTTCCTTTCACAGAGCTGTCACTAGACAGAGAAGATAAGGCCTTTCAGTTAAATAACTCCCACAATTAAAATGGGTAATATTTTCTCTTGCATATATGGATTTAAAGCTCCTATCTATTACTAGATATTGCTATGTATTGTTTAGCAGTACAGTGAATAAGTCAAAGTACTGTTCAAAAATAGATCATAAAATAATGCGATCCAGAGCCTTCAGTGAGATTTAGAAGAAAAAAGCACAGATTTGTGGGAAAATAGGAAAGGCAGGGGGGGCTTATTTTGCTTATTGCTGCTTAGGAATAATTATTTTTTTCTTAGTATTTCTTTGATTTATTACGTAAGGTATTCTGATTAATTAAATAGCTGAGTCAAATATATAAACTTTTACTCTGAAAACAACTTGTGTATAAAACTTTTTGTACTTATTTAGGTCATCCTTCTACAAACCAGGAAAAAAATCGTAAAAATTCAGGACTTAGAACACTTTAATGAGAATTTACAGTGTATTTTATACTCTGAAGATACTAAGTCGTAGGCATAGTTCAAAAATATATTAATTGTACTTTTTTCTGTGCTCACAAATTAGTATGCAAATTAAACGAGTTGCAGAGTCACTGAATTGGCACAGAAAGGCTAGCTCAGGCTCATAACCATGCTGTGCACAATGTTTGCCCATTATCTGTTCAGCTGAGTCATTTTGACTTTGAGCCCTGTCAGTGTAGCACAGTTAGGCCCAGAGGGAATGCTGAAAAAATCATATAGTCAGACTTGGGATCTGAGAAATTCAAGTTTGGGTTCCCACCCTACCCCCCCCTCCCCCCAAAAAAAAAAAAATTCAAAAAACTCTTATCATCCACACTTACTTCCCCTCTCATGCTGTAAATCAAGAAAATTTTAGTTGCCAGTCGTAGTTAATTAGCTTAGCCTGCTTTGTTTCATAAAGAAGTTATTGACTATATGATTTTGAAGGTTAGTTTTGTGTTAGAAGTCTGGTACAACAGCAAGTATTGTTTAAAGGACTTGGGAAAGGCCCTTGTATAAATGGATCTCTCAGATAATAATTATAATGTGCTATAAATTATTATCACTACTTTTAGACTAGTTTTTAAAAATCCTTTAAGATTATTTCAAAACAACACATTTAATTACTGCAACAAGCTTAACTATATGCAGTTCAGATGTGTCAGGTAATGTTAGCTTAGTTTTGTAAATCAATGTTTCCTTAAACTTGTTACTCTCTAAAATCACAACAGAACAAAGCAAAACCATACAGAAAAAATATGCCCAGCCAAGTACTACTTCTGAATAAAATAAGCTTAGGTATGTATGAACTGGTTCAAGCTTCAGGTCTTTTCACGAAGAAACACTAGGAAATATTTTAACCATTTTTGTGACCATGTGATATTTCTCTTCCCAGTTTCAGTAGTATTAAATTCAAAAGAATATTATAGATAGATGATAACTATTCATGTAAAGACATCTTCTAGTTTGAACAAAGTAGTCTTTATTGATATCATCTGTTGTGGTTACAGCAAAACTTACAATCAGATCATTAACGATGCTCATAATGACAGATAGAACTTATGGACTAAATAGACAAGAGACATAAAAGGAGAGACTGGAAAGAGAGATGGAGATAGTGGGTTGTAGCAGAACTAGAAATAGGTTTTGGTTTTTACATTCCTCTGACAATATTCTACTATATCACTTTCAGATTCATGTAAGTGTTCTGAGGTTTCAGCTGGATTTTTGGGATGCTTATTTTAGTACATGGTATAATAAAGTGGAAGATTACCTCTGTGTAGAAAATTACCCAAATAGGTAAAACCTCAGCCACGTAATGCCCACAGAATTCATTTAAAATAAATGTTAATCTTATTAATTTTACATTATGACTAAAAATACATGAAAAACTACTGAATGTAATTTTTTCTCCTTTGATGTAATGAGTGCAAAGCGAAAGTAGGGTGTTTTCAAATCAGAACATCAGTAAGATGAACTTTCACACATGTGAGGAACGAATATAAGCATTTTTTATTAAAAGCGAGAACAGTCACCATTGAAAAGCAAGATGCAGATCCTTAGCTGATGTGAAGGTGCTGCCATGTGTTTAGCTGATTTGCACAGCTAAATTCTATCAGAATGAAATAAATGAAGGTAGAGGTGTGCTGCTTCAATCTCAACAACCACTCCCACAAACTGTCATTTATGCAGACAGTATTAGTCAAATATATTGACAACTGAATTTTGAAAGCCGGTTGACACTTGAGATGTCTGCAGATTTCTAATGTGTGAAAGAGAAGGAATAAACTTCTTAGTAAACTCTCTGATAAACATGGAAACTACTCCTTGGATTCAGTACAATGGTTTGTTGCCTTACGCACAATATCGCAGGACTGTTGCAGCTCTGATACTGGCTACCAGTCACTTGCGTAGTGCAGGTTCTACAGGTACATAAAGATGGATATAGAAATCATCACAATCAAAAGTTATGAACTATTTTGTTCAACTCTTTTGTTAGTCTTGTGCTAAATATCACATTTGTTGTGAGGTAGCCTTGTTAGGGAATGTATAATTAAGAACATGCTAAAAAGATATTTGTTTTATTTGCTTTATGATTTAGGAGTTCTTCTGATTGTTTTTATGCTCCTTTTGAAAGCATGATATGCGCCACATAATTCAGTGTTGCAACTTACAATTTATGAAAAAATAAAAATATGAAAGCCCCAAATACTAAAGAACCTGCCTATTAAACCAGAGCTTCTGTGCTGATAACTATGCATATGCACATTATCCTCTGAAGGCAAAACCCTACCCAGCTTTTTGAATGCCAATTTTTTAAGTTGCTAAAACTGTAAAAGTGCTGAGTAGGTAGATCGTCTTGTTTATTTAGCAAAATCAACCTTTTAACAGAACAAATGTACAGTTTATGCTTTATTATCAAGGAAATTCTATAGCAACCGAAAGTAAAACTTAAAATCAATTGCAATCAAATGAATTATCTATGATATCTGGAGTAATGAAAGCCAGACTCCTCATTATTATGGGAAAGCAACTACTCAACAGAGAGATTTAATATCATTCCCTAACTGATTGATGAAGGAAAAGCTTACTAGAGAGAATTTATGAAATCACTTTCTATTTCTTACCTTTATTGCCTGCTCCTTGTGATAGAACAAAAATTGACTTTACAGTATTCTAATCCCATGAACATCCAGCTTTCTATCAGCATCAAGTTCTACATATTTGACCTTGTTTTTGAGAAATTCTGAATGGCATTGGATGTAAAAGTCATGTTTGCTAGTATGCAACAATGGGAAGGACAGAGAACAAAATAGGGTCTCTGAAAAATTTTAAATATCGAGATATAGGGAAAAAAATATTTTTAATGGTAACACAATGTTATTTTTAAAAAACATTATTTAAATAACAGCGTTACTTTCAAATAATATTAAACCAGTGTTATTTTAAACAACACAAAAATCATTGCACTAGACTAAATTCAACAAGTTTGTTTTGGCTGAAAAGATATTCCTTACTTATGCTGATGCAATGTTTCAGTTAAATTAGCACTCCCAAAATTAAGTTATACAAGCTCCAGCGATACGGTATCCAAATAGCCAAACATCTTCTACCCAAGCACGTTCTGAATGTATCACTGCTTCAGATAGTAATGTCAGTATCTCAATGCACATGTTATAAATTCAAGATTAAATTGATTTCAGAGTTCTGTATTCTCTTTATAAAGATATGAATATGTAAAAGTTAACAGTTACTGTAGTGGTTAGAGTGGCAGTTCTCTCTTAGTCTCTTATCTCTTAGTCTATTGCTGAGTTTTATGAGACTGGAAATCTTAGCTATTGTACTTGTTGCTATTTCACCTTTAAGTCTTTTTTGCCAATTCAAAAGAATGATGCTGATTCAGTTGTGAGGTTAGTTAATGACAGTAAATTGCATTGCAATCCCTTTGGAATATTCATTTTACGATTTAAAAATATAAAACGTGTGACTTCATGAATGAATAGAAGTGCTTTCAGTGTGAATATAGTAATGTTCCAGTCATTCTAGTAGACTGACTCAGACTGGAATGTTCTCTGTAAAATTGTTGTTAAATACTACATCAGGTTCCTTACCACCATGAAAAATGATACTTAAAACCTGAAAAATGTGTTTATTTGCCTAGCCTTCGGAATGTGAGTATTGCTTTTACATTTTCATCCTTCAGTTAAGCACATGCACAATTGAGACATACTGTGTTTGTGTTTAAAACTTCTCCTCCAAATTATATAATTGTTGGCCGTTAGTGATCTAGGTCTTTTTGTCTCTTTCTCCCTTTTAATATATGCTACTGACAAAAGTGTAGAACCCATCCTTCTTAATTTCTGTATCTCTTTAAAAAAAAGAGAAAAGTTTATTATTTCAGCAAAGCAACAGTAGTAATACAAATGCCAGCTTTGAATTATATGTAATTTTCATTTCTAGCTGCCAGGCAATCCACCTGAATTTTCTTTTGTTTTTAAAACACTTTGAGTGATTTTTATTTCTTGCTCTTACAGAAGAATTTCTGAACTCTAAAGAGCAAACAAACAAAAAAACCCCTAAGCAATTCTTTAAGTTGACATTTAGTAAATCACTGTTGCTGCATTTCACCATGGTAGGACTTAAGCTTAATACAAAAGATAATATAAGCTTAATGCTTTTTCACTGCTTTTACATATGCAGCTGTTTATTACATTTTTAAAGGTCTGTTAGTAATTTGTAGTGTTTCTTGGTAGTAAGACATATTTGATGTATGCTTTTATTAATAAAAAAAAAAATCATTGTAAAAGCCAGGACCATATCAAGGCAAAAATGTTTTATAATTAATAGCCTATGTTTTATCAAGCTTAGATTTTTTCGTTTGTTGTTTTCTTGAGACTGATGCAGTAATTTATGAAGATTGCTGACAGAGAACTGTGAAAAATTGTTGCATTAATACAGATATAATTTATAGGGATTTTTCCACTTTATCATATCTGTGCTGTGGTGGTGGGTGTAGTGGTCTGGTGGCCAGTTCATCAGTCATCTGGAAGTGGTACATAAAATGAGTAGAAGTAGTAGCGCTCAAGAGAAATTTAATGGCACATTACCAAATATATTATTGTAGCAGTGAAAGAAAGTGGCTGCACCTACACAGGGAAGGATAGATATTTTACTTCGGATGTCCCTCTGGTCTTACATTTTGCTCTCACTACATTTTGGTAGCCCTAATGCTTAATTACTGAAGGAGAAAGGGGACTAGGGATCTGAAGGAAATTAGGGGACTAATTTGCTAGATTGATCTTTGATAACATTACTGGGGGCAATCCCACCTTTGTTGTGACAGCAGTGAACTCTCTATGCTATCCAGATTTACTATAGTGAGTCCTTATTGTCCAGGGTGTTCTGTGTGGGAAGTCTTCAGTCCCTTCTTGTCATTCAGGTTTTCCTGAGTTTTTCTCACATACATAAAATAAAGAGATGGCATTGTAGGAGAAAGAGAAAACAGGTGATGCCAGATAAGCTTCTGTATCATCTATTCCAGACAAATAGTTGAGAAAAAAAGTCTCAATTTATTCATGTGGATCATATATGTATACAATACATTATGCCATTCAGAATGCAATGTATTCTGAAACATGTAGCGCATTATGCTTTGGACTTTGTTCAATCTAGAAAATTATGTATGTTACCCTATGCAAGCATATGTTAACCTATGCAAGCATATGGTTGTGTATGTATGTCTGTATATGTGTTATCATACATTATATATATGTACTGTTGTCATATGTATTTTAAAATATATATACATGTGCTTGAATACATATGCATGTGGGTGAACATATATTTATATAATCTGTAGACTGAATCAAGCCCTAAGTATAATATCCTGTTTCTTTCAGAATAATACGAGAAAGAGGGGACCTTATATATGTATGGTAACATCTGCTTTTGCCACCCACTTGAGAAATTAAAATATAACAGAAGGGAGGAAACATCTGCCCACTGGAAATCATCAGAGCAGCCAGTGTGGCTCAGAGTGGAGGTTTCTGTCATGCACACGTGCAGCTCCAAGTGACAAATGCACTGTACAGCAGAGCAGCGCATATGCTTCTTACAAGAGAAAGCTCAGAGCTGTGTAAAGCTTTCTAGGTGGCCATGTCCACAGTTCATTGCTGGAACTGTCAAACTGTTGTTTAAGACCACTGGACTTTGCTGCTGTAGGCTTGTAACTCAAGCAATGCAAAATTACAAAGAGGAGTTAAATTCAGCTGAACAGTCAGGTTGCCCTTACAATCAATGCTGCTTTAAAAATCATTTCGTTTAAGAGAGTGTCCTGGTTTCAGCCGGGATAGAGATAATTTTCTTTCCAGTAGCTACTGTGTTTTGGATTTACTATGGGATTTGGTATGTGAAGAATGTCGATAATACACTGATGTTATTAGTTGCTGCTAAGAGATCAAGGATGTCTTCCAGATTCCCGGGTTTTGCTAATGTGCAGGTGCAAGAACTTGGGAGGGGTGCAGCCAGTATAGTTGATCCAAACTGGCCAAAGAGAGTATTTCATACTATAGACAGCATGCACTGTATAAGTGGGAGTTGGTCGGTGAACCAAGTCCCTTCCTTTTTTTGCTCTTTTTCGTTTGTCCCTTTCTGCCCTTGTTTTTCCCTTTTTTTCATTTGTTTGGGCCTTTTCTTTCGTTTGTTCGGCTGTTCATTTCCTCGTGCTCTCTCTCTGGAACTTGCTGTTCTGGGAGAGCTGCTCAGGATGGGCTGTATCAGTCATCAGGTGGTGAGAAATTGTGCACCGATCATTTTATATATTCTATTATCCTTATATTTTATTATTATTTTTATCATCATTATTAATATATATTATTGTTTCTTTGCTGTCCTGGTGAACTGTTTTTATCTCAACCCACAAGTTTTCCTTTCTCTCTGATTCTCCTCCCCAGCACATTGGGGCGGTGGGGGAGTGAGTGAGCGGCTGCGTGGTATTCGGTACCATCTGGGGTTAAACCACGACACAGAGTTACCTGTGTATTGCTAGAACTGATCTCTTGGTTTTGTTTTCCTTCACTACTTTCCAAAGAGCCAAAACTAGCACAAAACTTTCTTCTCCCATGTTTTGTCAAACTCAATCTAACAAACACTTCAGACAACCCTGGTGTTCTTGAACGTATTCTTGTATTACGTATACATGGAAGGAGAATAAGAAGAAACAGCGCGAGACAACTAGCATCAGTGACAATACCTATGTATTGTATTATTAAATTAAGTGGGCATACACATCAATACCCAGAGATTCATTCTCAAGAGAAGGCCCTTTGCCAGTGAAATACATACCCCTGGCGAGCACGAGTGATGCCCATCGGTAGAACAAGTGGTTGAGCCTGTTCACACAGTGGGAGGAGACAGGAGAGGATGAAGGATATTTTCCTGATCACCTGTGTTGACAATTCTTCTGTGATGCATCTTTCCAGTTGAAATTCATTCTGGTGAAAGAAATCCTGAACCTGAAATTCAGGATAGTTTGCTTGCACTCTATTTAAAGAGATAAATGCTTGCTGTAATTGTTACAGTAATAATTACAGTTCTGAATATTACCTTTTTGTTATTTCAAGGAATAATATTTCATGGTTCTTATCACAAAATATAACCAAATTTCTAAGTAAATGTGGGCACGATCATGACTTTGCAGTTGAAATGAAACTGAAAATAACCTCAGAACTACTCTTCAAATCTCATTAGTCTTTGGTATATTTTTGATGTTCAGGATGTAAAAAGAGACTCTGGAAAAACATGTATTGGTTTTCAGACTTGTCAGTGATATATGTTACTATTCATAAAGTTGATGGTTAACTACCAGCCAGTTGTCTAAAAAATATTGTTTGATTTGCTATCCCTGTCACTATGGTAAAGTTTGTTCTTGGAGTGTCTTCAAAGTAAGAATTTATTTTCCAGTGGCGTTTCTACATCCTTCTATAGCCATTCAAACTTAGGTTTGTTCTGAGGCACTTATGTAGAACAACACTGATTAAAGTCAATTAAAGATCTGGCCCAGAGTGTTTATTTGGTAATATAAATAAATCTAGCCACAACTCTAGGTCCGGGCACTGGTGGCGTGTTCAGATCCCTTGCACTAATGTAGTATTTTTTGTGAGAAATATGATGACACACTTCCAGATCACAGAAAATGGGTGTTATTTTCCCTTCTGAGCCCAGTAGGGAGTAAGTCGTAATTATTTTCAGAGAATAAATACATCCATCATGAGCTTCATTTCCCAAAAGAGGACATAAAAGGTCTATCACTCTGCAAGATCAGATAGGAACTTCACTGAGACTCCTTAGAGGAGTGACTCTTCAAAAAACTAGGGTGGTGCTTTTTCTGGGGCACAATAGCCAGCACCAATTCCCAGGGTGAGAAAATACTTCAGGCATGTTCTGTGTCTGTGTCCTCACAGGCACAGAACCTTTCACTCTTGATGCCTACAGCCTGTTTTCAGGACACATGCGATGAGTCAGGTCCATTACTAGGACCAGCTGCAATGTTTTTATCCAATTTTCAGGCTCATTCTCCTCTACAGGGATGGGCAATTATTATTACTTAGCCACAGCCTATAAAATAGAGCACTAGAGTTAGACCTCAGAGGACTTGCTTCTAATACTTGAATGAACACAGTTCCTTTGCCGGTGTGCAAATGTTTCACTCATCTAGTTCTGCTTGTTTAGTTTGTGTCCAAACCAATTTGTTGCATGTTCTGTGGCTCGTTTACAAATAAAGTGGAGAAGGCTTCCAAATTTTGCAGCCAATTTATTAAAAGAAAGCCCTCTTCCTCTCCCCCAGAAATTCTAATTGGGCACCTTTTTTTGAAACTTTCTGTTGCTTAGTTGTTTAGATTTTCTTTTTCGCTTCAGAAGATAAATAGGTAGACTCTTTACCATTGCAGATTCATTACTACATCTTGGTACTGGAAGCTGGGGCAAGATATTTTTCTATAAACTTTTGAGAAACAGATATTAGTAGAAGAGAGAGACTTGTAAACACTATACCAAATCAAACTTTTTTCATGTGCTGTGCAATGGCTGAATATTGAATTTTTAGACAGTAGGTCTTAAATTGTTTCAAACCTCCTTTAGAAAACAACAACAAAAATGGGTAAAATGTGAAAATTTCCCAGTAGTATTTTTTTCTCTTTTATATTCTAGCAATTCAACTTACAGTGCAGCTGATAATTTTTACTTTCTGAAGGAGCTGATGTGTCAAATGTTTGATTGGTTAGGGATTTTCTCCATGATTTTACTATAAACTGGCCAAACATTTTGCTGAACACATACATATGCAAATATAGATGTATGTTGGAATGTGGGGTTTGCATTTTATTTGATATTTGCCACCGACAATTAAGATCTCTTTGTTGGCAGTAGACCATTGATTGATCCATTGAGACTCTATTGTTCTCTCTGTAGCTGGTTACTTGAGCAAAGGGTTAATTCAGTTTTGGTTCCTTAGTCTGTCATTGCCTCTTCTTTCCTTTTCTCTGTGATTTAAACAGAATACTTCAGTCTCCCAGGCTGTCAATCTGTCACTTTTCATGAGTGCTTAATACACTAGGGGAAAAAAGCAATTTATTACATTTTCACAACTGAGGAAAGCTGGATGGCTCGGGAGATTGGTAATGAGCCTAGGTACTGAAGTTACAGATACAGCATAGAGCTACACATGCTACTCACAAATTCAAAGATGTATCTATAGAGACACCCTATAGATTGCACCAAAGAAACTGAAGATGGAATGCTCTTGATGGGACATGATTTTCTGTACATGATTGCAGTAAACTTGAACTGAAACACCTTGAAGTCCAAGTTTATCAAATGAAATTCTTGTCATACATGCCTTTCTTAGCTGTTGTTCTTTCAGGAATCTACTGCAGATAGACCTAGAACAGAGTGAATTTTCTCTTTCTGGCTGCAGCTGTGCTTAATAGTCAGCTCTCATACAATATAAATGTGATATAAAGTTGATTATTTAGACCATTATGGTATATCATATTATGGCACAATGTAAGTACAAAGTAAAAATGTGTGACCAGACTTCCATGCTTAAATAATGTAAAATATACAAAAATAATACTTTGAAAGAAAAGTTTCAAATGATTTTTTTTTCTGTGAAATTAAATTTCAGAATATTTTCAAGACTTTTCTTGAGCTTTCTATTAGGGAGTTTTATGCCTAAATGCTGCCTAACAGGAAAAAAACGATTCAATCAAAACCGGAGTTTGCAGCGGGCAGCTGTTCAAACAAAAATTTCAAACAGCAGTGCTCCGTTGCATGTGGAGACTCTTCAGGAAATGTGTTGAATTGCACTACTCAAGTTTCACTAAGATTTAATGGTCTCCAGGAGCTTTTGGCTCCAGTTATTTCAGTCCAGTGGTGTGAGGCTGCACCTAACTTTGATTGAAAATTCAGAGTGGTGGTCCACTCTGAATGTGGAGAATAAACACTACTTTTGGAAAGAAGCTTGCAGTATTTATACTTTATTCACTAGCCATTTTGAAAAATTATCTGAAATATTTGTTTATATGTCATTGATTGATGTAGGGTCTTTTGAGATTAAAAAAATGTTAAAATTGAATAGAAGTGTGGGTGGCTTGTTTGATTAGAAGTGTATGACAGTGTCCTAACAGGAGCTCTTAAGTGTTTTAGCAACTTTTTCATCTATAAGTAGTTAAGCAACATGGATTTTTCCAAGATAATAGGTGAATTAAAGTGTGTGAAAGCTAAATGATGCTCATATGCTGCTATTTTCCACCACCTGAAGCAAAGTCTGAAAAATTTTGTCAAGCATTGGAACAGGCTGCCCGGGGAAGTGGTGGAGGCACCATCCCTGAAGGTATTTAAAAGACATGTAGATGTGGCACTTAGGGACGCGGTTTAGTGGTGGACTTGGCAGTGTTAGGTTAATGGTTGGACTCGATGATCTTAAACGTCTCTTCCAACCTAAACGATTCTATGATTTAGTATCAAAAACCAAAACAGAAGGCAGGATGAAACACCCACCCCCCAAAAAAACCCAAAACAAAAAAAACCCCACCCTTACCCCAAATCACTTCAACAAAACTATCTTCTTTCTTGTGGGATGCATCAACATCTATTGCCTTGTAAAATATCTGATATGACAAGATGTTCATTTTACAGTGTTTAAATGTGAACCCTGATCAATAATAAATAAAGCGGTTGCTTTCAATAACTCTGACACCATAGTTTAAGGTTGAATTTTGAAGTAAAGGATAAACTAGCAATTTACTTTCATACAAGTCACGTCCAGTTGTCTTCCCAGAAGCTGAACAGGATAATCTTTAATGACCTTTGTAGTTTGGTTAGGAGGTGACCTAGGAATGCACTTAATCTCTTAGCAAACTAGATCCATGAGAGAAGGAATAAAGGTATCTACTCACAGCTAATGCAAATATTACAGTGCCTTTTACATACTTGTATATTTTACATACTTTATAGACATATATTTTTTTCTACGAACAAAAGATGATTTTTTCCACTTATTAGCTGTCTCTAGATATAGTTTACTTATAATTTTTATATGTACATAGGGAGGAAAGTAACCTGTAAAAATATGCCAAAGTCACTGGTTTCAAATGCTCTTATTTACAACTTGAACCCTACTCTACAAGGACTGTAAGTAAAAAAATAAGAACCTGACTCCCTGGAATCTAAAATATATTCAGATGTGACACTTCCAGTTCAGTCTATTGGAATACATGGTTTGATTCTGTTCACATACAAATGTAATCAAGGTGAATATATAAATTAGAAACCTTAGTTTATAAATAAGAGCTTCGTCTCTCAATTTTCTAGGCAGTATTTGCCCGTGCTGTGTATTTTTGGATACTATTTTGTATCTGCATAATTCATCCTTAAATGTTGATTAAAAAGCATTCTCTCAAGAATAGACATTTTGTTTCACATTTGATTAAAATGACATAGTATTTACATTTTCAAGCCTGTCACGAATATTGAAAAGTTCATGTGAGAACATATATTATTTTGATATGTATTTTATATAAGTTAATAATGAATCTAAAATTACGAACATAGCAACATACTAAGCGAATAGCATGTCAGATTTTGGAGTTATCTGATGATGTCTTTGCATATATATATTTTTGAATGAGTCACATGCTTGCTTACCTATGTTTGTCCAACTAAGCATATGCATATCTATTTATATTTGACTATATCTAGACATACATATGTATATACACTAACATGCAGAATATTAGTTCCTACAGTGTTGTATGGATCATGGCTGATGATAACTACTTGTTTGTAACACAGAGGGAGAACTAGTTGCGATATTTGAAGCCCCATTTTTCCTACATGCTGAATCACATAAAATGAAGATGAAAGTGCAAAACAGCTTTTTTTTTTTTTTTTTTTTTTAAGCGTATATACAGCTTTCACTAATATATTTCCATTTGGAAAAGTGATGTTGAATCTCTCCAATTTGGTTGTTAAATGCATGAGTATTATCTTGTGTTTCTTTCTACAGTACAAAATACTCCTAACAAAGAGTCTTCCTAAGAAGTAGATTAAAATAATAACTACATTGCTGTGAGAATTCTGTAAGGCCTAAAGAAGTATGCTTCACTACAGTTTAGATTTTAGGGGATTTTGAAGTTATAGGCCTTATTTAAAAAACTCTGATTTGATAGAAAGAAGCTACAAAGAGAATTTAAAGATTTTCACTTATCACCATCACTTACAGTTCTGAGGTTACCTGATACAAACTAAATTATATTTTCAAAAGCTATTGCTTTTAACTGGCACAATGTCATAGTTGTAGAAACTAGCATGAATGAATTTCAAAACTATCACTGACTTAACGATTACAGAATGAAGCTGCCTTTAATTCATCATCTTTGCCAGATACACTTTTTTTTATTCAAGGGTTTGAAAAGAACATTATTGCCATAATTACATACTATCTGACAGATGGTACAATGGCAGTGATGTATCATGTTTTATTTGTATTTCTTTGTCAGATGTTCACACCAGAAGTATTTACCTTTATATAACATTGACATCAATTGTGCAGGCTGCAAAACAGATTTATTCCTCTGGAAAGGTGTTTTTTAATAAAATTAATACAGTGACATTTGGAACTGCAAGCCTTGAGGCATTTGTATCATGTACCACAAAGCTTAATTAACTCATAGCTTAGGTTGTTTTGGTGTGTTTCTTTTCAGCACAATTACTAACAAAATTAATCAAGTATATTACCAATTGAAGTAAAAAAGCAGTACTATTAAACTTAGTTCATGTGTCTTATCATTGTAAAATCAAAACCTTGGCATTGGTATCACTGAGAAACCTCATAGGATGGGAAACTTATGGGTCTTCCTCTGATCAGTCCTGTAATCAACACCAAAATGGTACCGGTTAGCCAAACACCAGAAAATAAGTCATACTGGACATCAAATTGGTGAACATTAGTTCAGCAGTTAAAAACTTTCGTATTCCCTTGCCTTCTAGTGAGACTTACTTTGTTAGAAATTCAATGGCTCAATAGATAAATTCCATCAGAAAAATCTCGACTATGCATCCTTCAGTCTTGGTACCATTTTACTCTTTGTTTGGTCTTTTTCTGCTTGCATCTCAGCAGATGATTGACCTTTAAAATGCTCTCCTATTCTGAATGGCAAATTAATAATAATTTAAAAAAAATACTTTTGTGGAGCTGATGTTTATTGCCTTCATAATTTTCTGAGGTTAAAAGAACAATATTTTGGAGGTTTCTTCCTGACTGCAAGCACTATTGATAAGTTTTTGAAAGACTCACTTGTCTTCATTTCATGTTGTAGTTATTGCTTATAATACAAGACACCTTGGAAGAAACACCTTGCCCTAATAAATGCATGTATATATACATGCATGTATATTACAAAACTTGGCCATTTTGCACTTTTTTTTTTCCTTGCAAGCAGAGATTTTAGTTTTTTAATCTGAAACAAAAAAGGAATCCTTAATAACTTTGGCAGTATTGGCAATCCTCTTACAACATGGGTGAGGGAAGGCTGTATTCTTGATACCTGAGAAGATTTACGTACTACTGAATGACTACTTTTTGGCTTGGAGTTTGATAACTATTTGTTTTGCCTTGAGGTATTCGAGCTAAACTATTGGTTCACAGAGCTACGTGTTTTGTAGTATTCATAACTACGTCTCTAAATGATCCTCTAGTAAGTAACATGTACAATATCCGATTGTAATACAATTTACACTAACAGAAGTATGAGAAAGAAATGTAACTTTTCAGATAAAGGCATTTTTTGAATATACAGCTGCCATATTGAAATCTTGGCATATTTATACCTTATCTGTGTACTCGAGAAAATCCTAGCCATGCAACCCACTATATGCTAAGGGGTCACAGTTTCAAAGCATTAACAGGTCAAGTTCTGTGCATAGGGAAG
The DNA here is from genome assembly GCA_009819775.1 of Phoenicopterus ruber ruber. Taxonomy (NCBI): domain Eukaryota; kingdom Metazoa; phylum Chordata; class Aves; order Phoenicopteriformes; family Phoenicopteridae; genus Phoenicopterus; species Phoenicopterus ruber. The sequence continues at coordinate 12,055,600 of CM020221.1, read as the reverse complement.
CCAATGTTTTTTCTATGACTTCATTTATTTATTGAGATTCATTTTCCATATGAAAGTGCTAATTATGTCCATGACTGAACAGACATTAAGAGTGCATTAAAAATCAATAATTAATTAAAATTCACTAGTAAGAAAAGATTGAACACGTAAGAATTACTAGATGGAGTTGCTAATAGGATAAGATAGGTTTTTGTTAGATATCTGAAGGACTGGAGCCTAAACCTTGTATTCTGTCTTGTTTTGGCCGTAAGCTGAAAGGCAAACTAATACCTATTAGACTATTCATCTGTCTTCACTTGCAGATTCTTTATTAGCTGCAACTTTGTATACATGAAGGATAACTAACTCATCAGCAAATGGTGAACCATATCAAAGATGGTTTCATTTTTGGCACTTGTACCAATCTGAAGAGTACACTGTAGCCAAAGCAGAACACAGTGGGGTTTAAAAATTACCTGCCTCTTACTTATCAGCCAAAACAGGACAAAGAATATTTCTAACAGAGTATGAATGCAGGCTAAGAGGTAAGGTGATATTGATATGGGGCCACAGACTTGAAAAGAGACTACTTCAAGTCCTTGTATAAGTTGTTATTCTTAAAAATGGATTTGGGAAGAGGATTATGCTTATCAAAACTAAAGAATGAAGTAAAAAATAAAAATCCATGTGTGATTTCCTTGCCTACATTATACCTTTTCCAAGATGCCAGGTGAAATTTGGGGGTATAAATACAGGGAGTTTAATTTCAAAATATTTAATTTCTCCATTAAAAATATCAAACCCCAGGCATACTTATTCTATTGGAATAATTTTAATCTTTGAAACCCCAACTATCAATTTAACAATGTAAACCAGCAGTAATTGGCAGATTAATATTTTTTAAAGTTCTGTAATTGTAACTCCTTGGTTTAAATACAGTTACAAGGGAGGTAGAGCAATCTATTTGTTAAATAAATGTTACGTATTTGAGGTACTTTCCCCTGCAGGTTGTTCAGCTGCTACATTTACCAAAAGTTAAATATGACAGATTTGGGTTGATTTAATTTTGTTGTTGATATTTGTATTTTATGCAGGTTTGTAAATTAGCTTGTCATCCAAGGTAACCAAAACATAGTTGGTTTGTCATTGTTAGCTCTTCCATTTTTCTTGGAACTCCTAATTTAGTTTTTCATTTGTTTGCAGCTGTTGTAATGGAACATGAGTTACGTACTTTGTATCTCTTTCACGCAGTGCAAGATCTAATTAGCTCATTCTTAATAGCAAATAATTAGTGATGCTTTTAATAGATACATAAATATGTGGGAGGGAAATATGACAAGAATAGGAGCTTTTTGTATAATGCTTTGACATGAAAGTAAACCTGATTCCTCTTGGTAATGGGAGTGTATAAATAATTTCAGGATCTCTTATAACAAAAATTAAACTGTGGTTATCTCTGTAATGGAGCTCGTTTAATTTCTCTATTTTACCCAATCTATAAAACTAGTTTTTCTTTGTTTTCCCTTGTATATTGTGATAGTTTTACACTAGATAAGTGCACCCTTAAGGTTATACAGTGACTTGTACTCTAAAAGTAGCGTAGGAACCCCAACTTTGGTGCTAAATGTTTGAAAGGAGGGAAAAAAAGTTACCTGCTTTTAGGAACACCATTAATGGTCCCGTGACAAGGAGATTAGGAGCCTACGCTGAGTGCTGGTACGTGCTTTTGAATTCAGCAGAGGTCAAATCCTTGGTGCTTGCTGTGGTTAGTAGTGGCAAAGCACTGGTGATGTGTGAATCAACATACTTTTCCACACCTGCCTGTGGGGGGTTAGATGTTTCAGTTTATACCATGAACATACTTAGGAACACTGGCTTCTGAGGTCCATAGGGTTTCCGCCAAAATTGCTGACTGCCAGTCTTCCTGGAGTTTGAGCTCAAAGTCTGCCCTGTGAATAAGAGGAGCCGTCACCAGGATAGCTGCTGGTGCACTAGCGTTCCTGCTAATGCATGATTTACTCAGATCAAGTAAAGCTGGATTGTGGGTCCATGCCTCTTCCCAGTCAGAGACCTTGGACTGATGTGCCTCTGAATACCCACATATTTATAAAGCAAATGAGGACAGTAGATATCACAACTGAAAATGAAGCTGCTATCTTGCTTCAAATCTTTTAGAGCACACTCAGGATAATTGCCATACTATTTTTCTTCTTGTTGCAAGAAAGCTACATGAAATTAGAGAATTTTCTGTATTTGTTTATTTGATTTTAAACAGGTTTGTACAGAAGATGACAAGCCCAAAGTTATGTTTTCAGTTAATACAGGGCTCTTGCACCTCATGTCGCTGTTGAGCTAGCGATAAGATTGCATAAGGTTGTATATTTTTCTGTGGCCAGCCTAGCCCCGGGCCTGGCTAGGGAGCTGCCGAGTCCAGGCAGTGCTTTGCGGGGTCCTCGGGGTGAGGGGGGCACTGGGGCTTCCTCATGCGCTCATCACCTCCCCCTGCTCCCAGTGTGCTGTGGTGATGGTGGAAAGGGGACTTCCACATAACAAGGCGGGGGGGCACTGTCCACATATTGTGATGTTTTTTTCCTGGAGGGTGGTCACGCATGACTATAAATACAATATATAGCTACAATATGTGATTAGTTATACAATTACAATGTAATATATTTCATGTGCTTTGTATTAGACAGTCAGGTGACAGGATAAAATACAGTTGTGAAAAATTTTTCTATAACCCAATAGCCTTGAAAGGTTTTCCCGCTAAGTAATTTAATCTTGCAATTCAGGATATTGAATGGAAAGGTTTAACCATGTATTTTCTTATTCTTATAGCTCTCAGAAATGATCCCAACTTTCTCTTTATGACTGTACATTTCCCTCTTGACAGAAGGAAACACGACACTTATTTACAGCAGGAATCTGTTACAGAACCTTTTGTCCTCCTTGTGTGTTTCAGATTAAATTCTGAAGTAGTCTAGCCTTAAGAACTAAAACATCTTATGCTTAAGTCTTAGATGCATATATAGAGGCCCCAGGGTATCAAAGACTTATATATCTCTAAATATTGAATTTGACCCTTATAATATTTTACCCTCTTGTGTTCTCTGCTCTGTTCTGCATATCAGGCCACATGAACTAGGCTTTTTTTTTGTAAATGATAGAAATAACAACAACAAAAAACCTCTTCAAATTATCTGGAAAGGGCAGCCCTTATGAATTATTTTTAAGTTGTTGTGACAAAAAGTACAATAAATCACTCTACAATGTGGAGTGTAGCCCTTGCAGCATCAGCTTAGCATTACTCAGAGAAATGTCCCATTTTCTTCCTTTCTTTTGTAGGTTACCAATGGGACTTCCCACTTAAAATTAGTTATTATAGAGGTAGAGCTATTGGGAAATCATGGGTTTGATGCAATTATAAATTTCATAATGCTGTACTGCCACATGCTGTTCTGATATGTGGAAGTGTATTGATTTAGACACATTTTATGGTTGGTGTTATGTGCCCCTAACCACCAAAAGCAATCCTATATATTTTTAAATGTTTTATGAATTCAGATCTAACAATTTTGGTAAAGAGAAGAAAATGTGTATGTTTTGTTAGAGTAGATGATGAGGGTAAATGTGGGGGAAAAAGAGTGAAAAGTATAGATGATAGGATTGGAGAAAAAGTAAGAGTTGTGGAAAAGGAGATAAGAAAAAGAAAAGCAGAATGTAAATAAGAGAGACAGGAAGAAAGACAGAGATTACACTGTCAAAATGGATTAAAAAAAAATCTTTCAAATGTTCTTATTACAAGTCAGTCAATATTGCTTGTTTAGGGAAAGGATGTAACTAAGTGATTCCTCAAGCATGCTTACAGGCCTTTAAGATGTCTTGACATTACATTCCTTTTATCACTCAGATAACATAGTGGTAAAATGAAACCAAATGCTTTAATCTTCCAGTATATAAATTATAAATTTTATTTATGTTTTTCAGAAGCAATAGGTAACTGAATAAAAGACTTCATTGAATAAAATTGAAGAGGGCCAGAGGAGTCACTTCAGCAAGTATTAGTGCACAAGTTCATGGTACACGTAGCCCAAGCCTATGCAATGGAAAATAGAGAAGCTCTTAGCTACTGTGGAGGGCTGTCTTCAAAATGTGTTCTCAACATTGCTAAAGTCTTTCGAATAGTTATTCTGTTCTTGTGTGTTGGCTTTCTTAGGATTAGATTCTGTGCTGTCTATAAGGGAAGCTTATTTTGTAGAAACCAGAACTATATATAACGGAATTAAGAGAAGGGGGTTTTGGGGAGGAAGAGGTTTTTGTCTAGTTTCCATTTGAAAAGTGCTTATAACGTAGGTAATGTGTAGTGATGGTGAAAAATGATACCTGTTGGATGTTGAAAGGAAGCTGGGGACTCATTGAGCAGGACTACAGGAAGGAGATAATGTAATACTAGAGGCAATAGTCCTGAGAAGAAAGCAGGTACAGCGTTATCCAGAAAACTGAGAGGAGGTGGGTGATTTTTTGACCCGTGCCATGTATTTTCCCTACAACTGATGCTAAAACTTTCAGCTTCACTTTCACAGCTTCAGTATAAATTGAGACTCTTAAACTCTCTCGCTTTGGCAGGAGATTACTGAGTTTTTAAACATCAGGCTTAAGAAGCACCGAGCTGCCTTTCATGGCCAGGACAAATTGTCACAGTACACTTTCATCTGTCAGCCTGGCAACCTCACTACAGCTCCCCTTACTGAGGCTATTTTAGAATTTTGAATAGAAACTTGATCTTCATGAAAAATGCCTTTTTACTATTTTAAGTTTTTTCTATTGGCTGGAGTTTTCCAAAGTTCTGGTTTAAATTTCAGTTGGAATGAACAGTTGAAAAAATACCATGTTTTCAGTTTGGATGGGAGAGATTTTCCTTTCCCCTAGTTTAGGGGGCAAGAGGAAAAAAGGCAGGTAAGGGAAACAGAGTTAAATCACATAAATTCATGTAAACTGTAGGGTTTGTTTTACCTTTTACTTCCCTTTCTAATGCCTGCCTTGCACATATTTGTGAAGTTTCACCCTATGTAAATAAGATGAGCAGGAGAAGGTCTATGCATAAGGAAGGTGTATGCATCAAGTCTGATTTCAGGGCTTAGGCAGGATTTCGAAAAATATGTATATATTGAGCTCTGGCTTCTAGAGAAAATTTCATCCAACACAGAAGAGATTCTTCCTTATTTTTCCTGTTCTTATTCAAATATGCTAAGACACTGAAAGAACAGCCATATGCTGGAAGTTCACTTTAGTGTTCAGCCATCTCTATACTGTATTAAATACATGAATTTGGGAGATCATTAGAATAATAATTAACCATAATTTGTAACTTTGCCTGAATTCAAGCAGTAGGATAAACCACAGAGAAATTATGAAGAAATTGTTCTAATTTGAACTCAACTACTGTGTCTCAGACATACTGTCAAATTCCGAAATACTTACCCATTTTATTAACTTCGACAGTACATCGTGTCTGTGTTGCATAACAACGTTTCTAGGAACTGACAATGATTAAAAATACATTGTCAAAACATATTTTTAAAACTCCCTTTTTAAAAATGATTTGGGACAGAGGCAGAGCTATAACTTTCAGGTATGTGAGATTATATTGCAGTTCTGTTATTAATAGAAACAAATGTAACGTGACAAGAAACATATTTGTTATGTCATTCGGTAACCTGTGAGAATGAACCTCTGCATAGAACGAAAAGTTATATAAAAAAGTTCTACCTTGGACTTTAGTTTAAAAAAAAAAGGTACGTACGGGAAACTGCTTCAGTGCTCTCTATCAAAATAAGTGTGCAGTGTTTTGGAATGTGTATTTTTCCCAGCGAAAAATCAATACAAGTCCCTTATAATGTTAAAGTTTCAAATTTCACTATCTGTTTCTGCTACCAAAAAGCTCATCACTGAAAAGTATGTAGAAATGAGAACAAAAAAATATTACTTTTATGCAAATAAATTCTAATGCTAACTGCAGTCAGTAAGCTTCTTGCTGCTATAGGACAGTTAGAAATATTAGGCTTTGTATTCTGATTACTTTTATAAATGTATTCTGGGTAAAACTCGATGTGTTTGTTCGAAGTAGAGCGTGTTTGAATATTAGTATTTCCATATGAATTGATTAAGTATGTAGCACATTCACAGGTACATGCACCCAAAAAAATCTGTTTCTCTCTTTGTATTATGACTTATGAATGACATCAGAGCCAACACAGTACTTCAAAAGGTTTTAGTCCCAGTATTAGCTGTATTTTTCATATCCCAATGAAAGTTAAATTGTGACTTGAAGAGCCTTTAAAACTGTAGTCCTTCAAATTGTTGTATTGCATTCTTGAAGTACAGTGCAAGATCATTCCTTTAATTCTGCTACCATACCAAAGACAAATTTGCTGGCTGCTAAACTGTACTATATATCATGAGCAAACAAATGCATCAGTGTTGAGATCATTCTTTCCTTAGAGCAGCTGGCGTTCTCTGTTACCTTCTATTCAGCTAACAGTATTGAGGAAAGCCAGTGACTCAGCGCTGTTTGATTGTAACTGAAAATAGTCTCCCATCTAAAATTGTTAGTTCCCCAATAAAAACTCAGGAAATGGGCTGGCCAGTTGCAGAAGGCAGAAGGACATACTGTCTGACTGTGAAGAAGCAGTTTTGGCTTTCCCCTCTTCTGCCTTCCTCCCACCACTGAATTTCTCAATAAAAGCTACCAGATACAGATTTACTTGGAAGGCGATTAAAACTTTACTTGAAAAACCTGGGGTTTGGATCTGTGTGTTCCTCCATCTTCCCAACAACCACTTACTGAAATTATTTTTTGAATGCGTGTTCCAGAAATCTTACAGGCACAATGTCAACATACTATTTATGGGATCTTTGCAAATACTAAGTAGAGTTGCTGTAGCATGGTTTAAACATTCTGAAAGCAAGGCGGGGAAAAAAATAGAACTGATATTAATTTTCAATAATTCCTACGTCATTTCTCTTTGATATAATAAGCCCTTGGTTGAACAACTCAATGCTCTCTTCTATTGATATATAAGGTTTACTACTTTTCTGCTGTTGGTTAGAATATAACTTTTCTCTGTTGCATAATCTATACGGGAGTAAACTCAGCCAGCCACTTCTGGCTATCCTCAGCTCCCTAAGAGTTTCCATTTCATAGCTGACTTTGTGCCATTCTTTCACACTTTTTATCACTCCTTATTGCCTTATTGGACCCAAGACTCTGCTCATGCTGTTCTATATAGAAAAATGAAGTTGTGAAAACTTACAGCTGTCCAGTGAGTCTACCCTCTTTAAAAGATGTAGCAGTAAGTACAGAAATGTCAGCTGAAAAATGTTTTTTGTGATGTTGATTTCTATTTGCTCAGTAGCATGTCTGGTCAGCAAAACTGTACATCTATATTTTCCTATTCTGAAAAATGAATCCTTATATGTTGCATATCACATTCTATATGAGCCTTTTAAGAGGCGCAGAAGTAGTCTCCTTAATGTTGGCCTAAGTTTTTAGAAAATAGCACCAGTACATAGATCTCGTTGCCAGTCATAGCATTTGGTTCCTAACCAAAGGTGGTAATAATGAGCAAGCACTTAATTCAAGACAGGCCCAAACCAATTTTTCTCTGAAGACTGACCAATAAGTGAAGAAAGATTTTTATTTCAAGTAGGAAGTAGCTGATAGGCTCACTTGTCCTAAAATGGGTATTAGTAGTTTGAATCACCTTGTTCTTTTTGATTACACAGGCAAAGTAAAGCCGGTTTGAAATGCTCTTAAATAGAGTGGCTAGAGCAGTCATTTGCTAATGCTGGAAAATATCACCTGCTTACAATCTCTTGTTATACTTAAAGATTATACTTATGGCAGCGTCAGTAGAATATTTTTTCCTACTTACCTTGTAACCTGTTATGTTATTCTGATGTCAGTGGGTTCTATGATGTCCCTTGTTCCCATTCTTCATAGTACTATGGTGTTTTCCATAGGTTGGTACACTTTTGTATTGGGCACTGTTCAAGGACTTAAATATTTCTCTAAGGCTAACTTTTTTTTGTTTTGTTTTATACAACTAACAATAAAAGCCAAATAGGTAACTAAAAGGAAACAATGAAAAATAACACCACAGTCCTCCAGAAAATCTAATGTCCAGCTGTTAGATTTTTCTGTAGGCATATGACAGAGAAGTTTTATTTAGACTTGAAGGAAAAGAGTAAGATTATTTTTGCAAATATATATCCTAAACATGTTGTAAATAACAGAGCACTTTCTTACATGTCACTTCTTACCTGCTCTGTTTATTTGTTAATAAATACTCAAGACGGCATGACATAGAACAGTGGCAAAAGCGGATGCCTTCATACTCTCTATATAACATAGCAAAGAAGTGCTTTTACAGACCTTACAAAGTGAGGACCAGTGCAACTAAAGGGGTACCAAGGTCAAAGCAGTGAATGATCTTGGTGGTTATGTTTCCTTATATGTAGATTCGAGTAAAAAGTTCTGGCTTTCAGCATACATGGAAAAAGAAGCATTGTGCTACAGGATGGAGGTGAAGCAGGAATGAACGCAAAACTTGATGTTATTTAGGAAAATATCACAGTACCGAGTCCTATGAAGTAGAAGCACTTACGATCCTTGCTACTGTGTTTAACGTAAAAAGCCCTCTGGAATCAAAGGGCTATTCCATGTGGAGTCGTGTTGTGCAATACAGAGGTTCTAGGTATTGGAGATGTAGTGCGGCATGGGGATGCTGGTTGGGGAGTATGCTACGCACAGAGGTAATGCAGAAGTCTATGAAGATTCTGAATACAAAAAAAAGGGGGGGGAGGGCATTGTATGATATAGGGACCTATTTCTGTGGAGTTTGGTGAATAACAGGGATGTATGTGTGGGTATAGAGCGGTGACATGTCACAGCTGTGGAGTGTGACTTGTCAAAAAATATTTGAAAGTCCAGTTCAGTCTTCAGCAAGCTTAAGCATTCTCCAAACCACAGAACTGTGAAACCAGAACTGTGGAGGCCACAGTTCTCCAGTGTGTGAGATAGTTGCCGCTGTTTCAATAAGTACTTTGTTTCCTTAAATTTGTATAATTTTGAAATGGTAAATGTTGAATGGAAAAATACCAACTGGTAGCATTGTTACCTCTGTGTGTATAATAAAAATCAATGTACATTTGGTTTCAATAGCATTTGTCTTTGTCCTCTAGTCTGTCTTTCCGTTTCACAATACCTCAAATTGTAGTTCTAGTTTCTAGATATTTAATATGGTATATAAATAACTTGCTAGAGTAACTGGTAAAAGTCACTAACAGCCTTTAAAAATAGAAATAACAACAAACCCAGCAAGGCTGTATACCAATAGTCCTAAAATGAATAGAGCTTTGAGTGCTTTTTTAATATTTAACAAGCCATTTTGACGTATCTTATTAGGCTGACCTAGAACAGCTTATTCATACAGATTCCTCATTAATAATTAACTCATTCTGGGAAGAGGTGAAAAATGAACTAAAATGCACAAAGAACTTAGAATCCTGGTTCTGCTGATAATCTTATAGGCCAAGGTTCTGATTTCCATATGACCATCATGTTCTAGTCATCAGCAATTCCATTAAATTTAGTAGATATTCTTGTGATGTAAAGTATTGGCAGTTGTAAATAAACCCAACCTAGGTTTAAAAGTAATTCTGATGGCTGTATCTTTGGATGATATAAGTAAGTAAGGGGCCTCAGTTTAAAAGTAAAGTTGAGTTACATGCCGTACACTCAACAAACATTATTATTTGTTGTGTTTGTCTGTATTGCTTATGTTACAGAAGTGCATAAAGTCAGCATCCAAACCAGTGTATTAGGTCCAGGAAGAGACAATATCCACTTCAAAGAATTTGTAATCTATATAAAGTCAAAGAGGTAAAAAGATGCAGCAATATAGTGAATTCACTTTGTGGCAATATCCAGCAGATCAGTATTACAGCTGGAAGAAGAGCTTTAGTTTTTTTCACTGTTCCTTTAAATTAAACTAGGCAACAGTGAGAGATATGACCTTGCTGTAAGACACTAGAGCAATCCATCTTTGGTTTGGTTTTTTTAGGGTTTGTTTTTTCATACTAACAATAAGAGAGGATAGCATGTAGTATATTCTCTCATGGAAAATGAAACCAACCTTTAATCTTTCACTCATCAAAAAGCATTTAAACAAGCCAAAATCATGTTGACTTGAAGGAATCATGTGTTGGATAAGATTTTCGAATGACATTAGTTTTATTAAATATGTTTAAACCTTATGCTTGCTCTTCCTGATGTCAGTTTCTGCTTCTCCTTAGCACCTTCTCAATTCATCTTCAAACTGCTGAAAGCTCCTAAAGTAAACTAGAGAAAGTTCAACACCAGTTAAAAAAAAAAAGAAAAAAAGAAAAAGAAAGAAAAGAAAAAAGACAGGTGGACAAACACTAGTCATTTACCCAAGTAAATCAAGAATCACTTAATTGAAATACTTGGAATTCATTCTTTAAATAACTGGAGCATTTAGCCCTTGATTTTTGAGTGGTTATTGAGTATTTTGTAGGAATGGCTAGAGATTTCCCAATAAATATGAAGAGGGCAGGTTTTGCAGTGTATCCCTGGATACAAGTATAGAGAAATCAGGACTTATGTTCTGTTGATTGTTTGCACTTTTTTTGTTCAGAATTTATTGTCTACTCATAGATTCATAGTTCATGTATATTTTATATTACATATATTTTATATAGATGTCTGAACAACTATAAAAGATAACTATTCAGCAAGTTTTTTCATATATAATTTTAACAAAAACACATCATGCAGTCTACTTGTATAAAAAAATGTTCAACAGTACTTTGCTTTGCCACTTTTGTGGTTGTGTAGTAATGAACAGAAACTGGTTGCGCTCTGTTTTGTGCATGTTCAGATGTCACTATAAATATAACAGATCTTAGCTACATTTTCTTTTTTCCCTCTCAGGAGTGCTATTCAGTAATGCTAACATAATCTTTTTATAGGATACTCCTGTGCCCACTAAACACTAATCAGAGGTCACGTATCATCTGTTTTCTGACTCCTTAGATTTCTGTCATCTGACTTAAGAATCTCTGCTAGTGCTAGAGGATGTAATAAAAAATGCAGAATTACTGTAAGGCACGTCTGTACTTGTTTCTAATAATTTCTGGTATATTGTTGATATAAGTGTTGTTTGTAACACCAGTTGTACTGCTGCCAATCCTGCTGTGGAAATGAGATACTATCCCCAGAGCTGGCCCATGAATTATCAAGTAAACATACAAACAACTTGCAGTAGAGACTGAAATGTAAATGAGAATATATTGTCTTTGATTATTTCAGTTTACCTCATCATTTCAGCACATACAATTCCACATCTCAGGATACCCATAATATGAAATAATATTATGTAGCTGTATAAATTTTGATTTATGAGCCTACGATGGATTAATAGCAAGGTATTTTTAGAACATATTAAAATATTAGAGCTGCACAATTTTATTTACCAATATCTGGAAAAGAAAATAGAAGTTGCATGAAAGACTGAAAAATATAAAATCTTAAAGGTTTAATGTTGGAGAATGACAAGGACTTGGATCATGTTCCAGATTTATTTTGGAGTGCTAATTCCTCAGTCCTTGTCCATCATTTCTACGACTGTCATCTTTCTGCAGGAAATGGAAACATTTGCTTAATTTTCCATCAGAAATTAAACCTGCACTTTTTTTGGTATGAAAAGTCATCGTTCTTTGTTTCTGAAATTTTGCAGTGTTCTGTTTCTTGAACTCATCGCCAAAGCCCTCTCTCAGTTTCAGCAAATCATCTTTTCTCTTTAATGAGAGGAAGAAAATGCGAGACGTTCACCATTGAAGGTGAATAATTGAGCCTACTCAATTAGCAGATATAACTGAAAAGGATACTAGCTTCCATTGTACAAGTACAGGAGTTTCTGAAGGCAGAAAACTATTTTCTCTCCTACTTGCCTCTGTAAGAAAATAAAGAAACCAGAAAACTATCAGAAAAGTGCAGGTACTACCTGAAAAAAGGAGGAAGTGTGGAAGTGTAAAACTTAAAACTTAGTGCTTTTTATAATTTTCAGATGATGTTCTCTTGACTGTCTAGTTGACTCTTGACTAGTTCAACTGTCTGTTGAACTTCATCGCATTACTACAATAGGCATGTGCTGATGTGTAGGAAGAAGTTTGTTACTGCATAAGATTTCTTGGAGTGGACCTTATTCAAGCATCATTTAGCTAGTCTGCTCATGTGTGTACAGTTTGTTTAGTAAATGGGGCAAGTACCACTCTGTGGGTAAAAGAAACCAAAAAAACCCTAGGAGTATTCTCACAGCTGCTGATTTGTTTTTATCATCTGAGTTGAGAAAAATTCAGAGGAAGTGAAAAGGGAACTAGAAGCTCTTCCATTTTTCTGATAAGCTGAGGCATCCTTCGTAACAAAGACCCATTAACATAGACTGCTTGTATTTGTAATTACCTATATATCTTTACAGTATTGGAGTAAATACTTTAATTCAAGGACTTCCCTCTAACCTAAATACCAGGGGATGATGGTGGTGCTTGACTTGTCATTCTTTTCCCTTTTTTCTGGACTGAGATATGCACTAGATAATCTCTGCAAGACAGCAAAGTTAATCAATGCACTTTTCTGTGAGAATCTCTCAGCAAGGTGCCAGTAGAGCAGACCCAATAGTTCAATAAGCGCAATCCCAAAAAGACTGGTAATATGGACATAGTTGCCGGTGAGCTCTGGTAGCACAGAGAAATACAAACAAAATCTGAAAGATCTCCCAGCTTCTTTTTTTTCCTTCTTTTTTTTTTTTCTTCTAGAAAATAATATTTTGCAACTGATGCCTTTATTAGCCCCTATTTTACTTTATCAGACACCAGATACATTAACTGGAATAACAAATATCATTAATGTCTTGCACTTGTAATTACGTTAGAGAACACTGAGTTTAAAATACATTTGGATCAGGCGTTTGTAGAAACTAGATCTTTCTGGGTTTTTGAAGTCTTAAATGACTACCAGTCACTCAGGAGTAATTACTTTCTTTTAATGCCCGTATTTATAGATGGCTGAATTGAAATGTTATGCGTCTGGGGTCCTGAAGTTCCTACATCTAGTCGGTATCAGCTCATTATTTTCAATACTTTAAAAACAGGCAGAAGAGATGCATTTTTTAAAAGCTACTAACGCATAAGTGTGTATTAATTTGACAACTGGTCTCTCACATAACTTTCAAAATGTTACTGCATTACTTTCAAGGTGAACACTGCAGGAAAATTAAAATAATATAATGATTAGAATATGCCTGATTCACATTTCATGATTTCATTGTAAAGAAAAATGAAGCTTATGCTTCTATAACTGGTATAGAAGAGGCCTTGCACCATGTGATAATATCAAATATAGAGCAGGATCTATATCCAATATAGAGCAGATTTTCCATTGAGGGAAAAACGCATTGTGTCTCAATCTGCTCAATTGGAAAGTGAAAATATGCCACTTAGTAAAGTGTCTTTGAGATTACTGCTGGTCTGACCTGAGTATTTTGTGGTTATATATCGCTCTTTCGGTTGGTTAGACATAAGAAATAGCAAAGGTGATGTAGCATGTAATGTTCTCAGGCATGTGCAATAATTGCCTCTAGTTGACGTAATGAAAACTGGCGCGTTGCCAAGACTTCTGTAGTAACAGATAAGTTTGTTGTCAGAAAAACAGGGACTCTGAAATAGCATTAATAATAATTTAAAAGGAAAGGCTTCATGGTGTGTGAAACCTTCATTCTAAAGAGTCTCTTGAAGATTTCTGAGTCTGTGAGATTGATCTACGATGGACTAAGGAAACCGCAAAGAAAGGGATTTAAGTCTCAGCTCAAATAAAGAATCTTCTGTAGGCACTTGGCAGATAAACTCAGCTGGAATGTTGATTAGTCTCACAATCAACCAGCATGAGAGCCCTTGACTAGTGGGCTATGAAACTACGCAAGAAAGGAGATAGAAGACTGATGGCAACTTAAATTTTAGGTGAGGGGAAAAAAATCCTTTTTCCTGCTTTGAGAATCAAGGCAGAAATGAGCAGTGTCAGATGTGCATTCTGTTTGCACTGCAATGTGTGCATGCTACCACTGATAGCAAAGTAAAACTGAAGTCATAGATTTCAGGGGAGTAACATGGCATGTAAAAGGAGAGCAGACTTGAGGCTCAGAACTGAAATGTGTCCCCTATTGAAATGTCCCCCCATAGTCAAACTCTACATAGATGGACAGGCATATTGATGATGTAATGTCATTCTTCTGACCTTAGTGTCTATTTGTCAAATGACTAAAGGTATTTAGGAACTTAAATCCCATGTAAGTGGGTTTTTAATAAGGATTGTGCCTATTAGTAATTTTTGTCAAGATGAGGTTAAATGTCTTTGCTGCACTTCATAATATTGTACTTAAAAGAGCTTGCATTATGGTAGTAGTATGAAAACATAGGGATGCACTCTACTCAAAGAACATCTTCATTCTGTGTAACATATAAAACTGGTGCTTCTTCACTTGGAATAAAGAAAGGAGCAAAGTTGGTGGGTTTCCACCAAGTTACAGTTGAACAGTATTAACTTCTTATACCTAGAGCTCAAAATTTACCAAACCTAGCTAGTTAAATAGATGGAAACAATCATGTGCAGTTCTTTCAGTAGGAATGGATTAAAAAAAAAAAAAAGGACAATAGATTCTTTCAGGTTTTCTTTTCAAAGTTGAAATTGTTAATATATATGTCAAATGATCCACAAGTATTTTTTTTCTTGTCCACCTCTTCATGTCTCCTACTACTAAACATTTGTTAAATGTACATATCCCAGTGAAAGTTATTCAGACCTAACCTGTTGTTACAGATCCAAAAAGATTCTATACAACCTTGAGCAAACTTGCTGTCTGTTGCCATTGTTTTTTTTCCAAAAGTGTTTCCTGGTTTTGAGTGTCTTCTCCCATGTGAAGGTAATAACATGCAGATTGTCACTGAACAGCCCTATCTCTTTTGATCATCACTTCTGGGAGAATATGGCCCAGCAGACAGAGAAGCAGGGCAGTTAGCACCCAGTTTAATCATTCAACTAAATTCATCCAAATCTAGCTGTTAAAAAAAAAACAAAAACAAAAAACAAACAAAACAAACAACAACAAAAACCCAAAACAAAAACCAAACCCAAAACCTTTAGGGGAGTATTTTATTCACCTGGGTGGAACTCTGTCCACAGCATTTAATGAATAACTGTGTCTAGGAGTGTTCAGATATTATGAGGCTGCACATTTCTCTTTGTTTCTTTCCTCGGAAAAACTATAAAAAGGAAATTTTCTTCTCACAAAATGTTTTTATGGAGACAGCACTAGACATTTTGGAACTAAAAATCACTGAGATGCAGGTGAACGTTTGTTAATCTGTAGAAAAATCAGTTCCAAACCAAAATACCTGTGGAAACTCAGACTATGTTCAAGAGAAGGAATACCATATTGCCACACAGACCAAAAGGCACAGGCAAGTAATTCAGGTCATTTAATACAGTTGCATAGCTTAAAGCTACTTTTAGATATGCTGTCCTGAAGTATTACATATTAGTGGAACAGTGTTACATCAGTTTTTAAGTTTGAAAATGGGAAAAATAGGGCTGATTCTTCTTAGCCTCCCATTGCCTTTAAAAGAGTCCGTAAAATGTTTTTAAGTTGTAATTTTTCTCTTTAAACACCATATATATGTAATACAGATTTATCTCCTACGAAGACAGGCTGAGGGAGTTGGGCCTGTTCAGCCTGGAGAAGAGAAGGCTCCGGGGAGACCTTATTGCAGCCTTTCAGTACTTGAAGGGGGCCTATAGGAAAAATGGGGAGAACATCTTTAGCAGGGCCTGTTGTGACAGGACAAGGGGTAATGGTTTTAAACTAAAGGAAGGGAGATATAGGTTGGAAAACAGAAACAAGTTTTTCACAATGAGGGTTGTGAAGCACTGGAACAGGTTGCCCAGAGAGGTAGTAGAAGCCCCATCCCTGGAAGCATTCAAGGTCAAGCTGGATGGGGCTCTGAGCAACCTGATCTAGTGAGGTTGTCCCTGCTCATGGCAGGGGGGTTGGACTAGATGGCCTTTAAAGGTCCCTTCCAACCCAAACAATTCTATGATTCTATGATTCTATGATTTCTCTAATATAACACTTGTGATAAGCAAGAGGACCTGATAATTTTGCATGATTTTGCTGTATCAATGGATCCAAAGACCCATATTCTGAAGTTTAATGGCAACGAGGAACATGTGAAAAACAAAATAAAACCAAAAGTTAGTGAGGAGAGGTAGCAGTTTCTGTACAGAAAAATGCATTGCACACCAGTCTTCACTGGGAAAAAACCCCTATCGATACTAGACTCAGTTTCAAAATACAGGATAGCAGTGGCTTGTATATGGTTTCAGAATGATAATTCAGAAGAAATATGATCATTACTTTATTATTGTCCCTGTAGCATTCCATGTTAAGCAAGAGGTTGTTGATTTGTCTATGGTTATATCTAGCATCTCAGCAAGTAAGCTTTTTAATTACCTTTGCACATGAGTGTAGTTGTGGCAACAACCAAAGCATGACATATGGTCTGACACAGATTTTTTCTTTCATACCTGATATGGGCACTTATGTGAAAAGCAGTACACAGTTTGGGTTTTTTTTTAATTTATATTTTTTAATATCCATGAAATGAGCATAAACCCATGAAAATTTAGGTATAGTCAAGTAGAAAGATAACTGAGGAGACTAAAGGAACTCCTCCAAAGTGGATTTTGACATGATTTTTGGGTATTGTGGGAAGTGGGGTTTGACATATCAGTAGGACATGGGGTAAGAGATTATCACTTATCAGCTTCTGCTCAATAACCATCTGTTTAGACCTTCTTACTCTACAATGCCACCGAGTTGAGTATGAGTTATATTCTCTCTTTCACTGAAAAGTGAAGAATTTCAATTCACCTTGTACTTGCTGCAGGGTAAGACAACATGCAAACACAATTACCATGGAGCTTTCAAGTATTCAGTAACTACGACTTTATAAATTGTTTTTCTATAATTTCAGAACAAGCTTGTTAAGTGAGGCCTAATCAGCAATAGTTTAAGATAGGCTTTAAACCATAGATGCTTTAATTTTCTGTGGACCTTTATGTCATGCTGTAAAACTTAAGTCTGAACATGACTGTAGAAAATTATTCAGAGATTTAATCAGAAATTGATATTAAGATATCATCATAATATTTAGCAGTAATGGGTATAATTTTCACAGCAAACAATTGCATATATATATTAAGAAAGCACATGGTGACAAGAATTTTTTTGTTGAACAGAGATTCAGCAGACAATCAGTGATTATCATTACAATAGTACTTCTGTAGAAAAGCATAACAAAACATTCAAGGAAGGAAAATAAAACAATTCAATGATAGCTATTCTTTTTTTTTTTTTTTCCCCTCCTTAAATGTCAACAGCTGTTTCTTCCTGTAAATTGCTAGATAAAACCATACTGTGTACAATAGCATGGGTCTCTAACATGTTCTTATATAGAAACAGATGCCGTTGTTATGTTAGAGCCATTTGTTCCTAACTTACCATTTAAACTACAAAACAGAATCTATTGGTCAGTTCAAGGGATGGAAACTCCTGTGTTATTTGCAAATGAAGTTCTGCTGGTTTATCTCACTTCAAATATTTATGTTTACAATATCCTTACTGTTTTTCAACTGTCTTCCTTTTACTTTAGATAATGTGCACAACTTGCATAAGGGTTTTTCCTATTGTCTTTTTTGTGACTTCTTAAAAAGATGCTACTTATTTTTCAGAAATACTTTGATTTCATCAACTTTTAGTGTGCTTCTTGGACATTAAGAGTGTATTTAAGTCTATCATGTTTAAGTACAGTCCACTGGAGAACGTTTACTTTTAATGTTTAGATTTGTTTGTTATTTACTTTGGGTTTCCAGATTTGCAGTACTCCTTTTGGATACCTAATTGTTTTTACGTATAGACTTGCAATTACTTTTCCTACTTTGCATAGCATTTCATTGCCTACAGCAATATCGGAATAGATTGTTAGGGGTCTTGCCAAATAAAGGTGTTCCTGGTAAAGGTGTGTATGGCAGCTAAAAACAGGGCTTTGAAACAATGTGGTTGACATTTTGACAATGATGTTTGCATTGTTGTATGTTTTTGACGCTCTAACAGTGTTCCAATGGTTAAATGTCTCTCTATCTGTCCCTGAAACTTGAACGGTCCTGTAAGTTTACCGTAGGTAAGCTGTAAGCTATGTTTTTGGGTCCCAGAATAAGAGGGAAATGCCTGTGGATCACAACAAAGAGCATGAAAGTCTGTTTGTCACTCATCTCGCTGGACTTAAGATATAGACATGCATACAACAAAAGAAGGTAAATGATGTTTTGGGACGGGAGGAATGGTTATTGCAGAGGACTGCTACATATCCAGAGCAACACCTACTGCTGGGTTCTCCTTCTGCCAACTTGCAGCAATAAAATAACAACAGAATTTGGAAGCGTGCAAAACGAAATGGCACCTCATGATCTCTGTCCTTAGACAGAGCAAGCTGACATTTCCCAAGTACTGTTTGTTCTTCATATCTTTCTGAATAATTCTGAAATTAAGGCTACAAAACTTTTGCCATGATTTTAAAAATTTGGGCATGGAGTACAAAAAAAAATTAGAAATGTAAATACATTCATAAATAAATTATAGTTACTTGAAACACTAGACAGGTTTTATCTCTTAAATCTCCACTGAGAAAATATAAGTAGGTCTGGGATTAATTTGTCCCTTTTAATGATCTTGGTTTAGTTGCAGAGTTGCCATGAATGGGCATCTAGGCCAGGCTACTCACTTCCAGAAAGTTGGGAAAATTGAATGTATGCCAATCTAGAGTAATTTAGAATGGATAATTTAAAGAAAAAAAAATAGAAAAATTTGAAAATGCTCAGACTGGTATTAAAAAAGTATGCTTAAAATTGTGTTGACTTAGGCAAAAGGCAAAAGAAGTTTGTATGTTGTTCATGTAAATATATATACATATTTTTAGGCTCTTATTAGCATATTAGGCATGTTAGTATTTATCCTAATTTTACTACTGAGACCAAGTCATAACACCAGTTACTCATGTTTGAGAGATTAGGGACTGACAGATTGTTCTGCTTTTTATAGGTGGGACTTTGGGTTGGCTGTTTTCCGTTTGGGAGAGCACAATTCTGACAAAGGGGAGATGAAAAAAGGTGAAACTGTAGTGAAGACAAAAAATTTGTGTGTGACATTGAAATGGGATAGAATTCTTAAAACAAAGGCAAGATTCAAGGTATAAAGCTTGGTAAAAATAGGAATGATGATTGGGTCAGTGTACAACAAGGAACAGAGGAGGTGTAAGGCTTGCATCACAAAAATAATTTTAAGAAAAAATAATAGAGAAACAAGAGAAAATAGGAAAAAAAATTAATGTCCATGTAGCTGAGAGATCCCCTGAATATTCTTGCTAATTAGGCTATATTCAAAAATTTAACAAACCAAGTTTTCAAGCAAACATTTAATCAAATTCTTGGCAAATGTGATACAAATTTTTGCCAACTTTCATTTTTTGACTGGCTCTTATTTTTAGTATAGTTTTTGAAACCTGTACTTACTGCTATTCTCTCTCACTGTAAGAAGTTATAGTTCCATTAAAGGGCTGTTTGCTGCCTTTCAGAATGCATGTGTTGCTCCTTGTTCCCAGTGCAAAGCTGGGGTTTATTCCAGCTGAAGTAGATATGCAGGAAAGGTCTTCTAAAACAAACTAACATCTGTATTGGTAAAGTAACAGATGGCTCTTATGTGGCTCCTTCATGTTTGTAGAGAGGATCTGGTGGGAGAGAACGTTCTTCTTGGCAGTCTTTGATCTTAATACCTAGTGTAAACCAGTACAACAGGGAACATGTATTTCTCCATAGTGAGTCTCTGACAAGTAGATGTGTATGAAACCTGCTTAACATTAGAACTGTCTGGACAAAAATGGTGGTGAGAGAGTATAATCCCACATTCTGATTTATATTTTGTTGCCTTTTTTTTTTTTTTTTGCTTAGCATTGAAGTCATGCTCATTTGTAATTGAGAAATGTTTTCCTTCACCTATGCACACTAGATTTTAGATATCTTACAAGACATTGTGTATACATTAATTATTAAATTACAAAGTTCTATGTGATGTTATCTTTACTGTAAGGGTGAGGGTACAAAAGTATGCAGAGTGTCACACACATTAAGGTAAGCACTACTCACAGCATTTTGCATCTTGTTGTTTCTATTCAAAACTATTTTTTTATTTTTCTTATTTCTATTGTGGCTGATCTCCTGATCATTCTCTCTCAGAAAGTATTCTTCCATCTGTGACCATTGCTGGCAAATCAGCTTTAAAACTGGGACAGAATTAGTCCTCAGAATACTATACTAGTTTTCTTGTAATAAGGATACCAGTGGTAACTAACCAGGTAATAAGAATCTGTATAAGGTCATTAAAAGGTTATCAAACTAGCTTGTATCTGATTTGAATCAATGCCGTATCTAAAAAGGGCATTTTAGCTTTTACACATATTTTCAAGGAAATTCAGCTTATTCTGAAGTGTGCTTTGAGCACTTAAGCATACTTTGGTGTGCACTCTGTTCATCTTTGTTTTCTTGGTTGCCATTAAACATCTAGAAAATTTAAACAACTATCAAAGCAAGAATATATGTGATTGTAGTTTAGTGCTATTCTATAAATACTTAACATTCTTTGGAACTTTATATTTTATTTTCTCTCATTTTTCTTTTCATCATTCTGCTTGACGGAAACTCTTAAAAACCAAAAATTGTTTAGAAAAATGAAAATAATTCATATGTGTGGCAGATGTTATGAAGATACAATGACCATGCAGAAATTCAGACAGCTTCAAAAGATTTTAGTCCTTTTGACTTTCTGGAGGTGGGAGGAGGGTAAACGTAGTTTGTGGAGGTGGTTAATAATAATTACCATATCAGAATGTATTGAAGTGAGGAGCAGAGGAGATTATATTAAACATGTAAATATGCTAAATCTGCTCATGCACTAGAATATTCTGTGAAGAAGGAAGTATAATTTGTCTCAGCTTTACAAATACTCATTACTAAATATTTGTATCAAAACAAATCCACATCTTGATGGGGGTTTTACCTTATCATAATAGTCTTTTTTACTTTTTTTTTTTTAAACAAGCTTTTAATAGTATCTCTAAAAATGCATTAAAAAAGTAATTATTCAAACCATTCAATTTTGGGAACCTTTCTCAAGATAATTGAATCATTCACTACAACATACTCCATCTAACTCTGCCACTACATAAATCTCCAAATATTTCAATCCCTTTAGGGTCCAGTGCAATTGGAAATTACTTATTGTACTGTAGCAGAATACGTAATTCAATGGCAAATCATCACTTTGTGGGTTTGGGGTTTGTTTTTTTTTTGACCATTAGACTTCTCATATGACTATATCCATAAATGAAATACCTTGGAACTGAGAAAGACTTAAAAATGTAAGCAACATCATAATTTAAAACTGCTAGATATGCAACCAATCATTAATGTTACATTTTATCTTAAAAGTATTGGAAATTTTTTCTCTGCTTAAAGATAATCAGCTTGGTTCTAAATAAGGGAGTGTCTGTGGCTCACAAGGCTGCTCAAAGGCACTGTGATACTTGCCCACTTGGGAATATATAAATAGGCACTTGTGGCTGAGTTTGAAAACTAATCTTCTGTTAAGTTTTTCATGCTGTGTCTTTGAGATATCACATAACAAGGGTCTCACTGGGATAAAGAAAAGGGGATGTCTCTGTGGGAGAATAATGGCTTCTATAACCTTGATCTGCTTTGTGCTTACCATAAGGCAAGTCCCAATTTGCCCCTGCAAATTGCATTTAATTTCAGGTTCATGGAGGACTATATTTTTAGTTGTATTTCCCCATATTCCTCTCCCTTCTTTGTTCCACTGTATTTTGATCTAATGTATTTCTAGATTAAGTGAAATTAAATGAATTTAATGGAATTTGAACCTGGCTATATCAGCAGAATTCATGGGTACTGCAGTTAAGAAACTTGCACCAAAGGAAAGAAGGTCCTCAGGCTTGGTTGAATACACTCATATGTGTCAAAGATTGGATAGCTAGGGCATCGAGCAGAGGCACATATGCACATTTGGTAAACTGGCCTTTAGAAAATGATATCAAAAGTATTTGTCATGGACAAGCTACTAACTCTGGGTTATAAGACAGACTTTTATAACTTGTCTTCCAAAAAAATGTCAGCTCACTTATCCAGAGCTGAAGATACAGAAATATTTGGTAATTAGTGACCCATAAGAGGTAAAACTGAATTAGAAGGGAGAGAAGTTTCTAAAATTCCCTTTTCCACATTTTGCTCAAGAGTATACCAGACTAAAAATAAGTCTAATTATTAATTAACCTATTACCATGTCTCTCATTCCTATATGGAGTTACTGGGAAAGTAGCAAGTCTGCTCCAGTATCTAGAAGCTACAGGAAAAACATGCTTGCCGAAAAGATGAATATGTCTTAAGAGGCAGTAGTGATATTGGCAAAAAGAATTATTTGAAATAGCTACTGCTGTGAATTCTTAGAGAAGCTATATCAAATGTTGAAAGATCACTGATGGGATAAATTCCCCAGGAAAAGCTATAAAGATCGAGATAAAAGCAATATATGCTAGTGGGATTTGTGCTTAAGGATCAAATCAACTGAAGGGAGCCCAATGATAAAACTACAGAGGTCCATGAAGTGCTTGTATGCAGAAATTCAAGAGACGCCTATCATTGCTTTCCTTAGAGACTTGCTGATCATGGGTTGTAAACAAATGCAAGGGAGAGACAGTAATATGAACAGAAACCATAAAATATGCTTACATGCTTGCATTAGTTTTGTTCTTTTGTATACCTCCCTGTAAGTTCTTGCAGGAGCAAGGTTAGAGGCACTCAGACGCCTAGAAATGGCTTCTGCATAATAACAGTGGTTACTCAGGACTATATATTCTTCTCTCTGTCTCTGTCTTTGATCCATTTTTCTTTAAGCTACATGTGTTAGGCTGCTGAATAATCTCCTGTGACTGCCTGTGATCTGTCATGAGCGCTTGTGTTTTAGATCAGTTTGTAGGTTTCAGTCTCTGTTCCCCGAACCTGCTCTTCCAAGCCACAAGAATAAAATGGGTAATATTTTCTATAATATTTAATTCAGAACAAAACCAAAAGGCAGGATAAATGCAAAATCCTTGTTATAGGAAGGATTATAAAATCTATATAATGTGAAGGTAAACCTACAAATCCGTATAAAAATCTTTGCTTCTAAATATAAGGTAGGAGGATGTAATATTTGTACATCTGTCTGTCTCATAGGTAGACTATAAGACCATGACATTTGTTCTTGGTTTTACTGGAGTCTTGCTGCATGACCTTGTGCAAGCTACTTCATGATTCTGTGTCTCAGCTTCCCCATCTGTCAAATGATGCTTATGAAACACTTTGAGATGCTGTGGTGAATAGTGTCATAGGAATGAATACTTCTCAATTCAGAGAAAGTAAGAGCCATATAAACTTTGAAAGTAAATGCCATGCTCAAATAGTGTATGTGTGTGTGACAATAGTCCTACACACTGGGATAGATAATGTGTAGATAGTATCATACATATATATAAGAGAACAGAGGTCTGTTTTATAACTTCAACTACCCATTTTCAGATTACTTGAAATTTTAGGTTTTTAAAGCTGTGCTGACTGCAAGATTTGTTCACTAAAATATTTAAATTTCTCTTGATATTTTCCAGAGCGTTGATTATGCACTTTGGGTTATAACTTTCTCCTTTTGCTTTTTCTAAAAAAAAATAAATAGCGTATGGTATGGTTTGAAACTTAAGGAACTCCTTTTTTGTCTATTTTGAGATGGCTGTTTGGCTACAGAAAAGCTGTGAAAAGATTAACCTAGTGTATCTTTTCTCAAGTTACCATTTTCTGATATTTTTGTGACAGTGGAAAAAGTTAAACTAGGAACAGAATCCACTTTATGTTATAATGTTGTTCAAGTGCTTGACCGTTCCTCTTTTCTTAGCTCAGGCTGAGTTGGAAACATTAAATACTTGATTTATATATCTGGTTACGGGCCAGATTTTTGCCACCATTACACTGTGAAACACCTTCCCGGCAAAAGATGAATTAAATTCAGTCAAGTTGCTTAAGGACTATAGAACTGCCACAATATTCTCTTTTACTTTGAGTATGAGCTGGAGCAGAAATTTCTCATGCCTTCTGTTTAGATGCTGAGGAAATATTTCCTCATGCCAATCTTTTTTATCATCATTATTATACTTCCTCCAATATTTCCGTAATTTAGTATTCAACTACTTTGACATGTAATTTCTAGTGAAATTCTGGGGGTATGGACTTTTATGAACATGTTAATTCAATTTCAATATTCTGTAAGTTTTTGTTCTTTGTATATAGTTCTAGTAACAACTGCATCGGTTGGTAAGGATTTAAGTGTTCCATACATAAATTCCTAAATTCTAGTTCTAATAAACACATTAAAACTTACTTTAAAATAATGTATCATGAGTTTGCATTTCTCTTCAGAATATTTTATTTAACATTATCAGTAATTCCTTGTTGAAATAATTGCTGCCAACTTTGCTTCTGGACTTGTGCATTCTGTTAGCTTTTGACAAAAAAATCATTTCACTTTTACTTTGCTGAATGTTGCTGATATGAAAATTACCATAAAAAAGTTTGTGAATAGCCTTCTTTTTCTTAATTAAAGGTTTTGTAAGTAACCTATTTGTGGATCTGGAACATAAGATGATAACTGGCTATGCTTTGCTGAGATATTTCCATTCATTACCAAAATAGTAACAAGAGAAGTCTTTTTCTAACAACATTCATAGATTAGAGTCATGCACACTGTCAGATAAAAGGTAGTCTTTCATAAATTTCATCTAGTTCAAATAAATAATCTTTACTACTTTAAAAACAAGACAAATTCATATTTTATGGTGTTTTGTTTCTGCTAATTTGCTGCAGTCATAGTAGCTCAAACAGCCTTACTGGTTATTCGCTTTCTGGAGTAATTTAGAAGTTAATTTTTCTTCCTTGTGAGAGAAAAATAATTACTGTATACATGAGCATAAAATTCTTTAGAGCTGTTAGAAGCAGAAAAACATGAACAGAAAAAGAAATCATTACTTAATTGTGAACCTGTAGTGTTTCTTAGTGCTCAGAGGGTAAGGTCATGAGCTTAAAAACAAATGCTACTGGGATTTTCAAATCAGTTCCACGTGGCGTCCTTGTATCCGAGTTAGGATGTTACAGTCTGGATGGGTGAACGATCAGATGAGTAAAAAAAGTGTTTGGATGATCAAACCCAGAGGAGAGTTGTACTCTACCTGGATGCCAGTAAGACATGCAAAAACACATGGTTATTTCAGGTCTATCCTGGGACCCATCTTCTCTAACCTTTTTATCAACGATGTGGATGAAGTGATGGATAGTTTGCTCATCAGATTTGCAGGTGACACCAAACTTGGGGGAGCAGTTGATCTGCTCAAGAGCAGGGCTGCTGTTCAGACCTAGACAGGTTGAAGGAATGGTCTGAACCATATGAAACTCAACAGGGACAAATGCAAAGTCCTGCCCCAGGAAGGAAGAGCCCCTGCCAACAGGACAGGCTGGGCACTGGCTGGCTAGGGAGCAGCTCTGTGGAAACGGCCCTGGGGGTCCTGGTGGGCAGTAAACGGGACGTGTGTGAGGAACGTGCCATGGCAGCTAAATTGGCCAGCAGTGTCTTGGGCTGTAGGAACAGAAGCACAACCTGTAGAGCAAGGAAAGGGGTTATTCCCCTCTACTTAGCACGCTTCAGATGACATCTGGATACTGTGTCCAATTTTGGGCCCTCCATTACAAAAAAGATAAATAAACCAGAGTGAGTGAAGGGCCACTAAGAGGGTTGGGGGCTGGACCACTTGTCCTGCTTCCAAAAAATGAATTCTCCTACCCTTCACTGCCCACACACTGCTCGGATTCAATTGTATGTTACATATGGAGGTACAGGCCTCCACGTAATGCCAGCTTTTTTTCTTTTCAAGGTGGCTTTGGAAGCAGTGTTTTCATCTGGAAAAAAGTGCGTGATTGGAAATCACGTATTTGGGTCCCAATTTAGATTTGGATTTTCCAAATGTTGTTGAATGTGCTTTAGGTGAATGGATAGTGGGTACAGCATGTTATGTGGACTTTGGTTGTATATTTTCCTATAAATACAATAAGAGATTATTTATTTTCTATAATTTCTTATGGAAATCATGAATAAAGTGATTCAATTTTGTAAGTACAGATTGTTAACATAAATAAAAAGAATCCCCTAAGTAAATAAGCATAGATACATTGGATGTGATACAGATTCAGCTAATTCAGGATTCTGGTGGCCATTAACAGACTCCTGGGAAAGGGTGTAAAACCAGGACAAACATAAACCAATATTTCCTTGGAACACTTTTCCAGACTGCAGCATCTTGTACCTTAAGGCTTGGGGTTTTTTCTCCTTGGTTTTCAAATAGTTGGTATACTTAACAGTGGGCATATTTTTTTTTTTCCCTTTTCCCCTGCTAGATTCATATCTAACTGAATCAGATCTGTTAATTGCAACCCACCGGAAAGCAGGTTGGGAGGAAAACTGTTTCTCTGGACTGCAACCATCTCTTGAAGTTTTTAAGTTGAGCTAGGAGTACATGTATACATTAACATTTGGTTTTTTTTTTTTTTTTTATATGTGATCCCATTATTTTCAGTGGATTTCCTGCCTTGTATTATCAAGTGCTCAACTCGGCCAGTTCTCATAAGTTTCATGGGTTGTATTTACTTGTCTCTGTGTGTTGGGTGTGGAGTTTTTTTATTATGTTAACAGCACTACATGTGTCTCTTACCAATGACTAAAGCAAAGTTAGGATTTTTAAATTGTCCTGCTACACCGTTACCATTCTCAGACCTGCCATTGCTGGCTGGTACGAAACCAGCACATCCAGTGCCTCCTGCACGTCTAATGGTCTCTGTGCTCTTCCAGGTGCAACAGAATTGTCTTATGGCACTAATACAGTGTTGGCCATTTTCCATGTCTTTGTCCAGCAACGCGTCGACAGAAGCAACTCATTGTCAAAAGGAGTAAGGCATATCTGATGATATGGAGAAATGACAAACAGATTAAAAAAAATGAAATGTTAGGCTTTGTACTTTAATGGTTATAAAATGTTTAAAGTATACACTAATGCGTTTCTATTTCCCTGAAGAATCATACTAAGTACATTATTTCCCAACCACAACCAAAACGTGAAAGAAAACTTCCTTTGCATCCTAAAATCACCTCCTCAGATGCTTTCACACACTTCTGTAGCCTTTGCTACATCTTAATTGGATGCATCAATGCCCTATAAAATGCAAATAGAAGCTCTTTCACTCAGTCTATCAGTCTGAAAATTCAAAAGTTCAAGGAGCACTGTAAGTACCCTGTGAAATATCCTGTAATTTAAGAAAACCCTTGTGCTTCCTAAATTAATTTCCACCTCCATTTCTCAATATATTAGTGGAAAATTATTAACTTGTGGGCTTTCTGATTGCTATACTGATCAAAAAAGAAGGAGTATTTTTTTTTTAAGTCTCTTTGAAGAATAATGAAAGCAAATGAAAGATGAAGCAATTGAGTAACATCAAAAAGAATTATAATTTGATGCTGACCTTTCTCTTTGCTACTGGTCAATTTCCTGTTCAGGCTTGTATGTTCTCAAACGTGCTTTGGATGGATGGATCCAAACTGCAGCCATGGATCTAGATGCACAATAAGAGTGAGCAAGTTCAAAACCAAATTTGTTGAAAATTTTAAAGTAATGTTTCCCTGATGAGCAAAACATAGGTTCAGAATTAATTTCATAATGCTTCTAATTGTTAGCCTTGAATTGAATTTCTTGAATTTACTGCATAGCTCTAATATGAAATACCATGAGTTTGTGTTTTCTATTATAGTATGATTATATGCAATGTATAGTTTCTGATAACTTCAGGTGCGTGTATTTACTGCAGAAAAATATTTAACTGGATGTTTTAATGAAAGCATCATCTTTTTTGGAGAGCTCATCTGTGGTAGACTGTTAGATGTTTCAGTTTGAATCTACAAAGACAGGAGACCGTGATTATCTCTGCTATAGTACAGTTGTTGGTTAAAAGATTTTTCTGATGTTAAAGCATAATGAATTGCCAAAGCAAGCCCAAACACAGTCCAGTAACTGTGTTGCACTAGCTGGTAAGCAGTACTATTAAACATACAACTACTTTTTTTTTATTTTTTGGTTGCTCTACTACTCATGCTGATCAGAAATGTAATGGGATACAAATGCAGAGTTGCTTAGCAACAATGAGTAAAATACTGTGTTTCCTTTTAATGTTGTTTTTTTTTCATCATAGATCTCTTGTGATGTTTACATATGAAAAATAATATTGGATATTTTTTAAATCAACAAGGCCAAAGGCACCCATAACTGAATGAGTTCTTTCTGATATAATTTTGGGGGTTGTTCTTGTGGTTTTGGGTTTTTTTTAACAAAATAGTAGGCAATTTACTCTCTTACTTCTCCTAGTTTTCTTGGGGAAATAATGGCATGTAAAACTGCTTTCATCTCCTGCATTCTGTAATGACCTTGTGGTACTGATATGCTAATGTATTCAAATGAGACATTATGTTTCAAAACCTACTAGCAGAGATTAAAAAATGCCAATATACTAAAAATAGAAATACTTTTGGAATGGAGGATATAAATTTAACTGTGTTCACTAACCTAGCAGTCAGATTCTGAAAATAAATGTTTTGTCAAAGGCCAGCACCAATATGCGAAGTTTGGTGCCACAAATGTTTCAGAAATAGCTGCACCGATTTCTTCAGTAGAGGAGAGCTGGATAAGCTTTGTTGTTAGAATAAAACGTGAGAAGCCTGGGTCGTGTTAAATGATCAGCCATGCAGCCTGAGCATTGCTGGAAATGGAAGGCTGTCATCAACAGCAGAGATGGGCAGAGCCATAGAGGTACATTTTTGCCTCCAAAGGCACAACTGTCCACATTCCTCTGCATCATGCTCTCTATGCATTACAGACTCCTTTCAGCTGTTTTCATGGCATATGCATCTGCCACAACAAACCTACAACCTTTCCAAGCAGCAGCACAGGGTACAGAAATACTTGCCCTGATTCTGTGTGCCCCTAGGCGAGTTTTGTGGCAGTTGCTGTTTTTCCTGAGTGGCTTAGCATGCGAGTCTTTACAAAAAGTAGTAGTGAATTGGTCTCAGAATAAATACCTTATAGTCCCAGAACTGACTAAATAGCTGAATAATGTCTGTTTGTAAATATTATGGTCAGATCCAATTTCTTTTGGGGCTAAAGGCTGGAAAACTTTCTTAGATCAAGACAAGGTTATCACCAATAGGTAACAGGAAGAATGTTGTGATCCTGTAATATTTTGTAATTATGAAATATTTCCCGATTTACCCATTGGAAGGAAAGATCAGAGGAGTTCTGGTTAGGGGTGGGGAGAAAAAAGACGTAAGCATAACAACTTCTGTCTTTTCCATCATTGATCTTTGACACAAGTTCAGATTTTTTTCAGATCAGGCAGTTCTTGTGTTGGTTATTATAGGTTAACAAGTGGAATTAAACTTGCAATTTGCTAATATATTGCCCTGCAAGAAAATACACCAATGATGAAATGTAAGTAGTAGTAGTAGTAGTCAACACCAGTGCTTGAAAAAAAAACTTGTTAGCATTTAAATATAATTTGCCGTTTCCAATTATTTCAGTCTCTCCAAATAGCCCATTCATGAGACAGTGCAGAGATCAAAGATCTTTGTTGAAAGGATAGAGTTGAGTTTTTCTTTATTTGCCCTTTAGATTACTACTGATGTTGAGGTTCTTGACCGTTCTTCATACAAGGCCTTCACAACTTAAACTCTGTATGTAAGATGAAATGAAACTTTACTTTTAGATAGCTGTAGGGTGGATAAACGTAGATAGAAATTTGAAGAACAGTAATTTGGAGCAGTTTGTTTACATGTTCCCTTCAGACTTTGAATTTAATACAACTTAACAGAATCAATTATCTGTGTTCATTCTTTAGCTATTTTAATTTATTAAGGATAAACCAAATACAACTGCCTTTCACTATCACTGAATTTTTAGGATTATCTGCATCAGTTAGGTAAAAACATTCATTGATTTCTTTATAAATAGTGATTAGCTAGTGCCCCAGCATCCATCAAAATAGTATGTTATAGCAGAAATAGTTTTCATTATTGTACAAAATATCTTAATCTTTAATCTCCCAAGGAAAAGTTTATTGTATAGGAGACAAGCGTGTATTCCTTTAAAAACTGCCCCCTCCCACTGGTGTCAACATGTTTTTTGTATATTGTTATCTACCAGAAAGCGATTGGATCAGTCATATTGATATGCCTAGAACTAAAACATTTGGGTATAGTTGAGAAGCATGATTATTTGGATCCTGGTTTTATCAGATGTTTTTTTTCTAGTTCTTGTTGCATAAACACCAGATGACTCAATACAGAGACAACAGAAGCAGTTGAAACATTATGAACATGCTTTTTAATTGCTTTGACAAGAAAATAAGAAAAAAAATGTTTATTAAGTTTTCTTGCCTGTTTAAATCTGTGTCGCCTGAGTACTTTGTACGTGACAAACAGCAGTCAAATTTCTCAATGTATGTAACGAGAAACTATGATTAATACTCAGATGGCATTATTGTGGCTTTTCTGGGCTCTACTTTCAGTAATTTGAAAATAAATTTACTTAGAACATTATTGTGTTTAAACCCTCTTCTCATATCCCCTTGAAGTTAGAAATATGCCATATACGTTTCCTATAGGAGAAGTTCAGGCTGGGCAATTTTATGTAAGAATTAATAGTCACTAGATATATTTAAGAGTGATAACTAATTAAGTTACCCATGCAGGATTGTTTTCATACATTCACTAATTAATGATACTGCACTGAATTTCAGTTTTGTCCCTTGTTTGATATAACTGGAGACACTGGAGTCTTCTGTAGCTGTTTAGTAATATCCCTTTCTTAAACATCAAGCTCAATGTTACGATGTTTTGCACCACATCATTTGTTTCTGTGCCGGTTTGTCAGTAAACATAAAATAGTGTTCTCCCCAATTCTGTATCTCCTAGAGTTTACCCATCTGATTTATTTATAGGTAGAAATTCCACCTTCTCTTAGGGTTTTATGTTACTATACAAAGCAGGTTAAACTCTTCTCTTCTCCTCTGATATGACAGCTCCTGCAATTCCTTACTGGGAGGAGTATGGATCACTGGAGCAGTATGCGGGTCCTTGGCACTTTTTTCTTCTGCCTGTCTGAATTCATCTCTCTTGAACATCTCTTATTTTATGCAATATTGCAGATGCAAGTTGACCAATGCCGTAGACTTTTTCTGCTTCTTAATGTCTTCTCTTTTCAAACTTGTATTGTTTTGACTCTTTTTACCAACTAGCACGTGTGAACTTTTCCTCTCCCATCATCCTCAAATGATGAGCTTCCCACTTAATAGTAGAAATTAGTCCTTGCCCTTCATATGATTATATTAATCCCATTTCTGTTTTGTCTCTTCTGAAGGCAAATCAGGCCTTCTTTGTAAAATCCTAATCCACTTTTGTTCTTAAAATGCCACATAATTTCATGTCAGCAATGACTGTCATTAATGCGTTCTACTTTGTGTTAGTTAACATAAATATGAAATAACATCAATCTTCATTTCAGTCCTTCAAGAACTGATAACCTCCCTGCAGTCTGATAGTTTGTCTTTTAGCACTACCCATTATCATCTCTTCATTAAATAGCACTTTATCCACAGTTCTTCAAAGCTACTCCTCCTCCAGCGTAACTAATAATCGTGTGCAATCATATAAAAATCATTACTTAAATTCAGATTCATAAAATGTGTCTCATAATCAGTTACCTTTTCAATGATAGCGAGAAGGGGTGTTAATCTAATATTATATCTACTTTTTGTAACTTACACAGCATTTGTTGTATCTTTCTTTTACCTCCATATCTTTCATGGGTTTCATATCTTTCATGGTTTTCATTTGTTTTAAATCATTGCTGTAATGCTTGTATCTGTTTCTTACTGTTCTTAAATACAGCTATTCCAATTGATTTTTTAAAACATGTGCCTAAACTATATCTCATAAACGTACACAGTGGATTTACATGCTTCCATCCCTTAGCTGCTCATCATGCTCAGGTACAGCACCTAACACGAAACAAGGTTACTTCATTTTTTCTTCCCCTCTCCCTCCTTTTTTTTGGAGTGGGGGTGGTGGTGGTTGTTTTCTGTTTGTCAAAATCTATGGCTAGAAGAAGCTAAACCCAATCCTACGGAAGCAGATAGAGTTAAACAAGCTTTAGGCTAAACTGTGTACAGATAATCATGACTGTGGTATCAGAAATGAGCTTCCTAATTTTTTTACCTTCTGGCTGTGGAGAGTTTTAAAACCAAAGCTGCAAACACCTGCATTTTTTAAATCAAGAACTAAGACAAGTTAGAGATCATTCAGCTATGTTTATACAATACTTAGCCTTTCTCTGATTTGCAGCGTAGGCCTATCTTAAAGAAGATTTATTAGCAGGGTGGGAAACACTAAAATAGTGTTGGAGTTGAGATCATAGTGTGTGTATACTTGGTACTGATACTTGCTACTTTTAAATATAAATTCTTGTGCTTTAACAGAGGTAGCACACAAGTCGTAGTATCTAAGTATATTCTCTCTCCCCTGGGCTCTGCACTGCATTGGCAAAAATGTTTGCCTGTCACCCAGAACCATGCTGGAGTAGAAACCGCTCTGGCTGTAAAGCATACGCACTGGAAACAGTTGTCTTCTATGCTCTTTAAACTCAAATCCCTGTGCTCCTTCCAAAACAAAGTCTGTTTGTTTGTTTGTTTGTTTCCAGCAGTGTCAGATGTGAATAGCAAAGGAGGAACCTTTTTAGATCTCATGACTAGATCTTGTACAGAGAGAGTTAAAGCTGCATATGGCAAAAGTACTAGAATTATCTAATATGTGCGTGCTTGACAGGCAACGGAGCACCAGGATGTCACTTCTGCTGGGGGAAAAAAAAAAAAAGAAAAAAAAAAAGACAGACCTGGGAGGAAATGGGGCCAAATAATATTAGTTCAGTTGTGCTCTTACAAACACCTCACTGCTTGAATTGATTCTGACCATAGAAGTGAAATCAGTTTCTTCACTGAAGGAATCTGGGTAAACAGCATGGGTAAGCAGAGGTAAACCACCTTCACTTCAAGATTTGACCTTAAATCAACTCTTGGCTATGGAACAGCTGGTAAAGTTTATAAGTGTAATTACTTAGCTGAAATTATGTCAGACAGCTACAGTAGCATGACTAATAAACACAGAATTCCTGAGAAAGAGGAATCCTCTTTTTGTGGGAGCGGGAGCAGTTACCCTTGTTGAGGTTGCAATTACAAAGTTGATTTTTTGTCATCTTTTAAAGAGGAATTTTGCTGCCTTAGATTCCTTTGACATCTACTGAAAAAGACCTTTTATAAATTAGTCTAGAGAGCAGAGACCCTGCTGACCAAGGAATAATAATTTTGCTATAATCCACCTGGAAGTACAGGGTGATGCACCTTTTAATCCATTATACTCTTATCATTTATTAATGGAAAAAATATATAAAACTTTTACTACAGGAAACTGCCATACTTTTTACCTCTTTCAGCTATTTTCTTCCATAGTGACATGAGGAATAGGCACATTAGCCTGTTAATCTTTCCAGGACTCATGTACGTGCCATCACGTGGCATGTACAGGACAACCAGGCGATCAGGCCCAGTCAGCATGGGTTTATGAAAGGCAGGTCCTGCCTGACCAACCTGATCTCCTTCTATGACATGGTGACCAGCCTAGTGGATGAGGGAAAGGCTGTGGACGTTGTGTACCTGGACTTTAGTAAAGCCTTTGACACTGCCTCCCACAGCATCCTCCTGGAGAAACTGGCTACCCATGGCTTGGATGGGCGTACTCTGCGCTGGGTAGGAAACTGGCTGGATGGCCGGGCCCAAAGAGTTGTGGTGAATGGAGTTAAATCCAGTTGGCGGCCGGTCACAAGTGGTGTTCCCCAGGGCTCAGTACTGGGGCCAGTCCTGTTCAATATCTTTATCGATGATCTGGACGAGGGGATCGAGTGCACCCTCAGTAAGTTTGCAGATGAGACCAAGTTGGGAGGGAGGGTTGATCTGCGGGAGGGCAGGCAGGCGCTACAGCGGGACCTGGACAGGCTGGATCAATGGGCCGAGGCCAATGGCATGAGGTTCAACAAGGCCAAGTGCCAGGTCCTGCACTTGGGTTGCAACAACCCCAGGCAACGCTACAGGCCTGGAGAGGAGTGTCTGGAAAGCTGCCTGGCGGAAAAGGACCTGGGGGTGTTGGTTGACAGGTGGCTGAATATGAGCCAGCAGTGTGCCCAGGTGGCCAAGAAGGCCAACGGCATCCTGGCCTGTATCAGAAACAGCGTGGCCAGCAGGAGTAGGGAAGTGATCGTCCCCCTGTACTCGGCCCTGGTGAGGCCGCACCTCGAATACTGTGTTCAGTTTTGGGCCCCTCGCTACAAGACACACATTGAGGTGCTGGAGCGTGTCCAGAGAAGGGCAACGAAGCTGGTGAAGGGTCTAGAACACAAGTCCTATGAGGAGCGGCTGAGGGAACTGGGGATGTTTAGTCTGGAGAAAAGGAGGCTGAGGGGAGATTTTATTGCTCTCTACAACTACCTGAAAGGAGGTTGTAGAGAGATGGGGGTCGGACTCTTCTCCCTAGTAACAGATGACAGAACAAGAGGAAATGGCCTCAAGTTGCGCCAGGGGAGGTTTAGATTGGATATTCATAAAAATTTCTTCACCAAAAGGGTTGTCGGGCATTGGAACAGGCTGCCCAGGGAAGTGGTGGAGTCACCATTCCTGGAGGAATTCAGAAGATGTTTAGATGTGGCGCTAAGGGATATGATTTAGTGGTGGACTTGGTAGTGATAGATTAATGGTTGGACCCAATGATCTTGGAGGTCTCTTCCAACCAGAATGTTTCTATGATTCTAGGAGCGTATGTACTAAGTGGATGACTATGGTATTACACGTTTTAGTGTATTGTGCAACAACATAACGTATAGCTACTCTAAGTCAGATAGGAGGTCACTTTCCTCATGTTAGTACCTTGTTTTGGCAGAGTTGGAGTTAGAATTAGAATTGAAACCTGATTTTTCACCTTCTCCAGTTCTCACACAGGAAAACATTGTTGTTAAAACTGTACAAACCTTACTAACAAGAATCCTCATTCTCTTCAGCTGCCCCAGCAGCCCTACTAGAAGCATGTCAAACAGGTAGTAATGAGGTGAGAGCATACAAGGACACTTGTAAACGCGACCCAAGCACCAGTAGCCAAATTTGTCTTTTGGGCTTTTTGTGCACCTTTCTAATATTGATGTTCTACAGAATTGAAGAAAATGGTTATTCTTCTGCAAATATCCATAGAAGTGAAATCTCTGGAAGAGATATGTTACCGCCAATAGGTTATACTCCTTTGAAAGTGAAGTAATTTATATGTGTGGCAAATACTGGATTAGAAATCCACTGTGGATGTTGTGGGGGAAGGGAGGTAAAGGGCTGTAGCCTTTCTGTTAGCACCTCTCAAAGTTGTGTGTATATATGCAGTAATGTGATATATTGGTGACTGATCTGCAGTATTTATGTTGCAGATGAGTATCTCCTTGAAAACAGAGTTATTTAGTGTTAGGAATTTTGCTGGGGAAAAAAAAAAAAGTACTGATCAGAGAGGACAAACATTGCAATTTTTTAATTTTCGACAAGTGAAAATGAGTGAATAAGCCCAACTTCTGAGTAACATACATTTATATTAAATATTTAGATGGAGTAATTTTCTATGTTGGTTACAAATAATTATCATAGTATCATAATGCAGAGTGTTTGTGCATATGTGATGACCGCAGCCATTTTTGTATGCAGGTAGAATTGCAGTCTGTACAAATAAGTTTTCTCATGGAGCTTGTATGAGCGGCTTAATATTACCCAAAGAACAATTGCACGTGTGCAGTTCACAAAGTGAGCTCCAAAACCCCAGTGAGTTTCCCTAAGAGAATAGGCTTGTTAATTCAAGCAGTTTGACTACATGCCAGGAACTTTGGAGTGAAATCCTGTCTCTGTGAAAATCCAGTGGGAATCTTGCTATTAACTTCAATAGATGCAGGATCAGGCAGTATATTCCTATGTGACTTTGGTGCCACATTTTGCTCCTATAGGCAGTACTATTGTGAAACTAGGGATGTTTATTTCATCCATTCACGCAAAATAGACCGGAATTAGGGTTAAATAAATACTATAAGTAAGCATGACAGTGTTGATTAACAAAGTAGAATGTTAAAAATAAGTAAAAATTACAGTTGAATCCGGCCTAGTGATGAGAGCACAAGAGAAAAGTAACCCTTTTTTCTTCTGTCTACTATATTTTGATTTTTATGGATATATTATTAAAATCTTTTGTATAGCCATCTGTATTGCAAAGGTCTCAGTAGTGTTTGGTTTTCTACTTTTTGTAATAAATAAATAAGTAAAAATAATTCTCTGTATCTGTTACAGTCCCTCTGTAAAGGGCAGAGGGACTAAGATGTTCCATATTTTCATATGTTTGCTCTGCAAAGCTTTATTTGAATGCAACTAATTAAATAATGTCTGCTACATTTCCTTTGCAGTGTCTCTGGCATATTGAAAGTTGCATAGCGTGCCAAAGAAACACTTTTTTATACAGTATAATTATATACAAGTATCGTTGACACTGTCAAGACTGTAAAATATTTACTCAGCTTGTAAAACATTGAGTGTTAAAAAGATGAAATACAACTTTGAAAAAAGAGAAAAATCTTTAATCTGACAAAAACATTTTTGAAAAGAATTTAAAATGTGTTTGTTGGGAAGAGGGGAGTGGAAATGAATTTCTTTCAAACACTGCATGTTATGTAACAGTTTGGCTTATTTTTTTATTTAAATTAAGCTGACTTTAGTAAGAACACATTTTTGAGTAATATGAATAGAACTTGCATTTTAAACAATTTACAGGTGATTTTTACTTAGCCAGGTGGAACACATGTTTTTCTTCTTTTAGACACTGGACTGTTTGTCTCTTCTCCCTCAAGTTTACATTTGTTTACAGATAAATAAAACTTCATAGACATATTGCTTACTGAATCAAAGTTAAAATCATGACAAAATATTCCAGGAATTTTCTCTACTAAGGACTTTCCAGACTGTGGCTGTGCCATTTGCTGAACCATTTTTGCAGGCTCAACCAGCATACAAAAGCCAGTTGTAAAGAAATCTTTACCAATTCCTGTACAATGTCCTTTAAGCCTTGACTCTTTCCAGACTTGTTTGTTATTTCCTTATGTGTATCATGAGAAAGAACTGAGAAAGAACTCTGAGCCAGATGCAAAAATAGTGTAATTTCCAACATAACAAAGTACGGCAAAGTTTCAAATAAAGACAGGCAACCTTTATATTTCAGTTTGGTTCACTTTTGGGTTTTTTTTACTATATTCTATTTTACTCACCAATGTAAATTCACAAGATGGCTGAAATCCATTGCTAGTTCAGTCCATCTACAGGGAGAAGGAGAAGGAATCAACAATGAATTTGTATTCAGCTGAACCAAGGGCAAAGTGAGAAAGGAAAAATACCGTGCTGCAAAGTGAGGCAAGCTATGGGCAGGTATAACCCTGGAAATAAATTAAAACAGCTTAGGAGTTTCTCTATGATTCTCTAATGATGGACCTTTGCACCAGCTAAGAACGTGATGAAGTGGCATGTGAACTTTTAAGTCTGATGGGATTTTTGTATGCAAGCTGGAGAAAGGAGGCTGCACAACTACCAGGAGATTTCAGTTTTTTCAGAGGAAATCTGCCCAGCTAATCCTGAGAGAATTGGCTGTAGCTATTAAAATTCAGCATTTACAGTGTGAACCTAGCTGAAGTAATTTAATTAGTGCCTATTCGTTGGGGAAACAAGGATCCCCCATAGATCACCATATCAGTTGATATTAGATATGTGCTGGCTATCAACAATAATTTGTAGAAATTTATTTGATTTCCTATCAAGCAACTGAATTTATAACATTTTCATGAGAACTCTGTATAGCTAGGTCAAATTTATCCATAAATTGGACAAGAAATAAACCTAACAAAAAAAAAAAACACCACCCTTTTAAAGTTTTGTCAGAAATTTTAAATATTTTTGGTAGACTTCATTGCTCCCTGGATACCAGAATCCTTCATATTAAGTCATTCCAGGCATACTGTCTTTTTGTTCAGTCTTTGACAGACACTTATCTAGCAAGCACTGCACCCATTTCTCTTTTGCATATTACTGCCTGACTCAGGGCTTGTCTGCCAAGGGCTTACATAGAATGTAGAAAGCGTTCTAGGTAAGGAGTTCTCTGTTGTGCTTGTTTGATATCATCTCCCATGTCTCCTGTGCTACGGTGTAGTAAACTGGTGTCTCCCTAGGGGAACTAAAAGGGAATCCCCTGAGAAGCTCGAGTGAGAACAGAGCTACTTGGCTGAAAGGCTAGTTTCATAGACAAAGAAAAAAAGTTTGTGCCATTCATTAAAATGAAACTTTGCATCAGGTGTACTTCAGTTGTCAGCTTTACACTCAAGCAGTTGTAGAGCAGAAGTATTTTACAGACTTACTGTTTTTCTGTTCAGGTTTCTGAAATAATTTCCATTGTCTGCCCAAGAGGGAGTTTTCCTATTATATTTAGAAAGAAATATGAATACTTTTATGAAGAATATGGTTAGTATTCAGAGGTCGCACAGCACGGTCCTATGTAGAAAGGATCGTAGATGATATTCTGTATGCATGGGGATGTCCTGCTACCTACAGCATCGTTTGCATGTCTCTGACTTCCTGACTGTATGCTCATTACACTTTTATCTCTATCCAATAAGCTTGCTCTTTGCCGCTACCTAAAAGTTTTAAGTGCTTGTTCTTTGTCCCCAACCATTCCCATGCTGAAGTACTAGGTGTTGCAGAGTTGCAACTAGCCTCATCTGCTGCTTCTTGCCACAAGGGGAGCCAAAAGATGTCACTGCGAATAGGGCCCTGGGTTCTCACACTGCATGTCTGTGCAAAAGATGAACAGTTGTATGTTTCATAATAGCACGAATGATGCATTTCTCCTTCCTTTTGTTACTGCATCATTTGCTTTCCTTTAACTTATTTCAATAGAACAGACAACAGGCAGTTATTTGCATCTTTCAATCATCCAGTCAAGGAGTTTTGTGATGAAAAGACTAGAAGAAAAATCCCGTACTGTGATCCCTAGATTTCCAAAGTAGCCTATGTTTCAATTCTACAGCATTTTCTGAATTTATGTGGAAGACATGTATTATAAGCCAATTGTGGTCTGTTGTTTTATTAAAATTCAAGAAATCATCTCTTTTAGTGAAATTTTAAATTCAAATGACTCCATGTGTAGAAATAATTTTTTCAATGTAGCTGTTGAATGAAGACTCACAGTATTGTGCTGTTTTTATTATTCTTTCCATTTTAGATTCAAATCAGAGGCTGACTTGCAGAAGAGAACATACATTAGAAAAGGGAGGTAGATCCAGTATAAGGAGGATATAAGAGGGGATGTGGAACGGTACATTTCACACTTCATTTTAATTTGGAACATAGTATTTAAGTCCTGTGGAATGCCAGAATAGTCTTTCACCTCATTGACACAAAATATAGCTCAAGTTATTAAAATTAGGGATCTAATAAAAAAATCAAAACAAGTTGTAGGACTGAACTGATATCTCCTGTAGTCTTTGACAGTATATTTGAGCTGAATTTTTTTTTCCTGAATTTTTAGGACTTAAAATGTCCTAATGTTTAGTTCCATGAACTAGTTCTCTTAGGAGAAAAGAAAATTCTGAAAAAGAAAGATGTCTCTTGTAGATTATGTCTTAACTGAATTTTTTCAAATGTCTTTTGAGTTTTCCTTCAATTTTTATTTTCAATGTTAAAACAGAAAAGGCCTCTTGTTATTTCCACATCTATGTAAAAGTTCCCTCAAAAATTTTTATTTTTCAATTCTAACTTATGTAGTAATTCATAATTACATTGAAAAAAGGATTTTTACATGTACCAGAAAAAGAAAGATATTTATGCTTCAGGGAATAAACCATTGCCCTGATATTACAGAGTAAGTTAATTCCTGTAGCGGTCACTCCTGTGGTTTGGATATCAGACTTAATAACTCAGTTCTTTTATTCATTATAATAAATCCTATAAATCCATAAAGTGATGAGGAAAAGTCTATCAAATAAAAAGGATGACAAGAATTAATGCAAAAATACCCTTTGTTCTCACAACACTGGACACAGTTCCTCATTAGATATGTTGGTGGAGAAATAGCAACAGAACTCATCTACATACCCCAAATACTTTAATTGTATTCACTGGCTTTAATTGTTGTACCTGCAGAAAGAAGTTAATCTGTCGCATGGCATATAAACTTTGCAGAGTGGGAAATACGCTTTAAATTGCTTTGCTATTGAATCCAATTTTCATCCTCACTGAGGGAGAAAATATTTTTTGTTATGAATGGATGGTTATATATTTTAACTACTTCACCTTTACCTCGAAGAATAGCCCTAACAAGGAGTTCCTTATTTTCCACATAGTGCTCATAGCTATTTCTCAGATACCTCTGTCTACCAGGAATTGTTCTGAATTAGTGAGGATTGCTGTCAGTTTGGGGAATAGCGCTTAAGTATGGCAGCCCTTTTCATTTTCAGGCACGATTCTGCAATTGGCCATATCTCATCCTAGAACTCAGTGGAGTTCCACAAGGAATGGATTAAGCGCACCAGCTGTATTTCTCTGAATACCTGTGTATAATGAGCAGCTTTTTCTCTGTTTCACAGATAGGCTGGTGTGCAGGGAGTCATTTGCCAATGTTGAGGAAATTGTATTTGACCAGAATTGGAGCTGCGGAATACCTGGCTCCTTTGCCTCTTCTGAAAACATACTTCTCTCATTGTGTAGCAAATTGGCATTTAGCACTCTCATATCCATGGTAATGAGCTAGCAGCCCTGAAGAAAAACCACCCTCTTGCACAGAAGTTTCATAGTCTGTTAGAACCTCCCACGTTTTAAAGGGTTGGAGATACCGGGCACTGGAGAATAAGCACTGGTAGGATCTGTCCTTTGCTGATCAGTTGGGTTACTGTGGATGTTGTTTTAATTGTGAGCAGAATGAAACTCCTAAAGTACAGGAAAATCATCTACAAGCATGCATACTGTTAACCTATCATGGGACGAATAATTATTAAAAAGGGAAGCTTGTACTGGGTGTGGGGAGCATAAAGTTGTTTGCCTTTTAAATTGTGTTTGATTTAGACTAGAGGGTGGACCTACTCCAAATGAAACCCCTGGAGATTTTTTTTTTTTTAATTGAGGAAGGAAAAGAATATATGAATTATTTTTTGTTTGGTTTTACAGTAAGAGTGGTTCCTTGTTGGTGGTGTTTTGTCAATACTTCTAGACCTATGGCAATTTTTCTCTCCCCATTTCCCCATCTCCCGTCCTAGCCTGACAAACACACGCGCACACACACACAAACACGTATAAAACAATAAGTAGTCAAATAGGATTGTACATATAGTTATGGTACCCATACCTGTACAGGGCGATCACTAGGAAGTGGTTTATGGGGATATTATTTAGAAAGTTTCAGGGAAAATAGAGCTGGAATCTATTTTACTGTTACAAATCAGTTTTGGAGATGTATAGATCTGCCTCAGCCATGCCCCATTATGCCCAACCCAAGATATTCCTGTGTCAACAACGTTTTTAAAGGTTGGGTTCTTGCTGTAGCTAATTACATATTATTGCATTGTAATTTCAAGACACTGTTTTAAATTCCTATTCCATCTTTAAAAGAAAGGGTGGGAAACAAAGTGGCTGCACATCATCATTTTTT
This sequence comes from Phoenicopterus ruber ruber, assembly GCA_009819775.1. Lineage (NCBI taxonomy): Eukaryota > Metazoa > Chordata > Aves > Phoenicopteriformes > Phoenicopteridae > Phoenicopterus > Phoenicopterus ruber. The sequence continues at coordinate 12,013,337 of CM020221.1, read as the reverse complement.
TGATGCTTTTACAGTTTCTTAGACTCCAAAGTGGAAAAGGAAGGGGCAGAGGAAAAAGGTTGCATTAGACCAAAGCATTCAGCCAAGCCATTTCGGAAACAATAGGCCTGATTAAGCGTGATGTTCCGCCGTTTTTGCCTTTTGTATAACTGTAGCTTATTATTAAAAGAATCAAACAAAATAAAAGTGTGTGTGTCAAAAGCTCATAGAGAAAATGAACATGCAGGTTCTAAAACTATCCAGTATGTTAACTTACATGCAGGTAATCTAGAGGATTTGTCATGTTTCATACAAAGAAATGTACATCATAGCCAGAACCTCATCACAGAATAGTAATAAACTCAAAAGTCCATTTCCACTATGAAAACTATCAGCTTAGATTTTTGAAGGGCTTTTTGGGACCAAAGTCTAGTTACAGTTTCCATGTTTAGGATTTCTCCCTGTTGTTTTGATAAAAACTGGATATGTAAAATTAAACCTCATTTTTCTGTGTTACAGTTTCAAGCTTTTCCCAGTTTGAAACATAATTGTAGTGCATTTTGATTTGATAGTTGTGGAAACAATCGCTGTACTCCCACAGAGTTAGCAGTACTTTCCCCCCCTTCTCTTATGATACTCAGAGAATTGAAATTGTGGTGTTCTTTTTAGGTCTCCTGAGCTGAATCCATTTCGTGCTGAAATCAGTGGAATTTGGAACAGCTCTTTGTGCTCTGTTTGTATTCAAGGGGGGATTTTTTCACAGGAGAATTTTTCCTCTGCTAAAGCAGAGCTGCTGCTGTGTATCTTGGGCTGTAGCTATCCCCTTGATATGACTTCAGCCGTCTGGGAAAGAATTATTTAATTAAAGAATTAACTATACTTTAGTACAGAGAAATGTAAGTGCATACATCTAAGAGAAATGTAGGCCACACTTTCATGGACGATTTGGGAAAAAGCAGCTGAAAAAAATTGCACTGGGCAAATGAATGCCCAATATTTTAGGACTGAGACAAAAAGTAAATAGGAGCCTTAGGTGTAGAAAGAGAGGACTATTGAACAATGTTCTGTATATAGCAAAGATGAGTTTGTTAATGGAATAATATTTATAGTTCTGGCCATTCATTGATAACACGGCAGCTTGCAGAAAAGGTGTCTTAAGAAAGAAATATAAATATATTTTAAGATGAGGCTCAAGGAATTAATAGGACTGGCATGTATCTTGCTCATGGTCTAGAAATGCACACCTATGGAGGGAAGACGGATTTGATTTTAGAGAACTTATTAACCTAGAAAGTAGAAATACAACAAGATCCCATGGTATTAAATTTAAAGTAGAAAAGAGGAAATACGATGCAACGTTTTACAGTGAGTAACCACTGAAGCAGATTTCCAAGGGAAGAATGAGATTTCTTACTATGTGAAGTCTTTAAATCAGTTTCTTTTGAGTATTATGTTCTAGGTGAAGCTCTAGTTACCACCCCTGGCAATGCTTGCATGTCTACTTCAGAACTGATAGGTGAAATTTGATGGCCAATTTTGAGTAAAAACTTAGGCTGTAGTGATCATTCTTATCTAAAGAAGGGAACTGAGATCTTACCTACTCTGCTACAGCAGCAATTTTTACTAAGTATGTTAAAGAACTTAATTTCATTTTTTGATTCTTTTTGCTGTCTGCTTGCGCTTAACTGCGTGGAAATCCAGACTAGTGAGCTTACGTGCCATAACACACGTGAAATGAAACCTGTGTCTATTTAAAAGATGAAGGGAAAAGATCTGAATCTCTTAGTTGTTATATCACATCTATTCTGAATGCACAGATTAGTTTCTTCTGGGTTAAAGGAATACTTTGTTAAATAGACCCATCCAAACCCCAGGAAAATGAGACAGTGGTCAGCATTGAGATAATGTGAGGGAAATGAAAAGAACTGTAGAAACTATTTATAATATTTCTAAGCAGCTTTAGTTTCTTTAACACATATTTACTGTGACTGTAACCAAAACAAAATAGCATGCTTTGAACTGTGTTCGCAGCTAACCCTCTCTAAAACAAGAGTTTAATCTGATGAGAAAAAAAAAAACACTCAGCTAAATTTCTGCTCTTCTGCTGCTTCCCAGTGCGTATAAGGTATTGCCTTTATCACACATTTTGCCTCTCCTTCAGAGTTTAATCTACTTGCATGTATATGTGATGTTTTTGTGAGACTTTTCATCTGTACTTTCTATCAGAATACCTGCTTTCCAAGAGCGATTGAAGACCAATTTGTTAGACGTGAATTTGGACAGTCTATTTAATTCTAACTGCTTAAAAATGGGGAGACTCAGCAGGATGGAGCTCCTCTAGAAACAATGCTATTACAATATTATAATTTCACTAACAGAAGTAACATTGCACTGCACCCACGTGTTTCCTACATTGTGCAAACCTCTGAAGAGTAACAAGGATAGTTTGTTTGTTGTTTTAATATGTATTTACCAGTCCTGAAATCTTTATACAATACAATGTATAATATTGTGTAATGTGTAATATTCTGGCACTTCATAGCTCTGCGTGGAGAACAGGAAGAACATGTAGACTATAGAAGACAGATTCTATGGAATTTTAACAGCTAAAATACAAGTTCCTTGGGCACCCAGGTTAGTTTACAAGAGAGGGAGGATTTCCAAGACTGCATGTATTTCAAATGCAGGTGGAATTTGTGTGCCTAACTTCCTTTTACATTTACCTAGGTAAAACTGGCATTAAAGAGTTTGTTTAAAGTTTTTTGTTAAAATATGTAAATGATCTGTCTCTATAGCATGAAGAATATCTATCCACTAGAATTTGCTCTCAAAATTTTTTTGAATTACTGCAAGTATACATAAGAGAAAGAATACGTAGAGGAGCGTAACAATTTATTGATAAGTATGAGGATAAATGGAAAGGATATAGTGTTATGTTACTTTTGCATTTCAAGGTGGAATAATATACACTTGTCAATCCACAGAAATGTACTATTCCTTTCTTTGATGTCTTCCTGGTAGAAAAATCTTCAGCACTAGATTGTAACATCACCTTTAGACTTATGCAAGCCAAATTGCATCGTTTGTTCCATTTGAATATTATGAAGGTTCTCATTACTGAATATTATTTTCTTTGTGTCTTTATGTTGTTGCATTCTCTCCAAAACGATGTTTTTGAAAACAGATTTAGCTTTTGAATGAAGGATGACTGTCAAGGGTTATATAGGGTTTGAGTTAAGCTATATTTATCTTGTTACCCATGAGGCTTCATGCTTATTTAGAGGTTTTGGAGTGATTTGCTGGGATTCATTTCCCTTTCTTCTCCCTGCCCCCCCATTCATTCAAGTGTTTATTTTTCTCCACCTGTGAGGAAGACTTATTTAAAAATGTCTCTTCTTACAGTTTTTAGTATAGCATGAGAAAAGAACAGCCTTAAGACAAAAATCTCAACTTTTTGTGTTTGGTGGTTTGTGGGTTTTTTTTTAACAGGGTAAACTATTGTTCTGGTTTATGGCTTTTAAAAATCCATTTGTTAGTGCATAATGAAGCAGTCTAAAGTAGTAAATTAATTTATACTGTTGGATTTTGTTCATGTTCTACTGTGATGTGAGCATGCATTATGCATTGGGATTTTATTCTGCCTGTGGTTATTGTTGTTTGTATGTGATAATATGAAAGGATTAGTACATTTCCTTTCTTGAGTGTTTATTTGCCTGCATTGTAGACATGAAAAAGATGGTGGTGTAAGAGCATTTGTTCTAAGATTATTTAATGCAGTAACAACAACATGGGTAACATGAACAAATAAACATTGATTTAGCTTATAACTTCTGGGAGATTTGCAGTTAGGTGGTACAATATTTACTGGCATTTCTCAGGTTCTTCATGAAGGTTTTTTTAATATCTAAAAACTTATTTATACCCATCTTTGTCTCATTTGTAAACTATAAGCTTGCTGTTGCACTATGGCTATGTAGAACTTTGTGAAAAACAAATTCCATCACTCGGAACCCCAAAATCCTAATATCACAGACCGAATGCTGATCACATAGTAATTTTGTTCTTCAATACTTATTTAAGGACTGTGATATATACACTCACAGTAACTAATTCGTTTCAGTAAGTAAAGATCAAACTTTATTACTTCATTATTAAATTTATAATAAATTAATTAGAATTTTATTTTAATGATTACAAGAACGCATTCTTTTAGAAATAGTGTACAGACATTAATATTGCTGTGAGTTTTGTTTGATTTTTCAGGTTAAAATACAAACCTATAAAAACTTAAGCTTACACTAGAGAAATAACAATCTTAGCTTATCTGCGGCTTTTATTTTAAATGTTAAGGTAACTTATTGACATGTTTTTCATACTGACAGTCCAATGGACTGCAGTTTCTATGAGATTTTTACTAAGCATTTTCACTAAATCTTCTATGTCATTATTATTAGAAATAGAGTTTAATTCAAATTGTGGGTCATAACGTTCCTAGTATGTACTAGAACTTGTGGCAAGTTGTAGTTCAAGAAAACCAGGAGCAATACAGAAATTGTTGATATATTCATAAAGCCATTCCTAAGAAGACTAGACTGTCTGTTTTGAATAATGGATGACTCAACCCATTTCTCTCCAGGTTCTGTAGTAGAAAGATTATTTGTTGTCATTAGTGCAACACATAAAGTTTTTCTATTTCTTTCCACATCATGCTGCTTTTTTGTTATATTTTTGTCTGCTGCTCAGAAATATACCCATCAGTGCATGATCAGGTGTCAGTCATGCTCTGTCATATCTGATTTGTTTTGCTCATTCTTTGGGACTTTCTCTTTTAATTTCACAGCTAAGTTTGACATTCAGGGTCTCTTCCTGTGCTGATTATCTAGAGATAACGAACGCTGCTTGTATATGCATGTATTTTCACCTTAATATAAAATAAGTTTTGACATTCAAAAAATAGCACATCAGTTACAGACTTCTAAAAATAAATAGATTAATCAAAGATACCTTGCCTTCTCATGGCTTCATTTAAATTATGTTTATTTGTGAATCTTAGTTTCTAAGGAAAGTATAATTACCTATGTGATGTTATAACTTGTGGTTTAACCCCAGCCAGCAACCAAGTACCACGCAGCCACTCGCTCACTCCCCGCCCCCGCCAGTGGGGTGGGGAGGACAATCGGAAAGAAAGGAAAACTCATGAGTTGAGATAAAGACAGTTTACTAGGACAGCAAGGGAAAAGATAATAATATTAATATTATATACTAATAATGATAATAATAATAAAATATAATGATAATAGAATACACAAAACAAATGATGCATGATTTCTCACCATCTGATGACCAATACAGCCCGTCCCAAGCAGCGGTCACGGAACAAAGCCAAGAGTGATCTCGGAACAATCCCAAGCAGTGATCTCGGAACTGCAAGTTCCAGAGAGAGCAAGCAAGGGAACAAACAGCCAAACGAACAAACGAAAGCACAAACGAATGAAAGGCACCCCGGGCCACCAGCCAAACCCCACTTATATACTAGGCATGATGTCTATGGTATGGAATACTTTCTTTGGCCAGTTTGGGTCAACTGCACTGGCTATATCCCTCCCAGCTTTTTGCACCTGCACATTAGCAAAACCTGGGGAGCTGGAAAATGTCCTTGATCTCTTAACACCAACTAATAACATCAGTGTATTATCGACATTCTTCACATACCAAATCCCATACTAAATCCCAAATACGGTAGCTACTGGGAAGAAAATTAGCTCCATCCTGGCCGAAACCAGGACAGTCATTATGGATTTTGACTATAACTTTTGGCATCATTAAGGAGCTCAAAAAAAATAAGACAAGATATTTTAACTCAAAGAAAAAAACTGGTGAAAGAAAATGTTGTTAATAATTTAACTTTTTGGTAATCAGTTGGGTATTACCATATGGAGCTTCAGATGAAAGAATAATTTTGCCGTTGATTTTAGTGGGGCCTCTTGCCAACTCCTACAGCAGACCCAGGGAGCGGGACCTGCATCAGCTGTGGCAGTCAGTGATATAGCCAGTGGAAGTAAGGCCTCAAGAGGATAAAGGGGAATATCATGCCTAAGGTGTTACTCTACAATATGACAGTAGTGGCCGGGAACAAAGCTTCACTATCTTTTTATGTTATCACAAAGATGAAAGTTGGACAAAAGTAATGGAAAAGATACAGGTTGCATCCTGGTGTGGTGCAAAAGCTAGAGGACACAATGCAAGGCTTTCAGGAGCACAGTCACGTTCAACATCATGGAGGTGCCTTTTCTTGACCATGCAGTAAAACCACTGGGTTGAGGTCAAATACAGTGAACAACTTTGTCTTGTTCTGTTATTGTCTATTTTAAAACTAATTTTGATACTGACCATTCTTAAGTATTGTTAAGTTTTGTCATGAATAAATTGATATGAAATAGCTGATCATAGGAAATACTCAAATGTTTCTAGTGGGGAAATCCACAGGATAATCTTTTAACTCTTTAAGGCAATTAGAAAGTCTTTGTGAATGGCAGTTCACCTCAAATACCTCCTGCTTTCAAAGTGACTTATGTCTATGTCATGTAATATTTACATCCATTCAGACCTTCCATTAACACATGAGAATAGATCCTTCCTTGGATCCATGTATATAATGTGATGAGGTAAGGGGAGATAAACCACTTAAATTTTAAGAACCTGGCCCATAAAGGGTCCATGAATCCCAGCTTAAGTGGGAATAAGATAAAATGTACTCAGTCTGGACAATCATGCAGTAGTTTGTGTTGCCTTAAGTAGATGACTGTATTATCTTTAACTTATGCACCATTAAAGGACTGGATGGATTTTGGAAATTGGCGTAGTAGTGTTATCTTCAGTGGCACTAACTCACTTGTGCCAGCCAAGAATAAATTCCAAAAAGAGGAAATGATTCAGGCATGTTAGGCATATGTTTATATATAAGGCCTAATGTAATTTGGTATGACTCCAATTAAGTGTTGGCTTTAAGGTAAATTATGGAGACTTGCTAAAATCCTTTGACATGAATTAGAAGCCTTTGTTAAAAACACATTTAGCTGAAAAATGAGAGCTAAACAAAAACAGAGCTGTAGCAAAGGTGATAATCAGAGGCACACGTGGAAAGCATCAAATAGGCAGCAAATACACTGAATTTTGCAGGCAGGAGCTACGATCAGTACCCAGAAGGAAGGTGCAGCAGTCATGGCTGAGCAGCTCGGAAAGCCTGGAAACACTCAGATCTGGAAGGAGCTGAGTATAAGAAGAATTTCCCAGGTGTTCTGTGAACAATAGCATAATGCTGTTAGACTGTGTAAAATTATGCAGGGTTTTGGGAATTTAGTTCCTAACTGCAAAAAAAAAGAAAATATGCTGACAGCTCAGTAAAGGGGGCAGCTGGCAAAATGCTGGTGCTGGAGGTTCAAGTGATGGTTGAGAAAAGGGGGTTCTTGGTGCTCAGTTCAGACTGAGATGTCTCTGAAGCCTCCCTTCATGAAATTTGTTCCCTTCCCTTTCCTTGACTATTAACTGCCAAGTACTGCACTGATCCTGTACATTCAGATATGAGGGCAGAGTGGAAGAATTTCTCCTGCTACCAAAAGTCACAAGCTTCCGGCCTCTCCTGTCTTGGGAGCTGTCACCACTGCTCATTCAAGCGCAGTTTCCAGCTGTTCCTCCTTCCTTGCATCATTGGTTTCTTGCAAGGTCTAAAACCATGTCACTCTCCCGTTCATCCTTCCCAATGCTACAGTCTGTTCCCTTTCTCCTGTACTCTTTTGCCTGTCAACTCAATTGCAGCACACTCCCGTGAGGTGAGGCCGCTGTCAGCCCCCAGCCTAAGGCACGAGGCACTCCTTCCACCTTGGCCTTGGGCCACAGCTTCCACCGTCCCTCCACAGCGCGCTCTCAGTCATGGCCTCCAATTATCAGGCTGCTTTCTCCAGCTGGAGCTGGGGGCCAAGTCCTGTGGTGTGGCACCAGCATTGAGCTAAAGACATAGCTCCATGTAATTCAATGATGCGGTTCGGTGTGTGTCACTCCCTCTTGAACTAAAGAGATATAATTAGGTATAATAGTCAGGAGATCAAAGTTAAATGCCCAACATAAAGAATAAGGTATAGAGTATTCTAAAGCATTTCATGTATGTTAGTTCTTCATTATTTTCAATCAAGGCTGCAAATGAGCTGTGTAAAGAGAGTGTATCAGTGGAGATTACTGCGTAGTTGAAGTGCGTGTGAGTACAATTTTATAGGTGATACTTTCTGTCTGCTGAACTGTATTTTCCAATCAGAGAGGGAGAAAGCCGGTGGAACATAGATTGACAATTTATGCTTGAATTTTATGGAAGGTAACCGTTGTGACTGTTCAGCCAAAATCAGTACGCAAGATTCAAAGCGGGTACAATTCCAAACTGTCTTTCCACATGTGATTTGCTGTAGTAGTGAGCTGTGCATCAAATTTCTGTCAAAGCATTTCTAAATGGCCTTCCTAAAATACTTCTAGAAATGTAATTGGAATGTTAATTGGAAAAAGTTGAGCTCTGTGACATTCTCATAAATCTGGGTAAAGTGCAACAACTCTACATTTATACTAGTCTAATGAAAAACATCAGTACAGAGTCTAATGAAAAACACCAAGGCAGAATCTTAAAACATAAATGGTGTCCAACTTCTTTGCAAACTAAGTTTGGATCTGAAGTCTCACTGATTTGAATTAAAAAATGAAACTATCTTGCTATCCTTCTCTAATCCACACAGTTAAATTCTTCCCTGGAGTATAAAGAGGATATAGCGATCTCAAACAGAATTTCACCCATATAAAAGGCCAAATTTTCTTGTTGCAAGTAGGTAAAATTCCAGGGAAGTCATATATCTCAGGACCACTACTAGTTTAAGATTTGGTTTAACTACTTTAAAAAAAAAAAAAAAAAGCCAACTCCCCCAACTTTTAAACTTTTACAATGAATTTTTAAAAAGCAAAAAAAAAAGTTTAACGTTAAAAAAACTTTTAAACTACTTTTAACTGGAACTACTAGTTTAAAACCAGCTGAAAATTATACAGCACTCGCAATACCTCAGGACAAACAAGTTTTAGAAAGATTCAAAAGCCATATATTTTACTGGCAGTGACTTTGCTTACAGCACAACATTGACCATCCATCAGATTAGACTGCAAGAGCTATTCACAAGATTCACAATAAAGACCCATGCTAACCGAGTACATCGCTGTATCATCATTGCAACTCTAGGAGCACGTTTCTAATAAAGAGGTGCATTTGATCAGAACATTGGGTTCCAGAACAGCAGGCTGCAGATGGGGAAGAGCAGATTACAGTACATTGTTTCTTGAAGGATATGTGCTTTACAAGAAAAGGCTACTCTAAACAATGCAAAATGCCAGCCTGTGTTCAGGCTGCAGACACTATAAATGCAGTAGTACATTGCACACAGGTAAGCTCCACTGGGGTCAAATCATTACATTTTTCTTAAAGGCAACAGGAATTTTGCTTTGAAAACTGGAATGAATTTATCTACCCTAAATGCCTCCAAGCATTTTAAGTAAAAGGAACAACAATCCAATTAATTTAGAAAATCATGTCATATGTGAAATCAAAATATAAACTGGAGCCAAAAGTGAAAGAGCAAGATTAAATCCTTGTTTAGCAATATACATTTGAGACAAATTCAGGAAATGCAGTCATAAAATATATCGCTTATTCAAAAAGCTGGTAATAACTACACCAAACCTAGCAGTGGAAAAATACTGGAAACAAGGACAAAAAATGTTCAGGGATACAAAAGAACTGTACAGAGTCATAGGCAAGGAAACCTGTAAATTTTGCAGTGAAGTAGCCTAAAGAAGAAGGGAAATCAAAAGAAAAACTGTGATCTAACAGAAGAAATAAGAGCATATCTGTGGAGTAAAAGGTTGATTATGATGGCAGCTGAAAAGTTGAAATAGATCTTTGTTTATTTTAGATAGGAAGTGAATATTGAACAAATGTTGATGAGTTATTTCCCCAGCTGCTTTCTGAGGAGATGGCAACTAATGCCAGCAAGAAACAAATTTCCCATGAGAAAGGAAAACATTCAGAGAGCATCTAGCTCATGGCAAAACAAGCAGTTAAGGAATCAGCTGGCAAAGTGCCAAGGTTAAGAGTGATAACTATCTGAGTTTTGAAGAAAGTGGCCAGAGGGATAGGGAAGTACTTCAGCATCTTTATGGAGAGCGTGAAATAGCTTAATAGCCCATTATAATCTCATATTCCTTAAGATGGAAACACAGACTATTCTTCAAAGTTTACTAGTTATCACTGTTATTCTGCTGGACAAAGTAAAATCTAAGGAGAAATTGAAAGAAAGATGATGAAAATTAAATATGGTGGTGGTAGGGAAAATTGTAGAATCTATAGACTGAGTTTTGCACCAAGTGTAGTAACATGCAGTAGAAGCAGTAACTAGACTAGGAAATTGTCAGGAGAGCTGTGATTTAATTAAGGCGAGTGAGGCTGGATTCCCTAAATGAGAGATCAAGTGTAACAAATGTTACAGAACTTTTTCCAAGCACACTTAGTTACAGTGTGCATATCATGTAAAAGTTTCTCTTATATGGCAAATGCCTGTTTAATTATGATGTGCATTAATTACCCTATCACTGCGCACAAGCGCGTGATTGTTTGTGTGCTCTAAATTAAAGAGTAGGTTACAAGAAAATTGTTTTTGAACTAAACCACAGCAACCTGTAAGAGTACATAATTACTTTGGGCTAGAGCATTCTCTCCTGAAGAAACTCAAATAGCAGTGCCTTCTCAACAGTTACTTCCAGGGAGGGGTGTCAGGATTTTGTTTTCTGTCAAAGAGGTCACCAGAGCTAATCCTATGCGTCCCACAATGTTCTGTAAGCATGGGGAATGCTCCCGACGTCTCGTGTCCCCTTTTAATGGGGATTTCCATACCTGGAAGTGACTTAGCTTCACATCAAAGTCTCAAACTTACAATTTCTTTGTAATTCTCTCCTCGAGGATGCAGGAAGAAAAAGTGCATACACAGTGTTTCTCTGACACAGTGCCCTGGAGGCAGCTCTGTAGCACCTCTGTCCAGAAGAGAGTGTTCAGCTTGCGCCCGGGGGGGTTGGGGCTCGGCTCTCCCTTACCCCCGTACTGTAAGGTACTGACAGTCCAGATCAACATACTCTGAAAGATTATGGCTGATGGTGAAATACGCAGCCAATTCAGGAAAGTAGTATTTACCTCTCTTATGCAACTGCAATTAGTGTTGGAACTTAGAGACTTGAGATTTTTTTATTACTAAAAAGAAAAATTTGCTTTGTCTCCTGAAACTTTTGACAGGTTCATAACAGCAGCAAGATTATGGATACAGTTCATTCACTGAAGTGAAGTAGTAGAAACACTGACAGTAATGCTAATGTAAATCTGTGGTTCTGATTTTTTTAATATGAATTATTTTATTTAATTATTATGATGTTAAAATATTTAAATAGAACAGCTTGGAATTTGGCTAATTGCTGGATTTGTGTATGATGTAACCCGATAAATATTTGTACAAACAGATTTTGTCTTTTTCCAGGGAATAGAAAGATATTATAAGTAATGTATGCTGGAAGAGAGACAGTCTGACACCCCAACAATTTGAATTTTAAGCATTTGATTAGGGATCTTCTACCCTACATTCAAAAAGATACAAAACCAAATAAAAAAACACTATTCAATATTGAAACTTTAGCCTGGAATTTGGGAGATATGGATTATGATTTTTCCTCTTCAATGGATTTCATTAGGCTTTGGTCATATTTCTTAGTCTTGGTGTCCCAATTTAATATCTGCAAAATGAAAATAATGTATCTGGGAGAGACTATGGTGGAATTCACATTAATTAATTTATATGAAATATTTGGAATTACAGCAATAAGAAATTATAGACATATCTATGAATTCTGTCTGGACTATAAATTGGTTTAAGCAGACATCAAAGAAATCCAAGTTGAAATATTACTGAAACTATATTTTATTTATTGGTGATATGTCATTTGTGTTAGGCACTGCAATAACACCTTGGATAATAGAGTCCCCAGAGGATGTAAGTTCTGAAGAGAATTAATTGTTTATTCAGAAAAGGATAACCATTTGAACAGCAGCACATGCTATAAATCTCATTAAAAGTTAATAAATTCTCTGAAAATCTTCCATGTATATTGGTGTTTCCAATCAGCGTGGCTGTCCAGAGAGCAAGCTGGAGATTCTGGCAGTGTTCAAACAGTGCTCCCTCCCATCATGGTGGCTTCTGTCAAATTCAGGGGAGAACAGACTTCTGTTTTCCATGCAGAAATGTATCTGCTGCTTTCCCTGGAGTTGGCCGCTCCGTGCCAATGGACATCTGGCCTACTGTGTTCTCTACATAGATGGCAGAAGTTCATAGTGCTGTATTTCTAATATGCTCCCTGTGACTGACACTTAATTTTCAGTAATATCAATTAATATTAATTACTATAGAGAAGGATGACTGTATCAATGTATGCAACAAAATACACAGCTTGTTTTCAAACTGCTTTTCTTTTTATACTCGAAACATGTCAGAATCCAGTCAATATCTTTTGTGAGTATAGCCATATGTTTTCCCTCTGCACCCGTGTCAGGACCCATATGCTTGGTTGAGTTTGCTTTCTTTACATGCTCTAGAATTTTTCTGTGGCATTGTCTCTTTATTTGTCTGCAAATAACTTAGCTTCAGTTCTGAGCTGACATTTGTGCAAGGAAACAATTATTTTCTAATTAAATATACATTAAGCCTGATGGAAAACTATTTAAGCTTTTTTAAAGCATTGAGATAGTAGTTTTGCTACAGTAAATTCTGTATCACTTAAAAGAAACCAAATTAATTCCTCCCTAGCCAAATATTTTTAGTTTTATGAAGCTATGTGTTGCAGTGATGCTTTTGTCTTTAACAGCTTGTGCACTGATAAAGAACCTGTAGCAGGCAGCAATTGACAGGCAAAAAGATAAACTGCTCATGAGAAACCTACATGACACAAAACTGAATTTAGTCAGAAGTTCAAGCAGGCAACTAAAATGTTGGACATCCAACTCATGCAGCTGTTTTGAAAGGGTTATCCAACTAGATGGGGACTGGATCTATTAGAAGAGGATTCTGCTATGACTGCTCTTGCACTGTATCTTGTTTTCTGATTTATGAAGGTATAAAACTAGAGTTATGCATAATACCTACCATAGGAGTAGTATCGTAGTTTTTCTAACTGCTGCAGGTGAATTCCTAGAGACTTACGTAAGCAAACAGGAGTGTAGCAGTAAGAAAAGTCTAGAATCCAGCAGTTTCAGTCATGGACCAAGCAAACCAGCCTGCAACTGGTAATTCACTGAAGTTAGTGAATACGGTGGTGTAGTCAAGAATATATGCAAGTAAATTAAGCTTATCTAGTTTTATGTGGAGCAGTATCAAATTTACCTGCTTCTGCATGTGTCTAGGAGACAAAATAAGTCAGTTTATCTGCTTGCAAAAGTAAGGAGCACATTACAGAATGAAACCACGAAAGTGAATGAGCGTATCCTGTGTTACCTTAGTTGAGAACTGGACTCTGAGAAGAAAATTCCCAAGTTTGTCCTTACTTCTGATATATCTTTTTCCTATTCTTTTAAGTCACCTCTCCAGATATTAATCCTTCTATAAGATTAATTGCCCTAAAACTACGCCCTTCCCAAATAGACTATTTGCATACCTGTTCTAACTAGTGATGCTTAGCAAATCTTGTCATTAGTGTTATAGCATGTCAGTCACTGCTAACATGTCAGTCTTATGAGCTCTGCATTCTTCCTGTTATTCTGAAAGAGTAATATGGCTTACTTTGAGATATTGGTGCAGCAGGGGGAATGAGTAAAGCCTCTAATCCATTATTGTCCTTTCCCTTTCTTTAGAATATCCTTTGCAACAACGAATTTCCACTGAACAGTTGAAAATGCAGATCGTTTATTGTCCTTATTCAGATGGTAATTCTAATTTTCCTAATATATTAAAATCACTCTGTTAAGAAAAGGGTAAAAGCTTTCTTCTCATTTGTCCTAGGCTTTGTTGAAGTTTCTTGTATGGAAATGGAATTTATTTACACAAAAATCAATCTTGTGGTCTCAGGGCAAAAGTGATTTAGGGAAAATAGCAGTGAAAAGGAATTTATTGGTCTGTGAACCAATGTAATGCTGAACTGTTTAAGAGTATGCAAAAAATCAATCATATTAATCTTGGTCAAGGAATTCATGAAGTCAAAAGATTTTTAATTACTAGCTGTCATGGAATGGGCATAAAATTAGCATTGGTTGTTTATAATCATCACAAGGATTCAATATTACTATTGTTATTGGACTTTTCTTTTCCCCTCAAAATACGCTCATTAAGACCTAACTTGTTAGTCGACAGTGAATTTGATTTCGGCAACTAAATTATAAAACGCAGCAACAAGACTATTTTTGTCTCAATTGTTTTTCCCTTCATTTTCTTTGCCTCTTTAACATTCCATCTTTAAAAGACAATATTTTCTCAAGATTGAGGCTCACAATAAGCTGTAGGAACTGAAAGGTAAAAGAATGCTTATATGTGAAACCAGGAAATGCTGGTGAGAGATCTTCCTACGAAGCAAATGGCTTAAACACCTCTGAACCAGCAGTGATACTCTGGAAAGGCTTTTTGCAGCTACAGGGTATTTTTGCCACAACTTCAGTGTAACTATTCTGCAGTGATCTAGTACGCTTCAGTAGACAGCCTTCTCTGCATTCCTGGCAATTACACAGCTTATTTCTGGAACAACAAATACAAACTCACTCCAGGCTGTTGACAAACCTGGAAGTAAGGCTATACAATAATTGACTGTCAGTTTGGCGCACTAATAATACCTATAATAATACAAATATCATTTCCAACTAGGGAAAAAGCTTGTGTACTTCATGCCAAAACAGTAACTTGGGAATGGATCATTCTGCTCTAAAAGAAAAAAAAAAAAAAAAAAAAAAAAAAAAAAAAAAAAAAAAAGGAAGGAAGGAAGGGGGGACATTTTGTCTTGTACTCAAAAGAAACACAAAATAAATGAAGTGTCATTCACAAACCTGCTGGAAGAGGAAGACTAGGAATAGTGTTCACATTTTAAATAGTTGAAGTAATATTGTTTACACAATACAAGATACAGGATGCTGGCTTCAGTTCTCTCTTCTCAAAAGAACATCTTGTTCCTTTATTGTGGTTTTAGCTGCTCTTGGTCAGCTTTCTGTGGATTCTCTGCCTGCTTTTGGAAGTAATAGCCATTTCCCAGAAGAAGACCTGGAAGTTTTGTGTCCTATGTTGCAAGTGAATGCCTTAGGGAATAAATCTTTTTTTCTTGCTCAATTTCTGACCAGAGAGTGTCAGAGGCGCAATGAAGAGAGAGGCTCAGAAAGCCTCAGGGAAAGGGTGGCACTGATGTCAGACTTGCTCTGCCCAGGCATTTCTTTTGGGTTGTCAATTACATGGAAGTTTCAAAAACCACTCTTCATATTCCCCCCTCATTTTTTCCCTTTTGATAAAAAACAGTCAGACTTAAATCAGATTCATAAATTTATCCAGAAGTTCATTAAAAATTGCCCAGATTTCTCTCTGAATCATAATATACTTCAGTTTCATTAGAAACTATCTGTGCAAGGGTTACTTCTAAGTAATAGTATTGGTAGAGTTATTTTGTTATCTTTAATAAACCATTAGCCAAGCACTAAGATAATTTAGCATCTATAGATGAGTAGGACATCTTTCATCGTGATCTTGGAGGTCTCTTCCAACCAAAATGATTCTATGATTCTATGAGGCCGTTATTATCAAATCCAGCCCAAAGTAATTATAGCCAATGGTTGTTGTCTCATGGTCTGTGAAGTAAATTGCTGAGAACAGCAATAAAAATAAAATAAAATAAAAAAAACCCCAAAAACCTGTTCTCTCCACTGCTTTGCACTTTGCACAAAATATATACTGCTGTTCTAGGGATTTGTAGTTTTCAGATGAAAAGAATGCTTTGTGAGCTTTTAGCATGACATCAGACAATTTGTAATGTTATCACATCTAATATGGGCAAAAAAATTACCAGTTTACATGGACAAAAATGCAGAGCAGTATGAGAAGAAATTACTTATGGTTTAAACAGAACAGAAATTAATTTAATGACTTATTGTTATTATTATGAGTAATAAGAAAGAGCAGTAATAATGAAGTCCTGTTAAGTATTACAATACACTACTTCAAAGAATGAGGCTTAAGATAACAGGAAAATATGATCAGATTTTGTCATTCCTCCTTCCCCTAAAGATCTAGGACTAATAGCTAGTACTGTCCAGTGCAAACGAGGACCAAATGAAGACCAAATTTTATTATTTAAAATGTTTCAAGGATGACTAGATCCCCATGTTGTTAAGAGCTTCCTCTGGTGGCTCCTGAAGTGCCTTACTCGACGTGGGTGCTTTGCACTAATTTCCAGACTATGGCTTGTAAAGATGAACAGGGATTGGGCTCGGGGTAGCTGGGTGGCTGGTGAGGAGAAGAGAGGGATGAGTTTTTCAGCCAGCCCTAAGGAGGTAAAAATGAAGGCAGACTGTCCCTTTCAGTGATGTTTGTGGACTTTGATGAATGTAAACCCGCCATGAGATCATGTCTTCAAGGCACTATCAGCAAACCTAGAGTAAATCCATCAAAATTAGCAGGATCACCTGGAATGAATTCAAGAACCAAACTCAAGAAATCTGGACCAGTAACAGCTTTCAGGAAATGGGTTTTCCAGTCAACCTCTCCTGGGATTTCTATGAGTAGAGAGAGTTTGAAAGTAACTTTCAGGTTTTTGCTTTTTCTTTTCCTTAATGAGACTTAGCTGCCCATTTATGCAATTTGTAATTTTGTTAGCATACTCAGGCAAGTCCTAGTCAACTATTTATTGGTGGTAACTTTAATGAATGTTATGTTAGCTAATATGAGCATAGCAGGAAGGGAGGCAAAATAAAGGAGACACAGATGTCTATCAGCACTGCCAATTAAAAATACAGGACCTACTGCCAAAAAAACCCTTGAGTTGAAGCTTGTAACAGTCCATTGAGTTCAACACAGCAGGTATATAACATGAATAGCACAGCTTTCCAGGTTAAAAATCCCTAGTAGTGCAGATGGTGGTTACTCCAAAGAGAAAGGTTTCCTTTTTTTTATTTTGTTTCCGTCAGAGAACATTGCACTGCATTAAGAGCTGCCATCAGCTCTGCCCGAAGGGCTGGGGGAGATCCGGTTGACCTTCTGCATAAACACAACTGTACAAAGCTGTCCTGTTGCACTGATGTATAAAGTGGATTGGACAAAAGCTCCAGTTGTGGCCTGAGGGTTTTATGGTTTTTATGGTTTGTCATTATTCTCCAGAAATACGCATAGGTTCTGACTAAAGTCATTCTTCTTCAGATCAGACCTTCTAACCATATCAGACGTTAATTGCATTTTTAAAAATTTTGTTTACATCTTTCTTCTTCAAAGATATGCTTACTTATTTATTGTATTTACATAAAAGTTTCTGCAGATCGCACACCTTTTAAATTTAACTTACTTTTGTTCCCTGGGACTTTTAGGATTTCTTGATCACAGTCTCTAGTATGTTTTGTCTGGAAAAATTCTAATTGAAAGGAATAACCTTTTAAAGGGTGTTCAGAATACTCTAATTTGACTTTCTTTCCTCCTCCTTACTTTTTCCCTAGCAATTCTGACGCTAAGCTGTCCTCTGTCTTGTTGGTCTTTCCTATTTTTACAGTCTGTATTGAAGCCAAATGCTGTGATATATTTAGAATATTAATGGATATAGAAACAAAATCACCTGTGCAATTAAAACTTTATGGGAGTCTGTGGCCTTTGCTTACCTAAATTGATGTCATTTGTTGTCCTGCGTTGGGTTCCTCTTTATTTATATAAATGTGATCAGAAGGAGAGAGAAAGGTCCTTTCTCATTTCGGTTTTCTGCCTCCTTAGGTGGGCAGAGGATCACGTGTTAAGTCAGGGAGAATGTGGCTAGTCATGAACGAGCCCCACCTGGATCAGTGGCTAAATTTCTAATGAATCTAAGGCTGTCATATCTCCTTTACAAAAGCAGAAATTGTAGATTTAAAAATACGGCTTCGGTGATATTTATATCACACAACAGCTGCAATTCTTTCTCCCTTCAGACCTTCCTGTTTGTTGCAGGTCGCATTTCCAGTTATTTAGGATGAGGTATAATTTATCCTAGCTATATATCATCTGTCACCTTACCCGTCATAGCATCGTGTGCATTTCAATGATATGTAGAGTGATGGTAAAAAAAAAAAAAAAAATAGTATTTTGAGTTTTACTGCAATGACCAGTACACTAATCTCTGTGGTTGCAGCAGATTATCTGTATAATGGATGTAGACAAGAACCAACTCCTAAACGGATTAAAAATGAATAGAATAGCCTTAGAGGTTAAAGTTTCTGCAGTGGGTATTTACTAAATATGCATTATTACATATATTACATATTTTTATATATTTATATGTTTCATACTATATAGAGAGACAGCTTTGGGAAATTGGAGAGAGGCTTTATTTGAAATTCATCACAAAATGGCAGAAAGCAGTATCTGTGGGGGTTTTTCTCACATCTTCCTCTAGCTGCCCCCCTCCCCAGCTTATGTTTAAGAACATAAACCTTAAAGTGCTGCTCCAATATGGAGGGATTAGAATGTCTAAATCATAAATATCTATCTCTAGTCATAAATGTCTATACATTAAATTAATGCACTAAAAATAGATGTCTCTATTAGTAAATAATATTTTCATGAGAAATTTCAGAAAGAAATTAAGTTTAAAGGTTTCAGAATATAATAACAGTTAAATAAAGCATCAACGTTTACATTAATAATGGGTGAGAAGAAAGGACTTAACTCTTGTTATTGACAATATACAACTTTTGAATTTCATAACTTTATAATGTTTTAGAAAACTTGCTGTACATCAAATCTGCCATTGAGTTTATTACAGAGTGAGATCAAGTGTCTTCTAAAATATCTAGAATTTAGAGAGTGTCAATTTTGAAAAAACCCTTTTGTCCAGGGTGTTTCTCTCTGTTGCCTCAGCCAGTCTGAGGCAAATTCAGTTTCCTCCTGGCCTGCAATGGCAGCAGCGTCTCTGGCGGGATCTGGTGGCTCGAAGGGTGGCGGCTACCGCAGCTGCCCCAGCCGTTGCTGCCTCGCTGCACGTGCCGGTCTCCCAAGGCGCTTCCCAGTGCTGCGGGGACAGCGGGAATGTCCTTAGAGAATTTTTTCAGGGATTGGTGTGTTGACGTTGTGTTCCAGGTGTAATATAGACAAAGTCTTGGTATAATATAGACAGCAGTCTATACTATACAGTGTATATAGTATAGGCAATAGTCTGTACTATAGTTTATTACTATAGACAATAGTAAATGGATGAATTGTCTGCATGTGAAATATATAGTAGTTATTAAACACTGAAATGGAAGGACTGAACTTTGGAAAGAGAGTGAAAGAGCCTCACCTCTGTTCTTAATTAACTAATTTTAAACGAAAATATAGAACTGACTGATTTCAAATTATGTCAGTCATTCTGGGGCAAATTCCATATTAGGACTATGAAGAAGAAAATTATTCCAGAAAGCTGTTGTTGCCACAGTCCATTTTGGATTTGGAGGCTGGACTTGAAATCCAGAACATTTTAACTATTTTCCAGATGCTTTCTAATACAAAACTAAATCCCTTCTGCTATCCAATGTCAGAGTTTTACACTTTATTCAGCTTAAAACATAACTGTGTGTCTGACCTGATATATTAGCAATCTTTTAAAATGGAGGTTACTGTAATAGTCCAAGAATCATGTGACTTCAAAATTTAAAATCATATTTTCTCGCAAAAAAATTTTTGCAAGGAATTGAAGTAATTATTTTCTGGCCATACACATTGTTTACTGAATTATTTTTGAAGAAGCTACTCAATTAAATGTAAATTTCATGTTCCTCAAAGCTCAGCCTAAGCATGGTGTTTAAGGAATAAATAAGAGCCCAAATCACAGCCTAATTCATTTTATGTCTTTATTCTCCTGCTTATAAAATAAATACAATTTTTAGATTTATTTCATCTTCCATCTAAGATGTTACCAAACAATGTTTGTAAAGTATTAGTAGCTAGGTGTTGTAAGTAAAAATATAGTCATCTTATTAGTTGCTACTCAGCAGTATACTGAAGACTCTAAACAGCTGTTACTGTTGTCTTCATTGGTATCATACTGTCTAAAGACTGAGTATTTCTAAGTGTTTTATCACTGAAGTGTTGAATTTTGGAAATTGAGATTTTTCAGGAGAAAATTGATTTGAGTCAACTGCACTGTAGAAAATTTGCTATGAAGAACGAGAGGCCTCTAAAAGATAATGGTGAGAAAAATATTTTCCTACAATGCTGAAGCCCGTGAGCAAAGCTAAAGCCAGAGGGATTAACAATAGTAGCCTGGCATTTGTTTCTGGAGAAATGGTTTTAAAACACACAAATAAAGATACTAATGGTTTGGAAATAAATGTTTCTTCTTTTTTAACTGCAATTAAAATTTTGATAGCAACTACACAGAAGAAAAAAATCCATGTTTGTGTTTTCAAAAACAATCAAAAAACATGGCATGGATCAATACACAGAAACTAACACAGGTAACTGGGAAGTTTAAAATATTACGACAAATATGTAAATTATGCAACAATAGAAAGACCAAAGCAGTAATAACCCCTTATTATCTCATAGATCTGGAATCTGAGACAGCTGTTTCAAACAGTGGGAGAGCTGCAGGATATGAAAATAACTGGATCCAGTACCCACCCTTAAGCAATTTCAAACTTCACTGCTAGGGATGGATTAAGTGGTATATTGTCTTCTCATAATATTTGTTCAGGTGACTGATATGGACTGCAGTCTCTGCACTAAATTCCCTGCTTTCAGCTCTCTATGCCCTCTTATCCGGACAATGCTAACAGAGTGGTGCCTTTCTTGCCTTTCCCCAGCTTCTACTCCAGCACTGCTCCCCTTGGCTAAATGGAAGGTTGCTTTGGGTACTGGAGACTTCTCTCTTTCCCAAACTTTCCAAAGTCTTTAAACGTAAGAAATGGCAATGAGCAACAGTAGCATGACTGCACCACACAATACACCCACCACAAAAGCCCAGCCTCAGGTCCATAATGATGGTTTGATGCGTGAGTTGCCAGCTCACTTTTGTAGTCTTACTCTGATGTTAGTGCTAAAGATAATGCTTAAGTGCCTTGATGATTAAAGACTTAACACCACGATTTTCTTCTCTGTAATAGGGACCAAATCCCAGAGTCCTTATTTGTGTGAGTCAATGAATCAGTGTGAGGTTAAATATTATTAACGTGTATTTTCATTTCATGCCACTTTCCACTCTGTTCTTCTCTATTACTCATAGCTTCATCTCTCTCAAGAGGCACTGTAACTGGCAGTTAGGGATGAATACGGAGCATCATTGGAAAAAACAGCACTTATAGAAATGCACACCTAATTTAGCAAATACCATATGAATAATAGTAGCAATTTTATCCAAGTGATGTGCAATATACGGATATAAATCTCTGCAAAAAAAAAATCCTAGACTTTCTTTTTTAATAGTTCAGTGGATTTTAGTAGAGAATCCTAAATACTTCTAAAATGTTAGTATGTCTGGTCCTTCCCCTTCTCCACACTGCTGTGGTTGAAGGCCAAGCTACACGTTTTAGGAAATGAATTTTGCCTTTGAAGTGGTAGAGATGCTCGAGTGGAAAATCACAGGTAAGGATGAAAGACTCACAAACATAGTTGTTGTAGCTTTAAATACTTCTAGATCACCTTGCAGTCCACTATTGGGAAGTATCATTTTCTGGTATTGTAACATTAAGTAATATCAAATTTGGAAGACAACTGCTGTACTTAAACTAAAATGTCATTAGTCCTGTTTCATAGGTACTAGCCCTAGGTTCAATTTTAAAATAAACTGCCTTTGCTGGAAAAACAGATATTTTTGGGAAAAAAAAATGTTTAACTTTATATGAAGTATTTGATTGGGGAACATATTTTTCTCTATTTCTTCCATTATTTTTTTCAAATCAAAAACAATTGTTTTAAAACTGCTAAGTGTTTTTCTATTAAAAGAAAAATCCATTTGGATTAAAAATGTTACCATATGTTATCATATACCTATTTAGTAATTTGTTTTACTAGGAAAGATAAGAAATGAAAATATATGGGAATATGCACATTACATCAAGCATTTTATTTAAGATACAATATGCTTTTAGAAGAATGGCAAATAGTCACTTACCCGTGGGGCTGGGAAGTCAGTGTACTATGAGTGCATTATAAAGGAGAAATGAAAAGTCCTTGATAATTAATACAGTGTCTGGCCTCATGGATATGTTTGCAGGATTGTACACAAAGGTGTAAATGTTATGTGTGGTTTAGCATATAGGAATAAATTCAATGTGAACATTTTACTTATATCAACTGTTTCTCCTGAGCTCACAGACCTGGTTGCTAACACTCAGCAACAGTCAGGTCTTAGGGGCTAGAGAGAAGCCACCAATGAATTTGGGAACATCCACTTCTCACACACCTACAGATGCATTGGGGTTCTTATAGTTATGCTCACTGCAAGACTTTTCATGTCTTTTGTATGCTGTTCCGCCCGCTCGCTATCAACTTCTCTTGTAGATGCTGCTGTTTCCAAAGTCCTTAGCATAGGTGTCATTTGAACAACTTAAGGTGTTCTAAACTCTGTACTAATGTTTTGACTCATGTCATGTATTGAGCTGTGAGTGAAGAAATACGCTGTCCTCTGAGTTTTTCAGAATCATAAGATATTTGCATAAAGTTCGCCTCCCCGCCTCCCCTCAGTTTAGCCTTCTTCTAACTTGGCTTGGCTTTTTCTTTTTTCCTTTCCTCTACTGAAATCTACCTGTTTCTCTAAGTCCTAAGCTATTTAATCTTGTGTTGATGAGTTTCTGTTTTGCACAGGCAAAATTGTGCCGTTAAGCCTGTGGTTTTGTTTGGCTAGCTGATCTTTAATGCATCTATATATTACATAGTGTATATTACAGCTACTGTTATGAACAAGCACTTACATAAGCTGTAAATTTACAAGGCTTTTTAGATGGGTAAAACACGTTCTCTGCCTCAAGACACTTGGGATCTGTATTAGCCAAGACAAATGTTGAAGCTCAGGAGCAGTATTTGGGAAATGCGAAGAGTGTGTTAGGATAATTTAAGAGGCACCGAAGGGAAGAAGAGTCCTGGCACTAACAGCTTGGGACAGGGAAAGAATTCTTGGCACACGAAGGCAATGAAGGCATTCCAAGTGCGGGGAGCTAATCTGACAAAGCTTAGGCAAAATATTCGAAGAAAATAGAAGGTTTAGGAAAGTCTAAAGAATTAATGTGGGAAACTTGCAGAAAGCTGAGGTGGAACTGTGAAAGCAAAAGGATTTGTGTGATGGAAAAGGCTTATACACAAAGCTTTATACATCAGGAAGGAAGTTTTGAATCTGATGCAACTAGAGATAGAAAGTCAATGGAATTTTCAAGAGCTAAATCATCCCTTTCATGCTGTGCTGCAGAATCTGTGCTGTATACATACTCCCAAGCTAGCTGACATGCAGATCTGACATGCTAAGCTGGCTATGCACTTTTACTTGAGTACATCCGCATATTTCTGGATCGCTGTACAATGTACACAGACAAACAATTTGTATGGATACAAAATATATATACATAGTGGAGGAGGAGTGAAGGCAATAGCTTTACATTCTGAAAAAAATGTTGATCCTATTGACAAGAGTTATATGGTGTGCAACAATTACAGAGTATGCATATATTCAGCATAAAAGCTAATGCACCTCATTTGTCTGTTTATACGATATGAGTCAAAACAACAGTCTAGCTTTTGAAGGACAGTTGCTCTAACATGAGCTTCTGTAGATAGTCATTGTGTTAAGAAATGGAAAAGGAAATAAGTATTCCCACATACATCATATAAGCTTTGTTGACCAGTAGAAAGTATTACATAAATAGATAAATAAATTCAACACAAAATCCTTACAAACCTAGCTTATTGTTGATTTATTGTTACTTTGACTTCACAGGCAAATTGCACACTTGCATCTGCCATTGTGATTATCCTCCACTCTGCTTTATTGCTCAGCCAGTCCAAGCTGTTAGACTAGGTCTGCGGTTTATCGGTAAAGTTCTTGTTACCCTTATCCATTGTCACTGTGACCACATCCTATTCCGTCCTTGAAGTTTAAAAAAATACTAGACAAACCAAAGTCCTTCTTCTTGTGGTTTTTCATGCATCATAGTTTTTCCTACACACAGCCACAATGCTTCACAAAAATATTCCTACAGGAATGAGTACTGGTTGTCAAACTGCATGGCTTTGATATACTGGCTGTTGTCTGGTAACCGATGTATAGTGTACATCTGCTTTGCTCAAATCAGTATGATCAAAATTCTATTTTATTCAGCTATTAGCATATATATATCTTGTTTCTTCTCTCTCTTTGTCTGAAGCAATGCATCAGAAGGCCTTTTTCTACAAGGAACAGCGTTTTACCTTCTCTTCTAATTCAATTTGTTGAATGCAGGCAAGAGAGGGAAAGTTTAAGGGGAAAATTGCTGATGTAGTAACTTGTTGAAGGATCATCTTCAACTGCAAGGTGGCACTTGTTTTCTTAAAGGCACTTTAAAAAATAACTTACCATGAGATCGCTGTACCAACTTAGAAAAGGACAGTTGTGCACATCTAGTAATCCCTCTTCAAGGCACGCTCTTCTGTTTTAAGAAGAATTTGAATTCTTCTTAATTTGGACTTGTTTTAAGAATTTCTGTTTAATTATTAGATTGCTAATAACATTTTAATAGCATTTATAAATTGTAGTTGAGACCAAGTGCTATAAAATGAGAGAAATAGGGAAGTTCCTTTACCAGGTCAGATACTTCTGTCTCAGAAAGTGTATTGTTCTGGACTCCTAACAGTGCAAACAAAAGCTGCTTAGTGCCTAAAACTGATGGTAATTTAATGAAGTCTGCTAGTTCAGTTCCGCCTGAGGGATTTCCAGCATATTAAGAGGTATGAGATATCATCACAGAACATTCCATTCTGAATCATCTTATGACTTCAGTATGAGTGAACTGATTTAGGAAAGACTGAGGATTTTGAATTACATGTTGACTTGCATGAAAAACTTTAATAAATAGACTGCAGAGGTTGGGAAAAATACAGCCTTTCTTCATGTATACAATTCTGACTGACTCTGCAACCACGTAAATATTGGTGTCATCACTTATCCATCAAATCAATTGATCTTCGGTTCCCTGTCAATGTCTCAAGTTGTTCAATATACATAGCTGCCAGTGTACACCCTATCATGTCCTGCTCAATAGTGAGAACAATGTTTATCCAGCTTCTCCAGGCCTGGGAACTGTTATATCTTCTGAAACTTTTGTTGGCACTTTTTGTTTTTATTTTCATGTAACAAATTATGTCCTCCATTTTGGATTTCCTTGAAACGAGGATGATAATCTTTTGCATGCCACATGCTTTCTCAGTTTATTCAAATTATAAACTCTTTGGAACCTTATCTTCTTTCTGGTTTCCAAGTCATATGAGGTGTGTACCTAATCTGAAATAGATAGTGGATTCAGTTCTCACTTCTGTATCAGCAGTATTTGATTTACATATTTTCATCAGGGATTTTTCATTAAGTGAAGTACAATTTCCAACATTGTTTCATCTAATCCTTGTTATTCCCCAATTCCACAGTGTTTACTGAAAATCAAATTAGGATTTAAGAGAGAAATGGTGTAACTTGGTTATACGTGCCACAAAGACCACACAACATGAAACTGATCGTCATGGGTGGTGAGGATCTTAACCTTACCTTTGAGTTTCTTGACATTTGTGAATGTTGATTATCTTTAATTTTAAGTTAGCATCATTCTAATGGTGTGCTTTATAGTAGGTGCCCTGTCACCTTTCTGATGTAAGTGTTACGACTCAATAGAAATTGTTTTTTATATTGGAAACTGTTCTCTTTCATGGTGATTAGCATCATCTAGCAACAATGTCATGTATAAGAAAAAGATTTTGTCCTGAATTCGGGACCTTAGAACAGAGTAGTCTTTCACATTTAGAGGAGCAACAGAACCTTAAGAAAAGTGAGAACGATAATGCCTTGAGTTGTTCACAAGTGCCAACTGTCTTTATTATTCAGTTTTTGAAATAAAGGATGAATTAGTTCTTGGAAGGACAGTATCAACATTGTAGGGTGAGAATAAAGGCTGTGAGTAGCCAGTGTTAGGATTACACTACCAGGATGAAATTTACCTTTGCATCCTGGCTTTCCAAACTCTGTGTAATCACCTGTGATGCCACAAAACCCAGCTTTTACTACGTAATAGCTATGTGATATATATGTGAAAATCATAATTTTAAATGAGGGCAGCTTGCTAGCAGACCTAAGTGAAGGGAGTCACTTCCACTCACCTTTAAAATCTCTACTTGTTAAAACATCATTTTAAAAATCTATGCTGTTCTTTTTTGTTGACTTTTTTTAAAGCTGTATTTTAAAAGCCCCAGCTGAACCCAGCGGCGATCAAGAGACTGCTGCATGGGTACTGGACAAAATATCCTTCCAAAAAGTTATCATTTGTGCCCCAGAGTCTAAGCAGGCTGAATAGAAAACATAAGCAACGAGGGGAAAGAAGAAATGTTATCTTGCTTTGCAAGTGGGAAGAGAAACATGAACAGATCTAAGGTAATGATGTAGACAGTACTTCACCTTACCACTGAGAGTAGTTCGAACAGCCTTAAATTGCCACTGACTGAGCCCTGTAGCACTGGCATGGGTTAGCTCATTAGTTCTGCTGAAAGAGATGCTGTAATACAGATTTTCTGTATTGGACACGGGAACTGGAATTTGCTGCATACTTGATTTGGACGTTGTATTTTAAGACTCTGCACTACTCTCTGGTGAGCTGTTTAGACATGCTCAGAGGCTGTATCAATAAGTCTATGACAAAGATGTGAGTTGTCCCCAGATACCCCAATGTCTTCTTTATTGCCAAACACATCTGTTTGATACTCTTCCTGCTGAATTTCCCTTTTGTATTTTTCTGTTGATCATACTATTTCCCATCTATCAAACACATGCAGAATGGGCTAACACAGAATAATAAAAGCCATGGTCTTATTGTATCGGAAATGGAATAAAGAAGATATGATGAGAGAAAAAAGTCTCATTTCAAAGTCACAAATATATTTTCATCTTATCCATCTGTGGTCTGTCTCTCTCTACAAGCTGAATAATCTGTTTTTTGTTTGCATATCTGTTAGCAAAAGTCAGATGATCTGACTTGCATTTTGCTTACTAGGCTAATCTCTATCTGACTACTTATTAATCTTTCTCCCTGTTTTTACCTGCTTGCGTGCCTGCTTGCTTCTTTTTCTGAATAGTGTTGTTTTAAGTTGCTCTGCCAATTTGTCCGTATAATGAAAGGGCTTTTCTTGCTGTTTTTAAATACATTTTTGATGCATTTCTGGTAGCTGTTCTTGCTTGCTTGTTCAAATCACTGCTGTTGTATAAACTAAGGGAGAATCAGAAACACCGGAGCTGTGATCAGCTCACTCTAGGTGGCACTAGCAGATGCAGCAAATGCCTCTAATTCACTGTAAGTAAGGTGAAGTTGATATAGCATTGCAATTTCACTGCAGCGGCATATGGCAGACAGTGCAAATTTCAGGTAGGCAAGCACTGACCTGTCTCTATCTAACCACAGTCTTTAACACCTACAGAACACCAGTTAAAAATGTTCTGGAAATGGTGATAACTGCTTGATGCAGCAGTAGGCATTTGCACAGCTGCATTATTATTTTTACTGTTAGGTAACTGTCTAATTTCCTTTTCTCTCTGTTTTATGTAACACTCCTGGTTTATGATTAAATTTGACTCTTCTATTGTACTCACATAATGCCTTTATCTTTTAACACTTCATCTATTCTGAACTTCCTTCTTGAGAATATCAGATTCCATGTGGGGAAAGAAATTATCTTCAAAATGACAATGAGGATAAGCCAGGGAGGGATGTCAGTTCAAAAAACAAACCTAACATATCCTTTCCTTTTCATCTTCCGCAGTCTTCCTTGACTTAAAATTGCGGACTGGATTCTGCTTTGAGGAGAATTTTGTCTCCTGCTTTTTTTTTTGTTGTTGTTGATATTGTAACATGTTTCTGCAATGGTAGCCAATCAACTGAAATATTGAAGTATTTTAAAGTGTTATATTTTATTTCTTTTTCTCCCAATTCTTTTTACTGCTTCTGTAAGGAAAAACATACCAGTTTTGATCTCACTTTCACCTCAGTGAAATCAGATAATACAGGGCTGGGTACAGAGATTTACAGTGCCAGGCTGATACTATGTAATCTGTTCATGTGCTGCCGAAAGGGAAAGCATGTCAAATATTAAGTGCTTAGGTTGGGTAGGATAGCGATGATTGGGGCAGGAGCTGTGAAAACATGAACATGGCTCACTAGTTGACCAGTTGCCCATGCAGCTATTGAGGACATGTTGAGAAAATTCCCTTAACAATCTTGTTAAACCCACTTTGATTGTAAAGGATGACTATTGCATTTTACCTCCCTGAGGCCTTAATATGCTGAAGCAGGCAGGCTATGCAGTTTTACAGGAGGATATAGACTCCTAAAAATAAATTAATCATATATGATTTTTCATGCTGACAAATGCTAAATTTCTGATGAACAGTTTTGTGCATCATGTTCTGGCTTTTCTGACCTGATTCGGCCATGATTTTTTACTTCCTATCTGAATATGTAAAATAATGTACAGAAATAAAATATGTTGTCCTTAAAGGCAGAATAGTTTCTGCTAGTCATACGCTCAGGAAGAAGCATTATTCAGAGTATGAGGCTAAGACTGGAGGAAAGTTTGGTTAATGTTACATTTTCACTGTGGCCTCAGGTAGGTATTTAGGATCAGATTTTAAAATGCTTGAAGATATCTAGCAAAATTTTCAAAACCACTCTCATAACTTCTATGGAAAACCTATTTTTATCAATCTGTATGTTTAGGTACCTAATTACTTTTAAAAAAATTACCTTTATCTTTTCTTTGATGTATTTTCTTCTGCATCTTGCCCCTTTTGAGGGCAAAAGATGTTCTGAGAAGTCTAGAAATGGATGAGATGGAGGTGGAGTACAATCTGTTGTTGTATTTGGAGTGTGGTTCCTAAAGGTTCTTCAGCATCTATATTAGGCACTTATCATGCACTACACATTTTTTTTCAATTTTGCTACTATAACCAGCATAAGGGGAACTTCAGATGGCCAACACCATAAAAGTCAACAGAAAATCTCCCAGGAAGTCTGAGATCACTCAGCTGATGTTCACTTTAAACAACACACGTGGGGAAAAATTACTACTAACTTTGCATATAAAAAGATAGGTTCTGAGATGACTATTAACATTAGATATGAGACTTTAAGTTTTTCACAGACAGTTCCGGGGAAATATTAGCTCAGGTCTTAGTAGAGGTTAAATTATAATCAAATTCAATGTTAGGAATTCCCCGTTTCTATTAGGATTTCCTATATGGAATAAAATAGATCTCATTATTGTTTTACTTAGTAAATTCATGGTGTGACCACATCTTGTATGCTTTATAGAGTTACTGTTTTCAACTGCAAAAAAAATATACATAAAAGCTTGGACAGAGGAGTAAAGAAGGGTGACAAGGTCTGTCAAGTATATGTAATGGCATCTGAGTGAGGGAAAACTAAGTGAAGGATTTCCCAAGCTAAAACAAACAGACGTTGCAACAGAAAAAATAGATATGTATTAGTTAGCGACATGGGATATATTGCTATGATTGGAATGTTTAGAAGACTGACAAATCAGAATTGCTATCAGTAGCTCTCTATCAGACTTCAAGAGCATACTGAGAGAGATTCAGCAGGAATCTGACTAGGGTCCAAAATTTTCTTTTAATAATACAGCAGGGAAGGACTTTTAAAACTACAGACAATGCCCAAAGCTTGACAAAGTAAAGAAATGTTTTTTTTAAAAAAAAAAAATTTAGGCAATTTTGTGATGGTGAATATGAAGTTACAGACTTAGCAATAGTCAACTGCACAAATATAAAATTGGGTATGACTGACTAGGTAATTTTTCTAAAGGTAAAGGTCTGATTACGTGTCAGCCATGATTTCTCACTAAGAAAAAGGTGACCAAAATCATTCTGAGATGCATAAACAAAAGTGTAATTGGTAAAATGTTAAATAATACAGAATCACAGAATGGTAGGGGTTACAAAATCACAGAATGGCAGGGGTTGGAAGGGACCTCTGGAGATCAGGTAGTCCAACCCCCCTGCTAGAGCAGGGTCACCTAGAACAGGCTGCACAGGGCTGCGTCCAAGCAGGTTTTGAATATCTCCAGAGAAGGAGACTCCACACCCTCCCTGGGCAGCCTGTGCCAGGGCTCTGTCACCCTCACAGTGAAGAAGTTTTTCCTCATGTTCAGGCAGAACTTCCCGTGTTCCAGTTTGTGCCTGTTGCCCCTTGTCCTGTTACTGGGCAGCACTGAAAAGAGTCTGGCCCCTTCCTTTTGACACCCGCCCTTGAGATATTGATAAGCATTGATGAGGTCCCCTCTCAGTCTTCTCTTCCTCAGGCTGAACAGCCCCAGCTCCCTCGGCTTTTCCCCATAGGAGAGATGCTTCAGTCCCCTCATCATCTTTGTAGCCCTCCACTGGACTCTGTCCAGTAATTCCTCATCTTTCTTAAACTGGGGAGCCCAGAGCTGGACACAGGACTCCAGATGGGGCCTCACTAGGGCAGAGTAGAGGGGGAGGAGAACCTCCCTCGACCTGCTGGCCACACCCTTCTTAATGTACCCCAGGATGCCGTTGGCCTTCCTGGCCACAAGGGCACGTTGCTGGCTCATGGTGAATTTGTTGTCCACCAGGACTCCCAGGTCCTTCTCCGCAGAGCTGCTTTCCAGGAGGTCAACCCCTAACCTGTACCGGTGCATGGGGTTATTCCTCCCCAGGTGCAGGACCCTGCACTTGCCTGTGTCGAACCTCATGAGGTTCCTCTCCGCCCAACGCTCCAGCCTGTCCAGGTCTCACTGAATGGCAGCACAGCCTTCTGGTGTATCAGCCAGTCCTCCCAGTTCCATATCATCAGCAAACTTGCTGAGGGTGCACTCTGTCCCTTCATCCAGGTCATTGATGAATAAGTTGAACAAGACTGGCCCCAGTACCGACCCCTGGGGGACACCACTAGTCACAGGCCTCCAACTAGACTCTGCTGATGATGACCACCCTCTGAGCTCTGCCATTCAGCCAGTTCTCAATCCACCTCACCATCCACTCGTCTAAGCCACACTTCCTGAGCTCTTACCTATGAGGATATTGTGGGAGAGAGTGTCAAAAGCCTTGCTGAAGTCAAGGTAGGCAACATCCACCGCTCTCCCCTCATCCACCCAGCCAGTCATGCCATCATAGAAGGCTATCAGATTGGTCAAGTATGATTTCCCCTTGGTGAATCCATATTGACTACTCCTAATCACCTTCTTTTCTTCTACATGCTTACAGATGACTTCCAGAATGAGCTGCGCCATCACCTTTCCAGGGATGGAGACGAGGCTGACTGGTCTGTAGTTTACCGTGTCCTCCTTCTTGCCCTTCTTGAAGACTGGAGTGACGTTGGCTTTCCTCCAGTCCTCGGGCACCTCTCCCGTTCTCCATGATCTTTCAAAGATGATGGAGAGTGGCTTGGCAATGACATCTGCCAGCTCCCTCAGCACACATGGGTGCATCCCATTGGGGCCCGTGGATTTGTGGGTGTCCAGTTTGCCCAACTGATCTCTAACCTGATCCTCCTCGACCCAAGGAAAGCCATCCTTTCTCCAGGCTTCCTCTCTTACCTCCAGGGTCTGTGATTCCTGCGGGCCAGCCTTAGCAGTACAGATTGAAGCAAAGAATGCACTCAGTAACTCTGCCTTCTCTGTGTCCTTTGTCACGAGGGCACCCACCTCATACAGCTGTTTAACCCTTGTAAATTCTCAGTTGGAAAATTGTGATGGGTCTACATTCATCACAAAGTGAAGCAATTGCAGAAGTAGCGTGCAAACCAATGAAAACAATTACAATTACAGAAAACTGGACTCGAAAGGTTGCAGAAATTAGTGTGAAGGTGACTGAGGGAAGGCATAATTTTAAGTATGTAAAAAAAGATTTAGAAATAAAAAATTTTCCGCATTTTAACTAAAGTTATATATCCCCATTATGCAAGTTAGTTTGGAATAGGGTAGTAGATCTCTGCTTTAAAAAAAGTTTAATGAGTTAGGTGGACTGTCTTCAGCACCAGTTCCAATATTGTTGTCTTTAATATAGCTGAACCACTATTAGCAGCTGCAGGAACGACTAAAGCTAAGGTAAAGCTAAAATGTCACTGATCAAAATTCATTCATTGGTTATTTTCCATGAAAGAGTATAATCTCTCTTGTCAAGACTCTGTCAGCTGATACACAGTTTCATGGTTTCAGTTGGCTGTGCTGGTTACTGGTTTCAAAGCCTAATTTTGCCTGCCTTTGCAATAACCATCACCAGCTTTGGAAGCAGGCAAGCCACAGGGCGAGTCAGCAGAGCAAGGGCCGCGCAAGCCACAGGGGGACCGACTGCCTCGGCCTACTGGGGACAGCCCCTTTTGGCAAGGGGAAAATTGAGGTTTCCCCATACCAGCAGTGTTCAGCCCAGCTTTGGGAAGGACCTTTCATTCATGGTTCCATCATTCACGTCAGTAGCAGTTAATAGCTCATGTTTGCTTGCACGGGATGTTGCTGAGAAGCCAAGGGCTCTTTATTTTCCAGGCTGGCAGTTTTTTGGATCAGCTCTGATTTGGCTTAGTGTTAGTTCACAGTACAGAGACTGTCCTGTCAAGAGTGATCAATGATCTCCTGTGGGTTATCAATTGTGGTCACTATTCCATCTTGATCATAGCTGATTTGTCATCATCTTGGGATTGTACAGACCACAAGGTCTGCTGTCGTAACAGATTTTCAATAATTCCACTTACCTGGTGTTAGTACCCTGTTATGATGTTCCAGCGCTATCCCATGTTGTTAGGATATGAACGTGTAGGCTGCCACGCTGTAAATCTCTTCACAATTTCTATTTCTGATGTCTGCTTATTTTCATATTAGGATTACACATACCTTGGAGAATGCTAAAATAGTAAAGAGAGGAATAATTTTCACTAATTCCAAGTCCAGGTTTTCTACTTCTGCAAGATAATGCTAATAATTTGCTGTGTCTGCTCTTTTATTGTACATGTTAGAATTCTAGATGACTGTTGTAATATTGGCTTCTTTTAACAGGCAATGTCTTGTGTGTGACGTAGATCATTGCTATACCGCAGCTTCACTACCCGAACTTTATTTCTGTTTCTTTCAGCAAACCTGAACTTTTAGAGCTAATCCTACCTGTGATTTCATGCCTGCATACTAGACACACATATATATCAGGTGATAAATACTTTTGGCCGACTAATAGTATACTTTGTTTAACTGACTATTGCAACATGCAAACTTTTACTAGGCTGGAATCTCTCAATTTGCAAGACTAGGCATAGTTTTCAGGTGACCTGCAGAGTCATTTCAATACGACCTTTATATGAAAGGAAAGTGTTTGCACTATGAATCGTACCAAAGGCAAGAATGGAACAATGAAAGGGTGTGGCCAAGTTATTTCAATTCTTTACCTTCTTTGTAGTTTTCATGTATTATAGACAGGATTATAGTTAGAGTAATGGCAGCAGCCTGCTGTTGGAAAGCTGAAGAATATTTCTGTTTATGTGAGGTACAGGGCACTCTGTGAAGTTGATGTTCAGTGCACCGAAACTGAGGCATACCTATGTACCTGGAAGATAGGCCTACCTTCAATTAGGTGGTAGACAGGGTCCTAACTATTTTTGAGGCTATAGACTTCAGTATTTCAGATGACTGGCCAAATATTTTTATCATTTATTTCCCATTGCTAATGGTCCATTCAGAATTCCATATCCACTTATCCTCAGGAATGGATTGCAGGAGCTTTATGCACAGGACTTGATCATGTTGTCTCCAAACAAAGGATCACTGCTAGGAAAATGAGCTCTAGCTCCGTCTTATCTGTCAGGAACAAGTACAATCAGAAGCTTTTTTTGAGGCAGCATGGGAATCGAAGTCCTCCTCCTACTGTGTTGTTTGTGTGGATGGTTAGTATGTGGCTTTGATAAGAGAACTTATTTGTGGAACAGAATTTATTACTGGATAGGAAAGCACCTGTGTATCATTTGCCTTATGGCAATTTGCAACAAAAACATTATTTAAGGTGCTATTCTCAGGAGCTCCTTTGTGGGTACTCCTTAATGACTGCAGTGTTACTTCCTTTATCTGTATTACTGAATGGGATAATCATCTTTATAATGTGACTATATATTTTCAGCTTGTTTAAATGTTTTTGGATTATACTTATGATTTCCTGATAATTTGTGGTTTTATTCCTCAAAATTTAATGTTGAAGGAACCATTACTATAATAATGTTAGAAAAAATATATTAGGAACTGTGCAGAGCCCAGAGGCAAGAGAGGACCCTCCTGCATACCCAGTCTGCTGTGATGCGCCCTGTGGTGGGTGTGATGCACAGCACCAGACAAATGTTTAAGAGAGGGATTCTGCAACCTGTTGTAAATTCACATGTACTAGAAGGCAAAACAGAGATGGCTGTCTCATTGCACTAAGCTTTCTTGGTATATCATGACAGAAGTAAAAAAAATTCCTGGGTCACATTTTACTTTTGGGTAAACTTAGCTCTGAGGCATAGAAAAAAAGTGTTGTATATAAATTTGATACCAGATGGAGCAATAGGATTGCTGGTTTCTGTGGGTTGTTTTTCCAGCAAACCAGTCGTGGCTGTGCTGCAAAGTTAACTCACCTTAAGGCAAAGCTGGGAGGACGGGGACTTGTGGCTGTATAATGCTCTAGCTGAATTGCACTGAAAATCCACTAAATATACTTTGCATTTGCATGTAGTTTTAAAGTTACATGGGTAGATAGAACTATAGATGTTGTGAGTGAACCAGTGGAGGTGACTTGCTCAGACACCTCAGTTATCATGAGAGACGAGATTACTAAATAACAGGTCAAAATGCTGTTGGAGGAAGCTCTCACACAGTGCTCAATGAAGCAGTTTTGTATATTAATAATCCTGTTTGGAGCTCTTATGACAAAAACACGTTGTGGCAAAAGAGGGAGATGAAAGGAAGAAAACAGATTTTTCAGTGTACGTAGTACTGAACACTATGGACAAGCACACTATTAAAAAATAACCAAAGTTGAGCTCTTAAATCCATATTTAGGCAGCCAACAAAGTGACTTTTTTCCCCCTGAAGTGCCAAATACCCAGCAATTTTCATTAGCTTCCTTTAAAGCTGTGCGAAGCCACCAGGGCCCCACCGGCCCCTTGCTCAACGCAAGCTCAGGTCCCTCATCAGCAGTGCAAGTCAGCGTGGAACTGGCATACTTCAGTCAAGCCAGAATCAGGTAAAACCAATAACCCTTACTGTTTTATTCATCTGGAGTTGCTTCCATACATTTAGTTTTCATTTTCCTCCCTTAACATGCTGAATTGATGCAACTAAGTCTTACTCAAAAATTTGCAAAAACACACCAGAGAAAAAGCAAGGAAGATGTGTAAATATGTTAGAAAAAACTGAGTAAGGAAAACTGAGAGAAGAATAAATCTTATTTCAATGAAATCAGGGTATGAAAGGATTTTTCACTAAGAATCTAAAGACGACGACGAGCTGAGATAGCTGGCTGAGTATGTGGGCAAGTTAGTGCTTATTGTGATAAATGTTGTTTATGTACACACCAGCAGGAAGTAAACTGAGATTGCTTTTTCTTCACTTAAATCCTAGGAGTGAAGCATTTGAACAATTGCTGATCTTAAAGTATTGAGATTAATAGGGTTAATTTTTCCTTTTAAAAAAAGACAAACACCCCCTCACCCCAACATTCATGAAGCCGCTAATGAAGGAATAGAGATCCAGAAGCTGCTAAGGATTGAAATGAGCTTTTTGGCAGTAACTAACAGTGAGCTATTGTCTCCCATCTTACACCAGTGGTAGATTTTATGTGGTTGTGAACTAATGTGTAGGTATTATAAATGGCCTACACAAGTAATCATAAGATTATTAACAGTTTAACCAGATAATTTAGAATTAATGTGTTTTTCTTTTTTCTGTATACATTAGAAGTATGAGGAACCTAACTTATGATTTCATACAGCTCTTTCAGGTGGCAATCTGTAGTATTCTAATGAAGCATTTTAAAACTGGCATTGAATTTCAGTTCTTAATAATAAAAATTACAAAATTCTTAATCTGATGTTAATGTAATCTTAACCTAGATCTTCTTGGAGAATCTCTCTGTCTTTTTTCATTATTGTTTCCTTTATATTTCTTTCCTAGTTCTACAGTGAGAGAGGGTTAAGAAGGTCACTCTGACCAAATGGCTGCAATATCTCATATTTGTATTTGGCAGTTCTTCCAAGTGGCTGTTTGATCTCAGCTGTATACTACAGATGTATTTCCATTTAGATTAAACTGCAACTGGCTGCATGACTGTTCTACATAAATCTGAGTGCATTTAGACTTCTGGTAAAAGTGTCCAATAAACTTTTGGTTCTATCATAAAAATGAGCTGGGGTGCCACTCTTTCCAATTGTCTTCTTTTGGGACCAATATCAGCAAAATGAGTGTTCCAGGGCTTATTATAACAACTGGAATTCATTTCTATACGTTGCTGTAGATATCTATGCCTTTCTGTCCCTGATTTGATGTAATGTTACTATTAGATAAAAGCAAGATATTTTATTTAAAGAACATGACAAGACTATATTTCCAGTGGTTATAAAGAATAGTCTAGTACTTGCTGGTGAACAGTCTATGCTGTTGCTTCCTGCACAGTTTTGTTAATAGATGTTTGCATTTACATTTCTTACCTGAAGGCAAAATGGCAGTTAAGGGAAAAAAAATCAAAAATCAAATCAAACATATCTTTCAATATTGAGAAACAAATGTATAGAGTCTCTTTGAAAATAATATATTTTAAATGTGTTCTTTGCCAGAATAGCATTTAGGCAAACGTGTAGGCCATTACCAGAGACGCAAAATGATTGCAAAATTCCATAGATGTGCAGAACACTTTTAATTATATTGCCTTTTACAGTAATAATTACATGTAACAAATATACAAGGAGAGCTATAGGCTGTTATTTGCACACAAGCATTTATCTTTTTGTACAAGTACTTATTTGTGGAGTATTGCTATATTTTATGAAGTTATATGTTATATCTACAAAAAAGATCATATACTTGTCTGACATTTGATGAACATTTTTAGATTTGAGTATAAAATGTAGACTGTTTTCAACTTAGATTAGTGGGTTAGTAAAACTGAAGATTTATCTACTTTTTGAACTCTTGGATTCAGTAAGAATAACAAGCCAAAGTCTAAATAGAGTTTTGCCCAATTTTTGTTCATTTAGGTTTGGACAGTAGGACTGAAAAGCATAAACACTTCCGAGCATGCTCTCTTCCATAGAACTCCTTTCTTTTTTTTCCCCCTGTTCGGGCGCTAGCTTTGTAACTACCATCCTGATACATAATTTGAATATTTCAGAATATGTGTTTGGAGTTTTGAATTCGTATGTGGAATGATGAAAGATTATCTACAACACCGGAATACTGTTCAGCAGGAGGGCTATGATTATTACTTGATATTACCCTTGGTTTGGGTTCAGGTTGTTTTTGCTTTAGCCTGAGATGATATTGATTTGTAAGGACTTTTTTCCTTCTTGTAGTTGAGCACACTGAATTATCTGAACAAATAATAGTGTTCCTGACAGTACTGTGCTACTGGGAACTCAGTTGCTAGTAAAGCATGCAATAAAGCTGCCTTCCAGTGTGGTCTTGCAAAGTTCCATAGAAGACAAAAATCTAGTCTTCAGTGTCTTTTGACACACAAACATTCAGTAAACCAGTCTGTCCTGGAAAATACAGCTAAATCTTTTAAGTGCTGTATTTATTCTCTAAAAAGGCTTTTTACATGCTTCTAGTAGAAACCAGAGTTTATAACATAAGAGAATTTAAATTAAAAAAAAAAAAAAAAGCAAGATGGACTGGAATTACATCTGAATATATAATGTAAATGAAGACATCTCCAACAGGACTTATTGTCCTACTGCTGCTTCCTTTTTTGTCTTTTCGGTCAGGCTGGTATTATATCAATTATCACATTACTCTGAGTTTTTCTGGTTTTTCTTTTTTCCAAAAACCTTGTACGAGGAACTCATATACATATTGCTTTATTGAGATAGGTTAGGCCTGCTAGGAGCTCGTATATTTCCTTTTGAAAAGCAGAATCGACTTGTAGTCATTTTTAGAAGTTATAATTGTTAAAATAGTTTTAAACTTGAATCTCTAAAATGTTTGTGGATGATGCCCATATGGTATTAGGAAGGCTCATTAATCAGTTATTCTAATAACCTGAAGGTGGCTCAGTAAATTTCTAGCTAATGCGTTTTGTAAATACTACCATGATTATACATTTCACTGAGTTGTTATAAAATGATTTGTTCCCCTGACATATCCTTGTAAGTGGGAAGTAGTAGCTCAGCGGATCTTATCAAGAGGGAAAGGTTAAATTAATGACTGATTCAGTCAGTCTTTCACCCTTCATTAGCAGTGAATTAATTTCTTAAAGAAATGAAAGATCATCTTGAGTTGTTTAATGTGTAAATTTCATTTTAAACACGCATAGATCCTCATCTGTTTACAGAATAACACACTAATGGTGAAGTTTAAAAAATATGTATCCTTCACAAATGGCTAATCATGCTAAATTGCAAGACCTTCACTCTATCCTGGCTCTGTAGTAAACGCTAAAAACATGTACAGGTTAGTAAACTTGGTTTTAACAAGGAGACACTCTATTTGGAATAACATTTGCTATGTTAGTAATGTGTAAATAGGATATGGTATTTTTAATGAATTTATAGGACTAGCATTTCAGTGTTTCAGAAGGTGGCAGTGATGGGCCCAGAAATTATTACTATGATTTAACTTGCAACATCCTGGAGAATAAGAGTTCTCATCTGCTTCCATAATAAATGTGGAAAGAGTGCTTTCCGTACAGAAAATATTTCCTAAATCTATTCAAATATTTGAATAAATGTATGCAGTCTCAGACAGTGCTCTTATAAATAGGATAAGATCAAATAGTAGGGCAAGAGGTCTTATGTTTCTTTAAACGATACTTGTGACTCACTAGGTCATCCTTCTTTTGAATCAGTTTTGAACCAATGTTTCATAAAGTACTAGTGGGAAGTCAGTGTGGGAAGTGCTCTTTCAGATGAGACCATATGTGGCCATGAAAGTTTCCCCCGTTCTCTCTTCAAGAGTAAGATTCGGAGGTTTGGATTTTTGTTTTGCCTTGGTTCATTTCATTCCGCCTACTGCATCTAAAAATGACTCCTGTAATTTTAATTACGGTAGCCATTCCTTTATTTTAAAAATGAACAAAACTAAAGTCTTGATTAGTGTTTTGTCATGTGAGGTCCATTGAATTGTATCCTTAATATGTTTGCAGTGCTGTTAAATGTAACTGGAATCCATAATTCACTCTACAAAATTATTTTATTGCTTTAAGAATAGCAAGAGGTTCTGTCTTTTATAATTCTTATTAAATACATGTAGGCCATGCGATAGCCTTTGTTATGTTTTCAATTATGGAGGGCTATGTAAAGGTATTTTTGTTTTGTTTTTTCCAGGAAGGTTTGTTGCTTTGATCGGATGGGGTTGTTTTGATAGAAAGATGTTTCTGTCTGCATAATTTAGTGTGCAAAAGACAACACAAAGAACATGCTGATTATTCAATATTTTATCTTTTTTATTGGCTCAAATATGCGTATATCATTCCCCTAAGGCATCTGACTAGATAAAAACACTGTGTGTAAAGGCACACTTACCTGCTAAAAATTCAGCTACTCTGCATAGCAGTTTGTTCTGTTCAACACCATCTGGCAGCTGCAAAGAGGAAAAAAAATAGCCGGCTATATCTGCAGGTAACCTTCCTGTTACTTCACTAACACCATCCAGTATGTCATGGTTGAAATATTTTTCATGGTTGATTTATTGACAACATGCAGAATGCATGTAATTTCTTTCAGAATGTTACTGTTGAAATAATTCTAAGATCCTTGATTTGATAGCAGAATCATGAAAGTGAGCAAATATGTCAGCCTTCTTACTGAAGTCATTCATATTATTGTGATTAAAGAAAAGGTGTGAAAAAGATGAGGCCTTTGGTATGGTTTCTACAGTCTAAATATAGACACTGACAAAGCAAGCAGCAAGCTTTTGGAAAAAGACTTGGAAGGAGCAATAAAACTTTCAGAAAACCTGAAAATTTTTAGGTATATTTTAGGATCAGATGTTGTTGGTTTTATGCTGCTCCATCTGCTTCCATATTAAAGAAGCTGAAATGAGACAAGGAGGAAAAAAAAAAAAATCTTTAAATGTTTATTGATATTTTCAATTGATGTGTTCAAGTATGTTTGTATTCTGACTAATTTCTATGAACGTTTGTGTACTCCAATTATACCACGTCATGAGTTTATAGGCAACCATTTTGAATGGAAACTCATGAATATGTGAAACTTTGAAAAAGAATTTAAAAAAAAAAATAACATAGATCATTTTCTAGATAAAGGTGAGGAAGCTTAACAAATTTTTTTTCTTCACTTCAGGTTCAATGCACAGACCTGTTCACTTAGTCCAGTAGTTAAGGAGATGGGACTTGCTGGGACTTGGAGGAAATTTGGAGTATTGTAACAGGCGGTGAAGGGGACATGGGAGAATGTTGGGAGTACAGTGGGAGGGAGAAATGAAACTCTTTCTCACAGAAAATTAGATTAATTATGCATGAATTATAGCAGACGTTGACTTAAAGCACTTTGCTTGTGGGTCACAGTGGATTTTCAGACTCATTCTCCAACTCTGTGCATAGAACAGCTAGGTTGTCCACATCTGTAGGTGGTACCACAAGCACAGGCTTGTATGCAAACAGGAAAGTTAGCTGGGAACAAAAGCGTATACAAGCGTATACTGTGATTATTCAAAACTTTGAAGAAGATTAGCCCTCTGTCAGTATGTCTGTGTGTCAGCATAGCAGGTATCTTTTAGTAGCAGAGAGAGATGAGTTCACAAATATCAGCGTAAACTAGCTTTGGACTTCCCCTGAAGTTCATTATAAAATCACGGTTTCAATCAATCTATTTCACTCTAATTCAGAACCTGGTGTGTCAATCCACATTGCTCTAAGGTATAATGCCATCTCTGCGGCTGCTAAGTGACTGAGCCATAGACTAATTTAATCATAGCACCACACGTCTCTTGATACATATGGAATCCTTATGGGATTGCACAAGAGAACAGTGTCATGGACAAAAATGACACTTTTTTTGGTGACGACTGCAAGCTTCTAGAGTAAGAGAATTTGGATCACTGTCCAACGTTTTATCTAGATATTTTCTTTTATTCTTTGTTTTACGTTTAAAAAAAGAAAGTAATTCTGTGATAACTTGGTTCTTTTAAGAACGTCTTCATCACTGTGATTTAAATCGATTCCACTTCTTCACTGAAAGGTTTGT
The DNA here is from genome assembly GCA_009819775.1 of Phoenicopterus ruber ruber. Lineage (NCBI taxonomy): Eukaryota > Metazoa > Chordata > Aves > Phoenicopteriformes > Phoenicopteridae > Phoenicopterus > Phoenicopterus ruber. Next base: position 11,971,447 of record CM020221.1, on the reverse strand, counting down.
GTATTTCCCTAGCTACTGTTGTGTATTAAAAGTCCAGTGATACTGAATCTAAATTGTGAAGTTTCTCACGAATGTAACATGTTGTTCAGCAAGGAGTAAAGAAAGAAAATAGAAGCAGCATGTCGGGACATATTACGGCTTTGAATTGTATACTCTTCTTTGCCTAATGTGGGTTTTTTATGCAACCTTAATTGGAATGAAATGTTTATAACAAATATTTAATCAGGATTCAATGATTAAATAGGCAAATTTAATTTTGCTGTCGTTATTTTTTCCTAGGTAATCAATGCAGATGTGATTTAATGACAAAGTCTAATTAAGTACTTTCATTTTGTGAAAAGAAAATTAAAAGGAGAAAATTCACTTTTTAAATTAGAAGTAATGATGGAGGCACAGGACAATTCCTGGGGATTAATGACTATCTGAGAAAGCTGAAGGCTCAAGGCTTAGCCGTGGGCTGTTAACCTTAGGTGGTCATTAATTCTTCAAGTAATGCTCCATGCCCTGATCGTTATTACAACTGAACAGTGATGGAGTAGCAAGTTTCAGCAATTAAACCATCAGCAATATTTATAAATGCGTATTTTTCTCTCCCACTTGGATATCCTGACCCAAAGCAAAGAATGAATCAAACCATTGATAGTATCCAGTCAAACCCTTGGTGTTTTTCTTAATTTGTATGATCTATCATTGAGGACATGCCACGTTATGTGACTGCATTTGTTGAGCCACACATTGTTGTCCCAGTAGCTGTGCCCCGCACACATTAAATGTATGGCTGGATGTATACGCCTCTAGGGAGCCTTGAAACTTACACAGATCCTTGTTCTCTCTCTCTCTCTCTCAATAATGATGCAGATGCCACTGGCTTGACTGGCATCACAGTTACAGTGTAAGTAGTGCCCTCTTGTCTTCACCATTCTACATGCTAATTTCCCCACCTTTCTGCAATTAAATATGTAGCTAAACCTTATTTTGCTACGTTCCTTGAGGCTGCTGTATGGCCTTGTTAGTCAAAGGAGAAGCAAGACAGAATCCCCTACAAGCTAAAGCTAGGAGTTGTTAAAAACAGCGTAAGAGCTTGTACCAACATATTGCTGGTTTGGATGGCTTTTTTGATACAGCTTCACGCAGTGAATTCTGACGATCTGCAGCTCGAGCTTTACTTAGTTCTGTGAAGAGTCAAAAGATGTCATGCTATTGCTTTCGGTTTGAGATCTACATGATTATCTGATACCACCATATTAGGCTATATTTTCCCATACCTAAGCATTATATTTATATATATTATATACTTGGTTCACATACAGAGAGTCTACGAATACTCCCAAGTCTTGGCAAATTATGCCGTCTTCTCTGAAGTCAGTCAGTCAGTAAGTGGTTCAGATGCAACTGTTGAAACGCTTCAAAATATTTATTCTACTGCTGAAACATTTCAGCCTATGAGTCAAGGGCAGATTAACAGACAAAAGCAGCTAATCCAAAAATCAGCAGTTTATGCCTGACTGGAGCAGACTGATGAAGCATACAGAGTTAGATAGGTCTCAATAAGATGTTAATAACACGTCTGCAAAGAGGTGAGCGAGCCAGTCACAGCGAGCCACTTTCTAGAGTGACTTCAGGCGAGAAAAGGACCAAAGATTGCTGGAAGCGTACCCTAATTAGCAAAATCATTATCACAGTGTCGTTGTGGGCGTAGATAGCATGTATAGCATAGGTAGCACACCAAAGCATTTTGGTGTTACCTGCTGGTTTAAAGTGCAGCATGTATGAGAATGTATGGCCTGCAGAACAGGCATATGAAGGTTAAAATATGTTATGTTTCTCGTTTTACATAACTTTGAGTTTTAACTTATTAGTTTCATTTACATTAATGCAAATATGAGTATCATAGAATAAATTATTTTCAAATTAATGTAAAACAATAAAAACTCTAGTGCAGCTTTGATTATTTAAGCTGATTCTAATAGTTAGATGTTGACAGGATAATGGATTCACCAATTATTCCACTGAATAATAAATCTTTTGTTGCAGTTTTCTGCTTGTCAAAATAACGCTCTCTATTTTAAAATAGTCTCTACTGAAACATGCGTTTGTGGTTGTGATCTCCCATAGCTACTACAAGGAGGAATAAATTGTATGCTTGCACATTCTGCCAGTACATCAGCATATTGGTAAACCGCTTCATATGCAACATAAACATTGATGGCAGCAAAGTTAGAGTTATGGCTGCTACTATCCCCCCTGCTTACATGGTCCATCCTCGTTCCGTGTCAGTCATAATATTTGGAAGTTAGAATTTTTTAAAAACATTTCTTCCTGAACTAGTGTTTAATAGAATAATTCTCCTTATGACATTTCAGCATAGATATTAGTGGGAAAATAACTGCTGCACTTTAGTGATTACTATAGAGATCTAGGCATATTGGGCTTGGGGGGAAGGGGAAGAACTCCACGTGTGTGAATCCGTGGCAATAAAAGTGTGGTTTAAAATGAAAAATAAGCCTAAACCTAGTTCTGATCCATCTATTTCACAGGTATTTTCACAGATTTTAATCTCATACCCCCATTTTATCTTGTTCATATGGGAAGCATAGCATAGTCTGGGCAGCAGGTCTGAGTGTAATTTCTTCAGTCTCTGCAATAAATGACAAGATATTCAATGCCTCATTTCTGTGCTGGAGTTTAAGTGAAGTACTGCCACTTATCTAACTGGTGCCTAAAAACACAGGCAGCTTCCAAGTAGTCCCTTGGACGGTGTGTGAGAAGAAGAATGGCTTGCAGATCGCTTGTGATTTTGAAAGATTAGAGCATTAGTTTGCACCCACGATGGACGCTAGATATCTCTGATAGTTTCTGGCTAAGTGTTTGAAAGTTATTGTAAAATACTAAAATATATAAGATGAGTCTATAACATGAAAACAATAAACATTTTAAAATTCAATTCCTTATTGTCGAACCCTGAATATTTGAATTTCACAAGGAGTCATCTTTTTACTATTTGTAAGTGAAATCCTATTTACCAAAATATATTTCAATCACCAAAAGCTTTGATTTGTAAATTTTCGAATTTTTGCTAGATTCATCCCTCTGGGGTAATATTTTCTTTTTCTCCACTGACAGTGAGTTTTATTGTCTAGCCAAGCAGAGCATCTGATACTCGGGGGGGGGGGGGGGGGGGGGGGGGCGGGGAACAAGAGTTTTGAGGTTGCCAGTTCTTTTAAAGTCCTGAGTTTCAAGAAGTACTGAAAGCTACCCACCAGAAATGAAGCCACGTAAGGGTGATTAAAAAAGCCTCCACTGCCTTCCTCCTCTTTCACTCTGTGAACTATCATCTTGGTCATCTGAGCTCATGGCAAGTCACACAGTGATTAAGACTGGTTGGGAGGTTGCTATCAGTCCTTAGACTTCCAATAAAACATATTTTGTTAGCAGTTGTGGCATCTTAGCCAGTTATTTCTGCTTATATACTTAATACTCTGCAGTTTTTTCCAAGTGTTCAGTAGGTTTTAATAGTAGTTTAGATTTGTGTATTGGTACTTCTGATAAGATCTATTTTTACCTTTGTGATTACAGTTAAAATGATTATATGTCTGTAGATGACCTGTGCCACTCAGGCTCAGACTTATATAAAAATGTCAGGCTGGATGGCTGTGGAATATTTTCTCTGATTAAATTAAAACTTTGTAACAAAAAAAAGGATTTTTTTTTCTGTTTAAACCCATGATTTAAGCCTACTTTTTTTGATTTTTTTTTTCAATTTCCCAACAATAGGGAAACTCCATATTCTGTGTATAATCAAACATATATTTTACATTTTGCATTATAATTTAAAATTAATGAAATTCATTTAAAACAAGTATTCAGTTTTATAACTTCATAAAATATATTAAGTAAAACAAATATAATTCATTTTTACAATTATAAAAAGAAAGGGAGAAAGAATTGCTATCTGAGGTCATCAGTCCCTCAGTATTATTAAGAAGAGGTGCTTAATTTCTAAAAATGTCCATGAGACTTCTGGTACTATAAATGATCTTTATTACACAAATTGACCAAAATCCACCAGGGAGCATATTCAGGTTAATACTTGGAGGAAAGATGCTAACGTGTCCCTATATGGCAGAGATATGCATTATTTTCTTTCCTGAAGAGTACATAATAAAACCTTTCATAAGGCTGGCTTTATTTCTATATCCACAAGTTTGCCACTTTTCTTGGCTCTCATTCAAGAAAAAAAATCCTTTATTGGTTTGATTCTTGTCTATTATCTTGACTCAAAGTCTGCCAACATCAAGAGAAAGTCTATTACTAGTTTAAGTGAGTTGGGCTGGCCTACATCATCGCAGATACTCAGCAGCTTCTGAGGATTTGTGTGTCAGACTTCATTCACGAACAGAAAAATACGACTGATAGTAGTTTAGTAGGTGCTGGTGAGGGCAGGTATAGAAAATACAGTAGAACCAAGGAGCTTTCAAACATACATTGTGTCAGCATTGCAGCTCAGGTATCCACCGCTGCAGGTATCAGCGGTGGTTTTGATCTTGTTAGCTTGGGTAACAGCAAAGGTGACAAAGACGTTGGCTGAAGGAGCTGTCTGCGGATCCTTTGACGGTGCCAGGGGCCAGCTTCTGTGGCTGTGACTACTGGTGGTAGCTAGGTAAAAAGTAGCTTCATTTTGTTATCAAAAATTTTTCAACAGTGAGAACTGGGAGAAGAGTAATTCCAAAGATTAGTTTACTGAAAGCATATAAAAGCAAACTATAAATCCTAGAAAGATTTGATGAAATAATTTCCTACAAATGTGGGCAGTAACTTATATGTGGGAGTAACACTGTGTGGCCTCCTACCTAACATGCTGACAAGTCACTTGTATTTTCTATGCATTAGTTTGTTTCTAGAATAATTGGTATTGGCTGTCTTAATTAAACGTATTAACTAAGTTGAGCAGAGGTCACTTTATAATAACTGATGGAAATTCTCTGCTTTTTATTTCTTTTATCATTCTATTACAGAATAAAGATCAGATGTGGAAAGGAGAAGGCAAAGGAATTCAAATGCTCCAAATTCCGCACCATGTTTCCAGACGCAGCTGGCAGAGATGTATTGACTTCAACTTGTTTTGACTCAACGAAAAAGTGAGTTGCATAGCCAATGACTGTACTTGTGTCCAAGAATCATCAGTTAAGACTCATGAATGCCAATCCATAAGATTAGAATCTGACTTTAAGCTATTGTTCATAGTATTAAGACTGAAGAGATGTGTTTTCCCTCTCAGATAATGAACCCGAACAGGAATGATTACAAAGTAGTGTGGGAGACATTATCTGAGTTCCGTTTATACTATTCTGTAGATAGGTGGAGTGTAAGGCTGTAACTCCATGACCCCTTATCTCTTATGAGGTTTCAAGTAACAACATGTGAGCTTGACTTTCTCTCTTTATGCACTGGGAATGTAGGAAGTGACAATATGTTTAGTGTTTAGAAACACAGAAAGTAGTTCCCAACACTAGCTTTTCCTTCTCCGAGGCAGCTCTGCCTCCTCCGTTTCCTTCTTTATCCTGTACAAGGATACTTCTGTGCCCCATGCAAAAGAATTCCTTTATATTTGAGAGTTAAATGTAATAATGAATTCTGTGTGATCATATAAGGTAAAAATTAAAGCTTTTGCCTACAATATTTTATTACCATCATGTGTTTAGTCATTGCAGAGCCTATAAAGGAACAGAAATCTTCATCAGAAAATCAGATTGACCTGTAGGATATTTTTACATGATTAATTTTCAGGCACTGAAAAGATGAAATCATAGGGTGGGTTACGGTGGGAAGAGCTCACCGGAATTTGTATACAGTGAAATTTTGGAGTGTGACCATTCTTATTAACTAGTGCTCTTTCTGTTAAGAGACTATCTCAACTTATAGTGAAAGATACAGAACACATTCCTCCTTCTCCTCCTTTATCCACCTTCTTTATCTTCATTAAAATATGGATTAAGATTCTTATCCTCCTTCTTTATCTCCATTAAACCGCTGTCACTGAAGACAAATTTTGTCCCCCTGGTTTGTTTTTACAATGTTACTGTGCTTTTCTGGTGTAGAGCAGTATATGAAATTTTCAGCTTTCAACTTTTCATCCAGATAGCTGTTTGGAAAATCCTGTGACACTTCTGTGCAGAGAAAGCAAGATTTTTCTCTTTTTTAGTTCTTCTACCTCTACAGTATAACCGTGATCTTTTCCTCTGACTACTGAGCTCTTTCCAAAAAAATTACAAATGGATAAAATATTATGCCATTCATTCAGTTAGCTCTTTTCCACGTAGCTTCATAGCAAACAAGGCATTTCTTCTCACACTATATGTGGAATGTACTTCATACTGTGCGTTTCAGCCAGCAGTTGAAACATGCCTCTTGACTGGTAAAACATGAATGGCAGTCTCACTGGTCCATCTGTTTAAAGTATTTTTAAAGTGCTATAGCACAAGCCATAATATTTATGAAAATTTCATATTCATTTGGATAGTGACAACATTTTTAACTTTAACTCTTGTTTTGTTTCTGGGTGGTTTTTTTCCATAAAGACGAAATACTTCAGAAAGGAAAACATACTGCAGCCCAGTTCTGCAGACAAAGGCAAAACTTTACATTGACTAAGCAATTGTTTGGGGTTTATTCCTTTATATTTTCCTGCAAAAAGTAACATATGCCTTGAAAAGTTTGGGAGTAATTATCATACCTTTGGAAGCGTAAAGCCTAAGTCTGCCTAGTTGAGTCATCAGAGTTGAGAGTAAACCTACAAAAACTAATACAGCTCCAGCAGCACGCAGCAGTATGTAACTAATGTTAGAGAGCTTGGAATTGGGCTTACTGGTAGTGGTCATTCTCTTTGAACTAGTTTACAGTCTGTGTCAGATAAGATTATTGAAAATCAAATGAGCCTACAGCATAATGAATATTTTACTGAGCCAAATATTCATACTAAAAACAAGTTATTCTAGCTCTCACACCATGCATCCAAAATAAGTATCATGCAACCAAACCTGTCTTTGAATAAATCCAGCAGAACATGATTAAATGTACAGTAATCAGTAGGTTATTTAGCTCTCATTAATTTTCTTTTTTCTATCGTCATATTCTTCCTAATATACCTTCAGGTTCTTCTTAGCAAAATGTACTTTTAATTTCTAACCATGCTTTCTTCAGCTTGCATCATGCACTGTAGTTTATGCATATATGAATGCAGAAATTAATGTAACCTGTTTGTACATTTATCAGATTATATCTACCCCATTAGTCTCCATAATGGCTAAGTAGTGGTTCCTGTGTGTATCTCCTGTGCTGACCTCATCTGTCAGTGGGCTCGCAGTGGAAAAGATTCTCCTGTTCCCAACAATACAAATTACTCTTTAGCCCAGGTTATGCTTTCGAGCTGATATAATGGTATTATTCACAAGAGTGAAGTTATTTGTGTTCAGACATATTTTTAGTGTATAACATCCCAGTCCTACGCTAGGTTTAACAAGATGGGAACACTGAATCCCTAGGGTCCAACAGCAGGATGAGTGTGTAAGTATAATCAAAATTGGCAGTTTTGAACATTCATGATTAGAAAATTAATGGCTAATTCATTCAAGCTTCATTTATGTTTTGTACCGAGTAGAATCATCAAAGACAAGTTAGTTCTGAAACACAAAATATTTTCAGGACTTTTAAATTCAGCATGCTAAAGTAAAAATGATTTGACTTCAAATCAAATATCTTAAAATCAATACAAATTGAACTAAATGTGTTCTGGGAATTGCAAACATGGATATATAAAGATGTGGAATTGCCATGTGCATTTTCTTCCAATTTGGTTTAAGTCCGTTCAAATGAACACTCAGCACAAAACATTATTACAGAGAGTAACATGGTCACTTTCTGTCATTAATGTGTATCTTTTTCCTTTGTAGTTTGCTAGTTCTTAGGATAATAGAACATTTTTTCCTCCAGTTTAAACAGATTGAATAATTTTTAGATATATTTCAGCTGCTTGTATGCCAAGTTAGAAGTATGATTGTGAAACAAATGCTGCAAACTCTGATTCTGTTCTGTCTTAGGAACTATGAGGTAAAATAAACTCAGTGGACAAATAGCAGTTTTACTGTACAATGAATAGCTAACTATTTTTGCAATTATAATACTACATTATTTTTTTCAGTTTAATGTTATCATTTAGCTGTATGCTGTGTTTTAATTGTCTGTTTTAATTCTCTGTGGATTAGTCCTAAAGATTAGATGATTGGTATATTTAATATTTTGTTAAGTTATTCTAATATATGATATTTGTTTAATCTGGATAAGGTCTGAGATCTTTTTTTTATTTTTGCCTTTTTTTTTTTCCCCCTGAAGCTTAAATTCAAATCTCCCTATAAATTCAAATCTCTACTCTTACATAATGGCTACTAGACATATCACACCACTCTTTGGAGGTAACCATGGCATCCATGTATTAAAAAAGTGTCAACTGATTATTCTTTTTCTTCTTTGTCCCACTTTAACTCCTTATACGTTGGATTACAAACAGAAGATAGGCTGTCCGATATCCTCTGTATGTATCCTCTTACTGTCTTGAGGACCTGTGGCACCTGCAGGCAGTAATATATGCAAGTAAACTTCAGAGGGGAGCTACTTCACAAAGGAGTTGGAATGAGAGGTCCTATTTGGTGTTTTACAAATGACTTGGATTCTTTGTGTTTGGGGCATCTTTTTCCAGAGGAAAGGGAAGAGGATGAGAGCGAATCTTGAGATCATGTGATTTCCATTAAGAGGAGAATTGAGGGGTTATTTTAGAATTTCTCACAAGTTCTTACTTTTATTGCTATCATGCCTGGTTCTTCTTCTCTGCTGACACATCTGACACCGCTGACTTTTTCTGGCATCAACAACTGACTCTGTCAGTGTACATAAGAAGCCTGTAACTGTCTCATGCCACCCCTATAAATTATGAATCCTGAGCCAAAGCTTCCTCAAGTCTGAGGGGGATGTCTATACCAAGGAAGTCCTAGAAAATTAACTTTAGGAAATGTCTAGTATAACTCAAGTCCTGTAGTGGAATCAGCTGAAATAAAACATGCTGGTACCTAGCTTAATTCCTACATTTGAATAATTAGTCATGGTTTTTAATAGCTATTTTTTATGGTTTATGGTTGATTACACACTATGATAGTGACTTCTTATGTCTTGTGTAGCTTTTGCTATTTGAAGGGCATCATTCAATATAGTATCCATATGACTTCATTAAAATTTTTTTAAATTGAAAATTTCTACTGCAAAGCCAGCATTTTTATAAAACAGTCCATAATTACTGTTTGCAAAGATCAAAAACTTGAGAAAAGAATATTGCAAGTATAAAATATCTAGCTCACCGTCTTAAGTATTTTAAGCATATTGCAAACCTGAGATAGAAAGAGCTAGTAAGCCAGCTGACATAATCTCCCTTATTCTGTTGACAGTTTGAAAGATATATGGAGAACTAAAGACTAAGTACAATTGTCAGGTAATCCATAACCAGATACCATTGTAACGACACACAGGTGCTTTTTGTGGTGTTCATGATGAAGCAATACGGACAATTGATTCACTCCATTAAAAAGGCACAGCATAATGAAAAGATGAAAATCCGATGCTGTACAATATTATCTTTATAATGTATCACATTGTGGTACTGAATTTGTTTTTGGGGGGGTTGGGTTGGGGTTTTTTTTGCAAGTGAAGGTTCTCTAAGTTGCGGAATAAACTTGTGACAGGCAAAGGAAATATTAAGACTTTTGCAGACAAAGGCAAGCACTGTTTCAACAGGTATGTTGGTATGTATGGCCCTTAGAGAAACAGCAAAAATTTGTACATTCAGACCGATTCGTCAGATGATCCATAGCAGTCTTTTGCAAATTCTTTTCAAAAGCAAAATAGTAAGGATGGTTTTGCTGTCATGGATGATGCCCGAGTTGTTTGGGCTGGGTGATGCCATATAAAGTACTTTCCCTTTTCTCCCATTATTTCATTTATTTATATGGTATTTTGCAGTATGAGAGCATTAGGCGTAGTTACAGAGGGCAAACCTTCAATGTTATTTCACCTCAGCAGTTCAGATTCTCCTTCTGTCTTTTCTGGCAAGTCTTCTCTAACTGTAATATTTTTGTACTTAGTACCATAAAACAATTGCCAGAACAAATGGCTAGAAATGGTTTCTTCAGGTGGTTTCCCAGGCTTTCCTTTCTCTTTCTGTAGGAGCTTTCTTGCTCATTTTTATTCAAAATAATAAAAAGAAAGACTAACCAGCCAAGACAAAACTTCCATTCCCACACGCTTACGAGACCTCAACCCAAGCCAAACTTTATTTAGAACTTGAGAGCTAACTATGTTCATTGATTTATTCTGAAGAAGGAATCGGATACACAGAGAAAGTGAGGGGGTTTGTAACCTATATTTGCAAAACCTATTATAGTTGAATTTAAACCATCAGGCTTTAGGAATTTTACAGAGCAGTCAACCTATGAAATCCAATTCTCAAAATTTTTAATTTACTCTGCTATTAGTTTGTATATAGTTCTTGGTTTCCAATTCGGTCTTTCTTTTGTAATACATAAAGGATAATATCCACTATTCTAAAATGAATTCAGAACTTGAATTTGTTAAGCTCATAGTCCAGTTCTTAATTGGATCTGGAAATGTTTGTTTCACTGGAGAGAAGCAATGCAGAAACTCATCTCTGAAATAAGGATTTTGTGAAGTAATGAAGGGTCTAAGGATGGTTAGTTCATGATACAGTTGATGAATTGAACTGTGTATTTTTAGACACAACATGGAAATGGACCATAAAAAGAAGTGTTAAGTCAGTCTTAGGATATGTACAACCCTTTTTGTTGGCCTTCTGTATGAGAATTCCCTTTAAATAATTGATTCAGAAGCAATCTAAAGGCCATTCAGCTGTATTGCCATGCAATTACGCTGGTGATCTTTATGCTTTGTAAAATGATTTCTTTATTTCTAAAGTGGGATTTCACATGCAACTTGATATTTTTGTTCCCCTTAATAATGCACACTTCTTGAACAGTCCTTTCTGTGAAAAAGAAAATATACCTCAGTTGCTAAGGTGGTTTATCTTGTCCCATAAATTCTTATTAAAGAGGAGAAACAAAACACCTTTGTGGGAAATATAATGACACATAAACAGCTACATTAGGATACAAATTTCTGGAAAACAATAACTCACCTGGCTAAGAAGAATACAAAGAGAATACTGTCTTGTGAAACAAAGTAAACAGAGTTAAGAACGGACTCATGACCAGATTTATGGGCAAAGAGTGGAGGCAAAAAACCCAAAACACCCAAAACCAAAACAAAATGAAAGTGGTAGAGGCAACTATAAGTAAAACTTAAACATGAGGCTGCATTTCAATTATCCTTCCCTCACCATCTTTTTGAATTAGGTTAGAAGAATAATATTAAAAGTCTACTGGGAAATAAATAATGTTGGCTTAATACTCTGTGCCCAGCATAACATGATAAAATGCTTTTATACTGAGGATTTAAAGGAAAACCATTTTTGTGTATCCAGCCTAATATTTATTTCACTGTTCTGTGCCCTTTGGAAGTATGAAGGGGTCATCCAGTCTCACCCATATGTCACAAACTTTTAAATGTCACCTCATTGCCATTAACTTGATACTACAACTGGGTTTAAACTAAAATCCTCCAATGGCCAAAGAAACTTAGGCACCACCAAGTTAAGGGCAGAGAAATTAAAAAATTACTTATATCGCATAAAGGAACATCATAGTGGGTTTTTAATCCATTTTAGTTATGGATGAGTCCTTTTCAAGTTTTTTTGTATACCCATGTTTATCATCTGGATTTTAGCTCGATTAAAATCTTTTCCACTAATTTATCACCTGGAAACTTGCAAGGACAAAGTAGCTTAGTGTCTCCACTTAAAAGAGGCAATTAAAAGGAACTGTTACTATGGTCATGCCACACAATGAAATTCAAAACAGATGTCCTGAACATACTCAAGGAATGAAATAGCCACAGTGGCTATTTCACAGAGTAGTATAGCCACATTGGCCAATCTGAGGTAATTAGTTTTGCCAAAAGTAGGTGCACTTCTAATACATTTGTTTATACTGCGTCCACGATGTTTGCAGCTATTGTTCTGCCACCTTGTGTGGATCTATCAGTTCAGCTGGCACTAGCTTACAAGTCTCTTCTCTGAGATCTGTTAATGGCTTTCCCAGTGAACACACAGCTTAGAGTCAGAGAGAGAGATTTTGGTGCTGTAGCAGTTTAATCACTCTCAGTGCACATTTTATTAATAAAAAGAAGTTTGGGTCCTTCTTACTTCTGAAAACAAAGCTTATGTGATTATGTTTTTTGTGTATCCCTGTGCTTTCTTATAGAGATACTTGAATTTGTTATCTAATTTCAACCAGAAGGCAATAAAGGAGAGAAGAGAAACCTGAGAGGAGGTCAAAGACAACAGTTGGAGGCTAAGTTTTCACAAACTAAAAAGATATAGCCACAAATAGCACAGAGCTTCTTATAGGAAAATCAGTATTCTCATAGGAAGACCAATGCATTTTAGGCAATGAGTCACTTGCTCGTGCTCTGTAGTTCACTTGTAAGAGTGGATAACGGCATGTTTTCTTCAGTCCTGCACAGCGATGTGGATCTCCATGGATTCCCATTTTGTACATCCAGGAAGGAATTGATACAAGACTTGTTTAGTGCCTTGGAACTTTCCTTGATGCTCCCCCAAAGTGGTCCTTCCTGCACCACACGCTGACAGCAGCTGCATGTTTCCAGTCTGACCTGCCCTTGCCTACAGGAGAAAGTCTAGGCTGCCCCTGACTTAGAAGACAAGAATATATATGTCTGCCTGTCATCCTTATCCCTCCCTCCCTCTTCCTTTACATAAGAGCTAAGTAACTTACTGACCTTGCTTAGCAAAAGTTGTGTCTAATTGAAATCCGTGATACAGTTCCTATTAGCTTCTATGGGAGCAGTAGCAAGTTGCAAGTTATTGACCACTTTCTGAGGTTATGGCCATAATCTATGGAAACTGGCACACTTCTAATAACTTCAGTGGAGCTTTGTTGTGTTGTAAGTGTTGGTGTGAAATCATCAAATTTTAATGCCTTTAAATTAAAAAATTTAAAATTGTATTAACATAAGGATTCATCAAAGTAAAATGGAAAAGAAATAATTTAATTTTTAAGAGACAAGTGTATTTTTAACATACTTAGGATTAGTGCTTCAGATACCACTTGAACCAAATTCCCATCTAGCAGCTAGTTACCTTGAAGTCATCTTCAAAGTAGAGAGTAAGTAACACATGAAGAGACACCTAGCTTTTGCTATACCTCTCCCATGATCACTCACCAACAGACTGTCCAGGACATGTTCTTCTGAATTAAGCTCTGAGTTTGATTAAGGTGAATTAAACATTCATTCCTTTTAGACTAATGCTCTAATTGATACCAATGGCTTTCAGAGAGGCCAGCAATGAACAAAAATGGTGGCCAGCCTGCCACCAGCCTTTTTCTTCTAAAGAATGGGTATTCTAAATGTGCCAGCAGCATTCTGAGACCAGCTTAGCTTTTTGACAGTCTTTTTCGGTACAGATTTTCCAGTCCTCTATATTCGTTCTCACCTCTGCTGTCTTTCCACCTTGGGCACAGTCTCTAACTTACTCAGGATTTTTTTCCCTTTTCCTTACTTGAAAAGCTCTTCAAATATATAGCCCTTCAAACTTTTTTTTAAGTGAGAGTCACCTTTTTTCAGCATGTTATGCTACCAAATTAGGAACAATGCTTCACGGTAGGTGAAGCATTAGTTACTTTCAAAACAGAATGATCTTTAAAAGTATGTCAAGTTTGACTTGGTCACTTTGGCAAAGTTATCACACTTGGTAAATGTTGATAAAATCTGAGGATTAACTTGAGCAATTTAAGATTAAAGTTACCAGTCCGACGTAGAGAATCCTAGCAAGAGACATATTTAGCTTCCATGTCTGGTATCTTAAACAAGAGTCACTGCAGACGGTGCTAGCCTTTCTTGCAGAGTTTAAAATATCATTTTACTTATTATAACAGTTAACTGGTCCTTGGAGGTCAGAATTAGGTAATCCTCCCGTTCTGCTTAATCTATATTAAGGTGTGTAAAGCTACATGACAGTTTTACAGAGAACTTTAAATATAATAAGTATGGTTGTCTTACTGACCATGAAGGTGAAGTGTGGTTAGTGTTGTGTGGAAAGCATGCTTCTTACTTTCATTCAAAACTGAGTTTAAAAAAAGAAAAGATTATCAAATGAAAGAGGATTCCAGAAAGAAAATACAGCTCTCACAGCTACCAGCAATAAAAAATGTTTTATAAGTGGTTTAGGAATTTCAGAAATATTAGCTGCTGAAGGAGTCTGTAACAGAACATGGGACTGTGGATAGAGCAATCATTCATCATTTAACATCTGAATCATTTCTTGCTGACTAAGAGAAATACATATCAGAGAAGTCAAATAATCTTTTCCCAGTATTATATATGATTCATGAATTCCAGATATTATACAAATGCACCACTAATCTAAAAGGAAGTAGTGCTTGTCAACATAGTATTTAAATAGTGTATAAAATAGCATTTAAAATTATTTTCAAAGTAATTGTGATTTTTTTTTCAGTACGTTTACAGTGTCCACACTCAAAACCACCCTTTCACACAATATCAGGATTTTTTGTATTGTAACTGGCGTACAAATAGTTGGAACCTTGTCTGCACTTCACTATATGTTTGCATTTCTGCTATGCAATAAAAAACATACAATCTGCTACCAAAGATGAACAAATTTTATAATTGAAAAGTCTGAAAAAAACTAACATTAAAACCTTTTTGTTGCATCTGTACTTATCATTAGTTTATTCAGTGCCTATATATTCAGAGTTTTAGACTGAAAGATACATCATGTATGTGCAAGATTTGTTTAGATGTTCGCAAAAAATGTAGTTGCTGATGATAGAAAAGGAGTTAAGTTCATCTATGAGGTCTCCAACTGTTTTGTTTGCTCATGATGTCTTTGAAAGTGAGAGGAGGCTTTGGCACCATGTCACTGACGAGCTCCTCACAGCTGACCCTGCTTTCAGCAGGAAGCAGCACTAAATCACCTACTGAGGTCACATCCGACCTGAATTTTCCTCTCATCTTTTTGGTACCTAGTTAAGAGTGAAGGAAAGAGGTTCTGGGATGAAATATGATGCAGTTTTATATCCTTAAGTGTCCTAAGAGGGATTTTTGTGCGTGTTTTAGAAGCTTTTGAGATCACCCAGAGAAACAATTTTTGCATGTAGGAAGTAATTTACGTAGTTATTTGGGAGACAGCTTTCACCTTGTGGTTCACTCATATAATGCGAAAGAGCAAAAGTAGTAATTGTCAAGCTGTTGGAACAAAGCCATTTGAAGAAAAGGTGACTGAAGTGTTTATGAGGATTTATAATGAAGTGTTATCTAATCTAGTCATAAGGAATATTTATTTTCTAGCTGGGGAAGTATGAAACATAGAAATTGGAGCACATGCATCCTGACTTGGTCTTAGTCCCTGCTTTTGAACAAGGCATGTGCTATAATGAAAGACAGTAGTAGTAGGATTTGCACTATATTAAATATGCTTTTCCTGATAGAGAAACATTGTTTGACCGGACTTTGGGATTATTTTGATACCCATGTGTAATTATTTCAAAGCAAGCCATAGCAATTATTGGGATTTGTTATTGTCACTAGATCTGAATGTAATAAAGTGCATCTCTGATGTAATATCTAATGTTATGCTTCTGGGTTTAAAAAGGTTAGTAAAACTTCCAGCTTTGCACCCAACTGCATCAGTACGTTTGCGTTCACAGAAGTGGATCTGGAGGTTTCTTTCCTCCTTTTGTTGGAAGGAAGTAGGATCCTGTCGTGAAGGCACTAGACTGGAAGTCAGGACTTTCCTGCTTCTGCCACAGACTTTCTGTGTGGCCCTGGGCAAGCCGTTTGATTCCCACCACTGCAGTTTACTGTCTGAAATTGGACATGTTGCTTTTCTATTTCAAATAGTAGTTTAAGAAAATATGTATTAATCAGGTTTGAGACATTACCATGTAATGCTGATATGTGACTCTAAAGTAGTACCTGGACACATTCTTATTGAAACTTGGGTTTTGTATGTAAATTACTTAGTAATTCCTGGAGGAAGTTTCTATTAAAAAGGAATCCAATGAAAAATTCCTCATCTTATGCTTAAAAACATTCATCATATGGCAGCAGAAAACAAAATCAGGAAAACCTTTACTCTTAAATCTACCTATTAAGTTGATGGTATGTCTAAAAGCAGGTTAATTTCAGGAAACAAATCTTGACACTGCTGGTTTAGAACTCAGTGAAAATTACCTGTCATCATCTTAACTCTCAACTGAAGATTCTCAAGTAATGCTTGTATTGTAAAGAAAAGAGGCAATAATTATCCTGTTACCTGCATTATTAATACAAGTAATATTTATGCTATTGCTTGCATTATTAATACTGTATTACTTGTGTTGCAAGTATTATAGCTTCTAGGTCTCTCAGTGGCTCAAGTTGGAGAAAGCTATTTAAAGAAGTCTCTGAATCAGTGGTTCCAATAAACTTGTTACCTTATGGTCTGATTTATAGATTTATGAACTTCTCCACTTTTTGGTGGCTTTTAAGGACTCTTCTCCAGTATCCCTCTATTTGTTGGTCTGGCAGAGGCTTGTAAGCGCAACTTGCAGGCACTGAAATGTTGCTTAGCAATTTGCTGAAGTCATGTTTTTTTCTATTGCTCTCCTGCTGTGCTTGGAATTCACCCATTTATGTTTAAGTATGACAACATGAAACAAGCAGAAATAACCACTATTTATTTTATCATGTCTCTGGGACAAATTTGTCAGCCTTTTATCAAGCAAGACTTGCATTGTCCTCAACAGGATTTTTGTGTGATGAAGGACTGCTGCATTTCGTGCTTTGAGTTTTTAAATCTTACACTCTCTGTGCCTGAGTATTGACAAACGCACTACTCACACCTTATTTATTTTTTATTAAAAGTAGAAGCTTGCTTTGCCTCCCTCTCCTTGATTCTTGTTGATGTCAGACAAATTTACATGGATGATTGCTCCCTAAGCATGCTTATCAGCATAACTGAGAGATATCACCATCAGTGTAAACCAGAAGGGAAGAGATTTATTTAAAGGACACATTAACCTTCTGTGCTGGTTTTGGTTGAGGTAGAGTTCATTTTCTTCACAGTAGCTGGTACAGGGCTCTGTTTTGGATTTGTGCTGGAAACAGTGTTGATAATGCAGAGGTATTTTAGTTATTGCTGAGCAGGGCTCACACAGAGTCAAGGCCTTTTCTGCTTCTCACCCCACCCCACCAGCGAGGAGGCTGGGGGGGCACAAGAATTTGGGGGGGGACGCAGCTGGGACAGCTGACCCCAGCTGACCAAAGGGACGTTCCATGCCATATGACATCATGCTCAGCATATGGTGAGGGCCCTACAGCACAAGTCCTATGAGGAGTGGCTGAGGGAACTGGGGATGTTTAGTCTGGAGAAAAGGAGGCTGAGGGGAGACCTTATCCCTCTCTACAACTACCTGAAAGGTTGTAGCGAGGTGGGGGTCGGTCTCTTCTCCCAAGTAACAGGTGACAGGACAAGAGGAAATGGCCTCAAGTTGCGCCAGGGGAGGTTTAGATTGGATATTCGGAAAAATTTCTTCACTGAAAGGGTTGTCAGGCACTGGAATAGGCTGCCCAGGGAAGGGGTTGAGGCACCACCTCTGGAGGTATTTAAAAGACGCTTAGATGTGGCACTTAGGGACACAGTTTAGTGGTGGACTTGGTAGTGATAGGTTAACGGTTGGACTCAATGATCTTAAAGGTCTCTTCCAACCAAAATGATTCTATGATTCTATGATCTATATAAAGCTGGGGGAAGAAGGAGGAAGGGAGGACATTTGGAGTGATGGCGTTAGTCTTCCCAAGTAACTGTTACACGTGATGGAGCCCTACTTTCCTGGAGATGGCTGAACACCTGCCTGTGCATGGGAAGTAGTGAATGAATTCCTTGTTTTGCTTTGCTTGCATGTGTGGCTTTTGCTTTACTTATGAAACTGTCTTTATCTCAACCCATGAGTTTGCTCAATTTTACGCTTTGATTCTCTCCCCCATCTCACTGGGGAGGAGTGAGCGAGTGTCTCTGTGGTGCTCAGTTACCAACTGGGGTTAAACCACAACACCTTCCAAATCTGATTTATTCTTTATTTACACATCCATGGACTCCCACGCACTTGAAATGTTTTTATATGAACTGTTCCAATGAAGCAGGAGACTTTACATTAGTTCTGATGCCTCATTTTTCTGAGTATCTGAATCTTGCTACTATATCAAGCCTGATGAATTTCTCAAGTCTCTACATTCAGTTATGTCAAATGTTTGAAACATTTTTGTGAATGAGATCTCATGGGAGATTAGGAACTATTTATGTGACATCCGATTTTTTTTTTTTTCTTATTTACTTAATTTCTTGGGAGGGTTTGGTTTGTTTGTGTTCTTCCTCTTTGTGCACACAAAGGATCACTTAAACTGCAGTAATCAGCTACAAATATCTGGTCTGATAAGGGTTCTGTCCAGTGTAGTGTTGTCAGATGGTCCACAGTAGGTTCCTGTTTCATTCATGCCATGAGAGGTCACCTGAGCACCATTATCTGCGCAGAAATTGCTCATCATGGTCATTGTCGTTCTAGCAGGAATTCTTATTGCTCCCTGTCCCCTCCCCAGTGACACAGTATGATGGCACTCTATAGTCCCTCCGAGTCAGCTGTCATCTCCCATTTATCATTCCTCTTTATGTAGTTTCAAATAGGTCCGTGCATATGACTGATGCACATTCCCATGGGATATAAATACACTTCAGAACCTTCCTCAGACCAATCAGTCTGATCCCTGTGCATGTTCATACTGAGTGCTCTTGCTATTATTGTCGTCTGAGTTTAAAACTTCCAGGTTGAATAAGTTCCTTCATGCTGTTGAGGTTAGTTTCTACTTATCTGTCTTCAAAGGCTAAGTAGGTATACAAGCAAAGAGAAATACAACTAAATAAATAGAGTGCCCTTGAGAATTTTTTTTAAATATATAAAATTCACAGAAGTCTTAATGGTGAGAGCTTGAAAGGAATTTTAAGTATCCAACTCCCTTTTGAGGCTTTGAAAATTCTTCCTTCTATCTTTAACCATTATAATAATTCTTAAATCCCATGCTTCTCCTCCGCTTCCTGGAGGCAGTCAGCACACCAAATAGTTGAAACTATGGTACAGCTTCAAATATAATGACCTCATCATTACAAGCCGACCCAGTCAGCACCTGTTTTGGCATCCTCTTCACAAGTAATCTTGCAAAGCTACAGCACTGCATTGACCAGTAACTAGGGAAGCTGGTCAGGGAACAACAATTTATTTGGTGACAGCATTGAGGTTTCTGGGGGTTTTTTCTTCCATAATAAAGTGAAAACAAAACATTCTGAATGTTTCCATGTACCTGAAATTTAATTAATTGGAAAAAATTAAAATTTCAACTTAGGTCTCTTCTGTGTATCAATTGAAAAAAGAGTGAACCCTGGACCAGTTAAATTGATATTACTTTATGGCACTTTTCTGTTTGGCTGAAAAAACATTATTCAATTAAAAAACCTTTAGTTGAAACCACTTTGGCCAGCTCTTAAAGGTAATCACTTTACCATTTATTTTAATAAGTTATTTTTAATAGCCTTTATACAATATGTGAAGAAAAGGGTTGTCCTGTAAAAGAAGAGCCCAAACTGAACATAACAGTAGACTAGATTCAAAATGGAGACTTATAAGACCATAACTGTCCCTAGTAAAACTACATGTTTAAGCTTTTTACAAAATACATAGAGAAATATCCGACCCTTATGAATGGCATTTACACAAGCCAGTGCACAAACCAAATGTTTAGTGTTACACTCTTTTCCCAAGGAATTCATGCACTCATCTGACTTGACTCAAAGCCTTGAACCCTCTCATGGAACTGGACTCCGAGGAAGAAAGCCTTTCCTTCAAAAAATATTTTTAAGGATGAAGTTTTACCTAAACTTTATTCAAAATGTTAGTGGCTAGAATATTTTCATGTGTTATGAGGCTAAACTCTTTCGTTTGCTCAATGGGGCTTTCTTCTTCTCTCACATCCAACAATGGTGTCTAAATTTCCATGATATTAAAGTAATCCAGGCACGACATCTCCAAGATTTCCCAGTGAAGCAGCTGGTATGTATGAACTGGCTCCACCCACAACCCAAATGTTTGCATTCATCACTGGACCATACAAAATTCTGGCCCTAATTGCCACACCTTCTCCAAGTCTCAGCAGATACAACTGTTGGACTACTAGAGGGAGAGAAAAGATGTAACCACCAGCAGCTTACTGTGTTTTGAGTGGCATCAAAGAGAGAGATCAGGTTTTAAAATCACCATCACCCTAAACCTATTTCCTATGTTCTCATTCGGTTAGAGTTTAACCTGCCTGACTATATCAAGGCACTTCCTTAGAGATGTCAGTTCATCATACACCATGATAGAGAGAATATAGTTGCTAACACCTTTTTAACAGAAGAAAAAACTGGAAATTGCTGATCTGATTTTGAAATTTATTCAAGAACTGTTACCTTTTCTGGAGTAAGACAGTGCTTTTTCTTTGAGCTGTTCGTGTGAAAATCTTTTGTTTCCATTTTAGCAAGCATACCCAAGGAATTCTCTGATGGCAGCTGGCCGAGTCTATTTCCATATCTTTCTCTTCACTCTGGGGATAAGGAGCCTGCACAGTTTTTATTAATCTCAGAACAGAGAATATCAGTGAAGGGCTGCCAGGATGAGTGACAGACGAGAGATCAACTTTTAAATGCATAGTCAAATCAAATATACGTTTTCCAGAAGAAGAAACAGGAACAGAACCTCAGACATCTTGTTTGGATTGAATCTCTATCATTCATTTAATATATATTAACTTGAAATGATGGATGTAATTTACAGTAAGTAGAGTTGTAATTTCCGACTGACTAGGAGCAGAAGGAAAACTTTTAGAATAAGGCTGAACTTCAGAAACCTACATCTCATTTGCCTTGAACAGGTCTATTGAATCCTTCTTTCTCAGCAGAATCACAGCTAGTGGTGCATCAGGAGTTCTTAAATGTTGTTGATTTGGTGGTAGGTAAAGCAAAATGTTTTCCTGTTATTGTCAAAACAAATACTGGTATTTAAAGTAATTAGCTACTGTCATAGGATAGGATACATTTTAAGCTTATAAAATTGCATATTTAATTATCTTTTTCTTGAACTCTACAGTCAGTTATAAAGTTCCAATAATGGATTGTAAAATCTCTAAAAAAATGCTTTTGACTTGTCAAGAATGTGTCCTCTGTATTTTTTCATTTGTTTTTACGGCTGCAGGAAACCTAGATTTTGAATGAGGTTCTAGCATGAATTGAGAACCTTTAAAAATGTGTATTGGTCATTTAATACTATCACAGATGATGAAAAATATGCTTTCATCCTGGTTTTGGAAGGTTTCAGGGAAATCTGTGTTCAACAGTAGCCATAATTTAGAGTCATAATTAAATATGCCAATACCAAATCTATAGTTCACACAAAATTTTGCATTTACTGGCAAACTAACACAAGTGATTGGAAATCTCATTTAAGGTGAAGTAGCAACTAAAATATGATTAGTCTTTATGGTAAGGTGAGGCAAATGGAAGATCAACTACAATAGCTACTGCATAATTAAGGTGCAGAGTGGTGTTATGGGAAAAAGATGTATTATGAAACTTTCAGAATATGACTTTAATGACTACACTTGGGTTAAAGGTTAAATTCGCTCTTTAACATTTGTCAGCAAGCCCTTGAGTGTCATTAGCATAGTTGAAAATATTAAAGATCACTATTTTGCTTTTCCTCCAGGAAGGTGGTGCAGCCCAGCTGGTGTCCTAATTTCTGTTACTTCATTTTCCTTGAATAACTATCTATTCTTATAAGAAAATTTAAAATGAGTGTTTTAATTGAAGGTAGAGTGTTACAAAATATATAGATCAAAATATAAACATGAGTGAAACTAATTCATAAATCCTGTTTTGGAGTAACACCTTTATGTTTCTGCTATTACTGTGCTGAAAAACAGTTATGGCATATCATGCCTTACTTTCCTCTTTAGAGTGTTTTTTTAGCTTAACATATAGAAAGTTCCTTGTAGTTATTTTGGGTTGGCTTTTGTAGGAGTATGCTTCCGTAGCCTAAAGTAAAATCTCTTAATTGCAGGGAGGGCAGAATGTGTAGTGCATTTAATATATTGAATCTTAATTATTTCATCCATATGTATAGTCCCATCTGCTTAAGCACGCTGCACTCAAAGAACAGGGGGCCTTCTTCCTTCTTCCCCCACCTTGAAGATGATTTCAACGAAGCAGCATAATCTGTTCCAAAGAATGCAATTCATTCTTTCTTGTAACAAACCTGGGCAGGGTGATCCATGGTTAGCTGTAACTGCAACTGCTCCCTAGTACGATACAGTTTAATTCCATTGTTTATAGTGACACGTGTCTAGCAGTAGGGTTTACAGTCCTACTGGCTTCATCCCCATGTTAAATACAATATAGACGTTTATAGTGTCTGAAATTCCCTCCCTAAACAGCTTTGCAGACCAAAATCTAAAGCAAGTCTGGGAAAATAAATGAGAGGCTCTTTCAGGAAAATATTGAATAATGAGCTTGCTTGATATATGTTATACCCATATTATTCAAATCTGTTCATTGGGCTTCTTAGAGCAAGCAGGGTGGGTCATTCATTTTTTAAGCTCTTCTGCTGAGATAATTATTCATGAGATTTGCATAGGAGTGTGTCAAGATGGTGGTAATATAAGATTGTATTTAAGGGAGTTTAGTACATTTAGATCTGTTAGAATTTTGTGTGTGCATGTGCATAGAATTTCAGATAAGGATTTTGAATAAATTAATAAATATTGTGAAAAATGCCAGATGAATGTGTTTTGCCATGGAAACCTGAGAATTCACTTGAAATTTATGTAAGTAATATAAAATGTTTTACCATTTTTATCCTGTGGTGATACTGTTGGTAAGACATGTCGTTTATGGCATGCTATTTAGAAGGTATGAGAGAAACACAAAGAGCTTTCTGCATTCTTAAAGGTTGGATGGATTGCTAAACAAATTTTAAGCTGCTTATGCATTCAAGCACAGCTGCAGAACTTAAGCAATAACTGTAGTTATTGCACAAAAAGTACTGAACAGCAGCAATGTTCCACACTGATTTGACCGTAATATGCTCTTCTAAGGAAACAGGAGCAGTGGATTCTTTGGGGCGGGGGGGAGTGTTGGGAATATACTGTTTGTAAGAAATTACTTTTTTAGAAGGAAATACTTTGCTAACCTGTGTTCTGAGTTCACTAATTAGGCTAAAGCCCTCGACATTTGACTGTAACCGCCAGCATTAAGTTACATATTTGAGAATTTTCAACATTTGATATAACAGGCTTGCTATAAATTCTCCTCTGTTTTCCTAAGCAACAGTGTTAAATCTACATCTTTTTATAAGTTCATTGCAGGAATAAATAACACATAGATTTGCTAATTCCTTTTGGTTTTTTTCTTGGATGTTAGTCTTCTATGGCTTTTTTTCTTTCTTGAGGAAAGCTTTTACTTTTTTAATACTGTTAGACCTTCAGAATTAAAGATCATCCTTGCTTTTCATAGTAAATATGAATACCTTATTTCTCTTCTATTTTCTTAGAGTCAAGGTAACTATTTTGAAAGGTGAGGCAGGAACATTTTGACTACTTTCAAAAGGTTGACAGTTCTATTTTGTCACGTTTTGTTTCTTAGAGAGGACATGCTCCTGAATTTGCCTTCCTCCAAGCCTCAGGAAAAGAATAGCGCTCCTACTCTTCTAACTCTTTAGAAACATGTGCAGGTATCTTGGACTTTTTAGCAAAACCAAGATGTATACATCTTTATGGATGTTTTAATGGTGTTGTAGAAATAATTGTACAAAAATAATATAATTGTACAGAAGTAATATAAGATGAACCCAGCCCAAAGCTATAAAAAAACCCCAAGAGACATTGTCAGAAAAAATATTAAAAAGTAGAGTTCCATATGCTCTTCCTGCAAAAATTTTGCAATAGTGAGAGAAACTCCCTGTTTTTTTAAATGAGAAATATAATCCAAGATTTCAAATAAAAAATCAAGTAAAAGAAAACCACTGAGGAAGCCAAATTGTATTCTAAACTAGAAATACTGAAAAATTTTACTCTTTTAGAAGGACTGTAAGTGAAAATCATAATTCACCTTACTTTCTTATTCTATCATGGTTTTACTGTTATTAGAAGTAATACATAAGAGCATTAGAAGAACTGAAGGTCATTAGAAGATGTAGAAGAAAAAATATTTTTTTTTTATTTTTAAAAAGAGGATGTCTTAAGTAAGTAGCAATTTCCCTTATTTTCTGTCACACACAGAAATTACAATAAAAAAGAAACACTGAAGGGTTTATTTTAAAAAATCCAATACATGGCGTTAATAGTGTAACCTGGTTTTGAGAGGATGTTCTGGAATTAATAAGGTTATAAATACAGACACACAAACACGCACATACAAACTTTATCATCCTAAATCAGCTTTAAAAATATAGAATCATAGAATCATTTAGGTTGGAAAAGACCTTTAAGATCATTGAGTCCAACCATTATCTGAGCACTGCCAAGTCCACCACTAAACCATGTCCCTAAGCGCCACATCTAAGCGTCTTTTAAATACCTCCAGGGATGGTGATTCCACCACTTCCCTGGGCAGCCTGTTCCAATGCCTGACAACCCTTTCAGTGAAGAAGTTTTTACGAATGTCCAATCTAAACCTCCCCTGGCGCAACTTGAGGCCATTTCCTCTTGTTCTGTCATCTGTTACTAGGGAGAAGAGTCCGACCCCCATCTCTCTACAACCTCCTTTCAGGTAGTTGTAGAGAGCAATAAGGTCTCCCCTCAGCCTCCTTTTCTCCAGACTAAACATCCCCAGTTCCCTCAGCCACTCCTCATAGGACTTGTGTTCTAGACCCTTCACCAGCTTCGTTGCCCTTCTCTGGACACGCTCCAGCACCTCAATGTGTGTCTTGTAGCGAGGGGCCCAAAACTGAACACAGTATTCGAGGTGCGGCCTCACCAGGGCCGAGTACAGGGGGACGATCACTTCCCTGCTCCTGCTGGCCACGCTGTTTCTGATACAGGCCAGGATGCCGTTGGCCTTCTTGGCCACCTGGGCACACTGCTGGCTCATATTCAGCCAGCTGTCGACCAACACCCCCAGGTCCTTTTCCGCCGGGCAGCTTTCCAGCCACTCCTCTCCAGGCCTGTAGCATTGCCTGGGGTTGTTGTGACCCAAGTGCAGGACCTGGCACTTGGCCTCGTTGAACCTCATGCCATTGGCCTCGGCCCATTGATCCAACCTGTCCAGATGCCTCTGTAGAGCCTTCCTTCCCTCAAGCAGATCAATACTCCCTCCCAGCTTGCTGTTGTCTGCAAACTTACTGAGGGTGCACTCGATCCCCTCGTCCAGATCATTGATAAAGATGTTAAACAGGACTGGCCTTAGTACTGAGCCCTGGGGAACACCACTTGTGACCGGCCACAAACTGGATTTAACTCCATTCACCACAACTCTTTGGGCCTCGCCAGTTTCCTACCCAGCGCAGAGTATGCCCATCCAAGCCATGAGCAGCCAGTTTCTCCAGGAGAATGCTGTGGGAAACAGTGTCAAAGGCTTTACTAAAGTTCAGGCAAACAACATCCGCAGCCTTTCCCTCATCCACTAAGCAGCTCACCTTGTCATAGGAGATTGGGTCAGTCAAGCAGGACCTGCCTTTCATATACCCATGCTGACTGGGCCTGATCACCTGGTTGTCCTGTACTTGCTGCATGATGGCACTTGGGATGATCTACTCCATAACCTTCCCTGGCACTGAGGTCAGACTTACAGGCCTGTAGTGTTTTAACCCCCGATGGTAACTGAATACCACACAGCCACTCTCTCACTCCCCTGCCCCTTCCCCAGTGGGGTGGGGAGGAGAACTGGAGAGAAAGGAAAACTCATGGGTTGAGACAAAACCAGTTCACCAAGACAGCAAAGGAAAAGATAATAATAATTATAATATATATTAATATTAATAAGAAAGTATAATGATAATAGAATATATAAAACTAACAGTGTACAATTTCTCACAACCCGATGACTGATACAGCCCATCCTGAGCAGCAGTCAAGGAACAGGAATATTCCCCAGCAGCGATCTCGGAACAGCAAGTCCCAGAGAGAGTGAGCGAGGGAACAAACAGATGAACAAACGAAAAGGCCCAAACAAATGAAAAAAGGGGAAAAAGAGGAAAAAGGGACTGGCCCACCAGCCAACCCCCACTTATACTGTGCATGCCATCTATGGTATGGAATACTCTCTTTGGCCAGTTTGGATCAACTATTCTGGCTGTACCCCTCCCAAGTTTTTGCAGCTGCACATTAGCAAAACCTGTGAAGCTGGAAGTCATCTTTGATCGCTTAGTAGCAACTAATAACATCAGTGTGTTATCAACATTCTTCATATACTAAATCCAAAACACAGTAGCTACTGAAAAGAAAATTAGCTCTGTCCCAGCTGAAACCAGGACACCTGGATTCTCCTTCCGGCCCTTCTTGTAGATGGGCATCACCTTTGCTAACTTTCAGTCACCTGGGACCTCCCTGGTTAGCCAGGACTGCTCATAAATGATGGAAAGTGGCTTGGTGAGCAATTCTGGCAGCTCCGTCAGTACCCTTCGGTGGATCCCATCCAGCCCCATAGACTTGTGTGTGTCTACGTGATGTAGCAGGTCACTGTCCATTTCCTCTTGGATTACGGGGGCTTCATTCTGCTCCCCGTCCCCATCTTCTAGCTCAGGGGGCTGGGTACCCGGAGAACAACTGGTCTTACTAACAAAGACTGAGGCAAAGAAGGCATTAAATACCTCAGCCTTTTCCTCATCCTTTGTCACTATATTTCCCCCTACATCCACTAAAGGATGGAGATTCTTCTTAGCCCTCCTTTTCTTGCTAATGTATTTATAGAAACATTTTTTATTGTCTTTTACGGCAGTAGACAGATTAAGTTCAAGTTGGGCTTTGGCCCTTCTAATTTTCTCACTGCATAATCTCACGACATCCTTACAGTCCTCCTGAGATGCCTGCCCCTTCCTCCAAAGGTCATAAACTCTCCTTTTTTTCCTGAGTTCCAGCCAAAGCTCTCTGTTTAGCCAGGCCAGTCTTCCCCGCTGGCTCATGTTTTGGCACATGGTGAAGGCCTGCTCCTGGGCCTTTAAGACTTCCTTCTTGAAGAATGTCTAGCTTTCCTGGACTCCTTTGCCAGTGAATGGCATTTTATTCTCTTAGTCTATCTACCTGAAGATGATTGGGATATTTAATATAAAATTTACTAAACTTTAAAAAAACTTCTTGTTAAAAGTCTTAGTATTCACGTAAAGTACAATTAGTATTCAGGTAAAGACTTCTCTAATTCCTCTTATTCTTGTAACTGAAAGGTCATGCCTGGACAAGGATGTGTTCTCAGAATAACTAGGAACACCGTCGTGCATCACCAGAATAACAACAAGTGTAAGTTACTCTCTTCTTAAAGATTCAGTGACAAGCCATTGCCATACATTCAAATAGCTGTTCTACCAATAAACAGGAGAGATACCCTGACATGTTATGGCGAGCCAAATGACATGCTTGCCCATATTTAGTTACTGAGATATTGGGTTTTTTTATAACCGGACAATAAAGACAGGTCTGTTGTGATCACCCAGAATTTCTCGTTCTTTTCACATCTCATTTCAAATGATAAGACTCTAACCCTCGAGTTTCCTGCCTGATTCCCTGCTTAGCTCACATAGTCCTGGTGTCTTAAAACTATTTACAGAGAGAACTATCGGATAGTTTAGCTGCTATCCAGGTGTTGGATACCTATGATTCAGTCCAAATGAGTGTGTAGTTTAAGCAAAATCTTCTCAAATGACGACTTTTGCTTTTCTTTTCCCCCGCTACCTAGATGTTTCTATTCCCAGCCATCAAAAGGAGCTTTCAGTATCCAGTATCTAGAAAAAGAGCTTCTGTTAGGTTAGAAGCTGTACCGCAGATACAGGTAGAGTGTAATAAAAGTCTATCCCATCAGGTTTTTCTGCTCGCTGATCTCTAAACATGACAGAAATATGTCTATTTTGTAACTAGCTGCTGCCTTGTAAATCTTGTAGGCTGTAAGTAGTTGCTTTAAAAAGCTGTTCTAGTGTCATTTCTTTTTCTTTCTGACCTGCTCTTGAGTAAAAGGGCATAAAAAGACGGTTGCAATAATAAGTGGAAGGGAAAATATAGCAAGAAATTAAAAATGTTTGCACAAGCAAATTACAGGAATCAAAAAAAAGTATGAATCCACATATACATTTTTATATTTTGACACACAAGAGCTAGGGGATATGCTATCTTTGCTTAAAAGGAGCTTTCAACAATTAGTCTCCTGGTAAAAGTAAAATAGCGCCCTGTAAGATAATATAAATTACAAACAGCAATGCAGAGAAAGCAGAAAGGAAATTTTCGTTTAATAGAAAAGTAATTCAAGTCTTTGTGTAGAGCCTTGCTGTTCCCTGAATTATCAAACCAAATAACCTAATTGTTACTAAACGACATCATTTAATTCTATACATTTTTCTATTAAAATTTTACTTGACTGTGTAGTAAAACATACCCCTATGTTAAGCATAACTGCATTTTATTATTTCTCTTTGCAAACGCAGTCATGGGTCCCTGAGCTATACATGCGTGTGACTTAGTGACAGTGCCCATATCACAGCTTTACCTTAGTTAGTGTTTGCAGAACTCTAGTTCAAGCGCTGCTCTAATAATCTGATGAAAGTCCTTTGGAGACAATAGCAACAGGCAAAACATTGCAGAGGACTTAAAAGTGTGAAAATAGAAAGTTACAATAAAGTGAGGACTAGTCAGGGATTTTTAATTTAAAAGTAACTGGATAACTTTGAATATTCAAAGCTTTAAGATACAGACATGATTTCTTTCTGCTGTATACATAACTTGTTGCTGTTCTCCTACATCGTCCTTGAATCATAGCTCTGAAAACTTGAGAAACTCTACACTTCTACATCTAAATCTTAATATCTAACAAGGAGATCTTTATCAGCTACTGGTTTATAGAACATCATATTTCTTTGGAACCTGCTCCCCCACTTTATCACACAAAATTACTTTTGGCTCTCAGTCATGATCTGTTTGCTATTGATTTGCAGTATGAGAACTTGTGAACTTATTAGGGGAAAATTATTCCTCTTTCTCTCTTCTTTTTAATGAAAAAAATGAACTGCTTGCATGGGCCAAACTGATGCCCACTGTTCCTTTCTTAAAGCTTTCACAGACCTTGCATCTTCCTTCAGATGGCTAAAGTAAAATCATAATATTAAAGAAAACACTGTTATAATTATTTTGCGCAATTAGCACATAGGGAAATGGATTTAATTATGGTTTCTTCAGTGTCAGATTTAAACTAACTGGAATGGCAATAAATATAGAGCTAGGTAAATAACTATCTGGTGTGATTTGTTGGGGGGAAGAGAGAATTTGTTGACCAGCCTTAACGAAAACATTATTTTTGAATGACATAAACTTTCATGGTTTGGGGTTTAGATCTGGAATAAAATACATTGAAATAAGATATGGTATCTATTCTGTTGGAGAGGCATTTATATGTAAAACAGATTTGGTTTTTTATTTATTTCATACTTCTGTTAAACTTTAAATAATATGTAATTATACATTTTTATTTATACTTATATAGAGGTAGATAAGTACATTACAATTATAGCAGAGCTAGAAAGGGAATATTGGAAAGTATCAAAGCTATCATGATATAAGATAACATGAGAGACACTTCAAAATATCAAAATATTCATGGTAATAATGTCTTGATTATATATATGTACACACAGATATATAATTTTAGTCTGATATTTTACAAATTATTTTCTAAAATCTGCATACTCCTTCAATGTGAAAGCACAGTTAAAAATTAGCATTTTTATACTCCATATAAGGCCTAAACCAAAAAAAGTTACAAAATTATGCATATGTTTTAAATGATATGTGACACTTTAGATTTTCATTAAATCATTTAATCCTCATTGAAAAGATAAATTTATTTTTAACAATCCACTAATTTCAGTAGAGTCAGAAGTTTGTAAAATACTAATTATGACTAGAAAAAACTGCAATGGGGTTTATTTCTGACACATTTGAAAAATAGTCGCATCTTTATTAATATTTGCTCTTCCTTAATGGGGAAAGTTGGAAGGAAAGGTAAATTTTTGTAATTTTGTGAGACGCTCGCTCGTTAACACCTTTTCTCTAGTTACCCATCTATTTCCATTTCATCAATCCACACCTTTCCTTTCTTTTGGCTTCAGTTTTTCTGAAATTCTTCATGCTTTTCTGTATTTGATTCAGTGTTTTGTTGAGATTCTTCACTGTTGTTGCTCCAATAAAATTGGCTATAAAATTTTCAGTGCTAGGTTTTTGTAAAGCATCTGAATTGCCTACAGCAATATCACCCAAGGCTGTTGTCTTGCTTGATTTTTATTAGCTAAGCAGAGTTTGACTAGGTCAGCATTTGTATAGAAGCCCTCCAGGTAAGAAAGAGACGCTGTGAAGCACGAAAAGGAGGAATCATTAACACGCACCCCTTTTCTGTTTCCTTCAACGCTGGCTTAACGCTGCAGAGTTTGGCCATATTGGTAGGGTTATGCATCTGAGAGTACGATCTGTTAGTTGATACGAGTGACAGAATCATTTATCAATTAAGGTTTTAAACTGACACGCATGTAGTTTCTCTGTATTCAGCTGTAAAATAAGCAGCCTCTGCAACACACTCTTTTTCACAACTCTTTTCTGTCTCCTCTGTTCATATTCCTCAAAGAGAACAATGTTTACTCCTTTGTGAGTACGTGAGCTCTAAATCAGTAGAGGTCTAACCTTATTCGAGGTCCCCAGAAATTAACTGTAATCTGTACTGTGAGGATATACAGATGTATGATATTTAAGGTATAGCAGGACACCCTTAATTCCCAGTGCCAAATTACAAAGTCATTCTATTTAAAAGTATTCTTAGGCTTGAAATTTTGCCTTTGTCCAGACTTGAAACTTTTTGCTCGTGAGTGCTCACCTAAATTTCATAGGCATAACTGGCCCTTGGGTTCTTCAGGGAGTTATGGATGCTTGTAGAAAAAGTAATTTTTTCCTCCTTCCATAATAACTGAATCCCAGAGGAGATACCAATGAGGTCTCCATGAGCAACTGCAATACTGGAAAAAAGTCCTATCTTTGAGATTTTTCATGAGAATAAGCGAAGAGAAAAGGAACAAAAAAATTCATGAACAATTTTTCAAGTTCAGAGAGGGTTGTAAATATGAGTAGGTGAATTTCGCTGAGGTATAAGGTGACAATGTTTCATCTTTCTTTGGTTCGAAGTTGCACCCACAATCTTAATATGGCTGAAGTGCTGCCATGTGGTTACACTAGCACTTACTGCAGCTCTGTGGTGCTTGCATAATTGTTGATTTAAGTGGCAAGTTAACAATTTATCATGAGTCTTCTGCTTCACAGATGAATAAACTGGAAACAAATTTTTCATCCGTTTGATTTGAATGTAGATTTTTCCTCTTTTAATCTGAGGAAAAATTACGATCGTTAAGTGCAGAGAATGTTGAAAAAAAAATCACTTTCACAACCCCAAATTCTCTGACTCCTAACAATGAGAAGTACATTTGGATATATGTTTTGATTTATTTATAATTTTTTTTATTTCCATGTTAATTTTTCTCACCTGTATTTCTTATTCATCATGCAATCCTTGGATCTCATAATGGTTTCTCTCATTTTTTTTCTGTTTCCATCCCTCTAGTTTATCTATTCTGAGGTCTGAGTTTGGTTTGGGTTCTGGTGTCCATCCCCCTTATTAAAGAAAGTAACTCGACAGTCACAATTTCAAAGGTTGTACTAGAGCAATGATGATAGATTAATGAAACATCAAAGTGTGGTATGCTGAATGTGTTTAAATTTTAATTGATTCTTGAGTTAAAAAGAAATGCAGCTACTATCTTGTTTCCATAAATGTATACATAAGAAAAATAGCACCTATAAGAATGTTAACATGAAGAGGGAGCTAGAACGGCAAACGATTACTAACATGCACAGCTTTACAAGTTATGGTAATTCTCATCTCGCATGCAAGGAAAATCAATATATCTCAGATAAATCATTTTGCCTTCTGAGTATTATTTGCAGAAATTCAGTACTTCCATTCTTTTGCAGAAACACTGACAACTGATTCATAAATGCATTTGAATAATTTCTGTCCATTTCTATGTATTGCATAAATCAAGATTAACATCTTCCACGTTTTCTGGAATTTGTCTTTGTCCAAATTACAGACTTACTATATTGCAAATATTTTGCATGTTTAATGAACATTTTCAGAAAGTTTATTGAAAACAAATTATACATTGAAATGAGACATCCAATGCTTGATTTGCAAAGTAACATTTTGATACATTTTTTTATTGTGTTAGAATGTTTTATGTATAAATATTATAATGTCCTCAGCATAGTATAATTTTCATTTCGTAGCGTTAGACCTACATACACATTATTTCCATTCGTAAATTTTTAAAAATATTTAGTATTTAGTTTAATATAACAGTGTAAGAACAGCAATATTGATTCAGCTCAAAGGTGTTGACAAGGAGTTGTTGATATGATAAATAATTCTGACATTGAAATATTAAGTAGCTTAAATACTATACATGCATAATCATGAGATTTAAATTTGAGTTTCCAAAGATTTTTAAAGTCCATATATGTTGCATCAATTACCAAATGAGAAAACATTTGCAAATCCTGATGTCTACCCATTTTCTGGTGACTAATATGGAGGCTTAATTACAGTTATCACAGACAGGACTTACCTGGAGAGCCTCGGTATTCAGGTATAATCCACACTACTTTGCAACGTGCCAGAGAGCCGTCATGACTGGTACTAGTGACCGGATGATACTTTGTTTCCTTAGTCCATGATACCACCTCTAATGCAAGTCTGCGTATACTTAATAGTTAATATTATCTTTAGGAATGCCATGTCACAGGTAGCTCCCTCTTCTTTTCTTACAGTAAGCCAAATTCTCTCTTTCTCTCAGTTTTGTCTTGTGTTTTCATGCCTCTTATCTAAGATGTTTACTGGCTCCTCCTGTTCCTGCCTCTGTACTGTCTTTCTTCCTGTTATGGAAAAGACAGGATCACAGGCATGCTGAATCTGTGCTCTTTTTTCTGTTCATTCTAGTCTGGAATGCATTAGCCTCATTTTTCTAGGTTCTTGTGACTGACACGGAGTACTTTTGGACTACACTGGCATGCATTACTTATTTTACTTCTGTACGCTGCTATTATATATTCAAACAGCTTTCCTGGTTGCAGGTTGCTAAAACACTTGATAAAAGACCCTTGGACTTTTGAAAACTCTTGGTGAAATGCTATGAATAATATTATGAAAATTAATAAATGAACAGTTCTTAGTAGATGCAGAACTGTGCCTCCCTGTGCATCATACGACGACTTCACGTGGTATCCTGAGTGCTGACACTTGGGGAATAGCTGTTTACACTGAGTTCAGGTTTCCCCTCTGTTTGCCTAGCTCTGAGATACTGATGGTTTTACAGAATCTCCTCTGGGAGCAGTGTCACAATAATACACATTTTTAAAATCTGCAATATTTGCATGTAACCGCTAGCAAAAGCGGTACCAAGGTAGTACAGCATTCTGTCTATTCTGCCCAAGAAGGGATTGAAATTAGAGACAGATGATTGATTACAACATTGATAAAGGATAAGGAACTGACCTCAGCTGCAAACAGGGGCAGAGCAGATGGCAGAGGCATATGTTATGCCCTCTTATGTTAGGTAAACACAATAGCTGTCTCTCTCCCCTCAAACACCATTTATTTAGCAATAACTTTGACCATTTTCAATAATGGCTCAATCTGTCCAAGAAAAGAATTCACTCTGCTGTGTGCTGCTACCATCTTCCCTCCTACTGATAAACACTTTTACTTCTTTCTCATTTCTGTTGACTTCAGTGCAGCCTTTAGCGTCATGCCACTTTCTAAGATACATAGAGATTTCTTTCTTTACAGTTTAGTTTCATTTTTGTCCACTTTACTGTTCTGCTGTGCTTTTGTGTGTGTGTGTACGACAGCATGTGTTGGTTTCCCTGTACCAAGACCTTCCCTGCTGAAGTTTACGAAAGCTTATTTTGGTGATCTGTGTAAACCTTCATCATCAATTTATTGTTCCCTGCAACTCCTCATACACAGAGATGATACAAGACACTTCTGGGTTGAAATGTCAATGTTTTGTAAAAAATCTGAGCTTTCTAAAAATGCAGTGATGTTAAGAATGTTAGTGAAAGGCTATGTGCATATGTTTAGTGCAGGTTTCTTTACTCTGCATGTCAAAAATGGCACAGAGATTTCTGAGAACATCTGTCTCCACTCTTACCTCTGTTTTGTCTGGTCTTTTTCTACTGATATTTACCTATTTTTTTTATTTACCACCTTGCAGTTGCTGCTGTGAGAATCCCTGGCATCTGGAATAACTTTATGAAAATATATACTTCCTCTGTCTTCTTAAGTATTCTCTTTTCTTTTTGCTTTCACTTACTTTTTTTGCCACTGCTATTGTATCCTTTAGCTTAAAGCAGTCTGGGACATAGTTTGTACACTATGCAAAACAGTTATATTGTGCTTTATTTGGGAACCACAGGTCCTCACACGTAATTGTTATAAAGGAAATCGCCAGTTGGTCAGATGTGGTGTTCAGGCGGTCATTATTTCAGTATCTGACAGAGGAAAGAATAGATAAATTTTAGAGAGTTAACACTGTAGATTCTTTGACTAAACCTCTTTTCTTGATGTTACAGCTCTCTTCAACTACTTTTTATTAATTTCCTTTTCTGTCTTATGAGACATATAAAGAAAGGACTATTGCCATGTGAGACAAAAATGACTTTATGTTGAATGATACGTAGCGCTATTTAAATGCAATCATTCTATGAATGAAACATACTTTAAACATAAGTTGAAGAAACTGTTGGGAGGGAGTCAACCATTTCATAGGAATAAAAGAGAGCAAACTGTTGCATAAAACAATACAACATTTGGATAAACACTTACAAGATAGCAAGAGTTAACTATTTTAGAACAATTTCTGAGCCTTTTACTTGATGTCCATAATTCACGTCTAATGAGAATGATTTACACATTGAAATTTTGTATGAGCTACCACAAAGAAATGGGTTGGCTAACATAGAAAGAAACTCAAAGGGGAAAATACGGATTAGTATGGTATGTAGCAATCTGGAAGCATGGACTGTCTAGGATATCTGATCTCAGGGCTCTTGAAGTGAAAACCTGAACTTATGTGACATAAACATGATATCCAGGAAAAAAGGTGACAGCTGATGAAAAGAAATAGGACAATTTAGAAGGGGTGTTTTGGATCCACTATCTTAGCTAAAAGTTGTAGGATCTGTGGTCAAGCTGTATATGTTTAAATGAGCTTTAGTCACTATAATCACTAGATAGGAAAAATATGCTAGAAGGAGTTTCAGTTCTGATGCTGAATGAAGGTGATATCAACATAGCATGAGCAGTTAACATACGCTTACCGTGATGGTTTTCTACGTGGCTGGCTGTTGCAAGATACTTCTCTTCTGCTTTAAGATTTAGCATAAACCCAACACTTTACACAGTTCTTTTTTCCTACTCTTTCCAAGAAGGAAAAAACCTAAAATTGGTTATATCTATCTGAGCTTTTAGGACAATTTCAAAACTACCGGTAACATTTCTTTACAGAATCTGGGTATATTGGTATTTAGAAGAAGCTGTGTAATGCTTTCAGTTCAGACAAAAATTTTCAGTAAGCTTCTGAGGGATACTGTGCAACTGTAGATTGAAATAAATGCTCCAAGTCAAAAACATACAATGGTTTAGTCTGAACATGCTAATTTATTGCCACACTACTGAGTGCCTTTGATGCGTTCTGTGTTGTGCCTTTGGGTGGGCTAGAGCTTCATAAACACAAATATTGCTGATAGCTATATAATTATGGACAGACGGACAAGTAAAATCCAACTGAGAGAGGCACTTGTTTGTCTTCACAAATGGAATAAATTTTTTTTGTTTTCTTATTTATATGAAAGATGCAGGGAAGCAAAATTAATGTCTGGAATGGTGGGAGCAAGGCAGAAGGAAGCATTTCATAAATCTTCCACTTCCCAATCCCCTTCCCTCCAAAATAGTTTTCCTGACAGCATTTGAAATCAAATTGTGTGCCACAAATCTCTCTACTTCTGTAATTGGCTGGTACTGGAGCTCCAGCTGTGCAGTTCTGGGGGGAAAGAACAGCACAACATAATCCCTTGTAATCATCTCTTGCTCCCAATAAGGCAGTTCAGTGCATTGTGTTTCTTCTTATCAAAACCACATTTTTGTTCAGCTTCAGCATTTTCATCTGTGGATCAATGTCCAGAAAAGGAAAAAAGTATAAGAGGAGAGATAGACAGGAAAATGTAAAGACACAAAAAGCCTCACAGAACTTTGAGCAGTCATGTGGGTTCATACCCCAGGTGCACTCATACAGAAAAGCTGCAGCCTATGCATTTCCTAGAATTGTTCTGAGAGTCTAGTGTGTCAACTTTTGGTCCCTGTAACTGATATACATTTATTAGGTTCAGAAATCATAGCATCATAGAATAGTTTGGGTTGGAAGGGACCTTTAAAGGTCATCTAGTCCAACCCCCAAATGCTACAAGGTTGAATTGCATCATTTTTAATGTTGGGGAGTTTAATTTTTTAAGCAACTTGTGAGACTGGGGTTCAGTTTAACAGACAAAGGAAATAATGAATTAGCACTGTCTTGAAACATTAAGAATTTGGAGATATTTGCTCAGTAAGATGCCAGATTCAGAACAGATTAATACCTACTGATACAAATGGCATGCAAAGGGTCTGAACATCTCTGAGATACGCTGACTTCAAAATCTGCTGTGACTTAGGCTGATATCATCAGGGAACAGATCTGGGACTTTGATTCTCACTGGTTTTGGGTTGGTTTGTTGTTTTTTTTTTTTTTCCACATGTTCCAAAAGCATGCTTTA
The DNA here is from genome assembly GCA_009819775.1 of Phoenicopterus ruber ruber. Lineage (NCBI taxonomy): Eukaryota > Metazoa > Chordata > Aves > Phoenicopteriformes > Phoenicopteridae > Phoenicopterus > Phoenicopterus ruber. Next base: position 11,934,013 of record CM020221.1, on the reverse strand, counting down.
ATCTTTAATGTTAAATAAAAAATGGTTGGAAAGTGAGCCTTGGCTCCAAGGCAGGCTGTGCAAACTGACCGACACTCATGCAACTCGAGCAGACTGCTTGCAACTACAGATGCAGGCCTTGGACCAGGATGATCTCACATGGGAAGCAGAAATAATACTGAATATAAATACTTAGGTATCCCTCAAAGCTTGCTAGGATATTGTCTTGGAGACAGTTATAGCTGTCACAAATAGGCATGAGAACTAAACCAACAGTTAAGCAGTGTAAATGACAAGAGGTCCAATATTTGACTTTCTCTGTAGCTCACATTTATTTATCAGTATTGGTGGAGCCAGAGTGTTTGCTCTACAAGGAGCAGACACTGTACCAGGAGGCTCTGTAGCTGCTCTACACAGTGCATGCTTCTTGTAGTCAGTGAACCAGATTTTTATGAGATATTCAGGGAAGCAAACCCACGGATTTGTTTATCTCGCTGAACAGATAGGGAGGGCTCTCTTCATCCAGGATCTAGTCCCTAATGAAGTTTCCATCAGCATTGTCTTAAAGCATACGGATATGGAAATACCATATTACAAAGAATCAGAAAGAAGAGGATGAAATACCAACTGTTAGGTTACCAAATTAGCTAAACAGGATATAAATAAATGTATAGATATTACTATCTTGTAGTTAAATACAACACAAAATGTGTAGGTTTTGGCTTTCCAAGCAACAAAAGAATAGCGTAATGCTGACACTGCATTTCCTCCTTGCTGCCTACAGCATAATTATCATAGAAACTAAGTACTCATCCAAAACACCTAAAGTCATTCACCAACTAGAATAATTTTAATATCTGTTTCCTAGGTTTGGGATTTTTTTTCAGCTTTCTATTGTATCTTTTCCAGAGAGGTAAAAAGTCTCTTTTCATCTAAGTAAGTGCACTATATTTAAACCCTGTGTAAACATTTATTAAGGATAAGCTATATGGATTTTAGGAGCTAAATGGATTTTTCCGTCAGGATTTTAAAGATCCACACAATGAAACACACATTGTAGGGAGTGTGTGGGGGGTGTGTTTGTTTGTTCTGTAATGGACTTTGGTTTCTTTGAGGCATTTCCAGTTGGTTGCATATTCTTTATTTATCAATTATTGGCTCATATGATCTTTTAGAGCCCTTGTTGCCAATTCTGTGCAAACTGTGTAGTCAATCAATCCATTTCTTTTGTTGTGTTCCATCACAAAAGACATCTTTACATTCTTAAAGTCTCTGAAATTTTGGGGGGAAAAATTATTACATAAATGGAGGATACAATTTCATGTAATGTCTCTATGTGAGGTGAATCAGCTGGTGTATGATTATTAATGTTTTTCATGTCTACAAAAAGGCTAATCAGATTCTTAGGGCGTCTGTATAGATGTGCATGGGATTGTTCTGTGGTGTACAAGACCAACATTTCTTGGCAGATACAAGAGAAAGACACGATATCTTTAACTGCCTTATAAACAGAGGGATTTATCAGTGGGCTTGGATCCGGAATATTCAGATATACTGAAACTGAAGTTTCTTTTCTAGGATGTATCTCAGCACATACCAGAAGGAGCCACAAGTCCATCAGCCCCAAACAGATTTTCTGTTTATAGTACCTTTGTTGCTCATGCTTGAAAAAGCAGCAGAGAAATAAGGCTACCTTACAAGCCATTGTCCCAACCTTTAATTTGTGGCAGCAATAGTGGAAGGGTGCTGATTCAAAGGCCTGTAGTCTTTTCTTTAAGTTAGTATTTCTCCCCTCAAGCCTAGTATTTGTCTCCTCATGAAGATTTGTCCTACTTTTCTACTCTCATCTAACGTATCAGGTGTGCAGGAAATCAGAATTAATTTGCCAGCAAATGTAAATAAAATTTAACAAAGCACATCAACTCTCAGGCGGTCTCCTTTAACAGCCATGTTGTGATATTGAAAATCACTGTGTATATATAACATTTTAAATGATGTTATAAATTGTTATAAATCCAGGTAGGGCTCATACTTATAGAAAGGTGGGTACTTATGAATATAGGACACACAAGTAGTTATTACTGGGGCAGATGCTGCACTCTACTAAGAACATCCTAATTATATAAGAAGGGCTACATGGTTTTGATGTCATTTCCTGAAATGGCACAATGTGTGTAAGATGTGTAATCTCAAGGATGGAGTGACAAACAAGCAGTTGGCTGATTACTAATATGGTAATTTTAGATTCTCTAATTGTGATGAGTAATAGTCACCCAACTTCACCTCTTGCCAAAAACCTGTCTCTGGCAGTTAATTTAATTCCATTGATATGTGTCTTTTGTCACTGATCTAAGTAATCCCACTGGAAAGCTTCTGATACAAAGTAGTCCAGGTAGGATGTGGTATGACAAGGAGTAAGGGCAAAGGATAATTGAGTGATGACAAGGAACGTCAATCCATTGAGAATCCCCATCACGTAAATGAAGCTCTGTCTCTAAGCTACTTGCGTCTTTGCTTTTCCAGCAGTCTTTCATAGCTACAGTATCTCAGGATTGGGAGGGATTTTTCTCCTTCTTTTTTCCCGTACCTTTAAACAATATGGACAGTTTTGATAAACTGAGGAAATGAGCAAGCAAGAGGCACTACTGTTAGAGAAGAAACACATGACAATGGAAACCAAGCGGAAGGGGAGGACAGAAAAGGATGGGACCCTGAGGCTCATGGGGAGCTAGAGAGGATCCATAAAACAATTATATGCCTGCGAACAACACAAATACAGTGTTGTGAGGAGATGCTCTTACATCGCTTGTCACAAAGAATGGGACCACTGTGCTAATCTTTAGCATCGTGCCTTCCTTGAAAGGGTATTTTACTTTGTTCTCTCACAAAGGATATTGCATTCCAGATGACATTTAAAAAGCATCATTCAAAACAGCATTTTTTATTTCCTATAGCAGAGCGTGCAAATAAATTTAGCAGGTGTTATTAGAGCTGGTAGGGGGTGGAAGGTGAATAAAAATTGCTGATAGGTATTTTCTCAGTGTGCCACTGCTGGGATCCTACAGAGACTAGACAGTCTTAGTTAAAGCTGCAGTATGCTTGTTCTTTATGGGAAACCTATCTCTTTTTATGTCACCTGTGAAATCTATTTACAGGAGAGGAATTTTCCATTCACCTTTCCTAAGATCATTTTATTTTGTTGCCCAAAGTGGAAGGACAGTCTGCAGCTATGTATGGTCAACCAGTGTGATTCGTTACCAGGAATATAAATGAAGCATTTTCCTACAAGCTCACCTTTTTCATTTTCTATGTAGGTCAAGAAAATTCATTGGTTGGACTATTCACACGCTACAGCTATTAGAATCATAGAATTGTTTAGGTTGGAAGAGACCTTTAAGATCATCGAGTCCAACCATTAACCTAGCACTGCCAAGTCCACCACTAAACCATGCCCCTAAGTGCCACATTTACGTGTCTTTTAAATACCTCCAGGGATGGTGACTCCACCACATCCCTGGGCAGCCTGTTCCAATGCCTGACAACCCTTTTGGTGAAGAAATGTTTCCTAATATCCAATCTAAACTTCCCCTGGCTCAATTTGAGGTCATTTCCTCTTGTCCTATTATATTACACTCTGTCATTTTTAGCTTGCTTTCATTTTCTTTTCTTTTTCCTTAACACATGTTTGCCTAGAAGTAGGCCAGCATGATAGATTGATTGTGGACTAAAATACTTTTATATCCCATGTTCTGGATTTTCCAGCTTTAAAAGCACTCTGAAAAATAGTGTGCTTACAGGAAAACTGGCATGTTCAATTTATTGTTTTCTGTTGTCTTCAGTAGAGTTTATTTTAAAAAAAAAAATAGTTCCTGAAACAGGAAAAAAATCAGTCTTGATTGGCATTAAAGTTCTTTTGGAAATTCATTACTTTTTGGGAAGGGAAGAAGGATATTTGTTCTCAGAAAATATACACATCTTGATGGTACTGATATAAAGAAATGGGTAGCAACTGTACAATGAAGTTCACACTGGTAAGATAACATGACTTTTTCCTGCTAGAGGAATACTTTTTTTTAGATCCCTTTCTTTTCTGATGATTAAATTCCTATTCTGCTCTCCTGCAAGGCAAGGAAAACGGCCCTTCTCCCCTATCCCTATACTCCTCCTCCCCCCCCATACATATTTTTCCCATCTTTTTGCTGCCTCTTGTTGCTGAAACTTGTTCCTACTTTTCCGGAGCAAATCCATCTCCCACTGTCTGTGGCTTAATCAGGATATCTCTTAGAATAGGTACTTGATGAGGATTTCTGTGAAGACAATGAATTGTTCTCCACAAGCAGCATTTTGAATGCTGAGCTCGTCAGTACAGACACTTGAGTTACTTTCCTAGCAGGACAAGAGAATACAGGCAGGGATAAATTTTCTTGCTCTAAATTCACTTCATGCCTTAATAAGATTGTGCAAGGATGAGTTTTTAGTATTTTAACTGAGAAAAGGGTTAAACTGTTTGTAAACCTCTGTATATTCCCTGTGTTCTCCATTGCACGCCGCAACCTTCCTGACGCTCCTGCCAGAAGCCCCTGCGAGGTGCAGGGAAAACACAGCAAACCTCGCCCTTTAAGTCTGGCTGCCGTGTGTCGCCAAATGCAGCGCCATGACCAGTGACGTCCGTGTGCTCGCAGGTTAGGCACGAACGCATTGCTATTGCTGGTCAGTAATTAAACAGTCAGCAATGGTTGAAGCTGACAAGCAGAAGCTAACTGTGCACTCGTTATCTTTGTATTTTTTTTTTTAAATTATGCAAAAGTAAATGCAAATTACATTGCCTGTAGGCATTTTGGCTAGTGTCAGTGGAACCATGTTTTCTGTAGAGCTTACATAGTTTTTTCACAAGCCTTGTACGCCCTTCCTTTTGGTTTTTTCCTCTCCTTCCTGGTAATGGAGAGAACAACTATGAACCATAATTACGCCTTTCATATTTATGGTGTTCATATCATCTGTTTCCTAAATAGTTAGCTTTATGAGCAAAAGAGGGAGAGTTTTTTTCCCCTCCTATTCCTCCCCTTGCTACGAAAACACTTTCTATGAAATCTGAGTTGATGTCTCCCTTGATATCACACTGCTTAAGTGACACTGAGAGTGTAGATTAAAATTGCCAAGTGAGGAAATAGAAATTGAACAAACTAGTCCTAAGTTACTTTGGTCTTGGCTTCTCTTTGGCTCATTAAATCCCTTTTCTGAAATTGCTGTTAAGGAACGAGCAAATAAGCTATGCTGAGCAACCCATTTACAGGCAGAAATAATCAAGAATTGTAAAATACCTACTCACGGGAGGAAATATTTTAACATCTCTTGTGGATTAAAACATAGAAACAAATAAACAAAATTCAAATTATTTTCATGCCCTACAAAAGGTTTTAAAAGTATTTTTGATTTCATGGAGGCACATCATGGACTCATTCTTCATGAATTACTCCATATTATGCTGTTAAACTATTAAAATCAACACAATTCAATCTTAACTCTTAAAATTCACATTTACTTGAATAGAATTGGACCATTTTTTCTATTTCAAGGTCTGTCCCAGTAGGATTAAGTTACATAATGTTATGCAGAGTTACAGCACTGATTTCACCCTGTTTCAAACTTACTGTTTCTTAAAACTAAAGAAACATTAATAAGGCAATGATGAACCGGAAAAAGATAATACTTTTAATGGAATTCAGTGAGGTTATATACTCACTAGTGCAGATAGTGCTATGCATTTTTGCAGGAAAAGAAAAGAAAGGCAAAAGAAATATTACTTTTGCCTATCAAGGTTGACACCTTAGACTTCTCCATACACCTATTCCTGACAGACCTGCAGCATCACAAAGATAAATGTTGATACATCCTGCATGTTTCTGTTGAAATGACTTTGAAGATTTCCAAATACAAAATAAATATCCTTTATCAATGAAGAACTTATACTACATAAGAGTATTTCTAAATCAATGTTTCAGAATATTTATTGACACTTGCAATGACCATACAGTTTTTTGTATAAAATATTCATATTTCTGTCTTGAAAGATAAAATTAGTGTTATATTCATAATTTGGAAATAGAAGCCAAATGGAAATCTCTTTGTGCAGAAGCCTGACATTTGCATTTGTGTACAGAATTATTTTCTGAGATGTATTGAAAGCTTTTCATTTCATGATTATAGCTTTATTGATTGTTGGAAAGGTTTTATATGTCTTGCTTTTTGTTTTTTTCTAATATTGCAGTATTGTTGCAAAGATTTGTTTTTTCAGTGATTGCTGAGAAATCATTGCGGAAAAAAGTGTTGAGGAAAATAACCGGAGATAATTTCTGTGTTTTCGGTAGAAATAGTAGAAGACCAAACTGTACTTTTTCAACATGAAATAAGAAATCTAAATCCTCATATTATTCCCTTATTTCCCCTTTTATATTGGATTTTCTAAACACAGAATTGTGCTACAGCCAGGAGTGAGTGCCTACTATATTAGTAGTCCCATCTGACATCAAGGAGAAGGAAGAATAATAAATTGCTAAGCACAAAGAGAGGAAAGGCAATGTTACAGTTGGGAAGTTACAAAAGCTTTCATGGCAAAAAAAGAATATGGAAAATACATAATTTTCAAAACTAACATACCTGATATAAGCATTTTAAGGGTTCGAAAGAATACTGACTGTTAAGTTGAGAAGGATTGCGTTGATTTATTAATCATCCTGAACCTATAATAGCATTTTCATGTCAAATTTAGAAATCTGAACATTCTTTTTGTGTACAAGGTCAATCCACATAGTATATTCAGTTATGTTGTAGGAGTTCACCTAATTACAACATGATAGTTCCACAGAGGAAGTGAAACTGAACTCTGGTAAACCATGTATAATTTGTTAAATCATAGAGTAGGACATGAAGGTTAATATGCCTGGTGCTATTAAAAAAAAAAAAAAAAAGTTTGGATTTATTAAAGGATAATTTAAAGATCCTTGTTTTCAGATGCTTACAAATCTGCAAATCTTCAGCAGTTCTTGCTGAAAACATGTGGTAGCTGAATGCTTCGTGGAAGTTTATTTTTATTTCGCCTATAACCTATTCACTTGAGTCAGGCATTTATATTTTCAGGCATACGATGGTCGAGTGTGTGCCAGTGGAGAGAAATGACTTGACAGATAAGTACATTTCTGAAAAGTCTTTAATGTTGTTGTTGATGAAAAATGGAGATAAATAGATCTACGAACAATTACAGGGTTCATGTGAATCCAATATAATTCGACTATTTGGTACGTGAGATAAAAGAGAAAAGAAGGATATGCATTGTGAACGGGTGGTGATTCTTATTACACTTTTATTTTGCGTAAAAGCAATTAAATATCAGGTGAAGCTAGATCACTTTAAATCAGGGAGAATCCATCATCCAGAGTTAGATGGGAAGTTAGGGCTCAAACTGAGCTATACTTAGACAAAGGCCAGGAGGGCTCAGTGAAGTGGCAGTGCGCATTACTATATGTAATTATGTCCAGAAATTTTTTTGGAGGGGAAAAAAAAGAGAGAGAGAGATATTCTAATAAAGTGGTAGCAACACTCAATACAAAGCCATGCCCGGGTTTTTTTTATTTTTGGCACACAACAACCCTGCTGATGAAGGTGAGACCTGATAGAAATTTCTCCAGTTATCCTCAAGATTTAAGTTGTTCTCACATCTTTGAACTACTCAATCATTCTGTATAAAATTCAGAAATAGGATTTTGAAGGAGTATTAGCTACCCAGTTTCTTTTTAGTTTTTATTGGAATTTGGGAACCTAACTCCTGGCTCTTTTTAATGATCAATGGATAACAGCATCTTTAGGTTATTTATAAAGTTCCACCATTGCATTTGCCATTCATATGTTCTTCATATTTCCATCCTGTCTGTAATGTCACGGGGCATGTCTACTCAGCAGTCACTGCAGACAGATTTTAACTGGTTAGCCCAGCTACTCCAGAAGCTCACTGCAGGCTGGCAGCTGAGAATTTATGTAGCTTTTCAAGGAGGTTTTGCAACTATGCTGACCTGTATGCCTCTGTAGCAATATTGATCTATATAGCCAGCTAAGTTAAAAGGATATGGGTGTCTTTACAAGAGGCAGTATAGACAGAAAAAGAGGGAGTTGTTTTGCTAGTTGTTGTCATATAATCTTGCTAGGTCATGATGAAAGTACTAACACATGAGAAGATAAAGGAGACCAGAGCATGCTAGGAGTTCAAAGGGCTTTCCCTGGGAATTTGCAACCTTCCTTATTGGACTTGGAAAACACGTAGGCTTGTGAAGTCAATCTGCAATCTCTTGCACTGATGCGGCTTGTATACCTGGAAAATAAAGACGCAGACAAAAGTACAGCCACAAATCTGTTCCCACAGTCTGTAGCATTAAGCTGTGCTGATATTCTCTCACTTTGCCTTATTTAAAATTCACACACCATTAAATTGCATTGAACTTACCATTAAAAAGTTGCCTTTCTCTTAGGACTCAATTCTACTTGAAGCTGGCCGTAAAATCTTTGTGGTTCAGAACATTTTATACCTAAGAGAAATAGGTGGAGCTCGTTGGTATAGATATGCTATATTTAACTTTCTAAAACTTTTTTCATTCTAAATAAACAATAAACATACATGCCTCTTCAACCTGTATGCCTTTTATTTGCAGTCTCCAATTTCACTTTACACCTTGCTGTGGTAATTAATTTGACTGTTCTGAATGTGTGATGTTCAAAACTACTTTTCTCTGACTTAAGTTGAAGTTCATGTGAGTATTATCAGAAAGCTTCCTCCCTCTTGATATCCATAAGGTAGTATCAGGGTTGGAATATGAGATTGCAGTTACAATAATTCAGATATTCCTAAATTTTTTTCTCCTTTGAGTCTGTTATATGAGGAAAAATTACACCTAATATTAACATACTTTTAGGCCTGCAAAAGATTTTTAAAGCTGCTATTAGAAGATACTACTAGAATGCTTGAAATACTTTAAACAGATTAATATGTACCTTAGGCCAGACTCTCAAGTGGTGTAAAACCGCCTGACTCTGAAAAGTCAATGGAATTATTCCAAATGTGTGGCCCTTCAAATTTAATCCCAATCATTTGATCTGTCCTAGAGAAAATTCCATTTTTCACACTCCCGTGTGATGTGAAAATTGATATTCACACACAGTCCTAACTGGTAATGAGGATTCTGTGGGTTCTATACTTAGCAATACGGAAGTTTAAAAAACAGTTATGCTTCACAAGACTTTGATATCTGTTTGGAGCTTACTCAATCTGGGTGTATTTTTAAGGACAGAATGGTGAGCATTCTGGAAAATTAGTAGCAGATGTACTCACATTTCTTCATTTCATATGTAGTTTGTCAGAAACTGTCTATGACATGCCTATCTCCTGTTCATCCTGACTCCAAACAATACTTTCTTTCCTACCTCCTAGCTACATTCACTCACAGGAAGCATTTTAAAGAACAAGATGGAGTAAGAACCCAGCTGAGATTGTCAAATTTATATATATCAGCCAACAAAACCACAGCTGGTATGTTCAGAGGAGGGGGTATGTTTTAAAAGCAGATCTAGAAATCGGAGAAGGATTTCAATACTGAGTTAGTCAGCAGTCTACTGAAACTTTCAACTATTTAGCAAGTTATTGCATTAAATATCAGACTTGCCATTACTTCTTTTTTTCCAGAGTAAGTTATTTTAGTAATTTAATAATAAGGACTGCATGTCATAAATTCTTTGAGCCAGTGCTAAAAAATAATCCACAGACTATATGGTCTGGCCTCCCGGTGTTATGGACAACAATAAAGAGTATTGCTATTAACTTGCCAGAAGTGTTTTGCACCATTTTAGGTTCCTGTCTCTTTTGCCATTGGATCTTGGCACTTGTATTTAACAAAGTATTTTTTGCTGCCGCAGCTTTGCAGTGATGTCCCTGTGGGAAAAAATAGACTGTTTAATGCACTCTTGTCCTAGTATCATGCAAACATCAAAGGTATTGTGTGGCTCATCCTTAAAAAAATATACTTCTGCAGAAGAAATTAGAAATGTTAGACTTTTAGACTGTGCATAATGCCGTGCTGTTCGAGGATATGCTCCAAATACTCAGGGAACAACTTGTCTCTTCTTAAATATGTTTTTTAAAACTGCATTCCTAATCCTCTATTGATTTTGATAAGGAAGTAATATATGTTACATAAATACTAAACATCATACTATAAATAAACCCCAAGCTTTTAATGGATAGAATAAGCCTATAATATATATAGTTTAAACTCAAATATTGTCACACTGTATCCAATACCTGTATGTGCTTTTAAGTTCTGAAAAGTTGTTCTCAAGACAGCAGGAGCCTGCTCTTATCTGAGATATTCCATTGAGTGTAATACTGCACATCTTGCTTAATCAACTAATGTATATATGTGGGCAAGCACAGCGGGTGACTTTTGAAGACAGGTGGGAGCACAGCTACACCTCAGATTTTCATGGTGGCGAGGGGAGTAGGAGGAGAGGAGAAACTTCAAAAGAATCTTCTACCCATCCACTTTGAATTTCATTTTTCAGGCACACAGTGATGAATCAAGTTTGCTAATTTTTCAATTTCTGGTGCTTCTTCCCTGTCCTGCATTCTAGATTTGTTTCCCTCAGGGAGGCTAGAAAGGACAGTTTTTGTTTCTTGCACAGACTTTTTTATAAAAAGGCTTTTCTTTGTTTGAAGAGAATCATATGAATCTATTCCACCCTTCAGTACTGAAAACTGGAAAGTTCAAAATTTCCTTTTTCCATTCAGTGGCCAAACAGAAAATAAACCAAAATCATTTAAAATTAAAATAAAACAGATTTTTTGGTGAATTTATGAAAATTTATGTGTTTTGAGGTTTGTGTAGAGTGCTTTGTAGTACCAAGAACAAGGTGTTCTCTCTCATACGTGAGTTATCAAAGCTTACTATAATTTTATAAACATTCAGGTTTCGAAAATACCATCACATATGAATTGTTTAAATATATTGTTTAGAAAATGACAGAATTTTGAGCTAAAGCTATTTCTCAAAGATTTGCCAAAATTAAAAGAATATTAATTATTTCAGCATCCTGTCATCAAATATTTTGCATAACTTAAACAACAATCAATCAATATTTATGACCATGTCCTTTACTTGACTAGTCTCAAATGTTCTAGTACCTTCGGGGGGGGGCAAGTAAAATCATATCAGCTGTTGCCAGCAAGTACTATAATTGAGCAAAAAAGAGGCAAAAGGTCAGGCGAGGCAGATGTCTGTACTTCATTTGAAAAAATTAATGCTCAAATAGGAAGTTATAAACTAATTTCTATTTAGCTTTATTAAGACACTGGCAACCGTATTTTGGAGAGCTTTGTTTAAAAGCGTTATCAAAACACTACCATGAAATTGTGGAAATAAATGTACTTATAATATGGAGGGTTTCCTTCTACCTTTTTGGCTTATCACCTATTAAACTGACAGAACAGAACAATTGCTGCCAGCTAACAGGTTTTTGAAGCTTGTTGCCATTCTCAATGCGATACATGAATTGGTCCTTTTCTCCAGCTGTCACATTTTATTAGCTATTTCAATTCACTTTGCTTGCACGAGGTCTTTTTTCCTTGTAGTTTTGACACAGTTCTGCTGCTATTTTAAAATTGCGACAAACTGTGAACTTGTAGAAACTGGTAAGACTTGAAAGACAAGATGTTACCTGCAAAATGTGATACCGATTTATTATTGCGACAGGTTACAAGAATGCGTTTTGGTGTTTTCAAAATATGCCTTCCACTTTGGACATGGGATTTCAGAAAAGTTCTTTCAAGAATTCTCTTCACAACTGGAATTCCAGTTCACATGAAACTAAAGTAAAAGCAAAGCAAATGACAAGGAGACACATGAAACAGACATTTTTAAAAGCCTCGTGTGTGCTGGGAGTTAACTTCTGTGGTGCATTCTTTATGAGCGGGGGATGTATTGGATAGGTGTCGGCCGGGACAAGACTTCTAATTGTCTGGCTGGTACCTTCACTAACTTCCTGCATGCTGTGGTTCAACTTACTTAAACTGAGAATAATACATATCCTGTCTTCCATGCTTGTTGCATTTAGGCTTTTCTATTTGGACTACAAAACCTCTGCCACTTCAAGTGGTGTTCACATTGCTGGAATACTTTGTTCTCTGTTACACAGGAGTAGAGAGAGTCTGGGTGGAAAATACCACGTGTCAGATAACCTAGTAAGGACGGTAATGGTTGATGGAACCTCTGTGGCTATAAACCCCAGTGTTGCTAGCAAAATGAGTATTCATTCTGTCAACTGCTGACCAAAAGGTTTTCAGGGTTTTTTGAAAAATTTTAATCTTTCCCTGGGGACCTTTTTGTATGTGTGTATGCTCATATTAACCACGAAAGCCTGAATCACAAAGTGATGGAAAGAAATCCACTTATATTTCTAGATTTTTAACTGCAAGTTAAGCAGTCGTGTGTGTATGCAAAACATACACACTGTGGGATTATAATCCATAATTAGGGCTCCTATAAAAGAACTGCCCATCCATACACTACTGAATTATATTTGCATTAAGTGTGTATGTGTATCTAGAAATGTATACAGTAAAACAACAGTAGGTGGGGCTTTCTCATTTATTCAATAATTAACTTTTTTGCTTTCCTGAGATGAATTAAATGCTGTTTCTAGGGAGGACTCAAGGTGTAGTCATGGATACATAACAGAGCCAACTAAACTGCTGGGTTATCTAACATTTTGCACCCTGACCACCCACACCCTCCAGCCTTCTGTGGCTGCTATCTACCCTTTCTTTATTTCCCATTGAGGAGGAAGGCAAGAAAAACAGCCTTCAAAAAGCTGTTTCTGACTTTCTTTGCTTTATCAGTTTATAAAATACTATTGAAGACTTCTTACTATGAAGTATGAAACTTTCCAGGAAAAGAAATTCGTTTTCATCTCCTTAAACATTAAATGCCTCAGAAAACACTGACCAGCTTGTGATGGCTACTTATTGTCATTAAGGTTAAAAGCAGTAGTCCTTCGGTTGTTTCATGGCACCTTTTCTTTAGACAAGCAGTGCTTTCCTCACTAGTAGCAACAGGCTTTCCAAGAAGCAGCCTGTTCCATCCCATGCTCCCTCCTTGGCTGATTCTCCCTTTAAGTCTTTTTTACTAGGAATACTTCTCCCTAGCCTGTTCCCAAGATCTGCATCCTGTTTAGCAGAAACATAAAGCAATACACAATCCAGCGTTTTTCCAGAAGAGGCTCCAAAGCCTCCAACATTTAATAGATCTTTTATCTCTTTCTTTGCTCCTCGCAGGGCTGTAACAGTAATGTTCTTTAATGGGGAAGGACTTAGTGAGGAGTTGCTTCCAATGGGTTTTTAATCTTCTAAGGCTAGTGACAACCTACAGTGACAAGGGACTACTGCAGCCCTTATGTATATTCGCAAGCTATTCCTTGATCAAATTGTTGGAGGGGTGTATATTCATCCTTCCAGAAAGTTTTGTCCAGCACCTCACTGATGTTTCTGTATGGGACATCAAAGCCCAGGAACCGAGAACTGTGAATATGTGTTTGTGCAGAGAACTGTACCCAAACCCTTGGCTTTCTTAGTTCTTTTAAATTCTGAATCCTTCCAGTGCTTTCAAATTCCTATTTTAATAAGATATTTTTTCTAATTTTTAAGCTCAGGTATGCAATATGCCAGAAATAATAAAACCTCCCCGTAGCAGAGAAACATCACAGCAATACTTTGAGATAAAGGTAAATGGTTGTGATCCCGCCACAAATCCTTCATGAAATGAGGGGATTTTGCTGTTGGAAATGATCATTTTACCATGAAAACATTGAACATTCCCTCTGACAATTGCAAATGTATGGAAATTCACACTTGTGCTCTGGAGGTGGAATTTCACAATTCTTACAAAGAATCTGAATTCTCTGAACGAAATGGCAAATGTTTCACCCTGGAGCAATTGCACAAGTGCCCATGAAAATATCAGTTTTCACACACAGGTACTCACAAAAGGAAAACTGGAGGAATAGTTTGAGTGCTAGCCAGATGAAGCACCAGCATGAGGCCACATATGGGAATAGAATACTCCATTCTTTCCTGTTAAAGGAAAATAATATATTTTAAATTACTGTACTTCTCAAAGACAGGGTACCCAGGGTACTCTGTATCAGCCATTCACTAAAAGTGATAAATGCGTATTACTGCAAGCATCTTTCTATATGTCTCTAACTACATTGGATGACACCGCTTCAACTGTGCTTTGGCTAAAAATATGGCTTTACATCTAAAGTTCCATCTGTGTTGTTGTAACGTAATTCAGCTGCAGAATGCAGACTACTGTTTCACTGACTCCCTGTATCTTTGTACTGAGAAATATCAAGGAGAGTGAAGCAGAGAACAATTTTGTCCATATATGAAATATTCTTATATAATGTCCTAATCCGGAAATAATTTTTGTTGAACAAGGGAAAAAGCCAAACAAATGAGGGGAAAAACTCTAATGAATAAAAAATTGGGCTCAGGGGGGCCAATTCGATATTTCTTTTTAACATTTCATCCAGCATTTCAATCTGGGTAGAGAAAAGCAATTCCATTTTAAGGAAGCTTTCAAAAATTTGGTTGCCTTCCAATTTGAAACAAATGCTCAAATCTTAACATTTTCTACCGGGCCCAAATAGAATTGTAGGGCAAGCTTGTCTGGGAGGCTGCACTTGAACACAGAAACTAAAAGACTGGAAATTCCAGACTCCTAAAATACCTACGTGGCTGCAAGTGAGGTAGCTCAGAGCAGCTGGCTCTAAGAATAGGAGCAAGCGAAAGCCTGCTGCCTGCCAGCATCTCTGATCTAAGTTCTGCTCAGCTCCAGCTGACCCTGTGAGTGTTCGTTGTTGACTCTAATAGACACGAGACTACGTCTCAGCTAGTACCAACTGTTCTAATTCTCTTCTTGATCTTTCCAGGTTTCTGTGTGAATATGTGCATTCCAATTTGGTTTACCCTGATTTTTCCTTCAGTTGAATTGTCAGTTCATTTCAGAAAACAAATATATAAATGCCTGTGGTTACCAGAGTCTTCTAAGATTTTATCTATCTGAAATGCTTTACTGGTTCTTATCATGATTAGTAACACAGTTACATTATGTTTTGGAAGCATTGGCTATAAAACATATGAAAGACTGCTTGTAAAAATTTTAGAACAGTAAAGGACTTGTTCCGATGAAAAATTTGGTCCAGAATGTTTTGGGGTCTTAAATGGATTCAGAAAACAATATTATTTAAGGATTCTCATTTCTGTTGGGTGCAAATTTCCTGGTAGATGCTGTCACTGCATGTATATACTAGGCGAGATTAACAGTTATCATAACTTCTACAGGAAGGTGCCACGTGTGATAGGGCAACTGGTATCTGTGAAAAGCTGTCTGGCTGCTTGAAGGCCTGTATACAGATGTGCGATCCTATTCCTTACACAGACTTACAGGGGATCATTTGTTCTTGTTCCCTGTATTTATTATTGATTATCCCTTCTAAGGATCATAAGTGTTCCCCATTCACAATTTCTATTTCCTTTTGAGAACTTTTTGTGTAGCTTTAGGATACTAAAACTTTATTAAGCTGTATCATTTTTCAAGCTCTTTTTTTTCTTGCATGATATGCCAATACCTAATTACCACTGCTACTCTGATGTGCTTCAAACTGTGCGCTTTTTTTTTACATACAGCAGGTGAAAACACCCACACTGTATAAAAACTCTCTTGCTTTCTCCTACATTTAAACAACAATCATGTCATCAAAGCAGAAGTTAGTGACTAGAAGAACATTTAAGGATGGATCTTGCCCTGCTGAAATTATATTGAAATTATGTTCACCGTCTTATACCTCCTTCTTCTGAAAAAGAAAATTACACATGAATTTAGTCTATTGCTGTCCTTTCTATGACAAAGCAAGAATAGTATTTAAGAGATTCCTAAACTCCTAGCCAAGACCTATTATAATCCTGAAAAGAAGCAGAGCAAGTGTAAAGAAAAAACAAAAACAAAACCCACTGAATGAGTCTTAGTTTTCTATAAAATTGGGGAAAAAATGGGTCTAAGTATCTTATCAAATGCAGTAATATATTTTACTAGCTGCAGTAATGTTATCCTCATTCATACGGTGACTGGAGAACAGTCTCTGTCTTCCAAAAGGTTCTAATACTGTTCTAGTAAATAAACTCTCAATAATTATTCATGTTATAGACAAGCCTGAAGGTCTAGCCAAGACAGACAACTGATTGTGCAGGGCAAGTTTGTGTGCGACACAGTTTCGCCTTGAGGCCTTCGTGACCTGTACTAACAAAATGAAAAAGGAGCAGGGAAGGCACTTGCTCTCTCTGCTAAGCAGCTAGGCCTCGGAGGTGGCAAGGGCTTTCACACCGGAAACGTGGGAGCTAGCAGAGAACCGAACTGTAAACTGCAGCCTGCGATATTTCTGCCAGTGGGTTAAGCTTTGCAATGGACACCAAGCCTTGGGCTGGCTCATGTGTCAGTCCTGGCCATGTGAATGAAGTTGCCTGGAGATGGAGAATCTCAAGGTAAAAGCTGGGAAGTGACTGAGGCAGGGCCACTGCAAGGAAACTATGAACAGTCCTCGAAGTAAAAGGCCTTGCCGAAGAATGAAATTATACAGTATTGGAACTAGAATAAAATTACTCCTTTTGGATCAGATTTACTTTCCCATTTTAATTGAAAGTAGATGAAACTTTCATTCTCTTCAGGACAAATAATGATTTTTCCAGGTTATCCTTTTTGTTTGTTCGTTGTCTGAGTTTAGAAGGTCACTTCTTGAACCTTAGACTTTCTGTTAAAGGCCTGTAATAGAAGAAGTGGCACTGAAGAGGGAAAAAGATTCATTCTGAAAGGAGGATCTTGGAGACGTGCAATTGCAGACACACGCAATGATCAGGTCGAAGCTTATAGATCAAATAGTGACAGATAATTTTACATTTGTACTATCTATGGCAAAATGGTTAAACAAACCCTGCGAAGGATTCTTGGTTGGACTGAATCCACCATGTGTCCTAGAAAGCAATTAGTCCGTTCTGTAGTACACGCTGCAGGCCAGACACTTAAAAAACCAATCAAAGAAACAAAAAAAGTGGAAAGGGAAAGGGGCAAAGAGAGACAGAGGAAGGAAAACAGTAAATGCCTTCTGAAGAATCTGAGTCTTTGCTAAACAAACGCCTTCAGTGTTAGATGCAACCTGCCAGGTAGGTATTTGGCACTGGATAAAAAATCTGTCGGCAGCGTACAGGAAGTAACATTACAGATCTATAAGCATACTGCAAAACCTGCAAGAAAAGTTATCTTTGCATTTCATAGCACTGACACAACTCACACGCTAACAGCAGAACTGTACTTGGCATCACCTCTTGAAAATGCACACCTTGCTGAAGAGTCAAACAGGGAAACTATTAGTTGCTGCTGAGCGCAATGTGTCATGAAGCCACACATAATGGCGTACTCCTGAACCCACACATTTCATGTCCCCTCTGTATTTTGGTCTGTGTCTGCGCATGGTTAAACCTCTAGCAACTGGAGGGACAGTTAATAGGCTGAAGAGATTACCCTGTCGCTCTGCCCCAAGCTTGTTACTTGGACTTGTGCGTTAGAGCTGTGGTATTGGGTAGAGGGTTCACGAGCTGTTTCCTCAGGGCAGAGAGGCCTTACCCCGATTCTGTGGGAGCATTGAAAGCTCTGTCTAGATGTATAGGACAGCAATGTTTTCCAGATTATTACAACAGCATTTAACTTGGGCACTGTGATTACGAGGCAAAATTCTACTTGTCTGAGGGGATAAGAGGTTGCAAGCAGAAAGATAATTCAGTCTTGCTATACAGAAGGCACATATGATGTGCAGTTAGATGACTTTTAGGATTGCTCTGGCAAACATGTCTGCTTAGTGTGTTAAAACAATGCTAGCACAAGCGGTTTAAGAATAAATGGGTAGCGTTGGCTAAAATCTAGACAGCTTGCTTACAACTGCTCAGGATGATATGGATCTATGTGTTTGTGGCTGCATAATGGATGTGTAAATTATGCAATGTCCCATGGTGGCAGACTGTACATCAATACTTTTACATTTATGCATTGATATAAAACTATAGTTTACAGCCTGTCAGGATGATATGCTAACAATTGAAGTACAGAGACCTCATACAGCAAGGCAATTAGGTAAATTAAGTACATAAGCTTGAGTTTAATTTTAAGCCTGGGACCAATTACAATGAAATCAAGAAAACTGTTTCCATGTTAAATTCTAGTCACTGCCCAGCCCTGGAAGTATTCTACAAACAGCATTGCAGTAATACTGTATTTGTCTGTGACAGGGTTTTCTGATGTGAAGCCCACCACAGCTCCTTAAATATATACTAGGACAGACCCTTCCGTGTCCTGGCACTTGATGCTACCGGCTACCAGGCTGACTTTTGCGGATTAGTGGGAAAAGCACTTCATCCAGATTTTCAAAACTCATGTTGGGTTGTAGACATGAGTTGGGTTGTAGAGTTTCTGCAGCCCTATTATTTGGCTGTGTTGTTTCCCAGAGAGACATGTCTCTCATTTACTATCATTATCAGAGGCTTTTCAGTATGAGGTTAAAAAAAAAAAATAAAAGTGTTCTTAATGATAAATGTAGCAACACAGTGCCAAAAGCAAACTGCAAAAGAACAGGAAACTCAAATGAAATGTGTCGTCAACTTCTTGTCTTACCGATGACTTTTTCTTTAAAGGTATCAGTCTACTGTGGAAGCCAGGAGATCGGTTCAGCAGTATCCCACCTCTGTAATAACAGCTACTGTCTTTTAGAGTATTCTCCTGTCACTAGGTTTCCTTCCTTTAATTTTTGTTTTCTACTGGTTGCTAGTCCTCTGTAAACAGCTAAAACTTCCCTCCGCTAACCTGGGGGCTCTCAGTCTGCTGTAGTTGTGGTTGAGCTGTATGGACATACTCATAGCATATTCCGTGGACATATTAATAGCACAGCCGTGAGCTTTGATGAGGAGGATTCCCACATCATCTGTACAGAGGATTGTTGGAATCCTGATTAATCTACACATTTACTTTTTCTATTAAGAAAAAGTCAGTTAAACTGCATTCATAAACCAATGAAGTAATACTTTGAAAATTATTCATCATAAAAGTTATTCTTGTCCTCAGCATGCTACAGTTTCATTTGTCTTTTGTTTTAGTAGCGTTGCTTACAGCACCCATGATGTATTTATCAGCAATACTGCTTTTAGGGTTAGTGTGTCATACAAACACTGCAGAAATACTGATTTAACTCTGTGCCCATTGAAGGCTGAGATTTGGTTGACTAGATATTACAGTTCCAACACCAATATTTTTATAGGAAAGAAATACCATTTTATATACCAGATGGTGAGAAAATGTTACAGTATTTTTTTTAGATCCATTACCCATGCAAAAAGGCACTAGTTCCATACACTTACTTCCACCTTTCCTTAAATCACACTATGCATTCTACAATGCTATTGGAAACCTGAGTTTTCCAGCAGTTGTAGAGATAGCAAAATGTTAATTTTGCAGGCTTACTTGCCTTGAGCTGGACAGGTAGTATGAGTGGACCATATGAGCATCCAAGCAGCGGCTGTGTGGTGAAATAGAGCTTGTCAAGAAAGGTATGACTCTTAGAAAGTATTTAAAGTGCTTTTCAGCTGCATCTCACTTAAAGATATTCAAGTGTAAACCCCCTGGAGTCTTTTATTACTGGCAGGAATTATTAATAAATTAAGGTAAAGGTATATGAACAAAGCACTGTATACAATATCTGTAGTCTACAAGCTAGAAAATACTTAAGACTAAAGAAACTGCTTTACAGGATACAAGAAATGCAAAAGTGGTGGAAGAGATTGCTTGTCGCTCATTGTCTCACCCACTCATACACAGACTGCCTGACCTAATCCATTATCCTATCATCACTGACATATAACAACAGAATACCTTTTTTTTTTAATTAAAAGCCAGAAATTTAAACTTTAGAGGAAGCAAAATAAAAATGAATAACTTAAAATCTCTGCCACTAGCTAGATTTGTGTTCTGCTCCTCAGGAAAAAACATACACTGTAATTTAGCTTTAGAGAAATGGCGCTTGAATTCAAATGATGGGTCAGAAGTCAGCTAATTTCTGCTATGATACCACATACCTGTAAAATACTATCCAAAATATACCCATTGTAAGTAGAATCTAATTAAAAGTTTAAAAATTACAATTTCTAGTACATGCAGTGGCCATTTTTCTTTCCTATGGACAATTTTAATTTGGCCATAAATAGTATGTTGAAATACTTCATTCAATGTACAACCTTAGAGAGTTGCTCTGTCCTCCAGATGTTTCTATTTAACTCTATAAGAGAATATGTTAGGGAAAAAAAATAGAAAATTTCTGGAAATGTAGAAATATCTCTGTATGCAATGCACTGTTTCAGGGCTTTCATGTGCACCTTTGCAGTCACTCAGCATCCCTTGATGAATTCCATAAAACTAACCAAGTAAAAAATAAGCTATATTAATATATTGGAGAAGGGATTTTGGTCTCTCCATATTCATTCTTCGGGAACTAATTAAAATTGATTTTGCTGCTGTTGGTTTTTAATGCCATCCTACATTGTGAGTGCTTTTTCCTATGATTATTTCATAGTTCTGAATCAGGGATCATGTAACTGGAGCCCGGCAGGTTTGACACCCATAATTTTTTGGTCATAAATATTTAGGTTTTCTGAGAGAGCTTAACTTGATTTATCTACATTGAAAAAATTGGTATGGTGTAGGCGTCACTCAATTTGATCTAATAAGTTGTGTAGTGTCGTGTCCTAACAATCCACTAAGCTGTAATCACTATTTGTAGGCAAAGCATTGCAATTAGAGTAATTTTCTTTGCTAGTGATTCTGAACTTGAAAGAAAAACAAATTGGAATAAAAATGCAAACTCTTTATACCCCAGTATGTTATACGTCATTTGAAGATAAAAACTGACCTTCACAGCTTCAGAAGAAAGAAGAGATTGTACTTCCTCCAGCTCTCAGTCTGATTCTGCTTTTTTCTTCCCTAACTCTCTTTCTGCTTGTTTTTGATTTCCAGCTACCTTGACCATAGATGTGTCTTCTCAATGTTTCTCAAGATTCTCAGAGAGATGAGGACTTTACAATACATTTAAAACTGAGCAATCCAAGTCTTTTGTTATTTTCTAAAAATAGGGAGCAGGGTCACTTGTGTGCTACCAGGTAATTCAGATTGTGTAGGAATGTCACATTTGGCTCTTAAAGTAAGTCTGACTTTTATCTGATTTACTTGACTAAATTGCAAACTTCATAGAGGTTTGACAATAAGAATATAGACTACTCTATATTAATAAGAAAGATCTCTTTCATTCAATAGACTCACTATGAAACACCTGACTCTAAATTACTGCACTGCCATAGGTGACCTTTTTGAACAATGATTTCAAAAATATGTTAGTCAGAATTTTTCTGTTTAGAATTAGTTCAAAAGTATTTGTTTTGGTTTGGTTTGGGGGTTTTTTGTTTGTTTGTGTTGGTTTTTAAGAATAAAAAAGACCTAGCAGCAAGGGCAAGCACATGTTGCATGGCTCCCTTTGAAAGGTGACTGCCAAACCAAAAATCTTACTGTAACAAGAAATATGGCAGGACAAGAGGAATATATTTCATTAAATGATGATTCTCCTTATCTTTCTAGCTTTTAATGAAGAAAATAATTTCTAATTAAAAATCTTTTTGATTCAGTAAGTAAAGGCACGGATTGTTGTGGGGAAGGAAACCTCCAAGCCACCACTCAAAGAAGTACTCTGGTTAGGGAGGGAACACTTCTGCTGGCTTTATGGGGGATATCTTGCAGCACATATCCTGAACAAGGTAGGAGGAAGTAGGTTTCCTCCCTGTTTATACAACTTGTTCTTCATGGAATTGAAGTGGATAGATAATGATAGCTGCTGAACAGCAAGAAGCACCAGCCTCAGAGAAAAACCTTACCTCTTGGAGGACACTGCTGCGCCACCATGATCTCATGACAAGGAATGTGACATTTGTGTTGCTTCCTTTCTGCAAGACAGCGAGTATTGTCAAAATGTAGTAACAATGACATCATAAGACATGCAGTACAAGTCTGTCTTACTATCGCTCTTTGAGTTTAGTGCACTTTGCTTCAGAACTTCCTGAGCTAGTAGCACGCAGTGAAAATTCGCTGTCTGCTCCTACAGACAAGTAATCTCAACAGTTTCACTTTTAAACTTGAGTCAGTTCTCAGTTGCGCTGTGAAGATAGTAAGTAAAATCATGTTCCTGTTGAAACACAGAGAAGCTCTGCTATTGACCACAGCTGGGACTGGATTTCACCCTATGATGCTGTCAAGTTTTTGACATTTATATGCCATCCTCACTTCTTGAATCTTATGATTGCAACTAAAATATAGCAACGTTTAAAAAGAAGGAATGTGTTTTTCCATTTGCATAACTTTAATGATTGAACTGATTGAGCTTAACATTTCCTTCAAAGTTCCCACTTTGGCTGGCATTGCTAGCGTTGAAATTGCAAATATATATCTCAAAAGGAACATATTTTTAGAAAGTTTTATGCGATAGGAAATGGGGTCTTAAGATGAAAAGTGCTTTTCATCTTAGCAGTAATTTTTATCTCACTTGTATATGTAAGCAATGTGCTGCGGAGGAAGTCAGACTGTGTGTGTGTTATTAGCTATGTGTACACATTTGCCTGCTTGATTTTTTTCTAACTCAATCAAAAGAAGCTTTTAGGATGAACAAGTAGGAGATGAAGCAAGGACCAGGGGCAAGGCACCCTTCTGTACATTACCTCCTAAGAATTAATGGTGAGACCATTACTGGGGAAGTAATTAAAATTATATCACTGCTTTATCAAAAGGATGCTTAATCATTAAAAGCTTCCTCATTTTAGAATAGAAAGGCAGCTCAGTATTTAAGGACAGTTTGTGCAAAACCAGTGAATGAAGACAGTGACTCTGAAGGATGGATTTACAACAACTAGGATATCCCAATGTTTGTGAGATGCTGTAGGTTTTCTGAGACCAAAGGTTATAGATTTTCTGTTCTTTGTATGTATATTTTTGAATTTATATAAAGCATATTGTGATTTGTCACAAGCTGCTAGAGGAAAGTTTCTTGTAGGTGCCAGTACAGCTTGGCCTGTTGCACAGCAGGGCCGAGAAATGGAGGCTGAATTTGAGGACTCTGTTTGGAACAGCTGAATCAAGGGCATATCCTCAAGACCGCAGAAGTAATGAAATCTGTAAGCTGATCTTTCCCTGCTTTCAGAGGGAAGGCAGCAATATCTACAGTACAGGTGGTTCTTCATTCATGGCATGAACACAGTTATATAAGGTAAATTTATACCATGCATTGTGCTTGCTTCCTCTTCATGCCAAAAACTAAATCAGGGTTTATCACCTAAAGCATGCCTCTGCCTCCTGTCTGGTTTTGGCTCAGAGTATACACAAGAATGCAGTATGTAGGGTGAAAAAGCTCAGGGACAACAATACATCTTGACTTTTAAAATGGTAGAAATTCAGTTCACTTTTACTTGCAGGCACCTGAATTTGTGAAAGTTAGGTTTATACAGAATTCATGCAATTGACTGGTGAATTTAACGGAAGCAGATGATCTGCAGCACTTTTGACACTGGTGCTTTATATAAGATGTCCAAATAAACATTGAAAATGAAGATTTAAAGCACTCAGGTTTGAACAATGTTTTGCTGCATCGTGGATGTTGTTATTTTGTACTACATTCTAGTGTAGAAATATAGGAAGTGACGAAATAGCACTAGAAGCTTATGGGGAGAGCTCGGGGACACTGATGATTCTCTGACCGCAGGTTTGGATGATCAGGGAGCTAGAGCGACAAATTCTGAAATCTTCATTTCTGGCCTCTGAGTTCCGAGTACAGATTTACCGTTCTGCTGAGCTTGATTCCCTGATTATAGACAGATTGACTGGAGAGATTTCCCCTTAAAATAGGTTCAGTTTCCCAAAAGAGATGAAGGGAAATGTGGATGGCTGCAGAACAAATGAAAAGCTGAGCAGTGTATGAAGTCTAGCCACTTAGCCTTTGCTGACAGCTGTTTTAAATAAAAATCTTCATTTTGCACAGAAAAGAGATACAGAAAATCTGATGCTGCTTGTGATTGGGAGCTTACATGATTTCGTTCTTGAAAAACCCATTTTACAGCTGTCTTGTTTAGAGATTCCTCCGTGCATCCCAGCTGATGGTGAGAGACTCGCTTCAATTTCTGACTGCCAGAACAGCCTGGTGGGTCATGGATGTGTAATTCAACCTTAAAATATGATTCAGTAAAGTGGTTCTGTATTGTATTTCTTCTGAAACCAGGAATATTTGCACGTGTGTATTTGTATGCAAAACCGAGTTGTGTGACTTTGTTTAGCAGCTGATTGGTGGCTGCTTTGGTACCAAATGGGACAAAATCATAGAAGTTGGTTCCACAGCCAGGGTACGTATCCTTCTGTTTACTCCACAGCTTTAACATCTTCCTCCTCAAATATATATCTACATTTACACACACACATATACATGTCTACATGTATATATATATGCATACGTATATATTTATAAAAGCGTTGCCATTCTCCCTTTAGATCTGTTAGTGACATTCAAAATGTAATTTTGTAGGGAAAGAAAGACTTTAAAATAAAGCAAGCCTTGTGTGACTGAAAGCTTATTTTCTTTAGCCAACTAGCTCAGCTATCGGGTCTGTTAAAAAAAACCCAACAAACCAACAAAACAACCACCTCCCCCCCCCCCAAAAAACCCTGAAACACACGAAAGAGAACAAACTGTTTCAACAAACCTTACATTTCTTTGTTTATCATGCTTACTATTACTAAAACATCAGAGTATGCACAGTATATTGTTATTGGTATAATATTGTTTATTAAATATTAAATCCCTAATTATTGAACTGTAGAGAATAACTACCATGATGAGGGCTATGCATCGATGTATTCATAGTACACACAAAGAAGTACAGTATTATGATTCAGAATTACTAACTGGGATTTTAGATTAACTAATTCATCTCTAGTTTTCCATTGGACAAATAAATGTTAACACCTACAGTGTTAATAAGTGGAACATAGACTTGTACATTGGTACTTAATTAGTTTAAGGTTGAATCCTAGGGGTTTTTTTAAAAAAAAATCTACTATTTTTAAAACTCTGAGGTTAAAAGTTGGGCTAACTGTTGGTAATTCTATTGCTTTCAAAATTCTAAAATTTTCAGAGTACATTCTTCCTTTTTTTCTTTTTTTTTTTAATCACAGCTTTTAATACAACAGATTCTGTACATAAAAATATCAGGCAGGTACTTATCAATTAACATTCCATCTCTTATTCTTTTTGAAACATTTATTCAGCAGCTATCTTGCTCTAGGCACTGTTTTACTTCTTATTGTCCCTCCCTAGTGTCTCTCCATTTGCAGTTAAATTGAAATACACAACAGTGATAAAAACAGGATTCTAGTCTGCTTTATTTTTCATAACTCTTTATGCTGTTTTAGGCGAGGTACAGAAAAGTTCCTCATAGTTACATCAGCGTGCTAAGAAACAGTTTATTCTGACTCCTGTGTTGAAGAAAAAAAAAGGTGTTTTTTGTACATAGTTGAAATCCACCAAGAGGTGAAGTGCTTGGAAAATTTGAATGATTTCATGGATGTCTCAAAGCTTTAAAGATGAAAGATCCGGCTTTTCTTCCTGATTAAGCTATGAGAATGATGAGATCCTGTGGGCTTTTTCTACTTCAAAGGGTCATTCAAATATAACTCTAAGGATGGATGCCACAAAACTGTTTCCAGGAAGTTTGATAGAATGAAATACTTTTGTATTACGTGGAAGGGTAAGGAGAGTGCTCCCCTTGGCTTGTTCTACCTGTTCCTGTTCTGGACATTCAGGGCAGCTTTTAAAGACGTACCTGCTAAACCACTGAACCTCCTAAGTAATAGGAGTCTGACATCAAAATCACATTAATAGCACTCATTACTTTTGATATAATTCTCCCAGGCAGTTGCCTTACATTTGATACCAATTAGGTCATATCAGGAATAAACGCTGCTTAACAGATGCATTAGAGTGTGAAATCTGGCCTCCATGGGATGGATTTTGTCCTGGAACATCTGAGACCAGCTCCTGCCAGTTATGGGAGAACCAGCCCGTTACAGCAGGGAAAGGATGGGTCAGTGTTGTTCAGCATTGCTACCTTTGAACAACTCGGGGTTAAAAACATGAGTTCCCAAACTTGTTACGTAGAGGCTTGAATGTCAATGGCTGATTCTGACATTTCGAATACAAGAAGCACTGTTCAGGTTAAACACACACAGGCTGAATACGACCAACTCCCCCTAACAACAGCCCAAACAAAACACTGATAACAGAGCTATGAAAAGCACCATTACAGACCTTTACCAAAATGAGATGAAGGAACTCACAACAACAAAGTAGTAAGGAAACATTGTTCTGAATATAAGGAAATTGTGGTAAAAGAACTTATCCAAGACTTAAAAGCCAATCCATAGCTGAACTGGCTTACTCATTCTCGGCACCTACAATAAAACATTCTGGTAAAAATAAATTTCTGGATGAATGCTAATACTATGAAGAAAATAATTCTAAGTTCATTTATCTAGGATTTACACAAAAATAATTGCTCATAGCAGTTCCTCTTGTCACTGTTTTTCTATGTGTTAAAATTGGCAGCGATATTTGGCTTGATCAGTCATTTATTTGGTCATTCTTGGCAGAGAAGCCAGTCCTTTTGGATGTAATTTAATTGCTGGGACTGACGAGGAAGTTTTAACATATCTCTGCTCCTATCAACTTTGGACTTCACGAGAGCATTAATTTTATTTTAAGTTCTACTTTTTCCATCACTATTTTATTCCTCCCTCTAATATAGATTTCCAGTGCTTCCATAGCCCTGCTTTGTCTTTGATCACTGTAATAACTTTACAAAATAATTGCAATCATTTATTTAAATATAAAATCTCTCTTTTTAATGTAACAGCTATGATGAATGTACTATTTATCCAAAGACTGTGACAGAAGGTAATTTTATTTATCATCAAAACTAATCGAGACTGAAAAAACGTCAGTATTAGTAAATAATTGTAGTTTTAGAAAAGGCAATGATTTAAGGTTTAGTTCAAAGTCATCTGGAGGTGCACTATTTGCCCTGTGTTGTTACCCTTGCAGATTTAGCATTTTGAAGAGCATTCATCTCTGAAACTGAAATGGGTGAAACTAATTCAGTATCTGGATGCCTCATGCTCTTCTTAAATTTGACAGTCTCTGTTACTTTGGGTTAATTTCCAGGGGAATCTGAGAAAGAATATGTTGGATGCTTCACACCTGTTAGTGGAGGAGTTTCCAGGATTGTGCCTCTGCAGCAGAGCTACTGCTGGAGCACCCGTCACCTGGAGGCCACTGGCACACATCCCTGCCCATCCCTGGGGCTATCAGGGAGAGGAGGATCCAGACAAGCACCTGCCTTTCTCTCAGGTACATTTTAAGAGTTTATAACTTACCCTCTTTGCCCCTTTGGTAGCATATGGAAATCACTGCAGAAACAATAGTTTCTTTGTCGCCTCTCTGCAAAGACTAAAGCTTCTACAATGGACAGCAGAACTAAAGGTATTTAAATCTTTATTCATTATTCCTTGTGACAGGTTGCTAAAAGTGTGAGCATTTCCAAAATGTACCTAGTCTCTTGTCATGTGACAATATCCACAGCCAGATCATTGACCAAGCAACACCTAGCAGCAGCGTTCTCTGCGCTGGGCAGAAGTTACACGGGACAGCAAACAATTTTTAAAAGAAAAAGGAAAGATGTTAAAGTCTCAAATATAGTATATATTCCCTTTCTGCCTGATTAATTGGGAGCAAGTGTACTAATTTCGATAGAAAAACTGTAGATTTTCAGGAAAAAAATTGGAGGTGAGTCATAATAGTAAATAATTTGAACTTTCTTCTCTGTTGATGACTGATTGCTTCATAGGCTTTCTCACTTGCTGTTGTCATCATTTTGTCCTAAATCTTGGAAAGATTTGAATTTTGGTTTAGGGCTTAGTCCAAGATAGAGTGCAATATACTGAAAGATTTCTGCTGACTTCATCGTGCTTTGGAGCAAGCCCTTTTGATGGCATTTTCCATATATGCTTTCACATATTTCTTCCTCTGGCACCCTAAATTTATGTTGCTGATAAAAATCTCAGGGGTTACAAAGGCTTGAAGAGTAATATATGCATTTCTGTTATGTTGCAGTGGCTTCAGTGTATCGCAAGGGCATTGTTAAGACTAGTCACTATATTTCTCATTCTGAAATCATTATTAAGTATGTTCTTAAGGGACTGATACAATAACACTAAAATCAGAATTAAAAAATTACTTTGATTTTACTCTTGCCAAACAGAATTTCTCCCACTGAAATCCTTAGAATTTACGGTCAGCTAAAAGTGGAGAATATTGAGAATTTGGCTTGATAAAAAGTGAGTCAGGCCTTTAGGATTTCAGTTATTTAGTAATAAATTCCTCCAAGAAAAGTATTCAGTTTACTAATATTTCCTGATTGAAACATGTTTTGTGGGATTTGGGGTGTGGGATTTTTTACTAATCTCATGACGTATTTCAATTAATCCTTACGAACCATGCCAAGATAAATATTTGAATTGTATATATTCATTGGCGTACATTCAAGTGTAATTCTAAATATTTAGTGGCAGCCCTGGCATTTGCAAATAGGCTACACATGATTTGAAAAACTGAGGACATGCTGACTGTCGAGGAGGAATCAGCATACTTGCACCGTGTGAAAGGATAGGTGTATTTTATCCAATTAATTTAGGCATGGGACTGTTATTCAGAGTTTATACTGCAGTGAGAGAGAGCAGACTCTTCTCCTTATCCCCAAATTAACTGTCACTCCTCTCACACCTGTCCAAGACTGACATAATGCTAACTGGCAGCTTCCTAACGTCTCAAATGGCTGCCGACTTTTGAACACCGCAGTGGATTTCTCACTCGTTGCAACTTGCGCCGTTCCTCCTGGGTACCAGGAGTATTCATAACATCCTGCGTAAAAACACAAGGAGGAATACTTTGGGCTCTGCATTGCACACAGGTATATAGACCAAGTCTCTTGACAACATGTTAGCTGAATAAAGCTTAGTCTGTTTGTCTTGCCTAATGGCTATTTTAGCAATCAGAGTGGGAAAGAGTACTTTAGTTCTGAGCACTGGTTAATGGAATCAGTGGAACCCTATTTATACGTTTCACATGGAAGAAGGAATAGAGTTGCGTGCCGACCTCAGACAAAAAGCAAGGTTTGCCCTGACTGTGAACCAACCATTAGGGACATATATGTTGTAGCTGAGCTGGAGATGAAAGCTAAGAGGAAGAATGAAGTAAAGAATATTCAAATGCCCTAGTTTGGGAAAATACCCCAGCAGCGTAACACCTATTGACATAACCAGCCCCAATTCCACCATCCTTTGTTTGTGAAATTCTGTTTTGTTTGCCGCATCCAATTGCCGAACTGCCAGAACACAGCAAGTGAGGTGGGGGCTGGAGGAGCTCACAATTTCGAGACTGTTTATGCTGTCAGTGGCTGATCGCACCATAAAGCAAAGTAACTGTAGAGATTTTGTTGTTCACAGCTTCAGATAATATTTACATGAATTAACAATGAACATCTTCAGATGTTTTGTAAAGTTGGGGAGGAAAGAAAAGCTTCTAACTGTGTGTGTACGTGGGATTGGAATATAGACATCTCATATGCATATTGTTCTGGTGCTGAGATGGACATGGCTCCAAAAGGGACTTATTTTCCAATCTTGAATTTCTGTTTCTTTTGTTGGCTGTTCTGAGGAGAGTTATCCTGGGATTTCTAGGACTGGTTCCATGATAACAGTTAAAGCAAATCTAACTCCTTTAACTCTATCACATTTCACTATTTGAAGACTGTGTGGCTGTACATGGTTCTGCTGTATGGAGACATGTGTGAAGCTAGTCAGGAACAGCACCCTTGTCACGGAATTGTTAGCTGCGGCATACCTACTGCACAGCCAAAATGTAACCCCCTTGTGACAAACAAAGTAATACCTGCATAAACAGTATATCTGTTATGTATGTCACACCAGTCCTTAAGAAAATACCACTTCTGACTCCACCGCAGCTAAATAATTTTATTCCATCCCAGTCACAGATATTCTCAAGGAGATATTAAAGATTTCTCTGCATATTATGAAGAAAAGTAAGTCAAGAAAAATAAATTATATGTTGTTTTCTGATCATGAAAAACATAGTTCCAGAAAAAGTAGAAGAGTTGGGCTGTGATACAGAATGAGTAGGAAGAAATGCAAGTGAAATTTACCAAATACCTACGTAAATTAGAATTAATGCACTGAACAGATTCAGTTTAACAAGAGTGGGCTGATTTGAGAAACTGATTATGATGTGAGTATTAATTTTTGAGGACAGAGAAGTAATCTAGAAGCATTCAGAGGCTGTGTTTTTGTACACATCATAACATTTTAACTCATGACTAAATTATTACAGAAAGCGGTTTCCATACATTGCCTGCACTCAAGTGTCTGTCTAGGTGCATGGCTTTTTTTTTAACTGAAGGATAACCTATTTGAAATACATTTGCATTTACTATCGGGTTAAGGGAAAGCTGCTTTGAGCTTCCTGTATCAAGATCCATGCCATTTCATATTTTTAGCCCAAAGAACTTTCTTCAAAGAGGATAATAGTCAATGGTAAGATCTTCATTAACTTATCAGGGTAATACCTGTTTTTAAGTAACTCACTTAAGTGAGGCATACTGAAAGCATTCCACAATCAATTTCAAGAATAGTTTGTCAACCCTCAATGATAAGAATGGGAAATTGTAAGAAAAGAAGCCTGAAAATCTTTACTCGTAATACAGGAAGTCTTTCAATATTAAACGATGAAATGGCTCCACTTGAGTCATCTTAATGGTATCACATCCTGATGTCTTCCATTAGAACCATTACAAATTTTAGGAGCTGACAGCTTGACAATCTTACTGGGGGGAAGAAGTGCAGTTGAGACAGATGAAACACTGAAAGACTTCAGGACATAGTCGTGAGAAAAGTAAAAGCTCTCTGTCTTGTGAAGGTTGTAAAACATTTTTGTTGTGTTCTGTTCTTCCAAGAAGCACACACAAATTGTTTGAGAATGAATACAAAGAATGATTCATATAGAGCTTAGTGAATAGCAGTATGCTTGCAGAAGCAGCAAGAGCTAAAGGACATTTGTACAGGCAACGCAAAGCCCAGAGCAGGACAAAGGTATTCACAGTTTGCAAGGAAGGTGAAGACTGTGCAGGACAGGCACTCATGACTGAAAGCACTTGGTTCTAGATTTCCATAAGAAATCCTAGATTCCATAAAATCAGTGACAAAGCCTCCCTGGATTCCCAAGACTTTCCTGTCTTGCTCATTTGCTTGCTTCCCTGGGCATCCATTTGTGTACTGGGCAATGCTCATGTGGTTGTTTCTAAATGCTTTCTCCTCATTCTTTTGCCTCTTCATCGCAGGAGTAGAAACCCGTATATTCATGTTTTCCAATGCCAAAGTGCTTTTTTATGAGAAAGTGTTTAAACAGTACACTTACCAGATAAGCCACTTCCACAGATTTTCCTGATAGCTGTTAGCATAGAGCTATCTTAGAGAAGCTGCCAAACTGCAGTTGGATCGCTTGATGTGGCAATAATCTAGATGTCTAGTTAATGTCATTTTGATATTGTATTATAAACGCTATTAACATTCATTCTGAAGAAAAATTTGAGCAGATATGTTTCAGTTGCAATATTTTATTTTCTATATTTGTCCGTGTATATACAGAACAAATGTATTTCGCAGTTTATTTCCAACTTTTCTGCTCAGTTGTTCTGTGTAAATATTAGTATGCTTTTAAATACATGACTAAGGACATTATACTTATGTGTCAATACCAGGAAATGACACCAATGAGGTAACAGCTCAGAAGAAAGGGTTAAAAATACCTGTACATATGTAATTGTATGGACCGTTTTCTAAAATTTTGAAAATGGTGATAAAACCACCCTTTGGTAGACTGCTGTTAACCTTTCAGTGACCAGCCTAGCTGTGGAAATGTTTGTCCAGTAAGTGAATGGAAAGCACACGCTGTTGACCGCATTGAACTTGGAGTTCAACTCTGGAGTAGATCAAAATCTGGAGTAGTTTCAATGTCAAACCTTCTCTGGCAAGGCCCTGAGAGCTGCACCCTCAGTAGGAGCCGGCGCCATCAGTTGCCCCGGCTGCTGACAAGGACTGTCCTTTTGTTGCAGGTGTCTGGTGGGTTTTGTTCTCCTTTAGGGAATCCCTTTTAGAAACAACAACAACAACAAAATGCTGCTTATTGTTAGTTATCGGATAGCACCAGTGTCGGAAAACATCTCGTCCTGAGCCCTGGTCTTTCGCTGGGAATCCTCTCTGAAGGTGCCTCCACCTCCTTCGGGCACACCCTCGCCGCTCCCTCCACACATGTCTTTTTAGACACAGAGCCGCAGCCTATTGCATTGCTACCACAGGATGGGTTCAGGCGCCCCCCACTCCCCCACCCCCCTTCTTTTTTCTTTTTCTTTCCTTTCCTGCCTTTCCTAGCTCCGCTTGCCGTAGCATACACCCTCCCGAGGGGTTTGCCTGGATCATTTATTTATCTTGTGCGCATTAAGAAACCACCATTAGGCTTTGGTGGGAGGCGCCTTACTTTCTGCGCGCTAGCCTGCCTCCCTTGCGCTGCGATAGGAATACACAATTGAACAGAAGCTGCAAGCTTGGCAGGAGCTGCCTGCTGCGTGCCCATTTATTTGCCGGATCCGTATTTTTTTGCGACTGGGTCACTGCCGTCCCCCCTCCAGGGTTTCATCTTAATTTTTTGTGTGTGGATTTTTATTTTTTTTTTTTCGGGAGCCCTCGCCGGAGTTTTGATGCCGGGCCGGACTTAGCGCGGGCGCGGAGGAGCTGCGCGGAGCCGTGCCGCCTGCCCCCGGGCCCCGCCCGCGGATCGGCCTCCCTGGCCCGGCGCCGGCCGCGGGTTGGCCGCGGAGCCGCGGAGTGGCGGGTGCGCCGCGCCGCGCCGCCGCCTCCCCGCGGAGCAGCCGGGGGATGCTGCTGCGCCGCGGCCGGGCATAGGCAGGAGCCGAGCGGGCGGGGGAGGGAGCGGAGGAAAGGAAGGAAGGAAAGACGGAAAGAAAAGATCCCCCAGCCCCGAGGGGAGAGGAAAAAGAGGAGAGGCGAGAAGGAGCGTGAATGTGAAGGAATGTGCCTGCCCGCCGCCGGAGCCGCACGCTTGGGATAAAATAAATACATCGAGGAGGCTGATTCTTGCGACTTGTTACCCGGAAAAAAAAAAAAAAAAAAAGAAAGAAAAGAGCAACCTGAGAGCGGAGGGAGAAGAAGGAGAGCGAAGAGGCTGAAGCGGGCAGCGCAAGAGGAGGGCGCCCGGCGGATGGCGCGGCCGTCCCGCTGACTCCGCGGCCGCGGGAGGCTGCGCGGCGCGGCGCGGGGCATGCCATGCCGGCGGCGTGACTGAGCGGGGCGCTCCCGCCGCCCGCTCCGCCGCGCCGCGCTCCCCTCCGCCCCGCTCCGCTCTCCTCCGCCCCCCTCCGCCGCATGCCGCCGGCAGCCGCGGCGCGCTGATGCCCCGGGGCCGCGGCGGCGCTGCGGACGGCCCCTACCTAGGATGAGCGAGGG
Source organism: Phoenicopterus ruber ruber (assembly GCA_009819775.1). Classification (NCBI taxonomy): domain Eukaryota; kingdom Metazoa; phylum Chordata; class Aves; order Phoenicopteriformes; family Phoenicopteridae; genus Phoenicopterus; species Phoenicopterus ruber. The sequence continues at coordinate 11,900,117 of CM020221.1, read as the reverse complement.
GGCTGCCGGCGCCGCGGCGCCCGGGGCGGCGGAGGCGGCGGCGGCGGGGGGCCCGGGCGGGGATGGGGCCGGGGGGCCGCCGCGGGAGCTGCGCTGCAGCGACTGCATCGTCTGGAACCGGCAGCAGACGTGGCTGTGCGTGGTGCCCCTCTTCATCGGCTTCATCGGCCTGGGGCTCAGCCTCATGCTGCTCAAGTGGATCGTGGTGGGCTCCGTCAAGGAGTACGTCCCCACCGAGCTGATGGACGCCAAGGGCGTGGGGCAGGACCCCTTCTTCCTCTCCAAGCCCACCGCCCCCCCCCGCGGCGCGGAGACCACCGCCGCCGCCACGCCGCGGCCGCCCAGCCGCGTCAGCCCCCGCCTCACCACGATGAGCCGGGCCCCCCCGCGGCCCCCCGGCACCCGCGGACCGGCGCGGGGCGGCCCGCGGCCCACCGCGGCACGGCACCCCGCCGCGCCCCACACGGCGCCGCCCGCCAGCGGCCCCCCCGGCACCGCCGGCCGCGGCGCCCGGCCGCCGCCCGCCGCCCCCAGCACCCCGCCGCTGCCCGCCTGGCCCACTGCGGCACACGCTACCTCCTCCTACAAGATCTACGTCCACGACTCGGCGCCGTCCTGGACCTTGTCTCCCTTCCAGGAGTCTACCACCACCACGCCGGAGGCCAGCACGACCCCCAAAATCCGTAAGTGAAGGCAGCCGCCCCGCGCCCTCGGGGCGCCCGCTTGCTCGCGTCCCCCCCGTTAAAACGCGGTGTTTGCCGGGCGCCGGCGGGGTCGGGGCGATGCCTCTGTCGGAGGCTGCCGCCGCGTCTTGGGGAGACGCGGGTTTCCCGTGCGGTTGCTGCCCTGCGGGAGGCCGGAGAGCTCCGAAGTTTGCGCTTCTTTTCTCCCTCCCCCGCTTGCGCCCCCCTCCCCCCCCCCCGGCAAGTTCCCCGCTTGTGTGATGGATGGTGAGGCAGGAGCAGCCATTTGAGGTGACTAGATCTCGCTGTGGTTTTTAGGAAAGATGCAGATCCCCCCCCCCCCCTTTCCCGTTCCAGGCTGGTCTGCGGAAGGTATTTAGGAGATGCTGGGAGGTGCCTGAGCGAGAGGGACAACTGATGACCCCCCAGGCAGCGGCGGCGGCTCCCAGAAGGGGCAGTGGGGAGAGTGGTCCCTGGGAGGTGCGGGTGGGTTGTGCCGATGAGGGAGTTTGGCTTTCCACGGCCGTCTCCCTTGAAACAGACGAGAGCGGGCTCCGGCAGGATGCTCCTCCGTCCCAGCGCCCGGCTCCTGAAAGAGCCGCCGGCAGCTCCACCGGGAAGGAGCACAGGGCACCCCGCGAATATGCAGACGCAGCCAAACGCTTTCCCGGCTCCTGTGTGTAGCCACAGCACCGTCTTGCCGTAACTGACTATTTTTTTTAAGCAGAGGAGGGGGCTAGTTCCCTGATTGATGCTCGGTGGCTGCCTCTTCCCACCCTCCCAGGCACAAACGTAAGGATTCGGGCTAAATCTGAAAATTCATTTGGTCTGGGTGCGTCAACTTTCAGATTCTCGTAAAGGTTATCTAGGACAAATGCAATCCGTGCCAAAAGAACTTCTGTGCGGTGCTATTTAGTGAAATGCTCAATTATACTGTACGATAGTCATCTTCAGCGTTTTCTTGGATGCAGTATAGGAAATGAGAAGCCGTGTGTCCTCCATTAACTCTTAGTTGCTTCTGCTAGGAACGTCAATTCAATTGTATGCAACCACCTGAATTGCTTTTACAGCCCAGGGCTCCCCTTTTGCATGCTAATGTATGGCTATTCCGCTAGAGGATTTTGTTAGCAAGTCATTTGAACTTTATTTTGTCCATTAAATCTATTTGCTGATGAGCCCCGGGGCAGAGAGTATATGCAGAGCGAAGTGATCTTGTGAATTGACAAAATCGGGAGAACAGCAGCAAATTAGACGTGTACGTGTGGGTGGGTGAGCGTGCAGGTGGCGGGTGGCTGGGAATGATTACGAATAAAACTATCACTAAATCAGAAGAGCAAACAAGGCAGTAACTCGCTTTCCCAGTGTCTGCTATGGTAATTGAGAGAGAACCGTCCCTTACAGGTGTGTCTGAGCCTGCTCGCTCTGGAGGTACGACCTAAGGAAGCCAGAAGGAAAATCTCTTGTGGAGCTGAACCCTACCCATTTCACTTAGGTGTAGGGAGCTGTATAGGGCACTTTTTAAAAACAAAACGGCAAAGGGAGCCTGATTTTCAACCTGCGTCTCTGTTTTCAAGCCTTGCGTGAACCAGATATGTTACATGGTGTTTCAAACTGCCGTGACCTGTGTGTGTCTGAAATGCTGCCTGGGCTTGCCAGGTGGGATCTGTCAGGGGCTAAACGCTCCCTTGCAATCTCTTCCTTTCTCTCCTTTCTGTCTTTTTGGGTACGTAAGAGAAATTTCTGCCCCTGTATGCTGTCTCCTTACAAGGTATAGAAGGCAATAATATCCTGATTAATAAATAATGTTCAGCTGGCAGGACTCTCCTCCACACAAGGCACACAAAGGAAGAAGCAAACCCACAATCTTGAAATGTTCCTGGCAGTTGCAGAGTCTTGTAACTATTATTTGTTTTAGGGAGACTGCTAATACCTTTTACAGCAGGGTGTTTCCCCTCATTAAATACAGCTCAGTTATAGGATGAAATGCAAGAAGTGCAAATCCAGCAGAAATTGACCCTGTTTGGGCACATTGATAGCAGAGATTATCATTAATGGGAGATTAAATAGATTACATAAAAAAGGATTTGAATTTGTAGGGCATGTGGAAATTTTTTTTAAAGCCTACAGCTGTACTTGCCTGATACATATAAGCATCTCTGAGGATACATGTAAAATTCTCTGAGGCTGCAGTACCCACTGGAGGGGAGGGGGAGAAGAAATGCAATCTTTCTGCCACGAACTGCTGACATGGTGTGACCCCAACGCCAATGTCTGCATCTGCCACTAACGGCTCTTAGGAAGAAAGGGAATTTTTTAAACCAAATTCATCCTCGTTTCCCAGGTTGAGCTGCGTGTTCCTTCTGTGCCCGTTGCTCCAGCTGCTATTGAAATGAAAGTCATGGATCCCATTGTACCGTGTGAATACAAATCTGACATGACAAATCTGATGCCCCAGCTTTCAAAATAGTGCACACCCTTGTGTGATCCTCTGGCTTGGCAAGGCACATATGTGGGCAGGACTCATAGGTTATTTAGCATTTCACAGCTTTTAAGAAAAGAAGCAGCTGTCTTTATTTATACTGGTTCATGTTGCAGTTTATTTAATTGTTTTAACACGTTAAAATGGGCTCAAAATATGACTTAGGAAAATGGAAGGCAAACGGGGAGTTATTTCTCCAGAAAGCTGGATGATTGCCCACCTGAAATAAATGTTGGTAAAGCCTTTTCTCTGTGTGTGTATTCATCTGAGGAGATGTTGTGAAATCTCTCACTTTTTTGTGGGTGTGCATAATGACAATAATTCTTGGTTGTGTTTCACTCAAAGTCAAGCTATCTGGTAGCTGTTTTGAAAGTTCTTGATGAAGATCCTTCAGGTTCTGACTAAGCAAAAGCCACTTACTCATCGAATCTCGCTCTGTGTCTTGTGCCTGCGCGTGTTTCTTATGATCGTGCACGGGCTATGGCTTTTCAGCGTGAGCCTCTTTATCCAGTGCTCAACATAAAAATCAATCATTGATTTAGAAGGATAGTCCAGCCTGTAGATCAGAAAAACTGACTGGAACACACCAGTGAGGTTTTATTTTTATCCAGCCGTTGGTCTCATTTCTAAAGTCATGCCCTGATTTTTCCAATATGCATTTTTCATGGTATTCTGGGTTCTTCAGTAATGTTATTATCTTTAAATTGAGACACTGTACTTACAAGAATTCCTGTGTGAATTCAGCTATGAAATAGCACTGTGGTTTCTCTTGTGTTCATATGACCAAAGGCTAATGCAGAGAACTGAGGTCAGGCAGGTGGGGCTCAACTAATGCATAGTAACCAAGGAAAGAGACGTTACAGAACTCTTAATCAATATAGCTTGTGAAGTCCAATTGTGACCTTTTTTTATGACTCCAGACTGCAGCCTGAGTGTGCTTTGATTTCCTGCTAAAGGTTTTCTGGTCCAGTTGTTTATCCTAGTCATATCTCTGTCTGTTTGTTATGCACGGCATGGGTTCAAGTAACAAGCATCTGGCAGCTGAACTGTTACCAACACTGACATTTTGGTAAAAGCTGTTTGTTGTATTTTGCACTGACTCAAATATCTTTTTCACATTAAGGATGACACTTAGATGGAACTGCGGGGTTTTCACCAACTGGAGGGTGTTGTGGGAGGTGCCAAACCGTAGTAAAACCAGACCTACTCTTCTCAGAGCTCTAAAACGTTCTGCCAACAAATGACACGTATCTGTGAACACTTCACAATATGATCATGAGCTGTCATTGAAATCGAGGGGAGCACACATGACTGTAAAGCACGTGCCTTCAGCATTGACTAAGATTAATGTCAGTTATTTATCAATTTGTAATGCATCAAAAGCTGTTGAATTGGAAAAAAAATACTGAAGCGAACAACTGGGAGTTCTAAAAGCATTTGCTTCGTCCTCGTTCCCACTTACTTTCTATTCACATACCATGAGTCAATGTACCACAGATATGATTAGATTTGTGTTTCCCATCTTAAATACTTGTCAACAGGAAGGCTACTGTCAAGATAAAAATAATAAATACAGAATTGTAGTCACACCACTGAAGTGGAAGTTACTGTAATTTTATTTTATTTTTCATATTTTACAGCTATAACTTGCTTCATCTGTTTCAGTAAAGTTGGATGACACTGGACTTAATTCCGTTGTCCAGTTATTAGCCCCTCTATAGTTAGGAATTAGCACAATTATCACTGAGCTCATCACGAAGTGGAATGTTTGAATAAAAGTCCCACTCAGAGATATGCACATTGATTCTGTTCAGATATATTTCCTCTGTGTTCCTTTTATTGAAGTGTGTGTTGGAATCCCATGACCTAGGAGAGCTTTCGCAGCACTGGTATGACGAGAGGAAGGGACATGGCTGAAATTACTCCATGCTGCCTTTTAACCCTGAAGAAAATTCTTTTGGGGGCTGTAAGGATTCTCATTACATTGATTTAACCTGTGATCAGTGGTAAAAGCAAAGCCTTGCATTTTATTTGGCATATTTTTTTAGCATCTATGCAAGGACATTATGTGATATATTATATGTTGACAACAGAATACCATTATTAAATTAAAGTATTGATTCATTGCAAAGTATTATGCTAAAGTAATGTCAGTGGTTTATCTAAACCCACAGAAAATGGAAATTAAAAATTAAAGCAAAAGACCTGTCTCTATCTACAGTATTGTGTCTAGTGTTGCAGTACATTTATCATCTGACTCATTGCTTTGAAACCTCCTGCAAAGCCCAGTAAATACACGGATTGGTATGGATTTGGCTTTGACTTTGTCTTTAGATTCTATAGCTCATGTGGCTTTCAGGAAGTATACCTAAAGCATACTAGTGTTTGGTTTTGCTGATTTCTCCCATGACTTGTTTGGAAACAAACTGCACAGGGAAAGGTGCCCAGTAAAATCATGTAGGACTACTTGGTCAGGCATATAAATAAATAAATAAAACCCAGAGACTTTTGTATGTCTCTGAGCCTGGTGATTTCTTTTTGAGGTTCTTTGTGGTTTGAACAAGTTTGCGATACTCCCATCGTAACGGCGCACGTGTGTGCGTGCACACACGCACAAAATACAAGCAGGCATTTGTACATTTGCACAGTACCTGTTTTTGAGGAGGACTGGGACCTCAAAGCCTGTAGTAACTTCAGGGCCAGCTTTGGCTAAGCAAGACAGCTACTTTGGTTGTGGTGCTTGTCTTTGCAGCGTAGTTCAGAAAAGAAACCCGGAGGTTTCATTGTAGCTAACTGGACTGAACGCCAAGTTAAAGTGCCTATTTGTTGTCACTGTTGCTATTAAGCAGAGGTACTTTTTTTTTTTTTGCATTACAAGAGTAGACAAAACAGTTAGGAAAAACAAGAAGATACTTTGTGTTATGGAGATGATTTCTTACTCTAAGGGACTTAATTCTTGGATCGATATGGTGAGGGTTAGAAGTGTCATTTAATAAGGCGGCTCTGCTGCAGGTCAAAACTGGGGCTATATTTTCTCATTGCTCAGAACTAAATTTCCAAGGCGGACAGCTCTTAAACCTGCTTTTATACTTTTACCTTCCCCTTCATACCTAATCTTTGGCCACTCCACTGAGTAAAGTACATCTTCAGTGGAGGAAAGGAGCTCCCTGTGAGGCCTGAGCAGATGGGCTTGCCAGGCGAGGGCACTTCTGACCCGCACAAGAGCAGAGGATGCGCATTCAAATGGACTTCTAGGTAACGCACAGAGAAAGTAAACGCGCGTAAGTGAACAAGTGATTTTTGAGTGGGTTTTTACTTTCTGTCACATGGATTTCTGGGGCCCCTTGGTAAAATGCATTCAAGAGGAAAAAAATTAATGAAGCAGCCATGAGGAAAATTTAAAACAACAACTGCATTTATAAATTTCAGTGTCCTTTTCACAGAAGAAATATTTAATTGGATCAGCTCTTCCTGGTGAAATTTGATAATAGCAGGGAAAAATACATTTACCAAATGCTTATTGCTAGCTGTTTAAATGTTTGTTTCTGAAATTTTATCAATATGCTCAATATTACTGTAGTAATATTTAAAAATATAGATAAAATAAGCAAAACCTACAAAATTCTTCCAGTATTCCATCTTTTCTGTCCCCCAAGGGCAGTATTTTGTGTTTCCAAAGCTGTGTTTCTCATGTGGCATGTAAGTAGGAGGATTCCATGACCTTCAGGTCTTTTTTTACAACATATTACCCTTTTTTTTTTTTTTTTTTTTTTTTTTTTTTGTGGTGTAATTCTTATGGCTGCTGACTGTAGGAGACAAACTATTCAGCTTCAAAGATAATTCACTTCATATCATGTTTAGCAATTGATTTTCAAGTCCAAATTGTTTTTTGTTTTTCCTCAGAGAAATTTGATTTTTGTATTTCTGCAGGAATTAAACCATTGGGAAAAGCTCAGGTAGAATGGGAGAGGCTTACTGTCAATAAAAACCGAACTGGGTAAAAAGATAGTGAAACTCTGATCTGAAATACCTGCAGAAATTCCTGCTTCAGTTCCTGTAAAATAAGCCCAACAACTTGCAAAGTCTCCTCTTTTTGCTTTAATATCTCCTTTTTGTTTGTTACTTTTTGGTTTTATGGCTTTTCTTTTCCTTTTAAAATGTGAATTAATCTCTTGGCAATTCTAAGGGCCCTACAGTTGTGTCCCATCCCTGCCCCCCCACTCGTATGTTACGCTCATAGGGAAGATGCACGTTAGCAATGCATATATATTGGCAATGTGGTAGGTGCTCTTTGTAGAAAAATTAATTAGTATTTTAATCTGTATGAAAAGACCTTTCAGTGAGGCATTTTGTAACTTTGTTAGCAAAGAATTGAGGAAAAAATATCCTGATAGTATTCCATGTAGAAGTTGTGCTGAATTACGTAGTTTAGAGTCTTTGGTTTTTGTAATGAGCTTGCTATATGGCCCAATTTTGCAAACATATAGGCCCAATTTAGGATGTGTGAGTGATGCCTTTTCTCTTTTGTAGAATTATGCATCTTCAGAATCAGGGTCAATTTATGTGAACATCTGTGTGAATAAATCTGTTACTGTGTCTTAGATTGCAGTGTGAATGCTTACAAAACATGCCTGTGTAAATAAATGTACATCAGCTTTAAAGTGCTGTTTTTCAAAAGTTGTCAGCGTTATTTAAATGTGCTTATTAGAACTGAGCTTCCATTACTGCATTTTCTTTTGTGTGTGTGTTTAGCACTACCATGAAAAATATACCATGATCCTGTTTGTTCTTTGCTTGAAATACGTTCTGTAGTAAAATCTTTGTATTCTGAGGGATTGTAGTTGGTTAGCTGTAGACTGTCACAAGCCATGTGGGGCACGAATTTTTTTGTACATCACTTTTAAATGATTTTCTTACCTGATTTTTAAATTTTTTGGGGTATTATTCTGGAAAATAACACTGACTTTTTCCTAAAGCTTATAGATAGAAAATGTTTTCTAAAATATTAGAGATGGCAAGTTGCATTTTAAGATTTAGTTATTTTCTGAAACGAAAATTATGAGATTATCTTCACGTTGTTCATTTCACAGCATCATTACTGTTAAAGTTCGAGATTCTAGTTCAGTAGGAGCTGAGCCTTGATTGCTGGTTGTTACCAGACAGAGGGGCTATAGCACTGTGTAGCAGCAAACCATTAAATTAGTATTAATAGCAAATAGCCTCTTTTCCAGATCTGATTATTCTCACTGATGTCAGAACTTGTAAAGCAAGCATTTGAGATAAGATGGGGTTATTTTCTTGGAAGGGCTTTGGTGGTCTGTTTTTACTGCAGCGACAAGGTGTTTTTCCTAACGTGGTTGGCAAGGAAGGTAGAAAACGTACAATCTAGCCTGCAGTTGCTGCGCTGCTTCTAAATGTAATCAGGATTTTAACAAAAACAAAAGACTTGTACCAAAAAGTGTTGCTAACCTGCAAAATTGTGCTGCATTGTGCAATGCTGATGTTTAGTTATGTCTCCCAGTTTAATGCATAGTAAAATAGCATTTCCAATAGTGTGCTTAGAGTGGCTGAGAGTTGTAGCTGGCTAACCTTCTCAGTGGCTGAGGAATACTGTTGAATATTAAAAAAAGACGTAGGGAATCTTTGTTTCTTCTCCTCCTGGTGAATTACAGTACAAGTGGTAACAAGGTTATCGTTAAAACAGTACTAAGCTATCCCAGAAGTTTTGACTTGGGATTCATTGTGTAATACTTGCTAAAAACAATCTATTAATTGTCTTCCAAAGGGGAGTGCTTTGTTAGTGTTTTTTTAAAAGTAGTGTTGCATGGAGAGGAAATTAATTTTCTTGTTTGATCTGTCGGTGAATTTACAAAAGGGAAGCGGGGTTTTTGTTTGAAACCTAGAGGTAAGCTGCACTGAAATGGTACGGTGATTTTCCTGCCATTTAACAGTATAGAATATGAAGACTTTGCACTGTCAGGGTTCAGTGGGTAGTGGGTTCAGGAACTTAACTGAGGGGATTATTCTGATGAGTGTCAGTGCTCCTGATTTAGAAGGGTAGAGGTACTTTTATAATTATTTCATAAGTAGCTAAACTACATTAGTCTTTAGCCTGAAATCTGGCCCAGCTACATAAGGGTCATAGCGTTAAAGTTCAATCCTCTCACTTTTTTTTTTTTCTTTAAATAACTAGAAAGCCAAAATGTCATGCATAAATACACACAGTGATGACTTTTTCCTTAAGCAGCTTGGGTTTCTTTTGCTTTTAGATGTCAATCTTTATTCTATAACTTACATTAATAGAGCATACCATACATTTCACAGGGTTAGCTGCTTATTTATAAGACTGTATCTGAATGTAATAAAGTTGATTGTAATTATTTTCCATCAAACAAAAATGTTAGTCAGAAAACACAGGTTGCAAACTAAAACAATTTATAAATTGTAGTATCTAACAGATGAAAATACTCACTGAATGCTGTTTCTGAGTTTATAACGTACACTTTTAAATTCACTGATTATCTCAAAGCAACGTAGAAATGATGCAATCTTCTACTAAACTGAGACAATGTACTTCTGCAACAGGTTTTCATAGTGCACATAGGCTCTCTTCCTACCAAAGCTGCTCTGTTAGGAGGTTGTACCTTTGCCTCAATTAATTACCTTCTGAGCTGCTCTGAGCTACCTTGACGCTCATAATGATAATAAAAACAACACAGAAAATGCAGCATTCACAGGATGCTCCTAGAATCATAGGATTTACAGTCCGAAGGCTCATTTGTACTCGGGAAGGTGAACATTCGCCACTTGGTGACTGCTGTCACCTTGCCTTAGAGAAGAAGGGTGGCGGACGGGCAGTGGAGATGACGGGGTGAGCCGTACCCATCCTGCGCTTCTGCACAAGAAGCTCTTCAGCACAGTTCGGCCTGATCTGGGAAGACACAGCCTTTGCCTTGGCTCTGTCAGCATTAACTATCCTGCCTTGTTCTCTACAAAAGCACAGAGGGAAAGAAGTGTTTCTAATACCTTTTCATATCTGGAGCGCATTCATTACAGAGGCTTACTTAGCCCTAAATGAAAAGCAAGAGTAGTAAATTAATATTTTAAATTGGTTTTAGAAATATCTGCCTGCAATAGGGAATTCTTACAGGTTTTGGTTCTTGGATGGCTGGATTTAATCTGAATACCTGAAGCTGAAATGTTAGTGTGTGATATGTGTAAGAGGGGAAGAAAGAAGGGTCTGATATTGTAATTGTTATTTTATAGGAGATTGAAGAGAGCACTTGCTCTGAATTTCAGTAATTGGGTACACCACAAGGCTTCATTATACCTTGTGTTTACATACATTTGAAAAGCTCTCCTCTATTACCTTGGCGGATGTAGGGGATTTGTAGCCAGCCACAGCTTCACTGCTGCTGTAAGGTGCATCCTTAATTGTGAACATACACAGTTTGAGGAGCTACTGAGTAATGGCTCCTCATTCCGGGTTTGGTTACAGTGCGTATTTTGGAAACATGAAGAGGTATTTATTCAAGTTTGATAATAATTAAAATACATTTATCCCTGATTTTAACAATGATCCTGGCTGGTGAGTGATGTACCTGTAGAAAATGAAGTGTATTGGACAGGCCTAAGATTAAAAGCCTTACTGTAAAGAGATTATTTTGGGTAGAGTCCAACAGTGAGGATGCAGTATGCTAGGTGGTAAAAAGATTAATAATTCTTGTGAGATGTTTTATTTGCATACTGTGAGAATTTTGTCTGTTTGAAAGCAGTGTGGGTTTATTAGGGAGCTTTTTTTTTTTAAAATGCTTTTAAGAAGGTACTGTAAGATTATATCTAATTAATTAAATACATTAAATTTGAATTACTTAATTAGAGATTATTTTTCAACCATCCCATCAACATTCTAACACTCTCTTAATATTTTTTTCAGGTTTGTAATCCTGTTTATTAATGCAATCTATATGACAGCATAGACTCTTGGACTTTTTCCTTAACAAATACTACTTAAAAATAAGTTTATTATATTTTATGTAATGAAATAGAATTAGAATCTGAGGAACTCATCTCATATGTAACCGAGTATTCAGTGGGAGCTGTAGGCTGCTCTGCAGTTCTGTAAGAATCACAGCAAGAAGCAGGATAGACCACAGACAGGCACTAGGCTGAATGTTTTACATGAGAACTAATAATTAAAGCTTGTTAAAGAATTTAGAGTCCAAACATAATGAAGCTCTTCTAATTATCACCAGATTTTGGTCCAACTCTGCATTGGCAAAGAGGTAATTAAAAGCTTCTAAGTTCAGTTCAGCTCTGCGTAAACGAAGGTTGGGATAATCAAAACACATAAATAGAGGAAATAGGAGGATATTAGATTAAATATGTGATATGCAATTTCAGTAGTAGTTACGGAAAATAAGTTGATGTGAAAAAACCCCAACAAACGCAAAACCCCAAATATAGTATCAGAGGTTCAACATTATTTCATGTCTCTGTTAGTTACTTTGTATAATGATTTCCTACATTACAGAACAAAATAACTTTTCCCACTAGGTGTTGAAAAGCATATCCCACGGTGCATAGATGGCAATACCTTGCGTGAGGGCAGTGCTCAGGTTTGAATTAGCTTCTGTGCTGCACTATGGGCTTTGGAGCTCTGCCCTTTGTTGTTACAACTGAATGAAATTACCTTGACTTTCCGCTTCCACCAGAAAAAGGGTGACTTTGACGGTGTCAAAGACACTTATCATAGACAACTGCTACAGAATGACTTCATTTTCACAATTTCAGCTTGCTTATTAGTCTGCAATTCATCCTCAAAAGTTGTTCAAACCTCAACAAAAGTAACAGACCATAGATTATTAGTTACTGGAAGTTAGGAGACCAGGAGTGGTCACTACTTTTCCTCAAGCTCAGGTTTTCTTATTTGCGAAATAAAGACATGGTAAAGAGGTACAGACGAGAAGCGAGAGGTGTGTTATAATGAATGTTCAAAAAATAATAAGGAAATACACTTGACAAGTCTTATTTTAAATTTCAGAAAGTACCTGATGTCTTTGATCGTGCCATTGGTTGTATGTGTGATCGTTTTTGGTAATTTTCTGACAGTGAAATCTATTAGACTTTAGTATTAAAGAGGAAAGGACGGAAGCTTTTATTTTTTTAGGTGATTTAAAAGCGTATCTCCAAATATAGCCAAGATATGTCCCTGAATAACAGGGGTGTATCTGACAGCAGGGCAGGGCTGTATGTGAGACACCCTAACAAGCCAGTTACTCTAGTTCGTAATTTTTTATTTTTGTCCTGCAGTGAGTTGAATCAGGCTTGAATTTGGGACACTCATTAGGCCAAAAACTGCCATTATGACAACCCCATTTAAATCTTTTTAGCTTAACTTTATAGTCAGTTGTCACCAGGAATTTTAGTAACTACTATGTTTTATATTGCTGTCTTGTTATATTTTAGAACTGAAGTGTTATTGTTGCCATATCTCACATCAAAAGGAAGAAACACTTTCAGTATGGTGTAGTCTTCTATAGATAGAGTCAAAATGCTCTCTAAGTAGGTGGGATCCTTAGCCAAATCCAAACCCAATGAGATAAGTGAGAAAAAGTGGGCTCTAGCTAACATTTAAAATAAACAGTTACAAAGGAGTGACTTGCTTAGCCTAGTCTGTTGTTCTGCATTTGCTCATAGTTGACTTTTATTAAACGTAGCTATGCTGGTCTCCAAGGAAAAAAATCTGTTCTAACAATAATAATGTATTTATTAGAGGGGATCTCAGATGGAGAATGAGACAAGGTTTGTAGGAGAGGTATTCTAGTAGATCAACTAATACAATTGGAGAAAAAAAAATATGGCAAATGCTTTTTCTGTGTCTCTTTGGTGAGGTGATGTAACTGATTTCCCTTTCACTTTTCAACCTCCTTCCAATAGTAGGATTCTAACATCAACAAAGTTTTAGGGTTTTTTTTAATTAACTAATTAACTGAAAATGTTTTTCATAACTTGAACTGATATGCTTAGCTTTGAAGTGTAAATAGGTAAGTGTAAACCTTGCTAAGTGTTGTCCTATTTGCTTATTTACGCTGTTGTTAGGTTTGGGGTTTAAAAACAATGTCCATATCAGAGAAACTTGCTAAAGGTGGGTAAGAAACTGTTTATCATCTTAAAATTCTCATATATTCAGATTGTCTTAGTAGTTTGGAGAAAGTTTTACTATCATTGGTTATTACTGAAGATTAATATTGTGTTAACACCTACACGCATGACACCAACACAGACGTTCGCATTGAAGGCTCACTCAGTATGAGTTTCAAAGCCTATATGAAATGATTTATACCGGTGCTTGAAAATGTTTTGGTAATAGCCTTTTTAATGCCTTTAGGACATTTAATTGCCATTAAGTGGCATAATCTGCTGTTTGGAACAGAGAGCTGGGAGTCTTTTGGTTGCAAATAGGATAATGAAATGGATTGAAAAGAAGGAGGAGTAATAAATGAATGAATCTGTACTATTAACAACTAGCTTGGGCTTGGCATCCTAGTTATGACCGAAGTATGTGGTGTGCACTACCTAGGGTGGGATGTCTTTTCCCCAGGCAATCGTGGGGTTGACTACAGGTAGTAGTCTGTCTGGGGACTGAGCCTGTCCCTGCTGAGGTAGTACTACAGCGATGTTAATTTTAATGGTAGTGGATTAAGCCTGTGGATCTTCATTTGTTACTACTGAAGTCAGTGGAAGCTCTGCATGTGGCCTGATACAGGACATGTTCAAACTCTATCAGCCTGGCACAGTCGTGCCCGACTGGAATACCCGTTTGACTGAATGGTGGGCTAGCGTCTGTGTAGAAGGTTTTTGACAGGGTTTTTATATTCTGCATGACTCCCAGTGGTTCTGTCAATCTTGATTTGTAACACTTGTATCATAATCTCATTACATGAACATCAAAGCACTAAAAAAGTTTGCGGTTTCAGATGGTTTTGCTTTAAAAATAAAATAAGAGTTAAATCTTTCCAAGTGGTATGCCCCCTTCCTTTCCACATATTTCAGTTGTGATCATGTGGCAGGGTCAGATAAGCATTAGGAGAAACTAAATGATTTTTGTGGGGATTTTGGTTTGAAGTGGTTGCCTTGCCTTGGAATTTTCTTGGGGATCCTCAAGTGCAGCTTTGTCAATGACATTTGTCATTTATAAAGAAAGCTGCACTGTAAACTTCAGGTCTTAAAAGGAAAGAGTATGTAAAAAATAAAAAAATTAAGTTTGTGAGATAAATTGTTGAAGTAAGATAATATTTACCCATTTTGTCAGTTAAGACAGCATTTATAATCTAAACAACCACTGCACTAATCCTGGAGAATCAAAGACCTCCTCAGTGACTGTTTTGACCCAATATTTACTGTAGTATGAAACAAATAGCTAATGTAGGTAGAATCCTGGTATCCCAAGCAATCCTGCTTGTGTCTAGTATTTTTTGTGAGATTCATGTAAGAGGCACGGATGGTTAGAATTTCCCTTCAGAAGTCTCCATTCAAGAACAGTGTCTGTTCTTCAGAAAGCGACGTCATACAGTTTTGCAGCTTCAGGTTGTGAAACAGTTCTGCAAGAACTGAACTTCCAGAGGTTTCAAGGTCATTGCTTAATAAGTATTTACATTAAGAAAGGTAGAAGTCTCAAACTCTTTATTAAACAGTTCAGAAGAAAAAAAAAAAAAACAACCAAAGTCCCAGGTACTTTCCCTGCAAACCATGTGAAACTCTACCAAATGACCGACTTCTCTTAGGGACGAGCAGTTGCTTGTGTAACCAGTGTGCATAGTCACTGTGAAATGCATCACAGAAAGTGCGATTTTTAGATGATTTTGTAAACACACCTAAAAGAAAAAAAAAATTCACACAGTATATTTGGAGTTTTTACATGAAATCAAGATACGATCAAAGGAGGATTTGGTACTGCACATTTTAAAAATTAACTCTAGTTTTGGGCTTAATCTTGCAATAGGCATGAAATGTAATATATTCTACTATATTTGCTTCTCAAAGTATAGACTGTAATAACTATACAGAAATTTCATTGATGGGTTCTGTAGAATCTTTTAAATAGGGACAGGTAACAGTTATTCCCAAGTGAGGTATTATTTGGAGGACATATACACAATAAACCTAACAGAAGCTGTCTTTCCTCATTTCGTTTTTTTGATATATGCTATGCTACCTGTGCTTTACTGATGCAGTGACATTGTGAATGCTGTTTTCAGTGTTCTGCACTGATTCTTCCATTGCTGCTGTTCAGTTAAGCTTTTCCAGACATACTCGGAAAGAACAGGACAGTAGAGGTAGGAGCAGAGGTCTTGTGCTCAGAGGGAATGAAAAAGACAGATTTAGAAGCTCAGGAGATCAGAAAAGCTAGTGGAATTGTATGTATTGTGAAGATTTAGCATGCTTTCTCGTATGCCTAATTTGTTATGATAAAACTTCTGCCAGTAGGTGAATTATTGAAGAGCTAAGAAGGAAATTGCCCAGGATGATGCGCTGCGCCCGCAATCAAGTGATACAGTCTGGGATCAAGTCCTGTTGCGCTCTCCCGCAGGATCCTGTAGTATTTCTCCCAGGGATTCTCCTGGGATGGGTGGCACTACCGAAGAGAAAGAAGTAATATGAGCTAGAGGAAGAATTCCACATATCATAGGCCATGTTGGTGGATCTTTTCAAATTCCCCAACAGAAAGAGTTCCTAGGCAGTTGAACCTGTTGTTTGTCCGTGCTGCCTCTGCACTCTGAGCTGAATGAACATTTCGTTGTGATCATCATCACCTGAGCGTGCTGTGCCCCACCACCCCTGAACTTTGTTGAAAAGCTGCCACAAGTCTCAGTGAACAGAGAATCGTGCCCCAAAAGATTGTGTTCACCGTAATGGTGCTCACAACACTCTTATTTTACTTTTAGTATTATGTTATCCAAAATGCTGTTTTTCAAAAAATATATCATGAAGAGCAGCCATGTCTTTTAAGATTCTGCCTGATAAGAAAAGCATTCTAAATTCAGAGTGTCTTGTGTAACTACTATGAAAGTCCAATGATGGCGTTGTGTCTTGCTTGTTTCTTGCCCTGTACCATCTGTCTTGCCTCAGTTTCCATTTCTCTGCCACGTGCTATGTTAGACTCAAATATACCGACGCAGGCAACTGCACAACATAAATTCGATACTTGCTTCCAGTTAAGCAGAGTTCGATACTTGCTTCCAGTTAATACAGAATATTCTCCTATATTCAAAACTTGCTCAATTTTGAGAATTATTCTCATGGGTCTTTTCTAGTCTACAAAAATCTTCTGAAAGTCTTTGGAGAGAGAAATATTTGGAATATTTTGCCCCCCCCTTCTTTGTGAGAATCAAAGGTGTAGTTTGATACCTGTTTGTTATTATCCATTTATTCTGGTTTTGGTTTTTTCATTGGATTATATTTTATTTTTTTTGGCAAGTGCCCTGAAATTCGCAATAAGCTTTAGAAAGTCATCTTCTAGAACCTTTTCCTGCTGCTTCTTTTATGTAAGTGCTTCCTACTTATGTAAGTGATTCCTACTGGAAATATAAAGTTTGTAGGAGATTTTCTCCATCATATTCTGTGGTAAAGATCAATGCACAGAAGTAATTTATTTTATCTGCAGTATCCGTAATTGATGCCTGATCTTCTAGTGGAACATCTGATTCTTTCATAGCCTTCCTGTGACTGATAGACTTAAATGCCTTATTTATTGCCTTTACCTAATAGCTTTTAAAATTCTCTTAGTTTCCTGAATAATTTGCTCAGGCTAGATTTTATTGTTGAAAGGATGCTGTCTTCCTCTGTTGTGTTCTCTCTTTCAGGGAGAGGAAGAATTCCATGCCTTCCTGGATTAGACTACAATATTATTTGAAATTATTACATTTTATATTCTCAGGCTTTCCCTCTTCTATTTAATTTCCTTCCTTTTTCTTTTTTCCAGCTTCCCAAGTTTTCTGGAAAGCTTTACCTGTTATTTGTAATGGCTGTTGTCTTCCTCGTCACCCCCCTTTTCTGTCATAACTGAGCTGCATCATGCTCTCATCATGTTTTGAATCAGCTTCTGTTTTTCTGTGAGAACTGAGTCAAAACTGATCGCCTGATATCCTTTTCTTGCTGTTCCAAGAAGCAGCTGTTTAATGTGCTGAAGAGTTGCTGCTAGAAATAACAAAATAATAGACTGTAAGAATACAATCACATTTTCCCCCGTTTACTGTGTTCTGTGATCTTTTAAGTGGCCACAGTGGGGTAGAATTTTCTGTATTTGTTTGCATCCATCAGGTAGAAAGTTGTCAAATTATCCACTCTCCTCTGAGTCTTTCCTTACCTTGTTTCATGAGGAAGAGTTTGAAGATTTTTTTCAGCTTTAACAATGTTCAAGCTCCCGTCTGTGGAGTTTTCACATGATCATTGCATTTAAGTGAGTAATTTTTATATTATCTTTACACATTGAGAGTGTATTTTCTGTTACACGTAAGGATAAAATATTTGAGAACGACCCCCGGGAATTAATGTTTTCTTATAGCAATATAGATTTATCTTCCAAATTCTATGTTGTGATGCCTTAAATTACATTCTTGGTATGAATATAATGCATAAACATAGCATTTACCTAAGCATTGCTTAGTGCTCAAGTAAATGGATTCATGCAGTCAGCCCTTCCAACGAGCAAATCCTTATCCTTCATGTTCCCTGCCAGTTCACAGGTGGCTGTGGACACTTCTGGGGTTTTTTTGCATCTCTCTGCCTGACATCTGAGAGCTGTAATTCCAATTATGTGAATGATTTGTTTGCTGAGCAGCAGTCAGAGCAGTCTGACTCTGATGAAGGATCAGTTTCCTGGTGGTTTCTTCCTTCAGAAGACAAGATCCTCATTTGGAGAGAATGCCAAGGACGCTTTGATATGGTTTCCTGTGTTTTGCCACTTCTGCGCTTCCTTTCCATTACAATGTACTGAGTTTACAGCTGCCAGATTTGTCTTCTGAGGACCAAATACATCACTGAGATAGCAACTAAATCATTCTATCCTCTCCTCGACATATGGGGTAGTTTCTGTCTTAATTCACCTGTTACTGCTTCTTGGTTGTATATAACTTCTTTTGGATATACATACTGCTACACTTTTACTTTAGAGATTTGTGTTTGTGGGTGTATGTCTCTAACTTCAATAGAGAAAAAAGTTATTTTTTTAATGATCTTTCTTCACTTTAGATCATTATCTGCTACATAAAATTCTAATATAGTATTAAATTTGAGTGGAGGGAATGTGTATTGTGAATGACAGATGTCTTCAAAAAAGTTCCATCATTTAAAAGGGGTCCATTTTCCACTTAAAAATAAGTTGTCTGGGCTTTATGATTGTTTTTTGCTTCCCAAGGAATAATTGAAACTTCCCAGAGTATTTCTTTTTATAATTTAGCGCCTTTTTGACACTTTCCACTTCTGCATTTGATGTTCTTGCTGTTTTCCAGAAACTATGATTTAAGTGAACATTTCCATATGCTAAGAACTTTAAGAAATACAGTAGGTTGCCTTTATTCCTTAGACATGGCACTAACTAAGCTTTATTTTGATCAGTAAATTTGTAGTGGCTTTATTTTTCTCCTGAGCAGTTAACTGAGTGAAGAATAGCACCATTTTGAAAGAAAAAACCTTTTACATTTTGTTCACGTTCCTCAACATTGAGGAGAAGATACAGCAATATTGTATTTAAAAGGAAAATACAGAATATTAAAAGTAGAACATTTTCTTGCATATTAGGTAGCACCATATTCTGTTTAATATGATAGCGGGATCCTCTTTTATGTGCAGGTGTATAACATGTTCCAATATGTATGAATGCATTTGTTTTTTCAGAAGTCACGTGCAGTAACGCTTCTACTGTACATCGGTGAGAGAATTCAGCTAAACTCTGTTTCGCCCTGTGCTTAACCACTTTTCTTGGTCATGCAATTAAAACGTATCACCACAAGTCATATAAAGCCTTAATAGTGGTTCTGTAGAACTTGTCGTAAGCATCTATCAAGTAAAGTAGTCCCTTACATGTAAGGTCATGAGTTAGAACAGGGTTAAAATGGTAGCATAGAAAGTACGAGATTAGCTGTTTAAACAAGTGTCTTAATCTGTTAAAAAGTTCTGAACAAACAGCGATTCCTGTTATATTTAGCCCCAGCTATTCAGCACCAATCATTGCTTTAAAAATGTCATCTGGACGTAGTCTCCGTTCCTTTTCTTTATTGGAAACATTGGCCTATCTTTACTTCTTGATGTATTTCACCAGATAGTAGACACAACTTAAATAAAAACTGTATTTTCAGATTTGCAAAGGGTTCTGTGACATTGTAAGCTTTGGTATACTCATTTCAAAACACCTTTAACATTTTGCCCAAAATGGTCCCTGAAAATGCAGAATACTAGTAATAAGTTTATCTAATTTGATAAATGTGGTTTCCCTGTTGAAAAACTACTTTTGTCAACCAATTTGTATGCCCACTTGTATTATTTTGCTGTATAACCTTTATATTCAATTGCTTTTTATAGGCTAAAAATGTTATTTTCAGAGTTACTCTGACATAAGCTTGCAATTTCCATGGTATGCACTTCATACAGCAGCGTGTGGCCTCCGCTGCTTCTTATCTTCTTTAACCCCATTGATTCACTTGAGTTTTACCATTGCAATTTTTTTACCAAAATATTTGTAAGTTTTCTAGTGTGAGGGGAGTGTGTGGTGTGGTTTGGGGTTTTTTTATATTTGTCCCTTTCTATTTTGAAGATCAGTATTTGTGAATTCATGCAATCATGAAAGCAGAACCTACTAACTAGTCCCTTCCCTTTCCTCTTCAGGGCAGGATCGGGTATAATCTGAGGATGTGTAACACCCTGTTGCCCAGTCTTTGACCTTCTCCAAAAATAGTTTTATTCTAGTGTTTTGCAATCCTTACCTTTGGAAAGTTTTTCTAATGTTTAATATGACATTACTTTTGTTGTTGTTTCTGAGGTGCATAGGTAGAATGGATGATGCCCTTTGCATCACTTTTTATGATTTGTTAGCCATTTGTTTTCTGTGCTGTGTGGTTGATCGTTTCTGCTTAAGCATCATACCTTGTGTTTGTCCCAACTGAAGAACTGCGAGTTTTTTGGATCGTTATCTACAATCGGTAATTTTTACCTCTTTGCTCTCACCAGAACTCTAATTGAAAGTCTTCAAGTGAACTACTTCTATGGCACTGGGAAGCAAAAAGAATTGTTTCCTTTAACAACATATGAGGGAGATATTAATGTTTTAACAGTTATTCCATGAAATTAATATCCCTATTCTATATTTTTTCAAGCTCCATCACTGTTTTTTCCTTTCCTAAAATGCTGTTAGTCTTAGAACCTTATTAATTTATATCAACTTCATACTGGTTTAGCCATATCCATTTTAGTGGTCGCATCTCATATAATTCTAGGTGAGACAATCAAGATTTTAACAAGGTGAGAAAAATAATGTCTTTTTGTTTTACTGTTTATCTGGAATGATATGAGCATTGAAATTTTAATGAATCTATCTTCACCACTTAATAAGTGTTTTATTCCCTTTTATAATAGGAGATCATATTGCGAAGCAAAATTGAAACACAACAGTAGTCTCTTAGTTTTTATGAATCTTAAGAGGTGTTTGGTTTTTTTTTTTATAATGGTCCATTTTCCTGTGGTGGTGGTTTTTGTTTTTTTTTTCACAGCACACAAAACAGGAAGATGTAGACCTGCTGGTGACAATATCCATCTGATTTATTTATTTTAACTGGATTTAAAAGTTTTAGTACTCTGTATGTTCTCTAATGGGTTGCAGTTTAAATAACTCTAAGAAGCATTAAAGACCTAGTTTGATGACTAGTTTAATGCTTCTTACAAGAACAATTTGTAGAGATTAGGATTTAGTGAGATATCATTGGAGGATTAGCAATTGCTGCTTAAGGCATTCTGAGTTGACAACTAATGGATAGCTTTCTCTGATAGCTCTTTTATAGTCCACTGCAGCTGGATAAAAATCAATGAGAAAGTGAACTTAAGTTTCTTTATCCATTAATTTTGGTTTTAACAGATGAGTTTGGCTGCCATAGTAACTTGCTTAATATGTTGTCCCCATCTATCATGATCTAGATAACCTCAATTAACACACTGATTAATCCTCAAATTCTCCTTTAGTAGTTCCCTTCTTGACTGCGCAATGAGAAGGAAAGTGTTCCCGGCACGTCTGAGCGGACAGAACACATGCTCATCAATACCCAGACAAATAGAGCATGAAGAAAAGGATCCCTCTTTTCCTCACATTTCCTGCCCTCTCTATGGGCAAAATAAAACTGTAGTGACATTAATTTTTGTATTTGTTTTTTTTCTTAATCTGTTCTACATTTTGCTATTATTTGAACTTAAAACTAGTAGTTGCCTTGAACTCTACTAGTAGGTGAGAATCCCCAAACACATTTCAAATGTTGTCGTAGAAATAGAAAACATGCTATAAAATGGCTTTGTTTTTAAAGATTGATAAATGAGAGTGAAAAGAATTATGTCAATTATGCAGGACTTTTTGTGAGGAAGCCACAGCCCTCATTTTGAACCTACAAGTATTCCCATAGTTGTAATCTAATTTAAGCACTCTGCTGCTTAACTTTAGCTGTCATGTCTGTTGAATATTGACTGGGGGACAGTTCTTCCCTTTAGAAGTTAGTGACATGGAATGAATACAATCCAATATTTCAGTTGAAATATTTTCACCATTTATGTAGAAACAAGCATTTATTTCTCTATTTATTTTATGCCTTCACTTGCTTTTTAAAGGTGAAAAAAAAATCTAATACATTTGGGAACAGTCCAATAAAAACATCTTTTTTTTTTTTTTTTTTTTCCCCCCTGAGCAGGAACTAGCTCTGAAGCTGTTTCTCTGCAGTAGGCAGGATTAAGAAAAAAAGGATTTAGTAAGAAATTTATGAAGAAACTAAATGTGTATGTTGAGTGAATAATATTTAAGAAAAAGATACAGGGAAAATGATCTAGACACCATTTTATAAATTCAATAACTTAATGCATGGGCGAGCTATTACAGGAAACTACAAAATAAGCCATTTTATACTACAAAAATAAGCCATTTTACACTTTTTAAATTTTGCTTTAAGTAATAAAGATCAAGAGCTTTACTTTGCAACCAAGCAAAAGCCTCTAGGCGGCTGTTGTTGCAAGAAACATTTCCCGCCTTGCCATGCCTTTGGTAGGATGGAGCTGGGACACAGTGTCAGCAATGCCGCACCTGACAAATGGCTGTAGAAATAGAGTTGGAATTTGTAATTATTTTCGTGGGTTTTACGATGCCGTTTTATTTGTACTTTCATTTGTTTCCTAATACCGATGGTGGATTCTCTTTGAAATACAGCATGAACTAGCTGGCAAACATATATTCCTAAGATCTGAGTGGATGTTAGAATGTGTATCTTTGTGTTTAGAAATAATTTTCCCTGGTGGACCTAGTTTAGCTTATAGGATTATGTGCTAATATATGCTTAAAAATTTAAAACAAATTATAATATATAATCATCTTAAGCAAACTGATTATACGCAAATGGTAGCTCTAAGTGTCTTTAGCCTTTGTTTTCCACAAAAGCAAATATTAATCCTTACTAAGCCAGAAAACAAATCTAAACAGAAGTCTTCCCTGTCTTTGGTGGTATTTGCCCGAGTAGTTTCTTTCCTCTGTTCCTGCAACTTCTTACAGTACAGGATTGCAAAACTCTTACTCAGTTTCTAATGTGGAAGACCAGCGTGGTGCCCTCATCCACTCCTGTCTTTTGAGCCCCGCAGCCTGGGGGATGCTCCAGGGGTTTGGGCCGCCTGCGGACGTGCCCGGGGCTTGCTGCAGCACCGGCCTGCTCGGAGCATCAAGCGCATATTAAAATCTTTAATGTCATCTGAAGATCTCTCTGCCATTGCCATTTCACTGGTGGCTCTGCTGATGGCAGACGCCTTTTAAGAGCATGTTAATGCTAGAAATAGTTTATTATTTTTAAAGCAATTCCATGATTAATCTACTGTTATTAGTAGTACAAGAATATTTGGCTTTAAGCGCAAACTAGGCATTGTTGCTGTCTCAGTTAAAACAAAACGAGAGTTTGGGAAGCGTTACTTTATCCCTAACAACAGAGAAAGATGTCTGAAGCTTCTTTACAGAAGTGCTCTTTAAATTTAGCAGCACTATGAGTGTCTCAGAGCCCTGCTACCTAAGAGCATGTGATTTAAATAGGACATGGAAGTCCAGCTTCTTAACAGGGAGAGGGTGGTGCGTCGGTGCTTCCACAGCTCACATGCTTTGGTATATTTTCACCTTCGGGAGTTAACACCGCTGAATTCAGGCTGTGTACAGCTTCTCTTGCAGAATTTCTGTAACTCATCAGTTGAGAATATTTGTTAATCTCAATCTTCTGCACTGAAGATATTTTTTAATAAGCACGCCGCTGTTGCCATAGAGCCCTATTTGTTCAATGATCTCAATGCTGATGTAGCACATTGAAGGAAAAACTTCTGTTAAATCTTTTGTATGGCATCAGATCAAAAAACCTGCAGAACGCAGGGAAGATGAACAAACTTTTCTTCTGAAGTAGCAAGTTTCAGTCCATCCAGGGGAATCCTCCTCACAGCACCGTTTGGTTTCTTCCTGGAGAAGAGAGTACAGGTTAGCCCGGATGGCTGTAAGAGCTGGGCTGCCAGCCTGCTCCGCCGCGCAGGGTAGCACCTTCATTCTCCATTTCTTATTTTGTCGCTGTTAAGATGTTTTGTTTTTAAAGCAGCTGAGGAAGGGACTTCCCCTGTTGTGGCTGAAATTTTTGGTAGCAGCAGATTCTTCAATGTAGTAGACAAGTGAAACCATTAGGCAAGAATGGAGGCTGAAACTCTGAACGTTCAAATTGGAAACAGTTTTCCCAGCCATACGTAGATAATTTGAAAGTGAAGACTTGTGGTTATAGGACCCAACCTAGTATTTGGTAATGTACAAATCTCATCCTCGGCAGTCTTTAAAACAAATATTTAGGGATGGCTGTTTTCAGTAATGTTTATCAACTTTGAGACAATCTGTAAATTTCTACAACACTACTGATAACTTTTAACGGCATGTAGGGATACATGTAAAGAGCAAAATTTGTGCTTCAATCTCAAACCCTTTTTAAAGCTTTGTTGTAGATTTCTGACAGTCCCAGTAGCCTTCAGTGACATGTACATATACATGTAAAGAACAAAGTTTGTGGTTCAATCTCAGACCATTTTAAAAATTTCGTTGCAGAGCTGATGACTGTGTGACGTTCCAGTAGTAAAAATCTCTGCTCGGGAATGAGAGTTTTTGCAAGTATTTGGATTACTCTTTGAGCCTACTCTTACAAACATGTCTTTAGTCAGACTGGAGTGTCCTCTGAAGTATGGCATCTTTGGATGCCATCTTTGGAAAAAACTGTTTCTCAGCTCTTACTTGTAAATTCAAACTCTTGCTCATTGTTTTTATTTGACATGATGTGTGAGCTGCAAACCGTGCTTCATAAGTCTACCCTAATTCAAGCAAGGTAATTCAGTTTAAACTCTTAAGTATTTGTATTCTGTATCTAATTGATATTTTTATTTTTTTTCCCCTGAAAATGGTGACATTTGAGTTCATAATTTATTTCTAATCCAATATAAATACAGACCATTTTGTCTAAAGAAATTAATCACACAGCTCTTCAAATTCATCATGAGGGTAGGGTTTGACTTCCACCTCAGTCACATGTTTTTATTCCACTTTTGGTAGGTAATGAAGGGAAGATGGTAGTCACTTCTATAAATGCTTTAAAAAAATCAGAAGCACTTAAAAAATATAAAAACCTCATTCACTATTCAGGTTTTCACCCCTTTCCAAATAATCCTTCACTGGCATAAAATTTCAGCTTTCCAGCTGCCCCACCTCCTATCACTCTGCAGTTTTGAAGACCACCACTTTTAGAAAGAGGTGGCTCTTTCATTACCAGTGTTTAATGCATTAGCAGGCAGTACAGAGATGGTGTTTCTCTGCTCTTGATATGCTTTTTAAAATCCAAGTCACCGAAGGTCCTTGCGTGGCTGCTGCCGCTGAACGGTTGTGTCCTGTAACTCGCCTTTCTGCTTTCCTGGGAAGAGCTCAGCCTTGCTCTTGCTAATGCAGGTTGGAGGCAGCAGACTTGTTCTTTCTTACCGCAGTCCCTCGGTGTTGGTCATTACCCAGAGATTAGTTTCAGGTCATTAGCCCAGAGAGCGCCAAACATCCCATCCCTTCAGGTTTCCTATCACTTCAGTAATTTGGTAGGTTCACCACATCTCCTAAGGAATACTGCTTCTGGAGTTTTGTTATTTTTCCTGTTTGCCTAGTAAATGTTAGTAATATCATCACAATTTCATCTCTTTCCTTTTAGCAATTGCCAGCCCTACACTAATCACTTTTAAGATTATCTAATTGTATATGCAAAACATACCACTTATTATAGGACTTAATTTCGTATATTCGCATGTAAGTCCATCATGACTACTACCATTATAAGGCTTTAATTTGAATTTTTAATACAGGCTTTGATCCTGAAAATAATTACAAGCATTCAATTATAATTGTGTATTATCGATGTATATTATGTATGTATATTATTATGCAGAGAGCTTACTCACATGCGAGTTACTGATGTACGAATACTTACATAATTAAATCCTTATTTTATCGACTTTTGGAAACACACTATTATTACCATATATGCAGTAACATTTTTCAAGGGTACCCAATTTTCTTTCCAGTAGTGATTTAGACACTTAGAAGCCTTAGCCCTAGAAAGGGAATATTTATCCTCCTAAGTGTGTGTAAATGATTTTGGTGTCATGGCATAAGCCTTCCCTTTCAACTTAGTGTTTGTAAAATTGACTAATTGATTGCTAATATACATGCATGCACACGCATTTTGCTTTCTTCATTACGGAGGTGCAGCCTCTGCCGACAGAACATACACTTATATTTTCACCACGTGCAAAACAGGATCTAACAGCTGAGGAATATAGAACCTAAGATAAACCTTCAGGAAACTTAGTTCAGTAACACTACATTTTTCCTCATTGCAAATTTAAAAAAGGTCCCTTGAAATATATCAGCACACCTGTGCCTTTATGAAAGTATAAAGTACAAGTACATGTAGTAAAACTTTCCTGTCTAGTAGGTTTGGTTTTGCTGTTGGTTTTTTTTTTTTTCTCTTTTCAATATTTTTTTCAATATTGAAAGAAAAATAAGGCTGAGAGAATTCTTTGATAAAAATCTGAACTTCTTTTGACCCAGAGCATGCATTTGCGTTTGGGGAGTATCCAAGAAGAATATTTATATGATTATATCTCAGCTCTCAAAATATGAAAAGATGTTTCTAGTTCAGCTCAGTCATTGGTTCCCAGGGAGGCTTGTTTCCTCAGCCCACCTTTCAAGTTTGGTGTTATTCCTCGTGGACCACAGGATTTTCCTCTCCCCTATATCCTGCCTTGGAAGATGAGTAGAATAAATGTAGCACACTTCTTCACATACTGATTCCTCTTTGTTTTTCCCTGTTGGGGACTGAGGAAAGGACTCATGTTGTCACAGGTAATAACATCCTATGAATTCTTTAGTTAGTGTCTTATGCAAAATACTACAGCTACCTTAGATTACATAGAATCCCCCATTCTGCTGTGCTACCGTTAATCTAAGTCACTGATCACTCAATTTAAAGCCATTATGATAATTTTGTTTGCTATGTAAAAACATAGTGTAGTCAATGTTACAGAGTAGACATGGCATACTTGCCAGTTTAATATATAAATATATATATGTGAAATTGAAAGCAGTTAGGAGTGAATGGAGTGGGAGGTAATACTGAAACATAAGAACACCAATGATAATTGGGAACTGTGCAAGTCTGATTCATTAGATGCCAAACAATATAACTCATTAATCATGAAAGAGAACTACTTTGGATTAAAAGAAATGTGATTAAAAAGGGAAGTTAATCAACAAGGGAGTAATAAGGACCAATAAATAGATAAAAATGGAAAAGCTGAGAGCACTGCATGTTAGGAAATAGGCAAGTGTTAAATGATATCAGAGTGTAACTAAAAAAGAACAAATATAAATTATTGTAGTTTTCTTTACAAACTATTTGGCAGCAATGAAATTTGAAAAATGGCATAGGTCTAATCATAGTTAGGTTTGGTAAAGAACAGTGGAAGCAAGGCTAAAAATATAACTTTTCAAAAATACTTGAGAAGAGAGAAACTGTATGTTGTACAGAGATAATGGAATACTCTTGATTTTTATCAGTAACTAACTAATGTGCTGAATAATTTGATACAAAGTTGAAAAATTTTGAACTGCAGGTCTAGGTAGCTTACGCCAAAAAGAATTTCCACCTCTGGATAAGGAGCTTTCTAAATACCTAGTGTGGATTTTTAATCAATTAAGATATCCTACATAGGTTCAAAAAGTCTTGTGAATGACTACTAATATTTAAAAACCATAAATGTGATGACTAGGTAAAGGGACAGCCATTGATAGGCAAGGTAAAGTGACAGCTGTTCTGGACAAAATCACGGTAAAGCTGATATGGGAAACAGCTGGTAGTTAACTAGCAGTAATCTGATTGTAGTAGTGGAGACGAAGTCTTGTGTAATTTATAATATTCTGAGAGAATCTCAAGTCCAGCTGATTTACACCTTTGCCTTTGCATCATTCACTTGATTTCATCACACGGCGTTGCAGAAAAAGGGAAATAATGCTTTCGAGTGAACAAGTGGTATACAAAATCGCTGTATGTACGTATCATGTAAAATCATGTTAAATAGACCAAAAAATAAAAACCAGAACATTTGATCTCTAGAAGGTCTTGGTGGAACAGTCTCAGCATGGTGCTCACTCTGGTGTATGAAAGAAAGCGCAGGTCCTTGTATCTAATGAGGGGATTAGAGATGTTCAGATGAATGTTGTATTTGCGTGTTTGAATTCTTCTCACGTACAAATATCCTCCAGGTTTGAATCTTGACCTCTTTGCACATTTTCTGTTCTGATCCCGCTCAGACCTACTTAGCTAATGAGGTATAAGATCATTGCCTGAGGTGGAAAGACTATGGCACATCAGAATTCACAGTAATGTTGTTTTACGCTTGAGTGGAAGTAGCAGTGAAGGAGTAGACAAATATGCTGTGCTTTACAATTAATATTTTAAGTATGTATTGAAGATGCATGCGTCTTTTTCGGTTCTTCACTACTCTATCACTGTATGATGTATCAAGTAAAGGGGACTAGAAATATTTTTTTTTCAGGTATAATTAAAAATCTGTTATGCTGCGTGTTGCACTTCACTATTTTGCAGGTGACTGTAACTGTAATGGCTGAAGATTTTTAGTTGTGCTTGGCTTTAAGTTGAATTTTTTAATGAAAACCTTACTCAACATTTTTTATGCCATTTTTTCCTTATCTTGAGGCAGTGTGCGTGACATGATATCAAAAGAATCCACAGGATAACTTCTAAAGTAAGAGCTGTGCTGATATCTGGTATAGTTAGTCTAAATTGTGTTGGTACTTTTAAATTGAGTTTTCTGTATATAAAATAATGTCCACTTAGGAAGGAATTAGCTCTTCACTTACAATCCATTGCATGTGTTTCTGCTGGTTCTTATCATTGGAACATACATCTTATCATTGATGTTGCTGATTATTTTAAATTTTGATTTTTGGTGGTAAACGGTGAGAACCAAATCAAATCCATGCCCTTTACAGTGAAAGGAAATATGTACGACGCGTGCAACATCCATCTCTTAATTCTTTATTATCTCTCAAAACTGTATCGCACTGGTATGGAATAAACACGTTCTCCCTGTTGTACTGCACGGAGCAGAATCTTCTGTTTCTTTATGTAAATTGTTTTAAAAGTGATGAATCGATAACAGGAGCAGGGAGCACGGTGCTTCAGCTGGAAACATGGTCTACGTGCAGGTGATACGTCAGTTCCCTTCCGTTGTACCACAGGAGTACGCGACAAGAGCGTGTTGCTCCTTTATTGAACAGAGGTCCCTGCAAATCACTTCTGTGATCGAGTGCTTAGTCCTCCTCGTGGCAATGTGGGGCATTCTTCTGTGCTGTGTCCCTGCTGGACGCATGTGCTGCTAGAGCACAAAATGGTACGCGAGCCTTTGTGTCATTTTAGACAAGATAGTTGAAATTTAAGTGCCTCTAATTCAAATCTGCGTTATATGTACCCAACATGGGATTACATAAATCAGTAGTAATTTAAACAGTACTGCAGCCAGTCTGTGTAGAATATTCTAGAGGAAATAGATAGCTGGAACTTCCTCATTGTATGACTTAATTACGTTGTTGAGCGTGCATCTGTCTGATATACATGTAATTGCTATTTGCCACCTTGTTGAAATTTTGCAGGGCTTTCTTGTGTATCAGTGATAATGCTAAGCTCTCCAAGTTAGAATGAACAATTGAGATGTTTCAGCTTACCAGAATGATTCATTTATTAGTTAGCACCTGAAAATTACCAGTATCAGGGGAAATGTTAAGGAACAATTAATAATTGTCATGTAATTAACAGAAAATCCTATAAAACCTGTCACCTTCTAGATGCCAAGGCAAGTCAAGCAGGGTGTGTTGCTGTGGAACATTGCAGCTGTGAGTAACTTGGGTTAATAATAGATTATTTGTTTAAACCTGATTTAGAAATACCACTTTGCACATCGCTTTTAAGTGCCCTTTTGGATTCGATTCACTCAGTAGAACTTGTCTTTCAAATAACACTGCTGCTGCTCAAGGGGCAGACCCCTGGCTTGCTGTGTCAAGAGCAACTATTCAGTCGGAGGTAGGCCTTCTGTATTTCAGCCCTACCTCATTCTAACTGAAGTAATATTCAGTCCTGAATGAGAGCAGCAAATTGCAGGAATCTGGCTTAATGCGTTGATGACACTGTCCCTGTGCTTTTAGTTTGCTTTTTTCCCCAGGTGTACTTTAATACTTTGAGCTGGATTCCCCAAATAGAAGGGGGCTCTCTCACAGGAATTGTTTATAATACTTCTCTAGAGTATCTTTAAACAGAATACTTCCTTTTTTAGATCGTTAATTTCTCTGAAGCCTCAACCTGAGAACAGTTTTCAAATAAAATTCAAGATGGAGTCATTGCCAAGCGCTGTGTTTGTTACCTGGCTCTGGAAGTCGGGAAGTACTGGGAACTCTACAAAAGCAACAGGTTTGGTCCTACTGGAAAGTCTTTTAAACAGAATAAGGAAGATGCAGGAACCTCTAACTGGAATCTCTTCTTCTGTCTGGAGAATGATGTGTAAAAAACTTCAGTTATTCAAACAGTGGTTTCAGGCTAGGGACAGAAATGGAAGAATTGCGCTCATATGGATAGGAATATGTGATGGGATATGTATGCTACATAGTAGGTACGATAAAAATATTAGGCATTGGACTTCTGCTTTTTCCATATCCTACCTTTCCTGGCGAGTGTTTCGCTGGAGGCTCACAGACAAGGTACAGAACTCCTGTAAAATCTTCAATATTGCCATATCCTCAACTATTTTCTGTCCGCCTTTCCGTCAGTCTTTGAACCACAGCTTTCTGATTTGTCATTTATCAAATGGTCCATTAGGTCTGTTCCTATCTGAGATGTATGATATAATGCATCCATTTTATGGATGGAGAAACTAAGTCACAGTTGAGTCACCTTCCGGAGGGTAACCTGTATGTAGAGTACAGAGCCTGTTTTGTTTACAAAACCACAAATGCAAATTGGTTTCCTATGATAAATTTGGGACCAGTATGAACTTGACAAACTTATCCTCATGCCACTAGTGAGAAATTTGTCCTTGTTTGCTCTGTGCCTGCTGTTCCTCTCTGGCCTTACCTGCGTAGGGATGCTGCTGGGCTGTGAGTATCAGCGAAGCATAGGGAGTGAACATGGCTGGGGACCCGGCAGTCACATCGCTCTCCAGAATCCCAACTCTGAAAGCAGAGACTGGACTCAGATTCTTCAGAAATACTTGACTTCTATAATAACTGGCAGAACTTGAGTCAGAACATCTGTGGGTTAGTCTATGACAGTATTGCCAACATTGGTATCTATCTTACTGATTTAAGCTCCAACTTCTGAAATTGGATAATAATTTAATGAAAACAAAGATAATATATTTCAGTAGGAATTTCTGAATGAGTAATGTCCTTAAAGCCCAGAATAAATTAAAAAAATATTAATAGAAAATTCTGATGTTTGAATATTCGCTGTTGCCAGGAGAGCTCCTTGTAGTTTGTTTTTCCTGATTCTCATGCTCTCTTGCTGTTGGTAGCCAGTGTTAATATTACAAGGAAAAAATAAAAGGACACTAGCACTTCAAATTTAGTTTATATCATTTTATATTACCAATGTTTTAGAAGATCATAGCATCATTTAGCAAAGTTTGTTGGCACTGTAAGAACATTACTTACAGTTGGCTTATAACATAATTTATACAAGTATAAATGAACCTGCAGGTCTCTTGCCCAAAAAGGCAACCTGGGCATTGCTTTTAGTCTGCTCTGCAGCAGTAGTCTATTGCTGTCACCTGTTACTATATCTGACATTGATATGTGAGTAGAGATAGGAAATGCTGCTATGGAGGTTGGAGAGGTGACGGTTATTGATGCAATGCCCAGTATAAGCACCTCATTTTTCACTCAGTGTCAAGACGTATAATAATAATTGTTCAAGACAATTATTGTACAATCTGTGGTCTGAAACAACTGGGGTTTTTGGATTTTTTGTCAAAGAGCTAATACAAAGCTCATATTTCATAGAATCCCATTCAGTGTATAAAGAAGGACTGCTCTGTGCAGATTTTGCGTAAACATTAATATTTTTTCTCATGACATTTAATTCTCTGAACATTACAACAGAATTTTCAGTGAATTTTAACACACAGAAAAATTAGCATATATGATTAACTTCGATAACAAAGGAAAATTCACTTTAATTTTCCCTGTTGAAGAACTGGTTTTACTTAGAACAATGCCTATAAGGAAGATCATGAACAGAAAGTTAGGTCACTGGACAGTATAAAAAAGTTGGCATCAACCATATCCAAGGTCATTACTGTACATGCTTAGTGAGTAATACGATTATCTTCTGAAAGAGTAAAACAGGTGTCACATTCTTTTTAACCTCTCGTATAGGATGTTACTTTATTTAGTTGGGAAAAACAAACAAACAATGGAAGTATTTTTAAATTTTAAGGTCAAAGCTGAAAGCTTTCTTAGCTCTAAGGAGCCAGACATGTATAGAAATGTTCATTGAATATTACAGCTAAGACAGTGCTAACGTGTCACACATTTGAAAGGGTAAAGATTTTACATATTCTGAAAAGCTCTTTGCTTGAGTACTCATTCAAATGCTCACTGAATTACAGACGTAAAAAAACTGCAGAGCAATCTAGCTAAAATGCGAGTAATAGCAGCATGTTCTCTGCTCTTTTTATGGAGACCTTGTAGAGTATACAGGGCACCATTCTGTGACTGGCATGAGGAACCGGAGGGATAGATGTAGTACTGCTTTGCCAGGAGACGAGGAGTCTGCTCAGGATTAAAAAGGAGTATTCTCTGGAGCTCCATGTCCTGCACTAGGAATGTGGTATTGAGGTCTTTAGAACATTAAAGCAAATGTGTTCTTTTAGGAGATTAGAAACTGAGAAAAGAAATTGATCCATAGCAGCACTCCCATAGATTTAGTGAAATCCAGCTTTATGTTTGCTTCTGTCTGCATCTCCTGATTTACATTCAGCAGAGGCTCTGAGAAGACTGAAATATCCTGCTCTGTGTTGCCAGTTTTCATTATTTCATTCTGATTTATCTGGTACTCAGAACTTTTTTCAGGGCTCCTGGGTTGTTCTTTTTATTTGAAAATCAAGGCTTTCTTTCTCTCTCTCTTTCCCCCCCCCCCTTCCCCCCCCCCCCCCCCCCCCGCCTTTTTTTTTTCCTTGTTTCTGGAGTCAGTTGTTATCATGGTAACCATAGTCAAGTAAATGATTTTTCTCTCCCTCTTTCAAATAGAGAAATAGCTACAGAATAGCTTAGCGGTTTGAGATTTATAAACTTTAAATGAGGTTAACACATAAATGTTAACACTTCATCATCAAATGCTATAAAAAAACCGTGAGTAGTTGGAGAATCTGCTGAGCTGCTGTTAGGGAAGGCAACTCTGGTAGAAAAAAAAAATAAATTGGATTAATAAAACCCCATTTATAAATTTGTAGATTTAAAATCACCTGAAATCTTCATGATGTTCTATTCTGGCCTCTGGTCTAGAGCGATATAGAAATTCATCCTGTAATTCGTTCTTACTGGATCAAAATATATACTTTTTATGAGCCATGCTATGAAGGTTTTCCAAAGACAACCAAATCACTTAGCACATAAATCCTACTAACTTTGGGGAAACTTGTATTTTTAACTGCAAGAACACTTTTTGTGTCAACCGGGCCCTGATTGCAAAGGTTGCAAAGTTGCTTTTAGCCATACTACCTGTAATCTTGAGTTAAAGATTTTGTGTGCTGGAGGTTGTGTAAATACACAAAAAGTTGCCCACTCAAGTTCATGAAAGCCTGCTTTTGTGTCATCTTAAACAGACCTGAAGATGTTATTTTATTCATATTTAAAGGAAGACACTCTTCTGAAGTTCAGTGAGAATCCGTCCCTGAGGTGTTTATTTTTGTTTTATGCCGTTCTGAGAAAAGGGTGGCTATCTTAGTAAGTCACAGGCAAATTTTGTTTGATATTGACCCATTTTAATGCTTTAATTGTCCTGTTCTATGTGCCATTATTTAAAGAATATTGCTAGTTAATTCATTCTTGCAGTTACATTTAATTTTTCTTGTATTTTTAAAAATAAAACCTTTTTCCAATGTTCTTTTACAGTTTTTAA
Source organism: Phoenicopterus ruber ruber (assembly GCA_009819775.1). NCBI lineage: Eukaryota > Metazoa > Chordata > Aves > Phoenicopteriformes > Phoenicopteridae > Phoenicopterus > Phoenicopterus ruber. The sequence goes on along the minus strand of CM020221.1, from coordinate 11,865,930 downwards.
TCCATTTCTCTGCATTGTAAATTACTCTTACTCCTTACTAATCCCAGAAGTTCAGGGGAACTGTTTTCTTTTTCTTTCTTTTTCCTCTAGGCTACCTGGTGATCAAGTCCCTGAGCAATCTGATCTAATTAAACCTGCTCTGAGCAGGGTCTTGGACTAGATGACCTCCAGGGAGGTCCCTTCTAATCGGAACTGCTCTATCATTCTATCATATAGGAAACATTGATTCCACAATGCAGTAAAACCTTTTATGAGCTGGTAGCCGTAAGGGGGGATTATGGATTGGTCATTTATGATTTGTGAATGGCTGCTCTAGATCATTGTTACAGGGTTAGTAGGGACAGGAATTCTCAGCAAGCATGGGCACAAATCAACATCTTCAGGATGTTTGGGGAAAACGTTCTCTTCAGTTTGTTTGGTTTTTTTTAAACAGCTATTGGCATGTATATTTATTTTGAGTCTTCTTAGCAGTAATCTTATCTCTATGAGTGATTACAAGTGTAAAAATACACAGCTTGCTGAAGTAATTAATAGTGTGAAGTGGTTTGTAATTTCAAATAAGTATAATATTTATTTTCAATTACTTCTTTAACACATCAGACATTTCTGTTGAGTTGTAATGGATCTAGAATATCAGTTCTTGAGCTCCAGGAGGAAAGCACTGTTTTCCCTGCCAGTAAGTGTGTAATTGTACTTCATTTTGACCTGGAACTTATTTTTTTTTACATATATATATATATATTTTATATATATACACACATATATTTTTTTATATATATATTTTAAATGACAAAGAAAAATAAGTGTTTTCAAGTAGTATTTTAACTATTGAAAGGAGCAAATTAGTATAGGCCTTTCAATAGGTGTTTGTTTGCCTATACTTATCCCATTGGTCATCAAAAAACCCCAGTCAGTAAGGCATTTTTCTTTCTTAACGGTTCGCTGTGTTGTGCTGCCATACGGAGTTGTTCTAAATTCTGGAATGTTTTGTAAACTTGAGAGTGTAAAACGGAAAGGAGAGGGTTCTTTCCTTCTAACCTGACTCCCTTTGCAGTCAGTTAGAACTCTATACATAGTAGAGTTTGGCCAAATACATCCAATGCAATTCATTCTTTTATCTTGTGATGATCTTCTACGACATAAATTTGGGTGCTGCGCCCTCAGAGGAGGGCTGGATTCAGCCAGCTGTCAAAATGGGGATCAAAGTCTACTCCTTGTAGACAATGTCCTCCTTGTTCCATGACACTGTTGTTTTCATTTCAGCAATGAAAAAGATGTGCCCCTTTAAAAAGAGAAGGTTGTCTTCAGCCTCGCATCCTCAGCCTGGGTTGGGGCCACCTCCCCCCTGCCAGGTTTATGGCTGGACCGAGACCTCGGTCCCCTGATATCTAGACCATGAATCCAAGGAGCAAGTGCTCTTTACTCGGCTTACCCTGCAGCGTGTGCCTGCTATGTCTGTCTTCTAGATCAGTCTCTGCCCCTATCCAGGGAGTGCTGGAATTACTTGCCGTTTCTGTCTCTAACAGATGGGTGATTTTCATTCAGGCTCTTGACTTGACTTTAAAGCCTTCTCTTGCTTCCACGATACTTGTATAGCACCATTGCTGTCCATACAAAGCGCTCCTTGTGTTATATAGTGTACATTAGAGAATTATGGATTGTAATTCTCACTGATTTGACTGTTACATCCCTTCTGTCCTCCTCCTGGGGTATCTACTTTCTGAAGACTATTTTGGCAGAATGGCATCCTTGCTTGAGCTTCTGGAGCCTATGTGAGATGTTGCATAAATGCCACACCGATAGTCTGAGAGTCACGGCTCTAAAGAGTTTGTTGTTTAGGCACTTGTGCAAACAATGTGTGTATGCTTTCAAGCATAGTTTGTCTCAATTTCAAGTCATTTTAATTCTCATACTTAAGCTATACAAGTTTAATCAGATCTATCTGACAGAGAATGGCTCTTTAAGAAAATTGACATTTTAATCACAGTATCAAAACTAAGGGTTTTATATAATAAACCACAGCAACAGCTTGGCTCTTCTCCTTTGAACGAATGAAAATCTGCTGTCTGTCATTCTCTGGTTGATAAGCTTGTAATTATTGCACCAGGAGCAGCTTCTACTCAGATGAGGATGAAACCCAGAAATGTGTAAAAGAAAATAATCTGTTTAACACTTTATTACTATGTATCGATATGTTGAGAGAAATATGTATGACTAGACAGTGTTGGAATATTGCTCCTGGAGGCTGTTGAAATGTGTACCTGCATTCTCACTGTATGTTAGAGAACCATGGAAACCAAGGAAAAAGGAAATCGTATCAAAACTTGGGGGGAGGGTGTGTGTGTGAAACTAAACCAATAAACATCCAGAATATTCTTGCAACAGTATCCTTGAACATATCCATGAAGGTTGTAATGCTTTCCACTTGCAAACTTGCTTTAATACAGATTTGGAGAATGACTGTATTAGGAGTCCAAGTAATAATGATTTCCACATCTTGTGGTTTTTCTTTTTTGCATTATATTAATATTGACATGAAGTAAGCCTATAACTAGGGTTTATTTTTAAAAGCCAGAGCATATTTAATATTTGTAAACATGTCTTTCTTGCAAGATTTCTATATTTTAACTATTCATTTTAATCAACTCTGTGGGTATAGGTCAGATTTAGAAGGATATGTTCACAATCAGGAGAAATCTTTCCAAAGGAAACTTGCTGTCTTAGTAATGAACTATTCTATAGTTTTAGAAGATGCTTCTGTTGAGTGGAAAATTTGTATGCTATATTCTATCAAAGGTGAGATTTTTCCTGCCTAGCAATTCTTTCTGTTTTAGCATGCATCTTCTTCATCCCCTCTAAAGAGCCGATTCTTTTCCTTTCTCTCAGGATTTTGGACACTCTCCCTGGTGAGGGACAGTAATATTTCCCCCTGCGGTCGGCTGGTTACCTTACCGTGCTCCCTGCTCCTCCTCCGTGCTTTCACCTGCTGCTCTCCCGAACTTTCCTGTCTGCTCTCAGCTTTCAGGGAGTGAGTGCTGCTCTTTCAGGAAAGGATTTGGTTTAGGAGCTAGCGATGAGGAGAGAGAGGCTGTTTCAGTTGCATGGGTCTAGCAAACAAAAAGCGGGGATTGATATGTGGATGGGACTTCAGGGGATTTGTCTGCATTTCTGACGGTTTGTCAGGTTTCTTGTTCCTTTACAGTGTGTACGTATCATTGAGTTAGTACGTGGAAAATCAAGCAGATCTATTGTTGTTAAGTCTTTCTAAACAGTTTAATCCCACTCTACGTGCATATTTACCTGTGAAATAACCAGGGAGACTTTGTCATACCTTGAAATTTTTGCTTTTCAAATTCTTGAAATCACAGCTGGGCTTTCATCTGCTGTCTCAAGTTTTTCAGCTTGCTGTTTCAATGCAGATTCCTCTGTGAGATTTGCCAAAAGTTTACGATGCAAAATTTTCATTTCCATGTATTGTTTCCCTAGGAATAACCTCCAAAACCCCAAATAATGAGTCAGTAAATTGATGCAATCTTCCCTGGAGTTGGCTGACATTTCAAGGGCTGAAAAGGCAAGCCCAGATAGACGGTAGTAAACCAGCATGGATTCCTTATGTAAACACTTTTAGTATGCTGCAAATGGCACGGTGCTTCACTTTAATGCGGGCCACATAACCTACCCTGCTCAGAAGCTCTCTCCTTGTATGCTAGGAGGGCCTGTCTGGGGAGTCCGTTCAGAGTAATTAGCACTCTGAAAGTGCACACCCTGCCATGGAAAAGCAGAAACAGTTAAAGGATGAGAGAAGATTATAAGCAAATGTTGTCTTCTGGGGGGAGAGGCACAACAGATGCCAGCTAAGTAGGGCAGAATGACTCTAAAATAAAGATTTTGGCACTGAAAAGAAGTATTGTGACTGGAGCTCCTGTCCATCAAATAGAACAAAAGGTGCTGTGGAAGCTGAGTATCTAAGTGGTTTTCCTGTCTTTTCTGTCAAGCTGATAAGTACTACAAAAGCAAAGCACACAAATGCTGGAAATTTACTGTGAAGTATGCCTGCTTATGTATTTATTTTATGTGGGAAGCAGATGAAGAGGTCCTCTCCTATTCTGAATTCTTTAACTGGTTTTGAGATGTACTTAATTTCCTTGGGCCACAGTATGTCATACACACGCTGAGCAAATAGCTCCGAAAGCTTGAAATGTGTCTCAAGGACAATTCTGAAAATTATTTTAGTTTACAAAGGTGCTTTGAGAGTGGTAGAATTGATCAATGAAGCATTTATCTTTTAATTCTTAAAATGGGATTAAATTGAGTGGATTTTAACAGAATGCTATTTCATTCTTTGTGTACATTGAGTAAAATACAATAAAGAGCTCTTATTTGTATGGTTTTTTTAATGTGAATACTAGAAAAGTTAAGAGGTTTTCTGTTTAAACCATTGAATCAGGTTACAGTATTTTACAATAAAATATATATGCATTCACCATAGGTGAGGTATTTTTGTTTTGTCTGAAAGATATTTTCTTTTATTCCCTGATACATTAATATTTCATATACTTTACAAGGTTATAACTTAATTTTGTTAATAGACTTCTGTCATCAGCCAGAAGTATGACATGGAAGTCTCTGCAAAAAGCAACTTATTCAGTGTTCACCATTCATCTTGCATTAATTTTTCATGTATGTGAAATGTATCCATGGGATTTCATTGTTAATGCTGGTGCTTGCATCTTATTCCTTGCTGAGGTTCTTTTTGTTGTTTCAAACAGAATTTAAAAAAATATTACAAAGATAATTTCAAACTGTTGTGATGATTAAGGTGTTGTCTAATTCAGAGGGAGCATTAAGAAATAGTTGGAAACCACTATTAAGATCTATAAAGGAGTTTTCCTCAGAAAAGAGGATTCTAATTGTTTCCTAAGCATTTAAAATATAAAGAAAAATTACTTAGTTTTTAAAATGATATTTAGTCCAAGAGATCAGGCCATAAAAAAGCTTTTCATATCAAAGTTAGTTGTGCAAATCTGAAATGTCAAAAATGACTGTTTCTCGAGGTCTGAATACAGATGAAGGAAAACAAGCTTTTCAGTAACGGTTTATTTCCATTCCCCGGTAGGTGAAATGTAGATAGGCAGATATCACTATAAACTAGTAGAGAGGAGTAAATATCAAATTAGGCACAAATCAGCATTTGCAACAGAGAACGCTGGAGGAAAGAGACTAAACCACCCTCCCCAGCAATTTTTATTTCTTGTTTTTTTCCAGTTCGGAATGAAGAGAAAAGTTGAGGAAACCTCCTGTTACTGCTTTCTGCTCAGTGGAGAGACTAGAAGGCTCTGTCTCTACTGCTGTCCATGCAGCGTGTTGCATGAGCAGTAGTACCAAGATAATAATTGTGCCACACATGGTGACTGTAAACTTCCTAAACTAGAGGTGTGATATGTGTCTGTTTATCTGTTGAAAGCTTAGATGATAAACATATGGAGATATGCCGGGTGTACTTGTTATCAAATTAGAAACTTTTCTGTTTAATCCATTAAAAACGTGAATTAAGAACCCTAAAATGTTATTTTCACAAAACCTTATTAATGATTCTAATTCAGGGAACCTTTAACAAAGGTCTCCCTCATTTTCTGGCAGTGCAAAGCGTGATGTTGGGCGCAGCTGAGATAACTGATGGAAGAGACAAGTTCCAGCTATCGTAACCAAGCAGGTGTCGGGTATGATTTATATAGGGAGGATCATTCACTATGAAAGGAGTAGCCGTTGGTCCTTATCTGGGGGACAGCAGGGTCATCCTGGCAATGGAACCACACTGACAAGGGGGAGCGTGGGTGATGGCACACTGAAACAGCTTGGAAACGGGGAGACGGACTGGTCCCTCTGCCGTACGACTCACTGCTGGGCACCCTTCCCGTATCAGCTAGTCAGCCCGCAGCCTGGGAGCATCACCTTGCTTTCTCCTCGCGTCCTTCAGACAACAGCTAGAAACCGCAAATTTAAAAATTCATCTTAGCTCTGTACCAAGAAAGGGGCATTAGCATTTGTGTATCTACTTTATTAAGCAGAAGAATTTAAACTTTTGGGAGACTTGCTAAACATATGGCTAAGCTCTCCCCTGAAGCTATTTAAACTGATAATATGGCTGCTCTCGGAAAAATTGCTGTTGCTCGGGTATGTGCATATTGGTTTTTCAAGATGTATAATAAGGTAAAGCTCTCCGCTTTACTGGAGAGTTAAAATGAATCCATAAAGTTGAGTCTTATAAATATTCTCTATTTTGACTGGCTAGATATTTCACCTCTTTTCTGCAGGTTGTAAACAGGAGAGAATAGGAATTGCCAACAAATCAAATTACAGAACATTGAAAGTGTCAGAGTGGTGGTGTTCATTATGCTCATTCACAGAATATATGAGTCATTAAAATTCTGATATTGCTTCAGAAAGACAGAGTTTGTAATGAGAATAAAAAAAAGCCATTACTTGCATTTCTCTTTCTGGCAATGATTGTTGGGAAAATTAAGGATAATACCAAAATGATTACCTGTTTCTCATGCAGTCTTAGGTTTTCAACCCTAAGCGCCCTGCCTAACTGAAGTGCTAGATACACCGCACTCTGGACTGGTGCAGTGAAAAAGTTCTAGTCTTTTTGGAATTACAAGTAAAAGGCTTTCACATTTTGTTAGGAATTTTCTCATAATTTCAAGTCTTTCAAGTTTCTTTTTTCTTAGGATGAAGTGGTTGTTCTTTTTAAGAAAAATATGTTTTGAAAGGTTTTTAATATTTTCCATGTAGAATAGTTTGTTTGTCTGTTTTTAATTCCAGATTATCTGAGCACATGCTGGATGCTCTGCTTTGTTACAAAGGTACCTGTGCATACACGCTCAGCCCCCTTTTTCCAAGAATCACAAAGTCAGATGAAATTCATCTGGCCGTTTTTCTTTACAAATCAGTACAGATCACCAGCACGAGCAATTAACAACAGAGTATTGCCTTAGCCACCAATGTGTTAGTGATGCTCCTGTTCTCATGTCAGTTAGGAACGCAAGGCTGCTCTCCTGCTTGGCTTTGCGCTTCACTGATCCCTTCCTATGGCTTTCAAGTGCTGCTTGAAACAATGGAACTGCGACTTTACCTGCTTCTCTGGAGGGAACAAGTTTTTACCAAAACAGATGAAACGGCCGTTTCTGGCCTTGCCTGCGTATGTCACTGAGCTATTCCGTACTTCACACGCATTATGCAACTTTGCAGCATCGGCTGGTCTCTGCAAGAGGTGAATCGGAACCAGCAAATTTGTGCAACTTCCGAGTCTACAACCATACCTGGCAAAATGCCTAAACATTTTAAGCGCTTTTAAGTGGTCTGTTCATGGACACTTTCTAGGTCTGTCCCAGGTTTCTGAAACACCAGCGCAGCTCTCCGCCTCCAGCTTTGTATCTTAAGTGGCAATAAAGTACTTCACATCCTTTTTATCATCTTGTCTGTCTTAAACAGTCTAAAATCCTCAAGTCACAGCTCTGGGAATATTTTCTAAGTCTTAACAGGAAAGAAATACCACAACAATAGCTATTTTTATGGTTTTCTGGAGTGGTCTAGTAATTTTCAAGGACTGTCAACATATTATACAAACTATTGAACTGTTGTGTTTCTGTTGTGCAGAAAAATATCTGCTTGGAACCCTCAACTTTTTTACCTTGCTGCATATGCCCCTCTGTGGTATCAGGTTGTCCTGCGTGCAGTACACTTAATGTATTGTTTGAAAACATGCCTTGTAATTCTCTCAAGATGGTATTATGTTCAGAACAAAGCTGTAGATTGTTACAAGAACGCTTAAGCTAATACAGTAAAATCACACAGCAGGTAATTTGAGGCCTAGGAGAGCCACTTATTTGCAAACACTGAAGGAATGGTAGCCGCTCTTCGTGAGCCCTGCCTCTGTAGCGAACAACTGCTGGGTAGTGCAGCAGCCAGACGAGCGCTATTGCTCTCTACACCTCTCCAGATATAATCAGTGACACAGGTAGGGAAGCGCAAACTAATTGCAGCCGCAACTTGGTCTGTGATTAGTTTTAACTATGTAGAATAGAAATGAATTGTGATTAAAGAAAAATGCCATGCCAGAGGTTTTTCTTATTTAATGGGTTTCCAGTCATCATAATTTGACGCATCAGTTATCCAACTCTAATATGTTTTTGTTTTTTATTTCAGAATTGCAGGAAATGTTTATATCCAACTTTTCTATTTACACCAACCAAAAATTTCAAATAGCCTTTTATTCAAGCAAATCAAAGCATAAACATTAGAGCTGATCTCTGGGTATTTTTAAAGTGAGAAAATAAAATGTGACTGCTTACACCAAATCGTATTAGTAGATGGGGTGAACACAGCTCTTAAAATGGAATATATTCACTGGAGGCAAAGAAAAGTTTATGTTTACTGATCTGAAGTTTACTGACCTATCATAAAGGTTACATTTCAGTGATCTTTAGCAACTGTGTAAAAGGATGTTTGGGGGTTTTTTCTTTGGTTGTTTGTTGTTTGTTTGGTTTTTTTTAACCCTAAGGTATTCAGTGAATGAAATTATTACTATACAATGTCAGAAAAAAAATACAGATTCGTTTTAAAAATGTGCTTGTGTAGATGAGTGGGAAGGAAAAAAATGCAGTTTTGTACAGTGCCTACATATTATAGGATACGATCAATTTAAATCTGGTGTAACTTTAAAACAATTAAATTCAGTCACTGTAAGGCTTGCTGTTCATTGTCTCTTCATGTCAGATTTCTAAAATTTTGTCAGAATAAATACGTTGTGTAGCATGACCGTCAAGATCCAAGAACCCAGAAGAAATAGGACCGTTTAAGCAGTGTAGGGATAGCAGCACAGACACACGATAATCTTTCGGCTTTCTGGTCACTGACCATGGTGACTGCTGGACACCGAGGTGCATGAGCCACTTCTACTTTGGGAGAGCGCGTTTAGAGGCCACCATATGTAAATGTAGCTTTATATTTTAATGAAATGTAGAATTATGATTTATTTCCATGGTTCCAAGAGAAGGGAATTTGGATGCTAGTCAGCAGAGCCCTACATTTCAAGAAAACTATTATTTTCCTTTGGACAATAATGATTTACTTTTCTGTATTTTCTGTATCTATGTGTCTAGGATGTATTGTGACAAAGTGCCTGTAAATATGTATGTTTGAGGAGTTCAGTGTTAGACTACATCAAATTCTGGGGAAGGAGGAAGAAGAAGGAAAAGGAACTAGGAGAGGTAACTGAAGTATGTTGAACACGTGAAGACTATAGTTTTAATGTGTGTCATTTTATCTCATCTCCGTCTAAAACATTTTATCTCATCTCTGTCTAAAACATTTTATCTCATCTCTGTCTAAAAGTTTAGATGAATTATTGCATACCCGCTCCTAGGTCTCTTCATTGACAACAGAGAAAGCTTAGAGGACTAGTTTAGATGTAGAGGTGTACACAGGAGGTGTTGGTTAGAGGAATCTCATGCCCTTTCTCTCTTACAAATCTTAGTTCCAACTCAGAAGCAAGTCCTGCGTGTGTGAGGCACACAGATAAACTAGTGGCAGGTAACTAGAAGGTGAGGGATGAGGCAGAGGGCTGTTTTGCATCATTTGGGATGCTTTAGTTTCTTATTAATCTGTACTTTGCAATCTGAATGTATAAGCCCCTTTAATCAATTGTGTCAATTAGCGGTCACTTTATGAGCTGATGGTGATTGACGTGTCAGGCCTGAAGAATTGTGAATTCATGTTCTGAAATTTTCTGTCCTGGTGGTTTAAATGATTTTGGTTTTTTTTCTTGGATTTTTTTGTTGTTGTTGTTTGCTTGCTAAACATATTACAAAAATATTTACAAACTTATTGGCAGATATATTTATTATTTCAGAAGGTAATGGAAAATCCATCAGCTAGCTTACTCAGGAATTTCAGCACATTGTGATGGAAGTGATCCAGATAGTCTGTAAGTATTGAGTATAACATTGAGTTCATTCTGGATATAAATATCATTCAAGTTAGTAGTTGAATTTGGCTTTCACTGTCTGAGAGAGTCACTCATTTTGTTATAAATAATAGCCCAGAGTAGATGAGAAGCAGAAATGAAAAGTTAAAAGGTAAGAGGTAAAACATTAAAAATAAAAAAAACCCAAACCTATCTTCTGTCTGTAGTATTTCAGTCTCATTGCTTCCTCTTAATAGAGTGCTAATCCTGCCAAACTTTGCTGGGTTATGTGTGATACTTCCAGGACACGATTTTTTCAAACTTGTCCTGACAAGTCCTTCAATTCTTGATTTGCAGTAGCAGAGGTAAAATGTCAGTAATTTTTCCACTGACCTTAGGCTTCTTATGAAACATTTTGTTAACACACCTTTGCTATTTATTGTTTTGTTAACTCTTTAATTTCTGTGCTAGACAGCTGGTTATTAAATTAAAGAAGGCTTCTGTTTCCTCATTACAATTGATGATGCTGTAACATAGCAATGCTGACATTCGAGCTTTTCTAATTTTCAAGGATATTTTCAGGTCTTCTGGGGTAATGTATATCATATCCGTGAGTGGAGTCTTTCCATGTAAAAATATCCCATTTCAGACGTAGTTTCAGAGGTGAGACAGACAATAATCCTTTTGATTATTCTCCCTTTGTCATCATAGTTTCCCTGGGTTAATATGTCTGCCCGTCTTCTCTGACCCGGGCTGTTACAGCTTATGGCTTTGATTCCAGATTCTGAAATGGGGTTTTTGACCTTTTTGTTTTGCCTTGTTGCCTTCAAACAAAAGGGGAAATGTTTTAGATTACTAAAAGCTATGTTTCTTTTTTTGTTTGTATAACTTCAAAGGAGACTTACAGCTTACAAATTTACAAAAGTCCTTTATGCTTTTGAAATACTATGTTTTCTTGCACAGATAAAGTTAGTGGTTGCTGTTGCTTTTCAAAAGACAAGTGGTCAGCTGAACTCGAAGAGAAGGAAAGAGGTGCAACTGTTGCTTGTTTTCTCTTGCATTATATAATTTCTTTATATCTCTATGAACTCATTTATAATAGATGCAAAAGGAAACTAGAATACTCTTCTTCATAGATCTGCAGGAAACCGATATAGCATTTTCATGTTGAATTTTTTTTCTTTCACTTCTAATTTTTGCGAGGATCATACATGTATTGGGTCTGCGTGGCAATGTTTGATGGGGGGGCTACAGAGATGGCTTCTGTGAGAAGCTGCTAGAAGCTTCCCCCATGTCCGACAGAGCCAATGCCAGCTTGCTGCAAGATGGACCCGCCGCTGGCCAAGGCCGAGCCCATCAGCGGCGGTGGTAGCGCCTCTGGGATAACATGTTTAAGAAGGGGAAAAAACTGCGGTGCAAGAGCAGCTGGAAGAGAGGAGTGAGAAGATGTGAGAGCAACAACTCTGCAGACACCAAGGTCCGTGAAGAAGGAGGGGGAGGAGGTGCTCCAGGACTGGAGCAGAGATTCCCCTGCAGCCCGTGGCGCAGACCATGGTGAGGCAGGCTGTCCCCCTGCACCCATGGAGGTTAACAGTGGAGCAGATCTCCACCTGCAGCCCATGGAGGACCCCAGCTAGAGCAGGTGGATGCGCCTGAAGGAGGCTGTGACCTTGTGGGAAGCCTGCACTGGAGCAGGCTCCTGGCAGGACCTGTGACCCCATGGAGAGAGGAGCCCATGCTGGGGTAGGTTTGCTGGCAGGACTTGTGACCCTGTGGGGGACCCACACTGGAGCAGTCTGTTCCTGGAGGACTGCACCCTGTGGAAGGGACCCACGCTGGAGCAGTTTGTGAAGAACTGCAGCCTGTGGGAAGGACTCACGTTGGAGAAGTCCATGGAGGACTGTCTCCCGTGCGAGGGACCCCGGGCTGGAGCAGGCGAAGGGTGTGAGGAGGAAGGAGCAGCAGAGACAACGTGTGATAAACTGACCACAACCCCCATTCCCCGTCCCCCTGCATTGCTGGAGCAGAGGAGGTAGAGAAATCGGGAGTGAAGTTGAGCTCAGGAAGAAGGGAGGGGTGGGGGGAAGGTGTTCTAAGATTTGGGGTTTTATTTCTTATTAGCCTACTCTGATTTGATTGGTAATAAATTAATTTCCCCAAGTCGAGTCTGTTTCGCCCATGATGGTAATTGCTGAGTGATCTCCCTGTCCTTATCTCGACCCACAAGCCTCTTGTCACATTTTCTCTCCCTTCCCCTCGTGAGAAGGGGAGCGATAGAGCGGCTTTGGTGCGCACCTGGCATCCAGCCAAGGTCAACCCACCGCAATACAAAACCTGTATTCCAAACAGGCTAGCTGTTGCTTTTCGTGAAGTTATTTCTTTTCTGAAAAGACAAGTTTGCGTATAATACCTGACACACAATAAACATGTAACTCACCCTTTCTGAGAGAGAGCCCTTGCAACGGGGCTACAGTCAGTGCTAGTTTGAATTACCAGCCACAAAGGTGTACATTGTGCCAGTTCAGGCTGCTCATGGCAGCCGATGTGATTTTTTGATGCGAGTTTGAGATAGCATGCCTTAGGTCAGGTCTCTCTTCCTTTGTGTCAGTTTTGAAAATGATTTTTGCGTTCATAATATCTCTTAAATATGCTCCAATAGGAAGTTGTCTCATTGCCTTTTTTACAGCTAAGGTAAAGATGTGAATAAATCTCACAGACACCGAGGATTTTTTGCATCAAGAAGTTTGTCTGTTTATTGGTGAGTTATATTTGTACATGTAGATTTGTAATGGATAGCATGGGGTTTTTCCTCATCATTGACAGAAGAAAACAATTCACGCTACTCTTGAAGGCTTAGCTAACCAAAAATGACCACTGTGCTGGTGAACTGGATTGTTCACTCTAAGGTGTGTGTTTGGTTCTGTTTGTATGAGTGATTAAGGAAAAAGGAAAATCCTTGAGTTAAAATATAAAAGCATTTTATTTAGCAAACCAACACAGTCTTCCCTGGTAAAAATCAGATATTTTGTGGAGTTCCAGAAAATATTCTTTGGATGGAAGGTGGTTTTCAGAGGTGAATTCTAGGGGCATAAAGCAACAATTGCCTTTTAAAAAACAGTCTTTAGTAATCTGTCCACCTCTCAGTATGTGTTCAGAGTTGTCTCCTCTGCTTATGTATGAAGAGAAAAAGACTGAAGGAATTAATTTTACCTTCAACTAGTAAAGTCCTCAAAGAGTCCCATAACCTGTAAAAGCACAAGAAAGGTCTAATCCACAACCAGAGAAAAAAATTTCCCTGGCCCTTACTGTCAAACCGTGGTTTTGTCCTGGAAGTTGAGTATATGTGCACTTTCAAAAATACTTGGTTTCTTTGCTCATCCTTGATCTGTTATACCTATTATTATTATCATCTGTAAAATGCCAGTTTTTCTGGTTTATGCCTTCATTTTCTTCAGTCAAAATGATTGCATCTTGTCACTGTGTACTTCCTTTTGGAGGAATGTTTGAGTACAAGATGCAGAGCATGAGATCTGGAGACTAAATTTTTGTTCAGACCCCTGCATAGGCCTCTGGAGAGTATTCTGCCTTCTTTCCAGTTTCTGTCCCATTTTCTGGTGGCAGAATCTAACCCTTGAAAACTAATTAACAGCTCTATGCTATTTATTGCTTGAAGCTTTTTGTGCTTTTACAATACAAGTGAGTATGTGAAGCTTTATTTTGGGTTCTTGTTACATAACTTAAAAAAAAAAAAATCTCTTCACCGTATTTTACAATAGAAGTGGGTAGGAGCAGCCACATGGAAATACATTTATTTAGGTGTCATTGTACAGCAGCCCCTGATGCAATGCAAGCAGTTTTGCTGGTCTTGTTTTCACTTAACATCTATTTTATTTTCTGCTGGGGAAAAGACTTGTATTCAAAACTGCCATGTTAGTTGAAAGCTGGGGATGGAAGAACACGGATTACTCATAGCTGGTGCAAGGCCACGTGACAGGTGACTTCATTTTTAGAGCAGGCTAGCGCAGTCTAATCCTGGGGTGCTGCTTGGAACGCTGCTTTGCTTCAAGCAGCTACTAGGTACAGTTACATTCCTACGTTATTAATAACGTAACTGGAATGAAAATCTAACAAGTTTAACATTTAAAACAACCTCTATCTGAAGGTACCTTACGACCCCAAACAAAGAATTCTTGGTCTGTTGTTGATTTTCGTACGCGGATGTAGTTTCATGCTTTGTTCCCGCCCAAGCGGAAGAGAGTGTGTACTGTCTGACTGCATCAACACGTGTGGTACGACGTGAACGACGCACAAGGACTGAGCGCTCAGCTCCTGGCCACGGCCAGGAGATCAGTCGCCAGTATTTGTCTCATACACCTGCTACTTCTAGCAGAAACTTAATTTCAGTACAATTTACCTCAGTATTTCTGAAATAAGCAACTTGATGGTCAGTAGCTTCTCAATTATTCAATGTGTATCATAAATTTCAGCCATTTATTTTCCCTTGTATTTTTTCATAGTGCGTGGATTGTGAGGAATAATTTCAAAAAGCATCTGAGGAGGTAGTGTGTTGCTGACCTGGACAGACCATTAAATACATTTATTGAAGATTATAACTTTAGACCAAAAGTTTTAGGTTTTGTGAAAGAAAGTAAGCTCTAGTGCATGATAATGCTACAGAAATATGTTTTTGAGAACTGATTGGAAAATGGAAATTTCTGTTGAAATCACAGTATGTTACTCTAATTTTTTTTTTTTTTTTCAGAATTTCACTCAGGAAATAGCATATTTTTATGTTGTTTAATGGAACATTTGGCTATATTATTTCTATACTGAGGCAGTATAACTTTATAGATTAAATTTTATAGATTACACCGTTTTTTAAAAGTACAAGAAAGAACTGAAAGAACTTTCTCTCTTGTTGAAACAGTGTTTTCGTTAATATTTTAAACGTGATACTGGAGAGGCAGTAAAGGACATATGTATTTGTCCAAAGCTCGGGGGGTTTCACAAGTTTTCTCATAATGCTTTTTGTGCTATCAAAATGCAATTCACAAAACTTAATACAGTTCTCTAGCTTATTCTATTACTAGGCTGCATCAAAATTGAAACAATATCTAAATGTATGCATTTAAGATGGAATCTCTTTCTAGCTGTATTAATCCTACCTACTCTAGGTCTAGGAAGATGAATTTCCTATATTTCGCAAAGAGTTTTAGTTATGTATTGTCCAACAATAAAGAAAGTTTGTAACAGACTCTGAACAGGATTGTTAAAGTATACCTTTTTTTTGTTAAAAAAGCCATTTTGATTTTTTTTTTCGTCAATTGTAAGACTATCTCCCCGTGCTTTTCTGCTATATGGCACAAATGCATACAGTTTCATAGCTGAAAATGCTGTCAGCCTATATGAGAACAAACAAGGCAAAATCCCTTGGGGTCTCCGTAAGGCGTAACCAGGACGGGTACCGTTGCTTTCCTGGAGCGGAGCGAGGTGCAGGGAGGAGGGAAGTGGTGCCGGGGCTCATCTGTTGTTGAGCTGGAGGTCGGCTGCTGGAAAAGTCATGTCCCAGTGAGTTGGAAGTCACTGTATTACTGTCTTAGGTCACTGGATGTTCATGGACATGATGTATGTGATGTTCTACATTATATAAAAAATGTGTTGTGGATTTTTTTTTTTGTCCAGATGTTACGCTTTTGGAATACTGAATAACTGTTGAAATATTACGTGCTTTTTTGAATGGCTTATAAGGTTACTTACTTACAGCCTGAGGAATAATTGTTGCATAAGTCTCTATCAGACACTTATCCAGCAAAGTATGTCCATTCATTAAGTGACTATGTATAAATTTAAAGACCTGCAGGCTCTCCTAATTCTTTCCCTTGTTCCCTTTCTGTAAATCTGAGCACTAATATTTAGCATCTTAGATGACATCTCTCCTTTTTTTTTCTTTTTTTTTTTCTCTTCTGTTTTCACTCTTGCGTCCTTAATTGATACCATCATGCTACATGGTTTTCAAAAGAAACTTTGTGTTGCATTGGTTCTCTGTGCCAAGAAAAAACTGTCTGAATGAAAAATAATTAAAATGGCATAGTAAGTTAGTCTGTTAGGTGGCATAAATTGGCTTTCATTTCCTAAACCATTTTAAGTGACAGTAAGTGTTTCACTCGAGTTTCGTGGCTCTGATGAGTCACCTTTTATGTAGGCATGATGATGGCACTGTTGATGCCTCACTATGACAGTCTTAATATAGCTGTAATTATGCTGAAACTATTCAATAAGTAAAATCATTGTATTAATCTGTATGTTTTCTTTCCAAGCTCCCACAGAAACATTTAACTCGGTTCTTGCTCATGTTCATCTTATTCTTACACCACACTTTTACAGGGAGAGGGGAGTGGAAGTATCAGATGGAGTCATTCAGAAATCCTGATTCATACTCGGCAGCTGCTCCTTGCCTTCATGCTTTTCTTTTTCTGTACAAGAATTTCAGTAATTCAGGTGCAGTAACGATTGTATCTCCATCAAACTCATACCTGTACCTGTCTGTTAGTGGTAGCAGATCAGTTGCAACAGTGCTGGTAATTTCGGTAATAAACTCTCCTATTTTACTTACATGATGGAACAATAATATTCCCTTCCTCACGCTAATCTATTCACAATGCTGCTACACGTAGTTAGGATACAGCTGAAGCACATGGCTTTGAATCTTAAGAAGAAATATCTTAATATTTTGATAACATTTAATAATCTAGATTTTATAATTAATCATTTAATAATTTGGAAAGGTAAAAGTCTTTCATAAAATTGAGAAGAATTGATTGCCCTTTCCATTATTCTACCTTAGTAGAAATGCCTTTAATTATCATGGATATACCTTGATTAAGTAATATGCTCATGAATTATTTTAATAGTTATTTTGAAATCTTCTGAATTCCTTCCAACCCTGATTGCTAGGAGAATCATTTAAGCTTAAGTATACCAGGCAAATGTATATTTTCTATTCTTTAAAAAAAAAGAGAGCGAGAGATTAAAAATCTCGAAGTTATACTGCAGACTTTAAAGGGACATGGGGTAACAATTTTAATTCTTTGCAATATCTTTCATGCAATAATTTGTTTAAGAACATTTCTTGAAATCTAGTCCAGTAGACTACAAGTAGTATTTTTGTAGATAGGAATCAAACGGGATCAGCCTAGGTGGATACAGTGCCACATGGGGCTTTGAACAACACAGAACGCATCGCGTGTCTTTCCGGTTCCCACAGAGTGCAGCTTGGTTGTGCAACACATTCATTTTGCTGACCCTAGTTGAATTAGTAATCCTTTGCATTTCTCATATAGCTGGAATGTGTTTTCATATCTAAAACTAACCAATATAATGAACCTAACAAAGTAGAATTGATATATGCAATGACCGTGAGTATTGCACTTATTTTTCTAATGTCATCTATAAAATAATCCAGTCAATCATGATAAAAGAATCATGGTCCCCATATGGTTTATAAGGTAGATTTTTTTTTTTTTTTTAATTATTTAGATCCTATGGGGCACGCTTCCTTGATAATGAATTAGCATTTTTTGACACCAATGCGTGTATTTGTCTTTATAAATTAGTACCATCATACCTGTTGCAAGCAACAAAAACATACATGTTCTTTGTTATTTTTTCTTATGAAGTCATCTCTACTTTTTGAATTGAAATAATAAAAGTATCTCTAATGAAAACGTTGAAGTTCCACTGCTATCTTTTGAGGAATGAAACCCATCACAGATAGTGAGAACTGAAAGAAAATGCTTCTCTGTCCCATTTGGGCTGTGATGCTTAACAATTGTCTACCTGAAGTGACCAAGTGTTGGACCTTTTTCTACTGGTGAGAGGCTTTTATCATTTTAAAACTGGTGTGAACTCCTGTAACTCTTCCTGTGTGTTTCTAGGAAATTCCTGGTGTCTAAAGTATAAGAACAAAACTAAAGGAGACTTTTGTACAGAGATGTCTTAGAGTCGAGTCTCTCTGGTCCCTGATACGTATGTAAGTTTACAAAATGGACTTTGAATATTGTTGATCACATTGGCGCCATGGCTAAAAATGACTGAGAATCATTTCTTGAGGTCTTCCCTGATCTTTTTATATCAATAAATAAATTTTAAAATAAATAAATATTATTAATTCTTAAATTTTAGATGTGTGTATATATATGGCTGTCATTAGAACTTATGACACACTTTAGCCAAAGTTTTTCTATTGAAAACTTTCCCTATGCATTGAGATAATTTTAATCCATTTGAACATAGGTACTTTATATTTACATTTTGGCTTAAGTAGTGAAGTGTGATGACACGGTTCTTAGATGTGAGATTGACTTGCATTTTCTCAAAACTTACAATGTCTATTTTATGTAAAGTCTCAATTTAGGAAGAAGTCTGCCACTGCTATTTGTGCTGCGCTTAATCACATTTTTTCACTGTTTTTAGAAGTGGTAATTCTGGATCTTTCTCTTTTCCTAAACCTAGATTTGATTTAATTTACAAATAATTTTCTGAGTTACATAGTTATGGATAAGTATTAAAGAGTTTAAAAAAACAGGTTATAAAATATCTCTTTAGAATAATTACTACAATGGAAACACAAAGTATGTTGAATGCAACAAAGTTCCACATCTGACCGGTATTCACGGCTGGTCGTGTGCTGTGAATAAACTGAAAGCACCTATTTTTACTGAATAAAGTATAGTTTGCTTTTCATAAAAATAAACTTGGTAATAATAGTTTATTGATTTGATTCAGAATATAGAACTTAAAGAGAAAATTAGTTCAAATAACAATAAGGCTTGAGTCAAAAGTCTTGGTTTAAAAAAATGTCTGTGGAATTTATATTGTATCTTTCTAAATCCCTAACCTTGCAGTCAATTAATGTGTTTATACGGGTTTGTTCGGAGTAAATACATTGGGCGAAGTCCTGGCTGCCCTGAAATCAATGTTTGTTCCTTTCATTTCATTAGTGCTTATTGACTTAAGTAGATTTATTCATCTGCTCAAGGTAGATATAACATTTGTTTTTCTTGCTGAATAAACACTAATTTTGAAGGTTCTCCTTTTATGAGCCTTAGTTCATACAGAGCCTCTTCATTTATCTGCGTGAAAAAGTTCAAATATGAGGATCTTAATCTGTGCCTGTTAGGTTATAAAGATGATTTCAGTCCTTCTGCATTTCAGGCATCATTGAAGCCTGTGGGAGCTGGAGGTGTTCAGTGCTTTTCAGAAGTTTTCGGTATGAAATCTAATTCTAAAAGAACTGAATAAGTATGCTATTTTTCCTCCGTACAATATGGCTTTTAAACACTGAATGAGCTGTATGATGTGAAATGTGCACTGAACATGGTTTAGTCCTAAAATAGAAATTATGCCAAACTGCTACCATACATTTTTCCAAATTGAAAACATAATTACTTTGTAAATTACTGAAGAAGTCTTGAGCACGGCTTGAGGGAGTCCACCATTGATGCTGCAAAGCAATTATACTTTCAAAGGGTTGAATAGATGATACTACAAAACCAGAAATTAGTTCTTGCTTGTGCTTTTCCCCATCTTCAACATTGAAGACTAGTCCTGTGCGTTTATACTTTCACTGCGTGTGTCGAGTGTTTGTCCTGCTCACGTTCATTGTCATAAGACAGCGTAGCTATATGTCCACAGTAAGATTTTAAAGGAGTTATGGTGCAATTCAATCTAGACCCCTCCTTTTGTTTACTCGTTTAAGGCTGAATCATTCAAGCTGTCCTTCAATCTGTGTAGAAAAATAAGCAAACATCATTTCTCTTGTGCATGGGAAAGCAATGTTTTTAGATCTATGTCAATTACTTTACTCAAAATCAGTCTGTACTTCCTTCCAGCCGGCAGTTAAAAAGCTGTTATTTGATAATCAGCATGAACTCTGTCAAATGAAATGCAGAAGTTGTGACTGCCTCTTGACTTGAAATACATGAGAGTGCCTAAAACTTCCCCCCGCGGGCAGCCCCTCACAGTGGAGCTTGCACTCAGCTGTGCAGGATTCCTAGCAGCGGTTCAGGGACACGCCTTCCTAGTGAAGATGCAATTACCCGTAACTGGTTGATCTGGTAGGATGCTTAGAGTATCTCATGTGCTAGCCAAAACATTTTGGTAGAGGTGCCAGTTTATTTCTTTGATTTAGTTAAAGTAAATGTTTTTGGTTTCTGGTTTGCTCACTTAGTGTGAAATTGAAAATTAGCATTTCTAGGCCTAGGATTACACCCAAGCTTCTATTCTTACACCAAGTTTCAAGGAATTATTAGTTATATAAATTGTATGATACAAAGTCTAGATATGAATTTTTAATGAAAAGATCTCAGTAGGGCACAAACGAGTGTCTTTTTTTTTCATTTGCTTTTAACACATTTAAATTAGAATATATGCAGAAAGTTGTGGCATAGAAGTAATTTTGACAGAACTGGAGTGAATGTAGTGTGTGTTGCATATGTTTGTCCTATGTAGCTAAAGGGAATATGTTTATTTTATAACTTCTTGTTTGTCTGGAATATTACTTTGACACTATGTGATCTCAGAGTTAATTGTCTGGGATCCTGCTATAATTCTAGTTTCCAAATATTGTTTTAATCCCCTCATTGGGCTAAACAAAAGGAAATAAAAATATGTCCTTTATCTTTTTTTTGAGGTGCAGATTTCAGCATGCTAATCCATTTGTTCAGGCTTTCAGAACACAAAAAGCTCGAGTGATTTTGCTGAATCCAATTAAGGCATACGTAGAGCGATTAGAGATATCACAACAAACGATGAGAAACGAGAGGGTTTGTTTCATATTGGGTACCTTTAACTCTTTAGCTCTTAGTGTTTGAAACCTTTAGCGGTATATATCTCATTTTGCAATTTGAGGAAGACCAAATATGTATTTTGAAAAAGGAACAAAATCTGACGTTTGAGATCCTTGCATTCTGAACATCTGCTCTTGGTGAAATAGCAAGATTTATATTGCTTCAATACGAAAGATAAAATGAAGCTGTATCACGTGTGCAGATAAGATATAAAATACAATATGCAACTTGAAAATACATAAAAGTCATCATATTACACTGGGAATATGAATATTAAAAATTGTAAACCAGATAAGGTTAGCTTGGCAATTTCTACCAGTATTAAAATAGGAAATGCAGAGTTAATTTATATGCTCTTAGAAATCAGAACTTATAAGCAGTAAAAAGAAATGGAAATTGCAGTGCAAAAAGAATTGTTTTGATCTTTGTTCACAAGTTCCAAGTAGGCTTTGCAGACCTTTTACTACAGCTTTTATCTATCTCGTACTTTCATAAACTCAGAAACATCTAATGAGGAGTCCACAAATACATCACAAATAAATTGCCATGTTGGTGGGGTGATGGGTGCAGTGGTTTTAGGATAAATCGGAGTACTTAAATTCGTTCTACCTAACATCACCTTTGCTGTGTTTGCTGCTATATATTTTATAGTTGTATTAATGCTTGAGCTGTAATTGAAGTTAGCCTAGTAGTTGGCATAAAATAATAAATAAAACTGCTTATCAGGACTAACTTTTCAATATATATACATAAGCCTACATCTATTCATATATGTAATACAAAAGAAATATCTGAATGTTTTTGACAATTTTACAGTCTGCATATATATAGGTATATACAAATACAAGTAAACATATATATATACACACACTATAGATATGTATGCTTTTCTATATACGTACATTGGTATATTTATGTATATTTATACACATTTTGTCAAAAGTAACAGAATTCTTTTCCTCCTAGAAATATTTTTTAGCTCTCTTCTAATCAGGTCTTTAAATCTTATGTCCAGAATCAGACCTTGTATTCACATTATCTTTAGCCAGGAGTAGTATGTCCAAACAAAATTGGGAAATAAGTAGTGGCTCTAAGCTATCCTGCATGCAATGCTGACTTTTACCGTAACAAATGAACGTTACCATTTCTGCTGTATTCCTTTGAAGTCCCTGCTCTCTCAGAAGCTTTCCTTGTGTATGTAATCCATGCTTCAGTATTTCATGTATTCATTCACCAGGAAATAGAGCAATAATTCTTCCATATGTGCATTTATTTTCTGTTAGAGATCCTATGTAAATACTCCTTGAGCTAGAATAGTGAGAGCGTAAGCATCCTGCCTAACTTGGTTTCAGTCTCTAATTACTCCAGGCTGTCAGCACCGCGTTTTTTTCTACAAATTCTGTCACAGTTCTCATTGACTGGCAGTAAAGTTAGTGGAAGTCAACCAGAACAAGGGCTGCAGCTTCTAGAAGTCACCAAATCAAAAATTTGCTTTTGTACAAAATATTTTTCTTAAATGTGGCTTCAAGTATCTAGATAACAAAGCAAAAATTTCCCAGAAATGCTTTAAAAATATTATATATCTGTTTAGTTCGTGAAACACTTAATAGAAGCACCTGAAATCTGAGAATCTCCCCTGTAATATTATAGATACTTTCTTCCTTCAAAGTAATATATTTCCGTTTTGTTTGGATAGGACAGTGAGGCTAACAATGCCTTACCTTTGGACAGGTAAAGATGTTTTTCAAGAATCAGATTCAGTAGGTGCCTGTCTGACTTCATGAGACTTTTTGAAGTTTTCTTGCCATTGTGGAGGCTAAACTCTGCCAATAAGCATATAGCTCAACAGACCTGGTTTTGAAATAGCAGCCAAAAATACACAGTCATTCTTGCGCCTTTTTCCTATGATTTGATATATGAGGAGCCTCGGCTTACGAAGTTTACAGGATGTGCATTTATATGAGCTTTGCCCCTTTTATGAGTTGTGGTATTTCTTACAAGCAGCATGGAGGATTTATCGTGCAACGGTTTTCACATTTTCTGTAGCAGTGTTATTTTTCTAATGTATACAGATATGATTTTCCACTTCAGCAGGGTAATAATGTCTCAAGGGAATGCCATCTGTAAATCGAAATTACAGACAAAGAGGGGACACTGAGCTGTTCTAAACATGTCTGGTAGATGTGAGGTTAGGTGCGGCCTGAGTGCTGGCCATATGTTTCAGCAGCTCTGGAAGCGAGATCACTGCAAGGCCATCGGGGAGGATTTAGATGGATGATTTCCACAGCTTTGTTTGAGGAGGCAGAGATGAGCGAGAGATCTGACCGTGCCTTTGTCAAACAGCGGCGCTGGCCCTGGGTACCATAAATTGATGGGGTGCTGCAGCGTAGGAGTATGGGGGTTATAGTCTGGCAGCAATTATAACGTGTAGGTGATGAAAAGAGTGGGGTGATAAAATCACTATAGTGGTTTGAGATTGTACACATTGTACTGCATCCAAGATTAGTTTCTCGGCCATCAAACAAATGATCTCATCTAAGCTGCTTTAGTTAGCTTCGTGTTCAGTAAGGATTGACTACAAATCCTCACACGTGTCCAGCCTCCATGGCAGAGTCAGGGTAACCAAGATTTGCAAGCTTTTGGAACAAATAAATCCCTTGTATTTATACAGACAGATAGAAATCTCTATGTATATAGCTAGCAATTTGTTTGTCTCCTGACTAATCTAAGTAACTGTCTTTGCATCGTTTGAATACCTGTGAAATGTCTGTACGGTCTATAAAGATTTCAGTGCAGCTTTTCTCAGTGCTGGGATGGGCACTTACAGGGAAGGATGCATTCGGTGCGGCTGAACTGTAACCAGTTAACAGTTAGGACAACTAGTCAAATAAGGAAAAGTTGCTGTGTGGAAGGATTGAAAGTAAAAAGCCCCATACTGAAATCAGTCAGGCATACAATTTGCTTTTGAAAGCGATGGTTGAAATCATTTAAGAGTTGTTATACTAGATGATTATTAGTCCATTTTTCAATATAAAGAGTTTAACAAAAATTTCAAAGGAATGACAGGAGTCCATACGTTAGTAGCAATACGGGCTTAAAAATTTTCCTCAAAGTAGAGGTCAGGTCAGAGCGAGCGTGGAGTCGACTCCTCCACCTGCTCTGGAGGAGGCGGCAACTCCTCGTCTTCCCAAAGCGTTGTTCTCCGGGAGAGCAGCACGTACGGCCATCCTGAGTGAGATCTGTTTCTGCAGACCTAAGAAAGTAGGAATGTTATCGTGATATTCAGTATCAATAGGGATACGAGCAAAATGAATAGATGGGATTGGTATTCAAACTGCAAGTAATCATGTGCACAAGGTATTTTTTCCAAAGTCAGCATAATCATTTGAAAAATTCCCTGTGATTTTAAGGCTTTTATTATATTGTGTAATTCACTTTAAACTGTAACTGTTAGCTTTAGGGAGGGGATTTTGTACCATATAAAAAAATGTGCAAGGCA
This sequence comes from Phoenicopterus ruber ruber, assembly GCA_009819775.1. NCBI lineage: Eukaryota > Metazoa > Chordata > Aves > Phoenicopteriformes > Phoenicopteridae > Phoenicopterus > Phoenicopterus ruber. The sequence continues at coordinate 11,841,617 of CM020221.1, read as the reverse complement.
TAGAGCCATTATGAATGAATTTTCTTTTTCAGATCATACATGTTAGAAAACTTATTCTTTGCAATTGCTTTGGGTGCTGGTAAACCCACTGATTTCAATGAAATTATCTGTAGCAGCTTGGTGCATTTTTTTTTCCCCCAAACTTTCTGGCTATATCTGTGGCCTGCTTGCATTTAATAAATGTCTATTTTTGTTTTGACATTGATCTAGAACACTGCTGGTTAGAAAAAATGTGAATGTAGAAGATATTTTAAGGAACACAATTTTCTTATACCTTGTTGTGAAAACAACAAAACAATGTTTGGGTGTTTTTCCAATGAAATTTAAATGAACATAATGTTTCAACAGACATTGCTAGGGCATATATTCTTTAGTGTGTACATTAAAAGCTTTCTTAGTATGACACTATCTGCTAATTAATTCTGCCCATTATCAGTATTTTTTTCCTGTATAAAATTAGGCCTGTCTACAAAGTCTAATTCATCAAAAATACTTTGAAAAGACTAGGGAAGACTTGAGCTGGAGTCCAAATGTCATCGTGATAATATCGCGATAAGGACTGACAATTTTATTTCCTCTTGCTCGAAGAGGCAGAAGCGAGCTTGGCCTGGTGATCATAGGAGAACTGAGTCTAATGCACAGGTAGTTGTTAGGGATCAGTCATGCTTTAGCAATTAAGCACGCTGTGTAAGATAAGGATTAATCCTAAGAAAACATTACTAATATTAAAATCCTAAATTATTACTTATTGTTGTAAATATGACTTAGAGATTCCTGTCATGTAGTAAGACTGAAGAAGAAATAATTTAAAGCTTATTTTGCCTGTGTTATGAAACTTTATTATGAACACACAAAGGCACACAGGAAAGAGTTGTACTGATACGAGCTGTGCTTTACTAAATGTCCTTCAGATTCCAGTCTAACTTTTTAACAGGCAAACAAAATTAACTTTAAAAAACCCCACCTGTTTCCTTTTGTCCACTGTTTTCTCTATTGTTTAAAGAAAAGATTCAGAAAAAAACCGCAGAGGGGAAAAAAAGCAAATAAAATAAATTTTGCTAACTGTTGCAGCAGCTGTGTGTGGTGTAAAGTGAGGGGGAGTGGTGACCTTTAGGAGGGTGCCATGTAAAAGAAAGTCTGACTGTTAAGAATGACCTAGAAACCGGGAAATAAAATTTGATTTGAAATTTTATGGATTCCATCCCACATATTTACCTTCATGTACCATAAAATACCTACTTGTATGTAAATCAGGAAATATAAAAATTATTTTCAGATAATTATTATTCATTCTATGCTCTATGAATGGAGAAAATATTGTTTTCGTGCTTAATTATTACAACATTTTTAGTCTTCTGAACAGTGTAAAGCATGCATTTAAAATTAATTAGTCTATTTGTAAAGTAACCATTCCTCTGTTTCAGTATGCTAGCATCTAGCAATTTATTTAAAAAAAGAAAATCCCTAACTTCATTTAGATAACAACAGATTCCCTTTCATTGTTTCAGGAGAGTGATACGTTCAATTAAAAATACATTCCTTTTTTATAACCCTGAGACACTCAATCTTGTCAAATTTTTAGGCATCATCTGTGTGTTCTCCCCATCTCCCGTTTGAAATCCCGTATTTTCCTAACATCCTAATGCAATGTATATGGACAGCTCTGAAATATTTGAAAGTAGACGACGAAGTAGCAGCTTTTAAAACCTCACTTACAGGGTGAGATCTAAACAAGAGAGAAAGCAAAATGGGACAGCTAGCAACATAATAGGCTTCAGCTCCCGAAGAAGGTTTTGTGTTCAAGATGTCCTGTGGACATCATTAGACCATTATTGGCAGAATACAATTACCAAGTAAAGGCCAGAGAACATACAGGATTCAGGCATGAATGTTAGATCAAGGCTAAGTTTCCATAACACACCTGCAGTTAAAAAGACTTTCTAACTATGGAAGAAGCGAGTTTGGAGCAGCGGAAGCACAAAACCTGCCTAGTGATAACTTGGATAATGTTTGAGATTATTCTCAACAGTGAGGAGGAAAAAACAGCATGCAGCCTGATCCATATTACGTTTTTCCTCCAAGTTCTCTTCAATTTGTAAAGAATATATTTATTATTTGGCATATTGGGGTTTTTGGTTGAGAGTTTCAGTAGGAGACAAGGAAAGGAACCATGAACAGGTATCATTAAAGCTTTAGCCATATACAGAGGTGTAGTCAAGGCACGTGCCTTAAAGAGGATTGAGCTAATGGTCTCAAGTATCTAAATAGTTGCTTTAATTTTGCAGTACCGTTACAACTGCAGAAAATGAGTAATTTCACTGAAGTGAAAAAAAATCAATGGTGCTATCGATGTGCTCCAGCTGAGGTGTACGTGGCATTTAAAAGATGAAGCGTGGAGCCAAAGCCGTCAATTTCATCATAAAAACGTACCGATTTTGCCTAGTTAAAACTCATTAGTTGGCTGAACTCTTGCGCGCTGGTTATGTTTCAGGAAGTTATTTTTGAATGTCAAGCACTTGCTTGGGCAGGCAAATTTCTCCTATAAACTTCTCAAGGTTAGTGAGGCCATCCTGTGATTCTTACAAGTGCTTTGCTAATTCTCATGCAGTGTAGAGACAGACAGAAGTATCGGAGACAGATGCTATTTTAAAATCTTTTTTTTTATGATAGTATTCTTGAATATTTTTATGTGGCTATTTTTGTTTAGACTAAGTATTGATTTGCTTATTTATTTAGTAAACTGGTATAAAACAGTTTTGTATAACATGATTGTCAAGTAAAGGAGGTATCGCCGAAGACATTGGTATATCATTTCCGCGTATCCCACTGATCTAGGAGACACTAATTGGTGAGTCCCAGGGGCTTTAAAGGGCCATAAGCATGGCGTTATGCTAGAGCAGGAATTGCTTCATGTTATTTATCTTCAAAAGATGAACTGTCTCTTTTCATGTACAAGAGAAATTGAGTAGGATATTAACCGAGAGACTGGATTAGGTAATTTTCAGGGCTCATTTTATTATTTAAATATATAACAAGGCTAATTCAATATACAGGTCTGAAGAGACCTTTACTTTTGTCTTCCGTCCCAGTGCTCTGGCGTTTCTGCTGGAATCTGGCTTGCACTCAGGTAAAGCTGAACTTTTTGCTGGTGTTTGCAGCAGACTGATTAGTCCCCTCTGGGAGGCCTCTGGTTAGCTCTCTTTAAAGAGCTGCTGCCTGGTCCTTCCCAAAGTCCCGGTGACACGTGGCAGGACGGCTCCAGAACAGCTTAACGCCTTTCTGGGCAAGATGTAGAGGAGGAAAGGAGATTGTGTCTCTCCTGTCCCAAGCTGGCTTTCTTCATGGCAGATAATGAAATAAGTGCCTAGATATACGTGAACTCCCTGTATTTCTGAATTGCTTTTTAAAGGATTGCTGTTGTGATAGCCAAGAATGAGGATAAACATCCATCTTTGGGTCAAACTTTTGCTGTTAATATGCTTTATGGAACTCTGCGAACTGCAGGAGACAGGATAACACTGATACTGTTGTGCTCCTGTTAATGTGTTTCATGCTTATTTTATTAAATTTGCATATTGTAGCATGTGCAACATTTATGCAAGGTAAATTTTATAAGCCAAAGCTGATTCAATGCGTACAATACAGAAATAATTGATTAGATTTAAATCTAAATCTCTGACAACTTTGAAGTCTTTTACAGGACTTTTTTCATCTATTAATGACCTTTGATTCCTCAAAGAACTAACCGTGGCAAGTGTTTTCACAGGAAAAACAGTGAGGTTACATTATTGAAGTGGATTGTGGTGGTGGTGGTGGCTGGTTTTGGTTTGGGTTTTTGTTTGTTTGTTTGCTTGCTTGTTTTTAATACCAGGGTGAGTAACATGATGCCTGCACAAAGCACTCATTTTTCATTGAACTGTTATGGATAAAAGTACAGATAGACCATACAAGCTAACGGTGCATGTTAAATATAGGGGGATATTATTTCAAATTAATACAGTTGTAAACCAGGACAAGTATGGCCTTTCAGAAGCACTGAAGAAGACAAGTATTTAAATGTTTATACCTATAATCAGCCACATAAAGATTAACATTCACATGTAAATGACAGTAGTGATTGTATTTCAATGTTAATATCTATTGATACGAATTGAATAAGAAATTGTATTCTCACTTCAAGTGAATTTTAAGTATTTCAGGAAATTTTATTCTCATGAAGAGTCAACCCTGAAAAATGTATGCCTCTGAACATTATAAAGAAAAAATAATGATCTTAAAAATACGGATAGTGTGTGTGAGAATATATATTTCAGATTTCACATTTAAATTTAAGCTTTCTTTTTTCCTTAAAATGTGAAAGGCTTTGAAGTTTGAATTAACTTCAGAATTCATGTGATCTAGCTTTACTTTCAAAATGTAGAAGCAGGCTATTTACCAAATCAACCTTATACCACAAATGGAGTTCATTTAATTAAATTAACTCTTCCTAGTGAAAAATGTTTGTTAAGAAATACATAAAGAAGAAATATCATACCTGTAGCAGACCCAGGCTCTGTAGGCTGAGCAGGAAAGCTGTCATCTGAAACAGTTGGAAGCATTTGGGTTTTGCAGTCAGAGTTGTTTAATTGTCACTGAGATGCATTTCACCATGTACTTGTGATGTCTGGAATTAGCCTCTCCTTGTTTGCCAGGTAGGAAAATACAACTGAAGAGAGGATAAGATATTCTTCATGTCAAGTTAGACAGGCGTGATAAGTAGGAGAGTCACCTCTCCCCATAGTACAGCAGTTGTATCCGCTTTAAGGGCTACCCAGTATGCAACAGAGCTACAGAGGTCACATTTTCAGGTTCAGAAACTTCTCGAGTTCTCTCCTGTTCGTTTGGGAGTTGTCTGATTTTTGTTTTAAATTGCAATTTTTTTTTTGTGACTGAAACAAAAGAAACATGTGGTGTAAAGTGTGCAAAAGGTTTTTCTTCTGTCTTTTAAACGTGCCAAAAACATGAAGAGTCTAAAATCCGGATGATGGCCAGCAGGAAGAACTGACAGATGTTTCACAGTTGTGGCACATGTAGCTCTGTGGATGCGGAGGCACTCTGCAGTGTCTCAGTTCAGGAACCACTGCTGTGAGTTTTATTTAAAAGACTGTCAGCTACTTTTAGGTAAGTTTTCTTTATTGAATTCCAGATCTGCTGGAACAACTTTGTCCAATTCTTGTTCCTGCTGCAACTAATCACAGATTCTTAAGTACTTGGGCCTCACTGGGAGGATAGCTCCCTCCACATAGGGATTACTGACCCCTGCCACAGACTAACAAGATCGACATTTGAGGAGGATGTGTCAGGGTTGTAGAGAGAAGTCTTTTGCAGTAAACCATATGGTCCTCAGGTCTCCTTTGCACCAAATGTTTTTAACAAAGTATCTGTGCTGGGTTTCTACAGATTGCAAGAAGCAATGTTCTGACAAACCAAAAGGAAATCCCTTTCTTCATGTCATTCTTGAAAAAGCAATAATGATGGAATAAAATGTGGCAAAAGTTATAATTTTATCTGTTGCTGTTCTTGAGTAGTACCAGATTTCTTGCAACTTCTGTGTTACTGATAGGATGTGTTTTGAAGCCCAGAATATTACTCGTTCCAAGCCTTTACTTTGGTTTCCAAAATGGGTAAATGTTGAGGAGAAAAAAGAAGCAAAAATAGACTAGGTAACTCTGTAATTGCTTTCACACCTATCTGCAGATACCCTGAGTGCAAGTAATTTGGCAGAACTGTGAGGTTAGGGGAAGAAACAATAAACAGCTTTTCACAGAATCACTGAATGGATGAGGTTGGAAGGGACCGCTGGAGATCAGCTAGTCCAACCCCCCTGCCAGAGCAGGGTCACCCAGAGCAGGCTGCACAGGACCTCATCCAGGCGGGGTTTGAATATCTCCAGAGAAGGAGACTCCACACCCTCCCTGGGCAGCCTGTGCCAGGGCTCTGTCACCCTCACAGTGAAGAAGTTTTTCCTCATGTTCGGGTGGAACTTCCCGTGTTCCAGTTTGTGCCCGTTGTCCCCTGTCCTGACACTGGCCACCACTGAAAAGACTTCCTTCCCACTAGGCCAGACTCTTCCAGCTAGTAACTCTTTGCAGATAAAGCTAACAAATTGTAGCTGTACAGGCAGAACTAAACCAACCTAGTGTTATTAAGGGAGAGCCAGGTATACATACTGCGAAAATGAGAACATGCTATCTCTTGTGTTTTGCATCTAGGGGTCTACTTATCCCACTACCAGTAGAGTTTAATGGGGGAAGATGTGGTGGACAGGATGAGTCTGTTCCACGCCTTGCAGAATCTACTTTCTATGTTTGTGTGCCCATTAGGTGCCCGATTTGAAAATCCACTAGAACTTTTTTTTATTGAAAGCACAAGAATATCTTTGCAGGCAGGACAAAGTGATACTGAGGGATATGCTCTAAAGTAATTTCTTTGTTGGCATGTGGAAAGAAGACGAGCTCTTGAGCAGCTCAGATATGTAGGGAATGGATAATAGTGCTGACAATTTTACTTAATTCTGCTTTAAATCAGATACTTAAATGCTGAATGTATCACTCAAAAACATGATGTGGACTTGTAACATTTTGTGGAGGACTGCACTTCCAAAAGTCAATTATGAAATTCCCAGGGATTGCACATGTCATAACATTATTTGAAATGCCATTTAACATGCCATGCACCAATCCCAGTGCAAACTTGTAATGCATCTCAACACCGTCGTACTGGTGACTTGGAGGACAGTGCTAGACATTGTTAATGCTGCAGCAGATCTATAAAATGAAAACTAGATTTAGGCAAAACACAGGTAATTTGACATTTTTAGTGGAAAATGTTTAATTTTCACATCTCGAAGCAAGATTTCTGTATTTGCATTTTGTCATTTATATTTGTTGATTTAAAATTACTGACTTAAAAAGCACCTCATCTTGAAATCATCGCTTTGCTAATTTCTTTAGGTCACTACCACTAAAATTACAGTATACCAATGGAATTATTAGAAGGATCATTTTTTTATGGAAAGATAGGGAAATGCGGGTAGATAACCTGGGGGAGGTTAATCATGATGCCTTATTCGCTAATTGTTAGGATTTTTGCTTGTGTTCTTGTATGTATAAATTGAATTCATGATGACAGTTATGTTCAGTTCATTAATGCATATCCAGCAAGTAGGCAGAAAAAAGGGGTACAGAAAAGTCATCTCATCTGTTATATCTGACTCAGACATTTCAAACCACGGGATATTTTTATTATTTAAAGGTCACTTCTTGAAAGCTTTTGTGAAATTTTAGTCGCATCTGTTGCTAATAATTGGTGCTGTGTAGTTGCTAATAATTGGTGCTGTGTAGTTTTACACTCCACAATTCACTAAAGAGGTGGAAGTTGGTGTTAAATCTGATGAATATGTGCTTATTTCAGTAGGCAGTTCCAAGACAATGATTTGAAATATTTCAGAAGGCACAGAAAGTACAGAGCAGTGGGCAGATGCAGGGATATAATCATATTAATGAAATCTGCCTTTGTATTTGCACAATCTAACACGAACTTTTGCTTGTATAGTTTTCTAATCAATTCTGATGTGTAGTAAGTGGAACAAAAACTTGTTTTTTTCCATATTTTTTTCGTTATGACAAACAAAATCTCCTTTGGTTCAAACTAAATGTAGTTGCTTTTTCTCAGTGTCATTATTTACAAAGAGGTTCAAAGCTGTGCCACTGGAGTTTTGCATGTGTTGCTGACAAACAAGATGTTATAGGAGAATAGCCCCAAGACTTAAAGAAAGATGTGGAATTGCATTTTCTGTAGTCAATATATTCATTCCTTCTTGGAAAAGAAGATTTAGGATAGTTCTGTGTTCAGTTTTACAAGGTGATGCTAGAGTCTAGTCTAAGAAAATAACATTTGCAAATGCTGTATCTGTGGTAATTTTCTGATTGCTGCCAACAAGAAAAAAAGGAATTGAAAACAGAATAAAGCAAACAAGTTAAACCTCAAACAAAAATAAATCATCAAGCTTCTAAATCTTACAGATAGTGGTCTTGGTTCCTTCACAGGCTACTTAGGTGGGTTGGATTCTGCTGAGTTTGTTCAGGGATACAAGGGAGAAAAGCAGTATAAAAGCTTACAGTAAAGTTGTTCCATGTCCATTAAAAGACCTCTGTCTCAATAATAAGTATTGGACAAGAATCTGAATAGAACAAAACTTATTGAGGTGAACTAGTTATATCAGTTTATGCTATATGACCTTAGTCTTTAATAAGCAACTGAATGATAGCAGGATCTCAGGGAAGATTTCATTGTATTTGCTCTCTTAAAAATGAGCAGAACCAGTTTGTGGACAAATACCCAAGTTTGTGGGATCTGCATCCTTGAAGGTACTCAAAACTTGGCTGGACAAGTCCCTGAACATCCTTATCTAACCTGGCAGCAGCGGATGGACCAGATGACCTATAAAGATCTTTTCCAGCCTAAATTATTCTATGATCCTGTACTAATCCACTCTATCTCCACCTGCATCTTTCCCTACCAAAAACATTGTATTGAGTTCAGTCAATATAGTATACACAAGTATAATTGTGTAATCTCTTCTTATCTTGACAGGTGACACACTGTATTGTATAGTTCTCCTGGAAAAATAGGTTCCGCTGTGTGATATTTTTGAAAAACGTCCTGAGTCAAACAAACAAAGCAAACCAGGTCTGTCAGACTGGAATTAGATGTTAAGTACTGTTCATGAACAGAAAGCAGTATTATATAAAAGGCTGAATTGTTTACTGGAGGGTCATAGAAGTTACTGTCATTTAAAGCTTCTTGATTTTTTTGGCAGTTACAGCTGTTAACATATTGACTGCTGCTGAGATGGAAGCAGGATGTATTTATGTGGTAAATGCAAATGTGACCTTAGAGTGAGGCCTGTTTTACTCTATCTTAAAAAAAAAAAAAACACAGCAAAACCAAACAAACAAAATTAAAACCAAACCAAAACAAAAAGCAACAGAGGGGAAAAAAAAAAAAGCAGCCTGTATCTTCTGCTTTCAGGTTTGCCAGTGTTTCTTAACTTCTGCTTGCTCATGTTTCCTCAGTGTTGAATCCAAACCCATTTTTCATACTAACAATTTCCATTTCTGTTGTTTATTGGGAGAGACATGCTGATGCAATTACAGAGGAGGGAATGGGCACTTCTAATCTATAGCTCTGTCCTTAAGTCATACCAGTGGCTATCCCAGCGCGAAGACAGCGCAGACAATACGAAGTGAAAATGTGATCCCATTATTTCTGAAGAGTGCCCTGAGGAACAGCATTAGAAAACACCACCATTCTTGCAAAGCCTGAGCATCTCCAATGTTACTGCCTCATCAGTCAGATCTGGTTTCATTTGCTCACTAAGTCAACTGAAGTATCCTAGCTGGGAGCTCTTCAGAGAAATGCTAAATTATGGTAACTTCAAATTTGACCTATCATAAATAATTAAGTAATGTAATTATTGAGGCTGTTTCCCTGGATGTGTTAACAGTAGGTTTAGCATTCCAATTTACAGGCAGCTCTAAATCTATGTCTGTTGAAGATATTTTGATCTGTACACCCTCAGATAAGATTTACAGTGGCACAAGAATAACCTGATAAAGTAGGACAATAGTTTTTAATAAATTAAATTGACACCAGTGATTACATACTGAAAATATTGTAGCCTGCATGAAAGATCAAAGTAGTAAATATATTGCATTGAGATAATCTACTTTGTTTTTAATTTAGTAGTTTGACAAGTTTTGTATTTCATGCTCTGTAAAAGCATAAATTTCGGTGACATCTGACAAGACAGTCCTTACCTACTGCCAATCGGTATGGTAATTACTAGGAGGAGCTTAATGCATTTAGTTATAACAGCATTTTTTCCTCTAATTATTATGTGATTGTTGGGGTTTTTTTCCAGTTTCCCCTCTGATTAGCAACCCAGTTGACTTGGTTTGAGTTCTATTAAGTGTTCAGAGAGGAGGAGACCCCAGTGTCTGCATACTTGTCAGATACACTGTTCACTTTTGCCGAGAAGGTGCAGTGGTGTCAGTGCTGCCCCTCTATTTAGGCACTGAGCTGGCCAAGCTCTCATTTAAAGCAAAGCCAAACCAATCCCATCAATAGTAACAACAGGGTGTTTTGTCAAGGGGATTAAAGGCTGATAAAATCGAATAGATGATATAATTAAATCTTCTTTAAACTCACTGTCAGGACATGGCATGATACCTTTCAATCTGAACAAGTTAGATATGTCTAAAATTTTGAAGACTTAAATTCAAAGTTTAAACATTGAAGCATCTTAGTGCTTACGATCAGGCAGATGTTGGCTGCATGAATAAAGACTCTGTGGTCCTGCCTGTTGGCGGCTTTGTGCAGGGCGGGATGGATAATCTGGCCAGCCCAGTGACTCTCTACTGTTGGAGTTAATTTCTGTTTGGTCTGTCAGGACACAGTGAGAATCAGGAGAAATACAAAGGTAGAAGCTACTACTTTATTTCTTTTGTGTGCTGTAGTTTTAGGGTCAGGAACATAACTTTTTCCATTCTAAATGAACATGTGGCTATTGACTTTTTAAACCCTTTTCTGCCTTCCGGCTCTACAGGCTCCATTTGCCTTCCCCTCACTCTCCCCTTCCACTCCTTTTCTCTGATATGTCTTATTGTCGTTGGGCTGCTTTCACCTTTAGGAAAGGTGAACACTTTTAGGAAAGGTTTTATGGTTTTCCGTTATGGTTTGGGTGATTTTTTTGTGTGTGCGCTTGTCGATTTAGGACTGAGAGAAGGGGGAAGGGAAGACTGTACTTGCCTCTCAAGAATAAACGCCCTGCTTTCCCACTGACCGATTATCCCACCTCCGACAGGTTGGGCAGTCCCAGGCGCGGCACCCCACAAGGCAGTCCTCGCAACACCTCGGTGCTGGGTGCAGCTGCCGCCCGGCGCCGCAGCTTTCTGTGTGCCGGGTACGGCTGCTCGTCTTGGTCAGTGGTTTCCTGACGGTGCCGTAGCACTGGGGAGCCCTCAGAGGCTGGTCTTCCTGCAAGGACCCCTTAGGGGGCTTCCCCTGCCCAGCATCAGGCTAACGTCGTGGCCTTTCTCCTTGTCGCCGTAGGGAAGGAGTCGGCCCATGGGATGCCCCAGTGCAAGGGCCGTGCTGGCGAGTGAGGGGAGTGCTGAGGCTCGTTGTGTAGGGCTGGCTGACAGGGGCACACAGGAGGCATGGGGGGGCGTGTCGTGGGGTCTCTTCTCTGCCCCGCTGCTGCGTAAGCGTGTAAAGCCACCGTGTAAAGCTCCACCTTCCCCTGCTCGAGATCTGATGCTGTGGATTGCTCCCGCTGCAGAGGGAAAGGAGCCAGCCATTCGCAGTATGTCAGCGATACTTTCCCATCTTCTGATAGTGTTTGGCTGCTTTGAGAGAGCATACGCAATGCAGTCTTGGAAAAGGGTGTGCATGAGTGGGGGGAGCTGGCATGAGCCATCGCATCCTAATGTCGCAGTCGTTCTTCAGTCTCCCCCAGACAGCAGTCACTCTTCTTGCCTGTACCAGCCACTTACTCATTCGCAGCGCAAATGGTCTTGTTTGTATGACAATGCTAATTGAAAGAGCTGTTCCAACTTCAGTAGCTATTTGTTTGGTTATATCACAGACAGTAACTTCTAACTTAATAAACCAAACAGACAAATGTTCAGGAGTTACTACAGCAGTGTAAAAGTGTTTGGGTTTTTTCCCAGTGTGGCAATGTGAATCCAAAACACAATCCCCATCTGCAGCCGGTCTGTAAATGTTTAGAAAGGACATTCTAATCGCTCTTGTCCCTGACCTTCTATAGAGTTAATTTAAATGAAAGGTAGCCTAGTTTGGATTAGAAAAGTGTGATTCTCATGGATTCTACGATGAGTTATTGTAGCCTCCTTAATCTGTTCTTTACCTTCCCCGTATCTTTTGAATATCAGATTCACACAAAAAAAAAGTGATTGAATTCTTATTAACTATCAATTTACTCATAGTATTAAGCCATCTTAACGCAATAGTTCATTCCATTTAAAAGCCATCATAAGTATGTACAAATTTTGTATCCTAAGCTGGGCTGGATACTCCATACTAGAGATTGTATCCATCGATGTACACAGGAGAGCCGCCAGCAAGAAGGTGTGACCACAGGGTTAGATTTAGGAGGATTATGTGGCAGGCAGAGGAAAACTTGGTGCCTTTTTCATTCTACACATCCTTCTTCAAATCCCGGTGCTCTTTTAGTGCTGCATCTTTGTGTCATGGGGACTTCAGGCATTGATCACCTGCTATTTTACGGTATGAAATCCTGAATTCCAGTTACAGATTTAATCTCCTTTAGAAAGGGAATGGTGGCCCAGGATGTTTCTCTTTGATTCAGGTGCTTTATTTCAGATTGGAAGAGAGAAGGCGAGGAGCTTGGATCTAGAAATGAATGATGGCTACTTTGCGGTGTTGTCAGGCACTGTGAGCATGTTTTGACCTTAAACCAGCTTAGAGGTAAATCTTATTAGCAGTACTGATTTGCAAACAGGTAAATCCTCTGACAACAGTAATGAAAGCCAGAAAATTGATTTTCGCCAGTGTTACTGGAGCAGAAATTTCTACTTTATTGTTTTACAACATGGTATTTGAAATACAGCTTTCTCATGCAGGTGCACACGTTTATTAGTATTAAATCATACCAGAGGAGAAAGCATCTTTGTTCTCCACTCCGTGTTAGCTGGACAGGCAATCTAAACGTCTGGATGGTTTTATAGTGGGTACTTTCTGGAAAGCAGTGTCAGGGTTAATACTGTACAACCTGGCCTAGTATCTGATACTTCTTAATAATTCTAATAGTACTTAACATTTGAAATTTCTCAGTTGCTGATGTTAGACAAAAAAAGTGCTAAAAATAATTTCTTTTTTTAAAAGGCCAATCATACTAACTTGCTGTCTCTGGGATTTTTTGTACTTTAACCACAGATTTTTATCCCATCTTCAATTTCTTAGTGTTTAGCGCTGCCATCTGATAAACCAAGTAAGCATAGATGTTCCAGAGAGATATAAATGTTTAATAACAAAATTGCTACTCTGAGTAGTTTTCTATATGATTTGTGTAGATGCCAATGTTTTCTATTAGCCATGCATTTGTTTGAAACTTATTGGAAGAATCTGGCAACAGCTGCTGTTTAATAAATGATGCCTATCTGCCAGATGCCATCAGATGCTAGGCACGGCCTCTTTGGGAAAGGTGAGTTTTTCAAGGAACTGTCCATTGTGGTTTCTCAAAATTTCCACTTTTTCTTTACCGCATATTGTCCTTGCTGAATACATGAGAACTACAGCAGAGCGATGACGTGGATGCTTTGAGGAGAGTCTCGTGTTATGATTTATCACATATATATGCTGTGATTCAAGGAATCATTTGTTCATGTACTGAACATTGCCAGCGGTTTCACGGATTCAGGTCCAGCATGTTTGAGTGCTGCTGAGATCCTGTATCAGGGCCACAGGGAGCAAGTGCAAACACTGGCTTTTTATAGATCCTCCTTTGATGCGAGTTACTTTGTGTGGCCAGTACCCTTTGATTGGTCTCGGGGGTCTGGCTGTGCTTCTGCCTTTCAACCCTTGCCTGGGAGCGGCGGAGGCGGTGCGTGTGTGCCAAGGTGCCGGGCTGCCCAGGGTGCGGAGAGCTGGGCCGGCCGGGCGGCGCTTTGCTCGGGCGAGGAGCACGAGGGAAAGGCGGCGGCTCGGAGCGGGCTGCTCGCTCTGCCGCTTCCCGAGCCGCGCGGTTAGTGTTGGCCCTGGCAGCAAGGTGGTTGCTTTACAGCCATTTAAAGCCAAGTTTTTTCCTCGCAGATCCACCGATAATTCATCTGTACCTGGATGTTTGAACACTCAATTACCATAAATTTGTGTAACCAGACAGCCGGGTTTCTGAGGCAACTTCAGAAGTCCCAGATGAGATGTTCAGCTATCTGATATGCATGTGTAACTATCATTTTGGGTATTGTTCCAGCTTGCGTAGGTAGACCATTAGCTGTGCTTACACAAACTGATAAAAAAAATAAATACTCTTGCTCTTTTTCAAGTGCAACTCTGTGTAACTTTAAAAAAACAACAAAAAAAAGATACCCTACCTGCCCCCGCCTTAAGCCTACTGCATTTAAATAGCAGAACTGAGTCATGCAGGTTAACACTTTTGGAAATTTTCTAATTATTTTTACATGCACAACAGAATTCCAGTGCAAATGCAGCTGATTTGAGAGAAATAATTAGTGTGCCAAAGATGTGATGACAACTGAGAGAGTGCAACGAGATGTTCCAACTTCCATTAGAAAATAATGACCTTCTTGGCTGAGTAGAAGTATTTTAATTAAATACCAACAATTCATAGTAATCAGTGAACCTATTAGCCATGAAATTTAATTCTTTCATCATGGACTGTTCACTTACATATTTCAGAAAAAAATGAATATGCATATCATTTCAAGCCTAACGTTGTGTGCTGTTTTAAGATACTACTGTAGCATTTCTGCGGCTTAGGAAAGCGAAGCCTTAAACACTTTTTCAGAAAAAGTTGCCTCATGATTGACAAGAATCAGTAGTTAACAGTGCTGCTCTTTATGTCAGCGGTCTGATGCTTCGGTGGAAGCTTGACTGGCTCCAATGTGTTGTCTGATCAGCAATAGAAAAGCAATTGCTTCTTCCTTGATTGATTCCATCTCTTATTGGTGGCTTTTACCATCAGGGAAACTAAATGGGAAAATATCCTTAATGGAGTAAAAATATTTTCAGAAGTGAAAATTATTTGCATGAATTATACTCCAGTCTTGTTAACAGCATTTTGGAAACCACTGGTAATGGACTTTCCGCTCTGTTGCCAACAGTGAAACAAGTAATAGGGCTTTTCAGAGACAGACTTGTAGTAAAAAAAAAAAAAAAAAAAGATTCTATAGTTGTATTTTGCATAAAAAATGATTTATTTGCTAGATTTATTTGCCTGTTTTATGTAGGGAGACACACCCTTTAGCTGCCTGCAGAATCATTACAAGATTTAACTGCTATGTGACCTCTCTTGTGGCAAAGTTAAAATAATGCAAACAGCAAGCTTTCACTTGCAAGCCTTAAGTTGTTGCTATGCGGGGTTCATAAGATTTGAAAATGTTTCAGGCACAAATGGGGCACTTGCACACCGATAGGTCATCGCAAACGGTTCGTGGAAGTGAGGCATGGGCAATATTTATAATTGAGCAGCTTTGGGTCTAATTCTATTCCCACTGAAATGGAAAAGAAAACAATTACAGTTTGCTTACACAAAGAAGAATCACGGTTGGGAACTACAACGTGACACAAGGGAAGTGCAAAGGGACTTGAGTGCATTTTCTGCTTCTACAACTTTGTCTTTTATGTCAGGAGAGTAACTGAACAAAGGACATACTCAGTAATTTGAGGTTCTCTAACTGTGGAAAGATAAAGCTCTAGAATTTTGTGTCGAAGTGCAAGGTAGGGATTTCTTAACTAGCAGGGTGTTCGCCTGCTTTTGTCTTGGTGAACGACTTGATTTTTCATCTGTTGTATAGCGGAGCAGCTGCAGCTCTACAACTCTGAAACGAGAGGCTTTTTCTCTTGCCACAATGAATTTGTATTTCTTTCACCAGCTGCCAGGAGCTCTTATTTATCTCCTTGAGATACGACGCAATGTCCTTTAAAAACAATGATCGTCTCTCCGTTCACTGTGGAATCTCTATCACCTTCAGTTATCTACAAAGGCATCCAACTTCGGAAGCTGTAATAGTATCATTAAAGTTGGTTGTATCAGGAACATAGCAAATAATACGTTGAAATTTGCTCAGAGTTTTCGGATCAGAAGTCGTAGTATTGACTAAAGAGCCATTTTTCTCCAAAACTTTCTTCCTATGTAATGCTATATCGTCTTTCATATTAAGATCTCCAGAATTCTTAAAGGACTGGGGTGATTGTCATTGTCTTTTAAAAACAAACATGGGAGGGAATTGCTTTTTCCTACTTTCTTCGGGTTTTTTTTTTTCATTTTTAGTTCTACTTCGGGTCAGACATTAGATGCTAGATCTATTTGTTCTTTGCATCCGGTTTATCAAAATTACATCTAGAAAGGAAATTTTAGAAAGTTTTGAGCAGCTGGAATAGTGGGCTAAAAAGACCTCATTATAAAACGATTATTGCAATTTTCCATTTCTCCTGCAGACTATCTTGTTGAACATACGTAAGATGGAGTCCACCGAAAATTTCTGGTGACATGATCAGATCATGATGATAAATTTTTTTAATACAACCTCCCCGAATCTGCTAGTGCAATTGTAGCTGGTTTAAATGCATTTGGGGAAGGTATTAGCTCTTCCATTAAGTGTCATTCCATTTTAACTTTTGATAAGCCATGTATTTTTGTACTTAATGCTTTCCAGTGATGATACATTAATGAAATAAAGTATGGTAAACTAGGACAATGCTTTAAGGCCAAGGAAGAAAAATAGAGCTTCATCTCACCCAAGTTGTTAGATTAGCCTATAAAATTTTCTTGAATACCACCACTTTTAATTGTGAGACTGTTTAAAGGTGATGGATAATTCTTTTTTATGTAAGAACACTATTTTTTTAAATGCCTGACCATGATTTAGAAAAGTGGCATTGAATTTTTTTAAAAAAACTTCAGTAAATATAGCTGACTAGAATTCAGGTGAATTTCTTGGCTGTTATATGTGAGTAACAGGTGTCATTTTGAGCATGACCACGTTGAGTTCTGTGGTTGTACAATTGTTGCCTTCAGATTTGCATTTATAGTTACTGTAAGCGCATTAATAACTCATCATTGAAATAAATAGTGTGATACTTTGTAAGCCTTTGGTCCTACCTCACCATCAAAGCACTACATACTAAAAGCCAACTTTTAGAAAAAATACTGAAAAAAAGTTATAATTTGCTGATTTAAAGAAGTCACAGAAAAAGACAACAAAGTAGGCTATCATTTTGCATTGCATTTTGAGACATTGGAAATGTTTGTATGAAGAAAGGATAGGTCAGCTTAATATCACTTCAGCTTTTTAGATTTAGTTTAAAAAAAAAAGAATTTTTGATCAAAATACTTTTTAACCAATTTGTCAAGTTCAGATTTTCTATACAACCAGAATATGTGGGGGTTTTTTTCCTTACTATTGTGTTTATTGTATGATATTTACCAAAATGTGAAAAACATGTCCATTTTCTACAGACTATAAGGGAGACAAAGTGCAGGACAGGAAATCATCGAAAAACTCATGAACTGGAAAAATGTAAATACATTACATCTTTAATGCATAAATAAGCTGGTTTGTGTTCCTAAGGCCATTAGATCTTAAGGCCTGATGATTTAGCTCCCTGCATAGAATCATCAGACTTTGATATTGGTATTCCCTTTCAACTCTGGAAGATTCCCTCTCTAATTTCTATATTAGCATTTGGTAAATACAGCATTTAACATTCAGTATGCTGTAAAGATAAGAAAGGGTTGGAAGCAGCTCTGAGGAAGCCAGAATGATTGCTTTCTATGACCACAGACATATCATTGGAATGAAATTGATAGTGAAAAATGTTTGACTATAATTCTGCATCATCAGGAAAAAATAGTGAGCTTTGAAATATCGGCATAACAAATTCAGAGACTGCTTTCAAAAATACAAATTAATGTATCAATGGAAAAATTACATTTAACTCCGTGGCAGCGGACTCAGTCGTGTGGGTGCGCACCTTATGAGTTTACGGTGCAAAAATGCGCGCTCTGGTTTGTGTCTGCTCTGAAGAAGGTGGCAATAGGCTGCACGCCTGCGGGCCTTTCCACGGCGTCTGGGAACCCAAAGCCCTTTCTAACTGCCGTGTTATATCTGACCACCATGCTACGCTGGCAAATTGAAAGGCGTTCAGAGGGAAATAACAGTTGTAGGGGAATAGAGGGATTTCACTTAGAAAGAATGACGAAACCTATGTGTTTATCACACATGTTCATATCGTAAGTGATAATATTTTATGTTTTTGTAAAACTCTTACCAAAATATTTTTGATGCATACCAGAAATCCCTTCAATTCCACCTTGGTATAAATAATAATAATAATCATGATGTCTGGGAGTTAGGGAACCGTGACATTCTATGAGTAGTAGAAGAACATAAGCATCAAAATAATATTGCTATAATAATATACGATATAACAATACCAGTAAAAAATCACTAATTACTAACAATAGTGGAAGAACGTAGGCTGAATATCAAGAAAAACTTGCTGAGGGGAAGGTTCCTGGAATGTCCTCGAGAGAAATTAAAATACCTGTTCTTTACACCACTTAAAACTTCCTTAAGATTAAATATTTTTAATTGGAAATAATCTTTGTATGTAATGCAGTAAACTATATCATTTAATGATAGTAATAAATATAGACACCCACCTAAAAAAATATTCATACATCCTCCAGTGTATTCTGTTTATCTGATTTATTCAGAAAAAAAAATGAGTACAAATGCATATTGGCATACAAAGGACACGAGGAGAGAGCAGACAGAGAAACGTAAAGATGAAAGAAACGTTTGCTGCCTGTTAAGTTCCCGGAGTTTATACTGCTTCTGTGCTTCCATGAAACGGAGAGAATGATGACACAAAACAGAATAGTAAAACATGCATGTCATCCTTTTTTATATACAATTTAAAGGTAAACCAAGACCAAAGAGTCTCTCTTGACTATTATAATTTGGCTTTAAATTCAGATGTTGAGAAGAACAATTTCCTTGGCTCAATGCGCTGTAAATTCTTTCTGTATTCTCGCTTCAGACATCATGCTGAAAAGTAGGTAGTTAAAAGAGGTGGCTTCAAATTTTTGCATCCTAAAGGATTTTCTGAAGTTTTGTTTCTGTCTTATCACTGAGGATGTTCCTAAAGAAAACTGGTATTTGATCAATAAAACATTTACTGAATACACTTTAAACTGAAGCTATACTGTTGCCGGAAAAGGAACACATTTGGAACTAAATTAATAATTAATATTAGCTAAAATTAATAAATATTTTAACAGAGATAATGCAGAGGGCTGTATAGGGAAACAGGAATTTCCTATTTTAAAGTCTGCCTACTTTCCTGTTTTAAAGTCAGTTGCATTTGCTTGACTTTCAGTTGTGAATTTGATTTGCCATACGGCACGGGAATAAGAGAACTAGGCTTACCACAGGAAGGACGGTATTGATACGCAGACTAAAATGGAAAATTAGATTTCCTTCCCAGGTCACTGTAAAGAGTGTGTTGGATGTTGACTTGAGACCCTGTTGCAACAGGCAAGTGTACAAATTCCGTGTAATGTGGGTTTCATTCTTTCAAACCATGACTTGAAACCTACCGACGCCGTTAGAAAGAACATTCATGCTTTTTGTTTGTTTTTGTTGTTGGGTGGTTGGTTTGTTCCTGGTTTTTCTGAGCTGTGTCTTCTCAGGCTGACACAAAGAATCCAAGTGATGCTACTTATCCTTGTCTGTGTAATTAGCCTTAACCTGTCTAGTACAGAAATCATCTTTTCAGGGGTTTTTAAACCCCTTTTTTCTGAGCTTTTTTCTCAGTAAGTAAAGATGGAGTGGATGACGAAAATAAAAGAACAAATTTGATTCTGGTCGGACAAATACATTGATACACATCCACCATATAAAGTTATGCTTTTTTTATTGGAGACTAGAGCTTAGCTCCATTTAATTAATCAGACTGCACAGAGAATCCTACATTTAAAAACCCCCCGAAAACCATTATGCACTGATAATATGCACCCAAGTAGCTTTGCTGATAATCCACTCTATTCCTGTCTTTTGCGTATATGGTGATTCTGAGCTACGTAGAGAAGAAAATCACTTTATAAACTCTGAGAAGCTATTACGAGTGAATGGACGTGTCTGGACATGGCAAATCCTTTGTCCTGGCAGTAAGTTTTGTGAGGAGCCTTATGTTTGTCAGCTTTGCGGTGTCTCAGCACGAGCTGTGCCGGACAAAGCTAACGTGATGGATGAGCTCAGTTTTGGCTGGATCAGACTGCCTGTCTGAACCGGTCCATCTGGAGTATTCCCCTAAAAATTAATTTCCACTCCTACACTTGAGATTTTTAGCGTGGAAGTTGACTGTGGTGTAAAACAGCAGCAAGCAGAAGGCCTTATGGCTGGCAGGTTCTCGTTTGGAGGGATAGCCTCTGATGCACTGTTCTTCAATTTTGTAGATCTCTGTGTACTCCGAAGCTCTGCATAGCAAAATTAAGCCTGCAGACAAGGGTTATGTTCTTAGTTGCGTTCCAAAGATAATAGATTGAAAATCATTTTTTCTGATGTACTCAAACTTGCAAATCCTTAAGCGTGGAGGGAAAAGTTCTAAACCAAAATGTATTAGATCTACTCTCTTTGAAATGGGGAATTCTGTTGCAGTATTTATTGTACAATATTTGACTTTATAAAAAGAGCTGAAACAGCTTTTAGATTTATAAATACGTCAGTGTTATAAAAATGTGCTAGTAGTTGCAAAGTTTCTGTATTAGCAAGCAAATACATTTGATTAAGTGACCATCTGGTAAAATGTTTGTTACCAGTGAAAACACTGAATTTTGGATTTTGCATGTGCCAAGTAAAATGTGGGTAAGAGTTATAGCTGCATAAATTGAGTGGGCAGTAATTGGACCATATACCTTTCAAGCCTACTCCTATCAATCTAAATAAATACTGTTATTCTCGAAGCCATTTTTCTTAGCTGATCCACTCCATCTACAGTCAATTGTTTTACCACGTTGTAAAATTTCTGTGAAGAATGATTTGACTTCATGTATTTGCATCTGTACAAGGGTAGATGACCTTATTTTTGGCAGGATTAACATAGAAATAATTAGGCCCTGTGTTCCATGCATAAACCATGATTTGTGTCAGCCCCATCGTCATACACGTCAGACCTCAGCGTCATGGCATTTGGAAAGGTTCTCACCGATGTGGTGAAATGACTTGTGGCTAAAAAGGGTCTGCAGTTCGGGCTACCGTATCGGCCTGCCGACAGCTCCCCTGGTGCTATGGCTCTTGTTGCCCGGCATGCTAATAATAACAAATTCAATAATAATTGCAAAAATTGTCAAAGAAAAAAATCAACATGGTTTCCTTAGAAGAGTTGCTGTGACTTCAGTTCATTGAGAACTGTAGGAGCGTAACATGTTTGCTGGTTTGACCATTAATGCATCAACGGCTGTGTAGAATGCAGGCGTCTTTTTCTCTCATAGCCCCTGGAGCACCTGTAGCCTTTCCAAGAAACCTTCAGCATTCATTTGTAAGATATCGGCATGTCAAAAAGGTAAAATATTTAAAATAGGAAATGTCACAATGTGCTGTTTTAATATTTCTAAAAATTTAACCTGGAACTTATACTTCTCGTTCTTCCTTTTTTATTTATTGCTGTTTTGAACAACACGGTAAGGGTTTTGAAGCCTATTATTTTATTCCTATAAAAATGAAAATATTAGAAAAGTTTAATATTTGTCCTGCGTTGTATTACGAGTTGATAGTTGTGCGAGAGCGGGAAGACTAGATATCAGTGCAATGTTCAGTTTTACCTTTGATCTCAACCAGTGTTGAAGTGTGATTGCCAGAGGTGAAAACTACATTGTTTTTACAGCAAAAGCCATTCTAATGCAGGGAATGCAATACCAGTTGTTCTGTTCATAATTTACCATGTACATCGCTATGTCTTCATTTCATATACTGATGGAATGGGTAATGAAGTGGTGGTTATTTTATAACTCCATCTCCTTCTCCCTGACATTAAATATTGAAGCTACAAGCCCTTTCTGAGAATAATGAGACGAGGAGCTTAGAGTTGTTTCTTTGATAAACAAAGCCCTGC
Source organism: Phoenicopterus ruber ruber (assembly GCA_009819775.1). NCBI lineage: Eukaryota > Metazoa > Chordata > Aves > Phoenicopteriformes > Phoenicopteridae > Phoenicopterus > Phoenicopterus ruber. The sequence continues at coordinate 11,819,675 of CM020221.1, read as the reverse complement.
AGTAAATACGAATTAATCAGAATTCTGTTGATTCCATTTACGAATTGGAAGAAACTCGTAGGAAAGGTGTTTTGTGAATACTGGGCTTCATGAACGTCCTGTAACACTTTTTAAAATTGTTACAAAATTGCTGGAAATAGTTGCCTGGGGGTTGCTGAACTTAGCTCTTATTCAAAGTGAAAGATGCTGTGAGCAAGTAAGAAGAAAGCTGAAGAAAAGACATGGCCATTAAATAGTTTCTTTAAAAATGTAAAAGGAGTGATGAATAGATGCATTTTATTTCCCACTGCTAAAAATGCAATTCTTGCTTTCCTGTTATGAGTGTTACAAGTCTATAATTTCTGTTATTTTTTCTTTAAGTGGAGGATGATGATAGAATACCTTTCGCCGGTATTTCTGGTGCAATTTTACTGTAAATGTTCAAAATGAGTCTTTGGGTTTATTTCAGTCAAGCTATACTGACTTGGAAATTTGTCTTTTTATATTCTCTGATGATCAATCCCAGGGTTGAATCTAGGGAAGAACCTAGATGAAAATCTTGTAGCATGCAAAGCAGTGTCGTCTATATTTTGAGACGTGTTGCTTGCCGTGAACTAGAGTGGATTTGTACAGGCAGCGCGTCACAGCCCATGATGCATGGGGATTTACACGTTGCACATGAGCTGGGGGCCATTGCGGCTGTCAGTCTGGCCAGCCAGCTGGCAAAATGCTTTCAGTCCACTCGCTACGTGGTTTTAAGGAAGTAGGCAGGAAAATCAGTAGAGAGAGGGCAAAGAGCTATTCCAGCTTACTGCGACACTTCAAAACGCAAATGCATTGAAACACTGTGCCACCAAGTCACCTAATGTATGACTTGATCATCAACAATTGCAGAATACATACATTAATTCAAATGCCTGCTACAAATAAGCAAAACTGCAGTGAGATCCAGTCAGATCTTAAGCATTGTACTGTGGTGTTTCCTGGGTCCTTGTGCGGCTCCTTGTTGTCTTTAGGTCAGGACCATCTCTTTTCTTTTCTCTTCTTTCCTTTGATTCCGTCAACATTACAAGCTCCTGGGTTAAACTAATTTTTATCCCATCCAGTCAACGTCCACCACAGCCAGCTGACTCACTTCACATTTTCCTCCATTTATCGCAGTCTCTGGCTGCCTCAGTCTAGTTCATGTTATGACTGAATTCGGTTAAATGCAAGAACACATCCTTTGTTACGAGGTCTGCTTTGCCTCCTCTTCGTGCTTAGCAAACACATGACCAGGTTTTTCCGGGAGCTGCAATATGTCTAAATAACGATATCTCCCATTGCAGTACAGTATGATGAAACTGGTGACGTTCTGCAAACGCTGCTAGGAATCCTTTAACACCAATATTGGTGTTTGGGTTTTTTTTTTTTAATTGTATGCAAAATTTGTAATAAAGGAAACACGTCAGATTAGCATGCATTAAAAGCAGCATTATGCTTTTGGACAACATATCTCAAATGATGTAATAAATCACACCCCCCAGGTGCAATAAAGTACATTGGGTCAAATTACATATATTTTGCTATCACTTCAAATTAGAATTACAGCACACTTTCTAACGACATCCCTATGTATTTTATCTTTTATGATCCAATGGTACGTGTACATATACCATTCAGATACTTTAAAATATCGTCAATCAAAATTTCCAGAAGTAGAGGGTTTTGGCGGCAGCTGCTGGCAATGCACGCTGTCCGCATCTTTGGACTGGTAGTGCTTGGTAGTGTCCTTCTGGAAAACGGTGCTAATGAAGATCTTCCAGTTTACAAATATGCATACTTGTCCAGTAATTTTCACAAAATATGCACTCTACAGGATGACTACAGGATGCATAAGATAAAATATAAAGTAGCCACCTGCATAAATATTAATTAAAATAATCTGCTTGCGGAAGGGGTGGGTGGGTGGGGGGTGTGTGTGTGTGAGAAATCCTCAAAAGGAAAATTTCAAACTGAGGTGGGGATCTGGTGGGGGGAAGAATGAAGGACCTTGCTACTTTTCTGGAGAGGAAAAATAAACCCCAAAAGAACAAGTCATTGCAACTAATTGAAGTGTGATGTTCCATAGCAGTCAAGTCTGTGATAATTTAGATAATTAGGAGGAAGCCTAGACAGGGAGGTCCTTGTCTCTGCCCTAGTGATGGCCCAGATAGTTTGTGCTGTGCATCTGCTCAGCAAGCCCAGGCCAGTTGTGCTGGTGTGTTTCATTCACAGCCCAGGCTGGAGCGTGGTGTCTGCGAGATAAAATGCATCTCTTTTAAGTCATTTAAGCCTCATTGCAATACGTTCATTGTTCTTTAATTACCATGTAAGCTTTCTTCAAGATGTAATGCTATACTGTGTAGCTACTTCTCTGTAAAGAACAGAGTTGAGTAAAATTAAGAACTTCTTACTGAAATGGTGACATTTCAACTCAAGAATCTTTTTTTTTGGTTTTTCCTTCTGTTACTGTTTTTCCTTGCCATGCCAAAAATTCTCCGTAGCGTTTTGTAGCCAGATGAGCAGGAGTGCTTAATTCAGACAGAACATCGCTTTTTTTAATACTGATATATTAACAGTAGTTTCACTGTTTACCTGTTTCCATTGGAAAGCTTCCAGCTTTCTCTCTCCTGCTTAAGCAATGCTACAGAGAGATCCGCTAGAAATATAGAGCTATAAACAGCAGACTTTGCGACAGGAGGGACTTCATAACTCACCTGAAAGTTCACGCCTCAGAAGTTACCGTCTTTCAGCTCCCTGGCGAATGGTGACTGATGAACTGGAAGGCTCCGTCGGGCGGCAGCGCGCACACTGCCCGGCCACCTCCTCTGACAGGATATGGGCTTTGCTTACACACGGTGTCTTGTGTTTGGGTCGGATCGTATAATGTGATTTGTCTTCTGTGAATGCTACTTTAAATTTTGTTCGGCTGGGAAATAAGATTGAGTTGAATGGCTAAAAAGTGGAAAGCTATTGACTGCTGTTGCTTTCAGTAAACAATGCTGCTATAGAAAGAACTTCACGTTTCACATGGTTGTAGTAATAAAAATATGTCAAAATAACAAAGGTAAAGAGGTCTGAGATTTTCAAGAAAAGGATCTCTAAAAATGGATATTTTCTAGTACTTTCAAAAACTTAACTCTATGTGGAGACATGCTAATCTTTTTCATAAATATCAGATTTATAGGTGGTTCTTTCGGCCTTTTTAAAGCTTATTTTAAAAGTCAAATGTGTCTAGTCTTCCCTGATGCTAATCCTATGCAACTGCAGAAAAAAGAATTGATTTTCTGTATCGATGTGGCTATTTCTGCCCAGGCTACAGAGGGAGGACATGTTTTTTATTGATTTGGCCCTGAACTTCCCTGACTCTTGATGAGCACAAATGAAAGAACCACTCTGGAGGTCGTTCTGAATCAGCCAGGGAACTAGTACCACTGCCTTGGCCAGACTCTCTTGTTTCTTCACTGTATGAATTATACATTGGATTACCATCACAGTAATTAGAACAGGATTCGGCTATTAATGTATGACCTATAGTAAAAGGATTGTTCCTTGGAGTGCTTGATCTCTGCATAATGGCAAAAGGAGAGATTTATAATATAATTATAGAGGAAGGTTGACAGGGCTGAAACCTTTAACGGTACTGGAAGTGCTTGTGTGTCCAGAGGATGTTGTGCTTGTTTCTGTCAGAAGAACAAATGAAAAGGGATTCAAGAGGAGGATGCACGAGGAACTGTTAGCTGAAGTTTACAGCTATGTTAGGGCAGATTTGTGCAATATCTTCGAGCGCTCTGATGGAAAGCAGCCGGGGTGCTCAGGGCTTTTAAAATTCTGGATACTTCACTTATAAGCCTATTGGGAAACTGACTGTTGTGGCACTGAGGAGCGGTTTGAAATTTAACCTCCAGGAGACACGGAGATACTAACGAAGATACAGGCCATCTACAGGACACTTTACAGAACCGGGCATTTTTTTTTCTGGAAAAATACTGTATCACATAAGGCTGGATTCTCTTCTCTGTCACTGGTCAAACGGTTTCAGTGCTACTACTCGTGGTGACTCACATGGTGGTTTCGTAACAGAGGAAGTTAGTGCTTCCTAGGTAGCTTCTCCTGCTTTGTGTTTCATTTGTTTTTCACACACACGCACACGTAATACAGAAGCTTGACTTTTTTGAAGTTTTTGTGTTGATGACAGAAGAAAACATGAGTATGTCTTTCAGAAAGAATAAAATCTTAAATCAGAGGCTGTGTCATTCTCCAAAATACATCCTTCAAGTAGCATGGTTGTTCTCCCGCTCTCTCTTTATGCTAGTAGATAAGATGAACTTATTATTTCAACTTTGTCGTAAACTGGATTTACTCTCTGGTTTTAAGCAGATCTAAATCACATTGTCAGCCCACTCTTTTGTACTATCATCCTTTAAAAAAAAAAATAAATCTTTATAGCTTTGTTGTATCCAGCCAAAGGCAGAGATAAGGCTGAGCCATTTCTTGTTTGTATGTAATTTAAAAACCAGCAGAGAATATTTCTTTCACAGGAATCAATAAAGTATGAATACAAAATTGTCAGGTGATAGCAACTGTGTGATGCAGAGGATTAGTGACTTGTCCTTTTATTATCAGGGACTGAGCTCAAGCTTAGATACAACAAATCAGAATTAATAATATGCTGCATGGGCTTTAGTAGTATTGAACGAAAAGAGCTAATGTGTATAACACTCCAGTCCAGCTGGGAAATATTAAGCACTACTCTAATCTCTTGCTTTCTGCTCAGATCAGCTATGGATTCTCAGTCTACTACTTGGTTGTTGATCATTCTTTAGCTTCAGGATAAGCCTTCTCCACAGCAAGAAAAAATTAATTTCAGTGAACTCATATTTTTATGTGCTCATGAGGTAGCAGTTCTCCTTTTAGGTGCTGTTCTAGGCAGGCTCACGGCAGATGCATCAAAGCGGACAGGGGCTGAGCAGTCTCCTGCTGGGAAGGGGAGTGTGGCTAATTCCAGGTCATTAGGGATGGAGCCCAACCAACACCTTTCTCCTCATTCATTGACAGTGGTAGTTGCTATGGTCATTCCTAGGAAGGTTTCAGCACAGGAAAGACAGAGATCTGTTGGAGCGAGTCCAGAGGAGGGCCACGAAAATGATGAGAGGGCTGGAGCACCTCTGCTATGAAGACAGGCTGAGAGAGTTGGGCTTGTTCAGCCTGGAGAAGAGAAGGCTCTGGGGAGACCTTATTGTGGCCTTCCAGTACTTAAAGGGGGCCTACAAGAAAGATGGGGGCAAACTTTTTAGCAGGGTCTATTGTGATAGGACAAAGGGTAATAGTTTTAAACTAAAAGAGGGGAGATTTAGACTGGATATAAGGAAGACATTTTTTATGATGAGGGTGGTGAAGCACTGGCACAGGTTGCCCAGAGAGGTGGTAGATGCCCCTTCCCTGGAAACATCCAACGTCAGGCTGGACGGGGCTCTGGGCAACCTGGTCTAGTTGAGAATGTCCCTGCTCATTGCAGGGGGGTTGGACTAGATGGCCTTTAAAGGTCCCTTCCAACCCAAACTATTCTATGATTCTATGACCTCTTTTAGTGTTTAAATAAATAAGCTGAAAATTCTCTGTTATTTTTCTAACAGTATCTAATTTTCTTTGGGATAAGCAAGCTACGAATGGATTCAACAGTCTATCGATCCAGCCTCCAGAATAGATTAAATAGATTCAGTGTACTGCCTGCATTTAAATATGCCTGGTTGCTTGTCTAGAAAGCATACAGACAAGGGCAGGGCATGGCCTTGATGTTCTAACGCAGCTCAGAGTTACAGTTTTAATTACACCTCTGAAAGAACTATGAATTACCTTGTGAAACATCAGTTAATACCTCAAATAATTAGCTTTGATAAATCGAGTGAGTTGGGCACTCCTAAGTAATTGCTTTGTTTCACCTGAGAGATTTTTGCATTTCAGCGGTGGGTTAGCAATTCCCATGCATGCTTTGTAAATCCGCTTGTAAACACTTTGGGAATGAATACAATCAGGAGTAGCTAAGGAGGAGTACATGGGTTGCCATAATGATCTGGGAGAAGGAAAAATGTTATGTTAACATGAGATTGATTTCAACGTGAGCAGTGGCAGTGTTTAAATAAGTAGATATTTAAATAAACTGTGATTTATCAGCAGAAGTGGAACGTGGCGGATCGCTACAGCTTGCCAAACCCGTTAGAGGGTTTGAGCTGCGGTGTTGTGTCCCGCCTGCTCTGCAGCTTCCTTCCTTCCCTCAGGGAAGAAAGACTGCCAATTTACGCGGTTGTGGTCCACAGAACAATAGCGTCTCACCTGTTCACGTGCAGAAGTAGGCTTTTAAGAGGCAAGCCAAAAAATATTTTAACTCTAGAAGTGGATCAGCAATTTCAAAAGTTCATGAAGACAACAATGGGATAGTAGGTAATGATCTACTTGTGGGTGGAGGGCAGGGGGGAAATTTCTGTGTGCAAGCCAAGGTTCATGTTACCAGGCCAGTCTCCATGAACAAGCACAGACGTTTACAATCAAGCTATAATATTGGACTAACAACTGGTGGTTTCAAGAAAAATATCCCTTCACTCAAGGTGTTGCGTTGTATAGGATAGGTTTCTCTGATACGCTCTGCAACGTCTGGCATAGGACAACGCTTACGAAGTTGCATCTATTTTAAAGCAATCTGAGGTTTTAGTCAAAACTTTTAAGGCAGTACCTGCCACCTTCCGAGTCTCGATAAAACGTGCCTAGTCAGGATAAACACTAATTCATGTCTGGTGGAGATTTTTTCAAACAATGTGATAGCTTCTCGTTCATTATTCCGGAGATTTACATAGAAAAGAAACAGGAAAGCAGTAAAACTGCAGTAGTGCTGACACCAGCATAAAAGGTAATGCTTAGCACAGCAAAGTGATGGAGAGCGCATAATTGTGTTCCCAATCACCTGAGCCGAAAGACATTTTTAAGTGAAAAATTCATTCAGAGACCTGAATTTGGGCTGCACTCTCAGTGTCGTGCGCTGTACAAGGTAACATAGAAGATTCAATTTATGCTATAACAAACTAATTCTAAAACAGATCATTGCACCGAGTACAATTTACTGTATTAAAAGTTAAAGAGCAAAAACTTTTCAAATAGAGTTGACATGAGAGATTTACATAGCCTTCTTTCCCTATATTTGAATAACTTTTCAGAGATCTGCAAACCTGTTGAAAACTACTTTCATGTTCAAAAGCTCTGTCAACTGGAATCACAGAATTATTAAGTAAATTGTGCTTTTCCTGAGATTTATGGTGTTTCTGTCATAACAAAGTTATCTGCCTTTTTTCTGCATCTGAAAGTTAAACGTGTTCTCATGTTTTTTCTTGTGGTTTTGGTTTCTTGTAATTATTTAACCAAAGAAAACAATTTATAGCTATCTATCAGCTCTGGAGGAAATAGCTGGTTTACCAGTTTAACAGTTTTACCTCCTTTTTAGTTTCTTAAACTGATTCCATTATTCTGATTAGCTAGTACCTTTTAAAGGTGGAATTAAAAGTAGACTTTCATAAACTGTTTTACATGTTTCCATTATTCCATATAAACAATGAGATATCAGGCTCCTACTTAAGGAGTTCATGTGAATTAGCCTTCCGATGGACTTCTGCTCCGACCTGTTCCCCTGAGTGGGAAGCACTTGATGCATCAAGAAGAGGTAAGGACTGCACAGAAACTAGAGTGGAGGCATATGTTCCCCGATCCAGTAAGGAATCGTTATAATCCCCTCTATTGTGGGAAAATGGATGTTCAGTCCCCGTGAAACCGTTTTTGCTGTTAGTTTACTTTTTCTAGTTGTTCGTGTATCCGCTGTTCCAGCAGCCGGTGCTCCCAGGCGGAGCCCAGCGTGAACTGGGGGCCAGTGCCCGCGGCGGGGGGGCAGCGCTGCCGCCCGCAGTGTCGCGCCCCTGCCTGCTCTGCAGCTTCCTTCCCTCACGGAAGAAAAACTGACAGAAGCCTGGCAGCACTTTTGATACGTAGTATATAAGTATAGAAAAAGTATAAAATTATCGATATAATTAAATTTTTTTGATTCCTAGGTAAGTATAAAAATTTGAGCTTTCTTCTGTGTAAGTAATCAATCTTTCATCTTTATCTGCTTTTAAGATTTTGACAGGCTCATTATTTTTTCTTTAGCAGTTCGCATTTTGTATAAACTGTTTCAGTCAGCATAAACTTACATAACGTTTTTAATCTTTCCTTTGTTTTTAAAGATGAAGGAATTCAAAAGTAAGGAAAAAACCATCATCACTTTTTATGTAGGCTTTGCCGTTTTATAAATGTTGGCTGTTAAATTCTCCAGGAATTGTTTAGACTATAAACCTGAGGTATTTTAGGGAAAATTATTTGTGTCCTGTTTATCAGTTGACAGTTTGCTGATTCCACCCATGAAGGCTTTTATTTAGAGAAACAACAGAACTTGATACCACCTGCTTCTGAGTAATTGCTATCCATGCAGACTTGGTCTGATGCTTGTGACTAGAAGCTGGAGATCAAAGTCTCTCTTTTTTATTCTTAGCATGTACAAGAAACTTCATCTTCCTAGCTTGGTTTGTGAGTATCTCACACATGAAGCATGAGTTGAGTAAAGTAGCTAATTAGTAAGAATGTAGTACCTAATTTGAAAACAAAGCACACTTTTTGGAAAGAGTTTGTTTATGAAAATGGAAGGGAGGAAGGTTTCAGCAGCTTGGTGCATCAATCTGTTTTGGAAAAAAATGTTAGAAAATGAGAGAGAAGCCTGCAGAGTAGTATATGGTCATTGTGTGCGTCCTCATTTTTATTCACAAATATACATGGTTGAGTGCAAATTAGGTATTGTTGTATGGCTGTAACGATTTGCCTGAATGCATTTGTCCTACGTAGTCGTCTGTGCTTAGCTATAGAGGGGAAAAAAAGTTAAAAGGCAAGCAGATGAGTTATTTTATTTCCATAGTTGGACTTACAACTTTGTCTTTTTTCTCCCAAAGCAAAAAACTGCCTTGCTGAGACGGGACAGGAGTAGATCAATGGCATTGTGCTCCTGAGAGAGGCCCGAAGCAGCTGCAAAGGCTTCTGCTTCAGGCAGGCAGAATCTGTCCCCAGGAGCTTCCCCCCCGGGGCGTCAGTCCCACGCAGCCGCTAGGACGCCTTGTGCCAGCATGCAGCAGCCCCCTTCCTACGAAGCTGCTTGCCTGGTCAGGCTTCAGCCGTGGAGCCGCTCTTCTCCCCCCCAGTATAGTGTGCTTTCTTAGTAACCGGGAGCGTGGTCTTCTCCCACATACGTGCGTTAGGGACAAGCTCTTGATAGTAAGTACCAACATTTCTCTCTTTGTAGCTGCTATGTGATAGCAAGGAGGTTTGGAGATAGGTTGGTTTCTTCAAGAACTGAGCACGCTTTTCCTTTTTGATCTCATCTGACCATCACCATATGTACTTGAGTACATAGTGTCTCGTGTTTGGAACACAGCTTGAAGTTCAACATGGAACAAATTCCCAGAGAAAAATAAAGTTTGTAGCTCTCTCTTCACTGGCAACTTCCCTACATCCAAGACTTTGTGAGAAGTCTCCTTTTCTTTCCTGCGTCCCTTCCTGCCTGCCTTCCTTTCTTTCCTACAATTGTTTATATCAAATACTATGTTTATATAGGATCTAAACCAAGGCAACTCTCACTCTTACTCACTGGTTTTGGGTATTACTGAAGAATGAATAAAAACATGTAATAGAGTCTGCAGTGGGCCTATAAATGGCTGATGTCTTCCAAGGTCTCAGCTCTACTTATCAAGTAAACAGAGGGCCTGCGCCAGCGCGCAGAATAAAAAGTTGGAGTTAAACTAAAGGAACATAATATGTTTTATCTTGAAGTTTGAATTTCACTGCTCAGCAAAGTCAGACAGGGTTGAATCATTATTCCGATGAATACTTCATGTCCTTACTTTCTTGATTACTTGGTAAGAAAGGCCAAAAGACTGGAGCAAGGCTTTTATCTTACATGCCCCAAAGAGCTTGTTTGTTTGACAGTAGCGGTTGAAGCAAAGGATCCTGGTAATACAATTATTACGTATATGTACTACAAAAGCATCTTACCTGAGCCTGGAGCCTCAGTCCCTTTGGGATTGTCATCATTAACAGACACACACTTTGCTGTCCCGTTGGATTTGAGGAGATGTCTGAATTGTGGAAGTGCTGTCTCTTCACTTGCAGTTTTAAACATCAGGAAAAAAGAAAACATGAGCAAAGCATTTGGAAATAACAAGTATTGTGAATGGCGATACGAGGCAGATGCGATGTGACTTATAAATAGGTAGCTTCGTTGTCTCTTCAAAACAGATGTGTACAGCAAATGCTATCAGTATTCCGTAAGGATCGGTGTACTTCGTTCAAACATGCAGGAGATGACAGGAAGCAATAAGCCTACTAAACCTCAAGCTGTAATACAGCAGAAACCAGAGAGGGCCATGCATTGCGGATAGGATTCCTGCGGATGGGTAGTGCCTGTGCTGTTGTGTAAAGGTAAGGCATAGGCGTTACTGAAAAACACGCACGAGTATTGCCTTTTTCCAACATGCACCGTTCTCACACATTAAGTTTGGGGTTGTGCTGGGTGGTGTTTCTCTTCCCTCTGTCCAAACTTCCAGTAATTTCCAGTTAGTTCCCTATCCCCATCAAAGTCTTTTTTCTTGCTGCTCAGTTATAGGGTTTTTTTTAAATTATTTTTTATTTCTCTGAATCATTTTGTTCAGTTTTTTAAATTTGTGAAACAGGACTCATTCTTCAGCCGTATTCTTTTTGTCAGGAATGGATATAAGAAGATGTTTAAAACAAAGCTATAGATTCCCTTTCCCACCTAACGGCTGATTCAGAACTGAATTAATGCTTACGTGGAGTTTGATTTGACTCGTCACGGGGACACTGAGTTGTCATGTTTCTTTCCAACATCCGTGCACGTAACTCAGTGGGACGTTTGTGTCTACTTATTGTTGTTAACTAAAGGTAAAAAACCCTAGCAGGAGGCAAAACCCTAGCAGCAGGGGGACAGCCAGGACCCAGCTTTCCACTTAGAAGAGGTGAGTAAGTAGAGATGGGCTCTTTTCTGGATTTCAAGTTTTACAAACCAGCCTTTACAATCTCTTGCATAAATTTTTAGTAGTTTTTAGAAATCATTTTGAACAGATCTGGAGGAACCTGTATATTTTTAAATTAAGCATTGGCTGTTTGTATGCCAGGAAATACAATAAATTTATTTACAAAAATAGAGATCTTTAAAAGTAATTTATAGGAGCTTGTGGTGCTAGTTAAAGTAAATTGCATTTAATTTTCATGACGATCAATCTGAGCTTTATCAGTCATCTATCAATAACATTTTGATTTGAGGTGTTATTAGGAATCAAAGTTGGACTTACAGCAATTCTTCTGATCCCATATAAGACATTTGTTTGAATTATCAGTGACAAAATTAAATTCAAGAAGTGTGTTTCAGTTTAAGGCTTTAAAATCTCCTAAGTGAGCCTGGAATCACAGAGCTGTCAGTTTATGCTAGTGAATCTATATATGTTTTTTATTTTTGGCCCAAACTGGGAGTTGATGGAACTGGTTGGTTAAAGGACTGTTATTTTTATGCTTCTGGCAATACTTATTTATGCAGATAAATGACAGTTACCTAAACCCAAAAGACTAACAAATATTTTTGTTTCATGAACTCAGTGGAAAAAATGTACCTCTTGTTTCTCACAGGTTTAACACATTCGATAATGACAAATTATATTAGGTTAATTGTAGACCTTAAAATTTACAATCAGTAATTCACCTCCCTGTCAGTAGATCTGAACCGTTTCAGATTGTTTCAGAAAAATAATTATTTTTTTTACTATTTAAAGTCTAAATGCATATGGTTTTTGCAAATCATAATGTTACTTCAGAATAGAGTAATTTTAAGGATTTTTAGGGAGATTAAGGCATCTGCACATGTCAATGAAGCAAGAATTTCTTTTCACAAAAAAATTAGCAAGAAGGGATTTTGGGTAGTGCGCTTCTTGCCTGTTCTATGTTATCTTCAAAAGTACTGCTTGGGAAGCCGTGCCACAGCTGTCCTCTCACAAGCAGACTAATATAAAAAAATAATTAGGGTCATGGATTTTTTTCTCTCTTTTGAGCAGCGTAAAATTTGTGATGGTAGGTTATAGCAGCTTGATTTATGTTCCGTGGCCACAACCTTATTTTTTTCCCTCGTGGGAGCAGTGGTTTGCTGGAAATAACTTGTTTGTGTGTTTAGAAAACTGAAGTCAGTTGAGAATAAAGTGGAATATAGTTTTAAGAGGTTTATGCTGGATGCCAGCCCTGAAGATCCTGGCAGTACTGTCTGCTTTGATCATCTCCAAGCCGCACATGTCTCCCAGTGGATGACAGCCGCACGGCGAGGTCCTACGCACGCGTTGGCTCAGGGTGCCGCGCGCAGCCGCTGCCTGGGCAGTTTCAGACAGAATCAGACTAATTATTATTCTGTATTTCTCTCCACTCGTCAGACTTTTTTGCTAGCAGTTACCCGCTGGCAGGAGCCTGCCTCTGCGTTTAAATTGTACTCCATCCTCTTTGTGCCCTACAACCGTTCAACGAGATAATACTCCCCCTTTCCTCAATTAAGTTCTTCCTTTATTTTTAGAACCTAACACATCGCTTTCTCTCCTGAGATCCTCTTTACAAACAACTACTGTGCTAACAACGATAAAGCTAAGGGCAATTCAGGCTTTCCCTCACCACGATGCTAATGTTCTTTAAAAGTCTTAGACGTGAAAGACCCAAAAAGATGCTGCGGGTTCTGTGTGTGTTTATCCGTTGTTCAGTCTCCCTGCTGGGATTGCCGGCGAGGCTGATGTATGGAAACAACCGCTGGAACTTGAAATCAAGAAGACAGTAACATTGTGACATGGAGGAACCTATTCAGTTATTTTTAAATCAAGTTTAAATATAGACAATATACTGTCCAGCGTAGACATGAAATGTTTTTCTCAGCTTTAGGACCTCAAATATATCGTATCACTGTTTTAAAATCTGGGGGTGGGATGAGTGGGTGTTGTTTTGTTTTGTTCCTCCCCACTTGATTGGTTTGTAATATACCCTCTCATTTTCACTGAGTGTTTTCTTCCTCACATATTACGGGCCGAAGTTTATCTAAAAATATTTAACTAATATCTCTTACTGGTTTTAGACTTGCCAAAATCCTTATTGTATTGGCTGGTTTATCTGGGGAAAAAAAAATGCTTAACAATGCAAATGCCTCAATTTTTACTCTGTAAGCCAGGCTAGAATTCAGTTGACTACAGAATTGTGCCGATAAAAACTGGCAAGTAGATTTTGTATATTTCTTAAATGCCGAGAAACAACCAAATGACAAACCTAAAACTCAGTCTGGATGACTACCTTGTTTTAACCTGGATATCCCATTTCAAGTTAGTCTGCTCTGTAAGAAGTATAATTGATTTTGGAAATGAGATTAACTACAGGAGCAAAACCACTCACGTCAATGTAGATGCTGAAAAATATTTTCAGTTTAGTAAAAGTAAAATAGCTACTCAAAATGCATTGCTTTTTAAGGTGCATACTTAAAATTCTCTTTTTGTGCTTTGAGACTGTAAAATGAAAGGTGCTTTAATTGCAGAAGTGTTATGAGGCAGGGAGCGGATCTTTCAGGAACTGTGACAGAAGAGTGGCAGACAGCAAGTGGAAGTCTCTTCCAAGTGATGGACATAGTCCAGCGTTATTGTTCCCTGGGACAAGTGATGCTTGGTTTCATAACAAGTGGTAGCATTTATCAAAGGCTATTTACTCGCCCAGCGGTAAAAACATCATGACAGTCAACGCAGCATTGCATTACAGTGCAGCAATCCACTTAGGAGGAATACTTCAGTAAGCACACGAACAGCTATGACAAGTGACTTATATGCTAAATGCAATGCTCTGCGAGTGGCTACAGACCAAACAGCTGTGTCACGGTGTTGATCTCGATTAGTTTTGCAGATCCTTTTTTCTTCTTACAGTGCTCATATACTCGTTTGCCTATTCCTGTGCTGATTACCAGCCTTTTACTGGATTAAACGATTTGACATGACTGAATATGAAGTTGTGGGAGATTTAGGAGAAATTTGCTTGGTCCTTTTATACCACAGTTTTTATTCCAAGAAGAAGGACTTGATATTTGATACATGTTTTGAACTGAAATTAGTTCCCTGGAAATGGATTTCAGCTTGCTGCTATGAGCTCTGTCTGGTTTACTTTTATCTTCCAATTTCTAGGAAGGCAGTCAGACATTGCAGTCATAAGGGCCATAAATATGGTATGTTAAGAGAAGAGAGAGAGGATTGACACGCAGACTGCATCTCCAGTGCCATTGCTTGAGGCTCTATGGAAAAATAAGCTTGATATTTTACAGCAGATAGAGTCTTTGTATATACCAAAAGCATGGTTCTGCAGCCTTCACGACAGCTGATTAGGCTAGTTGGTAACTAGACCTTAATCTTAGAGTCTAACAAGTGGACTTAATAATAACTATTAACTTTAATCAGTGTTCTGACTGGGAAAGGAGTAATTTTCAGTATTAGAGAATTTATTGGAATTGGATCAATTTACTAGATGTACGTTTTTTTACAGGCCCTTTTTGGCCAAGTCCCACTGGAGAACTCCAGGCAGAGACTATCTTACGTGACCTACCCCACACAACTTATTGCGGAGCAGGAAAGACGGGCACAATCACTCTCTTGGCGGTAGGGCATTACAGCTTACTTCTGCTTTGCATAGTCGCAGCACACAGCGCAGCCTGCCAAGAGGCCACTATAACATCTAAGCATACAATTAACTGTAAGTGTGTGAGTAATCTCGTCCTTTATCAGTGAAGCATTTAAGCACGTGTTTATGGTTAATGATTAGGTCCAGATGAAAGCAGTAAGATGATCTATGATTAAAGTTAAACATATGTTTATGTGCTTTCTTGAAGAGGAATGAAATTATTCAAATGCTTTAGCGCTGTGGGTCACCTCGCAGTACTGTATTTTCCAGAATTAACCATCAGATTCTCCAGTGGAATAATTTTAAAAATGTTCTGTATGTGTGAGGTTCAAATACATTATTCTAAATTCTCTTACCTACCTGTTTTGGTCTGGATTTTGGTAAGAGCATTTGCGCTCTGCTCCTAGAATGAATCCAAAGTGCTGATGAGGAAGAATTGGGCTAGCTGAGGTCCAGATCCTAGACTCGGAATCTGACCCTGTAATAGCATACTAACTAGAACATTGTCCACCGACTTGTTCCTTCCAGTAAGTACTTTTTGAAAGTGCGATTGGTAGTTGCCTTTGGGTGGAAAAAAGCACACACTGCTTTTATGGAGGAAGAGGGCAGAATTCAGGAAAGATACTGCTTAAAATCACTTTGGGCTTTGAGTTGTAATATTTTTTATGTTTAGAAAGCAAAGAATTTAGAATTTTGTCTACATTTTTACATAAAAATTAGTTATTAACAAACTATTAGTTCCAGTTATTCCCACATTCCTATTTTGCTGTATTCATTCTTTCCTAAGTTTTTTACTTTCGTAAGCTTCCTTTTCTGTTTACAAAACATCA
Source organism: Phoenicopterus ruber ruber (assembly GCA_009819775.1). Classification (NCBI taxonomy): domain Eukaryota; kingdom Metazoa; phylum Chordata; class Aves; order Phoenicopteriformes; family Phoenicopteridae; genus Phoenicopterus; species Phoenicopterus ruber. The sequence goes on along the minus strand of CM020221.1, from coordinate 11,804,037 downwards.
TTAGACACAGTAAAAAAAGCATCTTAAAGTGGTCACTAAAGATGTTTGGAGGGTTTTGTTGTTGTTATTGATTGCTATGAACATCAATTACTTGGCTTTTTCTTCATATACGCAAAACAGGTCGTACCTTGTACGTGCGGGTTTCTTTCATTGACTGGGAAGAGAACCTGTACAACAGGTTCAGATGTAGACATCTGCATTTCAGGGGTCTGAAATCCCGCTCTGACAAAAGCTTTATCAAGGCTACAGCCAAGGAGGCCGAAGCCAACTGTTTCAGCAACTGTTTTTCTCCATCCACAATGTTTTGCATAAAGAAGGCTGTACCATGTATCACTGCTATTGCCGTGTATTCGTTACACTCTTCAGTCATCGGCTGTTTGCCACAGCTGAAGCAAGCTAGTGGGATCAATAAACTTGGTACATTTTTAGGTTGTAAAATAGATAAAAGTGAACGTCATCCAGACGAAATTGCAGAAAGGAAAGGGAAAGGGAAAGGGAAACTTTCCATATCTGCAGTTTCCTTGTGTAATAAATGCCTAAAACAAACACACACAAAATGAAGTGCTGCTATGTTCCCATAGGCTTGGACTGGAAGGAAATGCATGTTAGCATGTTTCTGGGCCAGGTAACAGCTCCTGATCCACACTTTTTATTTTCATGTATAATGCTATGTATGTATAATGCTGTGGGGCTCAGAATCATACTCCACATCTAAACACAAAAATAAATCTTACTGTGAATGAACTTTCCTAATGAATCCTCTAAGGCGAGATGCTATGTAAATGATGGGGATTTCGGGGGTGGTGGTAGAGAGCAGGTTAAGGTAGGCTTAGTCCACCCGTTGTCCTTTCCTAACAAAAAGTGCACTCTAATTTCTTAATAACAGTTCGGGGATCTGTTGATGTTGTGACAACTTTTCTCCAGACTGCCAGAAGACACACAAGGGACTGTGCCACAATCCCGTCCCTAACGCCCTGACATTCGCCGGAGCTCCCTGTGTGCTTGCCCTAATGGATTCTTTTCTTGGCAGCATATAGATTATTTTGTTGTTTGGAAGAGGTTTTTTAGTGCTGCTTTTCTGCTTCTAAATGGCATGTAGAAGGCAGAGAGGGAACGCTCACCTTTGGCACTCTATTTCTCGAGCGTTGTCTTCGGCAGACCAGAAGTCAGCAAGCAGTCTTTGTAACGTAGGCAACCAATTACTAAAAAAATGGCTGTATTTTATGAAATTTTCAAAACGCTTCATTCGAAAAATTCAGCCCTTTTTCTTTGAAAGTCAGGCTTATTACTAGCTTGTTAAGAGTAATTTCTTCACTTTGAAGTTTTCAGTGAAATATGGCTGATCTTATACCTGATCTTCAAAAGTTCTTTCCATTTGTTTTATTAAATATATTGTCCCTTCTGTAATATTTATGACGCAGAGCATTTTTATCCATGTGAAGTGAAGAAAGAAATGGTCTGAGAGTTATAAAAAAAAATTTTTGTTGTTGTTTTTGTTCTTGGCATACTTTTAATATTATCTATAGGATACAGGTTGTAAAATAGGGGGATTAAAGAGAGGCCTAAGCCCCAAACTGTAGGAATTTCTGAAATCCGTGTGTGAATTTTCTCCGAAGGCCGGATCTTAACACCAACCCCACAAGGGTATGATAATCTAGAGTTTTGTTTCTTTACTTATCTCTGTTTATAAATTGGTGAAGGGTCTGCTCTCTGTCCTAGAACAAAACCATCTCTGTTGACACTAATGCAAAACATTTTCAAAGTTGGGGGTTTTTTTACATAGTTGAGCTAGAAAAAGGGACTAGAGCTCCCTAATTATACACTGGGACTTCCCACTGGTCAAGCCTGAATATTTGTAGAGCCTGTTACATTTCACCAATTCCAAATCCCTGCCAGCCCTTCCCCAGGACTAACCTGCTTCAGAGGCCCTTCTCTCTCTCTCTCTGCCTAGTCGGGGGAGAAGGTGGAAATCAGGGAAGCAGAGGCTGGAAATTTTAAAGGCATCTGACCAACTTTATAATATAAGAATTTTTTAAAAAAAATTATCATATCAAGGGATCAAATTATCAAAGTGATAAGTCAATATTTTTAATTCCTTATGCCAGAATATGGATTGGCAAGAAATCCGTAATGGCTTTGTGGGCTCTTTCCCACAGGATCCCAGCTAGCTCTGCTGCCTTGGTGCACTGGAGAAAACATGCTGCATTAAATAGGTTTGATGGAAAATGTGTTTTCATTGTGCATCAATTTAGGATATTAATTCTGACTGAATCACATTCTGTTTTCTGACTGCATTTACTGAATGCCACTATTATGTTGTAACACTATTACAGACTTTTATTCTAGGTAAAACTGCTTACACGTTATTTGTGAGATTTATTTGGAGACAGATGATGGAAAAAACATATTAGATGAAACTGAATTATGTTGCCAAGCTGTAGACTCTCAGTGTTTATAAACTGAGACAGTAGAAAACAATTTGAAAGCAAAATTCAGGCTTCTTACAATCTTCAGTTTCCACACTGTTGTCACTCTCAAAATGACGTTTCATATTCTGACACTTAAAATTTGATTCACATTTTTTTCCCAAATAAACGTAATTCTTAGTTTGCTACTGGGTTTCTTGTTTATTTTTGTGGATCTACTTGTGAATGTTTTCAGATGAGTGTCTAGTTGGTAACACTTTTCCACAGTAGACAGCACTGAACGCCCCAGAGAAGACAACAAAATTGTAACGGGAGTTTTTGAGGCTCAGTCTGCACCGTAAACAGGGACGTGAACTCCTCTCTCCTGCTGCCTGGGCACGGGCTCCTCTCACACCCAGGGGCTTCTCACACCTAGGGACATAGCTCAGCTTCGGCCAAGGATCTCATGGCAGCCTTGTCATGTGCCTGGAGCCCTCCAGGATTTTTTTCATCCCTCCCAAAAGGCGCTGCTATTGCAGCAGCTGGTGGCCAAGGGCACCAGGAGCCTCCCGGAGCCCACAGACACTTTTGTGCAGCTTTGGACTCTTTCCAAGCTCCCCTTTCTTTCTGGGGCAATGTAAACCTAGTGTCCTCTTGGGGTCTTTACAGGTACAGCTTTTAGGTCAATATTTCTCGAACTTGTACAAAGAACAAGAATCATTTGGCTCATTTGTCCTCCTGTGACTTGGAAGCACACAGCCCTTCAGCCCACCTCCAGAGGGAGAAATCAAAGCATGCCAAGATTTGGATTTGGCAGCAACAGCTCAGCTCCTCCAGGGCAGAGAATGGAGAAGTTACTGCTCACAGGTATTTACCTAACAAGGGAGCTGCCAGTAATCAGAGACAACTACCAGTCCATCCAGCTGCACTTCTGACCCACAGTCACAGCACTTCTGCACTCCTGGTCCCTGAAGACCTGGCTGCTGCTTTCTTACCCGAGAAGCATCTGTGTTTCTGTCTGTACACCGTTGATCTAGGTGTGATGGGGAAATGAAATAATCTGTCTGGCAGATTATAAAACAAGGGATATGTGATGTGGAGTTTATGTCGTCTTGGTTAGTGGTGAGATTCATTCTGTGATGTCTCCTTGTAGAAAAGTGTTACCGAGACATCTTATTCAGCAGAAAAGTGGTTAGTATAAAATTACTCCATGAACGCTTCAGAATGAATTTGAATGAGCAGGCTGAGCCTATGCAGGATCAGCACTTTATCTTGTATGACTGTATTGATTTTGATCCAGCACTGTCAGCTTTGAAGCCAGATTTACTGTACTGTCAAGCCACAAACTTCAAAAGCTATCTTTAATTGAACGGAAGTTTAATGGGATATATGCAGCAGAAAAATCATTAATCCGTGTTGTCTTACATTTGGTCTATGAATGGAAGAAATGTTATAGTACAGGCTCCTAAGGCTTGGCCTTCATTTATTTGCATTTATTTTGGCCCGTTCTCCCCCATACCCACTAGAGGAAAGTTCTGCCAGGATTCCCTCTGTGGTTTATTTAAAACTGTCAAATCTGCGGCAAAGAGCATGTCACACATAAGCTAAACACCATTGTTTAAGGAAGGATTTCTGGGCTAGGTGAAGAGGCAGATGTAGTTAGAGGAAGATGGGCCTGAGGAAGAGCAAGGGCTGGAAGAGAACAACCTCGAGGAACAGGTGTTGGTGTCGGGAAGATAACAGCACAGAACCAAAGAGAAGAAAGGAAGAAGAAAATCTCAGTCTTCTAGCCCTGGCTTACCATTCTTTTTCTGTCTGCCTGTTAACTGCTTAACATGACATAGGGAAGGGAATTTCTGAAAAAGAGTAAAATACAAGTTCCTATTGTGTCCTACTTATGTTTTGTATTTTACTATTATGCTTCTAATGCTATAATTGGTAGGAATCTAATTACATTGCATGAAGCTACGTCTTTTCAAGGAAGTAATTTACATTTAAACTGTTTTGGAGTGTATGTGTTTTGTCTTTGATGTCCTTTGATTAGTAATTGCAGCTCTTGTTATCAAATGTTACATTTAAAGCAAAGCACTTTCATATGTCTCTGCTTACTTATATTTTCTTGGCAAGTCTTCTACATGGTGAAACATTCTGTAACTTGTCCTATTAAGATAATCTAAATTACTTTTTAAAATGTTCTCCCGTTTTTGAGAGTTGAATACAAGAACTTCAAATTTATACGTTCATTACAGACACAGATGAAGGTGAACCTATTGACTCTGGGCGTAAAAAAATTCTGTGATTTAAAACATCGTTATGGGTATGCAGATGCTCTCTCATCCTGTGCTGTTAGAATGGTATATTTACTAGCTGTACAACTTCATGTAGACTACTGTCAACAAATGATGTATTGCATATGGATATTGCAAGAGCGTAGGTTCTAACCGGGGAGCAGAGTGGTGTCTCAAATCAGAAAAGGTTTGAAAACCTTACCTTGCCTGTTAAGACTGCTGAGTCCATGTGTTTAATGCATCCTAAACATCACTGTGTCCATACTTAGCTTCTCTCTGCTTCACCTCATTCTTTTAAACTATTATTATTACAAAGATAGTTACGTTCATAAACTTTTATTTCCAGGTTATATTTCTGTTTCCAGAAATTATATTTCTGTGTGTATATTATATAGAATATTATATATATTATAATAGAATATATTATATTTCTTAGTGTTTCCAGATTTTAGGTAAAATTAGTATAAGAAGCAAATGTTGTACTTTACATCTACTATTTTGTTAAATAGTCCATATTTTATAAAGAAAAACATAACTTGTTTAATATTCTCATCTTCTGATATGGTTGAGCTTTCTGTGTTCTTACATGATAGAAAAATTGTGTAAAAAACCTAGCATTGTAACACTGAAATGTAACATTAGCCATTTCAGTGCTCACCTAACGTTTCCCTACTTTTTATCAAAGGTCCATGTAAACACCAAATGCTGTAAAATAGTTTGTGAAAAGCGTGGCTATGTTTGTTTGTTCTGTCAGAAGTGAAAAAAAAAACGTTGCCTGAACTTTCTCAAAACAGCGATTTCAAAATTTGATTCCTCGGAGAACAAAACATCCGTTTAATAGATTACTGCATTTTCAGCAGGACTATGTGCTTCCAGATTGATTTACATTTTAAATTGCCCTGAAAGCATTAATTTACAGAGCTAACATGGGAAGTACAGATGAAAGAGCTATTTAGTTTATAAATGGTACCATCTAGTTTCAATGTAGGAATGCTTAATGGCTTTAAAATATATAAAGACTAATTGTCCTACAGATTTTGTAACCAGTCATGTTAGTAATGTTCAGTTGTACTATTTGCAACATTACCTGTTACGTACACGATAAACATGGGTCAGCCGGATAAGTAACACTAATGACTTGGAATGAAATCAGCCCAGTTGAAAACTGCTGTGCCAAAATTATTCAACTCACATGAAAAAAACGGTCAAATATTAGAACAGCTATGAAGAACAAATTCATTGCAATGCTTGTATCTGTATTTAAAGTCTGAAAATATGAACATCAATTTGAAATTTTTATTAATTTTTGAAGATTGAATTGTGGCTACAGCCCAGATGTTAGTGTGCATTTCTAAAGTATAGTTTTCTGGACTTCTGGTGAACTCAAGTAAGTTAGAATACATAAATAAATTAATGCCAAATGATGATGATAGTTTGCTTGCACACTAATATCTTTGCTCCTCGTTACTTTACTTCCTTCTCCCATCTCTGTTGTGCGCTTTTAGTGTATGAAATATTTGCTCATCTTTGATCCCTGTAACTTGTTTGATGGGCAGCACACAAATAATCATTAATTGTTGGATCTTATTAATCATCAAGGCAAAGAGTAGAAGAATAAAAATGAAATTCCTTACTCCAGCAAACTCAGTGGCAGAATTTCCTGTAAGAAACTCCCAAGTTTACAAAGCCTAACAGACTCATTACTAGGGCAGTAGCTTAAAGTCCTCATGTCTTTATTTTTTATTTTTTATACTGTTTTTTTTATTTTTTATACTGGTTTTGTTTGTGCTTCCAGCCTTCTCTGTCCTGTGGTGGGTGGTACGATCTGGTGATTTGAACTGGGAAGCAGGAAGCGACTTCTTTTGCAGACTGTGCCAAAAATGTCCTTTACTGGAACTTTAAGAATGAATTCATCTTAATTTTTAAAGGATTGAAGGGTGTAATAGCATTAAAGTCTCCAGACATCATACTTTGTAAAATAAAAGATAACGCAGTGAGGAAAAAAAAAGTCATTCCAAACATACTTGAAGATGGTATGATTTCTGAGACCAGGCAGGTCACAACAGTAGCCTGAGGAATGGTTTTATCATTTTTCCTTTCATGTGCAAACCCAACAAAACGTTATTTTGCAATTATAGCTTTGGTATTCTGAAAATATGGAAAACAATCAGATAGGCCATTTTACCCTTAAAACACCAGTGATTTTTACAGACTGTCATGAGGTTTGAGGAAGCCTCTGCCAAAGGGTTCTGTGCTGCTCTTTTAATAACTGGAGCGTGATGGAGACTTTTTTTCACCCCACCTCTATCTGGTGGGGCTTCAGTTTGGGGCTCTGAAAGCTGAAGTTAGATGAAAACTGGTTTGTATTACAGGATGGTCCACATTTTGCTCTGGTCCCTCTCTGTCATGTCTCAGATCATAAAGATTGCTTATGCCAAAGCTTGTATTTAAACAAGCTGCTTCTGCCTGTAGCAAGGAAATCTCTGCTGGAATACACAGCTGGCTTCATGTGTTTGATCAGAGGCTTTTCTACTTTGACGGATAAACTGTATGTGCAAATTTTGCTTAATAATTAATACAAGTGTAAGTAAATACGATATAAAGCTGTATGTTGTTAAGAAACATTGCGGTTACATGCAATGCCTCTTTCCCGTGGAAGAAGTTACTGCTAGGCTGGCCTTTTTTACGCTCATTTCTAGAGCGCTCTGTGGGAGTGGTTTTAAATTCATCCAAAGCAGAGCAGATGTCGGAGCTGTGCCTAGCCATTAATAAAGTCTGCTGGGAGAAGAGGCAAGTTTTGTAACGAACTTTTGGATGGTGATCTCCATCGTGTCTGAAAATCTAAGTGAGATTTGGGTTTAATCTGTGTTCTTTGGACAAATATTTGTATAAAAACTCTAAAAAACCCATAATATATTTCATGTTGGTTTATCTGCAGTAAAAATATTTTAATCCTGCTTGTTTCTGATGAGCAAGAGTATCTTAAATATATCATTTAAATTTATGGGTATGAATACAGAGATGAGAAATAGATTAACTTTGTTAATTGATAAAGAGAAAAAGAAATGGTGCCTATAGGTACATGTATTCCCTTTGAAAATTATCCCAAACTTCATGGATGTAGCGGACTCATATGATTTAAAATGTAAGCTTATCTTTAAATTGTTTGTTTTGATGAAAATGTTTTAGGTATTTGTAAAATTGCATACTAAATCATCCACAGTGGGGGATGAATGTATTATTTTTAATTATTGATTTATTTATACCATTTTTTATTTATTGGCTTTATTTATTTATTTGCTATGAGTGAATCCCATGCAGCTGGTGCAGTTATCTCTAATTAGGAGTGCAGTAAATAGTAACGGTACGAACTGCTCTGTTCTCCCCAGCCACGATGAGGATGTTGTGCAAGAATAAGCTGCCCTAAAGTGTCCGGCCGCAGCAGACTCGCAGACGTAATTAATCACTCAAGTAAGCAGATAGGTTCTTGCTGGTTCTTGTTTCCTATACTTTTGCTCTGAACAGGTCTTTTCATCAGGGAGTTGTTTCTACATTCAATATTTGCTGAAAACACAAACGATCAGTGAGACTTATCAAAGTTTTGCTTTATAGTTTCTTCTCCAGGATGTCTAGTGAGATGAAGGTTTTAGTATAAACCCATTTTATTTTTTGGTGAAAGAGGGCTGAGCATATCTAATACCTTCTCCTCACAGAGACAGCTTTTTCTGCCTGCTTGCATGGGTAAGGATATACCAAGCCCCTATGAAAGAAGGCTTTGATGTGTCTCAGTTAATATCATTAATAAAATATTATTATGCAGATATATTATGTTTCTTTCCTGTTTGCACTACAACTGCAATGTGTAACCTTGAAGGATATAAGTCACCTATTCAAAATTAAAACCCTTGTCTTCATGATGAAAACATTTTCTCCTTACCACCTTGATAGCCAGTGCTTTAGTCTCAGTAGATTCCTGACCTTGCCACCCAGGTGTGCTAGCGGTGTGTTTAAATATTTGAACATTTGTAGAGGGAGCCCGGCTATACATGTTGCCAAAACAGCCCAGGTGAAGTTGTTGATGACCTTTATTACCTCTTTGACTTATGGGCAAGCTGCTGACCAGCCTCAGCTGTGCCTTGGGAGCAGGCGTGCAAGGGCTGCCGGGCGCCCACCCGCCCGGGGGGCTGTGCAGAGAGATGGGGAGCACCTGGGAGCGCTGCTGCTGACCTGCCTCTGCAGGAACCGGCTTCTGCAGGAACCTGCTGGGGACAGCGCCTGGGAGCGGGCTTTTGCCTTTTCTTGCGGAAAAATTAAAACTTGGATGACTAAGGATGTTGGTGACCTGGAGCCCCGACCTAGGGAAAGGTTCAGGATAGGCAACGTGGCTTGTGGATTTGGACACATCTGTCACCCTCAGAGAGATGAACTTGCCGATTTAAAAATATGTATGAGATTGCTGATGGTGTTAGAGCTGCTGCAGCAGCCCTGGCGGAGGATTACGCTGCAATTTGAGCACGAAAGAAGAACAGCCTGTGGATCCCATTGTAAGTAAGGGTTATTTTGTGTTGTGGTATTGTCATTTATTCTCTTGTGATAGCTGTGCTCATGCAGTGACCCACAGGCTATGTTTTATGACACTTTACTTATCCTTCAGCCCTCTTTCCTTGCAGATCTTTTATGCTGAAGTGAGGTCGGGATGAATTGTTGCGGTAATGGCAGTAGGTGTTGGTTCCTTGTATGTAATGTGGTAAACGTGAATATGGTCCTGTGCCTGGAGGGGTTTACAGTGCAAGAGAGATGATAGCAGGAAAAAGCAAGTATTTTGTGCAAGTCATGTAATCCACTGCCATTTAAAACCTGTGGATTGTCCCAGAAACAAACTGTAGTCCCTGGCAGTAGCAGTAAGGAGAAAACTTCCTGTGAGCGTCTGTGTGCTGTGTCTGACGAGAGGAACCTGCTACCTCTGGCTTTGCTACCGATGCTTTAACTATAATGAAGACTGATGGTTGTGTTCTGCCTTCTTACTAGTCCCATTGCTCTAGCGTTACGTGCCCCTAGCAGACAGCTTGTTAAAATGTCAAACATGAGCGAAGGTATGCTGCACGGCTACTGTAGAGTTACTTTTGATGGCAGGCTAGGAAAATTCAGGACCTAGCATGTCCTGCTGGGTGGTGGTGTAGAGGGTTTGTTACAATTTGTGTAACATCAGCTAAATGCAGCTCATGAGATCACTAACACTGAATTATTCTCATGATGCTGGGTAAATATTGATGTTTGTAAAATATAGAAACTAGTGGGTGTGGATATGTGTAAAACCTAGTAAACTGCTAGGAAAATATTTTAATCTCTTTATCGTGTTGATTTCTTCATAAATATTAAAATATTACCATAGTACCCCTCTTCACAGTATCTAAAGTGGTGAAGAGATTTACTGTACAGAGCCTGACTCTATATGTGCTGTTGGTGAAAGCTATGCAGCTGCTTTAACTTTCATGGACAAGGGTCTTCCATCTCTGGGACTCTCCCTCTGACTTCTGCCCAGCCACAGTGGGCTTCAGTTTAAGTATGACCTGTGAATGTAGAGGTGTGTGACCACTGTCACCTTACGTGATCAGAAGCATATGGACCACCTTCTGGGGCTACGGATAAAGCTGTTCGCTTCCTGACTCACCATGGCTCTGTAACACGTTTGAAATGTAACTTCACGTAATTCACATTAAGAGAAAACTCCCTTGTGTGTGAATCGGGGATACAATTTTGTCAACTGGTACCTGGAAGTCGGGGAAAAGAAGTAAATGGAAAGGCTTGGATCAAGCTTGCAAATTAAGGGCTAGTTTTTGAGCTAATGTACAACCCTCAGCAAAGGCACTTGGAATGGAGTAATCCTGGGAAACAGAGATATACATTTTATTTTTGAGCTGCAGCTTATTCTCTGCTGCTTTTGCTGAGTTTTAAAAATGGCCATTTCTACGCAGATTGGTGTTAAAGGGATAAAATCATATCGTCACTGGAATTGAATGCTAGAGAAAAGCTATCCTTTGTACAAAGCTGGTAAGGTTCCGATGTTTTTTGGTTTTAGAGAGAAAAGAAAACGTGTTTATATTTGCCTGTAAGAAGTTTGTGTCCTTCCATTTTTCTTCTCAAGGTAACTTGTTCAGATGTGAAAATTTCTCAGGTGTGCTTTAATCCAGAGCAGAACAAATTACCTGTGCTTGTAGGGAAAAATATGAGGCTCAACCAAGTTTTTTGGTCATGTTCCTTTTTCTAAATCATCAGAGTGTGAATTTAAAATTCATTTTGCTTAACTGACAACTTAAATCCAGAAAAGCTTTCGTAATACAAGATTCACTCTGTGATTCAAGATTTGCTCTATGAATAGTCTACCAGAAAAATATGCGTGACTTGAGGGATGAAGCAGAAAAATTGATCAAGAAGATATTTTTATAAATGTTCTTTATAAACTCTATTTTTGAAAACACTTTAATGTAAAAGCTTCTAAATGAATGAGAAAATCCTGAAATGTGGCTGATACAATGCTATACTAATGTTTATGTTTTGTGAAAGTAGGTTTTACAAACTGAATTTCTTTATGTCCTGTCTTTCTCCCCGCCGCCCCGCTCTCTCCAGCACTCTACTCATACGAGATACCTGAGAAGTCCGGGAAAATGAGTGATTGGAAAGGCTATAGAGGATCAAACTTGCAAATTAAGGACTAGCTTATGATGTAAGGTACTATCTTCAGCAAGGGTAGTTACAGCAGGGTAATCCTGGGAAACACCTGGAGAAAAACATTTCTGAGCTGCAATTTCTTCTGCTGCTTGTTTCATTTGGGGTTGGCTAAATCAAATTACTGCTGGGAATAGATTATGGAGCCTCTCCTGCCAGAAAAAGACTTCATAAGCTCTGCTTTTATGGTCTGCTCTGCAGTGACAAAAAACTACTGGTATTTATATATTCCTTTCCTGGGATTCAAAGTTTACATATGAAATGCAGATGTACAGTGATTTGTTTGTGGTGGTTCCCCCCCCTTATTTGGACAAGTAGAAAAATAGTTTGCTAGCTGGTTTGGGGGAGATTTAGGGACATCAAGCAAGGACAGAGAGTATGAATGAAAAGCAGGGGTTTTATCTGAAGTTTGGAGTTTTTCAAACAGCGTAAGCTTATGAAATGCAAACGCAGATTGAAGTTTAATCTTCCCTGTTTTTATGAGTATTTAAAATTGGTTAACTCTACAGCATATATTTAAGTAATACGAAAAAATAAAATCCCTCCTAGAGAGCAAAGATGATATCCTAATGAATGTGTCTAATACCCTGCATAGTGCTCAGTATATCACCGTAATTATTAAACAGACAGAAATGGATGCCTTAAGAACCCATCTTGTGTGCCCCATGCTTCACTAGGTCTCACAGGCCTGTCTTGTAAACGCTAATTAAAACTATATTGCAATAAAGAGAAACATTGCAGTAAAGAGACGTGATTCAGTGCTAACGAGTACCTGTTAATGTTATTTCTTGTTTATGATGGAGAGATTTAATCATTATCTAATGGAGTGTCTGTGCTGTTGAGCACATCCCGTAGGAGGCATGCCTGTCTCTGGACGTCATGAGGAACTCGCAGTTAACTTGACAGTAACGTGCACTTTTCCTGAAAATGGGTACCATTGAACTTGATTCTAGAGACGTTTTTGGACCAAGTTGCTGTATGTAGGTGGCATGTCAATACTGATACAGATTGAAATCTGGGATAGTGCCTTTATGAAATGAATGATGTTCTCTAGCACTTGGCCTGTGCTTAAGAGGCGGTTCCGATTAGAGTGACTTTGAGATGGTTTTCTCTGGAAACCAGGACATAAGTGGAGAACAAGTGAACTGCTTAGGTGGCAGCTGAGACACAAGGGTGCGGGTGAGAAAAGTCATCCAACTTTGTCTTGCATTAATTAAAAAAAATCTGCAATGACTAAACCTTTTTTTTTTTTTTTTTGAGCTGCCAATACCAAATAAGTAGAATAAGTCAGGCTTTTCGTTTAAAATTAATTTTTCATCAAAATAGTTTGGAACTTGACTCATGCTGCTGGAGTTTATGTACATACTCTCTGTACCCTCATCTAGAGTTCAGCTGGCTTTGCCATGTATGTTTCTGAGCTTCGTAGATGCACCTATGCTTTCCTTGTTTAAAATAATCCTTCCTTCATTTAAAATAGGCATAAAAGTACCCTGAAGTGCTTATGAGAATATATATGTGTGGATGTAAATGGCCTGTTATAAAGGACTGTAGAAGATAAAGGAGCTTTTTGTTCCTGATCCTAAAGAAGGAGGACAATATAGTGCTGGATGAAAGAAATGGGTGATCTCTAAATGTTCACATTTTGTAATTATACAATTAAGATATGTCAGCATCAAAACCTCTGACAGTTAATATTCCCAGTTCAAAACATCTTTCTTAGATAGCAAAGATCAAATCATAAGTTTGGCTATTGACTTCTATAATTCAGGTTTTCAGTGTCCTTTTCAACTTAAACTTTTCAGACTGTGATTTTGCTGTTCTCTTCTAGCTGTTGCTATCACAACTGTAACAGTTATCGCGTAGCTGCTGTAATGTCACGCACAGAATGTTTCTGCAACGGAAAATTAATGTAGGCAAAAGTAATTGGACTGAAGTCAGTTACTCAACGTGTATCTCGTATGCTTTATATTAAAAGCTGTGAGGGTCTGGCTTCAGAAGTCAATGAATATTGTAAGCACTTTAATGCTGTCTGTAATTGGAACTACACGGGCATTTATTCCTAGTCTCTAAATATAGAATATAGATGCTTATAACATCCAGGTGGACATGGCAACTTAAGAAGTCTTTTTAATTTTGCAAGAACTTTTAACTTTATGGGAGTTTCTTTTTAACAACTGTAGCTCAGTTTTCCTGCAACTTGTTTTAACCGTCTTGTGTTTTGCTAATAAACGTGTTGACTGGCTGTTCCATTAGCTACCAAGGTGCATATTTAGAAAAAGCTATGGAAAGATTATAAGAAGGGTAGAGGAATTTCCTGAGTCTTGTTCACCACCAGTTGGGTGATGGTAAACAATCACATGTAATAGGTGAAGCATCAGTCATAATGATAGTAAAGCAAACTTAAATATTGGCCATAAACAGAGTTTCTGTGCCATAGAAAATAGCGATACTGAAAATATGGTCACAGTTCAGTCACAAAAACGTAAAAATCTAAATGCAAGACAATGCAATCTTAAATCAAGCAAATAGTCAAGCAATGGTACAGAATGTGTGCTTTGGGATTTTGCTTGATTTTATTTCCGAGAGTTCTGCCTTTCTACTCCTGAAACCCAGTACCAAGCAGCCGCTCGCTCACTGCCCCCCCTTCCCCAGTGGGGTGCGGAGGAGAATCAGAAAGAAGGGAAAGCTCCTGGGTTGAGATAAAAACAGTTCACCAGGGAAGCAAAGAAAAAGCTGACAATAATAATAATTATATGATATATTAATAATGATAATAATAATAATAAAATGATAATAGAATATATAAAACAAACAATGCACAATTTCTCACCAGCCGACAACCTGGTGACCGATACAGCCCATCCCGAGCAGCGAACGCGGGACAGGAATATTCCCCAGCAGCAATCTTGGAACAGCAAGTTCCAGAGAGAGCGAGTGAGGGAACGAACAGCTGAATGAACGAAAAGGACCGAATGAACAAAAAGGACCCTGGCCCACAAGCTGACCCCCACTTATACTGGGCATGCCGTCTATGGTATGGAACACTCTCTTTGGCCAGTTTGGGTCAACTGCACTGGCTATACCGCTCCTATGTTTTTGCACCTACACATTGGCAAAACCTGGGAAGCTGCAAAAGTCCTTGATGGCTTAGCAACAACTAATAACATCAGTGTATTATCAACGTTCTTCACATACCAAATCCGAAACACAGTAGCTACTGGAAAGAAAATTAGCTCCATCCCAGCTGAAACCAGGCCAAGCATATTCAGAAGTTGCCTTATTAAATGTGCCAGGTCGTGTTGTGGGACCCACTGTTACTGACTTAATAAACCCAAGACCAATCTCTTTTCCAGCAATAAGTGGGGAGGTAACAGAGCATTTCTGCTTGTGGACTCTTCATCTTGTGAGCAGTAATGATTGAATAGTTCACTTATATATGTTTTTTTCTTTTAAAGGGTTTAGTGGTTTAATATATGAGTTTTCTTTACAGGGTTGCCTCTTATTTCTTAACTGAAAAATTGTGCTTATAACTAATATGGATGCTTGAATCATTGATTTCAGTTTCATAGCTCAGTCCTCACTTCAACTATCACAACTATTTATTAACTTTAATCTTTTTCCACAAATACTCATTTTTAAAGATCAGTTCTGTACTTAAAACATTTATACAAAAATTACAGCGGTATTTTATGTGTAAGCAGTACAAGAAAACTGTTAGTAAAAGCAAATGAAACCTGAAATCTTGCCTTCTTTAGCTGCCATTACCATTTAACAACAGCACGGCTTTACAGTCCACTATTCTTAATCAAACCTGATACTTGTCTCTTTCCAATATACTGCATCATTCGATGTACATAGAAAGAGAACACCTTAATCATTTTTAGCTATAAATTTTTAATAGCTTTTTAACTAACTGGGAGAGAGAGAGGGAGAAGACGAGCTAATGAAGGAAGGTTGTGAGTGAAGTGTGAAAGTCTTGTATAAGTTCTGGCTGCATGATACTATGGTGAAGTAAACTGAAACCAAATGCAAAAATATTAAGCATTTATGGGCAATGCCTAATTTGTTTTCTGCTTTCCGTAGAAGACTTCAGGATCAAGTAAGCTGAGCGTTATTTACTGTGTGGAATAGAAGTGCTGGACCAGTTAGGCAAAATCCCAACATAGTATTATTTTTCCATCTAAAATGTATGATTTATGTAGCTGACTTCTGCTATAGCTGCTTTCATGTTATTTCTGTCACCTGTTTTTACACCTCCTGTTGCGGGACAGCTAAAGGAATGAACCACTGACAACCAAAACTTGAACAAGACATACCTAAATCCTTAGGCTGCCATGCAGAGAAACTATCCAGTATAATTTCTCTGTAGTTACTTGCTCTTGCTGTATTGCTTCTGACACTGTGTTCTTGGCTGCGGATGATGGCACTCGCCCCTTTTGAGCATAATAGCTGAGTAGGTGTAGAATGTGCAGCAGTGGCAGCTTCAAAGAGCATTTTCTGTAAAGCAGCATAATAAAATATTTACAAGATTTGATGTAATGAACTAGGCAATTATGTGTGAATTGTACTGTCTTTAGTTGGCTAGAATAGGCAGCCTGCAAGCATTTGCAGAAGCTCCTTTAGCATGTTTTATGGAGCGAGAATATTGTTACCGTCTATGTAAGGTTTCATTTCATCACAGTGCTTACGATGGAGCACACAAATATTTACAGTTGAACTTTGGAAAAAAGGAGGTCAAGAATTTTTATTAACACTTATAAATGAACTTATATAAGGATGTGTGCATCCTGAACCTGCCAGAGATGAGAGAACAGGTGGTGAGCTTCTCATTTTGGAAGATGGGCAATTTCACATTCTCCAGGTATCTTTCACCTGTCTTTCAATGCTTTCGGTGTGAAACTGCAGGAACCTCTCACCTTCCTTGCTTAGCAGCCCATCTTTCTGGAAAGCCTGTGCTGCCCGGCTGTTACTTAGAGCCTTGTCTACTTTCTTCTGGCAGCTTCTATGCTTGTATTAGAGCAACCTGATCTAGTTGAAGATGTCCCCGCTTATTGCAGGGGGGATGGACTAGATGACCTTTAAAGGTCCCTTCCAACCCATGAATCTATGATATAAATGTGTGCAAGTATCAGGGTGTGCAGTGTTTCTTGGAGTGCCATTGAACTGGCCAATTTTCTGAGGTCAGGATAAGGCTTTTTCTTTCCACAGATGTGACAAAGCTGATTCTATTCTGGTATGTTACCCAGTCCTTCATTTATTAAGCAAAGGGGTGCAAATCTCAACCAATAGTCTATAAGATGCTACCTATTTTGTATTGGAAAATGAGAAAGAATCTGGTTCAACCCTGTAAGTCCAGAGACAGTGGTATAACAGTGCAAAGAGCAGCTAACTAGTTCTGCTACAACTTTATTTTTCTCTGTGTAATAATACTATATACATTCACATTTTTCTGAACTAAGCAGAAGAAGGATCTTAAATGGTAGAGCTGAGACTTCCAGCTCTGACACGGACTTCTAATGTAAAATTGTCCAAATACTTTAATGTCCAAACTGCTCAGTTCCAAAAGAAAATTGATCATCTTTCATCAGTCTTTGCCTGTATCACTTTTACTCTAACACTGTAATCTTCTCAAGGCAGACGGTAAAATGCTTTGATCTTCATGTTAGCTACGTGGCATTGCTTTCTGAAGTTACAATCAGCTGCCTTGTTTGAAGAAGTTAATTGGGCCGCTGAATGCAGCTTCTTTTTGTGCAGAGAAATTTCACCTAAATGACTATTCTGCATTCTTGTCTCTCTCTGACTATTTTTGATTCTGTGTAGAAGGAATGTATATGAAAGTATGTTTATCATAAGTAAGAGTATTGTGTCCAGCTTTATTTCTAAATGAAAAAAGGAAAATGGCCCATCTACAACTCTGATCATTCTGGTAACCTGAGATATACTGTCGTATTTTTCACTGTTCTGGAATGATCATAAAATGTGACCACTGATCTGTTGAAGTACGTGCAATTAGTACTGCAAGGACATCTTAATTGGAGTTTGACCCCTTTGACTGTTAAACTTTCCTCTGCACATCGATGCCTTTCTCTTCTGGGGCCTCGCCTCATGGGAATGAAGCTGCCGAACAGTAGTCTGTGGGAATATATATGAGGGAAGTACTGGCCTGCGTTTGGACTCTTCGACTGCCTCTTTGTGCTGCAGTTCGATCAGCTCCAAACTGAGAGTCTTTGGTTGTTATCAGTTTGCAATGTATGGCTTTACAATTGAAAAATGGGGAGTGGGGGCTGGTGGTGAACTACTGTTGTATAATCATTTACCCAAAGGGGAAAAAAAAAAGTAGTTAAATTTGTCTGTGAAACCATAGAAATTGGATCCACTGACATCTCCTCCTGGCCAATTTGAAATCCCCAGTGTGCTTGAAAGAGTTGGTGGACGCTCCAAAAATAATGATAAGTGTTTATAGAAACTCACGCCAGCTGTGATCCATACTCTGGAATGACTATGCACACCTTCAGGAAAATGTACTCATTTCTTTTGATGTCTCATTGATTTTTGAAGTGAGAACCTGGAAATTAGTGGAGGAGCAAAACTTCATAAAAGCAAGGAATGAGTAAATAGTGTTACTAACTTTACACAATGAGGAGATACAGACTGAAGGGAAGAGAAATTTGCTTTTTACCATCTGGGATTTTTGTCTCACACGATCTTGTGCTTGTAACGTATGAAAAGCATTATCAGTGATGAGCAGATTCTTAACTTAAACCCCAAAGGGAGGCAAGAAATTATAAGTGCAGTGGACGAGAGATGCAGAATAGTTAAGTCATTTATGGAACCTGCTAATTTCTAAGGGCTTTTGTAGTAAAGCAGCAAATAGGCAGTAGCATTTAGGCCTCATTAACATTGACTTATTTTCATATATATCACAAACAGATAAACTAATATTTTTTTCATTTCACAGTAGGAACCATAGCACATCTATTTCTTTCTAAACTCAATAGAAATGTGGTCAACATGATTAAAATGTCTAAAAAAAAAAAAAGTGTTAAGCCATTGTATAACTGAGAATTCGCTTTGTGCTGTGAATTGCTGAATCTAATAGGAAGCTCTTCAATATTTTTTTTCTCTTTTTTTGCTTTGTTTTTAAAACATTCAAGGATTTCTATGTAGTCTAACAGATAACATTTAAAAATCACTTCGAATTTTGGGTTGTCCCTCTATATTAAACTGCTTAGCTATTAATACGTAGCATCCATGAAAAACAAGGTAGTGTCATCATGTTGGTATAGGCTAGATATTTCTATTTAAGTGATTACTTAAGAAGCATATGTGAAAGCAGTGACACCTGCCGCTTGGCCATTGGTAAAAAGTATGGTGGTTTTGGGCCATATGGTGTGGTCGCAGGGGGCTGGGACAAGCAGTGTAGTAAGTCACCGAGTTACAGGCTACCTGCTGCAGTTAACGCAAAGTGAATTCATTCATCTTCTTGTCTTTAGCCCTTTGGAATATGTGCCATGCGAAATTTGAGAAATATGAAGTACTTGCCTGCAGTTTCACTCCTTTTGATCATTCATTATTTTTTCTACATAATCAGGTATAATCTTTAATTCAAATAATGGCATCAAAAGATCAAGTAGACACAACAGTACTTGGAGACTGATACATTTATTGCACGAGTCCAGCTGCAAAAGTGCTGCTATAAAGTTCCTAATGACTAATATTGATATCGCCGTACATGCAGAGTTTTCTTTTGTAATAGTTGTGTTATTGAAAGCATTAATTGAATTACAACCCGAGAATATTTGTGACATTTGACTGCTTATTTGCAAGTCTGATTCTTGTAGACAGGGTGATTCTTGCTAGATGTGTTGCACGAAGCTCTGCGCTAGGTATGTTGCGAGTTGCTCTGTGCATACTTGCAGTGTGTGCCTGTCTAATGTTTGAGATGTTCTAGATATTTTCTTATGGTCCAGTACCAAGGAAGGAAAGCAAATCTACCAGCTCTCCCGTATGTCCAACGCAGCGAGACCTCCACTCCGTTCAGCTCTGAATGCACCTCTCCTTTTGTCTAATGTGGGTTCAAGACTTTGCCTTGGGTTATGCATTTATAAGAATTAATGCAGTGTGACGTCACACCTGAAAGTGGTGTTCTAATGCAATTAATAATTCTACTAATAGCTTTAACTTCAGAGAAGTACACCACAACTGCTCCTCATCATCATGTTCTGAAACTATTTTTGTCAGTATCAGTTTTTTTCCTTGTACTCTATTAATGTTGTCCGTGTTTTTACATATTTCTTTTCTTTTTTGCTAAATGCTACTAGTGTTATCATGTTTAAAATTTTTCAGTTCCCCAATGTGATCATCCTCCTCATAATTTGAGTCGCATTTATGAGGGAAGTTACGTTAATACCACTTCAGTCCCACTCCTCATTTATTTTAATGTTCAGCTTTCTGGCAATTTTTCCTGTTAGAATATGCCATTTTAGATCACGTAGAGCTCTGTTGCTTGGGCAGATAGTGAAACTGAGCTCTCTGAACTGATCTCTCTCAAAAGAAAAAACTGAATGCTTTTCTGAGTTAGTGTCTTTGAAGTCTGAGGGTGTTACAGAATACTAGGTTATGCTGTGGGGTTGTGACGGTTAGTTTTGTTTGGTGGGAGAATGCAATTCTGGGTTGCGTTGTTAACGTGCCGTGGCTAACGATCCTGAGGTCTGCCTGTGCTGCTGACAAGTATGAGTGCAAACATAATCTAGCTCAGGTTTCAAGAACAGCTTAGCATACCAGTTCTAAGCTCTCTGCATAGTGGCAAAGCCCACACGAGACATGGGTAAGAAACTTTGCAGCTGTAGCAAATTCTATGCTATTGCAAGTAAACTGGGGCTGTTCTGCTAGGAACTGGAGATTTGCAAAAGTGACCTGGGCAAAGGAGGTGCACTCTGGAAACTTGTGAATCATTTAGAGAATCTCATAGGGCTTGCTTACCTTTTTATTTGGTCAGTCTACTTAATGTTGAAATTATGTTTGTGGGTGGTTCCGCTCTACCCCTATCCTCCCCCCAATTTTGGAGGGAGAGAGAGTAGACCAATTTCCCATGGCACACAACAATGGGAAAGAACATGTGATCTTGTTTGCTATAGGAAGTTTTGTTTTGAAGTCTCAAGCTTTCTTGACTCCTGCTGAACTGCGTGCTAGCATCACTTCTGAAAATTGTGGTATATACTACAAGCTGGTCTTCACGAGCTGCTTTGTCTAAATAGATGAGTAATAGACAAGAACTGGATTGATTTCTATTAGAAATATCAAAAACCTCTCCAAAACTTAGAATATAATTTGCTCTTGTAACTGGAGCTGCATAGGGTACTGGAGAACTTTGATAGAGGGTGAAGGTTAAATGCCTCTTCTGATTTGGTGTGGGAGGGGAGTCGGGGCTGGACCTGCTCAGAACAGGAAGCTTTGAAGCTGCTAGAGGAACTGAAGCACGTGTTCTGGAAAATGGATGAAGACTTGTCTGAGCTACCTTAGTGGGAATTTGGGTAGACAATGCAAACGGGGAAAGATCTTGCAACCATTTCTGGTTTCTGCTGAAGCTTAGATGGAGTTAATACTTTTTGGCCAGAATTTTTGTTTCTTCTGACAAATCAGGTGACTTACATCCACAGCGTAGTATCCTCATGGAGTTTTAATCAAATAAGCAAAAATTGTGCCAATATGAATGAGTAATAAGAGAATATTTGCAAAGAATAAAAATGCCTGTCTGGGGCAAAGCTAAGAAAGCATATTTACAAAATCTTTAGCTCTGTGTTTATCTGAAGGTTGTGGAGAAGGATGGGGTTATTTGTAGGCATGGCAAATTGAATGTGTCCCAACTCTGACTGGAAGGATTTAGTGCCATCAGGATGGATTTCTGTTTCCAAGGGTTTTTACCTACGCTTTCAAAACCCATGCATTTATTAACATACTTTGTTAGAACAAATAGGCAAACATTACTTTTAACAGTGAGCAGAACCTGCCAATGCACAATAAGTGTGAATACTTCCCTGCTGGAAAGATAATTCTCTAATTAGCCTCCAACCATTCAGTGATTGAAAATTTGTGGATGCAAATAACTTTCACATTACTTAAGTCACTTAAAAATAAAATAAAGGATTCCTGCAGAGCTGGTAGAACTTATTTGTAGCTGAGGTGTTTCTGACCCCGGATCACATCTGGCAGGAGGAACACATATTCATTCTCCTTATTATCTTACACACAGTGTGTGCCAGACTCCTGAAACAAACAATGTGGAGGTAATTCTTTCCAGTATTGAAATGTGCGTGTTTTATTGGGGGAATAGAGGGAGGGAGAGAGGAAGGGAATCAGGCAAATAATACACTGGCCTCTTACATGTTTCTCTTGTTGATTCTTCCATTCCTCTTTTCCTCAAAGCCTCCGCAGTTGGTGACAATGCCTGTCGTTGGGTTCGCTCTTGCACATTGACCATGCCTTTTAGTTAAGGAAACGTGCTCCTTTGTCTCCCTCTGATGGAGAAGCCACCTGTCATCTCCAACAACCTACTCAAGCAGTAGGAGTTGGGGAATTATTTCTTCTAGCTTCAAAGCCTGACGTTAGTTTTTACAAAATCTGCTATGGCCAGACTTCAAGTATGAGTAGCTAGTGTTTACTGGCATATAGAACAATACTTCTTAAGCGATACTGGAAAAAAAGCCACATGTCAATACTTGTTCGATAGTACTTCTATTACATTGTCTTTGTTTTCTTTATCTTACCAGGCATTAATGTGGAATCACTGTACTGGTATATTTTTATATTGCTTTTGTCTTCTGGATTTTTGCCTTTTGAAAACGTAGTGCAATGCTTTTTTTATATTTTTATGGAAATACTTTTATTAGGAGCTCTAGTTTAACTACCTGTTCTTTACCGTGAATTCAAAAGATTTTTTCACTCCAGCTGGTGGTCTGTTGATAACATACTGCTCAAAATGATTCATAAATGTGTGTCTCAGTGACAGATTCACTCTAGGCAGGCTCTATATGAAACTTTCTTCTTGTCATTTAGTGTCTGTTTTAAAATAGAAAGTGGTGAGGATCTCAGCAGCCTAAGTTTTAAGTGACTGTTAAATCCATTGCAGCTTGAATTTTAATCGTACGTTATCAACAAGGAAGCCAGTTGGACTTGCCAGAAGGATCGCATTGCCTACTGTGCTTTGGCAGTACTAGTGCAGCTTGGGGCCACCTTGCCCGTCAGTCCTGGGCACAGAGTAGGCAGCCTGCCAAAATCCAGATTGCCTGGGGTAAGAATAGCCCCAGGAGGGTAGGTGGTGTAGGATGGAAAGCATGTTGAGCTGTCTTCTGGATGTGGTTTTACTACATGCTAGGGGACATGTGACATTGCGTTGCGCGGGTGAGGAAGAAGGTTAAAGCAAACAGAATGCTCGGTTTCATTTTGTCCCCATGGCTGCTAGCGCGTATGGCACCGTGGGGGAGTTGTTCAGCCAAAGAGCTCGGTGTTTGCCTCGAGAGTGTACGTGCAGAGAAAAGTAACCTCAGCTGCAAGAGTGGACAGGCATAACTCGGAATAGGATGTGTCTGAAAGTGGGAGATCAGGTTAAATGGCCTTTGGCCCTGTCATTCAAAGGTGTGACAGAAAACAGCACGGTGGCAAAGCTTGAGCAATGGCCAGGGTCATCCCAGAAGATCTGGAGATGGGCACAGGCACTTCTGCATTCATGTGCACTAGATCTGTGCATGTTTTCTTTTTCCAACATAATCCCTTCTTGGACCAAGGAAATTTTTTAATGCTAGATACAGTTTATGCCTTGAATTACATGTAGTTTGGTTACAAAGGACATTGCAGCTCTCGCTATGTGTTCCTCTTCAGTGCCATGTCGTCCCTCACCTGCGTGTCGGAGTTGATGAGCAGAGCTGTTTCTTGTGTCTTTGTGGTCAAGGACGTCTTACCCTACAGCTTTACGTATAACTTCTTTGTGCTTAGTTTGAGGGCTTGTAATGTAGGTACTTGGCTTCCAATGATCATTGTCTCATTCTTGTTAGCCAAAAGTGATTACGCCTACCCTAAAAGTTGGCAAAGGCAGGTGTTGCTCAATATAAGCATTAAAAGTGTTGTTACTGCAAGAAGACTTCTAAACAAATAAAATTTGTTTCTGGTAAAAGATTTTTTTCCCTTCTGTATTGCTTGTAAATTCATAATTGCTTTTAATATATAAAATGTTAAAAGAAATTTGATGTAGTAAAACCAGGTGTAGGCTAATTAAATTACAAGACTTGAACATTCATTATAATTATATTTTAATTGTTTTTATGATCTTAAAACAACTCTTACTACTGTGTATGTGATTCAGAGATTGGTGTTTGCAATATTAGATAATGGCAATATTAGATCAAAGCTGTTTGCGTCTTTCAATTACTCTGTGCCGTATTGCTGAATTTTCAGTTACATTAGTAGGACGTTAGCAGAGCTGAGTATGCTGCCTTTTCAGTACGCTGCCTGCTCCTATAGCTTCCTGTAACCTGGAGCGCAAGAGAGCTCACTTGTTCAAAAGAAATAGAACTGACATTTTTTAACTGAGGAAGAATCAATTTATATTTACATTGTAGTTTTCAAGAAATGTAGCCTGTAAAACCATCAACCCTGTTTCCTAGCAGGTTCAGATACAGTTATTTACTTCCGCGTAATTATGAAGAAGTCTACACGGAACTCCTTCACAGGGTGTCAGGCTCTGACCTGTTGCAGCTTGCTTCATTAATTTGCAGGATCTTGTTCATCTTCTCAAGCAAGGGAAGGAACAAGCCCACCTTGGATTCCTTGCACAGAAAACATTGTTCTGGTGCAAAATTAATATCTTAAAATTGCTTCTACTATGTTCTGGTTTAGTAATGATTTCTTGTTTCTATATGTGCTGTCCTCAGCTGCTCAGCTCATAATAGAATGAGAAGTCTCTATTTTCTTCAGCTTTTTTTAAACTTTCTGCCAGAAATGTCAATATGTTCTAGCTTCCATTCACTGTAGTAAATTTGGCTGCAAGCAAAAAGAATCGATTTTCATCCAGACCACCTTTCCTTCAATCTTATCACAGTGTGTAGCCTAAAGACTATAGCTAGATGAAAGTTTCATGTTACATGCTTCATAAAAGCAGCGTCAGTACTTTAAGCCTTCGAATTCTGCAGTAAATAGGAGACAAAGGGTTTTCTGTGACCTTTTGCATGTTGTCTGTGGGAAACCTCTAAGCTGCTTCCAAGTAAGGTTTGACTTCTTTTTAGATATGCTTATTTTGATTCTCTTTTGAAATCCATTAAAAATAAGAGCTGGAGGAAATTTTAAGGAGCGATTTGCTCTTTGTTATGTCCTGATGGGAACTCATTTCAGCAGTGCTTTTGTTTATTTAGTGACAATCAAATGCACCCTTTATTTCCAGAATTATTTTGCTATGCTCTTAATCTATAAAGCTGCAAATCTTTGTACAAAGGTGCCTTCAAGATTAAGTGACCTCTCTATCCTATCTTGCCATGGAGTAGGTTCTACCTTTGATGTCATCATACCAGTGAGGGCCCCAAAATCAAGTCCCGCTGAAGAGGGTTTGTAGTTGTGAAAGGCTGTGTATTCTCTACACTTTCTTGTCCCTTAAAGTGTGTTGCTCCTGAGTTCATAACTCCAGATATCTCACCTAAACATTTTTATTGGTCGCAGTAAGATACATCAAGACAATATTGTGTTTTGATGTAACGGGTAAGGATTGAAAATAAATATGAATCTCTGAAGTAAATTACAAGGAAAAATATTTTCCAATAGTTTTCTCACATAAAATCTGCAGCTAAAATAGAAATAAGCATAGAAGGAGTTAGTTAATTTAATCCTTCTTTGTAATCAGTGGCAACCATCGTTAGGAAAACGATGCTAAAATTATATTTGCACGTACTTTTAAATGTGAAATAGAGAAAAAAGGATTAGAACGGAAATGAAGAATGCAGCACTAACACGTATGCTGACCAAACCTTTTAGAAAATCAAGCAGGAAATAATTATTTCAAAATAGATAATGATAGATTTTTTTTTTTTATAGCTATTCTCATTTATCACTAGAAAAATTGACAACTTTTTAATGAGAAAAGTGTGAGTACAAAGCCGAAGTTTTAGCACGTGTTTATAAGGCTGTCTTTTTCCATGTTCCCTACCTTAAGCAATGTGTATTACTTCTGACAGTCAGGTCTGAAACTTTCCCCTATATAGAGGAAAAAAATAACCCAAACCAGCCCAAAGTCTGTATTCCACTTCCATAGGCTTAGGGTCTTCTTAGAGTTGATTAGAAGTAAATCAATCCCTTTGCCTTTGGCATGATCCATGCATTCCTTGCTGCTTTTGTGAATCAAATCAAATTTGACTCTCTACATACAGTTAGAAACGTTGTAGAAAGTACACCTCTCTTCTAGCACAAGTAGATCAACCTTTTCTGTGTGTACAGGCGTGTGCACCCACAGGTGTACACGTATGAATCTCACTGTTTATGTGTTGTGATAGAAATTCAGCCCAACTCTCTGGGATTGCATAGTGCCCATGTGTTGCCTAACCCTTATTTTGAGGACACTTGACACAGTGCAGTGATTTAGGATTAGTGCTGAGGCGACTCGTCACCCATTGTCATTTGGGTAAATCCAGCACATATCATAGCGCAGCTTCCAAAAGTTCCCATGGGAGCAGTTTGCATTACTTACTTTGAAGTCACTGAGCCCAGGAATTAAAAAGTTCAGCAGAGCATATAGGGCAACTGACTTACAAAAAACATGATCTAAAAAATGGTAGAAGCTTGGTGGTCTGAAAAGGGCAAATTAACCTGTTGTAACAGCCAGCCACGGCTGGGTTGGAAATGGTTTAAAAACACATGCTATGAATGTGCCTATTCCACAAAAATCATGCAACTGACTCTTAAACTCTCTTTTCAGAAGTAATGTGCAATTTTGATTTTCTATATCTGTTAGTTTAGAAGACTTTTATTATGCAGAATGGTATAAAATGTTAATTGCTGTTGCCACCTCTACTTAGCGTTTCAAGGAGACAAATGTTAAGAAAATAATGTTTAAATCCATTTTTACATTAGAAATATTTGGGGTAAGTCACATGTGACACAGAGTGTAATATAGTGCTATGTGATCATCTATATCCCAATTAACACCTTCTTATGAGGTTCTATTTTGCTTATTCAATTATAACTCCATTCTGTTAGCTTTGCTATTTTGCTTGGATGAGGCTATGCAGCAAAGGCAAATTAACTTTCTTTGAAATGTATCAGGATAGATATTGAAAGTAATCTAGACAGCGTGATAGATATTGAAGGTAATCTAGATGGCATGAGCAGAGGAAAAAGAAAAGGTGTTTTGAGCATCATTATGTTTCTCTTAAAACGGAATTCAGTAATGTAGAATGTTTCCTTATCTTTAACATGTCCTAAACAGGTCATATAATTTTTAGAATTTAACTCTGGGGAGGTCTCCACCAGCAAATTGTTAGTAGGTATGGAATGATTTGTAAGTACATTTTTGGACCCTTCGTCTATTTTTGGAACGTCTATTTCTATGAGTTTCAATGACAGTTCCATATAGAAGATCCATACAAAAACTATTCTAAAATAACAGTGGGACTAAAGGTATCATATTCCTTGACAAACTGAATAGATATAATCACACTTCACAGATACATATACTTTGGTTTTTTACCATAAATTCACTGACTAGGAAATCCAATGAGACCATATAGAAAGACATGGGTTGCTTGAAAGCAAGTTTGTGATAAGCATTCAAGATTAAACAATACAGCTGAAAAGATGATGTAATGGTGAGGCTGCGTACAGTTCTAGTATAAGTTCTAGTCTTGTAGACTTTATCTTGTTGGCCATTTGTGATGTTGCCTACATAGACTAAGTAGGCCCAGATAAATTCAGCCAGATCTCCTATAGAATTATGTATTTTTTTTTTGCATGTATAGAAGTGCTTTAAAAAACAAACAAAAACAAGGACGGGGGGAGGCATGGGAGAGCTGTGTCCTGTTCAACCAGAAGGGCCACAAAACACCCAAAAAATCTATGCTTTGACAACATTTGTTCCTTGATTATCCAATGTGGAGAAGTTTGAAAAGAAAAAATGTGGTCACATAAGCCAAATGCAATCAACCATTCAAACCCTAGTAGGGTTGTCCGAAGCTATTATAAACTGTCTCATTCTTAGGTTTCCTTTAAGGAAGTACAAGTGAATTGTTTTAGCCTTTGAGAGAAAATTAGTTTTGGTTTTGATTGTAAATTATAAGATCTTTCCCTCCTCATCATTAATGAGATAATGCTTGAATGACTGCTTAATTTAGTGATCTATTTTTAAGATTTGGAGAACTGCTTTGAGAGTATTGGTAAGTAAATCTGTTTACAGTATAAGAGGTATTATAATCACAGCAGTAGCTTGAGAAAGGTTGCTCCCTGCTTAAGGGTGTAACAGTGCTAATACAGGTCGGCTGTGTGTGGAGAAGCTTCAGCTGTACTATGTCACACTGCTTAACTTGGAGCGGCTGGTTATAACTCCAATTGATTGCAGAGTCCCTTATTGCCATTAAAAGCCAATTTCAGAGCTGCAATCAGTATTGATCCTTGTATTTTATTGATTATGCAATCTCTGAAGGCAACAGGAAGGGAAGCCAAAACGTTCTGCTGCGCTACTTGAGGAGCTGTTTGCAGGCGTGTCTTTGGACAGCATGGCTAGATTCTGTGATTTGCACAGACTTGGTCCTCTTGCCGTTTGCAGGTCCAGCCAGTAGCAAGGCTGCGCACAGTCTCCAGAGACGCAGGTGGGCATGAGCGCAGCACAGCCGTGCGGATCAAAGCAGAGTCTGAAAGCAGTGCCGTCACTGCTTTATCATCTCTGTCCTCTCTTGCTTCTGAACGTTTGTACAGCTGGGTGCTTAGTTTGTTACTTTTCCTGGGTTTTGTTGTCGTCTTTTGCTGAATTGCCCTTAATCCAATATCCTTGTATTCCACACGTCCTTGCAAATTGTATATTCATTTCAGTTTAAAAGTAGTCTTTCAGAGCAGCTAACGGTCTGGTTCCACACTGACATGTCACGTGTCCGTGTCCAGCCTCTACAGAAATGCACGTCCGCGCAGGATCGTAGGTCCCAAGAGCTGGAACATGTTTACACAAATGTCAACTTTTACTACTTCCCTGTCAACATTTTGGCTGGTTGTCCAGGGGTGTTGATCGCCGTGGCTCTGGACTTCTACACCTTGTTTCTAACAGTTTTATACACGGTATGATCAATCTGACAGGGGTGAAGAAACTGAGATTAAAAGACTCTGCTCATATGAATTGCCATGAATTTTCTGTCTCTTCCCGAAGTTATATCGGCTATGTATCAGCCAATGCTCAGTAACAATAGCTGGATACTTGGTTTAATAGGACATCTAAGAAAAATGCCAAGTGAGATGCTGGCATCCTTTGTTTCTTTTGCTTAGACAAAAAATACATAAACAGCTTGCTGCTTAATTTTGTTCAATGAGGCCCACTCAAGCTGATTTTCTGCCTGTCTTGCCAGAAAGGGCCTGTCATGTTGGCCCAATGAATTAGTGATACTATACAGTATTTGCTAATTTTTGGTTGGTTTAATCTTTATTTATTAGACATGAAATACTAGATAAATGCTTTCATAATATGCAGAACTAATAAAAAAAAAACCTAAACCAAAACAGTAGTTTCATTTGAGTTAGCTGCTTTTGGTAGGTCTCTCATTTGACTCTATAGTACTCTACTATTGTTGCCAAAAAAACTCTGACAGGAAACAGAGGAAAGCAATAACTAGGTCTTTAAATATAACAGTCAAAATACTGCAGTCCTGAAAACTTCCTTCACGTATCTTATTGGTATTCACCTCTTTTACTTGATAACTTGTGTCTGTATCATCAGTTTTGTTTACATCTTTAAAATAAGTGAAATGCAGTTGCTTCACTTTTCCTAATGCCCCCTTTGAACGGGAATGTTGTCTAATGATGTGTTCTACTCTTATAAGAGCTAGGCAAGTTAATTTGAAAGATTCACCAGCAGACCAGAGCAGTGAGCGCTTGTAATTGCCCACCTGGTGTGCAAGATATGCTTTTATTTAATAGAAAACTTCAAAAGCTCAGTGAGTTTAATTAAAGTGTATGGAAGAATAAAAGTGAGATTTAAAAGGCAGCAAAAGTGGAGGGGGAAAGAAACAGAAGAAATACAGGGAGCTGCTAAGAATATGTTGCAAACTTTCAGGAAAGCATTTTCAGGTAGATTCCTGAGCATCACCACAGGAGATGCTTTAGCTCCAGCCCAGGAGTACACGCACAGCTGGCACGCTCTCACACTCGGGCCTAATTCCCAAGCTTGTCAGAATTGGCCTGCGTGTATTCAACCTTTTTTTTTCATTGCAAGTACATAAAATATCTTCCTTGATGTGACAATTGCAAGCCAGCATGCCTAGATGGAAATTCCCAAATCCTTAGTGGGTCACTTGAATAAGGAAGGGATCTGGTGGGTTGGTTTGGGGAATTTTTTTCTTCCAACCGTGAGTTCAGGCAGCAGTATATCCTATTAAAGATGGTGAGGGCTTCGGGTATTAAGTGTTGCTGGGGACTGAATGACTTTCTATGTTGATGTATCCCTGCGTGATTCTTTGTTTTGTTGGTGTTTAGCATTATAGTCTATGTAGGGAAACGTAAAGAAAGAAATCAAAACCGCGTGGAATGCCTGTTGAAACAGCGTGTATGTTTCCTTTCCAACTAAGGGTGTTTTGGGATTTCTTTTTTTTGGGAGAATTTGCTCTCCTGACTCTGTGGATGGGAAAATCTGAAACTTTGCAGTGATTGTAAATTATTTTACGTGTTCACAGCTCTTCAAATCCTTTATAAGCTCTTGGATATAAAAGGGGTTATGAGTGCTAGTGTCAGCAATAAAAGCTGAGAGAATCAGTAGTTGTTTCTATAGGGGCTGCTTCGTGTCCTGGGTCAAAAGCAGAAAGAGAGAGACGGGATCAAAAAGAGTTGCCGAGGTTATCAAGCTGAAAATGTTTGGAACCGAAACTTGAAGATACTGGTTATAGCTAAGACGCAGAAGAAGAATGAATATTCATTCATGCTGCAAATCTAAAGCTTTGCAGCGGAGTTCAAGTGAAGGTATGCAGTGGGTAGCTACTTGCTGCTTTGGGAAAACGGGCAACATCCTCCTCCTGTGAGCGCTGGGGTCAATCCTGTGGTCATTCAGGCAAACTGAAGTTTGTCCATATATGTTTATTTCTGTATAAATGTTTTAAAGTATCTTAAATGATATTATATGTAATCCAGTGATGACTTGCTGATATGGACAGATAAGGCTGATGTAAAATGTATTAAGTATGAAGAATTAATAATTGAAAGTTGTCATTCAGTATCACAGTTTATACTTGATATGGAACTAAAGTTATAGGTAGTAACAGCTGTCAAGTCATCCAATTTGTCTGTGAAATATTAATTCGAATGATGTGGAAATTTTCCATGGTATCAACATGAATACCAAGACAGGCAATTTGACTCAAGTTCAAAATCTTACACTATGTATCTTATTCAGCTTGTGTTTGAGAAGGAAAGCAGGAAGGAGCAAAGAAAAAATAATGAAGTAACAGGATTTAAAATAGGTAAACACCAAACTAGGGAACAAAAACTTTACCAAGAAATAAATAAAATTCTGATGTCTCTGGAGATAATGAACAGATAATAGTAGGGTAATGGGAAAACCAGTACTTGAGATAGCAAAACACTAAATCAAAACATATGCATATAGATAACTAAGTCTGTATTTAGACAATTAATTGCAATCTCTCTGTGTACTTCATATATGAAGATGTGAATATAACTCCCATTGGAATCGCAAAAGAGCAAGGTTCTCAAAATGTTCAGGAAGCTTCTAGTGATGAACAAAGTGGCAGGTGATAAAGGAGGATCACAGAACATCTGTCTAGCTGTAGGTTTTGGGGGTTTTATTTGGCTATTAAAAACTTCTGCATCTTTAGGCTTCATAGAGAGAGAGAGAGAGGAAGATTAGAGGAAGAATTCTGGTTTCTGTGAATTTAGTCACCCAATCACAGTTCCTTTTTTCTTGATGTGATATAAGGTCTTCTAAGTAGAAAGAGAAAACTAAAAAATATACTTTATCTTTTTCTTCCAATACGTAATGGCTTCATGCAGTTCTATATTTTGCTATTACTGTGTACACATGTAAAATTACTAAACTTTTTTGCTGTCATTTGCAGGGCAAATTAGTGGTCTTTGCTTCCCCCCCCATTTGGAGTTCATTTGAATTAGCAGAGATGTGAAATTACGGTGAACCCATGCGAGAAGTGAGAAGGTTCTTTGTTTAATGTTAATTTACAGACCTGTTGTTTCAGTCCCAACTTAACCAGAAAATGAATGTTCCAATTTACTCCTCCCCCACACAGCTATCAAATAATTCTTTCTTAACTCATGCAGGATAACAATGATATGAAGTCGTCGGAACAGGTTTGGGTACCATCGTCAGCGAGATGTAGCATGTGGTACAGATTAAAACAGTGCTATAGGCACGGCTTTTGCATCTGCTGTAATGTTATTCAGTGCCCTTTGCTGTGAAAGTTCGAGTCAGGCACTTTTTTTAAACAATTTATAAGGTAGAAATATGCTTCCGTTTCTTGGACTGTACTGACTTTTTTTTTGCCTTTGTGTATGCGTGTTGTGTGTGTGTTTTAAAATACGATAGTAACTGGTAGAATCTGGCCACGGATACCATTTTCTGATGGATGAAATGTCATAGGAATTAATATAATGGGGTTTTTTAGATTTGTATTCAGATCTTTACTTTTTAGGTCCCTTACTAAATGACTTGTACGGAGTTCTTTGTTTTGTTTGTTGTGATGGCAGTGATGATTTATCATGATCTTTCAATCTTTCTCCAGTGCTGTCTAGTCGTATGAATAGCTGTCAAAGGATTTTATGTAATGATAGTGAATTTCCTCAATCGCTCTAAGACATGGAGTTGAATAATATGTGCCAAAATGGCTTGTTTTACTGACAAGTTATGTGAGACACTTGTGTGGAAAAAATTGAATGTCCCCTTGCCGTAGATAATTTTTAAAGAAGAATATTGGTTAGGCAAAAGATTAGGGATTAGAGTTAGAAAACATTTCAAAGCAGTCCATCTTTCTTCCAAATTCTTTCTTAAAGCACACAAGTGTTTAACTCTGTCTAAATGTAAATATATCAATTATTGGACCCCCATCTCAGAACACGGGAGAAATGGTTGACGTCAGTAGTTGCTTGGGTGTAGGTTCCTCGGCCACCTTCCTGGTCTTAATTCTGTTCCTAGCTCTTGGTTATGCTGCTTTGCTGTTTCTTTTCGGTTAGGCATGGTGAAGTTTGAACTGAGGAGTACTGAGTATCAATTGAAGGAGCTGGCTTACAAAAAACAGATTATCTTCTCAAAATCTTCTTTTTTCAGTTGTCCAGGCTTTTTTAATAATGCCACAGCACCAAGAACCACACAGAAAGGTTGTTGCCTACCTCTTAAAGGAGGACGTGTCTTTGCGTACAGCTGAGATGTGTTTTAGCCTTGTTCAAGCCATGCTACTGACATGGTCGTAGACATCTTTTCTCTGTCTCTAGCTGTTAACTCTAGTATGTCCTTCAGTTTTGTCATTTAGTAAGATTTTGTCCATTTTATCAGAGTCCAGTTTCCTTTTTACAGGGGGATTTATTTTTGTTCTCTTCAATTTTTGTAGTATATTTTTTTCTGTTGGCATTGGTGACACTCCCTTCTATTTTGTAACAACTATGAAATTGATATCTGGTTTCTTTTACCTGATGAGCTGCTTTACATATGAAGTTAGATTTAGGCTATCTACTGTTCTTATCTAACCCCTTACGTTTTTGTTCAACAATGTAATAGAGTCCTTGTCTGGTAGCTTCTCCGGAGTGGTGAGGAAACTTGGAGATAAAGAGAAAACAGGAGGTCTGTTCCTTTCCATGTGTCTGATGGAAGAGGTCTGCGTGGTTTGAAGTATTAAATAATACAGCCTGAAAGATTTAATGTTGGATTCTCTATGCGTGAACAATAGGGAACACAAATATTCCTCCCAGATCCCTCACGAGGAGTCATGCTGTTCTATATTAGTCCAGAATTTTACTGTTCTATAAAGATTCATCTGATTTCATCATCTTTTTCCATTTTTACACTAACTGAGATTTGAAGTCTGTTCAGACAGGCTGTTGAGGTGAGGCGTTCTCAGTATCGTACATCTTGGCTTGCCAGACTCTCAAAGCTACGTTAATTTTTCTGGCCTTCCAAAGTTTTTGTGCTTTCATAAAATGTG
The DNA here is from genome assembly GCA_009819775.1 of Phoenicopterus ruber ruber. Classification (NCBI taxonomy): domain Eukaryota; kingdom Metazoa; phylum Chordata; class Aves; order Phoenicopteriformes; family Phoenicopteridae; genus Phoenicopterus; species Phoenicopterus ruber. Next base: position 11,770,230 of record CM020221.1, on the reverse strand, counting down.
AATTGTACAGCAAATTTAGATGCTAATTTACTTGTCGTCCTAACGGATCACAAGGCTTTCTGCTGCAAATGTTTATGTAAAGATAATATATTTATGTCAACTGTGTGACAAATGCTAGATACATGTTTTTGAACTCGTATGCAAACAGGGCCATTAATTATCAGCTATCGCTGTACTGATTCTCGAGCTGTGCTAAGGTTTACTGTTGTGAATTCAGGTGAGTGATAAAACAGGAGCAGGAATAACATAACAGCACACTTGACGTGTCAAACAGAGCATCTTTTTGACCAAACAAGCATTTAATTTTTGTAATAACAGATGATTTGTGATCATTTTGGATTAGACGAGGGACAGCAGCAGAAGCTAATGTGTCTTTGAAAGGCAGAGAGATGAGTAGATTTTTTTGACAAGCTGTATTTGCTGTCTGGTCACAAAAGCCGTGTTTCGCTTTGTTGCTATTACAGTGCCACCGGGAGGGAATAGATTGCTGTCTATTGTTAGAGCTGGATGCAAATTGTACTCCTGTTACACTCGGAGAAAGCCGCTCCTTTGGAGTCTTAATGTTTCATGAAATTATACTAGCTTTTGATAGGGTTGGAAGAATAATGGAGAACACCTTTTCAAAAGCTTTAAAAGGTCATGTTTCGGCATTTTTGAAAATAAGTTTGGATTTTTTTTAACACAACTCTTCATTTTGGTGTTCTGCGTTATGTAAAGCAAAAAGTTACCACTGAAACGGAATACTTTATTAGGCCACTTGCAATGGTTTCTTTTGGAATATCCAGTTTTCTAGTTATCTTTAGGAAGCATTTTGGCACTTCTGGATTTTGTTCTTAGCTGTACGGGAGGCTGGGTGGGAAGAACAATGACTTTCAAAGAGATCTGAGGAGTAATTTCTGTTAATTCACTTTATACAAAATAATGTTAAAATATTAAGGTTGCAGATAAGGTGCCACATCCTCCTTTGATGTAAACTAGCACTGTGTAATGCATTCTCCGAGTTAGATTCATTCCTGCTAAAGCTTACAGAATTGGATACTTTCCTGTTTTCTAAATTCTTTTCGATCTTAAATCACATGGGGATATTTCAGCAGTAATAACTGATTATGCAGTTTGTTTTTGTTAGCCTGTACGTTGGGGCATTTTTTTATTATTTTTGAGCCATTGGTTTCTAATTTTTCTTTCTCTTTTAGCTCTACTGGAGAGGTGGCACAGAGACAGAAGTTTTAAAATCTCACTCAAAACCAAATGGTGCGTTTGTGGCAAAATCACATATCTGATGTCATTTATGGCTATAAAGAAGTGATGTCATTGGAGGACAAACTTGGTGCTCCTTTATAGAAGTGCTGCCTTCTGACTGGTACACAAGATTAATTGCTATTTACATAGAAAACAGTCTATTTACTTTTTTTTAAATAAAAATTATGAACAGAGCAAGCACTAGAAAAGTAAGATTTAAACTCCAGGGCTAAAATACTTACCTACACTTCTTTGTTTAATGTGTTTGTCTATTTGGGCACGTTTTTCCTGAATTTCTAGTTGATGCACAGAAGCAAATGGAGTATCTGTACAGCACAGAACACCATTGCAAAGAAATACACTAGAAATAGCTGATAAAATGGGCTCCAGCCTTATAATGTCAAAAGCACAGCACTGTGGTGTAGGAAAAAAATGTTACGCTTTCAGAAAGACCACGTTGTGTTGCTTTGCTTTTGCTTTATCAAAGGAGCATACAGGGTGATAGACAAATGTGATTAGAGTGAATGTGGCAGCTCTGTTACTTGAGAGACCCGTGCAAGCGCAGCAGCATAGCCTTTTTGATACGGGGAAAAGGCACCTTTCCTCTCTCAGCTAGGTTTCCAACTGTCCGCAGAAATTCAAACTGAATGGAGGAGAAGTTGCGAGACTGAAGATGAGACTTCAGGGATCAGTGGAATGGACTTTCAGAAGCAGAAGGTCCCGTGGACTAGTTAATAACGCAAGCCCTTACTTCTAGGTCTTGCTTGGCACACGGAGTTGTGTAAGGCCCATCCTTCAGTTCAGGAAGGCAGAAACAACGTCTGTTCCCTTGGAGTGTTCTCAGCATCACCCTACTGCAGTATTCTGCTGTTGCCTTGAGTGAGGGCAACTGTTCACAGTGTTTCTCGCCAACTTTATCCTGCTCAATTATGTGCAAATACTCTTGCAGAATTTGAAGCTCTCCCTCTCAGAAACAAGCAGTTATAGGAGAATTTCATACTTTAAAAATAAAACAGTAGTCAAAGTGTAAAATACAAAATGTGTACACAGATGCAAACAGTAGAAGTCAAAAATATATTAAAAGCTGACCTCACTATTCTTGTCATCAAGACTATTTGTACATGCTCACTTTGTCGGTATAGGAAGGAAGATTGTTCTAGAAAAGAAAGTTCTAGAAACTTTTGATTTTTTTTTAACTACTGTTTTTTAAACTCAAGAAAGAGCTCATGGGTTTTATAACGTAGAAAACAAATATATACAGATCAAAATGGTAGAACAAGTAGTCCAAGAAGCATTAAGCACCTACTCTTTGTCAACCTGTTTTTCTTTAACACAGTCATTTTTTCTTAAGAAATCCATCTGACTCTGTACTGGGTCAAAGTAATTTTTTTTTAAGTTATCCTTTTCTCCTCTTCTCTTTGGAGCAGGTGTTCCAGTCCCAATAACCAAAACAGTAAAATACAGTATATGTGAAATGACTTGCAGGTATGCAACTGATTGGAAAAATACTGTAGCACAGTTCTGAAGTTTGTTATCAAACAGACAGATGTATACAGATATCTAACCTGGCTCTAGTTTTATTCAGTATTTTCATTAGCAATCTGAATGAAGAATAGAGAGTCTGTCTATGTGTTGTAGAAGACAGAACTGCAAGCCAAAAGAGTACTGACAACTTAGAGAAATGGTTGGAGAGAAGTCAAGTGGAATTGAACAGGGACAAATGTGAAGTTGTGTGTTCAGGGTAACTTTCTCTTCAGGTAGAGGCTGGAGAGAAAGAAGGTAGGCAACAGCTCTGCAGAACGAGTTTGATCATTTAGAATTGTAACAGCACCAGGATAATGTCCTTAATGCTGAAGCCTGATGTTTTTTAAAAAAAAAAAAAAAAATCTAGACAAGCATTTATCAGAAATAACGTGGGTATTGTTGAACTTCTTGGGGAAAGGGTGGATTAATTGTCCTCCTGAGCTTCCTTCCAGGTCTGGTTTTTGATGAACGTCTGACTGAAATCCTTTCAGCTTGTGGTTATCTGTGAAAACCCTACCGCACTGCGGGCTCACCTATTGAAGAGAAGGAACTATATATTCCTGACTATGTTTTAACACCTATTACATCGCTGTAACAAATTGTCTGGGAAGAATTGCAATTTAGTAACACTAATAGATTTTTAGTATTTTTTTTGTTAGCACATACTTGAAAATAGAAAAGTAATCGTTTGAACAGAACGAATGTGTATACTTCCTACGTTTGCTGAGATTCAATTTTAATGAAAATTTTGAACCTTGCAGCGAGACCCAGATTTGCATATTTCAGCCCCTGTTGGCGTTTTCCCTTGGCTGTTCACCTGACAGAGTTTTTATTTTAACATTGTGTAGCACTTGTTTTAGATCTAGTTTTTTTTTAAATTGGATTTAAACATGTAAGTTAGTGCTTTCTATTGCAGAATGGCTACATTAAAAGCACTTTTATTGCTTTTAATTCAGCAGTACAGTAAAAGCACCCAATGTCCTAGCAATCGCTTCAGAGAATAGAATAACATTGTTAGCTTAAAAAAAACCCTCAAACTTTTCGAGTGATTTTGAATCAATCTGTCTGCTTTTGATAAAGCCACCCTTCACTGGCCTCTGTCAGATTGCTCAGTGCTATTTGATAAGGTAAAGCCAGATATACCCCTGTTATTGTACTGCCACTGTATCTCGGTCCTCATCAGTATTGACCTTTTTCTGGAGGAGGCGTATCTCACAGACAGCACCACTCCTGCTGTGTTTTGTGTTTTTAACAGATGTGTTTTGGATTACACTGGCAGCACTAGACTCGTCTCATTTGTCACCTGCAGTACGCTGCGCTTTCTCCCAGATCACTAAAGGCAAAATGTGACTGTGCTTAAATCCCGGCACTGCTGCCTCTCTTTTGCATACATTTGCCTTTTCTGCTCCTGCAACATCGCTGTTTCAGAGCTTCAGAGTCCACGGGGTGACAACTATGAATCCCTGCAACAACTACAGCAAGAGTAAATAGGAAAAACTGCAGAGCAGGGAGGCTGAACCTTTTCTTGTCCTACTTCAAATTAACAGTAACTGTAGAAAAATGAGTTCAAAGAATAAGCAGAGCTGCACAAAAATACTGGAAACAAAGAATATAGCATGCATATAGTATTAATTAATTAGTAACCTATATAACTGATGCTCCTAGAAGGGTTTTTTAAAAAAAATAAACAGCAGCAGAGAACAAGTAGATTGCCCTGTACTGCCAGAGGAGAGGGGAAATACGCATGAAGAAAGCAGATGCTGGAAAGTAAGGGACTCTTGGTTACGCTTGCTGTGGTTTAAGATACTTAAATTATTTATAACCATTAATTTTCCCTTTGCTTAAATTCGTTTTAAAAAAGATATGGAATTGAGATTTTTCTAGTCTTCAGGAAAGAGATGTCTCAGTGCAACAGTGGCAACGCCTCTGTGCCGGACAGGTAGATAGCACTGGGACGTTTCGGGAGAATATTAGCACTGTAACTGTGCAGGTGAGCAAGGGGGGGTCAGGGGGGAGAAGGAAGGGTTGGGGTTTTTTGGGGGGAGGAGGGTCCATTATGAAACCTTGAGGATGATCTGTTGCCCTTCAACTGAATAAAATACTTTGATGTGAGATTTTTTTTTTTTTGGTGCTATTTATCGCAGGTGGATTAATTGTATATCACGCGCTGTGCCAATGAACCTAGTATAGGATTCCAAACCTTATTTTTGTAGATTTGCTGATCAAAAAGCCTAGTAAAAGACTCTCTGGAGAGAAATGTTGAAGCTGTACATCATAGCCTTGACTGGCAAAAGGATCCAAATCCTATCAATCTCAAGCCCCCCTCCTTTGGCACTGGTATTGGTAACAAAAGGATGAAAATAACTGGTGGTGCTTGTCCATCCATCAGCTCCACATAATCGTGTCTATCCTACTTTAGAGAAAGCTCTATGATCTTCAACATCTCAAGTTATTTTTGTGCTTACGCCATTGTAATACAGCAACTAAATTACAATTCAAAAGTAAGCCGTACTTGCAGCGCGCTGCAATTCACAGATACGCACATGCCACCTGCCGGTTCTCACTCCATTACTGTTTAAAGCTAATTTTTCTACTTGTCCATTTAATCATGTTTTGCATGTTTTATTCTACCATTGACACCTCTGGAATTGGTTACTCTGCAAATATTTTCATTGCTATTTGTACTGTGTAAATATTACATCTCCATAAGGCTGTGTGATGGCAAATACAGCTGTGTAGCTCATGATGTTCCACACCAAGAGCAGTGCAACCTTTGGCTTAACAGTTGTTGAGTTTTTTTCTCCTCCAGTCAAAATGTCACCATGTTCAGAAGGGAAGTGGTATAATTATTAAATGAGATAAGGATGCGCTTCTTTTTTTTAGGCAAAAAGATAATGAAAATTATTTATCTTCAAAAGTTCTCATCGTTAAAGAAAAAGCTAATAGTGCCTTGGTATCGTTTACTTTTTGAACACCAGAAATTTTTTGAAGCAAAGGCCCATCCTGAAAGCGTGTGTGTGAAATTAGAGTTGAAACTGCTCTGAAGGATAGACTTAAACGCTTGGGACCATAGTAGTGTATACGCAATACAACGAGTTTTGCTGGGGTGGAATGATTTTATTGCTTTAGTAATGTATCAATTAAAGGAAAGCTGGCATTAATACTTTGTTTTCCCTTGTTCCTTAATCTAAATATCATCCGTAGTTTTTCTACTTTATTAACTTAGTACATTTCTTCACTTCCAAAAATGATTGCATTAGCTTTTATTAAAACTTCTATCTTAATTCTTACTGTGAAGAATATGATCACTGCTGGGATTTCCGTTTCACACACAGCCTTTTACAAAGATGTGCTTGTAACTTATCAAAGAATCACCTGATTCTTTGCAACTTTTTTTTTTTTGGCAGGTGGTCAGGCTGTGCATAAATTTGATCCTAAATGTTTGTAAATATCATAGCTGAAGCTAACTGCTTCGTTTTGATTTTTAACTATTAAAGTTATGATCTTATCAACCAAGATTGATGATAGATTATTCTTCTTCTAATCAGTAAGTGGTTAGTCAAAATATGTTGCAAATTTATAAGATACCACAATATTGAATAACTTCTTAATTATTTACTTTTATCATGTTGCTTAAATTTTCAGAAAAATAATGTGAGAGTGCATATGTTATCAAAATCCAAGTGATTCTTCAGTGGCCATATATAATTAATGTGATGGATATTTGTTTCTGTGCTTTTGACTTATCTGTGCGGGATATACTTTGGAATTGTTCTTATGCACAATGATCATAAATACCACTAAACTCTGTAGAATACTTGCACCGTATGTACACAGCAATTCATACAGAGGCAAGTTCTTAAAGTTTTAAACAAGAGTTTCCTGTAGTTTAGTTCATTTAAAAGTTTACTTGAATCAAAATGGCTGTAATTTAGTTTAGTGAATTAAACTGAATTTAGGACTCTGTAATTATGTATGAGAAACTCTACATAATGATTTATGAGCTTTTTATAGTTCAGTTTTATAAGGAGAACTTGCAAGTAAGTGTAAACATATGAAGGGAAATTTTAACTGGGAGCTGCTTCTGTCCGTTACCACCTTTGTTTTGGTACCCACCCGTGCTTCTGGGGACTTTTCCCTGTTCCAATCCTTTATCTTGGTAACTTGTTGGTTTTTTTTTTTTTGTAGTTGATTATCATCTTGGATTTGTTTTCCACTTTTAAAAGGATGGTGGATTATGTGGTATCAAAGTATATAGCTGTAACATGGTAGTTCATTTCAAATTCCTATTTTATATTGCTTCGGAGTAATTTTTGGTCTGATTGTTGATGTAGGCAAGTCCAAAGACTATCCTGTAAAAATCATGCGTGATGTCTATTAACATACAGCAATTAATTAGAACAAAACTTTCTTTTATATTTTTTAATAAATATATATTTTATATATATTTATATTATATACCTCTTGGTTTCTTCTCTCTAAATGTGTTCTATAATATGTTTTAGATTTGAGTTAGGCTTGGTTTTTGCTATTTTTCCCCTAAAAATGTGTTTAGTCATTGACTGTCTCAATATCCTCAAGTGTCAGGATATTGCTGGACTAGCTCCTAATCTTCAAACGTAAATGTAATATTGGATCTCAAAACACCTTGGTAAGTAGTACACGGCACTGCCTTTTTTCTTTGTACACCAAAGTAATATTAAGCTCATGTTTAAATTTTTGTGGGATTATAAACCCTTAATTTTGTAACTGAGGAACTGTAACTCACACAATGAGACCGCAAGGAATGAGATCTCCAAACAGACTAAGAATTTACACATTTTTTAAAAATGCTTTACTTATTAAAACCAAGCGCTACTGCTTTGTTTTCTCTATATGCTAAGTCCTCTACTGCCCTGTTGCTTATTCAACTTCACATCTTAAGTTCTCCTTCCTTTGTATATGCTGGAACTTACCCCTTTCTATATGCGTACCACAGTGACTGCAATTGAAAAGCTCTTAAACTCAGCTGGACTAAGATGAAACCATTCTTTAGATATAGAAATACATTCAAGGAAACTTTAAAGGAATTATTTTGTTTCAAAGGCTATACTACTAATGATAGGCTTACGGTTTATATTGCGTTTGCTGGCATGTTTGTGCAAACTTTAAGAGAAAAGCTGTAGTTTAACTGCATGTTTTGTTGCTGTATAGTTTCAGCAGTTAAACTGGGATTTACAGCAAAAGCATGGTGAGGGGACCAAAACACTTCTTGTTTTGCATAGACTGATATTTGAAATACTTTGTTTCCTGGACTAAAAGACACATCAGTCTGACAGCTGATAAATGCTATTTTAATGGTAACAGGTTTTGGTTTTGTTTTTCATTAGGACTGAAAGAGTTTGCTATGTGTATCTTATTTATTCCAAGGAGAAATTATAATCAGTAAGGTTTATACACAATTGAGGAATAAAAAGAAAAATTGGCCCATTAGCAAAAAATGCAAAGATTTTGCTTTTCAATCCCAGTGAAATCTATAGTAATGGAGAATACTGCCCTAGGATGCAAGGGGCTGCATAAATAGTGGAAAATTTACTGGGAGATTTTTGAAAGTCGCAGAAGTTCTGGAAGCATCGGTTAAGATAAACATTAGATTGTTTTAACGCTTTAGAATATGAGCTTTTCTGTACCTATTGCGGTAAGTTTGCAATAAACAAAGAAGGCAACCGCATCAAAAAAATCCCAACTTTTAAAAAAGTGTGTGTTAGTGGTTTCAGTGCTGTCTTATTTTCTTTAATTACTGTCATTTCTGTAATGATCAGAGAGGATTAATTATTTACTACTGCAGAAATGTACTTTCTAAGTAATTCCTCAGATTAAGTATTTATATGGCTTCTGGCATGCATTCTGTTGCTTATTATCATATAATTAATGTTAACTAACCCCTTGCATCATGTATACATGAAATGTATAGAAAGATTGACATGTGATGTTCTGATCAAATACGTAGTGCAAGTCGATTACTTGGAATGGGCGGTTGCAAAGGGGAGGGAGGAAAGGTGTGCTCACCAGTACTTGCTTTGCCAAGGTCAGAGCAGTTTGAGCACCTCGGAAAGCTTTTAGATGTTTTGATAACACAGTTCCAGCATCTGGAAATGTGGATGTCTGGCCCAGAACTGTAGTTGTAATCAATTAGTGATGTGGTGGTTTATATTGATTACAAACCAGTGGAAGCATCCAAAGCTCACCGTGGCAGATCTCTTCTGCTTTGCAAAGGAGGGAATCAATATGCAATCCCTTTCTAGATATTTTAGGAAATAAATTTAAAATTGGTGCCTTCAGAATCTGCATCGAACAACAGTATGTGGGGAAGTCCTCTCCCTTGGAAGCCTTAGAAGAAGTATCAAATCTCTGCGTGCAATTCTTGCACACAACCCAACAGTCTAGCATTGTGCTTGCCGCATGCGAGTTATCTGTCACTGAACCATTTATACACAAAACTCATAATCATGAATTAAGTCACGCACTGAAGCATTTCAGGTCATCAGAGAAGCTTTGGAGTTAAAATTGAGAATTTGGCATGCAGCAAAGAATTAGTGAATTCTTATTTTAGGGGCTGGTGTTCCTAATGAAGATCAGTGCTTACTAGAAGCATTTACTTGTGTTTAATGGCCATTAATTCTTTCCAGAACATTTCAAAGCATGCAGAATTATACATACCTCACCCTGCATGGCGTATATATGTGAGAGAAAACGTCAGGATGGAAAACAAAGAGGCTTTTCAGTAGTTACTTGCTACACAGTATGTGTACTTATTTTCCCTTTTTCTGAAAACTCCAGCATTGAGAAGTTGTGAGAGTTAATAGAATCACTGAAGTGACAAAGATTTTATCTATTAAATTTATGTATTTTAAATTTTATCTATTAGCTGTGATGCTTGCAGGGATTGGAATACATACTAGGTATAAGGCAAACTGTTTGATCTCTATGCTTTATTACAGTAGCTTTGTGTTCAGTAACCTGTGTGCAACCTGTACCCTTATTGCTTATAACCTTATCCTCATTGCTTATATGTATAAATGCCTTCTTTAAGTAAAGGTACTATCTTGACTGCCAGCTACAGTTCCTGTGGTGTAGGTTTTTGTGGGTGCATAGGGAACTTTACTTTCCAGTCCTTTTAACAGCACTAAATTTTCTGAAAGAGTAATAATCTTGTTGTCTGGAGTGTGTCACCACAGGGTTTTTTCTCGTTGTAACAATAATGATAGTTTTAATATTTCTGGCACGTGAAAATGAAGGTTATATCTTGCTATATGTTTCATTGTGTAAGTCTGATTTTTACCTTTTAAAGATAATGAGCTACAGGAGAGACATGGGGTAGCACATGTTTTTTCTAAACATGGTACTCAAATCTGCAACCGACAGCAGATTCAGATGCAACTCTGATTACATTTGTGAAGGTTAGAAAGAGGCTAGAAGGGTATCGCAGGAGACTCAAGGATGTTTTCATCACGAAAGCGGGAAGGCTAATACACTTGCCTTAATAGCTACTTTAAAGATAGGGGCCACCATATTGAAACATGATCATCTCCACAGTGGTCCAGATGGGTTTTACAGGAGGCAGTGACTTTGTCAAGCAGATGTTTGAGTGCTGTATGGAAGTGTTTTATTTCTCTGGGTGATATTAAATGAATGCATCAGTGTGCTGCTTGACATGTTCTTTAATTGTATGGTTACACTTTTCCTTTCCTCTTTTCACAATAAATTTTAGTACTTGCCCGTAGCGAGTTTTAAGGCACAATTAATATATGTGGTGTTTGCCTTATCGTGGGGATGAAATGTACAGAAATTAAAGGAAAAGAAGGTATCCAGACAGAGCAGCAGCCCTTTTAAGAAACTGTTTTCAAGGCCTTGGGCAAGATACAAAGCTGCCTTTCCTTTTTAGTTAAATGAAGGAGTGTGGGAAGAAAGGACTTCCTTTAGTCATAGAGGTGTTGTAATAATAAATAAAATGAAAGTGCTGGCGCTGCTGCGGTGGGACACTCAAATACTTAACAGAGGCTAGAATACATTATTCTGGTATTTTTAGAGTTTAAGAGTGTGAATGTATGGTTCTGATTCCTTTTATTTCTTTGTTGTGTGATTTGGGATTTGAATGTTGGGTACTTATGGTCATTGCTAGAAATTTAGACACTCGGTGATGAAAGGAGCCCTACGTGCTGCTTCAGCTTGTATTGTTGGGAATTTGCTGGAAGACAAGGGGAAGATGGGGGCTTATTTCAGAAGGTGACATTTCAGAAGGCTCAGCAACAGGTATTTTAGCTGCTGTCATGGATTTCAGAGCAGTAACTGTGCTTTCTTGGTTGGCGGTGAGGGCAGCTGTCTCACCTCCCAACTTCTTGTTGAGGAGAAAGTAGTTCTAAGCGTGCGTGTGTGTGTAGGGGGCAGGGGGAGTACTTTTTTTAATTGTAGTTGTTGCTTTGCCGTCCTGGAGATTAGTCCTATGCTGTAACTGCAGTTATAATAGAGAGGAGTAGAAAAATAATAACAAAATACAAGCCTGTAAACTCTCATTCAGCAATAAATAAGTCTGTGTCTAATATTTAAAACTAAAGATTAGCTACTGCAAGATACGGGGTATCACTTTTTCTTTTTGACTACACACTCACTTTGTTCGTTTTTCCTTTGTTATTCCAGTTCCAGGATGGCTATCCACCATCTCTGTCTCAGAGAGAGTTCATTGATGTTCTCCAGAATGCTTTGCCCTTATTATACAACACCTTTCACTGAAGGTTCAATATGTGTAAATGGAGAAAGGGAAACCCGTTTCGGGGAGCTCAGTTAGTCTACAGACTCCAAACACGACGCAGTGAGCCATTGGCATCATACAGGCTGCCTGCTGTTGCAGAGCTACAAGAGCACTTGTAGGAAATGCATGATAATAAATATTCCCTGAAATATCTCCAGTTGTACTACTGAGTAATAGATTATTGTTACTTTAAATAGGCTGTTGTTTTTATAAAATAGGTTTTCTTAGTGCATGTGAATTTACCTTATTTTTAAATGTTCAAAGGAGATATGCCTATGTGTTATGAAACTGACAGAAATAAATCCACAGAATTACACTAGAAGAAGTAAGGGAGTGAGTAACTACTCTTAAATATAGAGAAAAATTACAGGTTTAGTGTTTTCTGAATGTATCAAGAACAAGTATGATGTTGCAGTTGAGAATGAAATGATATCCGGTCTGTTCATTTTGTAATGGTAAAAAGGTAAACCCAAAATTTTATGTATAAAATTTCAGTCTAATTGAAATTAAATTTAAATCAGAAAATCATTGCAAGAGTTAAATTTTTAATTATCCCCACCTATAGACTGGTGTGGCAAGAGAGCAAAATGATGAAGAAATAATAATTTTAGATATTATGCAGACACGGACATTTGTGAATAACTGTCTCCTGAGACGTGCTCTCCAGAAGTCCCAGTTGCAGCTGAACAGAGCCAGCAGGTAAATCACGCCGTGCCAATTATCTCAGGTTTGTTGAAGTCACTGTGCCTTGTATGGCACGCTGGCCAAACTCGCTTGTCAAGCCACGTGTGATGCTCGCTGGTGTTCGAGAACACGTGGATTCATCCTGCTACACACTGTGGTGTTAAAAAATGAATTCAGAGAGGCACAGTATGTCGTATTTTCCGTACATCTGAGGGCAGCATTAGTTTCTTACGGAAGCGAGAATGAAAAGTTCTCCTCCTACTTGTAATTCTTATGCCAGTGTTAGCTTGGATAAAAGGCAAATGAAAGGCTCCTTTTTTGGCCTCACTGCAATTTGAAAGGCTAAGATTTTTCTGGGTTTGGATGAGTTCTTTCTAGGTAAACATAGTAGAGCTCAAAGAATACCTGCAGGTCTTCGAAAAATAGGTTGTCAGATTGCAGCTTTCACAAGCTGACCATTCATCACATGCTGCTCACTGATTAGCTCTAGACCTTTTTTTGGCTTCCATGCAGATTTATTTGTTTGTTCCACAAATTGTACAAAAGTAATAACATGTAGCCACTCTATAGGATAAAAGTAAAAATATAGGCAAGTATTTATACTCTAACATCTGGAAAAAAAAAAATGAGGAGTATTTAAAAACATATTTAGATTTGAATTTACTTCTGTTATGTGTTTCAAGAAATAGTTTGCTGATGGATTTTCTAATTGCTAAAAATAATCAATGAAGACCTCAGTTAAAGAGAAGAGGTGGAAAATAAATAAAATAGAGTATCCCACTCAAATTGGCAAAATGGATATATTAAAAAGTGTTTCTAGGCTTTCATTGTGTTTTGTTCTGGTAAATAAACTGAATAGGCTTAAATTTTGAAAGTGATTTTCTTTGTTGTTTTAATTCACTTAAACTAGCAACAGTATTACTGTAAGGCAACCCTGCCACATACATGCTTCTTTCAGATTCTCTACCCAGAGATTATTGCTCTGATGAGGTAAGGGGACAAACTTACTGCAAACCATTGGGGGGGGCTGAAAGAAAACCAAAAACAACAACAACAAAAAAGCTTTAGAAACGCTTTCTAAATGAAATTGTTGAAGGTTTTGATTACAGACTTTTTTTTTTTAAAGCAAAATATGCTATTTTCCCTATTCCTATGATTATTTTATATGCACTTATTTAAATAATAGAATAATGTAGCAATCAAGAGATCATCTAGTCTGATGAAGGTGTCATTGCTGCCTCCTTGAGTAATCTGTTCCAGGAACCCATCCTTACCACTAGAAACTTTTTCCCTGAATGTCTAGCTGTAGTATAAGCCTATTAATTCTTGAAAATCTTTTATATTTGTGAAAAATCATACATCTTAGCCATTAAGTTGGACCTTCAAAGACTGTATTCCAAAGTTGTCTAGATTCTTCTCTATATCTTACTTATCCTGCTACCTGTATCCTCAGAAGTTACCTTTGTCGCTGTTCCTTGACTGGGACCTAGACTGGCTGAAGGAATGGGCCAACAGGAATCGTATGAAATTCAGTGCGGACAAGTGCAAGTCCTGTGTTTAGGATGGACTAGCCCCTGGTAGACGTGCTCAGCAGGAGAACTAGAACAGGTAGTTCTCTGCAGGGTATAGAAAGCCAGAGGCAGGCTCTGACTCGCTACTTGAGTGAAGACCTGCTTGCAACAGAAGAATCGCATTGGCTTTAGAATGACCTGTGCTACTGAGCAAATAGCTGCTACGTTTTGCACCAGCTGATAGTTGTGGGTTTTTCTTTCTGCCTCGTCAGCTGTTTGGCTACATTCCCAAACACACAGAGCTGGGTCGCGGTGTCTGCGCGCATGGGTCACTGAGGCTGGGCATTTGTAACAGAAGATAGGAAATGGTCTGCTAACCAGCCTTCAGCAGGAAAGGGTATCGCCTGCAAGTTTGTCTCCTTCAGCGTTTGAAAGCACTGAGGGAAAGCGAAGGGACACAGAGCTGCGCAGTGAATAAGCAATTGTTCAGTGGATGCCTCTGATCAAAGGAGATGCTGAGTAAAGAGGCACAGGTCCTGTGGAGGAGAAGGGAACTGTAAAACATCTATACAAGTATTTTGCAAACTGGCAGGTATTTTAAGATGAAATTAGAGACACCAGCTTTTCTGTAATGATTGTAGCTACTTTCCTAGCTGATTTATACGTGACTTCAATTGAGTAACGAGATCTGAGCAGTGAATCTTAAACCCCAATGAAGTTATATGACTAAAGCAACGTGTATCTTAGTTACAGTTTACAGTGAACTTATTTATGGGCTTATATATTTATTTGGATCTTATTCATACGAAGAAGACTTCAGATGAGTGTTCAGAATTAAGTCAATGGGAGTACTTGTGCGTATGTGTTTTCTTAAAAGTTATAGAATTATCGCAGCACCTGTTCTATGCTCTTGAATGGGCATTTAAGGCTACAGATAATGTCTGGACTTCCACGGGGCTTCTCACTTCAAGTTTCCTAATTAAATCCATCGCATTATGCTTTGTTTAGCAAAGAGCACCGTGATGCTGCGCAATCAAAACATCTATGTACATTCAGAAGTATCGCTGAACGTGCACAGGATTGATACTGCATGGTTATAGAACAGCAGGTGCCCTGCATTAACCGTCTGTGGCCGTATACGTGAGCAAAGATGTACCGTTGTAATAGCCAGTCGTGCTCGGGCTGTCGGGAGAATAGTGCTGATGACCTTCAGGTCACTACACAATGAAGTTAAAGGTGCGTCGTGCTGCTAGCTAGTCTAAGTTACTGACTTTTATTAGGAACTCCTGTAATGAATTCTTGGATCACAAATATGGATCTGCAAGTCTGACTGGCTGAAACTTAATCTTATTTGTAAAATGGGTTACAGTCTAAATGAGTCCAAAAAAAAAGCTTGGGAGACTTTCGGCTCCATGCACTAGCTTTTTGGGGAAGCTTCCTTCATTGTGTATGTCTAATATGAAGGAGCTACTCTGACTATTACTATTACTGAGTAGATAGTACAGAATTCTGTGTTGGTTTCAGCCATGTATGCAGCTCCTGGGGGGAGGGATCATTCTGAAGTGCTTGCTTAATCATTAAGCGTATACACCTGAGTGCTTTTTTTTGACCAAGTTTTTGATCCTAAAAAACTATTTAGAATTCAATCGTGTAGTGAGAGAGATTTAACTTCTAACTTTACCTACCTAATAACAGAGACTTGGGCCAGGGCTTTCCAAAGGAACATATTAGCTGCTTTCTGAGAAGAAAAAAAATCTTTTGAATAGTGGAAATGAACTTTAGGCATACTGAGTACTTTTCAAAACCTACCATTTGGATATTGTCTGACATGGAAATGTTAACATTGTGTGAACTGGCATTATCTGTTTCAAAGAATGTTATCTCAGTTTGTGTCTAGTGTTCATGGAATAGATTGTTTCTGCATCATATTTTCAAGTGTTGCTTTCTTAGGAAGAGTGATAGTTTTTCTGAATTGGTCAAATATAAAACAAAGTACAAAAATTGTTCTGAAATCTGAAGCTGTAAAAAACACAAACAAACCAACCAACAACAAAAAACCCAAATCAATTATTTTGGTGCATAACATTTTGTTAGGATATTATGCTAAACTAGCAAGTATGAACTAGTTTCGCTTGCCTGCAGACATGCACTTCTGTTACTGACTGATGCAATTGTCTCGCATTTCATTAAATGTTGGGTGACATCAATTTATTGCTTTTATTTCATGAAGAGTGATTTAATTTCTGAAACAGTGAGTTCTTAAAATATTATGCATAAAAATTCTTCTGTTATGAATATAAGAAGCTATAGCTGTTTTCTTGTTGAGGAATGTGAAGTTGAAAGATCTCCATTATATAATCCTTTCATAAAAATAAGGGCAAGCCCTACTACTTACTTGCCATTCAAACTCTAGTTAGGCTAAAACGTGTCAAGCCATTCAAATGCCTTTGGCCCTCAAAAATCATGCCGACTCTAACTGACAGCTAGAGGCAACACAGTATGTTATATACTACATTTCTTCATATACTCCTACCATGACCACTTTAAGACAACAAGTATTAGAACTATATTTAATGTATCTGTATGCCAGGCTGCTAAGTACTAAGGAGCAGAAAACACCGTATTTCAATTGAACTTCTTATTATCTCACTCAAAATAAAATTAGTACTCTAAAGCTCGGTAGATATTCTCATAAAATTATGAACAAAATATCACAAACTGAAATCCTAATTACAGTGGAAAGGATACCGGTGCTGTTCTATAGACGTACACTAACTCTGTCTTTACTCCAAACTAGTTCTAATTCAGTTGGTACAAAAGTAATGACTGCACTAACAAGTCCATATGAATGAGAGACATTAGCATGGATGTAAGCATCAGGACATGGAGTAGCACAAATTTTTAAAACCTCTTTTTTTGTTTTTGACAGTGTTGGTTTCTTTTTCCCTTGTTGTTTCCAACCAAACGTAAAGAACATAATGAACGGATATCGCGCTGAAATATGGGATCCTAACTCCGCTAATTCAAACCAGCATACGATGGTTGTGTGCTGGGCTGGGTGTCACACGGGATAACTAGAGTTCTCACCGTGATTTGCTCTGCAGCCTTGAACAAGTCTCAAACTTTGCACGGTTCCTGCTCTTTATAATCTCTTCTAGATTAAAACTCTTGAGGAGGAGGGAAGAAGGTTGTACGCTAAAACGCTTTTTGATTGTCATTAGAAATTGTAGGTATGTAATGTAAACAACTTGCATCTAAAAAAATGCTGATTGAAATTGATCTTGCTATCTTCTCGCAGCAGATGAGAGCAGTAATGAATTCAACTAGTTTGCATATACAGCTTGCTCTTAACCACACCAGCTCATCACATGCAGCAACAACCTGAGAACTGAGTAAACATTTTCACACTTAGTTGGCCAGAGGAGAGTATACGTTGCCAGCAGAACACGTACTAATTAGTTTAGAGCTCCTCGCAGTCACTGTGATGTAAGCATGCAGAGCCAGAGGCCTCGTCTGTAGGCTGGACTCAGCCCCTGTAACAGTTTAATCTGTTCCACAGTCTTCTCATGAATCATCAAACCTGTGAATGGTCTGCAGTGGAGACGGCTGCAGAGATCCCCGAGTTAGCATATCTTGAATGCGTAAATCCACAGGCAGCAAACTGATGAAGAGATGCCAGTATCAGGGAGCAACAATAGCAGTAAATACAATCAAAATATGAATATTAGTATAACTTAATTGTATCTTTTGTCTTTCAAAAACTTCTCTGAATATTGGTTGTGCAAAGACCGGAATGGCTAGATCAGGACTAGCTAATTTTAGGAACAGTGGCGTGGATTTTTCTTCACCCCTTTTCCACCCGACCAATATTAACACACTGGAAAAACAGTCCTGTCCACCAAATCCAGAGACCTTTTAAGGTTAAGACTTCCATGCTGAAGGTATGTCAATGAAAGTTAGGACATGGCCCAACAGAAGCGACACTTTCAGGAGTTCTGCCTTTGGACAGGGGATAAGTTGCAGCTCGTCCTCATGTAATTGCCATGGAATAATTCAGTAAAACAATTTAAGAGGTACTTATACTGGAACTACTTAGTAAATCAGACTGCACAAGAGCAAACTGATTAGATGAATCACTGACTGTACAGATGCACTGGAATAGAATGTCATGTGATTTTATTTTTAAAAGAAGAGCATTTAAATGAACATGTGCAAACCTAAGTTCCTAAATAATAACCTCTGTTTCAAAAGTGCAAGGCATCAGCTTTCCCTGTGAATGTCTTTCAGACAGTGGATAGTTCTCAAAGTACTTGTTTCCTTAACTTGAGTGGACACTCAGGGTGCTCTTGCTGTGGGTTTCGAAGAGACTTGCATCCTCTGAAATCCAGGCAAGCAGGGGACACGGTAACACGCTTGCCTGTTACTACCGAAGTGCTGGGCATCTCTGTGCCATATGCTACTGCACAGCCTAGTCTACTGTGAAAGCCTGTGGTAAAGAGATGGTCACCTAAACCCCGTGTCGCAAAAGTAGTCCTAATTTTAGGTATGTGAAATCAATGGGTACTATTCATGAAGGTAACCTAATCTGTAGGCATGATACTTAACTAAAGATTGGACTGTAAGGTTTCCTGGAAAAAAGGAAACCAGGGCTTCTGCATTGTCTAGAGAAGATAGCATGCCAGCTGGCTAAGAGGGCCAGCTTTTTGGTTTAGTGAAAAGAATTTAAGAGTTTGAGGTTTTCTTACTTCTTTTTTTCACCCAACTCTTTTATTACCATATAACCTTTCTGCATTATCTTCTGATTAAATGTCTGTCTTTTCTCTTGAGCTAGAGGGTGGGTTTTGTGGGTGAGTGGGGTTTACTGGCTGGGTGGGTTGGGTTTTTTTATCTGAATTACAAAGCACTTCTTATCCAGGGATTTGGCAGAGCTGTTTTGCAGTTCTGTAAACTGGGACCTCAACATGTGTCATAGCTACTCAGCACACCCTTCAGCATATCAGAAGGAAAACAGGAATAGACTTCACTTCAGATGCGTAAAAGCTAGCATAACAGAGGTCAAAAAAGCAAGAGGGTATTTCAGTTGCAGTTGGTAACCAAAAAGGCTGTCTGATGTACGGCAAGATGCTGGGCTGTGTGCTTGAACCCCGTGGGTCACTATGCAAGTGTGTTCTGTTTTGTTTGGTTGGTTTGTTGATGGGTTTTTTTTAGGTAAATATTTGGCAGAGCACCTATAGTAATTAACGGTGGCCCCTGCTCTGAATTTATCTTTCATTGTGTCCAATAAACAAATATTTACTGCTTCATCAACACAGTTTTATTCCACACAGGTGAAAATGTGTGAACAACAATCCACTTCACAAATCCAAACCAGATGGGTGTAAGACATTACGCTTTTCAATATGTGGTAATTTAGATGTTCTGCCTGGCAAAATTACTTTATTGAAACCAATCAGAGGAACAAAATAATGTTTACACAGGCAACATCGTGTGCTGTTTAAAAGGCATAAATGACAATGATTGCTAGAGAGTATTCTCCAAAATAAATGTGTAATTTGTTTTAAGATTTACGGTTCGCCACCATTACATTGAGTTATCTCAAGAACATACTTCTCAGAAAAGAAGTTTCTCTTAAAATATTGATTTATGTTGTTTTTTAAAACAATTCTTTTTATTTTGTTTTTGTATAGAAGGGAAGAAAGAATAATGATACAGCTCTTGTAGTAGAAAAACTTTCCTTATCGTACTTTATGCCTTAGTTATCATTATTTCAGCTAGTTGCTTTTCCAGATGCTTCCAAACTGAATGCTTGGAAAACCTTATTATGTTGTATGACTGTGATAACATGGTTTTCCCAAACACGGGACAAGGGATGCGCATATGTGTATTCACACACACACAGTGCCTGTCTGTGTCGAAACAGCTAGTTGATATGAGCCTTTTTGGTTTGGGGCTGAGGTTGGTTTTGTATTTTAAACACAGTTTGGCATTACGCTAAATTCAAATTAAAAGAAAAAATGATACCTGAAGACAGACAGGCTGGATTTATAATTTGATATTTTGTGTTGCCTTTTTTGGTCTCCTGTAGCCCTCACTTGCTGCACAGACAAGATAGGTCAACTATTTTAAAGAGGTGATGTGAAATAGTATCATCTATGATCAGAAGCAACATGCCTGCTTTCTTCAGAAGGTGCCTAATAGGATATCTCTTCACGATATTTTCTCCTTGATATATTTCATATAGTTTTCATTTTAAATACACAATTCTTTGGAGGTTTTCAAGACTATTCAGGACAATGCCCTGAGCAGCCCAATCTAAATTCAGTGTTTGACCCAGCTTTGAGTGGGATGCTGGACTAGCTAACCTCCCAAGTCCCTTCCAACTTTGATGATTCTATGACTTTGTTTTCTGTGGTTTAGGATGACAAATAGCTGATTAAGTCCTCGTACCTTTTACAGATCTCTAACAATTGCTTTTGCATTTTAAAGACCTTCTAACTACACCTAAGTCTTATGAAGATGTTTGGGATGCACATTCTCATTTATTAAAGCTCTGGTGAAAATGAAAATTAAATTTATGAGACAGCAAATCTGGAATGGCTCAGGTATTCTTGGTTTATTTCCTAGCTCTGCTATAAACACTGTGTGTCACATCCAGTGAATCACTGAGTTTGTCTGTGGCTCACTTACTCGTATTTCTGTTGAAGGTTAATAATGATACTTTCCTACTCTTTATTTTGATTTAGATTAGTTTTTTTCAGGACAAGGTCTGTCTCTGTGTACCTTCTTGAAGAAATGGGGGGGGTTGGGGGGGTGGAAATCACTTTTTGTTGTGATTCCCTGTTAATTGTGCTGGGGTTTGCCAGAAGCCGCTGTCGCTGCTGTGCTTGGAGTGGTCCAGGCAGGAGTTTGGCTGGAACCTCTTTTTCAAAAGTGATCTTGTTTGAGCAAAAAGGGCACTTTTGGGAAGCTATTCTTCAAAAATAAGCTAAACTTTCTTTTTCCTTTCCCCCTCTGAATTGTGGGCTACTTTGTGTCATGCACATTACTGAGACTTTGATTCCCTTTTTTTTTTACGCCCCCGGGATGGCAAAAGTTTCGTTTTGAGTTTGTAGAGATAGAAGTCTCTGTAAAAGATATGTTCAAAGATCAAATTCTATCTTTACTATTTTGAAGGCTTTCCATAGAACTAAGGGCAAAGCAAAGATGGAGAAGGCAGAAGAATGATGTTACTCAAATTCATACCTTTCTAAACAGCCTTGATTTTTCTTTTTATATTCTTTCCACTCCCTTCATAGTCCTTTAGGGTATCAGTCAATGAGGCCAAGGAGCTGTGATGATATGGAGATGTATTCAAGATGTTTTTTCCCCAGTGAATATCTAACAAAATTTGTGTCTAGTGGAATAAAATTTTCTATAGCACTATCTATACAGAGGTTTACCTTCTCTAGTTAAATTAAAACAAGCATGTTAACTACTATCAGCAGTGTTTTATAAACATTGCTTGAATATGAAAGTTTAGATCATAGCAAATAAACCCAGAGAATATTTTATCTGTGACAAACTGGATCTCAAAGTGTTTCGTATCATTAGAAAGATTTCAGATCATTAACTAATGCGCTAAAGCCTTTAACATACCATGTTTATTGTTGGGATTGAAAATAATGAAGTCGCTTTTTGCTGTTTTTTCTAGTATCTCTATCTAAGTGAACTTACAGTTCTTGAAATACTAACATTGCCAGAGGTACCCAAAGCTCAGGGGTCAGCGGGTTGTATATTATAGTTTTAAAATACTGAAGCACATAATAACTCTTTAGTCTTTCTCATGTTATTGCCTCTCCCCAGGTAAAACTGAAATGAGATGCCAAAGTCGTTTACCAGTGATCTGTCCCATAAATCTCATCCCAAGCAGCTGATGTGTTCATAAGCAAGCAAGCCAGAGTGCATATATGTAACCGTATGCATGCACACACACATGTTACTGAAATTTGATTAGAAACCAAGCGAATGAGTGATAAGATTATCAGACTTACAACTTTAGTTTATCAAGCATAAATCCTGCGAATGACTGCCAAAAGTTATTACTGATGGTGCCTGCCGGGCTCCATAACCAATCAGACATAGATAGGAGCACCCACCGGTCTAAATTTTCGCACTGCTGCAACCAACCAATATAGAGTATAGCATCTGTTCTAGTGAAGCTACTATGCAACAGTGTTTGTGTATGTATAGATTTCTGTATACCATAATTATATGAGAAGGAGACTCAATAACAAAGTGTAGACCAATGAAGTATAGCTTGCAAACTAAGACACCTCCAGTTTGGAATGGAATTGGGAAGTGCGTGCGTGTCTGTTGATAAGCCCAGATGAAAGCAGTATGGAAGTAGTGAAATTAAAGATGGATGGGGGGGAGAGAAGATTGTCAATTCTTTTGTGGGTCTGCAGGAAAAAATAAGAATAGTGGTTTGGGTTTTTTTATTCATTGATATGTCATAATTATGAATATGGTACTAAAAGCTTAGATGTTTGAAATGACTGCGTGTGTAATTATCCAATTAGAAATCCTTTGTTAAAGGCCATCTGTAAGGACAATTCGAATAATAATGAGAGGGGAAGACTACCTAAGTAGTCCTCTACAGTTTGCGAACCTCTACACGGTGTTGTGGTTTATTCCTAAGACTGGGGAGACAAATTTTCCTAGGAGTAAATCTTTATTTCCTACATTTTATGAAGTACTTTGCATAGCTCTGACGCTAGACAAACAATATCAAATATAGCTCACAGCAATATGGAGAATATTAACATCTACAGTGTGAAACTTCTAACTGTTCTTGGTTTTAGGGCGGATTCTGTCCTCGATTTTGCTATACTCTGATTTTTAGGATAGCTCAGAATGCTAAACCCTCACCCCTTGAGAGCTCTCTCTATGTAAAATGTGTCCCAGATATGAAAACTGATAAAATTACTGATCTTCAGATTTCTGCTGGCATTTCAAGGAATGTTCAAAGTACACAGCTTTTGAAATAATGCCATAATCTGAATTGCTTCCTGATTTGGTCCCAGTTTATTCATCTGTCTAATTCTGTGAAGAGATGGGAGGGTCCTACCCTATGTACATTATGCCTCCAGTGCTGAAGAGGGAGGAAAGGGAATAGTGAAGAGATGGTTGCTGGAGTTGTAAGCCATGCGGGGGTGGATAGAGGGTGGTGCTTCAGCTCTTAATTACAGTTCATTAAAAATTAAGCTTCACCCTGAGAGAGAGAGATGTGAAGTGATGAGTCTTTTCTGAGTCCTAAAATAGGGCAGCAAAAACTTGCACACAAAAGCAAATCTTTGTAGGACTGAAGTTCAGATTTTTTGAAAATGTCATGAACATGGCTGCAGCTGTTAGAAGGCTGAATTTCAGCCAAAATCTTATAAATGTATAAACTTTCAGCTGTTTGCCTGGTTGTTCACTCTCCTCAGAAATCTTGCATCTGCTTGATAATGCTGTGGTGAAGTGTGAGCCTAGGAAAATCTCCAGAAGTTGTTACATTGCATGGCTGCGTGCAGGAGGACACTGCAGGTTCTGAACTGAAAAGTGCTGTGCAAAGCGGGATTTCTTAGGCCCATGGTCTCATGATGCATGTGCAATTGCGTTGGTGTGGAAAAATACAGCATCAGTGATCTATTTATATTCTGAAACAATCATTAGCAACACTAATTGGCCATGTTAAGTTAATTATGGATGCAAAGATTTTTAAAATTTTTCTTGGAATATCCCAAATATTAACAATACTCAGATATTGATCTTAAGTAGGCATGGTGTGTGCAACATGGACAGACAGATCTGTGGGCCTTTCTAATACCTGCTGAGACTTTGTCCAGCCATAGAGGACGTCTGAAAATCCTAGTTCTCTTCCATACCGGCTTTTGGTGATTCTGTAAATTTTTCATTTTTAAATAGTCAGTTCATGTGTGATTCAGATCTTGGTACTCAAAAGCCACGTCCTTCTGATTTGAACTTTGATATACTACTGAAACGTGCAGATTTTCAGTAATATCTCTATCTTGTGTACTCATAGATAAGTCTACCAGCCTTATGATTAAGTGCATGGCAGGGCATACTGCTCCTTTTGTGCTTGATACTGAACTCCGATAGCTCGTCTGCATTGACAGGATTTGCAGATACTGGTGTGCTCTGTGTCTTGCTTTGCTATCAAGTTGCCACCTCAAACAAAGTCTACATGCAGTGTATGCCCAAGTGGGAAAGTTGGATAATAAAGACTCAAGATGATCATTTTGTCTTTGAAGTCCTTGTCATCCAGTAGGAAGAGAATTAGCTAGCAGAAACTGTCATCTTGGGTGTTTGACAGTACTAAGGCAATAGCATGAGAAAATACATAAATGTACTGAATAACCATGAAACATACTCAACCAGAGAAAAAAGAAAGAAAATAGAGTAGCTGGCAAATGCAGAGATACAAGCTGCCAAAAGGGATGTGAAACATTAATTCCACCATCTCAGGATTGATTTTTTTTTTTTTAAATATATATTTATTTTTAGAGCCACCAGATGCCAGCCACATTGCTCATGCAAACTAGATAATCTGAAAATTGTTCTAGCTTGTTCTAGCTTACTCCAACTTCCAGTGCCCCGCAGTGGCTGTTGCAGCAAAAATGACATCAGCTTGGAAGGAAGAAATTATGACTCTGTCTTTCTCCTAGATGTGGATATGTGTGTGTCTTATGCATGGCACTGGCTGTTCAAGGAGGCTGGCATGGGATCTGTTTAAACAACTTTTGCACTAACGAAGCTTTTTCTATGCAAAAGATTGCTAATTCAATCCAACACACTATTGAAGCCAAAGATTTTCGCTTGCCTACATGCCAGAGAACTTCTGATTGTGTACTTTGATTCTCCATACCCCCAAGTTTTCCAAGTTTTTGCTCAGGTTTTAATTAGGTCCAACCCATCACACGTTGTCTACTGCTTCTGAGTGCATTCAGTCTAAATTTACTGTTGGCAAAAAGAAACTGAACACTGAGGTAGTGCAAAAATAACTCCTCCTAAAAAATAAAAAAAGGCCAAAAAATTTCCATAAAATTCCAGATTCAAAATGAACCATCTTGGAATTTCAATTCGAATAAGTACTTCCAAACCAGACGTAGCTGGTTGGGACGTTTTCCCTTTAGCAAGTGATTAGTGACCTTGATTCCATATTGGATTGGTTTCATAGGTAAATCCAATTGGAGAGAAACCAGTGATACACTTAATGTGCTTTTAACTGGGGTATAAGTGGCAGCTTCAACTGATTTGTGACATTATATTTGTATATAGATATAAATGGATAAAATCTGTAAATAAATATTGGATTCCTAAATATATACCTGCTATTTAAAAATGTAATGTAGTCCACTATTTAACTATTTATACTTCTGCAAGTCTTGTGGTAATCCAAGTTACATCTCTATTGTGTAAAAGGTAGGCTTACATAGAGATGTTAGGTGTGTTTTTTGTAATTCTCAATGTTTCTTTCCCGAAGAGACCTGTTATCTGTTTGTGTGAGTAGGTTTTCTTTGGGCATCCTGAATTTTCACCATTTTTTGTTTATTAGGCTTCTTCCTCACTGTCCTTCTCCTTCCTCCTATTTTATGTTGTTTTTAAAACCTGCTACCCTATGTCATACAAATTTGGAGAAATTATGCATTAGCATCACATTATTTTTTTTTTTTTTTTAGTTTTTTTTACATCTTCCTTTCTTCTTTCTTCTCTCTCATTCCACACCCATTCCTGTTATCCTTGGTCAGAACTTGCACAAATGAAGCAGTCTTTGCCTTGGGAAGATTTACATAGGAAAAGAGTATGGCAGATGGTTTGTTAAGGAAATGATCTTCATGTTTCGTTGGGAGTGGCTGAGAAGCAAATGCATCTTGATTAGGACAGGCATTTGTCTCTCCCAGTTGAGCACTAAACTCGAACCTGTATGATCTAGGTGATATATGGCTGTAAAGAACCACTGTTTGAATCCACTTTCCCTGTTATTAAAAGCCTCAAATATTTAAGTGTTTCTGTGCGTGACCTGGGCAACATTACATGAGAATTATTTAAAAAACAACATGGCTGGGGAAACCAAGTCAAAAGTTAATCATTCATTGGAAGGAGAGGGAGAGAAATACTGTAAAGAGCAAGTATTTGTGTCTGGACTTCTTTCCACAAACTTGAAATGGAATGCTGTTAGAGGAATTAATTAGCATTATGGTTCATCTCCTGTGAACTTCTGACAATGATTACTGAAGTATTTTGGAACCAGCTTATTTGATTTATCAGCTGATTTTTTTTTTTTCTTGGCCTTTTCCACACTTCCAAGAGTACCAGTTGTGCTCTCCAGAGGGGATATTACTAGGGTTTTTGCTACGGCCGCCAAAAATCTTCTGGCACAAAATCGCTGTCTGAGTCAGCTTTATTACGTGACAAATTTGGAGACAGCTGCAGCAATGATATGTTAGCTGTCTATTGGGCAGCTTCCGAATAGACAATAGATCTCCTACTGGGTATAAATGCCATTAAAAATAGCCTAACACAATAGATGATTGTGAAATATTGTGCTTATTTTTCCAGTTAGCAGGTTGAAAGATGTATCATGGAATCATAGAATGGTTTGGGTTGGAAGGGACCTTAAAGATCATCTAGTTCCAACCCCCCTGCCATGGGCACGGACACCTTCCGCTAGACCAGGTTGCTCAAAGCCCTATCCAACCCTGGCCTTCAACACTTCCAGGGATGGGGCAGCCACAGCTTCTCTGGGCAACCTGTGCCAGTGCCTCACCACCCTTGGAGTGAAGAATTTCTTCCTTATATCCAATCTAAATCTCCCCTCTTTCAGTTTAAAGCCATTCCCCCTTGTCCTATCACCGCATGCCCTTGTCAAAAGTCTCTGTCCAGCTTTCATGTAGGCCCCCTTTAGGGACTGGAAGGCTGCTAGAAGGTCTCCCTGGAGCCTTCTCTTCTCCAGGCTGAACAAGCCCAACTCTCTCAGCCTGTCTTCATAGGAAAGGTGCTCCAGCCCTCTGATCATCTTTGTGGCCCTCCTCTGGACTCGCTCCAACAGGTCCGTGTCCTCCTTGTGTTGGGGGCCCCAGAGCTGGATGCAGTACTCCAGGTGGGGTCTCACAAGAGCAGAGTAGAGGGGCAGAATCACCTCCCTCGGCCTGCTGGTCATGATTCTTTAGATGCAGCCCAGGATACAGTTGGCTTTCTGGGCTGCAAATGCACATTGCTGGGTCATGTTGAGCTTCTCATCAACCAACACCCCCAAGTCCTTCTCGGCGGGGCTGCTCTCAATCCATTCTCCGCCCAGCCTTGTATTTGTGCTTGGGATTGCCTCAACCCATGTCTGGGACCTTGCACTTGGCCTTGTTGAACTTCATGAGGTTCATGTGGGTCCATGTCTCAAGTCTGTCAAAGTCCCTCTGGATGGCATCCCTTCCCTCCAGTGTGTCGACCCCACCACACAGCTTGGTGTCATCGGCAAACTTGCTGAGGGTGCACTCCATCCCACTGTCCCTGTTGCTGACAAAGATCTTAAACAGCACCGGTCCCAATACTGACCCCTGAGGAACGCCACTCCTCACTGGTCTCCACTTGGACATGGAGCCATTGACTGCAACTCTTTGAGTGTGACCATCCAGCCAATTCCTTATGCACCAAGTGGTCCCTCTGTCAAATCCATGTCTCTCCAGTTTAGAGACAAGGATGTCATGCAGGACAGCATCAAATGCTTTGCACAAGTCCAGGTAGATGACATCAGTTGCTCTTCCTTTATCCACCAACACTGTAACCCCGTCGCAGAAGGCCACCCAATTTGTCAGGCACCATTTGCCCTTAGTGAAGCCACGTTGGCTGTCACCAGTCACCTCCTTATTTTCCATGCACCTTAGCATAGTTTCTAGGAGAATCTGCTCCATGATCTGGCCGGGCACAGAGGTGAGACTGACTGGCCTGTAGTCCCCCAGGTTGTCTTTTTTCCCTTTTTAAAATGAGGGTTATGTTTCCCCTTTTCCAGTCAGTGGGAACTTCACTGGGCTGCCACGACTTCTCAAATATAATGGAGAGTGGCTTAGCAACTTCATCCGCCAGTTCCCTCAGGACCTGTGGATTTGTGCACCTTCAGGTTCCTTAGATGGTCCCAGACCTGATCTCCTACAGTGGGTGGTTCTTCATTCTCCCAGTCCCTGCCCTTGCCTTCTGCGACTTGGGTGGTGTGGCTAGAGCACTTGTCAGTGAAGACTGAGGCAAAAAAAGTCGTTGACTACCTCAGCCTTCTCCATATCCCAGGTAGCCAGGTCTCCTGTTTCCTTCCAGAGAGGGCCCAGATTTTTCCTAGTCTTCCTTTTATCACCGACGTACCCATAGAAGCTTTTCTTGTTGCCCTTGATGTCCCTGGCCAGATTTAATTCTTTCAGGGCTTTAGCTGTCCTAACCTGATCCCTGGCTGCTTGAACAGTTTCTCTGTATTCCTCCCAGGCTACCTGTCCTTGCTTCCACCCTCTGTAGGCTTCCTTTTTGTGTTTGAGCTTGTCCGGGAGCTCCTTGTTCATCCATGCAGCCTCCTGGCATTTTTGCCCGACTTCCTCTTTGTTGGGATGCATCGCTCCTGAGCTTGGAGGAGGGGATCCTTGAATATTAATTGGCTTTCTTGGGCCCCTCTTCCCTCCAGGCCTTTATCCCATGGTACTCTACCAAGTAGATTCCTGAAGAGGCCAAAGTCTGCTCTCCTGAAATCCAGGGTAGTGAGCTTTCTGTACGCCCTCCTCACTGCCTTAAAGATCTTGAACTCCACCATTTCATGGTCACTGCAGCCAAGGCTGCCCTTGAGCTTCACATTCCCCACCAGCCACTCCCTGTTGGTGAGAACAAGGTCCAGCATAGCACCTCTCCTCCTTGGCTCCTCTATCACTTGGAGAAGGAAGTTATCATCAATGAATTCCACGAACTTCCTGGATTGCCTATGCCCTGCTGTAGTGTCCCTCCAAGAGATGTCGGGTTGGTTGAAGTCCCCCATGAGGACCAGGGCTTGTGAACGTGAGGCTGCTCCTATCTGTCCGTAGATGGCCTCATCTGCTTGATGTTTAAGTGATGTAAGTTAGAACAGTTACTCAGTTGTGGCTACATATGTTGTATATATTAGCAAGAAGAATTAGAAACCATCAAAAGAGGATGATGTACTTTTTCTGTTATCTTTTATTACTCAGTTGTTAATTGCTCATATTGTACGCTCATATTTCAGTGGTCACAGCTGTCACTTCTGTATATGTTTTTCTCCAATGTGGTGGCACTAGGGTAGTGAATACAGTGATGCATTTTCCAATGGAGAGATTGTAAAATGGAATTATACTACCATTTCAGGTGTTCAGTGTTGCATTTCCAGAACTGGACTTCTGTTGCTGTTGTTTTGTAGTTCTATGAGCATTACTAATGCTGCAGTTTGTAAGTGAAACTACTAGTTTAATTGGCTTTTTCTTTACTGTACTAATATCTTCAGTCAATCAGAGCCTGCAGTCCTACTTTTTATGTCTAATTACGTTCCATTGCTGTGCCCCAGCCTACATTTAAATTGCACAGAAGTGGAAATGAAATTGTCAGTGCCATCTCACAACTACTCTCCTCCCCTTACTTCAGCTATATCAGAGGCCAATGCTGCTTATTTGTTGAACCTCAAGCTGCTTTGTTTAGCAGTGGAAAGCTGAGTGCTTTGCAACCATCAAATTGGTACAGTGAGACACAAAGTGCTTGTGATATTGCCCAAATTTCTCATGGGTAAAGGTAGGAGATATCATTTTAACTATATACTGAATAATATACTGACTAATAAAACCAAGGGTGTAACTTCAATGTGAAATCTCATATTCCGTACTAGCTAACACTGGTAGATGCCTAGGTTGACATGTATTTGATTCGGGAGTGTGGGAAAGCTAAGGAATACTTTTGTTTTCTACTTCAGGGCTAGTTTCTTGCAAAGATAGTTCTACTGAAAGATGCTTGCTACAATTGTGCTTAGTCTGTATTATCTAAACCAATTAGTTGCAGAGTGACTGAAGGGTGAGACTGCACCTTAATGCTTCTCAGAGGGAGAAGAGAAGCTGCTACAGATGTTTCATTCCTCTTTTTTCCTAATACAAAATAGGGGAAAATAGTGAATTTCATAAAATATCGCAATAATGCATGTTTGTTGATGCTATTTTCGTACTGACTTTACCCTTTTTGACATGCAAGTAGCGGTCACTTTGTTCTGTCATGCTGTTTTCATTGTAACTTAAGTGTGAATGAAGATTGAGGTTTCTGCAGCATTGGAATTTATACTGCCAGAAGCCTACCCTGCAGACCTTGTGCTTTCTGAGTTTGTATAACATTGGAGGGAAAAACTGACCATTTCATTCACTTTCCCTCGATTACACTGCTTTATCAGGTACTTAGAATCAGGTAATTAGAATTGTTGGGATTTTAAGCTTTAATTAAAAAGAATACATAATATTTTTCCTTAAAAAAATTTAAAAGGGAGGGAGGCAAAGCATAAGACCTACAAAATTTATTTAGTCATTAATGAATAGAAAATTAACCTGAATGTTTTTAAGAACTTTAGAATTCTAGTTAGTATTAGTTCTCAGGGACATTTTTTCTTCCTGACCTTCGGTGGAGTTAAATAATTACTGGAATGCTCTTAATCATAGCTTTCACAATTATTTTGTTGAACGGTGCACTGTAAAGGCTGACCAGGTTATCTAAACCCCAAAAATCATAACTTGTACCAAAGCAAGCAGATTATACTGTAAAAAGCTGAGAGAGAGTACCTTTACTGTATAGCACTATGCTTGCCTGCAATAATAGTTCCGTTGCTCAAAACTGATTAAGGATGAAAGATACGATGCCCACAAATAACCATTACCTCGAAATGCTCTGGCAGCTAGAATTGGCAGTGAGATGCAATGCTACCAGCGAATCAGGGTGCCATGCTCCTATACCATGGGTGCCTGGAACTGAAATACAAGTTCTGTAGCTCCTCTAATGGTAATCAGAACTCCATGGCAGTCGATGCACTTTTTTGCCTATATGTGTGTATACAATGTTATAATCTCTGTGTACGTAAATAAGTAAGGAATTATTAGAAAAGGAGTCGATGATAGTGTATTAGTGGATTTTTTTAAGCCACTGAATAAATGCAGACTCTAAGGCTTGAGTGTTTT
The DNA here is from genome assembly GCA_009819775.1 of Phoenicopterus ruber ruber. Classification (NCBI taxonomy): domain Eukaryota; kingdom Metazoa; phylum Chordata; class Aves; order Phoenicopteriformes; family Phoenicopteridae; genus Phoenicopterus; species Phoenicopterus ruber. Next base: position 11,739,262 of record CM020221.1, on the reverse strand, counting down.
GTGTGCTTCTGGTGCTTAGGTCTCAGAAGGAGCTAGTAGAACCTGAAAGATGCAGAGAAGAGTGACAATGATGACTTATTAGTTTACTAGCTTGTTGTCACTGTTGAAAGATTGAATTAAATTTCCTCTCTTGATGATTGTGGCAGGATATAGCTGCCATAGAGATTACTAAATGTGGTAGGCAAATAAGTTAGATTTCCTTTTGGTAGCTAGCTTTTGTATTAATTGAGTTTCTGATACTGTATAATCTTCTCAGTAGCATTATATAAAAGAGCTGTGTATATGTTTCTCTTGCCTGCCAGTCAGCCATGCTGTAAACCACCTGCACTCTAGGAAGAAAATATATATTAACTTTTAATACAACATTAAAATTAATGTGTTAAATACACTGCAATGGGAAATGCAGATTTAACTAATAATTACATCTCTTGAAACTTGCTAATCAAGTACTGAGTCGATAAGATATGAGACCTGTGCTACTTCACTCAGGGTGAGTATGCTGACAACTTATAAAGTTAGAACTATAGAGCACACTGGATGTAGAGAGCGTGCTTCCAAATGCAACTTTACAGGGGGCTGTGGCTTGTGGAAACTGAAGTGAAAAACAGGAGCCCTGTCTGAATATTGTTTGTAGTGGCCATGGTCCCAAGAGAGATTTCGGAGTGCATTATACTGTGTCTCTACAAAAGCATCTTTCCTTATAGTTGCAAACTCCATGTCATGTCTTCCCTTTGCCCCTTTGTTCACAGTTAGCAAGACTATATGTATATTAGTTTATTGCACTAGGGCTGTGTACTTTCTAATAGTAAAAAGTCAAGCCAAGAAGTTTCGACTGTTTTAAACTCCTTTTGTACCAATGTAATAGTCTCAATTGCAGAGAATTTAGCAGAAAAATCTCAGTTATTAGGCAATGGCTTAGATTTGAATTGTAGATATTGAACTCAATTTTTTTTGTGTTAAATCCAAGATCAGAGGGAAATCCAACTAAACGTGATTTGAATGTGAATCAAAGGCCAAAGATTTATGAAACAGAAAAAGATTGTGTTTATCTTAATCTGTGAAATATTACAAAATAATCATATAGCTGTTGTGATATTAAATATGATACCCTTGAAATCTCTAGTCAAACTCAGACCTAACCCAGGTTCTCTTGATTGAAGTCTAGTTTCTGAAGCTGTAGTAGCGCACATGCAAACCTCATTATCTTCCTCTTCCTTACCACAGTTCACTGACACTTTCCTATGTTGAAGCACTGTGGATTTAAATTATAAAGCTATATGTGATTTACCTTGTATTAGAAAATGTTAGCCTACAGAGTTGAGCAGTTTATTATTGTGTGCTGGTAGTAAGGTCAAGGGAATTTGCAGCACGTGCGCTTCTCACTATGCCACATCAGAAACATATGGAAAAGTGGTCTCCTTACCTGAGAAAGAGACCAAGAGAAATCTTGTGAGGTAAGCCGTACACAGGAACAGAGCAGTACAGAATGAAGGAACTGTTGCAAAGACACTTTACCTTCTCATGTCTATCCCCTTTGTCCTGGAAGACTGAATTAAAAGAATCAAGGTGAGGAAATGAGATTTTAAAAAAATAATATATATATAATGTAGGATATATGGATTTCTTTATGAAAAGAAATGCTGAGAATAATGTTTATGTTTCATAGCCTGACTTTGCATGTCTGCACCACAAGGATGTCAAAATGATAAATGCAATAGTGAATAAGTTTTAGATTGCATGCCTTGGAAATATGCACAAGCTTAGGGTTAAAACTGCATTTCTTATTTCCTTCATTTCTGTTCAATGCATTATTTGACCTATTTCAGTTCCTTGTAGAATGAGCATCGCCCTGCCAGTCGAACAAACTACTCATAGCTTCTTGATAATTAATATTTTTACATTGCAATGTCAAGTATTTCCCTATATAACTAGTATAATCCTTATATTCCATTAGGTATCTGTTTTTTATCCTACAGTACTTTGTAAGTGACTGTAACAAGTGATTTATTAAATGGTGAAAACATAGTACTGGATAATTCCTGTACAACTTTAAGGAAATTGTAAATGGTCCAGAAGAACTATAAACCATAGAAGCATCCAGAAGAACTATAAACCATAGAAGCATAGAACAGCCCAGGCTGAAAGGGACCTCAAAAGATCATCTGGTCCAACCTTTCATGGAAAAGGCAGCCTAGATGAGATTATCTAGCAGCCTTGTCCAGTCGTGTCTTGAAAACCTCCGGTGATGGGAGATTCCAACCACATCTCTGGGGAGGTTGTTCCAGTGATTGATTTTTTTTTTTTTTTTTTTTTTTAAACTAAAAAATTCTTTTTTTATACCAAGATGAAACCTCTCCCACTGCCCCATTTACCTGTTGCCCCTTGTCTTCTCTATGCGGCTCCTTGTGAAGAGAGAGCCTCCGTCCTCTTTGTAGCTGCCCTTTAAGTACTGGAACTGATGAGTTCCCCCTGAGCCTTCTCTTCTCCAGGGAGAAAAGACCCAAGTCCTTCAGTCTTTCTCCATAGGGCAGGTTCTCCAGCCTTTTGATCATCTTCGTGGCCATCCTTTGGACCCTCTCCAGTCTATCCACGTCTGTTTTGAATTGTGGCAACCAGAACCGGACACAGTAGTCCAGGTGCGGCCTGGCAAGCACTGGGTAGAGTGGGATGATCATGTCTCTGTCTCTGCTAGTAATGCCCCTGCGGATGCAGCCCTGGATCTGATTTGCCTCCGTTCCTGCAGCAACACACCGCTGACTTATCTTCAGCTTGTTGTCCGCCAGGCCCCCCAGTTGCCTTTCAGCAAGGCTGCTCCGCAGCCACGCAGATCCTGGCCTGTACTGGGCTCTCAGGTTGTGTTGTCCCAGGTGCAGGACTCTGCATTTGTCTTTGTTACGAACTTCATACAGTTCTTGCTTGCCCACCCTTCCAGCCTGCCCAGGCCTCTCTGCAAGATGGCTCTCCCTTCCAGCGTGCCCACCTCACCATCCAGTTTAGTGCCATGGTGTTTTCAATCCTGCCGCCCAGGTCATTTATGATGTTGGGCAGCGTGGGGCCGAGTATCGATGCCTGGGGGACCCCACTTGTGAGAGGCTGCCAGCCGGAGGGAGCCACTGCCCACCACCCCCGGAGTGCGGCCTGAGAGCTGACTTCACGCCCCCCTCACGGACCCCCCACCCAGTCCGTATCTGGCCGGTCAGTACAGGAGGAGCCGCTGGGAAACAGTGTCCAATGCTTTGATGAAGTCCCGGTAAAATTCACAGCACTCCCTATATGGGCTGAAAGTGTTATTGTTGTACAAGGGGATCAGGTTATCAGGCATGATTTGCCCTCAGTAAATGTGTGCTGGCTTTCCCAAGCACCTGCTTCATTTGGTTAGTGACAGCTCCTGGGGGGCCTGGCGCCATCGCTGTGGTGGGCTGACCTTGGCAGGACGCCAGGTGCTCACCAAGCTGCACTACCACTCCCCTCCTCGGCAGGACAGGGGGCGGGGGGAGAAAATAAGATGGAAAAAACTCGTGGATCCAGATAAAGGCCATTTAATAAAGCAAAGGCCACACGCGGAAGCAAAGGAAAACAAAAGATTTACTCTCTACTTCCCATCAGCAGGTGGTGTCCAGCCACTTGCGGGAAGCAGGGCTTCAGTACGTGTAGCGCTCGCTCCGGAAGACGAACGTCATAATAACAAATCCCGCCCCCCGCCCCCGCCTTTTCTCTTAGCTTTTATTGCTGAACAGACGTCATATGGTATGGAATACCCCTTTGGGCAGTTTGGGTCAGCTGTCCTGGCTCTGTCCCCTCCCAAGGTCTTGCCCACCCCCAGCCTCCTGGTGAGGGGGAGTGCTGGAGAGAGCCTTGGTGCTGTGCCAGCACTGCCCAGCAGCAGCCAAAACGCCGGTGTGTTATCAACGCCTTTCTAGCGACCAGTACAAAGCACAGCGCTGTGAGGGCTCTGCGGGGAAAACTAACTCCATCTCAGCCAGACCCAGTACTTTCCCAGGGGATGAAGTCTGACTAATGGGCCTGTATTTTCCTGGGCCCTCTTTTGTGCCCTTCTTGTAGATGGGTATGACATTTACCCTCTTCCAGTTCTCAGGGACATCCCCTGATCTCCATGACTGTTCAAAGATTGTAGACAGCGGCCTTGCAACAACGCCAGCTGCTTCTCTCAGCGCCCTGGGGAGGATGCCTTCCAGGCCTGCAGGTCGGCACGGGCCGAGGCCTTGCCAGAGGCCGCAGGACGGCCCTTCCTTCACGGCTGGTGGTCGGCGCACGCGTTGTAGCAGCTACTTGATCTTGTCCCCTGGGGTCAGCTGCGCCAGTAAAGGCGGAGGCAGAGAAGGTATGGAGAACCTCGGCCTTGTCAGCAAGCTTAGCGACTGCCTTCCCTGCCCTGTGGAGCCGTGGGCCTGTGTTTTCCCCGTGCTTCTGCTTCTTACAAAAATCTATAAAATCGCACAACACTCTGTTTCCAGAAGAACTTTCCTATATTATAGTGTATATAAAGATGTGCAAATACAGATTATTGCAGATCTGTGACTGAAACGTCTTGGTGCTCAGTGAGCACCCTTGCCAGTTATCATTAATGAAGAGGCCTTCATTATCAGTTTTAATATTTCTTTCCTTTAGCAATAGCTGGGGAAGCTGAAGTGCCCTCCATCTGCTAAACGGCAATATTTACCTTTTTACACTCTTGTGTATGTGTTGTGCTGCTTATTTACATACACAAAGCACAAGCTTTTGGAAGAAAACAGCCAGTCCTTTCAGGAATGCCCAGGTCTTCAGAGCTTAAAGCTTTGTAAGTTGCTTGTGAAAAAGCCAGAGTCGTATTCTTACAGTCATAAGAGAAAAACAAACACGTTTGATCTGAACTGCTTGTTGTAGTTAATAGTCTGAGCAGACTTACAGTTGTGCCACTTCTAATTTCTTAGTAAAATCAGTCATTTCTCAGCAATGTCTGGATAACCCATGTATAAATTTCCAAATTTTTCAAAATAATCTTTACATAAAATTAGGCTTTGACGTGAATATTACTAACAGCGTCATGGCAATGAATATCTTTGTATTATAACATAATGTCTATTCTTTATATTTTGCATAGCACTTTTATTTTCTATTTTAACCTTTGTATTTTGTGAATGTTTAGAAGGAATAGTTTATTAAGTCTTTAAAATACAAAGGTGAGTAATTGAATTCTTATCACACTTTAAGGAATTTGCAGATGGTCCTAATGAGCTGTAAATCACAAAATACTTGTTCCCAGAAGAATTTTCTTACAAGACGGTTATTCTTAGGAATGGAAGATTGCTTCAGTGTTGATAATGTTTGCTCTATCGCTATTGAATGCTAACTAATTGTAATTTTCCATTAATTCACAACAGTACAGCCTACCTAGCTGCTATCTGTGATATGAGTAGTATGTAAGGACAAAAAGTATTGGAGAGGCCTGAGCAGTCAAAAGCGTCATTAATATGAGTGGATGTCTGCTCAAGCATTTATCAATATTAGTTTAACAGATTTTTGAAAGCAGAATTCACACTATGCCTGTTGCTGATAACAGTACAGCATCCTTTTATACTAAGCAGTAAAATCCCATTTGCTCTTCTGAGAAGTGGTTTAGGCATATTCACAATCTTAAATGCTATATTTCATTTTCTCATAATTTTGGAAAGCTCTTTAAGGATATTAAAGTCAGAAAAAATAAAGTGATAAAACAAAACAGTTCCCATCCTTCCTTTGAAGGATTATATTGAACTTCTAATTTCTACTAAGAAAATGTTAAGGAACTGTTTCATACATCAATGAAACTATTTCACTTGTGTAGCTTTCAGTTTGCTTTGGGTTTTTTTAAATCACCTCCAGAGTATTGCCTTATCTATTCTCAGAGTCTGATATAAGGAGGCAAAAAGAATTGTGAAGGAGAGTGACTATGCACTGCAGCAGGTGGCTATAAGGGGTCGTAGAATCTCTGTCCTTGGAGATTTTAAAAAATCAGCTGGACTTACTACAGCATCCTGATCTCAAAATCAAAGTTAACCATACTTTGAGCAGGAGGTCTGATGAGATATCTTCCAATTTAAATTATTTATCATTTTGTGGAAAAACATGTGGGCAACAGCTTCGTTTGCAAAACAATCAGAAGTCATTTATTTTCACTTTTTTTTTTTTTGGTCTTTTATAAAACTCTCAAGTAGCGGTTATGTGCCTTAGAGTTAGTTGAAGGTTTCTCAGCTGTGGGGGCATAAGTTGATTTGGTGATAGCGGCAGCAGAGCAAATGCTGGGTGGCAGGACACAAGGGATGAAAAAGGTCAGGCTGGTTAAGGTCTGGGAGCTGAGACAATCAGTGTTTGGGATCTTTCAACCAGGAATTAGAGCTGCCACAGACTTCTATACGTGCATCTCGGCTTTCCTGTGCGATGGGAAGGGTGAAGCAGGCTGGGAAAGGGGCACCAGAACAGGGTGCCCACCTCCCTCCTGAGACCAACAGAAACTTTTATGCTCCCCTCTGCCCTCAGCACGTGCTGAGGAAACAGGTAGTTTGATATGCTGATAAAGGAGAAAATCTTAATTGCTTCATCCAAAGGAAAAGAGTAGGTGATTTAATTAAGTTTTCATTTTCTGTTGAAATAAATTTAAACTACAAGGTAATTGGTTTTGTTTACCAGTATCTGCCCATTGCACAAATGCTTTTCATAGTTATCTATTATGCAGTTTTCACATAAAAGTGAAGAGTCCACGGGGTCTGTCCAATCTGGATTGGTGATTGGGGTTTGTAGAATGAACTGCTGAAGGTTTATTGCCGGGTTATGATGACACTTATGTATGTGTCCAGAAACTGGATTGTTGATGTGACTTGTGATGGGAATCAGGTGATGTGGAACAAGACAGAGCTGTGTGTGGGATCTGCTGAAATTAGGCTACAATTCATTCCAGCACTGTTACCTCCGAGCTGTAGCACGGGTGGGTGCAGGAGGAACTACCTGCACGTGCCAGTATAGACATCAAGATCCAAGGTTTCTTGTCATTATCTTTCTCTCCCCTGGTCTTTGCATCTGAGCTCCCACCCCCACACTGTGCTTCACAGGCAGGAGGAGAGAGAAGACAGCTGTGGTGTAAGAAAGAAAAAGATTTGTTGGGCTGTTAATTAGGTTTTTTACTACGTGTAATAATGAATGTAACACCACTTTTATACTCCTTCTGTAGCAATATTGAGTTATTTAGGTAATTGCACTTCTCTTGTATTTTCTTTTCTTATATTTCCTCCTTCTCTATTTCCTCTTATATTTCCTTTTCTGTATATTTCCAAATATATCAGATTTGAAAGTGCAAAGTTCTGAAACGCTTCACTTTAACTTATTTACAAGGAACTCCAACCAAATCCAGTTAAAGTAACAGTCCTCCCTAGGCAATGAGATTTTAATCCTCCTGAGATCTCTTGAAGCTGAGCATGAAAAATAAAGGAAAATGATTTTGATTTGTTTAAGGCAACTTTATTACTATTCTTGATAAATAATGATTAATCATTGCTCCAAACTAACATTTTCTTCAGTAGCCAAACTGAGCCAAAAATGTTTCATCACAAACTTCCTGATGCAGTCTACTGTAGAGTTGATACACTAGGTTTTGTTTGAATTCATTTCTTTTTTTTTTTTTTCATTGCAGAGTGCTGGTGGTTGCAGACATCACAGATGTAGTGTGTTATGCTTGCTTGCTTCTAGCATCTTTTAACCTATGCAGAATTGTTCTGTTTGGTTTGTTTTTTCCTAAATTTTGACTGCAGCAGCAACTTTTGCACCCCTGGAGGTTTTGGGGTGGGGGGTGGGGGGTTGCTGTTTTGGTTTTGGGGGTTGTTTGGGGGTTTTGTGTGTGTGGTGGTGTTTTGTTTTGTTTTTAAATTTACTATTTTGCTTTTTTGCTGCAAAGTCACTTAATTTAAGTGTTTCAGTTTCTCCATCTGTTGGAGACTATTTCCTAGAGTCCCAGAAGGGTGTCCCCTTTTGGTGCAATGGTGCCGCCTGACCTCAAGGGCTTTTGGTGACTCCAGTGATGTCAGTGCACTGAGACGGGAAGGACTACTGGGGCTTAAAGGAGAGAAAAGCCCTGGTGGGGATGGAGGATCCACTTTTGGCACTATCTTGAGTACCCCACTTTTTCACTGAATTTCTCTATGAATTTCTTTTAGATCAGTTAATGAGAAGTTCTACCAAAGGACACCTGAATACACGTCTGATTGGCAAAAGCGCTCTGCACCTAGAGTGCCCATCACAACTGTCATGACTCAATTTTCAAAATAACTCTTCACATTGAATGCTAAAAGCTTTTAGAGTTTTAGTCGCTCCTGTTTCTTTGGCTCCCAGACGTTGAACTTCTGAAAAACCCCAGCCTTTTGTGTCTCATGGGGTGCTCTCTTGAGTCATCTCCCATTTGTTCAGCTTTCACTGATTTCAGTTTAAGCTGTACAGGAGAATGCAGCCTCTGATGTGCAATTCTGCACATGTATAGATGAATTTCATTGGTATTCAGGGTTCAGTATTTAAGTTCTGACAGATGTGATCAGATAATACGTTCTGAAGTGATGCTAGCTAGAGTTTCAGTTGCAAGATGCCATTAGGTGGGCTTTTTTTTTTGTACCTTGTTTTTAGAAATAGCAATTGCTTGGTTTGTTTTTTTTAAGTTGTAAAAGCAAAGACATACTTTAATATGTAAGAGTTTTGCAGCAAGCAAGCAGTTCTCTAATAGCACGTGATATTTTCCTAATAATGCATTAGTAGCTTGAAAATCCTTTATATTTTTCAAGATATGGATTAGTACTTGTGTATTGTGATTTCAAACTGACAAAGCATTTGGAAAATGTGAACAACATTTATTTCTGGAACAAGGTCACACTTTAAGAATTAAATTTGGTGTCACTGACAGGGAGCGTGTGCTGATTTTTGGAGAGATGACTCTCTTTAATTTCTTGTCCGTTTCTGGAGCTTGAGCTGTTGTTTCTATGCAGTTGTGGATGTGATGCTGTGCTCTGCTGATATGGAGACAAAAGCAGTCTGTTCAAGGATGTTGTTTGTACCCACAGAGAAATGTTTCACAGGAATGTGCTTGCTGAGTTACTATCACATGAGCTTTCTTATATAATCCTCTGAATTAAACACAAGGGAAAAACATTCAGACCGTCTCTCACTGATAACAATTTCAGCTACCTCCACAATCTGGCTGGGAAGCCAACTAGTGTAAATGACGATGTTTTGATGCATCTCCTGCTTTATCAGGTTGTTGCTAAATTATACCCATTTGTTCTTTAGAATCTGAAGGTTAATAGAAAAGCTCCAAGTATTCCCATATCTATAGCACAATTTTGCTTTATATCATGATGCAATCAAATCCTTTTAAGTGTTATTAGCTTAAATAAAATTTTGTCTGGCACAAAATGGCTAAGGGGTAGCTACTTGAATAATCAGCATTCGGAAGTCGATTGCTAGTTAATGCAAAACTGTCTCTGTAAATGCAATAAAATCTCTTTCATATTTTCATTAAGTTTTGGGTTTTAACCATAGATAAATGCATGCAAACAGTTCAAGTAAGTTTAAAACAAGAACCCTATTACTATTTTAAAAAATAAAGTTTTAATTTCTAGATATCTTTAGGTTTTTGCTATAATTTATTACTAGAATTTTTAGATTGAGTTATCCCAGTAGTTGCCCATAGGTAACGCCAACTAGTGTTCAGTTAGCACTGACAAAGGAAGATCTCTGCTTTGCATTAAAAATGAGTATGTCTTGAATGTTTATTTTACAAATATTGACAACTTAAGAAAGAGTTGCCAACAGCTGAGGCTAAATCATAACAAACACTTGCAAGTAATATTTAAGTTTTCCACTCCTTCTCCCTTAATGAATATCTTGCTATCTTTTCCTCCTACCCACCTTTCATTTAATTCTAAAAGCACAGGAATAAAAATTTTAGGTTATATGTTTTTTAAGATTCAGAATATTGTGAGTAAACACAGCAACATATAAACTATTCTGTGTATAACTTTCATTTTTTGCAAGACCCTTTCTAGTAGAGTTACCACGTAATTCTAAAATACCAGGAGAGAAGCACTATGTGATCCTATAAGAACTGCAGGGAACCCTGGTTATACTAAGTCATTGTAAATATTTTGCCATTGACTTCACTGAACATAAAATTTAACTCTCTATATGCTATTAAATGACCTTTTATAATACCTTCTTTATAGACTGCAATAGTGATATAAAAATATATTGTAAAAAATGTTGGGTTTTTTTCATAGAATCATATGGAAGGGACCTTTAAAGGCCATCTAGTCCAACCGCCCCTGCCATGAGCAGGGACAACCTCACTAGATCAGGTTGCGCAGAGCCCCGTCCAGCCTGACCTTGAATGTTTCCAGGGATGGGGCTTCTACTACCTCTCTGGGCAACCTGTTCCAGTGCTTCACAACCCTCATTGTGAAAAACTTCTTTCTGATTTCCAGCCTATAAGGAAATAAACCTTTTTGAGAAGGTTTATTTTGGCAACTGGAGTTGCACTGTCAGAGGCAGTCCAGGTCTTTGTAATTGGCTTGATTTTTTGCAGTGTGTTTAAAAATGGGGTCAGTGATTTAAAATAAGCATCTCATTTTTTTGGTGCCTCAGTAAGTCAATGGCTCTCAGAGGAAAGATCAGTTCTAAACAGAAAACAAAATAAAGGAAAAGTCAATTTGCATGTTGATGCTAAATCTACCTGGTAAAATCCCATGGCAGTCAAAATAGGCAGTATTTTTAAAAAGTCTTTCAGTGTGTCAGCTCTGGCATTAAACCAAATACGGTGTCTTAAACATTCCTCCTTGATAACGCGCTAAGTAGTTGCCACACCTATGTTAACAAGTGACCGTTACTATATAGCTCCAAAATTTGGATGCCCTTCCACTAGTGACTTCAGAAAAGTTAAGTGAGGCCTTTTCATCTCTTGTTTTCCTAGGTCATTTTTTTCACTCTCTCTACAGCAGCTAAGGCGCTCTGTCTGGAAAAAATGTTTACACTGAGGTGCACGCAGTGTGGGTGTCCTTTAAAGCTAGCATGGAAAACTTTTTTTATTTGAGATGTATCCAGTAAAATCTGTTTCGAAAGCCAGAATGCTGTGAGACAGATGTGGGGGGTGGGAATGGTTGCTGCTGCTGCAGTCTGCGCAGAAACAGCTGCCATGAATGCCACTGGTTCCCAGGATATTTTAAATCTTGCATTTGCTCTTTTTCTGCATTTGTCCTTTGCAATTACAGGTTTATTAATATCAGAGCATAGTACTGGAAACAATGAATCTGGTTGCCTCAAAGGAAGAGATAGTATTTATAGTATCCATATTATGCCTTGAAGATCATTCAATAAATTAGCTGTAATGAGCTATCCTGTGCTGGTATAAACATGATGAAATAGACTAGTGAGACAAGAATAAAAAGTCACTAACACTTCTTTAGACCTTAACAAAATAAAATAACATCTGAAAACTTCCTCCTGAATTTTTTCAACGTTCCCAAATGACTGCATTTTTTTTAGCCAACTCCATGCTTCTAAATAAAAGATCTTGAAGCCTTCCTTTGAAACGTGAACTGAATTCTTGTTCATTTGATTAAGCAGTGATATCTGAGACTTGGCAATGGTTTCCATTTTTGGAGTATGGGAATCATGCATAAAGCTTTGCTGATAAAGTGAGGCAAGAAAAATAGAGCAAAAGTGCCTAGAAATTCTTTATTCCAATTTAGTTGGAGAGATTCCAGCAGAAATCAATAGCCCCTGCTGCTTTTGCATGAAACACCTGGACACTTGGCAATTTAAAAAAAAAAAAAAAAAAAAAAAAAAAGGGGGAAAGAAAAAGACGACTTTAAGGGATTATGGATTATTGGCATTTACATACTGAATTCAAGGACATCTGAATGCATAACAGAAGTTCCCTTTTGTTACCTATAAGTGTTTGGGTCTATTACCCACGTCTAAAGACTAGAAATAAATCGAGGGGCTGTACTAGTAATTCTGTGAATGCCTAGCTTTTATCAATTATTTAAAAAAAATTAAAAAATCAAACTTCACAACAGAATGGTGGATACTTAGCAGGCCTCTGAAGCTATGAAGGACAATTCCACCATGGAAAAGTCAATTCAGTGCTTGGTTAGGAGTCAAAAGAAGGGGAGGGGAGCAAACCAGACAATAGGATTTATTATTTATTAGAAAAGGAATCAAGAAAACTATATAGTCTCTACAGTGTTTTCCATTGTTCTGTTCTTTCTGTAGTTCTGTTTAGAACAAGTTTTTAGATTTTGTTTTCTCAATATTTAATGAAGCTGTAGCAGAGATTGTTTCATCATGAGTGCAACATGAAATAACAGCAGGATTGTAACCTTTCAGAAAACTCCCGTATCCTGTATGTGAGTGTATCCAGCAGAAAATACCAAACAGCTCTAGGGATATCTAGGACATCAATTAGTAACACAGCTCTTGAGCTTTTGAATGTTAGGGAATGACCTTTGTAGCGGAGACATCTGATCTTTGCAGACCAGAGATCAGCTGTACAGAGACAGATGTTTCCATGTGCATCAACCTGGTTAGACTTGCACAAATATTTCCAAGACAGAAAAGGCTATAACGTAAAACTGATTTATAATGAGACTGTATTCGGGGTTGTTTTTTTTTTTAAAAAAAATGGTTACAAATTATTGTGTACTTTTCAACGTAAAGAATGCTTTCCAAGGCTGTCATAAGAAGCTGTCAGCATTGTTGTTACTTACAACTGTTGTGCTTAATTTGAAAGACCAGAGACAGAACTCAAAACAATGTAAGAAAAGCTTGAAATCATGTCCAAGTGGAGAAAATGAAGTATCACAACTTATGCCTGTTTATAAATAAAACAGATGGGGCTCTGAGGGGAGCGTTTTGACTCCAGCCCCACATCACCCTGCGTGGGCAGAGCACCACGCCACTCCTGGCAGTGTCGGAAGCTCCAGTTCGGGAAGGCTGGCTTGCTGCAATGGCTGGCCACAGTTTGTTAACAAGTTATATCAGCAGAGAAGTCCAGTTACTTGTGTAATTCCCATTCGTACTCAAATTAAGGTATGCTCTAGCTGTATCTTCAGTGGCCCTTTTGCCAGTATAAAATGTCACGTGCTCAGTCTGAGCTCTGCTCTGACACTGCTGACTTGGCAAAAGTTTCTGCTGTGGACTTGATTTAATCTTGAATAATACTGAACAGAGAAGCGATTAAAATAAAACGGAACAAAACCTCTGAAGAATATATTTAATGTAAAACTTTAAAATGCTGACCTTGACAAGGTGTTTTTGAGTTAATTATGGTAGAAGAGGAGTATCCTGACTTCAAACACTGTGCTCTGAGAATTTAGTACGTCACAACCTCAAAGACGCGCTTTGTGATACTGCGTGGCTCTTGTCGCTTGGGGACATCTCAGGTTACTTTGGTCTATGTAATGCGACTACCTTCATAAAGGTATTTGCACGGATTGTTTCTTCAGAGCAGGCTGGCAAATACAAGTATTATGTTCTCTAAAGCCACAGCAAGTTGAGTTGCTGCTCATTAAACAGTTTTAGTTACCTTTTGTAGTTATTTCAAGTGCTTTCAAATAATACTACATTCAGTTTTCCTTATTTAAAAGGGATAGAAATATCGTGTCTGGTTACTGTTGTTTATTTTTTTGCCTAAGCAAATTTTAAATAGTCATTTAAGGGCTCCTGTGTAAAATTGACCTTGAAAGGTAACTGGGCTAGCTTTTTTCTACTTGAAGACATTTTTCTTACATAAAACCTGATCATTCTTGAAATGTCAGCAGTGATGTGCTTGTCACTGTTTGCATTTACAAACATCTTGTATTGTTTCCAAAATTCAGTTTGATACATTTCACTTCAGCGTTTGCTTGCAGTCATTAAAAACATAGTAGTTTTTATATAGCCTGTACCTTTTTTTTGTACGTGCTGCTATCGGGAAAAATGGCAAGACCTTTCATTCTGAATCTGCAAAAACATTTGAAAGGAGGCTACTGGAGTTTATTCTCAGGGTTTTTTTCTCTCCACTGGCAACGTTGAACTAGAATATTTTCTCTTGGAATGGGAGGGGGGGGTGGGTGGAGTGGAGTATTGTATACAAAGATTAGGGTGTGGATTTTCTTATTCTTTTCAAATGTATTTTATTAATCTTTCTTCACTTAGTCTGGATAACAAGGAAAACTTATAGCATTATTTTACTTAAAATACACTAAGAATGAAAAAACTTAATTGGAAAGATTTTTGGAATTGTCTTAATTTTCTTGCAGAACCATACTCACAGGTACCTTGTATTTCAGTGGTTTGGTTTTCAACTTTTGGTATTAGCTTGGCAGATATTTACTTTGTATCAATTTATGAGCAAAAAGCAAGTTAATGTGTTTGCAGAGTTCCATGTGTGTTGAGCACAGCTTCGTTGCTTTGACAGCAGGCAACAGAATATTTTGTGATAGCCTGTATAGTATATAATGAAATGTTCTCTCATAATTTTAATATATACCGATATATTAGATCCTAGTCCTTGTCCCCACAAAGTGAGTAGGAATTTAAACTTTGAGAATTAAGATTGTATATGAAGATTTGAGCCATGGCTCTATGGAAATCATTATCTACTTTGAAAATCACACTTCCTTAGAAAAATCCTTGTCTTGGGGAAGAAAATGAAAATATCTGTCAGTCAGACGTCTTCCTCTGAAAATTTCACTTTATCATTGATTAATCCAACTGGATTGGAAAGGTTAAAGGATACATTAGAAGACAGGAATGATAGCTCGCCCTGACATACTGTCAGCCTATTCCAGATCTCATTATCTGACTACGTATTTCAAAGTTACAGCCAACAGGTCAGACTGTAATCAACTTTTTGAACTGTGTTGTGAGGGTGTTTGAATGGACCTATGGAAACCTGCAGATGATGCACCTGAAATGAAACAATCTATGGTGCATTGCTTGTGTTTAAGTTCTGGGCCAATTTTTGTGAACGGTGAATCAAATTAGCAATTGTCCTTAGGTTTTTGGCTTTGTTTTTTCTTTCGCTGTTGGTGGTTTTATGTTTTGGTGGGGTGTGTTTTTTTAATTGTTACTATATTAACTAGTTTTGCTCATTTTTCATGAAAAAAAGTTGTGTATTTTATTACTTCAGTGTATTAATATGAAAATATTGTTCTGGTTAAAGAATACAAAATAGGTGTGTTTACATTTTAGAAGAGATACTTTGGAAATTGGAAGTGGTTGAAATTATACTCAACTTTGCTGCAGCCTAGTTCATTTTTCTGCTAATGTTTCCAAATATAAGATTCCTTTTGTGAACCTTTTAAAGAAGCTTGATTGCAAATAATATTGCAGTCACATTGAAGTTTGCTTGCCCTGTGCTTTTGCTTTCTGTTAATTAGTCTGTCTTGATCAGTTGGTGTTACCGAGACCAATTTGATCAAATTTATTTAACATACACTTTAAGAACATCCAGTATTTAGCCTTACAGCATTTCTTTCCTTATTTTGTTTTCTCCATAGATACGACAACGTATTCCACTGAGCGATCTGAGCACTTTAAGCCATGCAAAGACAAGGATCTTGCATATTGTCTCAATGAAGGGGAATGCTTTGTGATTGAAACCTTAACAGGATCACATAAACACTGCCGGTAAGTCATTTGCGAAGAAGTTACAAAAAAAGTCTTTTGTCCAAGGGAGACAGCATTAGAAAAAATAAACATTCAGACTTACAACGTTATAAAGCAATGGAATTTGCCTCCAATTTGATTGCATCACACACAGTTGATGTTTTTTTTTTTTTAATAATCTGTAATATTTATAAATAGAAATACAGAAATACAAAAAGCAACATTTTGATTACTTTTATCCATAAGAAAAATCTTCAATATTCTGTTTTCTAATCATATAACCAAGTAAGGATTAATGTTTCGTTTTGTTTTTTACATATTAAAATCTTATGTTCCTCTACATACCAAAAGCGTTCCTTTATTTTGAGTACTCAAAGTAGAGCTTTGACAATAGCTGTATGCACTGTTCATTGAGAGAGAAGAAGAGGTGTTCAATTAGTAGTTTTAAGAATTAGGGTTTCTGAAGTTTAATTACTGAAAGATAAAATGGACTGTAATAGCTATCTGAACCTGCTATATAGCTGTTGTACAGTTTTATACTCCTGAACTTTTGTTAATGTCTGTGACCATCTTGAATGTATTTAAAAGAATATCAGAAAAGAAAACCACATCACCAAATGTAATTATTCTAGATGGAGTGGCCAGTAAAAGGGAGTGATATGCAGAAGGAATACTGTAACATCTTCCTAAAGATGAGAATTAAAAAAATTCTGAACTATTCAAGCAATCTTTTAAATAGAAGTGGTCCAAAATGAAAACCTGTACTTGTGGTGTTTTAATCTACTCCTAAGATATTGTGTTTCGCATACAGAAGGTATACCTAAGACGCTTGTATGCCCAAATTCTAAACTGAGCATCTAAATATAGAGATATCTCTAACATAAATAATAAAAAGCACCAAAGATACTCAGAAGCTTTCCTGAATTATTTGGATCTTAAGCTGCTAAATCACACTGAAAGTAGAAAAAGAGTCACAAAATCATGTGTCCCTGGTTTGAAAGTGGGAAATTTAGGGAAATAAAGATTGATGAAAGTCTGCTTATAATCAGAAGAATATTCCTAAGATTTCTATTTTTAATACTATGCTGGTAATTTTTTTCCCATTCAGTTGTATATGTTTCAATGACCATTCATTTCCCATTTATTTTATGTTTTCTTATGGTATGCTTATTAAATTAAATATTATGAGTCATTAATTGTGGAAAAATGATGGCTTTTTCAACTTCCATCTTAAAACTTTCAGATATTTTTTTTCTCAAAGCAGGTGTGTGATTTTCAGTCTTTCTTAGAAGTGTCATGAGCTGTTAACAAGGGCATTATACCATTCAAATATTTAAGCATTTTTCATTGTTAGAATATTCAAACTGGACAAAACTGATACAAAGTAATAGCAGGGAGAAATGTATATATGAGAGAATTTTTAATTAGGCTGGTAAATTTATTAGCTATTTTCTTTGAACAGACCATTTTAGTCAACTGTATGGATTAAACTTTCAAATATCTGCGGGAGTATATCTCATAGGAGAGCTGTCTTTGTTTGTTTCTTTGACTCTCAAGATCTTTCCTGTTGTCTGCCTTTGCCAAATTCTTGTTTATTTGCTGTGATTCTAATGCCGCAGTCCGACTAACAGTTAGAAGCCTTTCCATCCAAGCTTTTCCCCTTCACTAGAGAAGCTAGAGTGTTGAGTTTTCATTCTTTCCAGCAGAGTGAAATTTTTTCACCACCTTCTCCTGTATTATTCTTCCACAGAGAAATGCGGGTATCACTTGTGAATCTGTGAGCTCCCGTGTGTAATGGATTTACATCCGTTGTACAAGTTTCAGGCATTGACACATTGTCTGGGAATTAAACATCTGCTTATTTCAGGTGGTACTTTGAAGTGTGCAACACAAAAAGACATGTATATGGCAATAAAAATTCATATAGCAAGAGAAGACACATTTTAAAATTTAAAAGGTGATTAAACGAGTTATAATGCTTTGTTTAATTCTGTAAGGACCTTCAACATGGCAAGCAGCAGCTTGTTCAGAATCATTTTTATGATACTGATATGTATGTCATTAATGAAGAGAAACCTTTTAATTTGACCTTCAAATTCTGTTTCTCTACCTTGGTAACAGACTATATGTCTTTTTGTCAGGGCCAGTGCTGTAGTGAGTGGGAGGCAGGTGTTTTTCTATCTGTAGGCTAGAACCATGCTCTGAAATAGCAGCTACAATGTACACATATAGAAAAATAGAATATTGATGTACTGTATTTGTCCTCTAACTAGAAAAAAAGTAATTTTCCCTGAGAATGAAAGAGTTATGGAATTCCCATTGCAATTAAAAGAATCATTTGAATACAGAATTATGAGGACTTAGAGGCTGAAATGATACTTTGTTCTTAGAATCAAGCTGCATTGTGTATTCTCATTGGGAGTTTGATTTTTGCATCTGTTCTGGGAACAGAGCACCAATTTACTGAAATGGGAATTTGCCATGTGGAACAGCTGCAGACAGAAGACCTTGATGTAGCAAAAAACTTTCGTCCCACTTTGTCAGGTTTAAAGAGTGTTAGTAGATGATATGCTTAGGCAGTTGTGAAGTTGTTCTTGTTGTGTGTACATGTTTAAGGACATATATGCAAATGATTGTTAAAGCAAAAAAAAAAGAGAGATTTGATAGCAATTAATAGATACTTGAGTTACACCCTGGACCTCTTCTGTATCCTTATGAACCATACTGTCAGTGCAGCCTCAGCTGACAGTTCAAGCACCTTTCAGAGTTGGCAGAATTCATTGTGTTCTTCTTGGACAGTAGGAGGAGATGAGCATGAGTTGAACTCCTGCAGTCAGTAACGACACTGGCAGCTGGGTGTTGCAGAGCACTGCTCTAGGACTTTTTCCTGGTTTGTGAGATACATGCTGTATCTAGTTTGAACCTGTAACTGTGGAGAGTGGGCGTAGCATGCACCCTTGGTGAAGGGCAAGAGGGAGGCCGTGTTGCAAGAAGGCACTGGGAACAGAGTAAACGGGGAGGTCTGAAGCAGCCCTGCTCATACATTTTCCATTCTTATCCACCTACAGAGGAGGTCTCCTGAAGTCATGGGATTTTTTTCAGCTTAGTTGACAACTGGAGGAAAAATATATAGGAATGGTTATAGTTTCAAATTCTATAATTCCTTTTTTGTTTGAACATCGACATTTTACTGTCTCGTGGTGAAAATTTGCCTGGCAATGTAAACTGGCAGAGTTCTCCCATGCGGTTAGGTAACAAACAAGATACACTGGATGTTGCTTATGCTATTTTAAAGGTGTGACTTCAGTATTTATTTTTGTGAATGATTTAACACCAGCTTGTTTTAAGGATAGGGTAGGTCAACAGTAGGGAAACTTCATATTTAGCTTCTCCATATGCTGAAATTTTTTCCCTGTTGCCTTCTTGAGAATTTAAGCTGAATGGTGAGGGTGCTTTTATTTGTTATTTACACAAAACAAATCAAGTACCCAGTCAACACTGACACATCGGCGTTTAACTGAGTATTACATAATGCAGGCTTTAAAAAAAGAAGTTTGGATTTTGTCTGTTCAACTTTATTTCAAAGACCCCATCTCGAGTCACTCTGGGTTTTGGGGGTCAGGGGGTTTTTCCCTGGCCCGATTCCTTCGACATTTTTTTTTTTTCCCTTTTTAGTCCCTTCATTTTCTTCCAATTACCCATTTAGGACTGGAAAACACTAGATGAATGAGTGGCTAAAACTTTTGAGGGGAGAAGAGGATTGCACCGTTGAATTTCTCTTCTGAAGGAAGCCATTAAGACTATTGTGTACACACTGGAAATCTTGGTGTTGGCAGCGAACTCTAATGTACTCTTTACAGATTTGAGTATGTTGGATGAGGTATTCCTTTTGTCCTTTGTTCCTGTCCTTCATCCCTCTTTCACAAAGCAAGCAGTATAAAACCTCAATAAATTTTCTAACAACAGAGTGTGAAAGAATAGAGTCACAAATGCACAGTAAGCAAAACATCATTCCCAGTTAACCAAATTACAGCAGGTTATAAGTATGCATCCAAAGAGCGCTAATGTGGTTACTATCCCAGAGTTTTCAGATTTCATAGGACAACCTACTTTTGTTGCATCTGTCTTTTTCTGATGAATTTTGAGCTTGGTGATCTTGCTTGTTTTTATGCATAAAAAATTCCATTTTTACACTTAGTTGATTAAAAAAATGGTATCAGCGTTGTTCAGCTTTGTTTAAAATGTGTTGTGAGACCAGAAGGATTGAATTGCCTTTTAATGAAAGCCCAATTTGGATAAATATTTATATACTATCAGGTTTATTGTAAGCCTTTTGTATAGTAGTAACTGTAATCCAGGCGTAGCCCTTGCTGTCAGTAAAAGCAGGAGAAAGGGATCAAACAGATTGGACTTTAGAACAGCTCTGAGCATGGCATGTGATACGTGCACTTAACCATAAGTTAAAAATCTAAAAAGAATATAATTTCCCTGTTTTAGTTATGTGGCTTGTTCTCTAGGCTTTTGCGGTCTGACCTAGGTATTTTAAAATACCAGCTACTCCATTTTGTATGTTCCCCTCATCTTGTATTACAGTGACACTTTTCCAGACCACTTCCAACATGTAACTAAACCAAACCCAGAAGATTATTCACTATTGAATAGCATTGAATAAATAAAACATTTCATTGATGTCACAATATTACAAGGTTAGTTTCATCAAAAATAATCCATTGCATTAAGCTGACAACGTAACATACAGCTACAAGAATTTAAAGGAGGAAGAAGGCTGTGCTTAAAATTTAGGATACTTTCCACGTCAAGGGCAATCAACAGACCTCCTGTTGTGAGCATTATTGGCTTATGAGCATAGCTGTAGCACATACCTAGATGATATTTGCGTAGTTGCACGTATCATTAGCTGGAAATGCTGCCATTTTTACTGTCATGTTTACTTTAGAAGAGCTGAGGTGAACTTGAAATACCACATTAGGTAGCTCCAAGCTGTTGTTAAGCAACTATATTTTAATATAGATATCACATTGCATTACTATTACATCACCTGCTTATTCAGCAGTGTTTCTACAACTCGTGGTTGCCTTCAGCAATGCGATTGTTTCTGCTAGATCAAATGAAATAGCCTGTGTACCTAAAGCGTTATGACTGTGATACTTTTCAAAACTCAGGCCTGTAAGAAGCAAGGAAGCAGAAATTCTGGCCAAGAAGTCTGTCACAAACTGCATATCCCGAGGGTAGAATCAGCTCAACTATACTCATATACTTAAGACAGTGCTAGTAAACAATAAATAAGTAAAAGGCTTTATTTCTTTAAGTAATATTAGTAACAAATCTGCAGTTTGAGTACTTTGTCCTTTTTTATTGGAAAACCTCATGCTTTTCTTGTCTAGTTTTAGCTATTTCTTTTCCTTCATACAAAAAACCAAACAAAAACCACCCCCAAAACCCAAACCACTTCTGTGCATTCTCTTTCAAGCACCTGCCCTTGAAATTACAGGAAGAGGTTGCATGGCTTGGCTGTTACCTACCTGTTTTATCCTTTTAAACCTTTTTTAGATATGAACCATGAAGAAAAATGGTTTCTAAACCTCAAAATGAAATGGTGTAAAGCCCAAGACATCTGTAGGACTTGTACTTGTTACCTATGTATCGTAACTTTTTTTGTATTACTCTATCTTGCGCAATTTTTACTATTTGGTCTGAAATTTTCTGTAGTCAACACATAAGACTTGAGCTCATTTAATTAGAATCAGTTAATCAGAATCAAAACTAAATTGTTTTGTCCAAATACTAAACTCCACGTGCATAAACCCAGTGCTTTCTCAGTTATCCACGCTCTTTTCCTAATAGTCCTCTAAAATTAAAACCCTTCACGTCTGATATTATGGTATAAGAATTCAATAAATAACAAATAGTTTTTAAATTTAAAGATTGAGTTTTTTAACATCCTCCCCTGGTGAAATAGTGCAAGAACGTATGTGATATGCACACTAAACACGGCTGTGTTAAATAGCACCTGATTTATGCTTTCATAATTTAACATTCGGAAGATAGAGGCACTCGAGAAAGCTTCTTATCAAAGTACTTTAATTATTGATTAATTTTCACAATCTCAACACTCCATTTTACAGAGGTTTTTATTTACGGCTTTTCCCCTAGATTATTACATTTAGCAGATACTTACCTTCTTCAATTTTCTATAACTTCTGTGGTAGAAAATACTTTCAGCTTGAAAAAAAATAAGAATATGCAAATTGAAAAGTCTTACGCAGTTCACTTACTTTCAAATATCTGCAAAACTGAATATTTTAACACAGCAGTGTAACAGTCTGTATTTCAAACATCATGACAGACTTTTCCCTTGATGTGTTTACAAAAATTCACCCTTCAGCACATGCTTAAGTTTTTGAGTACTGCAATAAATCGGTGTTTATTACTGTTGTTGCTGTTCACATGATATCATTCCTTCAAGCAGCTCTATGCACCAGAGAAGTCACTGGCAAAACATCTATTACCATTTATCCCTCTTAAACATTTTCTGGGGGAAAAAAAAAAAAAAGTATTAGTCTTATTATTTGGGGGGAGGATAAATTAATTTCATGGTAAAAAGAAATACAGAATAAAATATAGCTCTGTCTTTAGTGATAGTTTTACATTTCTATTGAGATGCTATAGACTGTATTCATAGTATTTCAGAGTTTATTTGATTTCTGCTGAGCATCTTAAACAGGCCAGATTTTCTAATGATTTCCCTTTGAAAAACTTTGATTACTAAACAGTATAATTTCCTGGTTCCATTTCTATCTTCTGAAGTTGTGAAATTTATACTCCTGCTTATGAAGAAGCCCTTTTCCAGTCAGAGCAATAAGGTAAAGTCACAATACTGTACACATAAAATGCATAGCCAGATATTTAAATTACACACTAATTTAACTTAATTCACCTGTGATTTAAGTAAATATCCATAAAAATAAAATAAAATTCATAGTCCACTTCATCTTGTTTGAAATGCTTATTCAAATTAATATTCTTGAAAGAGTTTGAGGAAGAGTTTGAGGAAGAAGAAATAAAGGAGAAATTGCGTAGCTATGCATCCAAAGTTAATGTTGAAGCTTAAGAGTATGAATGTATTTTAAACTTATGTCAGCATAGAGGACTGAAAAAACTGTGGAATTCATTTGTCTTTCCCAGAATACTAAAAGACTAATGTAAATCCATTTTCAGTTAACATAAAGTATGGGAAAACATAGTTACAGCCTCAGCATGTCCCCCTGCCTACTTTTTTTTTTTTTTTTAAAGCTACACATTTGTAATTCGCAGATAACAGCTGTCAAATCAGTGTTAATTCTTTCATTTATGTATGTACACAGTTATTTCCCAAACATAAGAGAAGTATCATTTCTTAGAATAACCAGTAATGTGAGTGAAACAAAAATATTTCTGGAAGCTTTAAGTAAACTATCATCTCTTTCCGGAGGTCTGGAAGAGAAAGAGACCCAATTCAGCTCCCTTTGCATTTGGCAAGAGCGCTTCAGCTGGTTGAAGAAAGAGCTGGGCTATAACCTTGAATTTCAGTAGAGAGAAGCGAGAAATGCAGTTGCCAGCTCAGCAGCTGAGAGCTTTTTCTTGAGGCTGCTAATAGTTCTTGGATTTCTTGATTTGGCACCTAAGTGGGAGATTAGGAAGCAACGCTGTGCTAGCATTTATTCTCGTGTCTCACTAGCAAGAATACTTAAAGCTGGTGGAACCTTAAATTTTTATCACCACCTTTTCTTGTGCCTACACATGTTTCTGAAGCTGCGTCTTGATATTATAGGTTAGCAAGGCATCTTGATTGTACAGCACACCTCCACTGGTAGAGATGACTCAACTCTGTTCCATATAAAATACAAACATCCATGAAGAAAGTTGATCTGTTCATGGAAGAAACTGCCTGTAAACTGCCTCCTGTTTGCTAATTCTAAAGGAAAATAAAGTTATGTGACCTACAGAAAGCTATTACTCAGTACATGCTGTCTGAAACTAGATACAAGATGACAAGGTATATTCTGAAAATTAGAAAAATACAAAATGGTAAAATCCTTCCCCTGCAAAGGAATATTCCATCAATTTATAAGAACTGGGTTTTTCTCCTTTGCTCTCCAAAACCTGCCAGTGAAAGGGTTGTGTAGCTTTTATAGTGCACACAAAGTATTTGTAGAAAAGAAAACCTTAAGAAGTATGGGTGCAAATACCAATGGCATATATTGCATCTGTCTCGAAGCTAACATATGCAAATATTCTTCCATCAAACTCTGCTTTTAAATTAACTTGGAAATGAGTTAGGGTTTTTGTTGTTGTTGTTCTTACCTCCCTTAGGCAAGAAGGAATTTGCAAAGTGCATAATGCAGACATCTGAAATCTCTCATTTAAATTCTCATCCTTGCCAGTGTCTTAAGTACACTGAACGCAATAGCATTTCCAATCTAATCCTATCTGCAGACACCCTCCCAGAAGATCTGCTGGAAAAAATCTTGCTAGGAGAAGAAATAAACTCTGGACAATTGAGTCATTTAAATAGAAACAAATGCCGACTATATCAAAATGCTAACTACCAAAACTTTAATCCACCAATACCCTAGATTAATCTAAATGAGAAGAACAAACAAAAACACCCGTTTCCTCTGTCCCTCACTCAGCAAAGAAAGCCCTTCCTACCGTCTCAAATAGGAAGAGGGGAAGTGAGGCAAAAATATATGGATTCTGTAGTGTTATGAAAACTGAAGTATCTAAGACTAGACAGGCAGGTAAACTGTCATATATGAGTTATGTTAAAGAGAGAAATATTCTGGTTCTTTTCCTGTACCCATTATTGTAGTGTTTAGGAGTGAATGGATCATTTGAATTTGAAACATGTTCCTTGAAGTTAGTCCAGCGCAGACAGGGATGAAGTCTTTAAGCAACCTGACAGCAGTATCTAATACGAAGCAGATTTATATGAAGTGTATTCAGAGATATCTGCAGAAGGTTGTAACGAAACATCTTTGGGGCTGTATTTGTGCCTTATCAGCCACTTTGCTGGATAGTAAACTGCTCTTTTTACAGGAATTATGCTGTTGAAGGCAGCTAGTGTCAGAAGCCTAGAGTAATAACTTGACTCCTACTTGAACCAGCATACAAATTTGAGGTCAAACTCCAGGCTGCTTAAGATAGTTATGATGTGCCAATGATATCTGTTAATTGCATTATTAGAATATAAAGGATATATGACAGAGGAATGCAAAAGTCAGGGATTATCTCTGGAATTACTTGTGAAGGGCAAGCCTCTGCTATAAATGACTAAGGCTATATAAAAATTAAGTTGAAAAAGAGCTGAAAATTATTGTTTGCCTGTTTTGCGGTTGGGATTATTATGGTGGACATCATGGGAGATTATTATCAGTAAACAGCTGGGGAAAGCATTTTTGCCTCACATCAAGCTTGTTGAAAGGACAGAGAGCGCAATGTGTTACTGCTTTTAAACACTGTTTCTTTTAACTCTTCTGAAGTTGCAATGCATGGAAGCAGTACAGATGTTTCAAACTTAAAAAACAACTATCTATGAATTTCTTCAAAATTTGTAAGATTTTTTTCAATCTATAGTAGCCAATTTAGAGACAAAAAAGCATTAAGATCATCTTTCTTCAGAGACTTTTCAATTCCTTGTCTTTCAGATATAGTGTCTGGTATGGTCTAGGGCAGAATGTTGTTAAAGGGATATTTATGTATATATTTTAATAAATTTTTTGCTTTGCAAGGCACTCAGTGTATTAAAGGCACTTGCCTTTAATATATATGCCTGGCAAGGCACTCAGTGTATGAAATTAAGTATTTAAAGGACTTTGTGTCTTGGGAAAATAGAGACACACACCATAAAATATAGAATATTGCAGAAAACAAATTTCTGATGTGTGCTATTTAATGTAATGTTATGGCTGTTGGACAAGGAAGATTTATTTCAGGCCATGATATGACTGTATATATGATTTTATGGTTTATACCTCACCATGTCATTATCAGAATAACTTCTGAATAGGGTTTGTTGTTATCTGAAACTAAGATTCTGGTCAATTCTAAAAGTTAAACATTCATAACTGGTCTTACACATAATTAATTATGTCCTAGATTGATTTCAGTAGGAATACTAGAGTTGAATGAAATTTGAAATTTCCATTGTGTGTTATATTAGAATATATTTGGGATAATTAGTTTAAACAAACTGATAAATGTTACAATTGCCTGCACTTTTCTTTCCCTGCACTTATCTGTTCTGCTCAGTCATGGCAATCTCGGTTACAAGGGACTTCTGAATCTTTGGTTATGGGGAGCCGTCCGTTGTTCCCTGTTCTCTTTGCATTCTTAATTTCGTGCATAAAGAAGCATGTTGAAGAACAGTAGCCAGGATAATTACACTTGAAGCGATCACCTGTCGTCTCTTGCTGCCTTACGCCCTGAAAATCAGAAATTTGATATTAAAGTTGTCCAACATGAAGGCAAAGGAAAAAATTATTAGTAGTGATTTTAGGGGAGTGGGGACTTAGAGTGAACTTATTTCAGAGATTTTTTACTTTGAATTGCGCAAAATAGAAGCAAGCTCCAGAGGTTTGATATGTTTTTAGTTATGCTATATGTTTTGTTCTTGTTTTTGCAGGATGGAATTAGTTAGATGATTTTTATATATCTAGACTTTTTCTATTTCTCTGCAGGTTCCTTCCCTTAAGCTTTTTTTTTTTTTATTTTTCCCTTCAAAGTAAAATTGGACCTGTGGGAAATTCAAAGGCAAAAGCTTGTTATTTTGTCCTCTTTCAACTAAAAAAAACAAACAACCCCAAGGCTTTTCATTTCTTTGAATTTGTAAATCATAGAGGACCACATTCCTGCATAGAGGAATAGAGAGAAAAGAGGAAAAGAAACAAGAGCAGAGCTAACTGTTAGTTTCTGGTACAAAATAAATTTCTGATTTGCCAAGATTTGTAGGTCTTGTATGTAAGTACTTTTGAGAGAAAGTTACAAATTACTGAGTAATGAAAACACAACCAGAAACACTCAAGATTTTTGGTGTCTTTAAGGCCACTCTGGGTAGGATGGGACCCTTTCCCAGTGTCTCGGGCTGTTTCAGAGTCCAAATG
Source organism: Phoenicopterus ruber ruber (assembly GCA_009819775.1). Classification (NCBI taxonomy): domain Eukaryota; kingdom Metazoa; phylum Chordata; class Aves; order Phoenicopteriformes; family Phoenicopteridae; genus Phoenicopterus; species Phoenicopterus ruber. Next base: position 11,712,440 of record CM020221.1, on the reverse strand, counting down.
TGAACTCATAGTTTTAACACGTATTTACTGAAAATAATGGTTATTGGTGCCACAGTATATTATGAATGTCTGTGTGCGTTGAACCAGTGGAGGGATTTTGAAAACCAGCACTATGAGGACATGTCTTGACAGGAGATATTATAATGACATTTCTCTTCAGTATCACTGATTAGTACTGAATCTGCAATTTCAATAAGGGGAACATTACATCATTAGAATCACTTTGATGTTTAAAATTAATTGATGACAGACACAAAAAAAGCAATACATGCAGTATGTACCTGAAGAATAAAGCCAACAAAAAATAGTCTTTACAATGTACATTTGTTATGCCTTTTTTAGTCTTATTTTCAGCTATCACCATTAATGGGAATTTTCTTCTCTTTAGAGTTCTGTCATCTTTGGTAGATATCTAATAGAATCATAGAAAACTGGGCCAAAAAAGGATCTGGGAATGTCATTCATGGTCACACAAAAGCCATGAACTTCTGATAGATGTTTGTCTGACCTGCTCTGAAGGATCTCTCAGATTGGAGATTTTATAATGTTCCCAGGCAATACATTTGAGTGATCTCTTGTCTTTTTGTTAGAAAGATTTTTCTGAGGTCCAGTCTAATGCTTTTTTAGCAGAAGTTCAAGCCTATTGCTACTTGTTCTGTTCAGCATGGAAACATTACTGCTTTCTTTGTGACTTCTTTTTACATCTTATTTAAATTTATCGTTTCCTCCACAAATTACACCTTTCTGGAGGCTAACTTTTCCAGCCATTCCTCAAAAGTGACGCTTTTCAGATCTTGAATTCTGGGTCTACAAAGTTTAACTAAGTTTAACTCATGAGAATGGCTTTACAAAGGAGTTTATATCACTTTTGGGGCAGATGATGAAGACTGATTCAGCCTTGTTAGTTGCTGCTGGCTGCATCCATGCAGGTTGGCCGTGTAGCTGTTATACTTGCTTTCCAATTTCAGGTGTGCTAACTTTGCAACCACACCACAAAGCTTACTTTGAACTAAGACTGTCTATGCAGGGTAGGATCAGCTGATGCTTTCAGAGTCACTCAGATGTCTTGTCTGCGTAAAAATGCTTATTAATAGGGAAAGAAATCTTTGCATTCTCTAAAATATTTCAAATTGAAATGCTGAAACTAATAAAGATGGGGTAAAGAATGACTGCAAGCAATAAAATGCTTCAGAATATTTTCTTCAAAAGCTCTTGGGAATCAGTTTTATTTTCTCAAATGAAATTGTCTGCAGTGAAAATTTGAGCTTATTTAATCAATTTCAGTTTCTGTATATTGAACGGTCTTTTTTGTTTGGCTTCCCCCTTCTTCCCCAGTTCTTCTTTTTGAACCAAAAATAATTTGTTCTGCAGAAGGAAAACCAACAGCATTGTGACTATTACTTAAAACTCAGTGGTGACTGTAATGCCGGTGACTGTGTTTTTATAATAAAACTCTAAAACATCAAACTTCCAAATCCCATTTTTGCCCGATAGGCCAGAGGAGTTCTTCTGCACACCATTAGCTAGTAAAACATTTCATCTGTGTAAGAAACCTATTGTGGAGTGACAGAAAGAGGGCAAAAGGCAGAATCAAAATACCGCCTTTTTCTAACTTCTCGCTAAACTCTTAAAGCACAGAGATGTGTAATGGTGACTCCTCGGGACCGTGGAGGGGGGTTTGTTCCCTCCAAAGTTATGTTAGCCACAGGAGATGACCTGCTGTGAGCTTAGTGCTACGTGTGTTGCTCATCTGTTGTTTTCCAAGGTGATCATCCCTGGAGTAAACGTGTAACTTCCTGTCATATTTTAAATCTCCATTAACACAGAAACAATTCCCATTGGAAGCAAACCTGAGGATCCCCGTGTGTCCTAACATCCTATTTTCTGTTGCATAGCTTAGCATACTGCTTGTGACCTGTGAATATGCTGTGCTAGATCATGTACCAAACCTTGTAACTGAGGGAGTTAGAACAACAAAACCTACCAATAGGTCAGTGTATAATACACTGTGGATGTTTAACGCTTGTCAGAAAATCCTTACGGTGTAAGGTCATTACTGTGTCTGCTGAAAAGTACCGTAAGACTCAGCGAAGCTTTAGTTGGGTGTGTTTAAGCAGAGCTTTAATTCTGAATAGAGACGTAGTATTTTATTTAACATGTATATTTAAAATCTCTGAAAATTACCACAACCAAATTAATTCAAATTATGCCTTCTTTTTTATCAGCAGTGATTGTTGGATATGAAATCTAGCTTTAAATTGCTGCTTTTAAATTCTGTATTTTGAATATATCACTAAATGTTTGCTTATTTTACTCTTGTTGGAAGGTGCAAAGGAAGCACTGGATATTAAATATAAATTGGTTATTAAATCACCATATTCTTCTAGAAAGATGACTGAACATGAACAACAATTTGGACCTACTGAGTTATAGTGTTTATCACTGTCTTAGCTTTGAAATAAATGCAAATAGAAAATTCAGTGTCTCTGCACGGATTATTGCATTTTTAATTGTTGTCTCCTGCTGATGTTAGACCTGAAAGGAAATTTGTCCTGACCTCATCAGGTTGCTGATGTACGTTGCTTTCTGCATACCTGTGAGTCTGTATTTCTTAATATCCTTTATTCTCCTGGCAAGGACCTGCAAATGCTGCGGTTCCCTCCCTGAAAGTGCAGAGCCTGCATGGTTTAGGGGGGCTGGAGCTGATGTGCGCGTTTTCTGCAGCATTCAGCTGATTTCAGTAGTCCTGATCAAGGCCTTCTGACTCCATACTGGAACAGAAATAATATAGTAATAGGAGCGAAATTAAAATTGTCTCGTAAATCATAAACTTTGAGTACACAATGAGTCACTGGATTTCTTTTTGCAACAAGCTGAAATTCCGTGATTTTAATTAGCCTTTACATCTTGAATGGAAATGACAACACTGTGATTAATTGCAAGGAAATACAAAATTTACAAATTTTGTAAAATTGTGTTGCCTTTTTGTAAATATTTTTGTCAAAAGATACAAAAATACAAATTAAAAAAAAAATATCAAAATCAATATATGAAAAGTCAAGATTTTCAATCACAATGTCTAGCTTTCATGGTAACAATCTTTTGCTCCTGGAGCAAAATATAGTGAAACAGCAAAGATTAGACAATATTAAATTTTTCTTATAAAAATGTCCTTAAATGTGGATAATTTAAACATATCAGCATATTCAAGGAATAAGTTTGAATTTCATTTTGTATTGGATATTGTACTCAAGTCTGTAGTTTCCGTTCTTTGGTTGAATACAAACAATTTGAAGTCTGAGCTGTGATACAAAAATGTACATTGCTGTTGAAGAAATGACATCAAGAAAGAAGACTGGGTGTAAGTTGTAGTTGTATGCTTGGAACAAAGAAAAAGAACATTCTGCAAGATAAATTATAAGACATACTGGATGTTTCCTCCAAGCCATGTGGGATTGTATTTTATTTTTAATGAAGCATGATCTTTATTAAAAGCCTTCGTATTTTGCTGAAAGCTAAGTTTATATGCGTATGACAGAATTTATCGTCGTTGTGATTTATGCTTAAAACTGTCTGAAAACCCTTTTTCTAACTTTGAGTTTAAGATCGCCTGATTATCTCTTCATGAGGCAACTGAATTCTCTGTGCAGTATCTTTTTTTAGATGATATATTTGCTAGTTCTTTCACAGGAAGCATCCTGCTTGGAGTTCAGTACTTCAATGAATGACTGAATAACTCTCAATAGTATTATGGAAAAGAAATACTTTTCAAAATGAGCAGATAAATACCTTATAACGTAAGTACTAGCTAACTGGAAAGGCTGAAGAGATGGTAGCTGCTTTCCATCAGGTACTGCATATTTCCTAGAAAACAGTAGTACTTCGTCTTTTTAGTGAATCTTCACTAAATCTTTTAGTGAAGATCTTTGCAACAGGCATTTTATCTGTCCCTTTCCGATCCTATGATGCTTCATCCCAACCTCATGGGGTAATTTTTTTTTTTTAAAAAGCATCTTACAAAGAAAAAGGGAAAATAATACTTTTTGTTTGGTTGGGGTTTTTTATAAAAAGTTTATTGAGGACGGGGGGTGGAAATTAGAAACGGAGTGAAGCCTCAATTTGATTTTACTGGCCTCAGGAAGATCCCTGCAGATAGGCCACATTCCTTTGGCCATGTTTCATATAAAAACATGTGAGGTTTTTTCTTCCATCCTTTCTTTTTGTTATTTTGATTTTGAAAAGTAAAAGCTAGAATAATAAATACAATATTTAAAGTGAAGGTTAGGGGGCTGGAGTTGGTGAGTTCACTCTGGCAGACTGTGATGCCCCCTTTGCACAGGGGCTGCACTTGGGTCACGCTACCCCTTTGCTTCTGCCCTTCTTCTTTGTGTCCCTTTCTTCTCATTCTTCTCATATCTTTAAGTCCCTTCTGATACCATGCAGATAATAGCGAGGTTCTGGCTTTCTGAATCTGCTACCATTTTAGAATTCTGGAGGCGAGCAGTGTCAAGTGCACGTACAATGACTGTCCTGGATGGAGCATTGCTGGTGGAATGCCTTCTGGAGGAATTTTCAAGTTTCTGCTTAGATTTCTCACTGTGAGTGAGGCTCCCAATAGAGCTCATGCGCATGACCAAATCCTAAAAATGAGGTTTTCTGTAATCTTTTTAGGGAAATACTAACAAAAGCCTGAAACAGATTTCTATCCCCCCCCCGCTTCCAGTGGGAAAAGTTCATTTCAAATATTGTCTTGTCAAATTCATAAGAAAAGGTGGGCAACGTTACCAGTAAAGACTGTGGTTGGTGGCTGAGGGGCATGGTCAGGGCAGCAGAGTGGCTACATGCTGATCATGAGGACTCCTGAGGAAAAGATGGAGAATGAGAATTTTGATGAGTTAGTATACAGAGAACATGGGAAACAAAAATTAGAATGTGATGAATTAATAAGCCAGCAACAATTAAATAAGCCTAACTGCCTAAATATAGAGGGGTTTGTATTCAAGCATCATCAAAGTCTTCGTGTGCTAAGGAAAATCACGCATAGGGGAATGTTGTCCATAAATCTGTGGTGCTACTTTCATGCTAAATTGCTTCTGTGTCTGCATGGCTCACTAACCAAAAAACAGTGCAGAAATCATTGGAACTTCATGTTACTGCATTGTCCAGGGTCAATATAATTTTTGTCTTATTAGAACAATGGTCCATTTGTTTTATAAATCATTCAGCATGTTGCAAAAGCTTTCAGCCACATACTTTAAATCAGTTCATATTACTGAGCAGCAGAACATGACATTGTAGGTGGTCTGTCAGAGTATGTATCAATGAGATATTGATCTAGTGCGATAGAGAAAAACTTTGCTAAAATGGACTCAAAAAGAGGAGCATTATCTCCATATTGCAGTATTGGTTCAAATCATACTAGATGTTGAAAAAAAGGATAGTAGTACTGGAGAAGGGAAAGCTTTAGGGTTTTCCTTTTCTCCACTACTTTAACTGTTTTATCCCATTCAGGAAAGAGATGTGTGTCTCATTGTGGGTTTCTATAGAGCTGATAACTAAATACTTGGGAGTTTCATTTATTATTTTGCTATTACTGCATTTGGAGGGGGGCTGAGAGTTTAGCTCTGTATATTGGAGCTCTAGAATTGCCCACTCTTTTGGAACCAGGAGTCGCTAACTTAGCAAAACAAACTTCTGTCAGAAAACATTGATTTCCTGAACCCGATTGTTTTACTCAAAATGCCTCACGTTCTACAAAAATTCTGCTAAACTGACAGAAACATTCTTTTCTGAATCGTTGTGGAGGGCTTATGGTTGCTTTTTCTTCCTTCCCTCACAAAGGCTCCAGGATCCATGACCTGTTGATTCCAACTAGTGTGTCCCGCAGGGCAGGACACCCCGCGTTTCGGCTAAGTCTGACTAGCCCTGTGGGTTGTGTTTGTCATTAGCTTCCTTGCACAGCTACTGTAGCGTCTGCTCTTCCAGGTTCTGCACTAGGTAGTTTTTGCCAATATGAATTTACAGAGTGAGAAACCTGCTGGAGAAGAATGCCAAATAATTAAGATAGATGGCTCCTTTTAGCATATTTGTCTGTCCTGTTGAAAAGTAAAATAAAAAATAAAAAAAAAAGAGTGGCTTGAACAACGGCAGGCAGTTAAAATTGAAGACAAGTTATTACTATCGTATTTTTTGTGCAGTAACTTGGTGGCTTGCTAGTTAAAGACAGAAACAGGATTTATGTGCGACTTGTGACGATTAAAAAAAAAGTTCACATGAGAGTGGCAAAGAACATAAATCTGTTCTAAAATACCTTAAAATTAGTATGTTATTTTTGAGAAGAGTAAGCCTGTAGCAGAATGTTCTCATACCAAAGAACAAATCACGGTTTTATTCTGAGATCTGCTGCTCTTCTCAAAGAAATGAATTGTTGAAGTATCTGACTACCTACCTTCCAGTCAGGTAATGAGGGCCATCTTGCTGCAGAGAGAAGGCGGCAAATATCAGCCGCCATCTGACAGAGGTGAATTAAAAGGCCAAGCAAAGCCACTGCCACTGACACCTGGTATTATAGGCTATCCTGTTAGATTTAACAGAGAAGGGCATCCTTGAGAGTCTTGTGTCCATAGAAAGACTCGCCGGTTTCTACGTTGCAGACCAATGCAGCTTCATTTTTCTTCATCGTTTCTAAGATAGTTATTTGGCTCTCTGCATTACTTGTGAAGAATAGTTAGTGTTTCAGTTTATACAGCTTGTCAGCTAGTCTAGAAAATGAATCTGAGTAAATGTAGAGCTATTGATTATTGATATTTTATTGTTGCTGTTTTTAAAGTAGGAGAAGTCAGTGATGAAAGTTCTCTGGGAAATTCATGACAAGTGAACCCTTGTGATTAATCCTTTACAGACTGATGTAATACTTAACTCAGGAAAAATATGTTTGCCCGGGGAAAAAAAGACAGTACCCAACTGCTGGTGGAAGAAATTTGCTCGTGGTGAATATGCCAAGCCTTTGCTTTGGGTCATGCTGATGTCAATCATCTCCTAAGGTGAAGACCAAACTAAGTAATGATGCTAATGTGTTTAACATTTAGCCCTGCGGAGTTTTCTAGCTTTTGAGTCAGAATTAAAAAAAAAAATGTAGTCATGATGTGTGAGAAACAGAAATTGTCACTGCTGTTTTTTGTGAAAAAGACATCTGAATAAAAGTAAAGAGAGGTTTTCAAAGGCAAGAAGGAAACACAGCTACGTGAGTTCTTAGACATTTTGCATAAGCAATTTTTTAGTATTTCCTTTTAATGCAAACCTTAAACGCATGCCTCAAAAATTATTCACAAATCAAATACTGTTAAATATCAAATTAAACTTAGAATTATTAATAAAACCTAAATTAAGTATTTTCTTGAGATTAAAATCGTGAATTATATGGTGTCCTCTAGAGTAACTGTAACAGCTTGTTCTGTTTTGTCAGTGATTGGGCAAGCAGGCAAATATCTCCTCTCCCTTAGCCACCGTACATCTAAGTAGTTACATGTGGGTGCATCTTTATTATATTTTAATCTTGAGTTTAGAGCAAGAGCGTGAAGGCTTTAGAGAAATGCATCAGTATACAGGAGATAACACTTTTCATAGATGCAAGAGCTATTTCCTACTTGGAGCAGTATTACAGTAACCTGTGAAACTGAATTGGGTGTATGTCTAGTAGATCCAACTTCTTCATATCTTTTTTAGGTCTCTTGCTTCTGTGTCTTACATCTGCTAGCCCAATTTTGCAAAATTCGTTGCACCCCAAAGTTACAAAGAGTTAGTTTACAATTAAAGATTTGGAAATAAAGGCTAACAAGAGAAAATTATACTGATCTGATGCTATACTTAACTAGGTTCGTTCAATGTCTCATCCACTCCATCCCATCTCCTCCTCCGTGAAGAATGCCTGACTATAGGAACTCTCTTTGACCTAACTGTTGTGTTGCTTGAGAAGGGTCCATCGTTGTTCACAGCTCTCTTCCTGTTCTTCTATTCAGTAGGGGTGAAGGTTTAGAAACCGAGCTCTTAGTTTGATAGGAATGACCTGTTGTGTTATCTCCAAGAACGTGATTACAATCGTTCTTGTTTAGAAGATCAATTTGTTGTATCTATTTTGAAAACTGTTACAACATTTTATGAACCATTTCTGATTAGAATAATTCTTTATAAATAGATTGTAGCATGTTCACATTCTTTGCCAGTAGCTCCTCATAGAGTTCTTATGTTTCATATTTATAACACAGATTAAAAGAATGCTTCTTTTCAAACCACTTTTTCCTATCATTTTTTATAATTTTGAGTTGGTGATGTTACAGATAACATATGACCAGATATGCTGTTACTTGGTTTTAATAGTAATTTAAGCTTAACTTCCTTGAAAACCTGAATTCATGTCAAAAGCTACCAGCATACATACAGTCAGTTGGTGGTTTGCTGCTGTTGCTGCATTAGCAGCGTGGTCAGCATCTGACATCAGGCTATAATCAGCATTCACTTATTTGACTTTCTTAGATATTCATGTGGATTAGCTTTTTTAGGCACAATCATTTTGTCTCACACTTTAGAAAAGAGAAAAGTCAGAAACAATCTATGCTAATTTGGCAATAATAATCAGTTATTCTAAACCATAACTTTTTAAAACATCTCAGTCAAGTTGAAGACATTTTTGTTTATGTCGCTATCTAATGTAAAGCTATGTGCAGCCTGGTGTCTATACAACGGCAGTGATAGAAGCTAGAGCTAGAGGTAACCACAGGAAACTTTGTGTGTTGCCTTTCTTCAGGACAAAACGAATTCCGTGAAAAGACGTAATATGTAGATAGATGTCTTTTATCTAAATTTTGCTTTTGTTATCCTTAAAGCCAAAGGAATATGGCACAATCCCGTTGAAATCTCAACTCATCTCAATTTTGAAAATACTCAAAACAAAGGTCTTATTTGATGCTCAGATTCTAGGAATAGTTATGGAGTGTGTGAGCACTTGCTAGAACACACTAGCATGCAAAAGACCACATTCTGCCTATGAGTGCAAGATGTGGCTATCGCTTATTTCAAAAGCAAGCCTTCAAAACTTAAACGAAACGTGTACTTGAAAAAAACGACAAGCATACAAACTTAGTAAGCTGAGAAGAGTAAGAAGGAACTTCCTAGAGGAAAGAAGGTATGATAGCACCACTCAAGGACTGTACTTTCTACTGAAAATGTTTGCAACTTTATGAAATACAAAAGCTAATTGATTGTATTCAGTGATCCTTTGTGATAATGTCTTCCTAAATTGAGCAGAATAACTGATTAAGAAAACGTACATGTTTGTGATTACAAGGTGGGGCTAAGTAAATGAAATAAAAGAACATTTAGGAAACAGCAGCAACAACTAGAATTTGATGTGGTTTTTCTGTATATACACCTAAAATAGAAACATCACAAAGCAAGAAGCAGATACTCTCTTTTGGAAAGAACTATGAAGTTCTCATAACAGTGGTTTTTAAATGCTCACTCCTGTGAAACCCTGAGCACTCTGTATTTGAATGGTAATGACTTTTACAGCAGTGGAAATGTTTAGTACTCTGCACTATGAAAGATTTTTATTTCTACCTCATTTTTGCAAGCAGTGCACACTAGAATGTTCCCGAATACAAGAAAATGGATGAGATAGCAATGATATATGCAACATGTTAGGAAAAACCAGACTGTATGAATTTTAAATGAAGTGCAAAGTTAATTCATTATGCATGATGGATAACTATAATATTTGTAGAGATGAAGTTTCTAGTAAATCTTATTATATGCTGAATTTTGGGCATCAAGATACTCCTACCCTTCTCCAGAGGGACTTTGTTGTACTTTCTTTCCTTGTGAGGTTTGTTTCGTTGATGTTGTAAACATAAATCAGAAAACAAGATGCCACATATTGACAGAATTGGAACTAATGAATTTCATTGGATATTTTTGCAGATTATCCCAAATGTTGTGATTTGTTGGGTTAGATAGAAGGAAAACACTGCTGCATCTATAGCTGCATTAGGTAATTTTCTTATAGTTTTCAAGGATAAGTTGTTTGTCTGTTTTGAGGATTGTTTTCCCCCAGTTATTTTCAAGCAATAATCCATAATCACACTAAACATTTGGTGGAACCAAACAGATCACAGATCTGCCTCTCTAGTCCAAAGTGCTCTCCTCCTGTTTAAACGTTAATTTGGGCTTGTTCGTCTGGTATTTTGCCATAGGTGTCTAGTATTAACCTCGGGCTCACCACAGCACAGAGTTGCTCTTACTCTTTTAACTATTTGTTTGGTCAAATGCCTTTCTGAACTAGATCCTGGCAGTGCAGCCTTAGAGCCATAGTGTTCCCAGGGTCTTAAGGAGAAAATGGTAATGTGTCCCAGACACAGCAGTCTCACCCCAAATACTTCTTATTCTTGAGTTTATGCTGCGTATCAGGGGACCTGTGTTATACTCCTCTCTTGGTGAATGTACTCATTGGGCAAAAGCCTTTTCTCTGGCAGAGGAGATTAATCAACATTCCACCTCCCCCCCTCCCCCCCCCCCCAAAAAAAAAAAAAGGAAAGAAAAGAAAAGAAAAATTTTAGAAAAAAGTTCATTGAAGCATCTGAGAGGTGTTAATGAATTGTCCTAGGAATAGAATTTGGGGGAGGGTAGCCTGGAGTAAAGACCTGGCATGGCAGGAGTTAATGTCTTATCCTCAGCTGTGTTGGCACTTGGGTGAGGGCCAGAGCTCTGAGCGGCGCAAAGGCTGCGTTCTCCCAAGCATCTTGTCCAGGAATGGCATAATCACGCTTATACAAACCTTTCCCGAATCAGGATTTGTGAAGGTAGACTCTTTTTGTTCATGGAAATGGAATGCCAGTCAAGGTGTGAAGGATTTTAAAACCAGACAGGTTTAGAGCAATGACTTGGAATTTTCCCATAAAATACCTGGAATGTGCAGGAATGTGTTGTCACCCTTTTTCTATGCTTAACTTTTAAATCCTGATAATTTCCTGTCAAGCTAACAGACTGTCCAAGCATGAGAAAGCTACATTAAAAAGCATAATAATTACAATCTGACATAAATTCTTAGGTAGGGGTTATATTGCTTAATCATTCCTGATCTCCATAATTATGAAATTATGCTGGAGGATAGCTGCTAAGCTTTTTCTCCTGCATGTGAAAAATGTTTAAGCTCCCTGAAAAAATAATTGGAAAGCCAATAACTGAGAAAAAAGTTATAGTAACTCAAGACAATATAGCTCCAAGGAATAAAACATTGTGTGTATATATATCTGAAGTATAAAAAAAAATTTATATACACACACATATGTATATATATGGGTATACATATGTGTGTATGAGAAGAGTCAGTCTCTGTTATTCAGTGATAAGTAACAAATGAAAGACTTGTGCAGTAGTAACAGATTGGAAAATTCATTATTACTTAGCAGAGAAGTAAATTATGTACAGGATCTAAATTTTTTAAAAGATTATAATGCTAAGACTTGCGCACAAGAATATAATACAAGTAAATTTACAAGTACACGTGGCTCTTCAGAGTGTCACACACTTCTTACAGAGAAAATTTCTTAGTGGTGATGTTAAGGAAAGCCAGAGAACCTTGTATTTTCTTTTGGAAACTTTAAGGGATTATTTATTTATCCAGGTACACTTTTCTTTTCTTCCCCCCCCCTCCCCCCCCCCCCCCCCAACAATTTTTGTCTTTTCTGTAATTCCAAATTCCTTTCAAATTCATTGCTTTGTGTATAGTTATTGAAAGGACCCAATAGTTCACAAGCATTACAGAGGAAAGTAGGAATGGATAAAAGTGACTGTGATCAAGTGGGATGGTAAAGGGGTCTTCTCTTAAATTGTTTCCTGTTACTGCTATAATTTATTTTTACTTGGGGATTAAGCGGTGTAACCTTAGAAGAGTAACCATGCTGATCCTGGAACACAATTTTTAGTTACAGAGCGCGCCATAGCATTATACGACAGCGTGAGCTTGTATCATTTGGGAGAAAACATAGATTCATGCTTAATGAATCATTGTTCACAACAGGATCAGAGTAATATAACTATGCAGTAGAAAATAAAAACTAAAATCTCGGCCTTTTACTGCTTGAAAATGTTTGCAGACTAACCGGGTAAACTCCCTTAATGTCTGTAAGTGGGCAAAATTCCAGACAAGCTTTTCCAATATTGCTAGCACTGAAATTCAGCTATTTCCTATAGGAAAAAACCAGCAAGATGTAGTACCCATCAGTTTTTTTCACTAACTTATTCTGTTGACATCTCAGAAAACAGGCAAGTAATGCTTGAAAAAGAAATGTAATTTTTTTTCCATCTGTAAATAAAAATAAAAAATGTGGCAGTTTCAGAGTACGTATCATACAAGCTATTTAACTGTTAAAAAGCTTATTTGAATTGGTCCTCAGTTAGTTAGAAGATTTCATTATACTTTACCATTGTTGTTTTCATGTTAATTACTGACAGCTGTAAGCTTTTCAGAGTCTCTTCACCCTGAGAAAATTTGGTAACTGCAGCCTTTGTGACCTTAACACATTCTTAGTGGTTTTTGGGGAATAAGGAGATTAATACATTTTTTTCTTTAGATTCATCCTTACAGCATAGGTGTTAGTTTGTATTATATTTTTGTTACACAATGGTGGCAATAAATATCTTTATTATCATCCATAAAGTCTGGGTATGGAAGCCCTGTTGTCCTCTTAATTTATACTCAGCTGGAATAACAGGAAGGTCTGATAAACAGATTAAAGACTTACAATTATGATTCATAAAGCGATTAGGAAGTTTGCGTGTAGCTAATAGGAACTGTGTATTATCCTTTATAATAATTAAGTACTAGATTATTATTTTTTCTTAAAAGATGTACAAGTATGAAAGTTAAAACATAACCATTTTCCTGCAAGGAGTTGTTTGGAGTTGACATTATGCTGCATTTCATTGTGATGGAGAACTCTTGCTCTTCTGTCTAAATCCAGAGGTACATTTCTGGGGTATCTGTTAGAAGAATCCATGATATGCATTAGATCTCATTATTTTGGTTCCTTCTTTTCATGAGTGACTTAATCTTGAGCTTTTCAGGAGTAGTCATCTAGTTCTAAAATAGGCTACAGCTTTTTAACCTCTAATGTTTATTTAGGCGAGATTTATACTTTCTTGTCTGTCCTGTTTTTTGAATAGAGAGTCGAAGTTCATTTGGAACAGTCATTATGCATTTGCCTTGCCTGTCTTGGTATTTAGACTGCAGTAAATCTGGGACTTCGATTCCCTTCTAGTAGAAGTTTGTACTTGCCATAGGGAGATCTTGATCTCATGGGCTTTGTAGATCAAGACGACAGTGGCCACAGTCTGAGAATTCCATGTACCTTCAACCCATCTTGGTTTCTCTCTGTGTTTAAAGTACGTTTATGCTATAACAAATTCCTTACGAAATATAGAATATTTTGTATTATTACCTCTCAAACACACAACTCCAATGACTTTGTAAAGTGGGCTTATTAATTGTATTTGAAATTGATTATGCATTAGACTTTTGTCTAATGGGCAAAACTAGATGGAGTTACCTAATGTACTTTTTGATAGCCAGGCTAATGATCTGTAGTTTAACCTGATAAATCATTATCAAGCAGGTCTTTGTTTTGCGATTAGCTCACTACTGTTTCATAAGGACTGATGCACGTGCAAGTCTGATTGGGGAGCTACCTGGTTTCTGCTGCCATGTGAGCTGGAATGCGCATGCTGCACTGTGGATTGCTGCAATTATTTCCGTTTTCTCTGATGTTACATTAAGTTGAGCCTGATCGGTGTCTTAAATACTATTTAATCACAGCAGCAGCTAAGTAAATAACAAGAAGTGGGTTTTAATGGAATGAAGAGTCTACATGCATATGTATCGCTCACGGAATTTTTACCTGCTCTCTTATCTCGGACACTAATATTTTGGGAGTTGTTCTTTTAGCCTGTTCCCATTGATCTGTTCTTTTCCCTTTCCTTGTATTATAAACCAATTTATTGAACCTAACAAGGTCAGATCTTCGTGACTGAAGCCTGCATTGTCTCTTGACTTCAGATTTTATAGATACTTTTATTACCTGTATTATCTTCTTTCAGCTCCTGCTGGAATTGAATCCTTTGTGATTGCCATTTTGTTGTTTTAGATATAATCAGGCAAGAAGAGCATACTTTATGCATAAATAGATTATGTTCAAAACCAAACACCAAATCAATTTTCTGCTTTTGCACTTGTCTCTTTCAGGATCTGGTCTTAGAAACAAACAAATGAAAACAGGGGAATGGCTTACTTGTTTTTTTCAAGTTGAAAAGTTAAGGCTAATCAACTTAGTAACAGTTTTTATACAGCCTCTTTGGAGCTTGTGGGGGGGTGGGTTGCCTGGTTTTGCCGATTTTTTGTTTTAATTGAGGTCGGTCCATGCAAAATACCTTTGTCCTTCATTGATCTGTGAGTGCCTTGCACATCAGTGCTAGTTGGTCCCAGGTCAGTAATACTGAGAACATCCTCAAACTTGTATTCTCTTTAGTCCCACTTGGATTTTCTGCAGCGAGTGCATGAATACTTGCTTCAGCTTAAGCACCAGGATGGTAGTGTATGGTTTCAAACCCCACGTCCGCACGTAGTCAGTATGGCATGTTTCCCGTTATGCACAGTATTATGATGCAGTAATTAAGGTGGAATTCTGTAGTCATGGTTAATCACTTTCCTTAGCTAGCATGAATAGTTATAACAGTAACTACTGAATGTTGGTGTCTACATAAACCAGTATAAATTAATATTTATGAAATACTTGTTTTCTACAGTTGTCAACACTTAGTAATTATCATTGAAGCTACTCATTACTTGCAGTCCTTTCAAGACTGGCTTTTTGGTTTTTATTGTAATTAAACCAAGATAATAGGTCTTTATATTCCCTATGATAAATCATTATGAATTAGGAAATCTGTCTCCTCTGCTCACCTATTTCGTTTTTTTTAATTTAAGATCTTACATATGATGATGTTTTAACTTAGATTTCTTTGCAAATACAAATCTCAAAGTACTGTCCTCAGTTATTATACGAGTGCACAATTCCACATCAGTGTGCAAAACCCATAGGTTAGATGTCCTTTCAGCAGTAGAACACTTATTTAAAATAACAATTGGAACTACGGCACATAAATCTTGGCCAAATTCATTAAAGTCAGTGACTGAAAGCATGAAGGGAACAATACATACAACAGAAGACGCAAATGTCAGTTCCCTTTGTGCACAGTAGTATAAATAGTGTCAGTTGTTTCCAAACTAGCTTCTGTTTCTGGTGATGGTGGTTTAGCAGAGGCCATGGTCATAAGCAGAAATGGGAGGTTCTGACTTGGTATGGGGGGGAGGCGTGTGTAAAAATCGCTCTGAAGATAATTAGGCATTGAAAGACGTGTCTAGGGAGGATGTGCAATCTATGTTCTTGAAGGTGTTCAAAACTTGACTGGAGAGATCTCAAGACAACCTTGTCTGAATTCAGTGGTGATCCTGTTTTGAGCAGAGATTGGACTAGGTGACCTTCTGAGATCCTTTCAAATCTGAATTGTTCTGTGATCCTTTATGCAGACCAAAGGATATCAAAAAAGGAAATTAAGATCCCCTGTTTCATCTTGCAAATTTGTATTTTAAAGAAGCCCTAAGAATTTCCTGAAAGGACCAGAAAACTTTGTGTTGTGTTCCACTTTCTTTTGTAGAACAGTTGTGGATTAGTTATGCGTGTCCTGTGGCATCTAGGTAATTAAAGATCAATCACTCTTTTAGTAAATGCAGTGATAATCATCAGTAGCCTGAGATATTTTTACTTGATGGGGTAGATATTTCCATACTCTTTTTCTGTACATGCTGTTATGTAAACACATTAAATATATTATTTAAAATATATTTAAATATATTGATCTTATTTTTTAAATATGATGTGAAACTCTGATAAACAATTATGATGAACATATTCCTTGTGTGAAAGTATTCCATGAGCATGCGTCACGTTTAGATCAGTATGTAACTGGCATACAACTTTTCCTGTCACATTCAGGTAGCCATCAGCAGTGGGAATTCAGCCTTTACTAGAGGGAGGCTTGGGGCTCTGTTTTGTCTGTCCTCATTGTGGATGCTGAATGTAGCCTTGTTCTCAAACAAATTTTTAGTGCTTTGACTTGTGTATTGTCTATGGGTAGTTTCTAAAACAGAGTAGAATCAGAAAGTACTGAACATTCATGAAACCTGTTGCAATTAGTTTTTCAGTTTATCTATTGCCTTCACTCTGTTTACTGGACAGTTCAGCAGTTGGCAGAAGGCAGCAGAGCTCTGTTAAAATGGTGACTCTGCAAGTTTGCTCTGGCTGAGAATGGTCTGTTATGATGGTGGTAATGTGTGGCATAAGACTATACAATAAAATAATGTAATAAAATAAAACAATATACCCGTATATTGCATGCAAAACCATTTCCCTTTTGTAAAGTACGTATGTGGAGCAGCAACAAGATCTCATATGTAGGAGAAAATTTCATCCAATAATTCCATTGCCATCCAAAAGCAATCGAATTATTCTTTTTTATCACACTTTCTCTGCTAGAGTTCTTTGTGTGAAAAGTAATTCCTGGATTTCAGACTATGAACACTACAGTGAAGTGAAAACATACTCCTAGTTTCAGTAATTACTGAATATCTTAACATGAAAAAAGCTTGAGATTAGGTTTTGCACTTGTTTAATTTCTTATTTGTATATGGCAAATGTCTTAATACTTTACTTTTTTCTTAACAGTAGGAAAGATGTTACAATAGGTCCTGTGAAAGACTGCTTGCGAAGCGCAATGTCTGTGTGCGTGTGCATTTCTGTATAACACAGCTGCTTTACCAGCACGGGAGCTCATGGCAGCCTCTTGATGTGATCAGTTTTAGGCAAACACCCTGCAGACAATTCTGTGTATTCAGTCCACACGTGCTATTTACATTCATGCTCTTATTTTAGTGGGTGTTTTTGTCCAAGCCATTTGCCAAGGGTGGGCCCTGCAAGCACCCTCTACGCTATTAAAAGGGTCATCATTTAATCTTGGTCCTTTGAGTCCAAAATCAATACATGCTCAGAAGAATCAAAGCCTTGTCAATTATCAGGCTATCAAAGTGTACTTTTGGAAGATTTTTCATGCCAGGTACAATATTTCAGATTTGTTTTTTTAACAGAATTAGCAACTCAGGTAATTAAGCTTATATTAGATCAGGTAAATGAGCTCTGAGACTGGAGTTAAAAGCTGAAAGTTTATCAGCCTAATTGTAAGAAACTGTTGATCCAACATACAAGGTTAACAGCAGCTAAAAGCTTAGAAGGAAGGAAAAAAAGCACTCAATCAATAGGGAAATCCTTTAAAGAAAAGCTTTGCTGGGCTTGAGTATATAAGGGAAACAGGGCACAAACCAGAGGACAAAGAGAAATTTTGACTTAATATTTAAGAACCTTTATAGATTAAAAAAGCCCCAAATGTACGAGATTTAATTAGAAGCTAACGATTTGGTGTTGTGGGGAGGTGAAGGGAGCAAAACTGGGAATGGCTTGTTTGAAATGACCTTGCTGTCAAGGTTTCACATAAGCTGTTAAATGTATGCAAAGAGCCGCCAGGAAATCAATAAAATAAAACATTGCAGTGGTCCAGTATGGAAGCGCCGGACATAAATTACCATTTTAATTTTCAATCAATACAGAAACAGATATCCCTGAAGCAGTAAAACATGACCTGCACACAGATGTTCATTGCAGGACAAAAGTGAATACAACAGATATCCATAAATCTCTTACAGGTGTTTTCAAGAATAACGATACTGAGTGCATTGGTTCTATATAATTGGTTCTTACCTGTTCCTGATCAGGAATATCTACTCCCAAAATAAAGTCAGTTTATTCATGATTTATCAATTTTCAAAGATTTTTGACGGCTGGCTTTAGCATTTACAGGATGGCATTGGTTGTGCTTGTTTTGTTTTGAAGTTTGCAGGTCTGGTCAGCATTTGAAAGAAGTGTCTGGTGTAACCGTGAACAGGTGTCAGAATGATGCTGCCCAAAAGATGCTAAAGAGGGAAACTGAGTAGCTGAGAGAATTTTACAGGAGGTCATAGTTTTAGAAGTATTCAAGGTTGATTGTTGCCAAAAGCTATTACTTTATGATGGTCTTGGCATGTCCGTTTGAATGAATTAAGTAGACTATTTCTTTTGAGAGGGTAAACTTTTTACAGTAAAATCTGATTGCTTTTCAGTTTGAATGTGAAAGTAAGGGAGCTTGAAAATCTAACCCACTGAGACCTTTGATTAGCTTTGAAACCTATTTTTAGGACAGTATTGAATAAGTTTGTATTGCTTTTGCCTGTGCTTACAGATGGTAAGCACATAGTTTGAAGTGTTTTAATCACTTGGCTTATATTGAAAGGCTTTTCTAAATACCCAGTGCATTTGTGTTTGGTTTTGACTAGAAATAATTTAATTTCTAAGCCACAGCTACAAAGACCTGAAACTGTGCAGGATTTCTGCATGTGCTATAAATTAAAAACCCCATTGTAGAATATTTGCTCATCTCATAAATTCCATTTCAAAATACTCAGAGGCATTAAAAAAAAGGAAAATAAGACAAAACTGTAGGCGATGGCACTTTGGGGTTAAATAGGACTCGTGGTCCCTATCCAGCTTCTAACTAAAGTCAGGGGAAAAACAACTGACCTGAGCAGGACCAGGGTCACCATCAGCGGCTATTGTAGGTACTTGCAGTTGCTGTAGTTTCCACAGAATCAAGCCCCTACCATAGGTTTTTCAGTTCAGTGAGAAAAGGTCAATGAGGTGATGAAATCAGTAGTTCTCTGCTCACGTTGAACCAGTGAGAAAACATTTGTGGTGTGGGTGCAGGAGCTCCGAAGGGCAGAGGCAAGCAGTGCCGATAGGCATGAAGCTGGGAGTTGACCGGGTAGTTAGCAGTACCAGGGTATCGGAGGGAAATGGTTTAGGTAAATAGAGCTTTGTGAAATCTGTTGGTGGGTATTGTACCGTATTGTTATTTATGTTGTATAAAGCAGCTCATCCATATGAATTTTTCATTGAATTTCAGGTTTGAATGAAATCAGAATGAAAATAAATGGAAGTCATTACCATTTGTCTGATTTTTGCAGCAATTCTATCCAACTGAGGAGTTAGAATAGTTTCTTTCCTGAGACACAAACCTGTCCAAATGAAACAAATCAGTCATAAACTCACTGGGCAGTTCAGTGTGTCTCTTCCTGACCTTGTAACAAAACTTGAAGCCAAGTGACAAAGATGCATGTGACTTCATTTTCAGGTCTCATATCATAGAATTCATATGGTTGTAGGTAACGTCTTTCCTCCATTGGGAAAAAAGTCCTTGAGAGGACTTCATGTGCTCATTTTTGAAAATGGTATCTTTGCATAGCAGAATAAATGTTTTGGTTTTCTATCATAAGAGGTGATTTCTGCCAAGTTAACACTCTATGGTAATCCCAGCATGTAATTTATCTTTGTAATTCTCCCTGTCTTCCTTCCTAGGACAAAACAGGTTACCTCTTTTCTGAGTGTGTTATTTGTGAAAATAAAGACCAAGTAATTACTGGTGAAACAAATCCAAAATTTTAGGGAGGAGTTTGCAAACTCCGAAATGCATTTTATTTTTTATATTATTAATTTTGGGTTTACATTTGATGTGGATATTGGTAGCAAACTGATAAAAGACACTGGAAAAGTATTCTTGTCTATTTACCATTTATTTTTGTTGTGATAGGAATCATATATTTTAAAAGGAATAGAATGTTACATTATAGTGAAAGAGACTTTTAGAAACTGAATTTGAAATAATGAAAATAATTTCCTTTCCTATTATATTTGGTGTCCTTTTAGTTTTGTATCTTTAACTTTTAGTGTTTGTACTTAGAAAAATACCAGCACTGCACTATAAAAATCAAGGCACATAAAGTTTGTAATTACATTTTGCAAACTTCTTAAATCTTTGTGTGACTAAAGAAATTATTACATCTTAATAAAAGTAGATAGCAGATAAACAGATTTATTTATTTACTTTTAATTTCCAACAGCGAGTTTAGAATTGTTCAAGTAAATTCTAGCATATGATGTGGATTGGTTTGGCTGAGTCGTGATTTGCAATTGGGAGAGATCAGGTTTCTCCCCTATAGTGCTGCACGTACTTACTAAGCAGCACACGTGTGCTAATCTCACTTTGTAACACATTAGTTTGAGTCTTTTGACATAAAAAAATCAAGAGTAGTAGCGATATTATAAAGCGGGGTTATTAAATAACTGCCATAATGTGCACATTTTGTATAGGCTTATAATTTTTTTTTAACAATGTGTCTGTGGCTATTTTTGTGGTAAAATCTTAAGCTCATGTGAGAGTTATTTTGTTACATCTCCCCAATTAACACTGCAGAAATTAGAAAGGTTGCATTATGGTTTTATATGCTTTTCAGTTAATAAGGGATTTTCAGACTTTTTTTTTCTTTATTTTACCAGCTATTCTAATGTGTATTTACCTGTCATTAGAAGGGGTAATAAGGATGTTGGACCAGGTTGCCCAGAGAGGTGGCAGAAGCCCCATCCCTGGAAACATTCAAGGTCAGGCTGGACGGGGCTCTGGGCAACCTGATCCAGTTGAGGATGTCCCTGCTCATTGCAGGGGCGTTGGACTAGATGGCCTTTAAAGGTCCCTTCCAACCTAAACCATTCTATGATGTAAATTGTACATGCCACATCATCACAGCTGGTTGTACACAGACACTTTAAAAAATATGTCCGAAAATCAGACTGACAACCCCAGATACTAAGTGTTTAGAAAATTAATTTAAGGACTTGTGTATATACCTTGTTATATCATGTTATACTTCATAGAAGTGTAAACCAAGAAGCAGTTAAAAAAAAAAAAAAAAAAAAAAAGGGAAGTAACTGTCTAATCTTTTTAATTTTTTTTTAGTGTTGAAATTAATTGATTAGGGAGGTGGATTACATTTTAACATTCAAACTGCTTGTGCTGGAAAAGCTATCTTCTTTTTTCTGCATTACACAATATAGAAAGGGTCAAGGTGTAAATTTGTAGTAGTTGGTTTTTTTTTTTACTTCAGCTTGCTGCACTTGGAAAAACACAGCCGTATGACTGAGACATAAATAAGGATACTAACTCATTCTATTCATTAAACAATGGAAAGTGAGGAATACCTCCCAGCTGCTCTATTTATATGTATGGAAATACCTTTCAGTCTTCTGATGTGGGCTTTTTCCCCCCATTTTTCAGATCTGCTGAAAAGTATTTCATGGTATTAACAGTTGTATTTTGGAAGGTTTAGACCACTCTTCCCACCCCACCCCACCCCCCCACAGCCCTGCGCTCCCCCAAAATTTTATCTTTAGCCTATTTTCTTTGTTTCTTTACTGAGGAGGATGTAGAAGTGGAAAGAGACAGCTAACCTCTACTGAGGGTTGCAGCACTGCCTGAAGAAGATAGAGAGCAGAGAGGCGGCAGATAGAGAGCAGAGCCCAGCAGAGCAGGGAGTGCACTCCCTGTGTGCATCCGTGGGTACTGCCGGAGCCAACCCATCCAACTGGCAATTTCCATTCTTGGTTGAAGAGAAGCAAGATAGATTTATGTTGTGTGTGAAATAGGCTTGCTACTTCAGTCTATTTCCAAAGCCATTCTCTATAACAAAAAAACAAAACCAAAAAAACCCCAAACAACCTTGAAATATAAACTAAACTAAAAAAAAAAAAGTATTAATTGAGCAGAAAAGCAGTGTTATTCTAATAAAAACTGTACATTCTGTCGCAACAGCACATCGGGTTTTGCACATCTATTGATGCACTCTGTTTTAGAGCTACTCCAGAAAAATGTTATAAAAAATGGTTGGCTAAAAAAATTAGGAAAGGTCACTAATTGTGCAAAATTATTTGTAATGTTGAACATGCTACTGGCAAATATTATGTGATTTTACTACCCTTCTCAAACAACCTTCTGTGTCCCATGTATGGTCCCTTTTGTTGTCTCACCTTGTCAGGTAATTTCTAAGGCTCAATGTACTAGTAATATACGGCCGTATACATATGATGCCAAGAAGTTTCCAACCCCCTTTTTTCATTAATCTTCATAAATGAGGTCAACTGCAGTGAATCGTCTGCAATTAATAGAGTGAGTGAGGGACAAGAATTCAATCTCCAGTTAGAGAACACGTCAGTAAGTTAAATGTATTCAGTTGGTTGAGTAAGTACTTAAACAGCTGCTAATAAAATCTCAGGTCCATTGGGGATTATCTTTGTGAACTCGTGGATATACTGAACTTTAGAAAAGGATGAACTTCATGCTTGTCTTTAAAACGGGAAAAGAGACGGAGGTGGAAATTGCATATCAATTTAGTCAAGATATTGGGAGGTTGGGCATTAATATATATTATAGATAAATATTTTACATCCTTTTTTGTTTGTATCTTTCAGATTTTATCTTAACAATTGACACAGCTAGCAAGTGTTCATACATAAGGTGAATACTAGTGATAATACACTGGTGAAACATCTCTGCAGATGTAGCATCAATTCATTCTTCATTCTCGCCTGAGATAGGGAAAGCTTAACAAAAAAGAAGGTGGGGGCGAGAAGAATGGGAGAGGTAGTGTGGGTTTCACATTAGAGCAGACAAGTTGTTTATCCATTTATCTAAATTCTAGTAGATCATTGTTTCTACATGAAAATAATGGAACTTTCACTGACAGCTAGTAGTTTTAAAAAAATATTTATTGTCTTCATAAAGAGGGTGAAATTACAGTAACTCACTTCAGGTCATAAACAATTATTAGTCTCTTTGTGCATGCATGTTCGCAAAACGTTCTCACCACTCAGGGCCAGAGCATGCTGTGGTATTCCCCTAAAAACAGGAAAAGAAAAGCTTCTGTTTTCCTTAAATATGTAGCAGAGCTGGTACTGCCCTCTGAAACTGCAGAAGAATCACACATCAGGTTTCTGGTTTGGGAGTGGAAGGTTGCTATGAGAATAGGCTTGACCCCGTCTTTATTCCATGGCGTATGCCTAGAGATGGGAAAAGTCATTTGTTGTAAGAAGAAGTAGAGGTATGAAGGAAGCGTTATGAGGTGTCCAAAAGAGTTTGCAGCTTTTCCTTGGCAGCAGAGATTTTCTGGGCTGTCTGTGATTCCTGGGCAACTTGTACTGTAAGTTCTGCTCCTTCTTCTGCAGTCAAATAAGCTCTCCCAATGCCAAAGGAGACTTGGGAATGTAGAGGAATAGCAATTTAAAGAATTGGATAGTACTTTTCCTACTGACCTCTGGTTAAATTTGTAAAATTAAATCACTCTTCTGTATAAATTATGGAGGTTTTTTTAATTTTAATTACTGATTCTAAGCTCATGCTGCTTTAACGCTTCCCAACTCTGTTTACTTAACAGCCCTACCTGAATCTCACAAGAAAACATAAATAAGCCTTCTAAATAGACAGACTGGTATCAATGTTGTTTCCCTAGATACACATCAGGTAATCTGACTTTAAAGCCAAATGCCCTGAGCGGATAACACTGGATTTGACCACTGCATTTTCAATCTCTAATCCAGGTCTTTGTCAATTAGTAAGGTAGATGTATAGCATCTAAACTGAATTTAGCTATTAGTCATTTAATCTATGATTTTTAGGTCAAAAGAATCCTGGACAAGCTTCTCGGTTATGATAAACTATCGTTAATAGTTAAATATTGTTAACAAAAAGGGACACAGTTTGTGTTAATAAATGATTATTTGCCTAATTTCAAATCTATAGCTTAAAAAAGGGGTGAGGGTAAAGGTCTTGTTTTCGATGTAACAGTTTTCCAGGTAGCAGTTTTCCATGTAAAATATTAAGAATAGGTTCAGATTCTCATGGACAAATTAACGATGCTAAGTTTTGTTCAAGAAAATGAGCAAGTGAGCACAAAGAATGAGATCTGGGACTCTTGTGCTCTTGATAGGTGCAGTATTGTAAAATATGACAGCATTTTAAAATGGAACAAATTCGTCTTTGAACCTAAAGAAATATAAAGCCTCTATTATGTGATATTTTTATGTTCAGTATTATTTGATGTGAGATGTAAAACTACTTACGTAATATATTTTTCTTACTGTATCTATGGATTCCATAGGCATATCTGTGTATAGTATAAAGTGAAAGAGAGAAAGCTGAGAGATCAAACATTTGGCATTATATGCAGCTGTTATTTCTGACATATAATGCAGTTCTACGTGCAAAATATTTGTGGAGAGAAAGAGTACAAGTGAGATAATTTCATCAGAGGTAATACTGTTTAGTTTGTTGGGAAACAAAAAATCTCTATTTTATCTCTTTCCTTTCTGGAAAAATTGCAGTATGTGTATCTAATTTGAGGCAAAGTGATTTACATTTGCTTTGATTTTTTTTTCCCTTGTTATTCTTTTAGCAGTCAGAGACGTTGACTAGTGATGAGTACATAGGACTCCTGGGTTTAATTTCCTGCTCTAGCTCCTGAAGAAATCTAGTCTTTATTGCTAATTTAACCTCTTACTATTACTCTCTTTCTTTGTGAAGTAATACTGGCATTTCAAAAAAGGAAAGAAATTTGAGAACAGATGGCGTTTCTTTGAGTTTGAGTTCAAGCTACTCATAATCTAAAATGAATTTAAAAAATTTCAGTTCTGTAGTCCAGAAGTTAAGCCTACCTAAGATGCCTTAATACAGTATATGAGATCATCTGACGTTTATAGGGTAAGTATTCAAGGAAAATGAAAATTGCAAGTAATTTGATTATTTGTATATGTTCCTACACATGGCTTGTCTCGCATCACTAAAAATGCTTCATATGTTT
Source organism: Phoenicopterus ruber ruber (assembly GCA_009819775.1). Lineage (NCBI taxonomy): Eukaryota > Metazoa > Chordata > Aves > Phoenicopteriformes > Phoenicopteridae > Phoenicopterus > Phoenicopterus ruber. The sequence goes on along the minus strand of CM020221.1, from coordinate 11,687,506 downwards.
AAAGGCAGTTGTATGTTTAGGTCCTTAATTTAATCTGAAGTCTTCCTGGCGTCTTGAGAGTCTTTTACACTGGAGCGTTGGAGAGATTTTTGTTATGGCAGGCAGAGTCCAGCCTCCAATGCTGTTTACATGGAAAAGAGGATTTTTTGAGAGCTCTATACAGCTGCCTACTTATGTTGGTTTTATACTAAATATATTATTTTTGCAGAAAAGGATATTTACTCACCATGTCCAACATAATCCTTTCAGGGTGAGGTATTTTAAGAAATCATAGCACTTTTATTACTTGATCAGATTAGGTTTGATTACTTTCTTTTACTTATATGATGGAAGAAATATCAGAAGTGAAAGAGTCAAGGGCTGAAGAGGGATGCAGGTCCATAACCTCTTACCACTTTGCCAAAGCTCTTCAGTCATTTTTGTTGTTGGATTTTTTTTTTTTTAACGATTTTTTAATTTTTGAACGAAGTAGATAGGATTATAAGTCTATTTTGATCGTGTCTGGAAGAAGTTAGATCTCCTCTGAGTTAACCGAGGCAGATATATATTGCTACTCTCATGCAGAGACTGTCCAGAGCAGCTGAATATTTATATAAAAATCAATATTAGGCATAATAATCGCTGAAAAGATGAAAGGATGAGAATCACTATCTAACAGATACTGACTGCCACATCCTACCCAGTCTTTTTAGAAAGAACAAACAGCATTAATACAAAATGTCTGCCTTGCTGCTCAGTTCCATCGCACGTGATTTGGGTGTATTTGATCAGGTGAATCTCCAAGAGGAAGCTCACAAAGGAGCAACAGTTGCCTGGGAAATACCACCTTTGCCTGTTCTCCCGTTCACTTTCTTGCACTTCCCTTGCAAAGACAGCTGCGTTTGGCAAGACCTGGGACGGCAACCTTTGAAGAGACGATGTTCGGTTAAGGAAACTGCACCTCTCTCCTTTTAGTAACAGTATAATTCATTAAAGAGAAGTAACTTATTTGTTCATTAGTCAGGGTGTAAATTTAAAAACATTACAAATCATTTTTTTAAAAGGTGACTTGTACGCTCTGGCAATGGCAGTCGCAGTTACACATTTAATTAGATTCACTGTGAAAAGAACATATAGGCTTCATAAAGTGGATTTATAGTTTCAATTTGTTTGTAATTTTGAGTTTGTTTTTGTTTTTATTATAGTATCTTTGCATTTGTGACAGAGACATCACCACATGGTATATTTTAATACATTTAGTTGTGAAGTTAAGTGTATTAAAAAAGTTAGTTCTTTGTCTAGCTTGCCTCAAATAAGTTGTAGGATTTAATTTAGGGTATATGAGTGTATTATGTATTCCAGGGACAGCAGGTGACAGTCTAAATCCCCAAATTATCCACAATTTCATTGTGGGTTTTTGTATGTATGTAGCAGAGCTAGCTATTTTCACATCTCTTCCATTTTGCTGAAGATCATGTCTGAGAGAATGCTTCGTGTTGAGGGCACTGCGTATGATCTCGGACTTTTCATGCCATCATTTCGATCTGTCACTCTGGCAATTGTAACGACCTTAATCTGACCGCTGTCTTGTTTCTAGAGTGTGGTTAGCAAGAACCTTTAAAAACCTGTGCTTCGAGTTTTATTTACAGCAAAATGTTTTATTTCTTTCTCCCCAGAATTGACTTCTGTAAATTCAATTCAGCATTTCACTATATGACATAATCAAGGAATGAGGCCTTTTAGCATGGAAAATACTCCACATATTCCTTAAAATTCTTTTTTTCCTCTCTGATTGTATTGTCTAGTTCAGTGGTGGGGCTTTCTTCTCTTTTTTGAAAAAACAATATCTTATTGATCATGCTATATATGATAATGATGTATGTTGCCACTGCACATAGCAGTGCAGATTTTCACAGGAAAGATTTCCTTGGCCTTTTTTCCTTTGAACTTGTGTAAAATGTACATTGAAAATGGACTTCAGGTGTCAATTATGAATGTGTACCTGAATTCTGAACACACTTGTTATTGCGCAACGAGTTCTTGGTTGGGTGTACTATTGAAAGAAGTCAAATATATGACATTTTGGTAAAATCATTTGGGTGATCTCCTTCACTAAAATTTAAGTCATCTTAATCTACTTCTGAATCTAGTTCTGATTTTTTTTGCTTTCCTGAATACAACACAATTGATATGTATATTCTGCAAAAAAAATTGTACATGATCCTATGCTTATTTTATCTTTATATTTTTTCTTAACTGTCTGAAAAAACCCTTCAGCTTCATTAACGGCAAGTGCAAGTGTTCCTGGGTGGTCAGGCTGTGACCGTCCTGTTAGGATGGCAGTAGATGCATCTGCACTAAAAAACAAAGATGAGAAACAAATCATATATTTCAATGGTATGTATTGCACGTGTGGGTTTTGTTTGTGTTTCTTCCATTACAGGAAAAAAATAATAATTTTCAAACACTTCAGAAGCTGCAAGCAATGACACACTTGAAAAATTCCTTTCCGGAGAGCTTTACTCTTGTGTTACACATGTGCACCACACGCGTTTCTGTATTGACAGCTTACCAATGTACACCGCATTTTATCAGAACACCCATCTGTGTTCCCTTCCCAACATCACTCATGAATTGTCCCCTGTGGTGGGCAAGAGCTATGTTTGAAGATCAGAGACTTGCTTTAATCCCTGTAATACCTCTGTACCATCTTCCAGCCTGTGTGATACATACTGTGTAAGAGAATCAAATGACTTAGGTTACAAGGGCTGAGCTTCAGCCCGGTGCATGGAGAAAGCAGGAGGGCTTAAGAATTTACATCCGTTATTTTGTAGGCAAATTTTAATAAATTGCTATAAACGTCTAATTTGTAACCTAGCTCCCAGCTTCCTCTGGCAAATAGAAGTTCAAGGCTACAGAACCGTTAGTTTCCTGTTGCCATTCTTTGGTGCAAAACCCTGGTGTGGTCTTCTGAGGGTTTTAGACCTAAAACTATTATTTTCTCTGCAGGGTTCTGGGCTGTGGGCCAGTTTGTTGTGTGTCTGTGCAGTATTCTTTCTATTGGTGCCTGGTAATTTGCCTCTGCTGGGTAGGTGCGGGTCTCTCTTTCAGCGCACATGAACAATGCGGAAGAAGAAATAATAGGTTAGATGCCTTGTGTTTTCAGCCATGCACAAGCGGTGTCAAGGTTCAAGAGAATATCCTCTGCAAGAATCTACCCTTTCATCAGAGGCTGAGGTTGGACTTCAAGTCAGAGATGATGCATTTCAGTCAGCCTGGCACATGGTGCTTTAATCTGTAGAAGGGATGTTTGGGCTTTTATCCCATGGCATTGATCTGAATTACTGCTAGTAGGAGGAGGAATCAATTCTCTTTGGTGCTAGATTTGAGCTGCCTAAACTATAGAATCGCATTTTAATTTAGACTTACTTCCCACTGTAAAAGATAAGGGCTCCTTCCGGACATATTATTAGGTCTCAACCTTGAAGGATTCTATTATAATTTCAACATTTATCCACTTATCTCATGAATAAAAGGTTTCTGGTTTAATTCTAGTAATCTCCCATGTGAAAGCCCCTAGCACAACCAGATTCATTGCTGAGAGCACACAAATCGGCTACTGCATTCACTTATATTGATTTCTTCTGCTTACTTAAGGGAGGGATCAACACCCAGCTTCATTAACAACACTGAGCCAGCTCTCGCCTGTTCTGTATGACTTTCACTAGCTGACATCTCTTGCCTTCAGTTTGAATTACTGATCTCGTACAACTGAAAGCCTATAACTGGATTCAAGCAGTGACGCTGAGACTGACGTCTTCTCATTGCCTTGCAGAGCAAAACTGCAGAGCTTCGTCAAAGCAGCATGGCCTTTTCTCTGAGATTTGTCACTGTGATTTGACTGTGACACCTTTCTTATGTTGACGTATTTCAAATAATTAATTTTTCCAGTGCCTGCATATCATTCAGTCACAGGGAGCAAATCATCTTCACTTCTGTATTTTGTGTTTAATTGTGACTATCAGAGGACTTATCATCACCTTGGGTTATGAGTGTGTGGAGTTTGAACTGCTGAGTTACAGCTGTTGCTCCAGTTTACGGTTCAGTGAACATCTATAGGCTAAACTCCATCTCCCTGTCTGTTTTCTGGTCTTTAGATGGACTACAACTTTATTGCTTTTTTTCCCAGACCTTTTGAGTCTGCCAAGTTAAGCTTGAAAAAGTGGAGGTAACAAATGATATCATCTTGTTCTCATATTTGAATTGAGCCATAAGAGCCTCCAGAAGAATTGGGATCATTTTTGGCAGCTGAGCTGATGGTAGAACCTAAAACCTGGAAGCAAGGTGCATATGAAAATATGAAAAACAGAGGAATGGAGGAAGGGAAAGTATAGTTATCTTTACGATAAGAATGAGAGTGCAATTTGATTTTTATTCTTTCTCAGTTACTTAGGGCTTGATCATACAGATGTTTTGAAAACATCTGAAGTGAAAGACCTCCTTGTTTGGAGGTTGTGGTTATTGAGATGTTGTGGAGGATTGTGTGAAAACTCCAATCAGTTCAAAATCAGCTAAGCTAGCTTGAAATTGCTGAGGGTGAATTTAGCAAAGTTAGATGACTTAAGAGAACTGCATGAAGAGAATCGCACAGTTTGATTAGAAGCATGAGCTGGAGCCCTCTGTGCCCTGTGGTTGTTACTGGGGAACAGTGGCCCATGTGGTCACATTCTTACTCAAATCTAAATAAAGTATTGAGTGAGGATTGCCTGACTCGAATTCCTACAGAGTCAAAAGTACCCTGTTGAAATTCTGCTGGACACACCGCTAACTCAAAGCTAAAACACTTGTGCTTCAAGAATAAGGCATTTTAAGCAATACATGTGAAGTAAAAGTTACAATTTAGTGATATACTTTGTTTTCTTCCCAAAATGGAATCAATCTATTTCTCTGATGAACCATGTGGCCAGAATACTGCGACTGTCACGTTACAGCATTTCATTTTGTAATGGATTAAAATTAGACTTCTGTATGCTGACGTTGGTTGAAATTCAGCACGTCTCAGAGGTAGCTGTCCAGGCCGTGGAGGTGAGCACATTCATCTGCTGAAACCAGCAGTTCTGATGGACCTTTGATTCTGTTTTACACACCGTTAGCTTATTCTGTGCTGGTAAAAAATAAATCAGCTGTGACTTGCTTGCCTTGGGGCATTTGTTTCTTGTAGCTTTAGCATTGGCAGTCGTTGTGGACATTTTTATTTTATTTTATTTTACATTGTGAATAACAAGAAGTTTGATTTGTTCTAGAGCTCCATCTGACTGTTGGTTACAGGAAGGAAAGAATTAGACTACAGGGAAGCATGATATGATAGACAGCACACCTGACCTTTTCCAGTGTGCAGGGTAGTTCCATAAAAACAAGAATTTTGTAGTGTTTAACAGCCACTGTTTTGCCACTCTCTTTTACAGACTGTATGTCTTCTCCACAGCCCCTTCAGGAATTAATTTAATCGTAGTTTTTCAGTCACAGATGAAACTATATGATCTGAAATTTTTGACAAATATACAGCCTGAAAACTATCCTCATGCCACATGAAGAAAACTAAGAGCATGTAGGTAACGTTCTTTGGTATACAAATCAGTTAATTTCCACATTTTGCAGGTGATACAGTTTGGCAATAAGTTTTATTGGCTATTCTTGCTTCTTGAGCAGAGTTTCAAATTATTTTTATTAGCATGCTAGAAGAGTCGTATTCACTCATCATTTATACGCATCTGCAGTGTTTGGCTTTTTTTAAAAAAAGTACATGGTTTTGCAAACCTTGTGCATTATTGGCCACATTTTTAATTGATGTAAATCACTATAGTATTTCTAAGTGGATTTTTACATAAGTTTTATGCTCCAGAAAGTTAGCTCTTGCTATGGATACATAATCTCAAAATGAACATGTGTATCTTCTATAAGCTATTAAGAAAAAAAGTGTGTCTTCAGTTTGCTTGTGCTTTTTAATCTATTCCCTGTACCCTGCATCTTTTTTGATATACAGCTTGACAGTGTGTCGTGCAGACGTGACACATATAAAGGGTCATCTTGCATTTTTACATTTAGATGAGTGTGTACTGTTCCAGGTTTATGCATTATCTTTCATCCAAACCAAGCTTAAGAAACAGAGCCCACCTGCTACCGCACACACAAAATATTTTAAGCTCTAGGCTGCCTAAGTATTCTACAACCACACCAGAAAAAAGTAAGATAGTATCTGTTTGCTCTTGAAAGTTTAGTGAAATTTTATTCTTGTGTATCTTTGAAGGTTAAAGATTATCTAGGGCCATCAAAGCCTCTAACCAGTGGGCTGTAAAGATGTCTTGTTCATAAATTGCTCTTGTAAGTAATGTTGTCCTTTCCTTTATTATTTCAAGCCTTTTTCTGATTCACATTCTAGCAAAACTTTTACATTTTTTACATGTACAGGGTCTCTGCAGATACTCCATATCATAAATACTCCATATACCATTAAAAAAAAAAAATCATATTGAGTCTTCTTTCAAGTTACCTGACTTCTGTACGTATTTGGTTTTACTTTGCGTTAAATAATGTGTAATGTTTGTTGTGAATGAATTATTTGGGAGTGTACAAATTAAATCTAAAATTAAGATGATGGTGAAGCTTAAATTGGAAAAATTGGCTAATACTATATATATTTTGATGCTACATATGGCAGTAGTGTTCTGGCTGATGCTTCTGGGGCTGTAGTGTACACAGGTGGACATGACACCCCTATTTGGGGGTAATTTTTCTTCACAGTGGCATTGGGACTGCATTTAGTGGTTTAGGTAGTTTACAGTACAGTGCAACAGAGACGATAACGAGGACTTCACAGACGTCTTCATTTGGGAAAGAAAGGGGAGATCATTCAGATTCTGAGCATATTTGGGAAGTACCAAACTTTTGAGCTGAAGTTAAAGAAAGAAGGTATAGATTCCATGCACAGAAGGGAATTCTCCTACAGACTCGGGTTCAGAGGATATTCAGCCTTTTGAAGTCTATCAGCTGAAGTGTGGTGCTGGCTAATGCAGTCTGTCCACACCTGGAATTATTTACTGTATGGCTTCCCTGGGTATCTGTACCCTGTGCTCCGCTGGTTTCGCTGACCAGGGGACATAAAGCCTGAAAAGACTAGCCTGGGAGCGGCTCATGTTGCTTAATCCCGAAGCTTTGGTTATGAAGCTATCTTTTTGATCCTTCATGAGAAATCAATTTCATTCAGGTGATTGTTATCCTTCTCTGTCCATCTTATCTAGGATTGCGGATACGTTCAGCAGTATGCCCTTGAGCAGTGTTTACTGCGGAGAACTTGAGTATCATGCATTTATTTATTATTATGGAAGGGGTAGCATTACTGTTGGGGGGGCGTTTCTTGTTTTTATGTTTAAAGAAAGTTGAGTTTACCCTTAAGGTTCATTGTAATGGCATCTTAATGTAACTCTGCACTGAGCAAAGCAAATAACCAGGAACTCTTTTCCTTTCCTTTAAGATAATAATAAAAATTTCAATTAGCTGCCTGCTACTTCATTTTCCTCCATGCACTGTGACATTTAGCACTGTAGTATTTTTTGTTTTCTTCGATTTTTATAAAGACTATTTTTTCAATTATTGAGCCATTTCAAGCAATTTTCATATCATAATCTAAAAAATATATATCGTAAGCACCATCAAAGAGATTTTTTTTTTTTTCTGTTAATCTCAGCAGCGCTCTGCTTACTTGTACCAGGAGGGGTTGTGGTTCACAGATTTCAAGATAGCTGTAGGGCTAGGATCAAGTACTACTTCACCGAAAGGGAATAAATTATATAGGAGTTCCTCAAGTGGGGGTAAAATAGTAATTATAAATTAAATATAATGAAAAAAATCTTTGTAAAGTAATCTGAGTTTGTGCAGTAGGTGGCCTCTGATAAAACAAACAAACAAAAACTGGTGGGGGCCTGTGGCTGTCATTTGAAAATCATAGTGAGTGGCAATAGCCAGTTTAAGCCCTGACAGTTATATGTGCTAGCTGACAAAGTAGAAATTCAATTTCTAAACAATCTAGTAATATGAGCTGGCCTTTTTGGATCCTTTTAGTGGAATATCACTTTGCTTTATAGTTGCCTTGTAATTAGAATTCCAATGCTGCTTTGCTGATAGAGGGACACAAAAATAAGTAATGTAATTTCTGATGGGGAGTGCGCTGCTTGTATAATAGTGTGTTTCACTTTGTAAAACACTGCCATCTCTGTGATGAAAGAATATAAATATGGGTACAAAGAGACCAGAAGAATCCATGTTCTGCAGTACCAACGTGAGGAGAAAGAGCACTCCGAGTCTGTTGGCTAGCTAGCTTTTGGCAAGTTTCTTTTGTCTTTAAGGAAAAAAAAAAGTAAAAAGTAATAGTTCTTCTGTGCATGAATAGGAATTATCTGGGTGTGTATTATTTATTAAAAATGTATGTTAAGAAAATTAAATACCAAAGTCACAGAATTCTTTGATTCTGAAAGACTTTTAAGCTATCTATTAGCATAATTTTTTTCATTTTAATTCTTTTCAATGCCTTACCCAAGGTCACTGACAGGCCAACAGATTAGTTTGCTTTTAGCAGGCAGATTTAGTGAAAAGATATGATTATGTTTTAGAAGTACCAAAGTAAAATTAAGGGAACCTGTTACTTCCTGAAGTACTACTATAACAAGGTAGGATTGGAGACCCTAGGAACACGCTGCTGTCCTCAATAAATAGAGGAATTAGGTATACTTTCCCATTTAGTAGGGAAGCTTAAAGGGAATGAGCTTTGTTGCTTAAAGCGACAAAATTTGTGTGTGTTTACCCTTATCTACGTCCTCAGCTTTACTCAGTAGGGCTTTATTAGATCCAGAACAGTTTTTTCATAATCTGGGGCTGTGTTTCTGGAGCAGAACTGTCTCAGATGTAGCATTGGTACCAATGAATATCTTGATGCTTGCACAGAATGTTGAGACGGGAGTCTTGCTGAAACCTTAAGCAAATTCTCCTAACTTTCAGATCCATGAATCTACACCTAAGGCCAATTAAGCAGAAGAATATGGATTTTTTTATCAAGTAGAGTGAGGAAAGCTCAACAGTAACTGTGATACGTTGTAAAAGGGATGTGTTCTCCAATGACCAAACATTTGCTGGATTAATCTTGAAAAAAACAAACCTCCCTGTTTTATCATTTTTAGCTGCCATCTTATTGTTAATGTTTCTCAACTTTTTACTAGCTTCCAGGTTCTCATAGTACAATGATGTGTACCTCTGCCCGGCAGATTAGAAAATTAAGGAAAAAATTAAAGCAGACTTAATCAGAGGTTGGTTTCCTTTCTTTAGTGGCTGGAAGGAACTTGATTTTTTTGTTTGTTTGGTTTGGGGTTTTGTTTTTAAAGCATGTAGGTTACTTTGGGAAGGAACTTTGATTTTTTTTTACTTTTACTGTTATCACTTAGATTACTTTGGGAGATTGCAGAATATAAAACATTCTATTTTCTGGTCAGTTTTGAAAATATGGTTCTGCTTTTTCTATTAGTGTAATTCCAATTGGATGCTTTGTGTATTATAGTTACAGCTATTAAATTGTCTGTGTATTTAATTACAGCTAGCTCTGTAAGAGTGGCAGGGCTGGAATTTAGCAGATTTGTGGCTGAAAAGTGTTTCTAGGGAGTATTAGACACAGCTCTTCATTCCAAATAGAATGTGGCTTAGAATATGATTTGTAGTTTAAAACAAAGCGTTGCAAAATACTGATGTTTACTGGAATTGTAGTCAAAATCTTTTATTGTTTGTACTTGAAGTAGAGCTTGACATCAATGCTTTGAGTAATTGCTTTTTCACTGAGATGGATTCTTTTTAGTGTAAATTATTCACTACTTTTGGAATACTTATTTAGTGGGGAGATTTCTTTCTTTTCAAAAGAAAGACCAACTAGATACACTAGTTCGTCAGGGATATTGTATATGCACATTATATTTATGTATACATGTATGTACGTCTAGTACAGTTTATGTATATTCTGATACTTTTTTCTACAAGATTCCGCATCCACTGTAGAGGAAGGATTGGCAGAAGGAGAGGTTGAACTGAAAAAAAAATGGGTGGAGTACAGAGTGTTAGGGTAGAAAGACGAGTTGTATAACAGTCTAGATTGCTGACAGTTGAAAATCTTTAATTTTTTTTTCCTGTTTCTTCTCCCTTGTGTCCAGAAGTCCCAGTAAACTCACTTAAACCAGACTTTTCAGTTCTAATCTCTAATTATGCATTTCTTGAGAGAGGTTTGTACCTGTTTCCCCAGTTGTGCCTTTCCAAAAGGAGATGTGTATCCCACATATTGGAAATTGAAGTCCCTGATTGTAAGTGAGATGTTCTGAATTTTGTAGTTGGAAACAAATGCAGTTCTCGCTTAAAGTACTGCTTGGCTGTTCAAAGCAACTGCTAAGCTGTTGAATGTGTTGTCTTTTAAAGTTGCTTTCATTAAATTGGTATGCATACCTACGGGGTAATCTAGCAGGGCAAACAAAACCAAAATAAGGCAGAGTCCTTATATTGGGGAAAGAGCTGCTTGTGAGTGAAGGTAAGCCTCAAAGGGGTTGGATGCTTGAGACGATAAACAGAAACAATTGTTGACTCGCTTGTCAGTATTTGAGGTTTTCCTCTTACAGGAGCTTGTGTCAGCAGTGTTAAATCCAGAAGCCCTTCAGGAAACATAGAATAAATATGAGAGACAGATATCCAGAATTTAGGCCATCTGAAAGGTTACCCTGAGGTGTAAACTGAAAATAAAAATGTCGTTTTATAAGAAAATTCTTCTCCCACATAAGGGAGATATAGTAAAGGTGTATTTTCCTGCAGGAGCGTTCTTTTTTTCCCTTGGAAGAATGGTGAACAAAGTACAGTGTCAAAATCTGCATTTAAGCTAAGGTACTTCAGGTGAGACGGTATGGCGAGATAAATCTTTAATGCTTAGTGAAATAGTATAGCCATCTATTTTCTGTATGTGGGGGAAAAAAAAAATTGCTATTTCATCACCTTCAGTGTTAGCTTGTATGTGATTTAATATAGCCAATGGGAGAGCGTCTTAAAATCTTGTTAATGAGCACACAAATGTGTTGTCCTGTTCAAATGTTTTCTTGTGCATAAAGTAATTAAGAATAGTACATGAAAGAGTATAGGCATGGTGTTGTCTAAAGCGTAGATTTCATGGTTTAGAAATAAACTACTTTAAGAATTACTTTCCTTTGTTTCACCTTGAGCACAGATAACGTGTTTTTTTAATTGATGATGATGTCTTTTTTGTATGGCCTGTAATATCATTTAAAAATCCCCCTGGACAGTTATCCTTAGGTAAAGAATTCATTCCATTACTAGTCTGCTTACTCTGTTGTGAAAGTGATCAGAAATCTATAGTAAAATAGTAAATAAAATAAGAATTAACCAATCTCATCAATAAAATTCAAAGATTCCAAAAGCAAGGTGGAGTTTTTTGTTTGTTGTATACTCTGGCTTGCTGTGTAGCTTTAGGTACAGGACTCTGACTTAATGCAGAAGTTTGTTTGATGTGGGTTGGGAATAAGATCCTACGTCTTCTAGGACAACATGTAGAATTTTAAATGCTTGAAGAATCACTTTCTGACCAGTATTCCAACCCATAAATATAAGAATAATATTTGATAAACCCAAGCATGAGTAATTAACCGTTCTTACATTTATTAATCAAACTTAATTTTAAAAAATATCAGTGTATTCAAGAAATAAAAGAAAAGATACCATCTCAAGAAAGGGAAAAAAGAAAAAAAGAAAAAAAAAAAAAAAAAAGCTGGTCAGGTTGTTATTTCTAAGAACCTGCTCTTATTTCTACTGTCTGCCATGTCATTTGTCATTCAGGCTTTTCTTAATGTTACTGTAATGCAACAACAGATTATATTAGTAAGCTTTATATTTTCCCAGCAGGCCCTTGAAGTTCACATTATAATTCTCCTTTTAATATTGCCTGTAAAGTGTTCAGATGCATCTGACTGAAATATTGTGTGAGTTAGTTGTAATTCATTGTGCGAAGTGTGCCCGATTTGTTCATCAGCTCTAGTGTTTTTAATTCACATCACTTCAGGTTTGTGGGGGAATTCAGAAAGAAAGGAAGGAAGGGACAGTTCTAATAACTGAAAAAGAACAACTAAAAGTCTTCAGCATTATCCAAAAAAGATTTTATCACTTCTGCTCTAAAAACCTCCTCCTGTTATGTATAGCTGCATTTATATGTAAATCTTCCCGCACTGATAACTAGCTGAATAATCTGACAAGGCGTGGGGGGGCGGGGGGTGTCAGTAATACATGTAAGAAGAATCTGACTGACTTTGTTCCTAGTTTTTTAACCTTCCGAGTGTTGTGAAGTGTTTTGCCAATACCATTAGATCATTTTTTTGTCTTCGGCAGAAAGAATCCTTTAGGAATAATTGTAGGCTTAATAGCATGGACTCACACTGTGTGGTCCCATCTTCAATCCTTCAGTGTCTTCTGTTTGATAGACTCATCTAGTATGAAGATTGGATGATTTTGTTCATTTTCTTTTTCAAGGTCTTCATACAATTATTTTCTTTTTATGAATGTCATCTGCTCTAATAAGTTTGTGTCATTTTTTGCTTTTAATGTCTTGAATCTTTTTAACAGAGTTGGTGCCTGGTTTTGGCAATGAGATTTGTATAATTGCTGTTTAAAAATCTATTTATCATATCTAATACTAGTCTTCAAATGTATATTTGGATCAAAAGAAATAAGATGTAAGGATCAGAATGCTGGAAATTAGTATTTCAAGTATATTGAATTACAATATTAAAGCTAATCATTATAAAATAACAACCTTCCAGTAATGATTACTGAGCACAAAATAAAAGCGAGGCAAAGCTCTGTTGGTTACTGAATCCAAATCACGCAAATATTTATGTAAAAATAAGGAAAAGATTAACAGTAATGGGAAAAACACTGGGCGATAAGTAGATTCTTGGTAAGCTTCCTATTCTCAGCAAAAATGATATTTCCTAAATAACATAAGTGTATAATGCTCTAATAGAATGGAGCACTTAATCAGTAAATTTTTTTCAATGCTGCTTCTCAAAATAGAGATAGCTGTTATTTGTTTTAACCAAGGAGGGCAAATTTCATCCCGGCATATTTAAAAAAAAAAAAAACAAAAAACAACAAACCTACCTTTTAAATAATTATCTAAATAAAAATTATATACTTTGTAGTCTACTCTGAAGGTGACTTGGCATATGTGAACAGGTTGGAGATAGAGCAGAGCTGCCTTTTTAGCAGCGTCTGACTGGTCGTCAGCTGTGGTCAACAACTAAGTGATGGAAGATGCAGCAGGTCTGAAGTTTGTCAGCCGTCTTCCTCCATCACTTCTGGGAAGGTTTTCCCATCTGTTTTACTTGTGGCAGAAGGAATCACGGAGTTAGGAAAACATAGGGATGATGCACTATAAACAGATTTTTGCAGGCTGCTGGAGGAGGATGACCTTTAGCCTGAAAGCCACAGAACGTCTCCCATTTTGTGTTCAGGGGTCCCTGAAGCAAGGAGCTCAGTCTTGCAAGATTTCAGAAGTTTTGGTGCTTAGTGGTTTTGTAGATGTTTAACATTTACAAAGAATTGTATTCTGATTTTTCTGATTTACTCCCTTTATTTTGGGAAGGTCTGATTTCTTTCATCAGTAAAATCCTAACTTTGTGCAGTTGTTTTACTTGATTCTTTTGGCCAGCATTTAAATAACAAACATGTTTTACGGAAGCCATGCTATTGATTTAAGTGTATAAAATAAAATATTCTGTTAGCTGTTTCTACTTGTGGATTTGTCAAAGTCTTTGCATAACAATTTGCTTTGAATATTCTATTCAGATCATACTTTGGATAGAAAATCTGTTGAAGAATTACATTTCTTATTAATACACATTAATGATATTCAGCTAGGAAAACAAAATATCTTTGTATTTTAGTAATTATATTTCTCCTTTTTGAAATTTTATCTATATATTGGGTGGATCACCCAATCACCAGAAAAGTCCTTTTTCACACTAATGGAGTGAATGTGGTTTTCACACGGAAAAGGATTTTTCAGCTTTGGACACTATTCAATATCTGCTTAGTCTTGGGTACTTGAATGAACTCAAGACGAATTAGCAGACACAGGCTGCAGGGTTGAGTAGTAGTGAATTAACCTACCTGCTTCACTATTTCCAGTTTTCATTATATGTATTAAAAAGCATGATTCATATCAACTCCAGTGACTTTAGATATAGAGATGCTTTGTTGTGTTGATTTTCCTAAAACAGCTTTACTTTCATACTTAGAAATAGCTTTGAAACCTATTACATATAATAAAAGTTATGAACAGTAAACCAGAGTAATTTAGACTTTTGTGATACGTTTAGTTTTTCGAAGACATCGTACATGACACATTAATGCAATGATTGAGTTGGCAGTTGGGATGGTTTGGCAAATGGCTTGAATGTATGAGAACAGTAATAGTTTCATGCCATTACATTTACATTTAGACAAGCATGCAAAACTAGCAGTTGCTGGTTTCTGTTGCTCATAAAAGCTAAAGCATCCTTTTGGATTCTGTACGTATACAGCAAGAGGGAAGGAAAAGAGAACCTCTGTGAAGCATTTCTGTACCTATCAGCCTGAGTGTGCTGTGGTCACTGTTTAATATCAGCATCTTGATGGTATGTTTTGGTGTTGTCTCTGTTGTTTTGGTGTTGGTTTGGTGTTTTGGGTTTTTTTTAATGTAGACACAGAATTCCATAAAGTAAAGGAGGTTCATGCTAATGTTTGGGGGGGTTACTAAGGGAGGAGTTCATTCTAGATGACTGCTAACCTGTTTTTCCATCCTAAGTAGGCATAATTCTTTTGAAAGTGATACAAATACGTAAACTGGTATTCAACTCATTGACATGAGTAGTTTGATTTTTCTTTGGCAAAATATTTTAGGTAATTTGAGTGTTATGAAAATGCATATGGCAGCTGTTTCTTTGTTTAAAAATAAAACAGTGTGTTTTCTCTTTTCGTTTTTTTCCCCCATATTTTAAGGCAAAAAGTATAATCAAGTTAATGACAATCTGAGCCTGTATTTTATTGAACTTGGGGCTGAAAGTTTATTGTAATACAGTATTCTTGCTTAAGCACAAGCCAGTGTAACTACATTCTCTGCTGTTTTATTAGTGTCTGCATGGAATTCTTCCTCCCTGTTGTGCAGTTTATTTCCTTGCTTTATTTTTTAAGAAATCCTGTTGAAATCGCTGATTCAACTCACAAACTGCTGGTCCATATGTATGAGGTTTCTGCGAGAGAGAGAGTTTTGGCATTGGTTTCTTATTCATTCCAATAGACAGTATTTACTCCAATACACACAATGCACAATTTAGTGCAGCAAAGGATAGGTGTGATACTACGGCTCATTGCCTTTCCAGATTAGATTTGCATGATTCTAGTGCTGAGATATAACAAACAAACTAGATGGGAACAGGAGCTTGAGTCTGGCTAAACGGTGTCATCATCATAGTTCATAAGATGGGTCCAGAGACGTTGGAATTGCTTCATTCATCACATCGCCTTTTCTCAATAGCAGAAAGAAACTTTTGGGTTCTGTTAGCTGTCTCTTTGAGAAAGCTGACAGTAATTTCCTAGGAAAGTGTAATAAGAAAGGCGTTCATGCTGTTTTGATTTATTGACTAGTTGTGTTACTCGGTCATTGCTTGTTTAATGTAATTAGGAATGTAAACTGTGTTATCAACACACCTCTTTGTTTACTGGCAGTAGCACTCTACTTTCTAACAAGTTGTATCTGAACGGCTGGAAGTTTGCGTGTGACCGTATACTGGAATTAAATACCAAATACTCTATGTTGTTAATTAATGATCACTAGCTAAGGTGCTGGAGGTTAAGCACTTCAGTCTTTGAGAATATATTAGAGTTTTCCGGGTGGTTTGGGTTTGCTTTGTTTTGTTTTGTTTTTTAAAGCTTAAGACTGAGTGTGGAATATCTCCAGAAATGATGACTCTGCAGCTCCTCTGGGCAACCTGTTCCCGTGAGTAGCAGCCTCAAGGGGAACAATATTTCCTTACCTCTAACCGGAATCTCCCACATTCCAGCTTGTGTCCCTTGTCTCCCATCCTGTCACTCTGCGCCTCGGAGAAGAGTCAGACTTATACCCTCCCAGTACATAGTTGGAAGACAGGAATAGGCTTTTCCCTGAAACTTACCTTTTAATAAGCTCCCTCAGCCTTACGGATGATGTGCTGTAGCAGTCTGACCATTTGGTGACCCTCAGCTAGACTAATTTCGGTATATTAGGGTCCTTACTCTGGTCAAAAATAGCCACCGCTGTATGCAATTAAAAGAAAAAAAAAAGTTAGCTTGTTTGTTTTCTTTAAAATAAGCTAATATTTTCTTGGTTTTCCTTGCTTGTCTGTTCTTCATTGTTTTGGTTGCACCAGTTTCAGTAACTGGTTCTGACAACATCATTTTGTATCTCAGTCTGCCGTGCTATCCATGTCATCCCTGGTTTATAGGCCTGGTGCATTTCTACATATTTTATAATCATTCTGCGTATTGCAGTTGTCTTTGTTACTCTGTCTGTTACTCTTATTTTTCTTTTTCTGCAAGTAAACTGATGTTTCTCATATTGAATAACAAAACCACAGAAACCTTGATCTGTCATAATTCTAGGACAAAAACCAAATTGTTTTCCATCATGGTAAAAAAAAAAAAAAAAAAAAAAAAAGAAAGAAAGAAAGAGGGGGAGTAGGGAAGCAAGCAAAATTTAGGATAGCTTCAGAAGAAGGCCCTTTATTTAAGACCTAGTTTACGGTTTGCAAGTTATTAGAATTACCGCAGCTTGGAAGAAAAGGGGGTTTCTGGTGTTTGATTCTTCTGTTTTGGCAACTGAGGTTTGTAGGAGCTGGTAGATAAAAACACTTTCACCCGTCCAGTTAGTGGTTTATAGTTTTGACATTGAAAAACTTATCTCCAGAAACTTCCTCCAATGTGGATTAAGTTAAATAAAACATTTTTTTTGATGTTACACTTTGACTTTTTTCGAAAGTTTGCAACAAGTTAATAAGAAGGTATTTTGAGCTGAAATACTGATTTTGGTTTTTTTTCATAAACATGTAGTATTATTTGTCATCATGTTATCTAGGCTATTTATAAACAGCTCAGATGCTTCAGGAAGATGAATCCTATTAGAATACATTCTTAAGTAGCACAATTGTAATAAATGATCCATAGGCAAATGTTGCACTAACCAAATTTAAAATTTCCAGCTTACAAAAACCAGGTCTTTCATTTACCTGAGGTGCACAGATCAAATCTCTTTGAGGGTGTCTGTGAAAAGCTTTGTCTGGATTTTCCCACTTGTTGTGAGCTACAGTTGTGAGAGTACTTATGTAGAGACCCAGTTCCACTTTAACA
Source organism: Phoenicopterus ruber ruber (assembly GCA_009819775.1). Classification (NCBI taxonomy): domain Eukaryota; kingdom Metazoa; phylum Chordata; class Aves; order Phoenicopteriformes; family Phoenicopteridae; genus Phoenicopterus; species Phoenicopterus ruber. Next base: position 11,670,025 of record CM020221.1, on the reverse strand, counting down.
CAGGGAGCAGCCTGACAGCCTGCCGTGCTGTACATTTCTCAGTGGCTTCGAATTTTTGATAGGTGATGTGTGACTACATAGAAAGCAATGTGAAATATTTTATATTCTCTCTAACTGTGCTTTTTTTTTCCAAAATGGGATAATGATATTGGTATTATTCTATAAAATATATAAATTTTAAAAAATTAAAAAGCCAGCCAGATAGGGGAGTTGTAGAAGAAAGAATCCTGACCATTGTCACATGATGCGAGGTTAAAAAGATCAATAATTCTGCCACAGAAAGGATCTGTGCCCAAGAATTCCAGTAAATACCACAAGAAGCACAGATAGGGAGTGCTTCAACCTTAATGGTCAACTGGTTTCTTAAAAGCATTATTATGTCCTTCCATTTTTTTTCTGCTGAGAGGAGAGAATTAAAATTTGCATGGGAAGCACATTGAGTTTCTCAGCCTACCTATCTGAACAAAACGTCCCTTCACATGAGCTGTAACGATTTGGGGCATTTAGGCTGTGAAGGCAATCGCACGAAGAGCTTAGCTGTTCCTACGCTGAGCGTGCATGTATATACGAAGGTGGGGATGGAGCAGGGAGCAGCATTTTACCACCATATGTAGTGGCACTTCTTGTCCTTTCCTGAGCAGGACTTCTTCAAACCAGACACGTCCATTTGTGCCTTTCACAGATCTTGAGATGGTCTCTGAATCCAGTCGTCGTCCCGCACGCTGCCCTCCTCTTCAGCTCCATAGGCGTGTGACTGCCTAAGGCATAGTCTGCTTAAAAAGATACAATAAAACTGTAGGTGCATGTGGCTCAGTTCTATCACTGCTATAGGTCCTGGTGTGTAATGGGAAGAAAATGTTCTCTAGTGTAAGCTTTGCAATAAAAATATTTCTTGTGTTTGTCTAGCTCTGAGGTAGCTTTGCTGACATGATTATTTCTATTAGTCTCTTTTGGTTCTGCAGTAAGCTTATTTACCAGCTGCTTTCAGGATGGCTAAAAGTGATGTTTCCAGCTGTCATACACTTGATAGTGTTAGGTAAAGAAAACAGCAACAAAAAATGAGAAAAAAACATTAAAAAGTTGCTGCTTCTTCTGTAGAATATTTTTCAGAATGCAGCCTTCTAGTTATTAAAATTTGAGATGCTTGAGGCACGGACAGGCAGATGGGATATGATCCTTTGCATCTTAGTATCTTGTGCAAGAAGACATGACTTTTGGGGAGACATTTTTCTATGTTCCTTCATTGCTCCACCCAAAATATACACTATACTTCATACAAGAAAAACAACACACACACCCCCACACACACCCCCAAGTTGTTCTGAGTTTTGCTGTACTCCATCTATTTTGCTTTGTTTCTGTGAAAAATAACTTTTGGCTTTATCAGTAATTTTATAATTTTTGCCATAAAAATGAGAATAGAAGTGTGTACAGGAGAGGATGGTCATCGAAAATTCACTGAAAACATTATTTTGTGTTGCAGCTCCCCTGTCCACCCCATCAGCCCAACACCTAGCTGCAGCTTTCTGTCTGGGTAGTCTGTAAGATCTGGGTGAAGACTGTGCATTTGATCAGAGAAAAAACAACAATGTCTAATAATAGCTGATAGATTGTGCTCTATCTTACTGTGCAGACAACTGAAATAAACAGCACCAAAAAAAAACATAACACAGGAGTGTAATGAGAGATGGCCAGATGTTGCTTACAAAAATTAGAATCAAATCTGTAGTCTTTTCCTAAATACTTCAGCTTTCATGATAAAATAATTTTAGTTGAATTTTAGAATTAACCTTCCTAAAATGAAGGATCCTAAAATTCTGGCTGTGGAGTAATAGAGTAATATAAAATTCTTAAATACATGGCAAAGATGTAACATTTCAAAATCATTTTGCAGCTAGAGTTTAGTCAAGCTGTGCAGTTTACCATTCTGCTCCACATTAAATGTAGCATTTTTTTGTTTGTTAAATTTCCTTTAATTGTACAAAAGGATGTTATACCTTTATTGTACTACTGCAGTTTTATATCCAGCGCAGCATCAGGGTGACTGTAGCAAGTCGGTCTGGAGGTCCATTTAATCCCTTATTCTGTTTACAAAGACAGCTGTAAGAAAATGGCTGAAGTATCTGTGTTACTTCTTAATACCTTTCCAGCCCTTTTTTTGGATCGAGCACTTCAGGGCTGGATGTAGTTTCTATGTATTTATTAATCTTTAACAACCTTCTCCTACTCAAATGTGTTCAGTCTCCCTTAAATCTAGATATGACCTTTACCTTTCTAAACATCCATTAGCAAGGAAGTTCACAGCTCAACTATTTGTTGGGTGATGAGTCACCTCATCTAGTTTTGAAGCTGTTTCCTATTAGTTTCAGCTGATGCCTCCTGCTCCTTATTTTGGAAGACAGAGTGAAGAATCAATTTTTATCACCTTGACCCTGAAGACCATGTTTTTGTAGGCATTTGTTATTTCTCCCCTCAGCTCTGTCCTTCTGGAAAGAGACCGAAGTGTCTTTGCTATACGTAGAGATTTCTTGCACAGAAGTTATTCTTTTACCTTTGCCCATCTTAAGTTTCCCTTCTCCAAATCATTTTCAGTTCTACTGTATGCTTTTTTGAGATGGGGGACCAAGATGACACACACCATTGATGTGGACAGACCATGGATTTATACAGTGGCAAAATGAGTGCTCTGTTGCTGTGTTCCTTTCCTGAAAGTTCCTAACTTCTAGTTTACTTTTCTCGACACTATTGTTAGGTTAAGATATTTTTTTCCCCATTTGTACCTCTTTCTATTTGTCTGTAGTGGATTTTATCTGTCATTTTATTGGCCACTCAGTATCCTGCGTTGCTTCATGATTGATTCTTCTCTTTTTTTCCTATAATTCTTAGAGAAGGTTGGCACCTCACTGTTCAGCTTGTTTTCAGTCTATTTATGAAAGCACTGACCATCACTGGTACCAGCACAGACGTTTGTGCAATCCCATTCCTAGAGACCTCCTTCTGCTGTGGGAACCAACCATTCACTCCCACTTTTTGTTTACCATCTTTTACTGATAATTATCTCGGCAAGGACAGGCAATCCTTTTTAAGCCTGGGTGTTGAGTTTCCTGAAAAGTCTTTTTGAAATCCAAGCTAATTGCTGCCTTCCAGGTTTTATCCTGCTACTTCTGTATGCCAAACTTCCCTGGCATTCTAAACTTCTTTTTTTTATATTTTTGGGTGACTTCTAAAGACCAAATAAGTAAAAAAACCATTGGATTTATTTTTTTTAATTATTTATTCAGAGGCTATGCTGCAAAGCTGGACTGCATGTGGCCAAGTGAAGTGTGTTAATAAAAGACACTGGTAGGGCTGTCTATTGTAGCCATTGTTCATATAAGCTTTTCTAAGCACTTGCCGTGATAGTTCTGAAGAATTCATTTAACAGTAAAACATTGTCTGAAGATTTAAATCACTCTGTATGCGTGTTTTGAAAGGGAAATAGAAATTCATAGTTTCATGAAAGGAAATGAATTAATGTTTTTAGAAAGTATAAATCTATTCGGAACTTTTAATGAAATACCCTCTTTATGACGATGCTGTGGTGTGATTTGTACAGCAGCAATTTTACAGTATCTACTGACTTCAGACCCTGGAGGTTTCTTTATTGTGTAGATCTCCTCTGTCCACTGCTGCACTTTGCTTTAAGTTTTGCTCATCATCTTTTCTACATGGTGACCTAGATTTCTGCACAGAAATCTTTTTGAACTCTATAATCACTGCTTCTGACTTCAGTCAAAAGGACCAGTGGTGACCTGGCTGTCGGCTCTCTTACCTACAGATGTATTCACTGGGGTTCTGAAGGGGGGGAGTGGGTAAAGTGTTGCAAAACAATGCCATTCATCAGTTATTTGAAAGTGTATGGAAGTAAAATGCTACTATTTTATTTGCTGTTCAAATTTTGATATAGCAAGAGTGTGGCTAAATTTAACTAATCTTGTGAACGCAGAATTTGGAAGCTACCTCTAGTATTTGAGATCTTAATTTCATTCAGATATATTAATATACAGCACGCATCTAAGACTAGAAAGCAATACCCTAGAATTGTATTCATCAAGTGAGGGAAATTTGCAGGAGTGCATTTTCTTTTCGGCGGTATTTATGTGACTATGGAGTTATCCTCAAGCTCACCCCACTGTCTTTACAGTTGGTTAGTATATGGTGTTTCTACCAGGACAGATACTTTTTTCAGTTCTTGTAATTACAGATGATGTAAGTACACCCAAATTATTTTGCTGCATCTGTCCATGTGTTCATGGTTGTAGCTATAAAAAATGACCAGATAAAAACCCCTAATGTTCATGGTTGTCCATAGCTGGTACAAGCAGCACCTGAGTGAGTTGGCGTTGAGCTGCAAATGCTGCTTTGGCTTTCCTAGGAGGAGCAAATCAGGTTTACTGTTGCTGGCCTGTCAGTAATCTAGCCTGTGCTTTGGGATCCCTACTCTTACTTGAAAGTCTCACTTAAGACTGACAAAATTACTTTTTTTTTTCCCCCCAAATACTTTATTAAAGGTCAGAACAACCTTGTAATCTCTTAACACACCCAAACCTTTATTCTTGTTACATTTAGTTTCTTTACTTGGTGTCTCTTTGGATTCACAGGTCAGTGTATGTCTAAAACAAAATAACTTAGAGCGTGTATTAAGAAATCCAATAGATGTTACTGAAATGGATGAGACATTTTCTGCCTTAGTGTACAAGAAGTAATGGCTATGTATTTGTTTTTCTCATACATTGAACATCAGGTAGAATGTAAATGACAAATGGTAAACTTTTGCTATATACTGAAAACTCTGTGGAATAATAACTGGATTACCTTGCAATTTTTGCACTTGCTAGTAACTTCAGAAGTGTCTGATTTGATTGTGCTATTTTAAATTCTGACTTTAAGAACAGTCTTTAAGTGGTGCAATTGAATGTGGAATTGAAATTACAGAAAGGCGATACTGGAATAAAGTCAAGTCATGTAGTACTTCTGGTTCCAAAATGCCTCAGAGTGCTCTGTAAGCTTCTTGTAAATATTGCATGTATCTGACCTTACTTTATCAGTTACTGAGAACAAGAAAACTCTTGGGCTGAACTAAACATGGCGGTAGAATCTGTGGAAAGGTCTGAGGCTGGAATTGGAGCAGGTGGTTTGTTTGGCACTTGGCCACACATTTAAATCACCACTTCAACTCCTTTCACCTGCGGAACAAAGAAAGTGTACCTTCTGTGAGGATGGGCAGGCTTCCCCCATCAAAGTAAATGGACTAAAACACATCTTTCAGAAAGCATCCAACTTTAATTCAAGGTTTTCAATGGAAGGAAAATCCAGTGTTTTTATCTTGGTTTAAAATGTATGCCTTATTTCCATCGTGTATCACTGTTGTCTTGCTATCAATACTGGGGTTGTCCTTATGTCTTTTTCTATTAAACTGAAGAGTAAATTTTCCTCTTCCTCTTAAAATAGTTCAGTGCTATGACATCTTTTTGGAACAGAGGATGAGGGAAATGACGAAATAAAACCCCTCAGAGTACTACAATGTGTGAACATTAGTTCTGGCTATTTTCCTCCTTGTTAGCAGAAACAGGCATGTTAGAAATAGGCTAGATATGAAATGTGTGCATACACTCATATATATTTAAAAAATTGTGGGTGGTTTTTTGTGTCTCAATTCCAGTCATGCTGGCTGCATGTGGTCCATACAGCTGTGCCCAAACATAGCCACGTGGATCTTAATGCCCATGGAAAGCTGGTTTATAAGATTGGCGTCCTGATTTGCATGTGAAAACCCAGTGATTACTGTCAGAATGCTGCAATCAGAGATGCAAGTTGGGAGTTCCACCATGTCTGTCCTATATAATTTCAACTTAGAAAATTAAGGTGCTATGCATATGTACTTTCCATGCAAAAATTATAAATAGATACTGAAATTATTTGTTAAAATTGTTAGGCAAAAAATGATTAACCAGGCCTACAGGCGGGTTCTGAGAAAGAAATCTGTGTTCAACTTTGATGAACTCAGCTCAGGATTAGTTCATAATTTTAATGATAGATAATTTTTATTAAGTGTGTGATGTGATGTTAAATGGCACTGTATAGATTGGAGAAGTAGATGAGGGGGTGGGTTCCAGTAATGTAGAAAAGAATCTGAGTTTTACTATGACAGGTGAGTCAGAGCAGCACTATTCTGACAAGATTATATATAGCCTATTTTGAATTAGTTATTTTACCCATCTGTAAAATTTCCATTTGATAAATGATGCCTGCAATATAGATATTTTTCCAGAAAATTTACTTGAGAAGACTTCAATTGCCTAAAAATTCATACTAGTGTTTCCTAATCTCGGTGCTTCTTCCTCCCACCTGCGCCCACATTGAATCAAGCTTTAATCTGATTTCCTTTCTGCTACTTCAGAAACAGAAAATGGTTTCATTGATGTCCTGTGTTACTGTATTAGAAGCATTTTCTTAATTTCAGATCCGTTTCCATAACAAAATCCTTGCCCTGCAAGGACTACTTAGAAGTCAGCTCGGCTGTTTCTGTTGGCATGTGTGTGCATAGGCTTTCTCAAATCTGAGATGGATACATATATTTTTAAATCTGACTTTGCTTCTAGGAAAAGTAAACTTTCATAAGTGAAATTCTTTTCACTTATAGCTTCTTCATTACAAATATCAAATTCTTAACCCACTGTTAACGCTTGCTGTAATTACTGTTGTTAACAATTAAGATAGGACTTTAGTGCTTTCACTGCAGCGTTTTCAATTATCCTTACTTCTATTTTCCATTATAGACTATACACCTGGATTGTGTTTAATTGCTTTCAGCTCAGACTTTCTAGTAACTCGAAAAGAAGTCGTCTAAAAAGAACTGAAAAGAAATGTTCAGACTGAAAGGTTACTGAATGGCTATTTCTTAAATGTTTGAGATTTTTTGTTGTATATTTTTTTTTTTTTTAATGCATTCCCACAGCATAACTTTTTACTTCAGGGCATGTTACGGTATGTATTTGTAATGAGACTGACTGTCCTCTTTCTTGCTCTGGTGCACATGACTCTAGTGAAATCAACGGCCTTATGTGAGACTTGCTAAGATAATATTCAGACTATTAATCTTTACTTTAGTCTCACATGTAAGACTATCTAATACTTAAGACTGAACTTACGGTTATTGCTGCAGGTTCCAAAATTATTTTATTCTGGTATTTTATATTTTTCCTATTTTTCCCTCTTACCTATTTTCTTCCTTTCGAAAAGGATTTCTTCTGAATATCAAAGACATTCATAAGTAGAATTTTTTTTTTTTCTGGATATATTCATATACAACATGAATTGGTATTCATGCAATATAGTAAGTGAAAACTCTGGAGAATTTTTGAAAGGGAATATGTGGAGTTAGGTTGAAAGGGTAAGGAGAATGTTTTGAGATGGTCTTTCTGCAGGGTAACAGACTCAGTGCGAGATTACATATACATTGTTTGTGGTGTTGCTTGCTCTGGAGGGAAAGTAAAAGAATCTTAACACAGAGTTCAAAAAAAGATAGTGAACCAGAAATTGAAGAAATACAAGGTTTTCTGAAAAGGTATCCCTCTTAGAATATCTATTTATGCAGAATATCAATCTGACTTGGAAGTAAGAGAGTTTTAACGTCAACTCTACTTAGGGATTAATTAAATAATCTCTTAGTTAATGATGCCTGTCTCTTATGCGTTGAATTGTAGGGATCATTTCTGGTGGCAAACTGTAGGTAATAATTTATGATGAGTTTTTTTAGGTAAAGCTATCTGATAAAACTACAGAGATGGCTGAGTTATTATTCAGAGAAACCCCCAGGAACATTGGACTTCCTGAAGAGGAGAGAGTAAAGAAGGAAGGTGGTTCAATATAAAATCATGTTTGCTGTTGACTTTTATTTTAGGGAAGAAGGAACAAGGAGGAGATGAAGGCAATATTACATGGATTGCTCAAAAAAAAAGGCTGACTATATTTTTTAAAAGTGAATTAAAGATATAAAGAGATATGACATGGATTGCCCAAAGAAGAAAGTTGGCTGTGTTTAAAAGAAGTGCATAAAAAAATGTAAGAAAGATGCAAGGATAACTGAAGATTAATTTTAATGAGAAACCTGAATAAAGAACCATATGTAAGGTCACATCTGACATGTTTCACTTCTGGAAGATGCGCAATTTCTATTGTGCTTGTTCCATCCTTTGGGAATAATTTGCTATTGGTTTGAACTAGCAATTTTAATGGCCTTTTGAATCAAGTCAGCTTTCTCTCTGGCTCTTCTTGCCAGATCTCTGCCTGCCTTCTCTGTTCCTTGGAATGAATAGCCAGCAAGCACCATCAGCTTATCGCTTAGCTCAACTGCGCTCAGATTTGGTGTAATATGTATTGTACCATCCATGTTCTGGCTCTGAATGACAGGTACAAAATAAATTTTACTCTTCACTTCTGTTAGATCAAGGTGACGCAGCAGCTGTAGCTTTACTTTGAGCTTTCCTTTTGTCAATTCTTTCAATAATCCAGTCTCAGGTAGTCAAGTAAACATATGGGACGGAACAAGAGAAGAAGAGGTTGTTCTGAGGAGGGCAGGAGAGAAGGAAACCACTAGCAATAACAGAAACTTAAATACTCAAACTTTGTTACTATCGTAGGTTGATAGAATACTATCTTTAAAAGTGAAGACAGTGGTGTTATGGTGGCAAGGATAACTTGTTTTGTGCAATTCCTATTTGCAACATATATTCTAATTTTGAATAGTTGTTTAACAACATTCATGTAACTTAGTTTATTAGCATGAAACATTCACATTAGTTTTTGCATTTCAATTAATGTTTAGAGAATGGTTGTAAACCAAAGAACTATATATTATCAACATACAAGTAGTTTTGTACACAAGCAAGAGAATTCACAAATTGACTCGCTATCGGTATCATCCAGTATTCAGTAAGGGCAATATACGTAAACACTACAATCCTGCTGTCTTTACATCCATAGCTGCTGCACAGCTTGTGCAGAATTTGGAAGAATACTACGTTCAGTCCAAACTGATAGCCAAAATAAATGAAAATCTATTCATGTATAGAAATTAAGTTTATTGGGGTATTTGCATTCAATGGACATTATTAAGAATGTTCACCTTGAGCAGAAGTGTGAAACACCCAATCAGTTACTAGTCAGAGCAAGTAACTTGGGAAAGGAGGTTGTAGCGAGGTGGGGGTCTGTCTCTTCTCCCAAGTAACAAGCAATAGGACAAGAGGTAAACGGCCTCAAGTTGCACCAGGGGAGGTTTCGATTGGATATTAGGAAACATTTCTTCACTGAAAGGTTTGTCGGGCACTGGAACAGGCTGCCCAGGGAAGTGGTGGAGGCACCATCCCTGGAGGTATTTAAAAGACATGTAGATGTGGCACTTAAGGACTTGGTTTAGTGGTGGACTTGGCAGTGTTAGCTTAACGGTTGGACTCGATGATCTTCAAGGTCTCTTGCAACCTAAACGTTTCTATGATTCTATGAAACTGTCACCGCTTTCTTGTTTAATAAATGAGACCAAAAAGTTTTCTGGAAAAGTAGTATTGAACTACACCAAATACTTCTTGTAGCTGACTGCTGCACTCTAGTAGGCTGCTTTGTAGAAATTGAATGGGAAGAAAACACCATTTTAAGTTAAAAAACAAAAACCAACCAAAAAAAAACCCCACACGGAAACCTACCACATCTATCAATTATTAACACGTTCCTAAAAGGTCTATTTAAGTATGTTTAAGAACAAAAAGGTGATATACCTAGTCATTTTACATCATTCAAACTTAGAAAAATACAATTCCTTTCCAGTGCTGGCTTCACTTCCAGTTTTTACTTTGGGTCTCAATCAGTGATTTCGTGTCCTAACACACCTTAAAGAAAGTTTTCTCAAACTGATCTGCAGGAAGAAGTGCACAATAGATGCCACTTCTATTATGACGGGCTGTGACTGGATTTGCTTGTGTAATGCTATTAGAGGACATGTTTTCACTAAGTCCGTAAGAACAGACCAGTGGTTGCTCAAAAAGTTTCCTCGCTTGTATAAAATCTTTCCTGCAGAGGGAAGTGCAAATCCATAGTCAGATTTGTAGTTAAATTCTTGAAATTATTTTGCTCTTTATGCAAAGAACTGTTTGCTTTAATTCTTGAGCTGTTCTTATACATGACTGTGGTGTGTATATTTAGTTTTGAATACTGCTTCTTCCCTTCTCTGATTAAATCTTGTCATTTCTCTTCTTTGAATCCTAGAATACTTGTCGGATCTTTTCCAGCAAATACAGTGCTGTGCTTTAGCCTTCAGCGAAATGCTTTCCGTGCCTGGAAACCCTTATGGGAAGCTTAACTTGGCTATGCTTACACACTGTTGAAATGCTCAGAGTCACTATCGCATGAAATGTTTTCCAGTATCTGGAAAACTTTCAGGTTTTATCACTTTAATATCAAACATAACTCTATGCTTGTGAGCTCAGAAGGAGTAATAGCTAAATGTTGTGGTTTATTTTAGAGTAGCACAGGCTCCAGATGAATGGAGTAGTCTTCCTTATCTCTACAGACTTTTTTTTTCTTGAATATAAAACATTTCATTCTCTATCATTTTTACATTTTATCTTTTTCGCAATATTTTCATGAAAATAAAGCAGTTTGAAAATGGACTTTCCGTCAGCTCATCCTTTATCTGTTTTACTTTATAGAGATGACCATAAATCATAGTTAATTCTAATGCAGTGCCTCTTCTAGTTCATCCGCTCTTTTCTATGATTCTAATTAGCAGATTTTTCTTTTATTATTGTGATAAACCTATAAAGTACATCATTGCATTTTCCCAAAGAAGTAGGTGTGTGCCATCAGCTTAGTACAGTAAGGTTAAGTGTCGGGGCATGTGAGAGAGGAGGAGAGATTGAAAAGAGAGTTTGACATGTCTTGCTTTTGATAGTTTTGTCTTATGTTCTGATCAGCAGTCTATTGCCTTTTGAGACCAATTTTGTTCAAAACTCTGCTCAACTTCTCTAAGTATTCTAGCACTTTGAAAAAGTCTTGTTTGCTATTTTGCATGCTTTTTCTGTTGTAAAAAATGAATTCTGATGTCATGCATCAATTATATAGGCTTCTGAGATGGGAAGGGGAAAGGAAAATAGGATGGTTTTGAGACCTTTAAATGACCTACTCAAAATAACTTTTTCCCTGAATAATGTTTCATTATTTTGGTCTGACCTATATAGGTTACAAGCAAGAGCCATGTCCTAATGGAAAAAGAAACATTCGTATTTTTCTAATGATATGAAAGTATTGGATTTTACAGGATCTCTCTTTAAAACTGGCTGAAAGGTTTGGCTGAGTGCATGAAGGTGTGCTTGTCATAGGAACCTTCATCATGCCGTACGGGCACGAGCCCCACGCTGGTGGTGCATTGCAATATTATATTACATTGCCTTGGGACGTGTATTACTTGTTAGTGCTGCAGCATAGCTATTACTAAGCTGGAAAGATGAGACATTGAATAATACATATTGTATTACCGGGCGGTATATTTTTTTGTTTTGTTTTGACGATTAGTTGAGGAGCCAAGCTACACTAAGCTTTATTTCGTAAGTTAATACACAAACAAAACAGGCAGATAAACTTGTATTTTAATATGGTTTCAGAATACCTTTTTATAGAGTTCAATGTTGAAATGAAGGAAGCGATCCTGTAACATGCTGTTTAATAAACTGGTGTGCTCTTATTGTTAAGCAGAGAGAAATTCATAGAAAGGGGCTTCCTGAACCCTACAGGATTTCGTGATTCTCCAAAATAATGTCTGTCTGGTGGCGTATTTTCTGAGTCCATCATTGAGTGAATAATGAAGCTTTTACATGCAGATATACTGTGGTCATAATCTTCACTAGGGTTATATTTTTTCGGTCATTTTGCAATCTGATAAGGGATAACAGCTTTACCACCCACTCTACTGCAGTTGATGTTCTCTGTTTTCAGCTGTGAAGTAACATGAGGACTACTAAGCAAATGGGCTTTGTAAATTCAAAGCACCTTTTTCAATAATCTGTTGGGGGAAGGTACGTGTGTGTCTGCCCAGAAGTTCAGCATTTTTACAAAATGAGTTCAAAAGATTCCTGTGCCTGTGAGATGGCTGCCCATAAGTATTTTCCCTTTTTCATTATTTTCCATTATTTTAGGTCAGCCTGCTGTAATTTTCTATACAATCTTTTCCAAAACTTTGAGAGTGTTGCTCTACAGTTACCTTTGAATCCTGACTTCTGAATATTTTTCTGAAATACTCGCATCTTTACCCACTTCTCTTGGAAAGCTCAGTTTTCTGGAGTTTTCAGTACAATAGGACTTTAATACCTTGTAGCTTTGATGCTTCTGTATTATATGGATTCAGATACTGAGAGTCTGATGCCCAGTCTCTCATTGTAATACCTTCTTGTACACGCAAATTTTGAATGGCTTGTAATCTAGTTTTCTGATGTTTCCTTACTGAATTCTGGATCTTGTGTCATGTTTGTTACTGAAAATAACAATGTTTTTTTTACTTTAAGACTACAAGTGAAATGGTGTGGAAATCACTGAAACTAATGATTCATCTGAATGTGTTTATTGTAGAACATCAATCTCTGGGAAAAATAAACCACCTACTTGTTCTTTACATACTTCGTTATTTCATGAGAGTTTTCTAAGGTTTCCCCTCCTCCATTTTACATATTTTATTACTAATCAAATTATGGAGAAACTGAATATGGAATGCACAAAAAGTACAGAAGAACACACAAAACACTCTAAGAAAAATCCAAGATCAAGTTAGTGAAATAAAATTATAGGAGTGATTTTTTTTTTTTTTTTTTTTTTTTTAACATCGCAGATGTGAGGGAACAAAAGTGAAGACAATGTTTCAGGATGAGTTATTCAACAGATATGATACTATGGTACACTGTCGCTCAAGTAATTTCTGATTTGTTTATTAACTGGCATTTGAATCTTTGTAGAGGTTAAGCTTTTGCAGTCTGGCCATTGGGGGTGGGGAAAACAATTGTCAGAGGCGCAGTTGTCATCTTCTGTGTTAAAAAGGGGTGAAACAATTCCTGTGTGTGAAAGGAACGAAGACTAGAAGACCATAGCTTTATGGTAAGGGAAGAAGGTGGCATATTTTCACTCTTGAGAGGATGATCCGTGTTGGTTGCAGATGACCCATATTTACTGGTATCTAGTTAAGGGATTGAGGTTCTGTGCAATCTTGGCAGCTTAAAACATTAATTTTATTTACAGTGTGTTACTCTATTACTGGCTAAATAGTGTTCACTTCTGGTCACAGAAGACAAGGGAGTGTGATAGGGCAACGGTGGCAATAAGGGCATGGAAAATGAGCGTTTCTTCCAATTGCCCTTATTACAGGCTGAGCAAATGCATTGCAGGTCCACCAAAGCAGCAGCGTCGCGCACTCCAAAGTGTTAAAAACCCCCAGCTCCTCTTTGTGATGAAAGTTTAAGCCAAAAGGGATTCATCATGCAGAATTTCTCTGTTCTTTCTGGATCTTCTTAAGTACTGAGAAAACGTTCGTGGGCAAAAGATTTAATTTGTATTCTCATAGTCCTTTAAACATGCCCTAAATTTTTATTCACGCAAAGCTTCCAGTCCCTGTAAGATACTGAATGTTGATTTTTCATTTTGACTTTGTATCTGAAAATGATTACTCAGTCTTGTCTTGTCTTTTCTTTTCTTTTGGTTTTCTGGTTTTTAAGTGTTTCATTTGGAGAGGTTTAATAACTGAATGTTCAGGCCACTTTGTCTTGCCCGAGTCTGAACCATTGTACAATGGAAATCAGATTTAATTACTTCATTTTGAAAATGAATGAATTTCTGAAACATCAGTGGGAAAATTTTGTCACTAAAATGTATTTCTTAATGGTTCAAAGCAAAGGCCTTGTTGAAAGTGAAATAGATGAAACAGGTAATCTCTTCAGAAATAATGAGTTCTTAGTAAATTTGAATATTGTTGAGTTGTTGAATTCACAGGTTCTGCCCCAGAGTTCTCTCTTCAATCCTTTTATGCAAAAGGAGCGCTCAGAAATGTTACAATAAGTTACAATACAAAAAACTTGTACAATAGAATAAATAACAGTAACATTGCTATATAGGATTTATATGCATAATTTTCATTTACTTTTGATGAGTAAAGTGGTAAAATTATGATAAACAGCAGTGACAATCGGTGTTGCTACAGCAACTATTTTCTTCTAAAATAACAATTCTAAAAAGCTGAAGAAGTCAAAAGCAGATTTATTAGGTAATTGTTACAAAACAGATACATAGTAATGCAATATAATTAGCCATAAAGGTTCAGAATGGCAAGATTGGCATGAAAATCTTTATCTGTTGTACCAGTGCTGATGCTACCATTTTGTGTCCCTTGCCCTGAGGATGCTGATTTCTTGTCCGAAAATGCTCGCAGGGCGTTAGAGTGAATTAGAACGGCCCACTGCTCACTGCCTGCGTGTGGGTGCATACAGGTGTGCTTGTAGTGGAAAATACTCGCGTTCAGAAACAGTGGATGAAAATAATTTATTACTTTTAACTGTTTTCTTTCCATGCATATTTATATGCAGGCTTCGTGTGTCTGTCTTTTGGTTTAGTACTATTTACTATCAAGATTATTGTATATTACTCTGTATGAATTAATCTTGATTTGCATTCTGTATATATTTTTTAAAAGTATGTTTATATGTATATGCTTTATACACACATACATACAAACGTTTATACACCCATTTACATGTATATATGCATACTTATGCATACACAGAAATATATATATACATGCGTACATACACATACAGAATTATGTTTTAGAATGCAACAGGGAATGAAACCTGCTAAATGTATGGAAAGAGATAGACGCTTCCACTTTTTCCTCTTGCAAAACGCCTGGAACTTGTGAAAACTGGAATATAAATCTCCACTTTATTCAAGTGTTACATCTTACTTGAGTAAGTAGAATTGAGCCTGGGAATAAAGTGCCTGGAAAAAAAAGCAAGACTTTTAATCTTCCTCACAGTTGTTAATCAAAATAAAGAAATTAACAGTACTTGTTGTAACAGTTCTTGAAATAAGTATGGCATATATTTATAAATTTTAAAGGTGCATGGAGCTTTCTAAATCATTTACGATTATGTGTTATAATTAATTATATAGAAAAACACAATCACTTTTCAGTTGAGAATTTTGGTGAAACTCGAGGGCATGTTATTCAGGGAATTTTTCTCTATGCAGCAGAAAAAGGTTTTTGTTTTGTTTTCAAGTAACAAAATGTTACTATGTATCAAATGAGCAGCAAACTCTGAAAATGTCACCTTTTCCCTGCAAATACTGTTTCTCAAATAGATAATTTGAGATTTCCACAGCTTTTTACGCATGAAATCATCATTTGGTTCTTTCCAAGCAGCCTAAGTCCTGCAAACAGAATCAAGGAAGCACAAGAAAAAGTTGCCTAAAACACATGTTGCAGTGCAAGTGGTTTGGGGTGTGCTGGGGAAAGAAAGTAATTATCAGCCGAGACAGCCTTGTTTATGGCATTGTACTGGATCTCGCTGAGATGGAGTTAGTTTTCCCCGCAGAGCCCTCATAGCGCTGTGCTTTGTACTGGTCGCGAGAAAGGCGTTGATAACACACCGGCGTTTTGGCTGCTGCTGGGCAGTGCTGGCACAGCACCAAGGCTCTCTCCAGCACTCCCCCTCACCAGGAGGCTGGGGGTGGGCAAGACCTTGGGAGGGGACAGAGCCAGGACAGCTGACCCAAACTGCCCAAAGGGGTATTCCATACCACATAACATCTGCTCAGCAATAAAAGCTAAGAGAAAAGGCGGGGGCGGGGGGCGGGATTTGTTATTATGACGTTCGTCTTCCGGAGCGAGCGCTACACGTACTGAAGCCCTGCTTCCCGGCAAGTGGCTGGACACCGCCTGCTGATGGGAAGTAGAGAGTAAATCTTTTGTTTTCCTTTGCTTCTGCATGTGGCCTTTGCTTTTGCTTTATTAAACTGCCTTTATCTTGACCCACGAGGTTTTTCCGTCTTATTTTCTCCCCCCGCCCCCTGTCCTGCCGAGGAGGGGAGTGGTAGTGCGGCTTGGTGAGCACCTGGCGTCCAGCCAAGGTCAGCCCACCACAGGCATAAATCTCAGGCTTTTTGACTTGAGATGTTGCTAGTTCACCTGCAATGACTTACTGGTTAGCTGTCAGTACATAAGGCTTCTGTTTTCGTGTCTGTTATTAACCATATTTATTCAGCTTGCAATCTCAAAAGACATTCAGACATAGAAATTCAGTTGAATTTTACCTTCATAACCATTCACTAGTATGTGGGATTATAGAAGACCTACCACTGCTCTGTTAAGAGGTAAATATGTATGTGTCAAAATAACTGGTTTTTCAAACTCATTGACAGGGGCCTGAGTATTCCTAGATCAGCTTTTTCATTCATCAGAGGAAAGCATTTTCTTTGACCTCAGAAGAGAGAGGTGTTCTCCATCAAAGTAGTAATTTTTCCCGCTTCTCAAGCGAAAAGTACCTCTCAGTATAAAAGTACTTCTCATAACTCCAGATTAGGAAAGTACCTCTTGTAAGTCCAAGGAGGAGTCTTTACTTCATTGCATGCTCTTGGATAACAAAGCGATGGGATAGAGAGCTGAACAGAGACAGAGAGCATATACTGGGAAGCACATACTGTGCTGAGACAGTTTTTTAAATTTTTCTTGATGCTACTGACTGTGTTGGTTGAAGCAAGGGATGACAAATACTTGCTGTCTATTTACAATCCAATGTACATAGGACTTTATTCTTAATTGTTAAAGAAACAATAAAAATAATTGTTTTCACTATTTATGTTAATACTATTTGGCTAAGGATGCATTTCAGCTCTCATGTTCTTGCTCAAAATGTTAGTCATAGATTACACATGAGCTGTTAGTCCTTCTGGAGGTACTAAAATGTTCAGAGAAGCCGTTGGTTTCAGACACTACTTCTGAGGCAAAGTATACAATGGCAGAAAAAGTTGGATGATCTGATCTGAACCCAAAATTTCATCTCGGAGCTGCTTGTGTCATTCTCCTGAGAGAAGGTACAAATTCTATGCAAAGAGCTGTACTCCAAAAGCTGCTTGTGGATCAAAACGATTTGAGTCCTACAGAACTGACTGACAATTTTATGTATCATCATCTTCATCATCATTGCAAGGCATATTGTTCATTACCTGCTGATATATGCTCTATTCCTATATGCAGTTATGAGTACTCTTATATGCAATTGGCTTTTGATTCATACAGTAGAGAAGAAATAGAAGATTTTTTTTTTTAATTGCTGATTCAATTTTTTATAAAATTCTGAATTTAGTTAGTGCAAAGCAGTGCAGAGATTTGCTCGTAGGTAGGCAGTCCAAGGTCTTTATAAACTATTTTGCTTATGATCATGGCACAAAACAATTTTTGACATCATATGCAAATCCCAATCTGGGCTCCAGTCATTGAGGATATTATTTGGATTTGCAATGACAGACAGAAAAATATGGTTCTTTCTAAATGCTGTTGGCAGGTTTTGGCAGACTTAATCCTGGCCTCATCCAGTGTGTTTCATGCTGTTGACAAGGAGACTATTCATTGTCTTTCTATTCATATACCTGTAACATAAATTTGAAACGTTCTGAGGTATTTGTCTTATTACGAATTCCCCTTTTAAACATATACAAAGCTTAGCTTGATGTCACCATTTGAAATTTTAAACTTCAGGGAGAAGAAAAGCAAAGAGTTTCTTTTAATTACACTTCTATATGCTTAAGAGAATGTAGTAAAAAGAAAGTTGTGTCCCTGCTTTTCTTCTCTGACCCCTTTCCCTGCCTAAGTCAGTGTGAGGTTTTACCCAATCATTGTTCCTATGATGCAAAAAAACCTCTCACGTTGCGGGCAACTAGAGAGATGACAACCTTCTGTGCACAGTGCTCTCTTACGCTTTCCCTACTACATCCCAGAGTTAGAGGAGATCAGGGTATTAGGAGGACTCAACCCTGTCCTTTCTCAAATGTTTGTTAGGACCTGCAGGTCAAGGTCATGAACGTGGAGTAATGATTTCACAGAATCAGGGAGACATCTCTTAACTTTCTTCACACATAATTATACAGAGACTCATTTAAGACTCTATGGCAGTGCCTGTGCAACCCATTTTGGAAATCTTAGTGGGAGAACCATGTTATACTGCATCTACCCCATGCTGTAATGTGGACCTTATCTGTAAAGTTACAGGGCTTGTTAAGTAGTATGTTTTGTACTAACATACTCCTAATCTGCTATTTTTATCTCTAGAATTTTGTACAAAAATGATCCTTCCTTGTGAAGAGGTTTTAAGAATTTTTGGTAGGCTGCCCATCTCTCATTGAAATGGAAAAAGTGTTGCATGCAGGCTTTTTCTAGCCACATGGTACTTTTCCTTCACCTGGCATATGCTTAGGAGTTCAGGATATCAAGTGCTTTACTTTGGAAAAATACTCTCGGTGAGAGTAAATATGGCTTGATGGAGATAATTGAATAGAGGAGTTGCATCTGGTTGATTTATGAAATTTTGTAGAAATACATTCCAGCATAATTTACTGTGAAATACTTCATAGTTTATCAACTACTGAGAGCCTGATTTTTTTCAGCACAAACCATAATTCTTCTTACCCAGGAAGGTAATGGATAGAGTTGATCTGTTAACTGGAGGAATTCTTCCCCAGAACAATGGAGGAAGAAGCTGGATCACTGAACTTACAGCCTGTAAAGGTCTGGGCCTGGGCAAGTTGGGAACAATTTTTACTTTAAATTTAGATGTTTCTTCTTCCTTTGACTAACTCGTAGGTGGACTTTAATACTTGCAAATACATTTCATAGAATCATAGATTGGTTTGGGTTGGAAGGGACCTTAAAGTTCATCTAGTTCCAGCCCCCCTGCCATGGGCAGGGAAACCTTCCACTAGACCAGGTTGCTCAAAGCCCCATCCAGCCTGGCCTTCAACACTTCCAGGGATGGGGCAGCCACAGCTTCTCTGGGCAACCTGTGCCAGTGCCTCACCACCCTTGGAGTGAAGAAGTTCTTCCTTATATCCAATCTAAATCTGCCCTCTTTCAGTTTAAAGCCATTACCCCTTCTTAGAAATCCTTTGCAGGCTGTTCACTGTAGAGTTGCTGTATTTTCAGGCTCGAATAGGTTGTGTCCAGCAGGAGGATACAGATTCTGCAGCCATAAGGGCCGGGTGCACATTTCATCCTAAACTACACAAAACTGTTCAGTGAGATCCTTTTTCTTTTCTAATGTGAAATGATGGGGCTCTTACGCATCTTTAAATGCCATGCTATATGCATAGGTGCAAAAGGTGATTTTTGATTGTTTGGTATGAAAAGCCCTTGACCGCATGACGTGTTTTGCGATGTGTCAGGGTGACCTGTGGACGGGTATGTTGTGTCCCACGACTGGCCAGAGGCTGTTGTATTGGCTCTGGTTTGCAGATTGTGCCCTTGAGCAGGATTTCCCAGGGGGAGAGACAATGCCGGGTGCCGTACCTTGTATCTTACATCGCAACTTCTTGCACTAGGTCCAGTTAAAGCAGGACAGAAACTGCCTCACTGCCTCACAAATTCGTATTTGGTTTTGAGAGTGGGAAGCAGAAAATGGAGGCCTTGTACCAGGAGTACAAGTCTCGGCAGACTTGCTGTTTCCTGTCCCTTGTGGGTAAATGAAAGTAAGGTAGATGGTCATCTTACAGGTCAGAGACAGCCGTTCTGTCACTGACTGTTGACTCCGTCATGTGTTTGGATAACCACAGATCGATGTGAAGTATTTAGAATGATTTGCAGTTCTGTTACTAGTCTAGAAAATACAACTTTGATCAAGAATAAGGGGAAGATAAAAGTGAATGAAAATTTGTATTCTTTTCATGAGTGTCCAGAATCTATTATTTCCATATAAAGCTGTCCCAGTCTGTTAAATAGCTGCACAAAGTTTGTGACATCTTGTACATCAGATTCTGCACACTAAGCAACAAACGTGTTGAGGAGGCACAGGATAATGCAAGATGAGCAACTAATGATGGTAACCGTATAATAGTGTGAACCTTCTGCCCTCCCATGCAGACAAACTGTAAGTCCAGTAGCGTTTGCATTCTCTACTTAATATTTCAGTTCTTGGGTAACTCCTGTACCTAAATTGATGCAGCGGGAGTAAGAATTTAGCTGGGGCTTTATCCATCACATATATTGATCCCTTGAAGTGTGAAAATATATCTGAAGAACCTGTAATTATACTTAATTCAAGTCACTGTAGCAGTTTGTGTTCCAATCTGTTCTCATGGAGAATGTAGAAAAAAGATAGCTAAAGACTGTTGATCACAGCTTGAACTGAATAATAGCCTTACCAAATATTCCAGTAACATTTTAAAATGCACTTTAGCATATCATCCTTTTTACTTTCTTGTTGTCTAATGAAAAGACTGTGGAGTCACGAAAAAGGGTTTCTGAGGTTTTATCCCTCCTTGTTCATCTTGGTGTTTGTTCTTATATTATGTGACATGATCACAGCTACGCAGCCATCCAGAGTTGCATTTGATTGTCTGCCTGTGGTATGTGAACTAATTCAAGGCAAAAGGGCATTAGTCATTTTTATTACAGTTGGTAGATTTCATTAGAAGCAATAAGTAAAAAAACTGGCATGTAAAGGCATGCGGGGATTA
Source organism: Phoenicopterus ruber ruber (assembly GCA_009819775.1). Lineage (NCBI taxonomy): Eukaryota > Metazoa > Chordata > Aves > Phoenicopteriformes > Phoenicopteridae > Phoenicopterus > Phoenicopterus ruber. Next base: position 11,649,235 of record CM020221.1, on the reverse strand, counting down.
TTCTTTTAAAAGAATGAATTCGGATTGGGGTCCCTGTTGGTGAAGTGGGAAGTATATTTTAACGGGATAATGAAGCATCCCAAATGTAATTTATTTCCATTTTTACATTGATACACCATTGTATTCCTCCCTGGCACCCAAAGCAGTGGGTCATCTTTGTCCATATTTTGATTGACAGAAATGTAACATTTAACCAAAATAAATGAAATATAACCTTCAGCTGATGAAGAAAGCTGCCCAGTTTATAGTTGGAGATGTAGGTAATACTCATCCATTCTTAAAATGCCTGCACAATACAGGTAATGAGCAACGTTTGTGTCATATGAATTTGGGTCAGCAAACAGAAGTATTATGTCATTTATGTTAAGTATTAACAGAGTTACTTTCCCTGTTAAAAATGACACTAGCTCGTATACATGTAATGAATGCTGAAAACTGGTTTGCTTGTAGAGGACTTCTTTCCTAGCAGGGGCTGGGGAAAGTTTTGCTTTTATTGAGTTGAACATAATAGTCCTGATGGCAGGGCCATTGCTGTCAACTCTTTTGGTGGAGCTTTGATACAATTATGCTGGGTGGATGTAGATGAGTTCTTTTTCTGTGCTGAAATATGTAGTCTAGAGAATAACTTGATAAAGCAAAGACACATCTGGTTGAAAAATGAATGTCAAAGAGTAATTGTCAGCAGTTTTCCTTTGCACCAAGATCAATATCCTGATCTAGTTCTAATGTTTTATTTTTATATTTATTATTATTTTAATGGAAATAATGAACTTCAGCATTTGTGAATGATGCCAATGTGGAAGGAGTTGCAAACATTTTTGGTTATGGGATAATAATTTTGACAAATTGAAAGGACAGTGCATGAAAATGCAAAATATAATTGGGAAGGTGAACTCTAAAGTGTAAGTAGTGCTGAGTAGTAAAATGGTGGTTAATATTTTATGTCTGACTTCCCTAAATAAGTTAATAATGTGATAGTTGGAAAACAAGGTAGCTACCATCTAAGGATATATTAACAGAACTCCAGTTTGCGTTTAGCTAGAAGGCTTTGTCCAGATTTTGAGCCCCTTTTTTAAACAAAAATCTGGTTAGTTGAATAGATTCCATTGAAGATCAAGAGGAGCAACAGGCAAACTAAATAAAGTAATGTATAAGGAGATATTAATGGATTACATTTGTTTTGTCTTATATAAAAGACAATTCCATAGAGTATGAGCAGAACTTTAAAAATGCAGAATAGTTTTGTAAAGTGGTTGATTGTTCTCCAAGGAAGCTGTGTGTGGGAGGGGAAGAAATCGTCTGTTTGCACTAGCTCAGATGTTTGGATATTAGGAGAAGATTCACCATTAAAAAGATTTAAAAAAAAAAAAAAAAGTTAAGAAAGTTTTCTTGTGTTTGAGATTTTAAGATAGTTACTCAAAGATCAGGCATGGCATTGAAATCGTTGATCACTCGCGATCTTTTTCCAGTACTGAACAATGTATAAAGTGTTGTATTTCTGGTGATTAGTCACAGATTCCTTTTTTTTGCCTTTAGTTTCTTTCATGATATTATTTTCTCTTTTTCAATGACAAAATATTCATTAATTCTGGTTGTCAGCGTTTCATAATTCTAATGTTATTTAATGTTAGCATTAACATTAGTTCAAGCTCCCTGAAAAGCAATAGCAGTGGTGTATGATTTGTGGGTTGGTTTGGGGTTATTTTGCTCATTTTGTGTTACGATTTTATGCAGTGATATTTTTGGGGTAGTTGAAAAAATAATTTATTTAAAAAATAGTGCAACCATAATTTGTCAATTCAGAAATGTAACTAGAAAAGAACACTATGTCTTAAATGATATTATGCTTAATTTATAAAATCATTGTTATAGTAAAGATTGTGATATTTATCTATCATTTTTCATATATACTGTTGCTGTGGAAGATGCTATTTTATGTATAGTATAGGTTTTCTTAATCAGCTTATGAAAGAATTTAATATATCGTAGTCTAATCGTTCTGTTGTTAAATCAAGCAGACCTCAGAGGGAAGAATCTGACAGCTCATGATCATCACATTTATAATCAATTAGTGATATTCAGTGAAGCGGTTTAAGGGAATTATTTTAACCAGCTAACATATTGCAGGACACCATAGTTGCATCCACTATAGGTCACAAATAAAATAGACAAACATATATCCTGCAAAAGCTAATAAACAGTAATCATCTGCAAAAGAGCAGCTAAGTAGCAAATGTCAGGGCTTAAACAAAAAATCTGAGTGCTGTGCTACGTGAGGGCTCTTAATGATTCATGAAAATGGAAAGGATTTCTCAGTAGGGTCTGAAAACACAACAGGTACCTTCTTAAAAGCACCAGACCCAAACTTTTCTTTGGAAGGTGGATCAGATGTATTTCTCACTGTGGATACCATCTGCACCTGAGATGTGGACTTCAACACAGAGAAGATAAATAAAATTGAACTAACTTTGATAATACTGTAATTTATAAAGCTATAATATAAATCATCCGTGTGACTTTTGTAATTGACTTGCTGAGTTGAGAGTGCAGAAAGTAAAAGGCTAGCCAGCAATGTGTCAATCAATCTGGCAGAGATATATACTTTTTTTGCAGTAGAAACTTATTGTGAGCATATTTCTTTCAGGAACTTCTTTAGCTTCTAGATGAGATTAAAATAGGGAGAAAGGTTGATTCACCTCAAAAGTAATTTGGGGAGATGTGAATTAACTCTTCAGATTCAAGAAGTCTTATTGATTGAACCACTTCTGACATCATAACTTTGTTTCAATTATAAAAAATTTGTTCTCGAGAACAGTCTCGAGCCCTCGAGTAGCACAAAAAGCTAGAATAGCAGGGCAGTGACTGTGGCGTGCACCTCTCGGTTGCTAGATGGGGCTCCTCATGGCTGTGGTCTGGTCTCTGTTGCAAGAGTGAGGTGAGTCTCTCCGGTCTCCTGGTTGTCTTGTGGTTACAGCTAGAGATGTGAAAGAGACCAGTTACAGCCTGCTGGAACAAGAACAGTTTCTGAAGCCTCACAACTATCCTATGGGCCTTATTTTCATATGGATTTCAGTGTATTTTCCGGTAGCATCACTGTCAGTGGAGACTTGTTTATTCCGAGAGCTTTTCTATGAGGAGTCAAGGGAAGCCTTTGTGAGACAGCTCACAGGTGTGACCTTCTGAGCTCAGTAACAAGTAGCATAAAGCTTTTATTTCTTTCTTCAATCCCATACCAGCATTGTCTAAGGATTGTAAGTTCGCATTCTTACATACATGCCCTTGAAAATTTTAATGGGAAATATTTTTAATTAGTAGAATATAAATATGTTAATTGGTATTATCAAATAAATGCAATTGTCTCCAACATCCTACTAAGGACTTTGAGGATGTAGCAGTTGTATTAATTTAGTTAATTTCTCTGTTGTTTGAGGTATTTCTTATTTTATGATTTTAAGATATCTTGCGTCTGACGTACTTGACCTTTCTCATCCACTTACCACTCAAAAGTAAATCTATTCAGTAGAGCCCTTGAAGTATCCAGATTGAAGTCTCCAACAATCTTACACTGGAAAGAAACGGCACTCTCTCTTTATAATTGGTATCTTAGGAAGAAATAGACCACTTGAAGACCCATTTGACAGAAGAATCCTGATGAGTATTCTTACCTCTTTTAATAAAGATGATGATAAGGATTAGGAATCCTCTAACACAGGATCTCTCTACAAAATCTGAGCAGCTCTGCAGGACTCTTAGAGAAAGACTTTATACAAAACCTTTTCCCTATTTTTTGTCATCTTGGCTCAAGTGCGATCCTCCGTTCCTTGCAATTCTGTCTTTCGTACTTCCCTTCACTATCAAAAGCTTGACTGTTTGCTTTAATCTAGTGCAGTGACCTTGCAATGCGTGACATAACATACATATTTGAATGAAATAGCATGATTTGTGAGCTCTTACAGGGCTGAAATATGAATCGCAAAATGCTTAGCTATGCATTTATGACTTTTGAGTTTTTATGATTGCATGAAATGTAGTTAAGTATATCGTAGTTGTATGAAAGCCTCAGAGACCAATGGCTAAAATTGTTGAATTTTTACACAAAATTAAATATCTTTCTTAAAAACCGTATGCTCCCCACAATGTATGAGACATCAGATATACCAGGCACTCATTTATTTCTTTTGGAAGATGACTGCTGTTCAGGTCTGCTGGGAGGATCTCAGCGCAAATTTCTGAAGACAGAAATAAAACTGCTTCTAATAAAAGTCAGTGACTATTACAAAAGTGAAAAATATTTAGGCATTGTATTCTTTGGAATGGGGTGAGATCTCCCGTGTGTGGAGTAACTTGATAAGTTTGTGTCACTTATGCAGCCTAAGAACTTTTTCTCTGTAAATTGGTGTGCAAAGAGCAATAGATTTTTCAGCACCATAGGTTTTTTTTTTTTTAAATTTAGCTTAAAAACAAATTAATTTTAAAGGAAAATTCCTTTTCTATTTAGTCCAATGTCCTGATCCAAGGAAGGATAATTTGCAGTGCAAGGTCCTGTTCTTTGTGCCTGAAAAGAGGCCTTAAAAAGAACTTAAAATAGCAGAAAATCTAGAATTATACTGGTTGTCATACTGCCTAGTCTAGTTCTGACCATTGCAGGCTATGAATATTAGTTCATTCATTCATTTGTTTTCCAGAGAGAAAAGATGTCATGCTTTGTGTTCGGAAAGCTTTGTTTAAATAATGAAAAATATTGCTATGTATTATGAAGGAAATGCCAAAGTAGTGGGGTGACATTCGGCCTCAACTATCAAATTCAAGCCCTGAACTCCAAGTCTGTGATCAGATTTCTGTGCCTTTAGACTTGTAGTGAAAAGGCCTATCACATTTTTAAAGTAGTAGAGAGACAATTCTGTCACTGAATAAGCTGGTAGAAATTAAATCAGTTTCACTGAATACACTGAATATCCAAGTGACAGGATTATGGAAACTCTTTGTGACTGTTGCCTTAAATCTGTTAAAATTCATTTTTTTTCTATTGCAACAGTGGTAAACTTGTTCATAAAATTATTTTGCACCATTCTTCTGTAAATGTCATATATAAATTCACAGCAGGAGATAGTGCAGACATCACCGTCTAAACAGTACAGGGTGAAAAGGAAGCTGAAGCTCAGCATTACTGAAATGGAGGGCTCACATACTGGGATCCAGAAGTGGAGCTTACTCCTCCTGAGTGAACGCTCCTTTTCCCTTGAAACTTAGCTGAGGAACCAGCCAAGTCCCGGGGTCTTCTGGCTCTGCTTCCAGAGTTCACAAAGCTGCCAAAGCAGATTTTGCAAATGCTCCTAATATCTCATTTCTGATGCATCTAATATCTCTAGCTAGTAGGAGTGCTTTAAAAATAAACCCCTCATCCTAGTGCAGAATGCTAGCACAGGCTCTACACAGTGGCTGAAGAGAAGTCAAACAGTAGACGGAGTGGGGACCACAAAGAGCAGTGTTGCTGGAAATAAAACACTTGACAACAAGAGGGTTTTTGCATTGCCTAGATTTTGTACAGAAAGCAACTTTTTCACTTAAAACTGCTATGAAGATAAATTTTGCTTTTATCCTGACTTCCTTATGACCAGAAACTTAAAATTACTGCAATCCAATATTTCCCAAGGGATTGAGGCAGCCACGTGTGTGTCACCATCTGACTTTGCCCTCGGGTTTGCAGAAAGATCCCAGCGACCACAGGGTTGCATATGGTGTCTCCACCCAAGGATCATGCAAAAGATGTCTTGAAGATGTTGCACATTATTTGCATTACTTATTTTGTCTCTGGCAAAATTCCCCCAAAATCAGAATAGTCTCCCCACAATCATCTTTAAATTTGTAATACATTTGAGATGCTACTTGTTAAAATTTTATAAATACATCTTTGATGTTACTTCTTAAAATCTGTTTTTGGAAAACATAACTTCCCTAATTAATTCTGACTAGGTCTAAATTAATATATAGAACTAGCCTTAGAATTTAAAATGCTGTGCCTGTTTTAGTATGTATATGAGACATATACACTTCTATGCACTGTCATTTAAAATAAACTCTCTATTCTCCAAATTACATTACACTGTGTTTAAATTACTATTCAAGCTACCAGTTACTTTGACTAATCAGGTTAACGGATTTAAAAATCAGCTTCAAAGATGACAGGTAGGTGGAACAGAAACATCACACTGCTACTTAAATCCAAATAAAAAGAGTGTAAAAGAAAAAAGGCCAGAATATGAGAGTCAGATTTTCTTCTGCAGTAATCTGACAGTTTAAGAGTGTTTCTGCTACGTATCTTTAGTGTGAGTTCTCTAAAATTTTAATCTTTCTGCATGTTTTACAAAAGGAACCGTCAAAATTAAACATCGACATTACACATTTGTATTTAATAATTCTAGCTATACATAATTGTAGCAGATGATTACTGCTTATTACTGGAGGAAGATTATTTGGAAAAACACTTGAAATTCTATTATATTTGAGTACTGATTAGATTAGCTTATCATCTTTGTAGACAAAGTGTAGTGATTCCATGAAAAGGAAAAAAAAACTAAAGTCTTCCTACTTGGGTAATTTTTAGACCATTTGTGATTCATAATTAAAGGCCCTTTAAAATTTGGTACACCTGTAGTAGCTATATCAGGACTTGGAAATCTGTGACTCCAGATGTCAATGATTTGAAGGTGATGCTAGATATTCTAGTACCTTCTTAAACGCCTGGGTAATTACCTGTCCTATGAAAGTTCTAATTGCTTAATATATTATTCATTAGTTTTGCTGGCAGAGCTACTTTCCTCTATCTTAGATGCACTAGCAGTTTTAGGAATGCATCTGGAAGAACTCTCTGGGCCTAATGCAGTGAACACACAATACAACCACGCTGCTGAAATTAAGTCTCTCTAGACACAGAAGAGCTTTAGCCTGATACTCTCCAATCCTCTAAATGTCAATGTGGAGCACTCAGCTCATGTCAGCGCTTTGATATGTTTTTAGTGCCCTGGAAATGCTTCCTCACTGGTTCAGGACAAAAATGCATGAGGAGCCACTAACGCCGTTTGAAGCTCAGAGAATAAAGACGCAGAAGAGCTGCAAGCTCTGCATTCTTAATAACCTTGTTTTCCCTGAATTTAGGCAGCACCCTGAAGACAGAATCGGTCCATGTGAAAAGCAAAAATTTAGTTACCTGGTCACCATAGTCTTACCATCATATTCACTGGTCTCCACTGTATTTATCCTCGTGAAATGTCTGTGTGGCCGAGTGTAATGGTACATTTCTGTATTTCATCGCTGAGCTCAGTCCTGCAAACTGAATTCAGCTAGAACCTCATGCAGGTGGAGAAACCTGCTTTCTCTCATCCCTTCAGACTTCGATGCATAGTTGGGACTAGAGCTCTTGTTAGTTCTTAAGTGCCTGACTCATCTGCTGCCTCGTAATATGTACTGATTCAGAGTTGTTAATATTCAAGAGAGTAGAAAAATACTAAAGCAGAAACTCCAGGCAGGAATTACTGTAAGTTTCAGTCATGCAGTTATATATAGTATATGGTACAGATGTGAATCTAGATTTCTTATTTAACACTGGGATGGCCTTAGGGAGTCAAATCCTGTATCAAAGCCTTATTTTCAGGTGCACAGTATAAATTCAGGGAGGAAAAAGTTAATGCACCAGAGACACGATAATAATCCTATTGTTAGACGCATTTTCACACGCACAAACAGCCCTACCTTCTCCTTTGTATTTCAAAAAGAGCTGCACCAGCAGTCTCAACTTTTCAAAAGATGCAAAAAATACACATTGGATAATAAGTAGTGTAGATATACTGCAGATACCGTAGTTTTTACTTTTCTCCTACATGTAATGTGGAAATCAAAGGAAGTGAGATTTTTTTAAGAGCTCTGAACATTCGTATGTAACAGGTCTAGTCCAGTAGCTCTTTCGCTGATCTTGGAACGTGGCAGATGCTTTAAAAGAAGGTACAGTCAAGCTTATCCTATAAAGGGTAGTTATGGGTTAATCTTCAAGCATAATTTTTTTTTTAATGTCACCCTATTTGTTATTGGCTGGCTCAAAGCCATTGAAACACAGTTTTTGCTTCTCACTGAAACACCGTAGATGTTTCCATGACCCATACATCTTTACTTTGGAGTCCTCTGTCTAGACGCTGTGGCAATGTGTTCCACTACTCAACTTCTGAGTTGTTGTTTTCTTCAGTATTAGATCTGCTTGTGCATTATACGTACTGCTTGTCGGTCTCTTTGGATTTTTCCTTGGTACTGCCTTTCACAAGAATAAAACCAGAAATATCCCTGAATTAGTATTACTGACAAATTATATGGCTAAAACAGATTTGAGCTACAGGAGATTCATTCTCCAAGTGTGATTCATTTTGCATTGAATCTAAAGGGTAACCTGTTTGTTATGAATTACAGAGGCTTTCGTAAAATTGAGGCTCACGATTAGGAAGAAAGAATATGCATGAGTAATTTGCAGTCATGTAATGAAAGATTGCTATGGGAAACCAAGTGGATCAACAGATGCTGAAACCCTTGCTATGATTCTTGGTATATTTATTTTTCACTTTGCTTCTAGCCTTCCGAGTCATGTTGACCTGAGATATTTGCAGATCTCCATGTATTACAACAAAATATTAACATTGCAGCAGATATTCAGTAGTAGTAATTTAAAATGAAAATAATACGTATTCCATATATCAGAAACCTGAGTTTAATACATAGGATTTTTCTGTGTTTAAAATTAATAGGCAATGATAAATTGAGCAACAGAGATTATGAAGTACATGTTTCTCCAGACAGCTGGAAAGTGTTTCTGAAGAGTTGCTTATCTCTGTAAAGAGCAAATTTCTTTGATGTTTATTACCGTAGTGTTAAATCTATCTCCATTACCTATGTTAGGCTTAGGAAAGGTACACAGTGATAAACATATGTCAAAAAAACCCCAAACATAAACCCATTTACTTATGCCAGGTGTAGGAAAGAGATATAATTGATGTATATACATCACAAAAATGCATAAAGCCATGCAAAGAGTTGGTGTTTTAACTAAAGAGAGGGTAGAATGGGAGAGACGCTTGGGTAGTGTTTTACTGTGATGTGCTGAATATGTTCAGAGAAAGGAGTCTCAAAAAAAGTGATTGAAACACCTTTCTTGATAGTAGCACTGTGTTCTATAGTACCAAATCCTGACAGTTTTATCCAGTTTGATAGGACTTAGCTAATATGCTTTGATATAAGCAGAGGCTTAAAGGGACTCTTGAAAAGCTTATGTTTTAAAAGCATGGTTGTGTGATTATTGCTGTTTCCAAAAAGACAGGCAGCAGGAAAAGTGAGAATATGGTCTTAATAGTCCTTCAGCACATGGGGAAATACGCAAACTTTGTAAAATTTCTGCTGTAAGTTAACACAATTCATTTAAGAATTTGTTTTTAACAGATACAGTGAATTTACTGAAAGAAAAGTGTTTATTTGCAATAAGCTCGGTATTGTGACTGTGCTGCTTATTCTGTAAAACGCACTATTTTTTTTCCTAGTGAAGACTCAAAAAGCAATAATGATATTTTTGCTAAATGAGTATTTTAAGGAATTAAATATAGGCTCGTTTAGTTAAAATATTTTGTCTTTATCCATTTTTGCAATCAAATCTTTTTGGGTTCTGGTTGGAAGAGTTGTGTTTGTTCATAGGAAAGATCTGAAATCTTCAGAGAAGTCATCTTTTCATAAAATGTCAGGGAAGCAGCATGACTGCTGTCTTTATTCAGCAAGTCCCTTTGAGCTGTTTTGGGGAGGTTTTTCTTAGTTATTTCATCTGGTTTCTGACTGTACAGAAGATCATTCTACTCTTCTGTTCTCTTGACAGAGCTGAGCAAAGGCAACTTGCATTAGAGCCTGCCGCCCAGTTTCATTTTTATATTGATAGAACATTTTTGCCACTGACACAGAAAGAATAGGGAAGCATTAGGAGTGCTTGGTTGTCTAATGACTGACAGGAAGCTAGAAAAACCCTCACAAAATGCTACTTTTAAAGATGGAGCTGAAGAGAGATCCCTCTTTACTGTGGCTTCACCATACTGTGGCTGTTGCATCTTTATAGAGAAACGAATCTGACTTGTTAGGAGAAAAAAACGTTTCTTTAGCTCCAGAAACAGTTCTGGGTTTTTTTGCATTTGGGGAAAAAACACTTTGGTAAGGTTACTGTAGCCACCTTTGTAGTATGCTATAGCTCGTGTCTGAAATGAGAGCTTTTGGAATCCATTATGAAACTAGAAAGGAAAGTTCAAAGTACGTATTCAAAGACTTAATAACATAAACACTTTTCAAAGAGTACTTAGGAAAGTTCTTAAAATTATATATTTGTCTTGGTTGACTAACTTGCAATATCTCTCTTCTTTCTGGTTTTCAGAAAAGCTTACGCTAAGGCTCTGAAGGGTGTAAGGCAGATTACAATTCTTGTTGTTTAAAATATCTGCCATGAGTTTTATAAGTATTATGATAAAGAAGCAGCCAGCCTTTCCAAGATGTTCAAGTCTGCATGCTGTGAATGTTAGAGTAAGCCTCTTCTGAGAAACAGAGCCAAAGTTACCATGTGCACACGTTTGTGAGACTCGGCATCACGTTTAGAAATAATTGCTCAAAGACAAGTGGTCTTGTAGATCACCTTAGTATATCCTTGCCTCCATGAGAACCGAAGAGAGAGTAAGGCATATTGACATTTGTTGAATTAGTGGAATTATGGTTGAAATACTCAGTGTTAATCCTGCATATTCCAGATTTTGAATATTTTCTAGCTACATCCTTTAGCATGAGCAGTCTTTCTGTATCCGTCCATCCTTACTCACCTCTGGAAAATGGCACCTTCTGTTTGCAACCTCAGGTACAAAATTACTTTGACATTTCTGCCTGCACAAATATTTAAGAGTGACCTCCCAACTTGCTTCCTTTTGATCAGAATTTTTTATCCAGAACTGAGTTCCACAGTTGCCTTTACACAACCCTATCATTGTAATTTCATATCATTGTTTCCTCAATTAAATGTGCCTTTGCTTTACTGTGTCTTAATGTTTATAAATGTATTCATGCTACAGTTTAATGGTTCATCTCAGGAAATTATATCTTGTTATGTTTGAAGGTGCTATAAGTAGGAATGTTTTCAGGTGAACACAGGTTGTTTGAAGATACTGAGCAACCTAGTTACCATTTATACTTTTGTCAACATAAAACATCGTTTAAACCTTTTGTTAACTAAGTTAGTAAAAGAGTAGAAGTCGAGGTACTAGACTAAAAGAAAAGCTGGTAAGAAGCAGAGACAAGAAATGTCTTGGAAGACCAGTTGGAGACTCTGGGAGTATGTGCATCTCTGGATCACAAAGCTGGCCAAAGACAACGGAGCCTTCACTAAATCTTGTGCAAAATTGTTCTTCTGAGGGCAAGCTCTTGGGAATGTGAGCTGCTTTTGGACAAAACGTTGTCTGGAAAAAGATGTGAAACTGTGAACAAGATGACTGCCTTCCTTAAGTGCTAGACCTACAAAATTAGACTTCATATAATTGCTTGTAAATTAAAGAGAATAGACCCCATCATTAATTCCTTATAGCACACACATTGTGAAGCCTCAAATATGTGACTTTCTTGAGGCAAAAGGGGTAACAGTAGCTGTATCTAAGCCATAGGAAAGAGGAGCAATCACAAGCTTTGGGGCTAATTAACCTAAAGTTTAAAGGTATTCTGGTATGTTAGGATGAGACCTAGTTTTCAATTCCCTCTCCTGGCAAGCAGGGTGGTTTCTATTGAAAAAACAAGATGGTGCTGGACAGTGTTGTGCTGCAGGAGCGAGGTGCTCCGCTGCAAAACTGACCCTTTCTACCCTTTCTCAGTAACTGCTCCCCTATCACCCTCTTAACCAGTGCTTTTCTGTGTTAAGCAGGAGAAAGGAGGATGTCATTAGAGAGAAAAAGTGTTATTTGAAACATGTCTTCTAACGGTGACAATGGTCAGCAAATTGTGAAATTCACACTTAACCAGTCTTTTCTAGGGCTTGTAGGAGAAGAGAAATATTCACTGTTTTGTTCTCTCTCACCCCCATCAATCTAACTTTCATCTGTCAGACCAGATGTAACCTGGAAAGAACTTCATGCTTTTCAATCAGATTTGTTGCACCACGGGGTCAGTCATTTCTGTGTCAGTTCATATGGAACAGATGTGAGACAAATCTGAAAGCATTTATAAATAAGTAATAAAAGAAACTCCCATCACATTGGGGACTGGTTACCAAGTACTGGTCTATACCAGTGTGTACTGCTATTAAGAAAAAGTTGACGAAAAGCCCAGATTTAGTTAAATAAAAACAACTAAATAAACGTATACAGGGCATAGTTCTGTGTGAGAGTCAGTCGTGGTATAACCCCAGCCGGTAACCCAATACCACGCAGCCGCTCGTTGACTCCCCCCCGCTTCCCCAGTGGGCTGGGGAGGAGCATTGAAAAGAAGGGAAAACTCACGGGTTGAGATAAAAACAGTTCACTAGGACAGCAAATTAAAAAAAGATTATAATAATTATATTTTATATTAATAATGATGATAATAAAATATAATGATAATAGAATATATAAAAAGAACAATGTACAATTTCTCACCACCCGATGTCTGATAAAGCCCATCCTGAGCAGCAACCACAGAACAGGAGTATTCCCCAGCAGCGATCTCAGAACAGCAAGTTCACAGAAAGCGAGCAAGGGAACGAACAGTCAAATGAATGAACGAAAGCACAAATGAACGAAAAGGCCTGAATGAACGAAAAGGAGCCCTGGTCCAGCAGCTGACCCCCACTTACACTGGACATGCCATCTATGGTATGGAATACTCTCTTTGGCCAGTTTGGGTCAACTGTGCTGGCTATACCCCTCCCAAGTTTTTGCACCTGCACATTAGCAAATCCTGGGAAACTTAAAGTCCTTGATCTCTTAGCAGCAACTAATAACATCAGTGTATTATCGACATTCTTCACATACCAAATCCCATACTAAATCCAAACCACAGTAGCTACTGGGAAGAAAATTAGCTCCATCCCAGCCGAAACCAGGACAGAGTCTGATTGTGAGGAGTGGATGAAAGACGTGTTACATGAGAATTAGCTCAAAAAACAGAGTTTGAGCACCAGGTAGAACTGTGGTCTGCCAATTAGTGGGGAAAAAACCAAGAGGAAAACTGTTGTTGTGACTTGTTAATTAAAGCAGGAAGCAGGGAACTGCTAGGAAGATATTAGAGAAATGGTTACAGTGAGAGAGAGCCTAAAACCAGCTGAAGGGTGGGAGAACGAAGCATTGATAAAGAAAAGGACAAAAATGAATGACTTTATCCTCAGTAGCTAAGTGTAGAAGCCAAAAAGAGACGAAACATCATTAGAAATGTATCAAGGAGGAAGAGGACCTACTCAGACAGTAGTTCATATATTGTTATACTTTTTATGCAGTTACTCCTCTTGGTTCGTTCAGTGTTGGAGGACAAAGAGAAGAGACCATGTTTTAGACTGGACAGGCAGACAGGCAAGTGTCAATATAATTTGCTTTGGGAGAAAAAGGAAATTGTTCATTATTTCAGTTCATTTGTAGTCAGTTAACTTTGCTGTACCGCTATTGAAATAAAAGTGTAGAAGTACTGCAACAAAGTATTAAGGAAGAATAAAATATACTGAAAATGAACTCCCTTTGACACTATAATAGCATTTAATTGACATTAAATAGCTCCTTTGGAACCATTATGAATACGATATGAATACAAAAGTATGAAACATTTCCATCACATTGAATCAAGAGCTTCAACAGATGAAGTTACATCATCGGAGCCTTTAAAACTTTCACTTTTGGAAGTGAATTTAGTACTTATGAAAGTGCCATGATGACATTTCCGAAGCCTGAGGTCTTACTGTGTGACGGTTGTTTGTCATAGCAGTTTTGCTAACAGGGCATGAACCAGAAGAGCTGATCAGAGCTTTGTGCAACTTATCTAGCCTCTCGTTGAGGCTGCTGGCACTGTCCTCAGCCATCCAGTGACGGACACAGCGCAGGAAGAAATAGTAGCTAGGAACCTAGATGAGTAGATCCATGCGATTGTCACAACATTGTGTACTCTTCTCCATGTTTGGTAATAAGACCTCAAACAATCATGAAAAAAAATCTTTATGTTTTGGATGCAACTTTCTCAGGGGATACAGAAGCCTGAGTGAGAGCATCATGAGTTTTTAGGGGTTTAAGGTTACTTTCTTCTAACCCTACTGATGATATTTTCATCTGCTCTCTTCATCTGGTAGAACAGAACCTATTGCAAGTACTAGTGCACACCGTGTAAGAAAGAATGAGCTGGATCATATTCTCAAGAGCTCAAGTCACTCTGAGATGCAATGAAACCAGCACAGAAAAAAAAATGAGGCTTTAACTGAGCAAGCTGTTGGTGTTTGAGGTCTCTGTAATTCATAGTTAATTGCAGGTACTGGAAGGCACTGCATGGCTTTGCTAAGCACATTATTGTGTGCGGTTCTCTGTCTGGATTTCTCCATAATTTGCTCACTAATAGGCTAACGCGTGTGGTACAACAGATTAAGGTATTAGATCTGTTAATTTTGGCAAGGTATTTCTCTTCTAACAAGCAGATTAAGCCATACCCATCTACTGATCGGCATAATAGAAAACAGCTCTTTTATTTGTACTCTCTAACTTTTTGGAAGCCTACTGAATTTTGCATTTGATTCTTAATTGGAAAAGGGAGTACTTTAATAGAAGACATATTCCACTTACAACAGGATGCCTTTGGGAATCCTATCAATGCACACTGGACTTTTTTATGTATTTTGAATAATTACTCAGTGTCTCGTTCTGAAATAAACACATACAGATACAAAAGCAGCCTTTTGTGCAGTTAATCTATAGCAACGAATCATTATTTAGGCCCAGTTTGCTATGGACATGTAAGGTATTTCAGGGAGAGAAGTCATTCCTGCAGTAGCAGATGGAGGATTTCTTTATATATGCTTTGATGTAAAGCAAGAGCGAAAATAAATTTGATGGTTTGAATGAGATTGACATGTCAACACTTACTATTTAAGAAAATTCTGGATCTGTGTGCATCCTTACAAACGCAATTGTATTTATGGGGTCCTGCTAGTTTAGGACTAGAGTTTTCAGAAAAATCCACTGACTATCAACAGGAATTGCATGTCAAATTCCTTTAGGTTAACAGTCTAGTCCGGAAGCTTACTTTAGAGAGATGTTTATAAAGTGTTGTTTTCATGCTGGAAAAGGTGATAGTGATGTTGTTTGTTCAAGGAAAAATATCTAGTAATAGATAAAAGATGTGCAGTTTTTCATTATAATCGTAGCAAAGAACTGCTATGAATAATGCATAGCATTTTCCAGAACAACTGCATTTGGAAAACAGCTGCTGGGTCACTTGAGGGCAGGAGGGACAGTGGATTAAGCTGCTGCCTATACCCCCATCACTGGCTTTCAGTTACTCTTCCAAGCTACTGTGGTCAGTGAAGAAACACTGAAGATGTTTTATTTCTCTAATTTTCAAAACTTTTGGATAAGTGAATCTCTTTGGACTGCCTCACCAGCCAAATCCTGTCACTCCCATGAAAACTGAGCCCTGTACCTAGGGCGTGGATTGCTGGTACGTGCTGGGCCTCGGAGGTTTGCAGTATTCCTCTGCCGGCATAAGGAGCCATAGGCTGTAGACGTGATATGAAGTACAAAGACTCTGATTCAGCAGTGCCACATACGGAAAGCACTGTAGTGTTCACTACTTCTGAAAATAAATTCTTTTTCCTTTCTGAACATGAATATGAGTTTATATGTTCCAGTTTAGATCCCAGCTTTTGGAAGGGTGGCATCTATTGCCAAAGACGACTTACGAACCCTTTTGAAAAATGATGGTTTTGGAGAGGAAGAAAGCCTTAGTTCTCAACTAAGGGGAGGTGAAGTGTTGTAAATAGAGGATGGAGAAAAATCACTGCTTCACCTTTCCTGATATTAATACCTAACTACCAGGATTTCACTGCAAATAGGTATGATTTGAAGAAGGAAGGTACCATAACACCAGTGTCAAATTTGGAGATGAAGTTGCCTGCCCTAAGCAGCATGTTCTCTGATCATAGGTAAGAGCTGTGCCAGCATTGTATGCTAGGGTTCAGATTAAATGAAGCATTTAAGTTCATAACTCTTATTTAAGCTTCTCAATAGAAATTTAAATATTTTTTGTTTGGGACCTGGAATTGTTTGTTTGGTTGTTGCTTTTTTAATATCTAAAACTAAGGTTTGAGGACTTCTTGGAATAATATCCTTTTTACTCAGCTGTCCACATTAGATGAATGCTGATTTTGCAGGCAGGCAGACCGGCCAGGAATGTTATACAAAGTTATACCATAAAGTCTGTAATTCTAGGTCCAAACTCCACAGGTTCTATATCACATTTTGTTTCGGGTGTTGTAGTTCCTTTGGCTGTTTCTTTTCTGCAAGCAGTGTTCCACACAGTGCAATGGTTCTGATTAAGAGTAGGACACGCTTGAAGAGGTTATAATGCATTTAGACGCAACTTCTTCCAGGAAAGTATTTTTAAAACAGACAGGTATTTGCCCAATATTTTACCATACGTCCAAAGCATTTGGCAGTTATATAAGCCACACTTGTTCTAGGTTTCCTTAGATTGCTGTCCTATATATAGATGTGTCTTTTTAATACTATGATAACTTGTTATGGCATCCTTACGTATGCTTTGAATACAACAGTATGTTCTCAGAGCACTTACCTGCTGCACCTTGCTTACTGGTTGTGTTTGTGGGGAACACTTGAGCAGATGCTACGTTGCGGAGAAGGGACTTGGTGTGCAGTCACGTTCCGTGACTTGGGGATGTGCGCGCTGGGCTGACAGTGCTAATGGTAGACCCTGTGCTTCCTCTCTGCTCACTAGAGCCTGGGCCACTTTTTTAATTGCTTCTGGGTATAATTCAAGGTGATGAGCTCTACCTGGAAAGCCTACTTCTGCAGTGCTTGGTACAGTGGAAGTAAATGAGTTGCTTTCAGTAGCATCCTGTAAATTAAAACATGGAAGGACTAAAAGCAGAATTTTCTCAATGGAGAACCATCAGCTACGGAATTCTTTCCTCCATTGATGCTATATTTTGTGACCTTAAGGATGTGAAATGAGGTTTGTCTATTCATTCTAGCTTTTATCTAATGAAGTGGTAATATGGTGAGCCTAGAGACCTCTTTGCATGAGACACCATTCAGACTGATGTTGTTTGAGTTACTTATCTTTAATATATGTTTAGAAGCACCTTTAATGAGGAAAAAAAGAATTTTTGTTTATATTGATGGTAGATTATTAATTCTTTGCATAGATAGCACTTACCTCAACCCATACCTGCAATGAGTCTGAGAAAGCTCAGTAAAAATTGCCATCTTCATTAGTAAAGCACGGATGTTGTCACAAATGCACTGTTTACTTTCAGCCAGTGTCCATGGAAACCTTTGTCAGTTTGTATTTTCATGTGTGGGTACCGGTGAAGTACAGCTTCCAGGGGAAAAGGCTTTGGCCACTCGACCTCCTGAAGAACAGCCAGGTGAAGTGTCTACTTTTTGCAAGCAGGGACCATTTCTGTTGCTCAGGGAACTGTACTACTATGTACAGCTCAAAATGTGGGCAGCTGATTACGCTCTGTAAAATCTGGGGAAGAAAGGGTACTCTCTCACACAACTACACCTGCCAGCTTAGCTCCTTAGCAGCCTTCCACAGCCCTTCCTCAGTGTCCTGTTACGATATTGATGATGAGGTATTTTACTATGTCATCTCTTAAGTGCAAGGGGTTTTTGAAAACAATAACAAGATATGAAGTAAGAGAAGCAAAAGTATGCCTGACATCTTCATATGGAGGTAATAAATACAAATTTGTACAGTAAATACAGACCTGAGGCTGTCAGAAGAGATTTTTCTTCACGTGTTAAACACGCCGTGCACAGTTGTCATCTGGCATGTTTGGTTCTGAGCTTAAAACTCGATCTACCTCAAAGAAGATGGTAAGGTTTTAAAACCTAGAACAAATGCACATATAAATGCAACTTAATATGCTCAAACTGGTGACATGTACATTGTCTTTGTGCAGGTTTATATATTTTTGTTATATCTTTTTAATATCTATATTTTTGCCACCTTGCCCGTGAACTCCTTGGGACAGGAGTTCAACTTTGGGTTCTAGAAAAGATCTAGCACATTATTTAATACAAAAAGTTCTTAGCAGCTCTCTGGTGATTTTTTTTTTTTCTTTAGCTAATGATGCAGTCTCTGTATTTCCTAGCTTTTACATTAGTATTTAATTAAAAGAAAAAGTAGAATTTTCTTTTAGTGCTCTGTTTAAATTTCTCTAGTCAAAACACCAACCTGAAATAGACTTAAAGTGGTGAGAAGGCTTAATCAGCAGCTACTGTTGTCGTCGTACAGAGCAGAGAAGGGCTGTCAGGAGAAATGCCCAGCTGATTAGAAAGGAGATGTTGTATTCAAAAAAAACCCCAAACCAAAAAGAGCAGAATAGAACCTGAAACAGATTGAAAATTGAAATGAGAAAATTAACTTTATAAAGCTAGGCAGAGATAGCAGAGCCTTTTTAGTGAGAATAATTTGTACATATTTTTAGACAGTTGTAAAAATTAGAATTGGTTTTAAGTGGTCCGCAAACCCCTCTAGTATATCGTAGGTACTTGGATGTGATAAAGAACAGCCACCAGGTGCCACTGTTGAGTTTCAGAGCACTGGGCGAGACAGGGTTTCTGTGGCAGCCAAAATTTGTAGCTGGGAAGGAATGTGTGGGTAGTAGTTGTGCAACAGAAATAATTATTTCTGCAGTTTTAGGGTTTGTGAAATAGAACCACAACCAACATTTTCTTCTCGGTGTTTCACCAGATATTATCATATCTGACAGTAGATCACTGTGACAGGTCCAACATGCCTCTTTCCCCGCATCCCTGGCTTGCAGAGCAGAGCAGAACCGATGCTAAATGAGAGAGGACTATAAACTCGCTTTATTGTTATGAAGCATTTTATCTCTTATTGAAGGCTTTTTGGCAAGTACATCTAGGCAGCCCGCAAGTCTTTCTAAATAACATGTTTACTTGTTTAGAGTGGTGCTGTAGTGTAGGAGACCCCGCTTTTTGCACGGCTTTCCATCGACGATTTTCTTGGTCAGCAGAACATACATATGTTTGGGATATAGCCTGCCTGTGCTTAGAAAAACAGGAAGAGTAATGGTGACTCACAGGGTGAACGTCTTCTGACAGACAAACTTACTGGAATGATGAATGTGGTTCTAAATAGTTTTGATTTGGGGAGTAGATAATTAGAGCTTTCTGAATCTTAAACATATCTTTAAAAATGGACAATGTTGAGTGAAACAAGGTTTCTGTGTTGAGATACACACTTCATCCTGTCTTGTCCAGAATAGCAATATTGTCCAGTCTGGTTTTATGGAATATTTTTGATCGTTTGCTTTCAGCCAAAATAAAGTTGGAAAGGCATCTGTGTGCGATATGCATGGCACATAGAGTTAAAGGGAAGTCTAGTTGAGTTTTGAGTATATTTTGAAGCTAGGGACTGGGATTTGGATTTTAGGTCCTAATCTAAGTAAATCACTTAAATAATTCCTTGAATGAACAAGCTTGAAGTTAACCTGTTTTGCTGGGTTTTCTTGAAATGGAGCCTCACGCATTGAAATACTTTTGATAAATATTATGCTAATAGATCTCATGGGGAATCCGTCAAGCATAAACAAGCTGGGTTTGAGCTACCATAGACTCCACCTTAGAAGCAAAAAAAAAAAAAAAAAAAAGTCTTGATTTACAATTTGATGTAGAAGTCTCTTTGCGGTGCAGATTTTAACCCATTACTTGGTCAGTTGTGCAGCTGCATAAACCTTCCAGACAATGATGTGCAGAGACAGAAAGTGAATTAGAATCTATGGGTTTCCTTCAAGTTTGATTCATTTCTGCTGATAAGGAAGGATTCTGCTATCTCCTTACAGTAATATCCTGGCTTTGGTTCTGGGGTGGGGTTTTTTTACTACTTGTTATAAAGATTATTCTTCTCTCATGACATATGTCTCTAATAAAAGACCATTAGTTAAGAACAAATTTTTAATATTATAGTATAAACTTACACACTTACTCTTTCATAACTCTTAATGTATCACTTGAAAAAAATTGAAGTTGTGTGTTTATTATGCTAACCTTGAGAATTAGCAGGCCTTATTTCTTCATGTATTTGTTGAACTACAATGTATTTGTGGCAGGGTTGCATATTAAATATCAACACTTACAAGAAAATTTGACAACTTCATTAGCAATTGTCATGTTATAGTGTTATAAATAAAATAATGAAATCTCTTGCACTCCTGCTTGTATTCTGCAGTTGCACCTGGGGTAGGTCTGTTTCCTCAACTTTGGGCAAATCACTTCAGCTTTCTGGACAGATTTGTACTTAACGTAATGAGTATGGGTATACGAGGCTAGCCTCCTTGAAGTCTCTGGATGTAGGTAATATTTTTATTAATTGTATGATTGCTATTCATCATTGTGTGAGTGACAAATGCTTAGGCTGATTGGCAGTGCAGCTGCTGTCCAAAATAGGCGCAATGTTACTGACTTTGGAGGAGCTCCTCCTGACTTGTGGTGCTTTAAGGGAGCTGCAGGCATAGCTGGTCCTTGCGAAGATTTAGAAAAGGCAAATAAGCGAACAGTAAAGCAGAGGCCATAATCAGCTACACAGTTCCAATTACCCAGGAGTCTTTTTATTAAAAATATATATTTTGCTGATTAAGACCATCAGATAAAGAATGGGAATTACTTTTCACAGAGCTCCATTTTCCTTTATTTTTCTCTCATTTTGTACTGTTGCGGAAAAAAAGGAGTAATTCTAAAAAAAAACCCCCAAAAAACAAAGCACCCCCCACAAAAAAAGCCCCATCCCAAACCCTTCTATTTTTATGTACTCACCAATTTTCAGGCTCAATTACATCCTAATTACAAAGTACAATTCTGTTATCATGACATTTGAATTTATTCCTTTTATATGTATTCCAGATTTGCATTTGTATTTTGCTATGTCCTTGTATAAAATACCTCGCTGTGGTGCTCTGATTAATTGATTAATTCACTTTGTGAAGCTCTTTGACAACCTTAGTGAAAGCTGCTATAGAATTTGTAAGTTCAGTTTATTTAAGGGAAATCATGTAGGAAAAAAGCAGTAAAGGGACAGTAAATCACAGTATCATTTGCATGGCTGTTAATGTCAGGATTTCAAAGAATTACGATCAGCCAAATGCAGTAGATTGTGTGTTGTCCTGCAGTGAGAAACTTTCTATATTCATTTACTTTTTCAGTTAACTACCCTACCTAAACTCTAGCACCAATTTTCACTGTTTACTAATCTGTTGAGTTAAATGTTAATCATAATAAGGTGGTGTTACAGAAATATGTTTTTTACTACTACTACTGAATTCATCATCATCACAGTTGAGGCAATAATTTGCAAAGAATAAACCTTCATGTGTAAGAATTCATAATAGAAACTAACTTCAGCATTCGAGGTCTGTCTTTACCCCTCTGACTCTGACAAAGACGGTCGTGTGAAAATGAAGATATATTTCTGACTCCCTCTAAAATTTCCCAGGTAGAATATGATGCAATCAAAGCAAGTCTGGGACCTGAGTTTCAGACCATACTTTTAATCCTCAGGGCCTGAGATTAAATGTCCCGGTTTCCTGAAGACCATTCTTAAATGGTCATTTACAGCTAGCTTAGTCAAGTCATTAAATTTGACCCACGTGCCTATCTGTGTTTCAGTAAGGTGGAATTCCCATTTTTATCTTTGTATTTAACTCCAGTCTCCTTTGTGTGTCAATTCTAAATTGGCTTTTCTCCAATAAGAGTTTGCCAAAGTAATTGAAGATGCGTTTCTTTCTCCCAAATTAAAAACAAAGTAACACAAATCTTGTTTTCTGAGAAGTAAGGTTTTCCTTTCAGGTGTGTTTGGATACGTAAGGTCTTCAAACATGAAACAAAGTAAATGTTAAAGAAAAGGCATAGAGAAAGTCTAGTATCCGCAATGATGAGAGCACATTCAATTGGCATCGCTTCTAGGAACCGCTTGTGGAGATAATAAATACTCCGAGTGACGTGTCTGCAGCAGCAGCGCTGTGGCGGAGGCTGAGCAGCTCCAACTGCAGGATGCGCTACCCTTCCTCGCTAGCGGCGTGGCGGAAGACATCGCTTTTGCTACAGCAAGCTGCAGTGTGCTGGTCTCAAAATAGTTGTTAATTGTCATGGCAGAAGCAGGAAAAATAAACTCTAGGTAGAAGTGTAATTTCTAGAACGTTGTAGTGCTGGCTGTGTTTTAAGCAAGCGAGTCTCTTCCGAGCTCCCGTGGCAGCAGCCTCCCTGTTAGCAGGCGTGTTGGAACAGGGATGAAGGCTGCTTCTCACACAGCCGTGGTCTGTGTTCTCTTTAGGGTTACTGCACCGTACATCAGTATTGATCTGCTGAAATAAACCTCACTCAGTTATAAGCTGGTATAATCACTGTTTTCACCCCAAATAAATTATCTCCAATCACTAAAACAATATAAACTGCACAAACAGTGTTTATTTCTCCTTATTATGGACAGGTGTTATACAGATGATTAAAACATGGCTACCTCTCTCCTCAAAGATCAATGGCTATGAAAACCCTGTACTTCATCTGCTCTGTGGAAACAGATCATGTCTTGCTGAACTTTAAAGAATTTTTTTTCATTATTTCCCTAATACAGGAGGGGAGAACCTTTGGAATATAACAACAAAAAAGAACAGAAAAAACACGTAACGGGAAACTTTGTAGCATTAATCTAAGGTGCTTGCTGAACTTCACATGACTTGTTTTTCAAACTAAAGTGGTTAATAGCAGTTGTATGAAACTTAAATCTTAAAAATACATTTTGGAAATATGTGTGATGGAAAGAGGGATAAATAGTTCCTTTGAATACTATTAAAGCAAATCACCCAAGGCTTTCCAGGGGTCTTTCAATAGTCCACAGGTATTTCCATTTCTTTTTCGTCAATTGTTTAAAGTCACTAACGTATCTACTCTGTGAAAAACGATGCTTAGATTCAAGGTAAGTCAGTTAAATCATAAACTACATAGAGGGTGAGGTCTGTCTGGCAGAGAGAGGTTTGAGAGAGGACATTGGTTGACTGAGTACTAGGAGCAATAAATCACAGTGACGTGATGGTGCCTTTGGTTAGTGCTGCTCCCTGGCCAAGTGCAAGGTTGAACTAGTCAAAACAGATTTGAAAGTGTAGTAACTGGCAGGAGCTAATGAAAAGCAACTTCAATCAGGAGAGACAGACCTAGCTGGAGTGCATCTCAGATCGCCGGAGACAGATGAGGTCCCGTGCTGTGCTCAACCATTAGTTATCTGAGCATCCTGTCATGGTTAGACTCTACATCTTCTGGATGTGCTGTAGCACTGCAGTGACATGGAGGAAATCTTCTGAATTTAATTATAATTCTGAAATTATAACTTGATATTCATAGTAACTCTTGCCACTTAGTTATTGGACCAAAATTTGGGATAGTATCTATGCATGCCTGAAACAAATTATGTGCAGCAGTGGTGGAGAAGGAACTGGAAACTGAGCTTACTAACTACTCAGTTACAGAACTGGAAATAGCTCACGTTTCCAGTCGTTGTTTGGTGAATTGAATGTCCTAAAGAGAAATTATTTCCAAAACAAGAAAGAAGTGGCTTAAAGTAGATATTATGGTTTCTAGATGTGTTTTAGCCCACCTTCTCAATTACTTTTTAATCTATGTCCAAACTCCCAAGCACCCTACTAATTTGTAGTGGTGTTATTAGCAGGTGGCTGCCAGCAAGCAAATTCTAAGCCATAAAGAAAAATGTTGCCGTTGACAGAAACAGCCCCACAGAGACATATTTATCAGAAACCTGAAGGCAGATTTAGTCACTTGAAACATATGGTCTATTGCTTTTGCCTGAACCAGGCAACAAAAGAGGACTTACCTAATTAAAGATTTACTTTGGGGTTTTTTCATTCACTTTGTCTTTCCATTTTAAAATGATCCGTCCTTTATTCATTCAACAACAGAGAGGTCAAGGCTGAAATCTTAATGAAATCGCTCACAGAGCGAATAATTTCTGTTTTGCTTGACATTGCTGATAGTTCAAGTTCTTAATCATGTAGGTGACACTAAAAGACGTCAGTGTTACATTATTTCATTCACAATCTGGCCAAATAAAGCACACACTTTTTCAGTCCTGTGGTTGCTTCAATTTTTTGTTCATTGAGTTGGCTGGGGCGGAGGGGATCAGGTATGCGACTCCAGTGTTGTTTCTATGTGACATGTATATTGTTGAGACGTGCATTTTTGTTCAATTAACAGATCATACCCTCTGGGTTATATTTGCATTTGGATAAGGTTAGCAGTAGGCTTATTCTGTGGAGTAACTCCTTTTCTGAGCGACAAGTAGGGCTTACGTGATGAGTATTTCACAAAATGTTCCTCTGAGCCCAGTTGGATTTGATCAACTGCATTTTCACCCAACTCACTTTCTCCTGTTAGTGATACAGGCATAGAATCTGTAGTAAAATTTTACATTATTCTAGTCAGTGCCGCCCCATCTTCAGTTAAAAACCTTTTCTTCTTTTGTCCTGATAGGATCAACAGCATTGAATGTTCTTAAAAGAAAACGATAAAATATTCCTCTTTCAGAAAATTAAGCTGCATTATATCAGCCAACCTGGCTGAACTGAGGCAGCCACTCACCAGCATGGCTATAAATCGGTCTTGATTTTTGTCAGCAGGAATGCAGGAGGAGGTTAATAAAATCAATAATGATGGCAGTTGATGCAAATCACAGAATTAAAAGAGCTGGGTTTTTTAGTCAAGGTGGAAAAAAGATGTGGTAAGGCTGGAACATTGCAACGTGGAAAACCAAAGCATGTTTACTTTCTGTGTGTCAGATAATCATCTCTTATATTAGTTGGTTTTCTACATTTCTTATGATGTCCTATTAAAAATCACATTCCCAACTTAAATAGTGCTGTACTTTTCCTCACGCCTGTCAGCAAGATCAGTAGGATTTAGAGGGACTTCTGGGCTGCTGTAAACATGCCATTAGAGTAGGTTTTCTGTTGAAGCTCCCCCAACGAGCAGATTTGCTGTAGCACAGGTTCGGTGCATAAAGAACCTGTCCCCTCGTGAGCATGTTCCCCCACCGTTTCTGTCCCCCGGAGCAGAGCGTGGAGTTACAGTGCCACACGGAGCATGCCCACACTGAATTCGTGCTGTTGTACTTCTCGACAGTAACTACTGCCATCTGAAATTATCTGAAAAACTGATTACTTGGCCAAATACTTTCTCTGATTTTTTTTGTGTTCGTTTCTTTAGCCGATGGACAAGATGCAACTGGCTAATAAGACCAGTTGTGGCTGACAGCAGGCAGATGTGGTGTGTCGGTTCCCCACGCGTTCCCCGTGATTGTCAGCCTGACGCCACAAGCGGGATGTGGAAGCGTGTGCTCCCCGTGGTACTAGAACAGTGCACAGCTTTTCTCGGGAATATAAAATGGAAAAAAAGGTGGTTGAGACACTGTAAGTAGTGTCGAATGGAAATGGATCTTGGCGTCAGAAGCATTTATAATGACAGCAAATTTGCCTTGGGATTCCTGAGCTCGCCCTGACTTACAGCTGTGCTATCACTCTGCGTTTGGCCCGAATTCGTGTGTCTCATCTCCACTCTCGTGTATAGGTGGGTTTATTTTGACTTCTACCAGGTTTTGCTTTCATGCCAAAGGAGTAAGTTTAGTTTTGGAACCCCTGGAGTATTTGTTGCTAAGAGACACTTCCCATAGTTGTTTTAATGGCAGTTTTTCAAGACTTTGAATATCTGTTTATTATTTTAATGTAGGTAACTCTAAAAACCAAAAAAGTTATACTGAAATGTTTTAACAGCTATTTTGTAAAAACCTAATTTATATTTTTTCAAAAATTCTAAATAATGAAGAAGAATGTAAAAATAATAAGATACTGGATGTATTTGGACAATAAATGATAGCATGAAAAATGTGCTCTTGTGTATCAGCTTAGAAAGAAAAATCCAAGAATTGTGATGTGGCACAAATACAGTTTCTGAATGAAATTAAAATATTTACAAATGGTCATACAGCACAGTCAAAAATTTTGAACTCTCCGTTAGTTTGAGCTAAAAAACCAAGAAAGGCACCTAGCAGAATTGGCGATACTGCTCCATAAGGTATTACATGCTCAGATTATGAGATTGTACTTAAGAAGGATTTGGGGAACTATTAATTAAATTTTCCAAATATTATGTAACTACTTTCTTGAGCTTTCATGAGAAAAATAATATCTAAGATGGGTCCATTTCAAGGGACATATCTTGGTTTTTTATATCCTTACAATGCATGTTTAATCCAATGTAGTCATAGCTGTGCAATAGCAATTAGGATATTCAATCTAGTATATGTCCCTTTTTCATTTTATTGAATGTCAGTAAGGAAGGGATTTCAACCTAGACAGAAGCGTGTTCTTTTACATGTCTATCTTTTTGTGTGTGTTGGGATTAAAGGGCCCAGAAGATCCTCTGCAGCAAAGTCCGGCAAGCAACAGAAAGGCTCTGTAGGAGCCAGGCTGTTCTGATTTTTGTAGAAAATCTTGAGCTCTGTTATGCGGAATGGGTAGGAAGGAAAAAGCTTTCCTGCAACAGGTGGTCTTAAACTCTGTATTTTGAAAATTGTTTTCCTACCCTCTGGAAACTTAACTCATTTTGCATGGTAACAGTGGAGGAAATAAGAACTATGAGTCCATGGAGTCACTTGATGCTGAAGCACAGAGCGAGGAAGCAGTTTATGTGTTCTGGTGGAGGTAGGTAGACTGTGGCACCCATCTACGCTCAGAAAACTTGTGCTGGTATTGATTTCTAAATATAGGTATTTCCGAATGCAAAATAAGCTATTTCATGAAAGATTGGTTTTGCTTAGGTTTTACTGCCTCAGTATTCAGAGTTCACAGTTGTGGAACTAATGTAGGTAACTTCACAATTCTTTTTGGTTTTAATGAGTGTGGTCCTCGATACTTCCCAGCTAAAAGAAAAGATTCTATCTATCTGCAGTTCAAAATATTGGAAAATTGGCTTCTCATTGATTACTGCCTCTGCGTGTTGCAATGGATTGCTTTTCGTTCTTTTTTCTTCAAAGTTCAGATTTTATTTCCTTGTCCTTTCATTTCTCCTTCTTACATATTTCCTACCACCTCATTTTATTTCCCTGACACAGAGATTCAAACACAATTTTCCTCCTTTTTATTTAACGCATTACCCTTGTTTCCAGTCCCTGTTCTCCGCTAAGGTTTGTGCCTCCTCACGCGCACTTGCCAAAACCTATCCTTCTCTCTCCGACTTTCCCCACTCTCACTGAAGCTGATTATTCCAACTTTTCCTTCCCCGGATTGTAAAATGTCACAGAACCATTCTTTTTGCCATTTGATGCAAAAGCAGATGTAATCTGTCAGAAAGCTGACATGTGAGCGTTAACCTTTTCCTTCTGTATTTTAACAGAACTGAATTTACCAAAAATGTACAGAAAATATCAATGTGCCTAAGGATCTTTAGGTAAATCATCTTACATTAGTCTTCTCTTTGAATTTATATTCACCCAGGAAAGCAATTTATTTTGAAGATATGGGACTATTTCACAGTATTTAAGTATGTTTTCAGCTTTCATTGACGTGACAGATCAGTAGTGATCGACTCTGATCAGTGGCTTTTCTTATTACCAGATTGGGGGGTTTAGATTCTTTGACATACTCTTGAAATTTCTCCACATTATATTTCACTTTCTTTCAGGGTACCATTTCCTTCCTTATGGAATCAGATGCTCTAGAGGTAGCTGCTGACAGTTTTTGTCTCTGAAAATTCTTGTCTAAGGGCATTGACAACTAAAACTTTAATTATAACCCTGTTGTGCTTATTTTCTGTAATGTCCTCAAAGTGTGATAATTAACAAAGCTGACTATTTTTCAACAATTTCTGTAAGCCCAGAATGAAGGAATAATTCTGATTTGCAGTAACTGCCGATTGCACACCGCTGTGTTCAGTGCTGTGCCAAGAACATACTACTCCAGTTTCTCTCCTAGACTGTAAAGACACGGATCTGTTACATTTGGTACACTGAAAAATTTGGATTAGTGTTACCCAAAGTAACGGTTTAATTGTTTAAAGTTTAACTTATGCATAGGCATTTTGTTGGATTAAGACCCTTCTTTTTTTTCCTATTTCTATTATAAAAAGACATCTATCTAAGCAGTTCTGTCTTACATAGTGTTTGAAAATAAATAACAAACAGGAACATTGAGTGTAGCCGTCAAATTATATGGAGAGAATCAGGAAAATAGTGAAGCCAAACAAGCTCTGTTCTCCCAGTTTCAAAGAATCCTACTGCTCTGCCACGAAGTTCACTGGTGATACAGTCTCAGCACCTGAAGAATCATTTCCAAAATTGTATAAATAATGTAGTATTTCTTCCTAGAGACCAAATTAAGGAAAAGCAGCTTTAAGGCAGCATTTTATGTCAGTTAGGTGTTATTACAATACTAACCCTCAACAAGTAAGTCCATTCTGTGTTTGAAATTAAACAAGATGAAATAACTTGCACAGTGCTTTGGAGTGTGGAATTCATGTGAAGTTTAACTATACTACAGGAGAAGATGAAGCAATGCCTGTTAAAATTAAACATTTTTAAATTAATTACTTGTTCAGTTTTTTAGATTACTCTCCGTGGAGATCCTTGAACCATGACTTTTAAAAATCCTGCATGTGTTAAAAAGCTACATTAGAAAGGGCTTTTCATTAAAAAGATCAAAATAAACTTTAAATAGACTTAGACATTAAACTGATGTAAGTTTAAATCTGCTTGCAACTACAACCAAATATTTGACTAAAATACAATTTAAATCCTCCAACTGCATACATTAAAAAAAACCACAAAACAAACAAGCAAAAAGCAAAAACAAAAAACTGCTGGTGCTTGAGCATTTATTCTCTTTTAAATCATTTATTTAGGAAAAGGTATCACGCATACGATTTTTGTCATTTGATATAAGGTCACCTAATGTATTTATTCCCATTTGCACTTTGTGAAATAGATAGATGAGGTAGATTTGAAAAAAAGGAAGACCTGGGGGACTACAGGCCAGTCAGTGTCACCTCTGTGCCCGGCAAGATCATGGAACAGATCCTCCTGGAAACTATGCTAAGGTGCATGGAAAATAAGGAGGTGACTGCTGACAGCCAACGTGGCTTCATTAAGGGCAAATGGTGCCTGATAAATTGGGTGGCCTTCTGCGACGGGGTTACAGTGTTGGTGGATAAAGGAAGAGCAACTGATGTCATCTACCTGGACTTGTGCAAAGCATTTGATGCTGTCCTGCATGACATCCTTGTCTCTAAACTGGAGAGACATGGATTTGACAGAGGGACCACTTGGTGCATAAGGAATTGGCTGGATGGTCACACTCAAAGAGTTGCAGTCAACGACTCCATGTCCAAGTGGAGACCAGTGAGGAGTGGCGTTCCTCAGGGGTCAGTATTGGGACCGGTGCTGTTTAACATCTTTGTCGGCAACAGGGACAGTGGGATGGAGTGCACCCTCAGCAAGTTTGGCGATGACACCAAGCGGTGTGGTTGGGGTCGACACACTGGAGGGAAGGGATGCCGTCTAGAGGGACCTGGACAGGCTTGAGAGGTGGGCCCGTGCAAACCACATGAAGTTCAACAAGGCCAAGTGCCATGTCCCATGGGTCGGGGCAATCCCAAGCACAAATACAGGCTGGGCAGAGCATGGATTGAGAGCAGCCCTGAGGAGGACGACTTGGGGGTGTTGGTTGATGAGAAGCTCAACATGACCCAGCAATGTGCACTTGCAGCCCAGAAAGCCAACCGTATCCCAGGCTGCATCCAAAAGTAGCGTTACCAGCGGGTCAAGACAGGTGGTTTTGCCCCTCTACTCTGCTCTTGTGAGACCCCACCTGGAGTACTGTGTTCAGCTCTGGGGTCCCCAACACAAGAAGGACCAAGGACCTGTTGGAGCGAGTCCAGAGGAGGGCCGCAAAGATGATCAGAGGGCTGGAGCACCTCTTCTCTGAAGACAGGCTGAGAGAGTTGGGGTTGTTCAGCCTGGAGAAGAGAAGGCTCCAGGCAGACCTTCTACCAGCCTTCCAGTCCCTAAAGGGGGCCTACAAGAAAGCTGGTGAGGGACTTTTGACAAGGGCATGCAGTGATAGGACAAGGGGGAATGGCTTTAAACTGAAAGAGGGGAGTTTTAGATTAGATCTAAGGAAGAAATTCTTCACTCTGAGGGTGGTGAGGCACTGGCACAGGTTGCCCCGAGAAGTTGTGGCTGCCCCATCCCTGGAAGTGTTGAAGGCCAGGTTGGATGGGGCTTTGAGCAACCTGGTCTAGCAGAAGGTGTCTGTGCCCATGGCAGGGGGTTGGAACTAGATGATCTTTAAGGTCCCTTCCAACCCAAACCTTTCCATGATATGATTCTATGATTACTAGCCCAGCTCCAGTTTCCTTCTAAGACACCTGCTTTGTTCTGCCATGCTCATCTTTCATCATTAAAGTTTTGGGTATTATTTGTATTTTTTTGAAGTGTCTCAGTAAACCCTTTTTTTTTTTTCCAAACAAGCTCAACAAATATGAGCTACTCAGCCAATCAAGGTAGAAGACCTGAGTAATTTTACTTGCTGAAGTCTGAGAGGCAGCACTTAATTAATCTACCATATGAGTAGTTACTTCCACATAATGAAAGTTTTAATCAGTATGTCAGGTGCTATTACATAAAATACTTTGCAGAAATCCGGATATACAATAACCTTTATTAAATAGATCTGTAATATTGAAAGGGATTATCCTGCCAGGATGCAGGATCTTCTGTCAAAAAAATGTAGCTTCTGAGTCTATGTTAATATCATTGAAACACAAAGAAGTTTGAATGCTCATTTCATCTGAGAATATTTTTATTTTTCCGATGAAGTGCATGGACAGCAAAATGGGGTATTCATTCCTACTTCAGGATATTGTTGCTCTGACTGTAAGATCTCTTCGATGCACGATTGCAGCACTTTCTGACCATTGGAATTACATTTTTCAGTTCACCCATTCTGTCCTCTTAATGCTGATTGTGGTGGGAGGTTTGGAAAAATACATTCCTATGGGTGACAGTTGAAGGAAGGGTGTTAATTAATTCCACGTAGGTTACTTGCCCGGCATTGACAACTTTATCGGCAGTACCGTAAATGTGTACTAAATGGTAACTGAAAGCTAAGAGAAATAAGATTTTTCTAGGCCTTCCCACTCTGAGGCTCATCGATCCCTTTATGTTGCATGAAATGCCTGTGCATAGGTAGGCGACGAATAAACCGCGAGGGCATGAAGATGCAACAGCGCATAATATGCCTCTCTTAATTTAAGATTTAAAATGAGCAAACACATCATTTTAATTTCTTATTGCTGTACACTGATAAAAAGGCGACTGTTCTAGGGTAGGGATGTATCTGTGTAGTTAGGAATACGGATCCATTTCACATCTACAACACTGGGTATGAAAATGCGCAGAATGAGGAAGGTTCAGGCTCCTGAAGTTAGGGCTACCATTCAGCCTGAGCACTCTGAAAAACCTCATTACACATAGGATAATGTTTGTTGTATTTTCAATTAGCATGCATTATATCCCTGAACGTACCGTATATGGAAGTAATGCTTTAGCTAGCGTTTCATGATAAAACTACAAAAGTTTAACAGCTGCCATCAAATCCGCAGTGTGTTTTATTGATACTTTTAAGTGATAATCGATAGAAATTGATAAAAGCAGCAATGGGAAAACCATTAAATATTTATATTGAAAGTATTATTGCCAAATACCTGTTTATTTCAGATTTTTAATGAGAATATTTTGGATGTTCTAAATTTCTGTGGGTCTGTGTGTTGTCAGTGAAGAAAGAAGTTATTCATGCATTTCTTCAGGATTAAATAATTATCCTGAAGTCATTGTTGCTTTTTATCAGTGTCACCTTGCAAAGATGCCAAAATGAAATCAGTCTATGTGTAGTGACAAGGTTTTGACATGATGAAATCTTTTGTTTCTTTTATGTTTCTGGGAGCTGATGGAAAATAATCTTTTGGAAAATCAAACAAATAATAAAACAGGGACCGAGAGGTGACCCTCAGGGTAGGCTAAGATTGACATAAAAATCCCATTACTTGCCAGCAAGTCTGAGTCTCTGCTTTTTGTCAGAGGGCTACGAGCATGTTCAATTGAACGCTCCTTCTACCAAATCATTTAATTTTCTCATAAGTAAACTATGATTAGCTCTCTACCACCAGCCTTAGACAATTCAATTAAGCACAGTTCTATCAAGGTGTTTTGTTGTTTGATTCTATAGTTCCTTTAATAAAATTTAGAGAGAGGAGATCGTTGGCAATTTTGTTTTGCAGAGTAAATTGTGAGCGCTTTTTCCCTGTGAAGTGTTTTCTTCAAGTAGAAAGAATACAGGACGGGATGAAGTATTTTTACGTTTGACTGAAGCAAATGATAGTGTAAAATTTCTCAGTTCCTTCTTGTATTTTTTTTTCTGGTTGTTGTGTATTTAAACCTATCCACTTGCTGTGAAATAGCAGAAGTCTTTAAATCATTTACAGCCACTTTGACAGCTTGCAAGCCAGAGACATTTTAGCCCTTTACACGAGGGATTTTTTCCTCTTTCAACCTTTGTGATAGATATAAAAAAATATGTATTTTCAACATGTAGTGTATATGTGTGTATGTATATATGTATGAACATATACATAAGTATATATGACAGGTAGTTGTAAATTTCATCTAGAACTGCTGGTGAAAAAGGTACTGCTTTTGCCATAGGAAAAATGCCAATTTAATATTAACTGTTCAGCCCGTCTGTGTTTGGTACAAATGCCATATAATTGTCATCATATTCAAGCACACAAAGCTCTGCTATAATCCACAGGAGTCTTAGCTGCCTTGGGTCGGCGGTGAAATTCGAGGGAGCTCTTGGAAAAAGGGAGTTCTCATCTGATCCCTGGGTGTCAGTCTTCTGTTGTTGCCGGTTTTATTTGCATTCAGTTTTCATCTGAATTTACCTCTAGTCAGGAAAAATATGGCACAGTGATACATGGAGAAATTAAATTTTGCCCAAACAAGCTTCCTACTTCTACTTTCTCTTCATGCAGCACAAGTATTTTTTTGAAAATAGCAAGCAAATAATAATTTAAAAATGCCCGGAGACAAGTATGAATACAGCATTTTATTTTCTGTCTGTTTTTAATGGTAGAATTTAGGGCATATCTACCAGGTACTTTCTAAAGTAAATGGAGTTGAAGTTAGGTACATGATTTCTTTCCAAGGCCTGTGTATCCATCTGGAAATTACGTTGATATAATGGTCTTATCCTCTACATAGAAATATCAGTGTCATTTGAATAATTGGCTTGCTATCCCGTTGGCTATCAGTGTATACGGATGATATAATTACTGAGGCTGTTACATTGTCACAGAACTTGAAAGAAAACAAAACCAAAAACCCACAGCTGAAGGAAATCACTGAAATAGGTAAAACTGGTGTTCAAGCAGCTAAATCAGGAGAAAGGCTACAAAAAAAAAAAAAAAAATTATGTTGATGGCTCTTGTGGCCACATCAGTCCTTGCTGCCAGCAGCATTTGCCTGTCATCTCCAGTGAGGCAATTCTTTTCTTTCTCTTCTGCTATCCAGATTGATAACTTCAGGCTTTCAAGAATCCATAAAATCAGCCTGTTTTGCTGTTGTCTTATTTTATGACTCTATACAATTCTTTTAGGGCTAGAATGTAGTTAAATTCATCATTTGCCTGGGGAAAAAATGGCGAGGTTGTTCCTCAGCCCAATATCTAGATGAAACTTCTGAGTTTGAGACTTCTGATTTAAAAACATTGTAAGAGAACTGTGAGGTATATAAAACCATTTATTGTAGACATTTTTCTCCGAGGAAGCATTTTAAAATACGAATATCATTCCTAAAACAAGGTCGTGGAAAATGGGAGTAAAAGACAAAGTATATTTTCTTTATATACAAGTGATAATTTTAGAGTAGCAATGGAGAACCCCTCCGTGCAGTATTTTTCATTGTGATTCCAGGTTAGTACCAAGACGGAGAGGAGAGAACCTGATTCTGCCTAAGGTGGTGGTGGCCTTCTAGGAGTTAACAAACAAGGGGATTGCTGTACTGAGGTTGGCTCCCAACAGAACACAGAATTAATTTAAATCAGAATGAGAAAAAAAAAATCTAGTAATAACTAATGATAAAGTTATCTAGAAGACGAAGGTCTCATTATTCTTTTCTGGTTAAGTAACTTAATGTTTGGGCTAAATACACATTTGTGCGTATGCATATTGCATTTCAAAAGGAATAAAGGACAGCGAATCTTGCGGTGCTGTAAATGAGGGGGAGAGATCCAGCTGTCTGTGACATGACTTTTTTCATTTGAGATGTGAATGTATATTTAAAACAAAACAAAACACACACACACACACACACAGACAAAACACACAGTATAAATACACGCTTGAATTACTTGAAATGTTTGGGTCGCTAGTTTTGTTATCCAGGTGTATTTGTGATGTGATCACCTGGAACCGGTCCAGATGGTTCTCAGCCCATGAAAAGGATAGCGCCTGAGCATGCTTCAGGCACTTTCAGATTATTATTTGTTTTTTAAGACTTACTGTTTTAGCAAAATCAGCCAGCTGTGCATCTCTTGGTCGATTGCAGCTAAAAATCATACTGCAAGGTAGGATTGTGCTTTGCACCCTTATGCTAGGTATTAATATTTTTAACATTCTTACTGTCTTTCTGGGTATGCATAATGAATGTCTGACTGACTGTAGCTTGTTTCTGTATATAAGCCTTTATGATGAAAATCTGATGATACTAATTCTTGGACCTCTAATAACCTATAAACCATAGTGGCATGAGGCTTATGACATGGGATGTTTTAGTTTCATATAACATGAGGGCAAATCTTTCTGTTGCCAAAGGATGCAAAAAGCGGTGTCGGAAACATTCTCAAAAAAAACAGGTTTTGTAAATAAAAGATTTTACCTAAAATTGCAATATTTCTAGGAATCTTTCTTTTAGTGTTCTCTGTGCATATAATCTATATTAAAGGTGCTCTGTGAAATTCTCTTACAGCCCAAAAAATAGGGTACTCCTTTGACCTGTTTTACACATGTATTTGTACCGATACCAGCTCCACTGAGTTAGTTCGCTACACTTGAAATCCTGTGCATAATGTAACTTTTTCTGTTTCAAGCTGGGTGGGGTTATGTTGATCCATTCTCAACCAATAAATCTAGTATTTCAGTTTAAACAAGCAAAACTCTCTTCTTCTATTAAAAAAAAAAAAAAGATTACTGACTAAGCAGTAGAAAGTGACTCAGGGTAGACTACAAAGATGATGATTCTCTGTTTTACTGGTGCAAAGTAAATTGAATGTAAAAATAAAGCACACAACAATTATTAGAATCATAGGTTATTTCCTGTTATTCTTCTAAAAGAAATTCAGAAATACGGAAGGAAATAGCTATGAACTACAATCCACTTAAGTTTTAGATTAAGGACTTAGATTAAAGTCCACTTAAATCCCACATTAAGT
The DNA here is from genome assembly GCA_009819775.1 of Phoenicopterus ruber ruber. Lineage (NCBI taxonomy): Eukaryota > Metazoa > Chordata > Aves > Phoenicopteriformes > Phoenicopteridae > Phoenicopterus > Phoenicopterus ruber. The sequence goes on along the minus strand of CM020221.1, from coordinate 11,613,384 downwards.
CAAAGTCCTAGATTTATGACTGGAGCTGTAGGGAGGCTTCATGATTAATATTAGTCTTGTGCAGCGTCTCTGAAGCAGTGGGAACCTCCCTGTCTGTGTAAATGCGTACGATGCACTTCTCAGCATGAGTGAATGCTGGACGCTTTTCCATCAAGTGTTGAGAATTTGAGATATATTTTTTTAGTATGTGTTTAAAAGCTTTAATTTTATTTTGAGAAATGTTGATTCCTTCGGACTTTTATCAGGTTGGTTGGTTGGGTGGGTGTTTTTGGTTTTTTTCCAGGGAAGCCTTTTTTGTCCAGCAGAGGTTTGGGAGAGAGCTCATGATTGGGAAATATTTTGTGATATAAGGGAAGTTACCCATTCAATCTTTCCAAAAATCACTTCAACTTTGGGGATGTGAGTGCTCCCATTGAAATGTCACACTGGAAATTAAACGTGGCTAAGTGCTTCTTTGGAGCAAGGAAATAAGCTCAGAGGCTTACAGGACCAGCCTCAGGGGCCAAGTGCCAGTTCCATTGACTGTTAGATCTTCAAATATTTGAGCTCTGAAAATAAGGACTAATTATTCAGATGCCTAAAAAAGGGGTTTTGGTGTTTTAAATAAACAGTTTTGAAATCATCATTTTGGGACCCTCAGTGACACTGCATATTTGAAAAAGATATTTATGTAATTCCTGTAGAATCTGTCACTAAGGAAGAGTATTTAAGGGATAACGAAAAATTCAGACAGACTACAGAATATCCACATCATTGTAAAAAGTCGGTTTTCAGCCTTGGAACAGTTATAGGATTTAAAAAAAAACATAGTGGAATTTTATGAATGTCTTGGAAAAACAATCTCATTTTACTCATCTGCTGTTATTCGTTATGTTGTGCAGCCTAACATCTGTTCAGAGTTCTAAAATAGTTAGAAATGACAGCAGTCCTCTTCTGCTAGAGCATCCACAAGTGTATGGAAGTGCCACAGGATCTGTGTTTACAGAACACGGGTACATAAAATGCAGAAGATTAGGAAAATGCAGAGGGAGGTGAAACTGTAGACAGCAACATATTTCATGTATATTTTATTTATAGTTGTGAAACCTGTGTTTACTGAGAGCTGAGGTAGGTGCATAAGCAGGCAAACAAAACTGATAAAATACAAAGCAACTAGTACAGTGCTAGCATAAAAAGGTAAGAAAAAACAGTCATGAGCCTTTTGTTCTCTCAACGGTTGTAGTTGGCTTTCTTAAACTTCTTATTTTGCTTATGGAGAGGGCTGGGACTCACACCAAGTAGGAAGGGAGCCTGGTCCACCCTGCAGCACATAAGGAAATTAATATAATTAACAAGAGAGTTCCGAGTGGCGTAAGTGCTTAGCCTCATAACACAGCGTATAGGCTGTAGGAGAAGGTATTGAAATCGGATGATAGCTTTGGTGAATCCACCTCGATCTTTGCATTTTTATTGGACTCTAAAAACTTGATTTTCCCATGAGAGGTGTGGGTCCACAGTCCACACTATGCTTTAATTTTTAGACTTCATTCCGCCTAGAGAGGCTTGCCATTGGAGCTGCAGGCTTTCTAAGTTAAATACAGTTGTCTTGGTGTGCCAGAAGGTCACGGTGGCCATAGCATGAATTCTGCTTTGGAGTAGCCTGAGTAGCCGTAGCCTGAGCTGCTTCCTCTCACGAAGGTCTTGCCAGGCTGCTTGTCAAAAAAGCTCCGAGAGTGAAGAACTGGTTTCACTCAAGAGGCATCATACTGGTAAGTACGTGCGGCTCAGCTGGGCATTTTTCCTCTCTGCTGTAGCAAGGAAGCTTTATCGTCTCACCAGATGGCCAGAAATCTTGAAACATTGATTTAATTAACTGAAATCCCACCACCAGATGGCAGCTTTTGTGGCTATACCAGTAAGTAGAACAGAATGCTTTAGGGGCAATATTGTCCTTCTAAAATTGAATTAGGCAAATGTTGGGTCATGTAGGGGTTACTTAAACAGCTGTGGTGGGTTGGGGAAGGAAGAGTTACGTGCTAAACTGGTAAGGGAATTACAGCACAAAAAGTCTTTAGAGAGTACTGATGTTTGTCCTCCTGAAGATAGCCAAGGCTGTGCCGAGATGTTGAGTAGCATCAGTTGTGGTGGCTGAAAGTCAGTGTGCATTTTAAAAATTTTGGAGGCGTGGTAGGGAATTGGGCATGAAAAATAGGTTCTGTGCTTAATGCGCTGCAGGTAACATGTGAGACTTGCATTATGTTAACTTTTGACTGCTAGGCAAGCTTCAATTTAATAGAAAAGAGCTGTAATTATTCCAGTTGCCTTTTAGTCCAGCTGTAGCTAGGTGAGCGGTACGGTATGATACCAGCTAAAACCAGGATGTTATCACATATTATCCACATCTATACACGTACCCTCTCCTTATGAAAACCTGTGAATGGCAGGGCAAGGGATAGTACGTAGGTATCCTTTCCTACTGGGAATACAGGAGCAGCAGAAAGGCTATGCAATAAATTTAGTTCGCCACGTATCATTAGGACAATGTTGGATACTGGTTGGACACAAAGGTGGTAGGGAAAAAAATTGAGGCTCTACTTTGGAATAGAAGTCCCATGAGTAATTCTTATTTCAATTTCCACTTCCTCTGGGAAACCTTTGTCCTGGGTACATGTTCTTCCCAGGGAAGATATAAGGCTTGGATGAGCTCAGTTATACACAGTGAACTTCAGAACTGGTTTTGCTTTACTGTCATTCTAATCTAACTAGTGCTGCTTCACTTTTATGAATCATTAAAGGCTCGCCTTTTTCTGAAATCTGCAGCTCCATATATTGAGATAGCAGGAACATACAGAAAGAAGTTACGGGTGATTGTTGAAATAAGTGTCTCTTAAGGAAAAAAATCAGTAAGCCTCTGACAGAGGTGGTTGAAAAATAGGTGCAAGGTTTTACAAACCTTTGTATTGTACTGATATTTTTGGTAGTTGCTTTCCAATAGTGAATTAGTACAGACAGCATCGGCTAGACTTCAGAAAAATGTCTTGTTTTTTACAGCCATCTGCTTTGCTGTAAAGTGCTTTCTCCAAGCTGCATGCAGTCTTTGGCTTTGCCTCTGCCTCTGCCTTAGCTCTTGCTTCCTCTTTTTTGTCTCCCCAGGGTGCAATTTACTGTATCAATCAGAATAGGATAAAAAGGTCAGAAGTCTTCCAATGTTTTTATAAAAAAGGGAAAAAATGAAACTATAATATAATCAGCTCACACGTGGCATTTCATTTATGTCATTTATTCTCTGTGTTATAGCTGTAAGTGAAGAGAGTTACTTTTAAAGCAAAGATGATGAAACCAGACCTCAAGCTTTTGGGGCACAGGGAGGAGAAAACAATGTCTATGTATAGATCCTAGGTCTTTATTTAGCAAGTAAAGAAGCCTTTATGATTGATTTCCATGACTCATATAAGCACTTCATTTAGAAAGCAGGGAATGTTGTTTTCAGTAATGGAAACCTATTTTCCTCTCATCTGTCTCTCATGATGCTGAATGATTGTTAATAATTATACTGGGCTTTAGGAAATATGCTGGGCTTCGGGTGAATTTTGCTTCACTGGAAAAGATTGCATTTGTGGAGATTTTGTTGTGAGGTTTTTTTTCGTTGTATGTTTTTTTGTTTGTTGGGGTTTTTTGGGTGGTTTGGTTTTTTTTTTAAACTGTGGGAACTCTTGTAATTCTCAGAGAAATGATCTTTTTGGTTATCACAGAATCGTTAAGGTAGGAAGGCACCTGCAGATCATCTAGTCCAACCCCTTCTCAAGCAGGGTCAGCTACAGCAGGTTGTTCAGGACTGTCCACTTGCATTTTGAATACCTCAAAGGATGGATATGCTGGGTAACCTGCTCCAGTGTTCTGCCACCCTCACAGTAAAACAGAGGGATTTTTAATGTTTAAGTGGAGTCTCCTGTATTTCAATGCATTCCCATTGTCTCTTGTCTTTTCACTATTGCTGAAAAGAATCTGGCTCTGTCGTGTTCAGTCCCCCCACCTGACATTTGTGCACATCAATTATATCCCCCTTGAGCCTTGTCTTCAAGCTCAACAATCCCAGCTCTCTCAGGCTCTCCTCATGCCAGACGCGTCAATCCTTTAATCACCGTACAGCTGCTTCTGTGCCATATTGACTTTGTCGATGAAATTTCATACGTGGTATTCTTCCAAGAGAGCATCTCTGAGAGTTGAAATTCTGGATCAATCTAGGCTATGCAGGTGATCGGGACACTTCAGAGGTTATTTGCTTTTGAGGCAGATTGTTAAGCCTGTATAATAGAGGAGGATAAGAATGAATCCAGTTTGCAAGAGAAAAAAGGTGGGGGAAGAGTTCCAAACCTGCTACCGGGGATTCTCTTTTCCCAAGTGTAAGAACTGGTGAAAGGTAACTACAGAAAGCTGGAGGGAAAGGAGGAGAGAGAAAGGCGTCGGTCTTCCCAAAGCAAACTCCAGGAAGGTGCTGAAGGAAGCAGTTCTTTCCTGTGACTCCGATATTGTTTATTCATTTAATTGATTCCCTTCTGTAGCACTCTGGGACTCAGGTTATTCACAGTGATAGATATGCAAAACTCTGCTAATTACTTGAAATGTTTTTCCTGACTCTGGTAGAATTTGAAGTAAAGTAAAAAAGAAAAACATTTTTCAGGATTGATGGATTTAATTTTCCATGATATGACTCTAGAGACAGAAGCCTTTATATTAAGCTGTAAATCTTTGCAGGTTGAGTTTGTTTAAATAAGGCATAATTTTATATTTCATATCTGGGAAAACCATTATTTATGAAACCAAGAACATGTTTTTGTAGATGATGTAGAAGAAAAATTTTCTTGTGTTTACGATTACCATCAAAAGACGAGACTCTTGAAAAGAATTATTTGGAATACACAAAAATATCCTTACCTGTCTGACTTCTAAAATTAAAGCAGATATGCTTATTAATATTATTTTTGTGAAGCTTAGAACCCATATGCTTTGGAATGCATGAAATGTATTCTAAAATTAATGGAATAATGTCAATCTCTTATGTATTAGAAGCCAAGATGTGTTGAAGTTTTTTAGTGATTTTTTTTTTTTTTTTTTTTTTTTTTTTTTATGTGGAGTATTTAGCTTGTAATTAGACTGTGTAAGTTAAATGATAAAGTCAGGATTTGACATGGCAAAATGATTAAGAACAAACCTAAGTACTTAATTTTATGCACCACATTAGATTATGTTAACCTGAGGGTTTAAGATGCTGGTTTCTAGCTCAGGTTTAACTTGACATTTGCCCCCAATATCTCTGGTTTTGTTCATGTTGTTTTACTCTAACTCTAGAGGAACACTAGAAACAAAGCAAATTAATGAGAACATGGATTTAAATCAATAGTGCAATCTTTAAGGTGTTCATTAAGCATATAAAAGGAAAGGACAGCAGTATGTATCTTCCTTTATGTTATTTTTAAAACTTTAAGTTGGTGACACTGCTGTATCAATCTCTATTGCATCAGGGTACCTTTTTTAATTTTATGTCAAATCAAATGAAACCATTTCACTGTAAGTCCCCTGTGAATGCTTACCGATTGTTTAGCACAAAGTAGATTGAAAGGGACACCAGGTTTAAGTGCAATTGATGTTTCTTTCATTATATATCTTGAACACAAACTCCTATGAGGTAAGTTAAAAGAGTAGTTTAAACTGCAAGTATATGGGTTCCCCCACTTGCTTTTAAGCTGGTTATCTTTTCAGTTTCTTTAAAATATTATTCATAGTCATATATTTTGAGAAGCTCTCTTCCCCACTAAGCACTCGATAGGAACATACTGGGGCTGGAGAAATGTGGGGTTTTAGCTCTCCACGTGGATGTAATAAGGCGTTATTATGTTACCGAATCATATCTTTTCTGTGTAGAAATGGAGTAACATAGGTCTAAAACCAGTTTTATTCCTTTTCCATATTTCAAAACATGAGCATTGTTTTGTATGCAAAATATATTAGAAATCATCTTTAACAGGATAGAATCCAAATTAAATGTACCGCGTGGATCATTTAAATAGTGGTGGTGGAGGGGAGTAAAGGGGCGGATACTTTTAACAGAAAGACCCAACATATTTAGGCAATAAGCACAATATGATGAGGATATTTTTCAGAGGGTTTCTCTTCTGTTTAAAACATACTTAGTTGGTAAAAATAAATAAAATTAATGAGCATCTCATTTCTAATAAATTTGAAAGGCACTAAAGACAACCAAAAAGGAAAAGGCTATTCGGTATTATTGGAAAAAGCAAGCCTGGTCATTTTTTATTTTCTGATCCGTGTACTGACGTTTAAAGGAACTTACTAAATACCACTGGAAAAAAAAATCCACCTCATTAGAGGTATAGGTAAACTGATGATGATGATGATGATGTTGTAGAGTAATGACTCCAGTCATAGTTGATACATGAAAAGATTTATATTCCATGCACAAAAGTGGGATAAACATGTTTCACTGCAGGGCTTGCCTGACTTTTGAATAATCAATTTATATATATGTGCAGTTGTTTAGTTGTGCAGTTATAAGGGGAGCAATACCAATACCAAATAGCAACGGTGTGAAAATATCAAGGATGGCAATACGTTATTTAGAATAATCTGTAACAAAGGGAGTGAAGAAATGTCCAAGCTAACCTTAGATTAGCTGACTCAGTTAATCCTAATAAAATAATTGCTGCATCATGGAACACAACTCTGGCTGCCAAACTCTACCAAAAAGCTTCGTAAATACGTGGGTAGTAATCTATGTTGAGCTGTATGCTACTGTGTCATGATATAAACAGTATTTGAATAAATTACTATAACATTACACTTAAACAACAGAATCATCAGTTTCTGAGATGTTTATAGGATTGAACAAGGTCTCAAGAGAGGCAGAAGGATGAGATGGAAGTGGGCTGTCACGGTGGTTATCCCGACAGTGAAATGATTTGTAACTTAAAAAGGTACTAGTGCCGTCTCCTTAACATGCTGAAGACTGGATAAGATGCAGAACTGTCTTGGTTTCAGAGTGCTGTTTGGGCATCCAGAGCGTACAGCTGGCCACTGTACCTGCAGGATGCTCTGCTCAACAGCCAGCCCCTGAAAGCTGCTCTGGTCTGCCGAGTACCTCCATCCTAGTCTGCCCAGGTGGAAAAATGGCGGGGGGGGTGCAGGGACCAGGCTTCTTCCAGTGACACCTGTTTCTCTCCAGATTGATCTGGAGAGTCTGGCCTCTGAATCTCTCTGGGTCTACTAGCATGAAGACCCTCACAAATGAGGATGAATGGTAAAAGTCTTGAAGCTGAAATGGTAAAGGTACGCATGTCTAAGATAACGTACCTGCGCTGGCTTTGGCATGCATATGGTATAGCTGGTATCTACAATGTCGGCATTCATCATCCAGCCTCAGGGGTCATTCAGACAAGGCTTTCCTCCCTTCTTGCTGCTCCGTGCCCCAAATTACAAGCAGCCTTTGATTCCCATTTCTAGAAAGGAACTCATATCCTGCATGAAAGTGGATGGGAATGCCAAGCTTTGCTTTGTTGTTACTTGACATATTAATATTTTAGAAGTTAAATTTAGAAAAGGAAATGAGAATATCCTAATTCTCCTTACAACCAGTGTTTAATGCATGTTTAATTACTGTAGCTTCATTTTTAAAAAAGTCTCAGTATTTTTTCTCTGAAGAAAAACATGCTTAACGAATGAGTGAGCTTGACAAGACAAGACTTCCGCTTTCTGCAGAAAGTGACAAAGGTATATTTATTTTAATACCTGTATAGCTTTGACACTTGCATTACCACCATTATTGCAAGGTTTTTGCTAATTTCTCCTCACAAAGTTCCCGCCAAAGGGAAGGCTGTGCTGATCCTCCTGCGCTGCCGGTACAGCAGCCTTGCGAGTGGCCATGCTGGCGGGCGAGCGGCTGAAGGTCACGCAGGAGGAAAGCCGCGTGGCTCCTGGAGCAGAGCTGCGGAGCAGACATCCTCCGCTTCTTCCTCTTAAAGGCTTTCGTCTTTAGTATTTACTTCCTTTGAAATAAGAATGAATAAGATCAGAATGACCTGTTCTGCTCTTTTTGCGTGTATCTGACGAGAAAAATTTGGTAGCGCTGTCTAGAGGCAGTTCGAGCTGTGCTGCTTTTCTTTCACCTGAATTCAGAAGAGAATTATCAGAAACACGTCGCTGAGTTCAGTTGATTTATGATTAGGAATTCAAGAGAAGCAAATGTATTCCTCAAATTTCAGAGGGACGTCTTGTCAGAGACTAATTGTAATCTACAAAATGATCTTAAATGGGACATAATGACTTTCCTGATTATCGCCCTCAGCTGCCATTATTTTGAAAATGGAATCAGCCAAGAGTCTCGTATGTATGACCAGTATTTTCTAGCAGCAAGCACATCAGATCAGTGCTACCTGTTGGAGTTACCATTATTTAGTAATACTCCAAAACCAAAGTTTTCTTTTTTGTTGGGTTTAGCAGGTGGTGGCAGAGCATGGGTGACTTTTCATGCAACAGCCTACTTTTAAAAAAAGTAGAGAAGAGACGCAAATTGTCAACTGGAGCGCAGGCCTTTTTATGAATGCTGTTCTCTTCCATGCATGTCGCTTCCATTTATTTGCTTGAATTTAAGCACTTTGTATACCTTAATGTCAGAGAGTTTGGCATTTTGCAGAGCTGAACTGCTAGGAAGGACTTAATCCTCTCAGTAGTGTCAACCTGGGTGTAAATATTGACACAATTCTTGGGAGCTCCCTTGTCTCTAATACTCTTTCTGTTTCTGCTGCTCTTCTTACAGAAGCTGCAGAAAAGGCAGCAAATTAAAATGTCCGGGTTATTCTACTTTCTGCTCACAAGTAACCATGAAATAACATGTTTTGGATTCCTGTGCATTAGCACTTAGCCGGTAGTGAGAATTGTGTCAGCCAGAGCGCTGCTTTGCGTGTTGGGCAAGTATTAAAATGGACATAGAACCCCATAAATTTGCCCTACTTGCTGCGTATCACGTGTTTTGGGTAGCTAACCTGTTTGGAGGTAATGTATTAAAAGTAGCTTTTAAAATATTGGAATCAGAAATAAATATCATGCTTTCATCTCTGCTATAAATTTTTGAAAACCACTTGCCACCCTTGTTAGGAATGTTTTCTATTAACAATATTTATTATATTGGGGCATTCTTATTCTTAAACTAAGGCATACATTTCTTCAAAATAATGCATAGCTTGTGTTCATCAGCATGTCTCCAACTATTTCAGTGATTTTTATGTTTATCAAGACCTGCCAGGTAACTGAATTATTATTTTTAAATGCAAGCTGAGCAAACAAACATTATCCCGTTTTTGGGGTTTTTTTAGCATCCGAATAACCTTGGGCTTTGGTGTGGTTCCGTTCTTCACTCTGAAGAAAAAGCTTGGAAATTTTATCCTGTATAGAAAATAACTGCATTCAAGTATATTGTTACAAGACTCAGTGTCATGTAAACAAACCCTCCACGACTGATAGACAGTGGTGAAGTACCAAATGTGTTCGCAAGAAGTAATGAAATAATTATAATTTTAAAAGATTCTTGAACAGATCTGCAAAAAATGAAGCTTGAGCTGAATTCATAACCTAGAATTGTGTTACTATTTACAGTTAATAAATTTACATTCCTTGTTTTCCATTGGAAAAGTTTCCATTTTCCACAAATAAAGAATGATGTCACTGATGGGTCAGGTACTGTCAGTAGTTATACGGAATTTCTTGCAGTTAACACACATCTTGTAGTCTGAAACATGTTCATCCAAACCCTACTAAATTACATATATGTTGGCTGGTGAAACTTAATAAACTTGCATTAATAACTTGTGGACAAAAAGGCTCGAATCACTAGTACTTTTTGATGACATGGGTTCTTTTAACTCACAAGCAAGAAACTAATAAGAAGTCTTCAGGTCAAGATTTCACAGTTGAACAAAGAGGGGAGTTTTTTCCTCGTTCTAACAAAATTTTGTGTAAAACGTAACATGGGGGTTTTTGTTAGACATGTCATTTCAGCTTCAATTAATTTTCCTGCCTATTTAGTGTAGTAAGGGTCTTGCCACATTGCTCCTGTGGAAGTCCACCTCCATCTTACGTGGATGACGAGGTAACTGGGGTTTTTCTTTTGGGTGGCGCTGCTCCTGTTGCAGGTTTGTGCTTCTCCAACGTTAGCTCCTACGGAGAGAGCAGAGTAAACTCAGAATGACTTTGACTTTGGGTTGGAGTCTTCACTGCATGTGTTGAAGCTTTAAGGTGGCGGATTGCCAGGCGCCGTAGGCACTGTAATGCGACGACGGCTGCAGCTTCCTGCCTTCTGTAGGAGTTAAACTCGCTAGGTTCAGTCAATTGACCCCAGCGGTTTTTGCTGACTGCTGAGCTGTTGATCTATTAGCAGGAGAGCTTTAGCTACTAGTTTTATGCTAAATCCGCACGGGAATACATATGCCATAATGTCACTACAATTCATATAGTTGTCTCTTCAGAAAAAAATTATTCCGCGCAAGACTTATTACTAAATCTTTCTGTATAATGGGGCAACTTTAAAGATTTGGAGTTTTTCAGTTAGCAACTTTAAATACCTCCAGAAAATAGCTTGCTTGAATTTTAACACCATTCATTTTCTGGGTTCTAAATTATACTTGCTATCCTAAGGATGAGTTATCTTGAAAAATGTTTCTCTATTTGAACTTTGCTAGGCAATTGCATTGCATGTCAAATTGTTCTTATCTATAAAATGTGATGTGTGCTGATCATATAAAATACAGTAGCAGAGGCATGTTTATTTCTTGCCATAAAGTGAGAGGGCATCATTTGTGTAGACCATCTGTTAGTAGTTAAGGATGTTTTAACTGGCACCTCCAGAATGGCTTCAATTATTCTTTCCAAACCAGGTACAAAACCAGGTACCAAACACACACCTCACTGAATTACTGAGTGTCTGGCGGAGGCACTCTCTCTCTGTGGATAAGCATTGGCTTGATGTGGCCTTGAACTGTTTAGGAGAGGAGTCTGTGAGAAGCGTTATTCCATATAGATATTATTACTAGACAAGCATCTGAGTTCCCTTTTGTATTTTAAAATTTATCAAAAAAAAAGTTAATTAGAAAGTTTTGCTGAAATTTGAAAAATGTTTTTGAATCTCCAGGGCTGGAGTGGAAATCTTGCATGACTTTTTCACAATAAGCAAAGGATCCATTGTACTTCTAGCTTGGGCGTGAAACAGAATTCCATTTCTCTGGGTATTTTTGGCTCTATTTTTGAATTGGGAAATACTCAATGAAACAAAATGAAAAACATATTTGAAAGTTTTTGAAAAAAGTCGAGGGCTGTTGCTTTCGTTAAGTAGCTGGAAGCAAGAGACTTTAATGTTGAGCTTGTAATATGCGTGGGGAGGAAACTGGGAAAAGAAACACATCCAGCAAACCTGTTACGCTACTTACTAGTGAGTTTACACCTCTGTTTAGAATTGCCTCACTTGTTGTTGTAATTGACATCTTTAACAAATAGCCACTTGAAGGTGAGGTAGGTTCCTACCGAACACTCTGATGGCATCTATAAATCTTACATCTTTTAGTCCTTTCTTTATTGATTTTCAGACGTCTTTTTTTCCTACCTGAAAGATGTTTTCAAGAAGAGTTTTGAAGGGCTTTTATAAACTTGATAATCTTGGGCAGGCATAATGTAAAGCAAAGGTCTCATTTTCATTTGTTTTTTCAAGTATTGAATGTGGCTTTCATCTGTGCCTTAGCTGCATGAGGCTTTGAATATGGTATGAAATCACTTTCCATTTATTCAAAAGCTTTCTCATAGCTGATGAATGCCATACATAATGAAAGACTATATTCATTTATCATCCATAGTAAATCATTTATCACACAGCAGAGGTATATTGTGGAAAAACCTAATCAAAGCTTTTCAGTTTCTCTGGATGGTTAAATCCAAAATAGCAGAGAAATGATTGCTCAGTTAGTTGGTTAAACATTTTGTTTATTAGATGATATTCGAAGAGTTTCTAATGCTTTTGTGGTTTACAGATATAGGTGGTTGTTAAGGAGGAGGGAATTTTTTTTTTTTTTTTTTTTTTTTTCTTCTCTAATGGTACAACATGGCCTAGGACAGTCTGTGTTAAATTTGAAAAACAAAGCACTGGGGCAGGAGCAGTATTATTGCATTGTGCCATGCGTGGGGCTGGGTCAAAATGCTGCCAGAGGTAAGTTGGTTTGGTATGGATATACGAGATGAACTTATGTTGAACTACTAGAATGAACAGGCTGTGGTAGCTAGCTCCTGGTACAGGTCAGCACTAAAATCTTCCTTCAAAAGTCAAAAGAGAACGTAGAAATTGCATTTCTGAAGTACGGTCACTTCCAGGGTTGCTTCTGAAAGGTCCTGTTAAACATTTGCCCGCCTCTACTGAATTTAGTCTAGCATTTGCAGATCTTGGAGTTAATATTGGCACTTAGGACTCAATTTATGCCACACAGACTGCAAATTTCCTTATTTCAGCACAAATATAAAGTAACAAAAGCTAAACATTAAAAAAATCAAAATTCTTAAAAAGAAAAATGTTGATTAAGCCTATTCACATTTTTATCTTTTCAAAAATATTTTTCCAGATATTGGTATTTTATTTGATTTGGAGTAGTATATTTTTTTAATGATCAAGACTTATATCCTGAAAAAATTGTGTTGCCTGTCCAGTGCTGTCTGACCTAGACAGAGTCATAAAGTACTGTAAGCACCGTTTAGATGGAATTAGAAGTGCGTATGAACTTTTACTCAAAAGTTATCACTTGTCAACCTCATAACATTTGATCTTACTAAAGCAGAGCTGTGAAAAATTGAGCTGATACTAAGCATGATTTTCTAATTGGTATAAGCAAGGATAAGTCTCTTGGGACCATGATTTTAAAAGATTTAGCATAAGGTGAGCGTGACCTTGTGCTTGTCAACATTGACTGCATGTTCTTGATTGCTTTTTCCAGTCTTGTTCCAAATCCAGTTTTATTGTGGAAACTCGAAGTTAAAGTGCTCCTCCATACCCTGCTCTAGTGAAGTTTTGGAGTTTTCTATCATTTTGTTTAATAGTAGCCTTAATCTCAGAAGGAAGTGTTGCATCTTTGCTCCTTTCATCTTCCTTGTCCACTGGACAAGGCTAAACATTTGGCAATACTTCAGAAGGATTCCTAGACTTCTTCTACAGACAGGTTATTTTTGGCATGGTCAGTCTTGGCCCATTTATTTTTGATGACTGCTGCTGCCCGGTTCTGTCTGTGGTGTGTTTGTATTTCTAGCCATGTTTTTCGCAGCAGACTAATGCAGACCTATTGGATTTGAATTTTTCTCCAACGCAATAGACTACTGCTCCATATTACTGAGCTAAGAATGGAGAGGGAAACATTTCCTTTCTGTTGATGACTGAACAAGCCAGGTGATCATCGTGATGTCTGTTCTCTAGTCATCCCAATGCGCTTGGGTTTGATAGCTCCTGAATATACTACTCACTAGGGTTTGAAATATGACTGTATTCTAGCTACCTGTTGCTGACTTGTAAGTGTACCCTTTTCAAATTCTCACATGCTTGTTAGAATAAAAAACTAAATGCAAAACCTTTGTTCAATCTTGAATCTGATTGTTGAAACTACATTACAGTCAATTGTTAAGTTGCTACTTGAAATTGTTATGGATAAGGCTTGTATCCAGATACACATATTATGGAAACAAAGGGAAAAATAATTTCTTAAGGATTTCATTATCCTCAGTGGGTGGAAATAATTCTTATTCCATGAAAAGCCTAAAGGCTGTGTATTAGTGTGAAATGTTGACCTGCATGTGGATATGCCACAAGTAAATTTTGATACCAAGTAACTATCAATAATACAATATATTTATATCTCCACATCCAAAACCTAACCTGAGTTTTAAGTGAATACTGTAGTCTAGAACCACTGTGTAAAAATTCTGCATGGGCTATGTGCATTGATTACGTATATGAAACTTACTTTTTTTTAAGGGAACACCTTCAAATAAAAAAAAAAAAAAAGTCTGTTGTTGAGGGGAGGGAAATTATTATTAGTTCAGGTGCTGCCGTAGATCTGGACAGCTTGAATAGCTTTACTAACACCTCTTGTTAATTTTTATTTCTTTTTCTGACCTATCTTTTATGAAAGACAAAGAAGGAAAACCATCCAGATCAGGAGAGGAATGATAATTCAGTAGCTCCTGCATAACTTCGGATGAGGCATTTAAGTAAAATCCACATAACTCCTTTTCAAATGCTAAAAGCCTCATTTCATTCAGTGGTTCCTACAGAGGATTTAGAGAATTCAGATTTTACTGAAGTATCCCCATTTAGTTTCTCCAAGGCTAAAGTAGCCTGAAACGCTGGAGTCAACATATTAGTTGAAGGTTACATTATCTAAATCTGGGCAATGACTGGCGGTTTTGTAGCTGTGACCTTTAATCTCTATGCCATTTGCACCAAGAGCATAATAGTACTTCCCTGTTTCAGAGAGGTGCACTGACAATTTACATCCTGAAAAAATTTAGTGAATTATAGCAATGATAACGATGATTTTTAAAAAAGTCTGATTCAATTTCTCTATTGATGTTAGAGTGTTTCAGCTAGCCTGGTTCTAGGGCAAATGATATAGAAAAAAACCCTTTTCTTATCCCTCTTTGGCTGCCTTTTCAATATAATTTCCTTTGTGGTTACTTGCTCTACTTATTTTTAACAGCTGCAACATTTTAAAAGAAAATTGACAGAAAAGTGACTTTTTTTTTCTTAAAGTTGACATTGCTCATTCTGTAAGAATTGTACCATTTCTTTACACAATAGTCAACCTTATTTCTTTAAGAAAAGAAAAAGAAAAGGCAGATACATATCTTAATCCAATCACATAATAGATTGCAAGGTCTTCAAAAAATAAAGTGTGTTCAAACCCTGATATGAAACCTCTATTATGCAGTAAGTTGCATCTCTGTTGTGGAGATTATTTTAGAAAAATAAAATCTGACAGAAAAAAAGAAAAAGAGGAGGGGAGTGAGTGTCCTGGGTAAGGGTTCTGGCCTTCCCATCTGAAGGGATTCGTGTTTGTGTTCAAGAAATAATGTGTCTTTATCCAACTCCTTATTGGGTCCCCAGTTTTGTTTGTTCTAATGCCATGCATTCATTTCAATTCAGTTTAGTTACTTTTATCTGTTATATTGACTTCAGTTTAATTTTAGTTAGGAGATTCTATTTTGTGCATAACATAGACCATAGGGACTAGAACTTTATGCAAGGAGTACCCAAGAGTCTGCTGGTCACAGAGCTGCACCTATCGCTGCAGTCATAAATCCACAGCATTTTAAAGTAAAGACCCACCTATCTAAACACACCTTTTAATGCCTTGTTCTGTTTACCCTTTTTTGCACAAAAAGTATCATTTTTGCTTCTTGGTGCTAAAAGGCTCTGGCTATTTGTATTTGAGGTTCCTAAGGGCGGTCAGACGTCCATGTTTGCTTTTTCTGCTTTGCTTACTGATGGTGTCTGTAAATCCTGGGTAACTAGATGGTTTGGCTAGTGAAATTGCTTTACTATAGTGATATAAAGTAGTAGAGGCTACTGGATTTTTGTGGTCGTATATGACTTAGACGATTGCATTATGAGTTTTAATAAAATTACCACAACCAAGACCCGAAGGCTGTGTTAGATAGTGAATCCATATGGAAGGTCTCACAGGTGTATTTTAAAAGTCTCATTACAAAATAGCTACAGTTTGTCATCTTTGGACAAGGAAGAAGGATAGAGTTTGCCAGAGAGAAGCATATTTTAAAAACTGATTCTCTGTAATAGATTGGAGTGTGATGAGGTGGATGCACTATGCCGCTCATGGAAACAATTGAGGAAAAACGGCATGTTTTTCATCTAGCTTTAAAGTCCACTGTTTCCTTTCAGGAAGAGATTGAGCTTTATTCAATTAGGTATGTTGGAGTGTTAAATAGATCAAGGGAGGAATTAACGAAGGACAGCTTCCCCTGTTGCTATGGTAGGCGTTTGTAACTGGTTTTGTAGCAGGGGCTGTCACCCTTCCGCGTGCTCCTCTCCCTGCCCGTGCCCCTGCCCCGTGCGCTTGCTGCCAGCAGACCGCGCGCAGCCGGGGCTCCTACGGTCCAGCACCCACGGTCACTCACAATTAAGAAAAGCCTTTTCCTTTAACAGTTTGCTTGTAAATGGTTGCACGATCCTCTTATGAAACAACATTGGAAAAGTCATATCAACTTGAAAAAGTCTTTCCATTGTGAAACTACAGAAACAGATTTGCAAAGAGAAAAAGGTCATCTCTGCCAGCACTGCTCAATATATACCTTGTCTCCTGAGCCCTGCAATTTCTGGAAAAGTCTCCAGTAACCATTAGCTGATTTGCAGTTAAAATACTACTTCTGGTTTGTATTTCACTACAAACTCTGAGTGTAAACAATTACCTGATGACAGTAGTAACTCTGTCCAAGGCTCAACACGTGACTGTGTCACTCGCGCATGATTAGAGCTGTATTGAAAACTTTGTCATTGGCTTGGGGTTTTTTTCCTAATCTATTTTGAGATGAAATGGAATAGCTCTGATTTCTTTTAAAGAAAAATCCAAGAGCAGTCCTTCCTAGAACAGATAATAAGCAAGTGATCAGGACGTTTCTGCGACAGAGAAAACCTGGCTTCAAGTCTTTAATGCTTCATTTGCACACCAAAAACTGAGTGTGAATCTTACCTCTCAGGTGAGGGCCTGACCAGCAAACTATTGATTTTTATGAAGGGTTCATTTTCTGTCTGGCTTTGAGCATGGTGTCCACTCAGAAAAATTCTAAATTGTGATTCAGTCGTCTAATCTGTTGACTCTAGGAAGCCTGTTTTCTGCTTATAGTGGCATACTGCACCTGTTCAATGACAAGACATCCAGTCTGACCCTCGCTGTTAAGATTACTTTTTTCTTCCCTTGTGAATAAAATCTTCACATAATAACAGTCACGATAATAAATATAAATTTCTATTGATCCCAGTTAAGGTCATTCTAGTTGCCAGCAGAGAAGTCAATATTTAGCTTACCTGCAGAGTAGAGGAATTATTTTTCTATTTATGGCGTATTTCAGGCTAAATTGTGGGATAACCCAATGACCTATACAATGTCATGGCGTGCTACTGTATATTTATTGCATAACTAGCTCTCTAACCCAGGATAAAGCATATTGCATTCTCTGTGTGAAAATAAATACTTGATCAAAATTTTTACACCATTGGAATATTTCTTTATCATGATCTCTGATTCCTCCCTTAGAGAATAAATAAGAGATATGCAGTATGTACTCTTATTGGCACCTGATTGTCAGTACAACGGCTGTAATGGTGTCATGAGAAAATAATTTGTAACTGATCCAGTGAAATTATGAGGTGGATCATTCTAATTAATAGCATTTTTGAGATTGCCGTTTTGTAAGTTTTACAATTGGAAGGAAACGTGCTGGTCTGGATACACTGCAAAAATTAGCTTTCATTTTTCATAGGTTCTATTAATTCCATCTTTCGAATTGGATTACTCCTGTTTACGAGGCTAGAATCAGATTGTAGGTTTATATAAGTTCATCTTTTGGGCACTGCACTATTAAGACATTTCTGTTAAATGTCACGAATCGCTTTTGGCCTAGGATATACTTATTTTCCTGATGTGTAGTATTACAGCTTTGTCTTCTGGCGTAGTCTGTCATTGAGGATCCAAATGCCATTTTCAAAATTTCCATTTCAGAGGAACTCATATATCTTATGATTGCAAAATTCTGGACTTTGTGCAGAGAATCTATTTTCTGCATGCTTCTTCACATGGTCAAAGGCAATGCGATCACCACACTTAAGGAAGAAAAAGAATTATTCTCATTTCAAATGGATGGGCGGTATCATAGGGGAAGAGGAAAGAGATGGGGGTTCTTGGCATTATCATCTTTCATAGCCTCTGCGGTCTGCTGTTGCCACTCTCTCTCCTGCCTTCTGTGCATTACTGTCCCTTGAGAACTAAAATATTTCAGTTTAATAGAGATATGGAGCTCTATATGGAAGTATTTGGGGAAAATGTAAACTGTGAAGGTAATGGTTTCTTGGCCATAAGCTTTATATGTCCTTCCCTAACTCTTCTAAGTAGGGTCTTTGTAATATCTTCCCTTTCTCCTGCTGGCTTTAGATATATTTCATTCTTCAGTTTCATTTAACGTGCAATTTGCTCACCCTCACTCACTTTACTTTTTACTAGTGTGCCTAGCTGAAATCTAGGGATTTGGAGTGCTGTGTTATTCCTGCGTGTGATGCAGTCATCTATTTGAAATCTCCCTTGGCCCCATAAGGTTTGAATACACAAGAAACAATTCTGAGAAATGTCCACAAGAAAATGTCTGTGATTTCTTTGACTAGAATATGCATATATTAATACCATTCAATACTAAAAATAGGGACAAAAGGATTGAATAAATGCTCGTACTCTGCTTACTTTTTAATGCTAATAGTATGCTGGAGTAGAAGGAAAAAAACTTCTCACCAGGAATGAGAAATGTGTGTCTGTGTGTTTTCACACAAAGGACTTTGTGGGTGACTCTGTAAAGTGCACTGCACAATGCAGTTTGTCTTTGGTGGCCTTGAAAAACATAATCTAGAGAAAGTAAATTACCAATGAAAGATGTAAAGAACACACGATAAAATAATCTTAGTTGAATTTAGCAGATACCATTTAGGGCTGTACTGTTTGCAAGCATTTTAGCAGCTGCAGACTAGCTTTACCTGTGATTCTTTTCATGCCATTTAATCAGAAGGATTAAAATCATTCCATTCATACATTTTTGTTGATATTTTTGGTCTAGAGCCTAGACAGATACAGTTATTTTGGTGAAAAACTGAACGCAAAATAGCAAATTCCATTTTCATATTTACTTTGCAAGGAGGCTGTAGTTAGCACTGTTTATCAGAGCCCTTCACCGTGGTCTGCACGTAAGCGTGTGCCTGAGCGGGCTCATACGGCGCAGCGCTTCAGCCCAGCAGCGATCTCTGGTGCCGGATGGAGCTTCGACTGCCCGTGCCATCCTTTGCTGCGGGGGTCCCGCGTGCAGATCAGAGCTTTCGCTTCACTACAAGCAATATCTTATCCTAGTTTCATTTTCTTTTTCTTTTTTTCTTAAAGTCATATCTAATAAACGTTTGCTTGTCATATAATCAAATGATCATTTCTGAAACAGTCGGCTGCATCAAAGCATTTCTCAAGATTTCCCTGATTACTCACAGGTTTTTTAATACGTGCATAAATATGAATGTGATCATTCACACTGCACATGGTAATATTGAATGACCTCAATTGGACTTTCCTGAACTTCTGTATGTGACACAACAGTGTTGTTTTAATAGGGGGTTTTGTGGGGGTGGTTTTTTTTACCTTAGAGGTGTGATACCAATTAGCAGCATGTGTGCATGTCAGGTATTGTGGGCCCAATTATTGCATCTGCCCATTTAGGACGGATGGCAGGTGCTTTAACAAAGGTTATAGGATGCCACAACATGATCAGCTTTTATCATATTGTAACATTATAACTGTCAAATGTATATTCTACAAGATTTCAATTTCACAAGACAATTACAAAGGTTTAAACTTTGGTGTAATATTAGCAGAGCAGTTATTGCTATTACTTGGTGCCTTATGGATTTCAAAAATCATTTGTTAATAAAACTAGGAGACTTAGTTTGTATCTTTGCTGAAAAAGTTAATGTAATTTAAAAAACAAAAATAGATTTCTCCTGTGGCATGTTCATCGAAGCGTATAGGTAAGTGAAAATGTTGCTTTAGACTCATCCAGGTCAGTCAGCCAGCTGATTACTGTACGCTCCAGTTTCACAGTGATGGAGACAAGCAGCGGTATATGTATGATATAGTCAGGATAAAAGTAATAGTTTGATGTGATAGCCAATACATTTTTAAGAGAAGAAATCCATCCCCATCATTATCTCCAGATCGCACAGCATAGCTGTGGCAGTGTGCAATTCACGTACTGGGGGTGCTGAGTTTTACAAGGGAGAAGTTGCAAATCTAAGCAGCTCTGTGATATATTCTGTTCCAACCCACTGCTCTTACAAAGTCAGGAAAAGGAAGACATGGAAACACATCTAACTTAGAGTCTTGTACTGGGGTGATGCTTTACCAGTTACAGGAGTCTCCCATGAGATTGTTTTTGAGGCCACCAACTTTATCAGCATCTGCCGTATCTGCAACTGGTAAAATGTAACCCCTGTGAACAACATTAAATGGAAGCTGAAAATATCCACAGCACCTTATGCCTTTTTTGCAAGATACAAAAAAATATTTTCTTAAACTAAAAGGCTGATGTTTGATTTGGACCATGACACAGTTGGTAGGATCGGAATAGAGACTCCCAAATCTACCCTAGCAGCTAACAGTAACGAAATTTTTTTCTTTCGGTTCTGGCATGAACAATTAATTACCTGGACCACAGTTAATTATCTGGACCATCTGACAGGGGAATAAATGGCACAGACTCTGTTTCTCAGCTGTGAAGTGAAGATAGTCTAAGGTTTCTGCTCTGTTATGTGAGGAATGGAGCGGAAGGCAGGCAGCAGAGCTTCGGGCTCAGACGTGCCCCGTTGGCCATCAGAGTGGAAGGGAAGGGGCTGCTCCCGATGCCATGAGGGCATTTGTG
This sequence comes from Phoenicopterus ruber ruber, assembly GCA_009819775.1. Classification (NCBI taxonomy): domain Eukaryota; kingdom Metazoa; phylum Chordata; class Aves; order Phoenicopteriformes; family Phoenicopteridae; genus Phoenicopterus; species Phoenicopterus ruber. The sequence goes on along the minus strand of CM020221.1, from coordinate 11,592,636 downwards.
CATTGCTCTGCCTGCCTCTGCCTGACGGCTGTTCACACATGCTGATGAGCTCTTGGTAGGGCTCTTCCAGGAGTTATCACTCTCCGACTCTTTATCCTCACACATAGCATCAAAGTTTTCAGTTGTGGAATTAGGTGATGTGATGAACACTTCTATGACTTGCAGACCAACAGTTTAGCACAGAGAGCTTTAAGTCTGTAACAGGGTAATAGTAACCGAGGCAGGTACAAATGTATGTCAAAAAGTTAATAGAAAATGCTAATGCAAAGACAAGAATATCCCCAACCCGTGTATGTTGTTCTTAAGCTTTGAAATGAGGTCTACCAACCCCTCTCAAGACCGTGAAGAAGAGCTTCTGCTTGAGGCAACTTTTGATATTTCATAATCAGAGGCAAAAAATGCATGCAGCAGTATCTGAGTATATGAAGACTTCCTCCGTGTTTCTAACTAGCGGACGATTTAAATTGAACATTCTGCATTAAAGAAAGAAAGAAAAAAATCTTTTCCTTGCCTGATAGCTTGTGACCACTACCATAGGATCTGAATTCAGTTTCTCCCAGTCAGTCATTTTATAGATAAATGAGTACCAGTAAGAAGCTGATCTCCAAAGTAGCACTCAGTATCCTTCACAGAGGAAGGCCAAAAGGGAGGTTTTGAAATAATAACTTTTTTTTAAAAAAATCGTCTTCTTACTGTAGATTTTTACTACTTTTTGGGGGCTGATGGCAATTTTTATAATTTACATATTTGCTCACAAATGTGCTTTCTAATCCCTGAATCAAGGCTAGTGAGATGTACTTCTCACTGAAGCATTAATTTGTTAACCCAAAAGCATTTTAAAAGGCAACTTTTAGAGGAAGCCTGAGTAGAAACATTGTGAATGGGCAGATAACTTCTCTTCTCGACGTTATCACATAATTCAAGCTGCAGTTGTCTGCCCTAATGAAGGTGATGATGCTGATTTGAGCGTGTTGTTTATAGGATGTGCAAGAGCTTTGGGAGATACGAAGTCCCTGTTGCTATCATTTATAATTAAAGTGTCCATCACTTTTCTCTGAAAAACTGCTTGGTGAATAAATAATTAAAGGCCTGATTCTGATATACTTAGTTGAAATGAGAGAGACAGACTTCTGAGAAACAGTCCAAATGCAGTAAATGGAATTTCTTCAAAGTAAAGTTTCAAGATAAATAACAGTATTAGAATCTCAGTCAAAGCCAGTTCATGTTTGTTAAGGCAGGAGGATATTCTGGTTTATGTGCTTTAAAATCTAATTTCACAGACTTCTAAGGCTCTTCACTTACAAACAATGCCTGATGTTGTCTATCATGCCTAAACATGTTGTCTTTTAAGCACAGTAGAAACTAGTCTTAAAATTAATGGCTAGATAAGTGTCCCTGCTTATTCAAACAGCCAAAGACAAACAAGTTGTTAATCTGATGGTTTGTACAGTACAGAAGCTTTATAAAGCTTTGTGTTACCTAATGAGTTAATTTTATTACAAATATGTCTGTTTTATAGAGGATTTTTCTTTGATTGTTTCACTGAGTTGATATTTAAAGGAAGGGTTATGCTTAAATGATGTTTCTTTTCACAGTTTCTAAAACAATTGAAAAGGGTTGAGGGGAATTTTTTGAAATACAAATGATTTTATGTGTTTTCCGTTGTGTTTCAGTAATAACCTTGCTTTTCTAATACTTGAAATGACTGTAAATATGCAAGTCCCTCGCAGCGTTGGCAGGGAGAATTTCAGTTGATTTTGCTACCTTGAAATTAACCTTTTACTACCGCATGCGTATGTTTGTCATTTATCCCCTTTTTCTCAGGTGCAAAGAGGGCTACCAAGGAGTCCGCTGTGACCAATTTTTGCCGAAAACCGACTCAATCTTGTCAGATCCAAGTACGTCAAATGTTTTTCTTATCTTTTTAATCCATGCTGGAGGCTATTCTTGCTGTGTGAGATGACCCTTTGCCGATAGTCAGAAAGCATATTATGGACTACTGCCGTTGTGTGTAGAGAGCGGTGTTGCTTTTGTTGGTAGGGCAAAACCACACCCTCCAGTCTCTGTTCCTACAGAACGTGTTCTGCTGCAGCAGAGCAGGCCATCGGAGGACTTGATTCCTTATGATTTGGAATAATACTGTCCCTGCTCGAAGCCAAAATGTTCACATTTCTCTACTTTTGACCTGAGAACAAACCAAATTACATAATCTAAAAGGAAACCAAGTATAAGCTGCAAAGTGGTTCCTTCAAAAGAAAATAAATTCATATTGTCTGGAACTGCAGAGATGATCATCTCCTTGGAAATATGTGATGTCAGTTGACACAAAACCCAATTTTTTTTCACTTTCACAAGTGAAGGTGCTCTGTATTTGTGGAGTAAAAGTATGCTTTCAGGTAGTAATGTGGAGACAAAGTAACTTCCTATTACACTACTCAGTATGTGCCAGAATACCATCTGGGTATATGTTCTCCTACTCCACTGATGCACTTTTAAAATTCTGTTTACTAACAAAACTATGTAAAAAATATTAGCCACGATGAATTTCTTGGAAGTGAATCCATTTACTAATTAATTGTTCATCTTAAATTTCTAAATGAAGTGACATACAACAAAGGGTCATATCCAATCTCTTGGTTTTGTTCTTATACCTGGAAACTGTAACATATTAAGTCTTCTGGTTTTGGGCGCTCTTTAAAATTTGATTTGAGTTGTTTTGTTTGTGTTTTTTGAAGAATACTGCTTGTTCTTCTAGTCTTTTTTTTGTGCTTTCTGTTTATTTTCTTGTGCTTTTCCACGTGAAAGCCTGTTGCCAAAGACACCTGTTGTTTTGTAGTTCTCTATGTTGTATAGCTCCCATTATAGTTTGCTTTGTATTTGTTTTAGCTTTTCCTTTTGCTTGACCTTTAATGGTAAAGTGCAGAGCACTGAATAGGCAGGTTTTACCTCTGCCAAGCTGTATGTGCATGTGTAAACACAGAAGTTGTGTATGTGTCGAGGAAAAAGGTACTTTGCATCCTAAAAGTGAGGGAAAGGACGATCAATTAACGGGCCAGGGTGGTACCTATCTGGCGTGGTTTGAATAGGGGACTCTAGCTTTACTCTCACAAGAGTAGAGGTGAAAGTCATACAGCTACAAGACAAAGCCCAGAAAAGACTCCCAGATTAAGCTGCATCTAACAAGACCAAAAGCCCCGCAGTGTTTATATACTGCAGAAGGTATTGTTGTTGTTTCTCTGCAGCACTGTGTTGGTTGCACAGACTTGTTTCTCTGTACTTGGGAGGTGCTTACTGACCCTGGTTGGCTCCTGACTGCATTGTTTCCATAAATTTGTTCAGTCACTCGATCCTGCTCAGTGAGCTAAAGTTCTGCTGAAATGTCTTTTTTTGCACCTTCTGACTACAAAATCAATTTTGTTTTGTTTTATTGAGAGTTGCTTTCAAAATTATATTATTTAGGGTATGTAAGAGCAGGGGACTTTGGCTTGATGTTGACATAGATCCACTAGACATACCTATGACCCAAGAAGGGCGCCTCTTCCAATATAAATAAAGAAGGTTAACATGAGTTAGGTACTTTCCCAGTCAATTTTGAAATTTAATTTATATTTAATCCTCATCTGTATTCAAAAGAGGAAAAGCTTCTGTTCAGGTACATTTCTGTGCGTTGGCGTAGCGTGATGTATCTCTGTGTGTGTATGTGCATAAGCACTTGCTCTAAGCATGCCTAGCCTGAAAGGGAGATGTTAGAAACTTTCTGCTGCAGCTGGACAGTGACAACATGAACATTTTGCTCAGGAGTTAAATCAGTAACGTATTTATCTTGCTTCTGAGAGGAAAAAATGAATACCACACTGATAATTAGCACTCAGTGGCAGAATTATTTGGTATTTGCTTAACCTGAGGAGAGTAAAAAGTATTTGATGCAGTAGTCGAGTGCAATATGATCATCTCCAAAGGCGCTGGTGTTGCTTTGCAGAAACTTAGTTTTGTGGTTGAATATGTGCTTGGATTAGGAAAAGAACTGCTGAAGGACACTAAAGGGTGAATTTGGAGGTGGCTTCAGAAAGAAGCAATTTTTTAAATGCAAAGCTTAATTTCCAAAGGTTGAACACTCAGCTGAGTGCTTTTGTGTCTGGACTGTAAGTAGCCAACACCCACTGGTGTCAGTCAAGCTTTATAAACAAGTCCAGCTCATCTGAGTTTTGTGGAATTGCTCAGGGTTCTCAGTAGTAAATGTGTTCAGAACTGCTAATGATGCATCTGATAACAATATTTAGCTTATTTTAAGTTTGCATGCATGAAATACTGAAGCATTATGTTTTTAATCTTACTTGCCTGTGATAGTGCAGGTTACATTTTGAGAACATTCACTTGTCATTAAGTGGGAAGTGAATCTGGACCACAGTCACTTGGAAAATAGCAGCAGTATTGTCTTAAAATTGTTAGTGCAAGAGTCTTTTTTTTTTTTTTCTTTTTTAAAAAACAAATAGCCCTCTAAAACAAACCAAGCTTGTTCAGCATGGCTATTATCTGAGGTTGCATAGTGACAGATAATGTGATAAGGCTCTGCGATAGTTTTAACAGTATCAGGTCAAACCCAGCTTCTTACCTCATTTTGGGTGCATGTTGGGCAGATGACTTTACATCACAGATATGAATACAAATTATGTAATACTTAATATGGATTGATGCATGCTAAATCATGTACATGTAGTTTAAACTAAACGGTTAAGATATTTAAGATTCTGTTTTCGGGAAACCTCTTGAAACTACCTGATGGTGTTTCAGAGTTCCTGAGTTGGCATCTGTGGCTTCTTGCAGTCAGATCTGCCACCTGCTACCTTCCTTCCGCTCAAAGTTAGGATCAGATTCATAAGAAAACAGATGTAAGATACAGAGTAATGTCAAAACACCCCAAACACAGGCCCTTCTACTGGACCTTCAAGCATCACAGATACTAACAGCTTCCACTTCCCTTAATTTCTCCACTCTTAACCGGGTTTTCCAGCTGTAAGTGAAAGATGTTTAAAAAAAAAATAACCAACAAAAAACCCCAACCCAAATGCAAGTAGTTTGAGAAGTTGTTTGTTAATCTTGGAATATAAGGGAAACCTGCCTAGACCATAGGAGCCACAAGGAACCTAACAAAATCAGTAACATCCCCAATGAGGGAAAAAGCTGCATGACATGCAACCCGTGCTCGCGGGCACTATCAAGAGGAGGGAATTTGTCAGCCCTGCTAATACTGGGCAGGACACGTCCCTGAACTGTCTCTCAGTCATCACGTCCTTCATCTGTGGAGGAAATACTAATGGGCCAAAGAGAAAAGAAATAGCAGTTGCATGTTGGAAGGAAAGGATAGGAGTATATTTGAAACACTGCTTCAGCTTTCTCCATCTGGCCTAACTTCTCTATAAATACAGTTCACGGCAACGGTAGAACACTTACATTTTCAACATTATAAATACAACTTTAATATAACTTTATGTGCAAGTCATTTTTCAGGCATGTGGAGTTCTGTGTGTACCTATAGGATTAGGAACTTACTTACAACATAAATTGTACAAATGTACTCATGTACTATCCTTTATAGTGTTCTGGAGTAGACCTGCCTGGCCCAACGAGTCTTGAAAGGTAAGTTGTATGTAGGCTGCAGATATTTCTTTTGATCAGTTTTTATACTGAGGCAAAATATAACCTTTAAAGCTTTGACTGTTCTGTGCGGATATTCCAAAGCAGTGAACAAGGCATTGAGAATGGGTTTGTCACATTACCCTTTTTTTACCAAATTATGTTGAAATCTGCCTTCAACTATTTTGCTCTTAACTTAGCATTGAAAACTACTTTCCTATGCGAAAAGTGTATTTCAGTTTTATAATGTGCAGTATTAATTTTATATTTGTCATGTTAACATCAAGTTGTCCCGTGTGACCTCAGAAGCTTAAGAGAGATCCCCTATCAAATATTGGGAATGTTATCCAATCCTTTTTCAAAATAAATGCATTATTTTCTAAAAGAAAAAAAATAGGATGGAAAGCTTATAGGTCATTAGGCCACGCTCCTGCTGTTGCAGTCAACCCCATCATGTAATTCCTTCCGTAAGCTGATCGTTTGTAAACCACTTACAATCAGCCTAAACTAGCCACGAGAAACAGGTTGTGTTTATCGTCCCTGGTCTGAGGGTTTCAAGACTTTTCAGCTTCCACCCCAAATTTATGCACAGCCCAAATTTGTCAATTATGTTCTTCGTTAAAATGTGTACCTCGTTTCTGCATTGGTATTTTTTTCTATCCACCACGTTACACTTTGGGTCTGTTAAACTGACTTTTTCAAATGTCAGAAGTCTTGTTCCTATAGAGCTAGCTATAGCCTGTGGCTGTATAGTACTTTAACCTGTGACAGCATGGCACACATCATGTTTCTTTTTGAATCTCATCAAAGGCAAACCTGCAAGTGTCATGTCTGGAATCTGCAGTTACTCATTCTTAGATTACCTCTTTATGTAGCAAAGGATCCAAACCCCTCTCCTGGAAGACTGGGACTGTAAATAAGTAAAACAATTCCAGATAGTTTAAAAAGGAAAAAACCTCTTTTTCCAGAAATGTATTCAAAGCCTCAAAACCCACGCTCACCTCCTCCAAAAAAAGCCCCCAAAAACCCCAAACAAAAATCTTGGGCTTTTTGCCTTTTTTTTTTTTTTAATTTTATATTTATTCCCCAACCCCCTCACCCCTCAGTTTTGTATTTGTAAGATCACAGGATAATTTAGGTTGAAAGAGAAGTCTGGACTCCTCTGGAGAACTTGGGAGGTGCAGCCTCCTGCTTTAAGCAGGGCCGGCTTTGAAGCTCCTGTCAGCTGCACTGGACACCACGAAGGTGTTCTGTAAAGGGACTGTTAGTAACGAGAGGAAAAGGCACATCACAGCTGTGAAATATTTATAGAATATATTTTCAAATAATTTGAATAAATAAAATAAATGAAACTTCTGTGTCTCCTACTGAATGATTGATTTTCTAGAACCTGAATAATTGTTTTGTCAACTTTACTTAACCTTTCTGAATTTGTCAGCATTCCTCTTGAATTTGGTTTTTCCTCCTTTTTTGATTTCTAGAAGGCATAGGAGAAAATAAGATTTTGCTATTGGAAAGACTTTGAAGGTTGGATGTATGTAGGGGCAGTTATGAGTGGAAGAGAACTTAGGGAAAATAGGAGCTCTGACTGACTAGCCAGAGGTGGATACAGGAGTTTTGTGGAGGGCAAGTCCTTCTAAAACAGATTTAACATGGGGCTTGTTCAACCCTAGATAGGCCTTTTGAAATCTGGATCTAAATCCATCTAAATCCAATCTGAATTTTGTGGTTTAACTTTGCCACAAAAAGAAAAGGTTTTTAAGCACTTCTGAAGTAATTATGTCATCTGTTTGTCAGACTTTTGTATTCAAAAATACGCATGTGGAGGGAGCGGCTGCAGCCCAAGTTTCTTTGGTGGTAATTGTCATTTTCGGCTTTCTTATCAATCTAATTGCAAAGAAGAGTGCCACATCAACTGTGTGTTCACAGAATAAAAATTACTAATGTTACTCTAGGATATTACGCTTTTACAAAAATGAAATAATCAAAAGGTGATATCTTATTGCCTTGTAAAATTAGATTTTAGGAGCTATGTGGTGACAACAGTCAAGTGAAGTCCCTGAAAATGACAAGTCAGTATAAGATCTGTTAGCATCCATCAAGTGGATATGACATTTCTGTTAACTACAGGGTTTTTATAAGGATATATAAACAGAGTTCCTCCAGTTCAAATGCATCACAAATCAACCTAGGTGAGTGTTGATGCATTAAAGATTGAAAGGAAGGAAGGAAGGAAGGAATTGCCTTAATAGAAATAGCAATAAAGGAGAAAAGCAACACAGTCACTTCAAAAGTCTTAATGAATTTAGCTATAGATGAGACAAGATGCATCACATGAGAAACAGGCTGGGGAATATGACACCTTAGCAAGGTAAAATAAGAAAGAAAAGATATCCTTGGGGAAAGGAGGGACATGTTTTCCCTCCTCTTTGATCAAGTGCAGGTAGAGACCTCAGGATACAGACTGTAAAAGATGACGTGTTTTCAAATTTGAGTTGTGCTGAAACTGTAAAATTGTACTTTGTGTGAATAGTATGAATCTTCTGGATTTGGAGTTTGGGGGTTTTTTGCTTTAAAATAGGAACTTAGGCTTTATTCTGCAGAACTGGAATGAAATGCTCAAAACCAGAAGTGCAACATTAACAAAGTGTTAGTAAAATGGTTCACCACTGATAAATGGAAGAGTGAATGTGTTCGTTGTCAGAGCACATTGAAAAGTTAAAGCCCAAGAGAGATTAATTGAAATCACAAATTTGCTACTAATGCAGTGGGGAAAGAAAATCTCACTCAAAATCACTATCAGTTTTGATAATATAATTGTTTCTTACAGTCTTAAAAGCAAAATTTAAATGCATAGGAAACAACTGGAAGTAATATTTGTTTCTATAGGTAAGCTAAGTGACTTGTACAAAATGTGCAGTATAGATGTTATTCAGTGATTTTTTTTTTTATTATTTTATTTTTCCTGTCAGTGCTGCAGAATAGATTTTAAAAATCGCAAGAATATTGGTGATCTTCATGTTTCTAATGTACAGAGGGGGAATATTTTAAATTACTTCTAGGATTCTAAGTTTGTGTCACTCTTCTCTAGTAGAAACAACAACAACAACATCCACTAGTGTGAGAGCTGTTTCCAAACAGCATTAAATTGAATTGCTTTCCTTACTTTTGTGTGCAATAACAGAGCTTTTTTTCCCTACTTTCATTGAATTCCCAGTCCTTTTAGAAAAACAATGAGCAATGAGTTTGCACAACACCTCCCCACCCCCTGGCTTGCTTTCTGGAAAGATTGAAGGGGAGTTTACTATTGATTTCCTTTTCATATTTCAGTGTTAAATGAATTGTCAGCCTTTACCAAATTCATATCTATCTATATTTAGTATTAGCTAAAATAATATTTCAATAAGAACTCACAGAGGTTTATTTGGAAAAGGAGAAAAATTCAGTCTGAATTCGACCAAAATCCTTTCATTAGTTTTTAAGGAACATCAGGTTTTCATTCTTCTCTGTTCGTCTCTTCTCGTAGAAGAGAGAATGTATTGGCATCTGGTTACTCAACATTGTTTTATTTTCAAAACTTTTCATTTAAAGTATTGAAGTATGTCCGGTTTTGCCAGGACTTTTAGGCCATAGGTGGTCTTCTGTAATTCAACTCGTGAAGACTGCATCTCTGTAGAAATTCGTGGAGGGAAGCTGGAATCAGGTAGATGAAATATCTTTGACAGCAGGAGAACCAACCAAACAAATGAACCAACCAACCTCAAAAACACTTGTTTCCTTCTCCTGCTTTAAAAACTGCCTATATGTGGAAGGATAATAATGAAATTGAAAATTCCTTTTGTTTGATCTCAGTATAAATCCCAAGGAAGACAGAAAATGGAGATATCTAGCAATGCAAATCCCAGTCAACAAAAAGTCTTAATTAGTGTCTCCTCCTGTAAGCCATAGATGCCAGAAAGGAAGGAGGAAACCACATCCGCCCCACGCAGAGGAGTTTGAAGGCTGCCTTTCCAAACTACCATTCATCTGCGAAATTTGCGACAGCATCTAGCTAAAGAATTTCTAGATCTTTGTGTAGTGATTTTTGCACGTGTATTTTAAGGAAATTTACCATATGATGGCAGAAACACTCGGCTATGGCTTGTTACACAACAGCCACAGCAGATGGCTGTGAATAGAGGTTACAGTCTTACGTAAGGGCCGGAGCTGTGAATCGCGCTCTCCCGCTGGCGAGCCCACTCTGCCGCGAGCGCTGGGTTCACCGCGGCGCCTGAATGAGAGGCGGTGCAGCGCTTTCGCTAAACAAGCACCTTCTGAAGTGATGAGCCTCTGAAACATCAACTTCTCCTATCTGCTCTTCTTACAAACACGTTATGATTTCTTAAATCTGCTGTCGGCCATCCCGTGTCTGGAAAACCGTAAGTATAAATATAGTTTGAAGTATATGTTCTGTGACTCTCTGGAAGCATCTAATTTAGCCTGTTGGTCTAAATTACTAACTTTTCTGACCTGCATACTCTTCATACTGACAATAAGTTACTGTTGGTGTCAATCTCCCACTGTCTTTCAAAAGGACTTCTCTGGTTTAGCCTGGATGGACAAGGTGCAGTCGATCATTTGACTTGTCAGATCACATTTGCGGGCCTTCCAAGAGGAAAATTCAGCAGTGCAGCAACCATAGTCCTTTCACGCTCAGGGAGAAAAGTAGAAGCAAAGATGGGTCACTGCAAGATGCATGTAGGAAAATTGCACAGAACGTGACAGTGATTTAGCTGAAAAGCATTCATTTCGTCAGGTTCTGTCTTTGTAAATTAGCTCCTCGGTTGTCCAAATAGCATTTCAATTTAGCAATACCATTTCACTTTATCTCAGTGATTTAGTCACACTTTTGATGTTAAATGCCTCAGGATTGGTTGATATGGCATGGTATAGGTTTCATAAAGATATCATAGCCTGTTGGAGGAGCTAGTAGGAACACATGGAGAAAAGAGATTGATTTCTCTTATTGGCAACTGTTCTCATACCTTTGAATGTACCTGTCTGTATTAAATCTAAGTCTGAACTGAGTGTTTTGCCTTCTCCTGTGAGTGGTTCTGTGTTAAAATGATTCTAGTAAAAAAAGCAGCGGTGCATGTGCAGATAAATCACAAAGTTGTGGGGTGCCTGATACTCTGATCTCTCCTGTCCGCAGTACAGCGATACGGCTGTAAGTCATAAACAGCAGGAGGACAAGTTCTGCACTGATTCTCACAGGCACAAAGCTCGAGATCAGGCCAACACAGCTAACTGTCTTGAGAGTAAAAACATTAAGGGGCTTATACATAAGAGGTAAAGTTTCCTCTGAGAGGATTTCTGCTGAATGTCCTGATCTTCTGCCCAAAACTAATACTTTGTAAGAGCCTCTGTGCTCTTAACTGATCTTCACTCTTTGCATTAAGTCCATACTCCACTACAAAGATGCTTATTAAGGCAATTATTGTTGTTAGACTTTTCACTTCACATGGAGCTTCTACCATTGTTGATTCAGCTCATTTGAACAATCTCTGCTTATCAAGGAAAACCTGGATTAAGTGTATCATTCAATATTAATGTAGTAAGTGCTCTGTGTTGTGAATACCAGATGCTTTGGGGGTAATGTGTGCATGCAGATATCTTTCTAGGGTGACAGCGATCTTACTGAAGACATTAGGAGTCAGCATTACTATGAGTTTGATTACCACATCACGGTAATTATTTTCTTCTAAGAGGAAACATAGTACCGAGACTCCTGAAGGCATAGTCAGGCTCATTTCTCAGGTCTTCCAGAACAATCGTATTTGGCAACAGGAAACAGCCATTTCCCGTTAAAATTTTACTGTGCAAACCCAGAAATATGTGAAACTATTATTCCCTGGATCAAAAAGGTCAAATGATAAAATCTTGGTCTCACCGAAACTGGTAAATATTTTATTAATGGATTCTTTGAGGTTACATTGTCCTATCGTGACTTTTATTCCACTATGACTACTATTTTGCTAGAGATTTTTGTATGGACCATTGAGGGGTTGAAATTGCCAGCCACGAGGATATGTATTCATTTTCTTCAGTGATAAATTTGATCATGGAAATGAATTCTTACAAGACAAACCAGATCAGTGTTGTCCCAGGAGCAAACCAAAGAACAGATCGTAACAGGCAGTTCTTGATGAGATTGTTTATATTGGGAGGGCTTGATTCACTGTGACCTTTCCAGAGAGCACCCTTCTCCCAGGGCTCCTGGCTCTTTGCTCTCACTGCAAGTACCACCTTGCTGTAGAGAACAAGTCCAATTGTTTGCTGCCATCATCAGTCACAGGTTAAGAGGGGGCCTGGGGAACAGAAAGTTTCTCTTGTTACTTCTGTACGCAGCCTGAGTAACAGGTTTGAGAATCTGACTCTGAATGGTCGTATGAAGAAAACAGTACTGGACTGCTGAACGACTCAACATAATAGCCAGCCTCTGCCTGTCATTGCTCATTTGATTTTTGCGAGTAGTTCTGCTCTTTGATCTTGTTTCCATCTTACCCAACCATTTTCGCATCTCAGCTGGGTTATCATCATCAAAAGAAAAAGATTTGAGTGTACTCCGTATTCTGCTGTTCTCTATTTCTTGGCCCACTTACCTTAATTTCCTATTCTTTAGTTTCTTCTTTATTTTTTTTCCTCTTACCTTCTATTCTGACATACCTACTTTATTTCTTTCCCCGTGTGAGGGGCTTTTCTCCTTCAGCATCTGAATTACACTTCTGTTAGTGACTCTTCACTCTCTGCTCATCTCTGCTACCACTCAGTATTTGCCACATGCTTTTGCTGGGATTTCTTCCCACGTTGCCACTGCCTGTGGCTTTCACTCCCTGTCTGAAACCAAGGTTTGACTCCTTGCTCTACTTGACTTGTTTCCCATCTTCCAGATGGATGCCTAGATCACAAATTGCTTTTCATCTACTGTCTGGTCTGTTTCATTTAGGCTTCCCTTTCTTTCTTATATATCATTTTTACTTTTGCCACATAATAGAATAAAAAAAATATAATTTGCAGTTTAATTTAGTGTCCAAAATGTTCTTTACATGTTTACAGTGAACAGATGTCCACATTCCATTTTGTTTCCCAAGGAGTTGGCTCCAATTATCTCTGAAGATAGAGAAAGAGGTTAATACCTGATGCTTATCAGGAGAAAATATCCACTGTGTGGGCTGTTCATGAAAGGCAGTGTCTAAATTTAACCTGGTTTGTTGGGGGGTTTTTTTAATAAAACTGACTTCTTCTTGAAAAAAAAGGTTGCATTTTCAGCACTGAAGCTTTTTATGTACCTCAACAGTACTTCTGTTGGGAAAGCTTTTTCAGGTTCCGAAGAAAACAGTTCTGATTTGATAGAGGAAAAGAGGCCTCAAATTAGCAGAGAACAGAATATTTGTCCATGATAAGTGAAACACAGGTTCAAGTCCTTGTTCTGCTTGGCCTGATTTTCCTCTCTTCCAGATGAATGCCTAGGTCACACCACAGAAAAGAGAATGGGTCAATGTCTTTTCTTGTTCCTTCTCTGGAAGAGAAAGACTAAGCTTTTTCTGCTATTTCCCAGCTAGCTCTAGTGATGAACTGGTAGACTTGAAATCTCTGGTATAGTAAAACATGTGTTTTTACAGTGTTGCCCTACCCTAGAGAGAGCACGAGACAAAATTTTGCCTTAATGCTCATGTATATTATAGGAGGTGCTGGAGTTTACAAAATGTATGATATTGACTTATGTCTTGATTCTGCAAAAAAACATACCAATGCGTATTGTTTCTCAGGAGAACTACTCATATAGAAGATACTAAGCACGTTTGAAGCACCCAACTGAATTATTTGCATTAATCTGTGGTTTACCTCACAAATTTGCCATTTTCTTGATAGTGAGATGATCTACCATATTTTAATTCTCTGGATTTAATGACTCCTTCTGACAAGACTTTTTCTATGAAGCTGAGCAGCTCTAACGCAGGAGCCTGGCTCCTGCTGGGGGAGGAGCTCCTGCCGACCGCTCCGTCTGCGGCTGATGGGCGACTCGGTACGCTGACGGGGAGAGCGCAATTTTGAGGGAGCTGGTTGGTCTGTAGAGATCAACAGTTGTAATTATAAATCTGTGTGTGTATATATATATCTCTCTCTTAATATATAAAAACAAAACGTAATTTTGTTACTGTAAAGGCTTTGAGTATTCCAGTCTGGTTTAGTTGTCTTTGAAAGTTTCAGTCTCATATTAATGCCATATTAATTTGCTGTCTTTATCCTCCAAGTTTTAAGCAACCCTTTTGGTTAGGTTTTGTTCAGCGTTCAGTAAACATACAAAGGCTTAAATGCTTTAAAAGCCTTAAAATGCTTTTTTCCTCTATCTTTACACTTATAGAGAAAAGATGACTTGTTTCAGAAGAAAGTTGTGAAACTTGCTTAAAGCCATAGATGTCTGAACAACTCCACGTAAAAACGCTGCTTACCAATGCAGTACCGCCATTCTCATAAAGTTGTTATTCATTTTCTAGGCATTGGAAACATGGTGAATAAAGGAATAAGTCAGATAGACTGATTCAGTCTTGTATGATAGTGGTGAATGTCTTAATCCACTGGAAAATGAGAATATTTGGCTGCTTATGTATTTAAGGCAAAGCCAGTCAATATAAACTCATAATTTCTTTTTGAGGCCAGAACAGACTATTAGAATAATCTAGAATTTTGCATATTACAGATCAAAGATTATATCCAATTCTGTAATATTCTTTTAAATTTTGCTGCAACGCCTAAAAACAGATGGCAGGGGAAATTAGTTTTTAGTTTAGGTGTTATGTCTATGTAACAAGTTACTGCCAGTTACGGTGTAGATTTACAGTGCAATTAGCTATTCTGTGATAACCGCCTGCTTGTGTGATAAAAGCAAGTCAGTGCCACGCAGTTGCACTGGGGCAAATCTCCCACCGTGACTTAACGTGGCTGTACTCAGTAACTTGCTTGGTTTGGCAAGTTATGATGTTCTTACAGCTTGGTGATGGAAGGAACTAACTGAAGCTACTTTCAGAGTCAGGGGTACCACGTGGAGTGAGGACGGCTGGCTGAATGGGCTCCGTGAGATGACTCTCTGCCCCTATGGCTCTTTACATGATAACAATAGGGGTTTGGACCAAGGTTTTACTTTCTGCGTGACTGCTGCTGTTGCAATCTGTACATAATCGACCTGCTTTGACACATTAGTGCAATCTTGATTGTCTGAAGTAGATCTAAGCTTATCAAGTAGGACCATTCAGGAGAGTAGCAGCTACTTTAAAAGGAAGAATGTAAATCCCTGCATGCAAAAAGAGGCTGAGGCTTGTTTTTGAAAATAAAAACCTCTGTATCAAACATGTGAGGTCATTCCTGTTGTCGGAGAACCATCAAAAAAGGGTAAGACTAATATAAGACAAAGTCTATCCTTGCCCATCTCCTATATACTTTACAGTCTGGATGTAGTAGTGCAAAACTGACTTTTGCATGTGGCCAAGCACATGTGCTGAAACTTCATGGTACAAACCATGTCTGAGGTGTCCTGTTAGATCCTGGTTGCTCAGTTAATTCTCCGTTCAAACTAAGTAATGAAATGACTTTTTATTAAATAGATGACAAGGACCATGTGTCAGGCAGCAAGCTGGTAAATGGACAAAGGCAAATATTTTCTGGAAGACCATCGTTTTTTGACATGGTACATGTTTCCACTGAGGGGAAATAAGGGAAAGTGATGGATCAGACCTAGTATCAATCTCATCAATTTTTATTTTCTCATAGCTGTTGACTTTGCAGTCACCAGTAATTCTAATTTGGATGCGCGTTGAGTTGAGCATAGCAGGGCTTTCGTACAGTAATGGACTTTTATAAACTGTACATTTGTTTTCAGAATTCATTCCTTAAAGACAAAAGAAAATATCACGTGAAAAAAAGCAAAACCATTAGTTGACAATATCTGTCACAGTGTGTCATGTAAGCAGAGAATTTTCAGAATTTGGACCCGGTTATGTGTAAGCCAATATTTGCTCTCCAGTTTGGTTTTGTAGAAAACTCTTTTCCTGCTCTTTACTTGAAAAGTAGTATGGTATATTCACAGCATTGTATAGCTGCCACTTCTGTGACTAAGGGACAATGCTACCACGTGGGTTTGTAAGTAGAAAGATAACAAGTTGGGCACAGTTGGGGTAGTGATAAGGACACTTTCTTAAGGTGTCAACAACTATAATAGTTGTTGCTAAATATAGAGATGCATCTGCTTGAGGAGATCGTGACCCATTTCAGTTGGTTCTTGTTTTATGAGCTCTCTGTGCCTTTGAAGGTACGTTCAGAACAACCCATTTCGCCCTCCAGGACTTCTCCTTTCCTCAACCCTGCATCCATCAGGAACCTCATACCAGCAGATGATGTGAAAGCAGCATAGGCTCTACGTGTTTTCTCATACCACCCTGCAGGTGTCTGAATTAAGATAACCTTAAGTTCTCTATGTAGTTAATGGGGGAGATGTACTCTTGTGCTCCACCAGAGGCTAATTAGAATATGGGAAATTAGGCAAAAGCCCAATTTAAATGTTATAAGGTGACATGTAGAGGGTATTAGCTCTTCTGACTATTTAAGAACCTTCAATATGACAATCTGAGGCAGACTCAAAGTCATAGCTGCTCTCTGTCTGGCTGCTTCTTAATGGAGAGAAATTATTCAGTATCTGCTAGGGCAGATCTGCACTGAGAGCAGGGACATTGACCCTGCTGGGTCGGCAAAACATCTCAAATCCAGATGCTTAGCTGAACTCAGTGAGTTGGCAGCATCGTGAAGCTGACTGCCAGAATTCAGCACGTATAAAGATGAAAATATCTTTCTTTTTTTCTTTCTTTTTCTTTTCTCCTGTTAACAAAGTTACTGTAAGAGGAAACTAAGAAAGAAAAGGAAAAATAAAAATGTATATATATAGTCTTGGGGTAGCTTGAACTAGACCTTGCTTAGTTTTTAATTTAGGATACTTTAGGTATATCTCGACTGTGAATGGAATAATGCAACATCAGCAACCTGCTTCTTGGGTCAGTACTGCTCAGTACTTGTGAAATTAAAGGCTTTTTCTAAAACTTGGCAGGGTGTTAATAGTTAACCACTCTTATTCTTGTGTTGCACATAATATCCAGATCTTTCTACGCTACCCTGCACAGGACTGTCAAGATGGAACAATGTGGGTAAGATTTTTAGGGGGGGGAAAAAAAAAAAAAAAATTTCAATGAGTGGTTTTGTGGGATTTTTTTTTTAAAGTGTGCTGTGGAATCAGTTTTTGCACAAGTGGAGAGACTTGCTGAAATGAATTCCAAATGAGCTTTTGCTTGCCCAGAATAAGACCTGGAAAGTCTGCTGTGTATTTTAACTTCCCAGCTGAGTTTGTCCTGAAAATGAGAATTACTTAAGCTTAAAGTGAGAATGAGATTTACTAAAATGAGAATAAGACTTACTTAAGCCTTAAAATGAGAATTACTCAAGTTCAGCGTGCTCAACTGGTATAAAAAGAGGATTGATCTTCCCCACCTTCCAGTCCTGACTCTAGATCAAGTGGTTTGGAACAACGGTGCTCTAAAGTTTTTGTAATCTTGATCTTTCATATATAAACGTTCCTTCTAACATCTAGTATGTACGTGCTGACATAAACCCAAATTTTTAATAGTTACAGCTCATCCTTACAATGTGCATTACTTTTGACAATGCTGTCTTTCATCAGCCATCAAGTTGCCTGTTACAGCTGCAATCCTTAGAATTACTCCAAGGATTCTCTGATTAATCTGAATATCATCTGCACATTTTTCAGTAGAACAATTTGTATGTTTTGCTGCTTAACGTAAATGGATCCACTTTGGGGGGAAAATCTAAAGTGTATAATTTGGAATCCTTTGCTTAACGTCTACGTGTGCTGAAAACCGTTTAAGGTTGATTGCCAAAAGAGAATTTGAATAAGCTTGTAATAAGGGGTAGGAAGTGCACATTGAAAGTTTATGGTACGTGCCTTCTGTCCTACCTGCTATGGGCTTTTGCTTTTTCTTTGTAGTCAGTTTCTCGTTATGATACAATACTCTCCTTAACCCAAAATTCAGGAAGGAAAATATGAAAGTAATTCACGCCTATAATATCCTTCAGTGCCTACAGATATTAAAGCTGACAAGTAGTTTGGTGAGCAGGATGGCAGATGGTCTGTGTCTGAGCGGAAGAAAGAGCAGCAGCAAAGGAAATAATATTGCCAAGAGTGATAGTAAAGTTTAAAAAGCAGTAAACGTAGTTGTGTGCTAGGCATTAGCTAAGAGATTCTTCAAGAGGAGGGAATTTGGAAAAATACGACATCAGAGAAGGAATTCATGATTACCGCCTAAGCACATCCCTTTTTATTCTTTATGCAACATCCCTTACCAGCAGATTATAATATATGTGGTAGAAGTAGATAAATATTTTAGTAGTAGGTGGTTGGCTCAAAAAAAAAGACAAAACCAAATCAGGGGGAATACAAGAAAAATACTACATTTTAAGATGAGTTTTGTGGGGGGTTAATTGTGTAAGACAATGGAGCAGTAGGGGTAGAAGGCCAGGAGGAGCGATGGAAAGTTGTTCTCAAGGTGATGGATGTGAACAAACTCGGACTTCAGCTCTGCAGAACCCCGACTGCTAACGCTGCCTCGGGTTTCATGGTCAGCATCTAACTCTGGGGTCAGGCAGACTGCTGAAGAGGGACTTTTTGGGATGTTCTGGAAGATTTCTGAGTGTCTTAAATTGCTGGCCATAAAAAGTTAGAAGAGAAAGGAAAATTAGAATAGACATAGCTGCTTTGATGAATGCAGTAGGAATATTACTCCCTAGGTTTTGACCATAGGGTGCCTTGATTTATATATGCTCGTCCCTGGTGCACGCTCAACTCAAAATGCCATTTTCCCCCAGAGCTGTTAACGAGAACTGTGTTCAGACACCTTTGGCTTTTGGTACAGGTTTACAATCAAGAATTCAATTCAGAGCTCTTCTCTATACCATTATTTTTATTTCAGTGGTTTTGATTGACAAAGACTGAAAAAGAACTGCATAAAGTTGTCAAGTTTGGTTTGGGACCGCTGTGGTTCTTGTTTTGGTCTCTCTTGTTCACGAAAAAGGCATACACAGAAATTTTTATTGTTTTCATTTGTACAGAATGTGGTATTTACACCAGAAAAAAATTAGATGTCAGAATAAGTGAAGTGGCTGGGAAAGAAGCGGTGTGTGCCCAGTACAACAGTTACTGTGTAGATGAAGTTGTTTTGTGTGCAAAGTGGGATGTGCTGAGATCCCGACATTGTCACATACATTTTTTTCTTGTTACACAAACTGATTGATATGGTTGCCTTTTTTTATTGAAAGAGATGCAGAAGAATGACTGTTCTTTTCTGCTTTAACACATTCGTTGGCTTAGAAAATAAATTTCTATAGTATGCTTTGGTCAAAGAGGAAAGTACTACATTATCCGTGTCAGTGCAGGACTATGAAATGCGTAACGTATTTTTCTGAAGAAGCAGCCTGGCTGACTGGAGAATTTTATTTTGTTTTACCTTTATCTGAAAACTTGGATCAGTTGTCCAGCAGTTTGATTGACTGATGCAGCTTCTGTTTGGTATGCATCCAAATGTACTCGTTTATTGTGCACTCCCGTTATTATCCATAAATCTCTCAAGCCTGAGGTACTAGCAGCTGCACCACTATTTGAATGTAAAACAATGCATCTGCTGTGTAAGAATGCAAATTCTCTTACACAAAAGGAAAAAGTAAAGTAGAAAGTGCAAAATTATTAGCGGAATTTTGGCACCTGTGGACGTTTAATAATATTTAGGCTCTTATATGTCAGTTTTTGAAATTACTTAGTCTCTGTGAAAATTAACTCCTTAATGCCTTTGAAACACCTGGGAGTAAATGAAAATTTTTGTATACAATTTTAGGGCTTGGGAGTTTGTTTCTTTCTTGTGTGTCCCAAATGGTATTTGCATTGTGTGCCTTGGTTTGGTTAGCTTGGTAGTGGGTAGGATGTCTGAGAACAGACATTGGACTGGTTGACTGGTAATGAATAGGAGGGTAACTATTGGGTGAGATGGCGACTATTTGTATCTGATTCCCTTTCCAGCATCTGGTTGTCACAAGGAGAGGGACTGTTACTGGGAGAGCTTACAGACATATGCAGGGTTGTGGAGAAACAGCTGACCCCCAGAGCTATGCAGAATTTCCCCAGAATCTGTCCTTAAAGTCCATGTGTGCGTTGTGACTGTTCCTGAGTGCAACTCTTGCAAATGTGACAGAGCCCAGAGCTCAACAACCCTTTCTAAAGGGTGCCACCAGGTATGTGGAGTACCAGCTGTTCAGTAGACTTCCAGGAAGTCGTTACAGATACTAAATTGGTACCCATGTGTTTGATGTACAAGCCTCTCTACTCAGAGATGTGGAAGCTGTTATCAGTTATGTTAACTAATAACCGTTGCTGTTAGTTTTCCAAAAAAAGCAGCCTTTATCAACACTGAAGCTGGTTGAAAGCCAGAGAGACTCTCAGCACTGACTCATCACATTAAAGAGAAGAAATACAGAACCACCAGTGCAGAACAGGGAGGAGACAGAGAGGGAGAGGAACATCGACTGAGAAACAAAAGGCTCGATGTGTACCGTTGTTTGTTTGTTCCTTTGGGTGGGGTTTGTTTTACAGAGTCAAGTAACATAATGTGACTTGTCTGATTATAGTTCTTCCCAAGGAGATTTGCATTGTGAACAGACAGTTTTATAGGACTACCACTTGGCATGCTCGTAACTTATCTTCTTTGCAGTTATAAAATGCAATCAGTGAGTTCTAAGGTTTAGTGGTGACGTAGGTCAGGCCAGTCGGTGATGGGGTTGCACTGTGCCTGCTGAAACTCTACAGCGCGGCAAAATTTTAAAGATGTCTTTGTCCTGCACTGGGTGCTTCTAACCCTTCTGTTTTCAGTGATAAGCTCATTGAGTGTAGGCTTTTTCCATTTTTAAACCTACCCTTTTAAAAATAAATTTAATTTTGTGCACGGTACATAGACATTCATTACTTTATGCCCTTATTTTAAGCAAAAGCCCTTTTGTCTCTTCTAGTTAATCAACCCAGTTATTTTCACGAAGTTATGAAAGGGTGAGAATAACTTACCTTTGCAATATATGAGCCAACTAAAAACCATAGTATCTGCTTAAAAGTAGGATTTGAAAACCTAATACACTTGAATTTTCTTTATTTCTCTGCTTGTTTCTTGAGTTGTTGGAAGCTGTGTTCTCGCAGAGGATAGACATGTTTTCTCTTCCATTTATATTTAATTAAAAAAAAAAAAAAAAAAAGCTGAGATAGTGACTCTTGGAGCTGAAATTTTCAGAGGCACGCTCAGTAGCACCATAAGACCTGGCCGCATTTTATATATAAACATATATTTTAGCTCTTGACTCAGTGTTCTGCTGCCTTCACTAATGTCCTGCACAGATGCAGGAGCTTGATCTAGAAATAAAGTGTGATATTTTCCCACCTCATAACGTTGCTTTCGTGTTACTCAAGCGGCACAAAGGGAACGGAAGCAGTGTGTTTCCCCTATCTAGAAACTGTGCCTTCATGAGACTTCTTTGCTATCACACCCATCGTGATACAAGGGAATAGGAGCAGCTTCTTTTTGGCCGTTTTCAGAGAGCAGGCAATCTGTAAAAGAAACTCGTTGTCTTCTGTATGGCAAAGCAACTCACAGGCTTTTCTAGTTTGTGCATACAAGGAAAATTAGGAGACTGAGAAACCAGCCTGATGAGTACGGTGGAAAAAATGAGGCCTGTCGGTATATAAATGTAATGGTCATTAATGCTGCGAAGCGCTTGGATATGGAGTGTCCTGTAACTTAGATGCTTATTAGCTTCTTGCTAATTGCCATTGACAGTACATTTACATTACTATGCCAGTTTTCTGACTACATTATATGGGGTTTAGTCTAGCCTTTTCTGATTTGACTGATTAATTTTGTGCTGCAACGCTGTTTTATGAAGTTTTAATTTGCTCATGAGAAATTTATTTGGTATGGGGCTGTGCAACTTTCCAAGATCATTTCTGCAGTACACTGCATACTACGCTTGTCCTGCGGTTGAATGAGGAAATACCCA
The DNA here is from genome assembly GCA_009819775.1 of Phoenicopterus ruber ruber. NCBI lineage: Eukaryota > Metazoa > Chordata > Aves > Phoenicopteriformes > Phoenicopteridae > Phoenicopterus > Phoenicopterus ruber. Next base: position 11,570,817 of record CM020221.1, on the reverse strand, counting down.
AGCAAATCCTACATGAATTAGGTCAGGCTGTGGAAGAGTTTAGCTGCAGCAGCACAGAGCTCAGCAAAAGCCAATTAATCTGCCTGCTTGCATAAATACTGCTCTGCCTGCCCCTCTCCCTAAAGAAGAAAAGCAATTTTGTCCGTCTTCAACCCAGTAACTCTCATGGGCCCCTTTTTCAACGTAATTTACGTGTATTAATCACAGCCCAGTTTTCTTCCCTGTCTGTCCTTATTGCGTTATTCTAATCTGATTTGAGTGGATGACAAATCTAACAACAAAAGCACAAAGTTCAAGGTCAAAAAGGATCTTTTGGGTCTTGAGAATATCTTTGAAAGTAAATAAAGAATAAATCTATAGCATAGTGAATCTGAAGAACTTATATCACCATAAAATCACTTCAGGAAAGGAACTGGGTTGCTGTCCTCTATAAAATTCTCTGTTAGTGCATTAAACTTCCCTAATGAGCTTTTTTTCATTATTGGCTAATTAAGCAAAGTGTTCTGTTCTCTTGTTGCCCTTACGCTCACAAAGCTCCTTTTGGTATCTGTCTTCACCATGCCCTTTAGAAAATAAATTTCCTTGTTTTTCTAGTCTTCCATGTAAGTCTCCATTCTACATCATCTGATAAAATAGAGGCTTAGTGACTGTTGCATATAATAATAATAACATTAGTTTTGACCCAAGGGCTTAGCCAGAACTGAAGATTCTGTGAAATTAGCAGTTAGGAAGACAAGCTGGTAATACCCGGATATGTTTGATGCAGTTATGGTTACAAAAGAACGAGCAAATTCTCTTGTGTGAACAGGACACATCGGACAAAAGGTTGTTCACAGCTCCAGCACCAAAGCTGCCAGGGAAGCGCCTTTCCCACCACTGTTTCCTAGGCCCATGCGCTGTGTTTTTCTGCCTTTTACACTCCTCCTTTCGTATAGTCTTACTACTTCTCTCTCACATAACTTGCCAAAACTTTGCATACGCTGTGTGCTTTTCTCGGATTTGGAGGACCAAGGTCTTTGGTTCTGTCATATTGATCTCTCTCTCCCCTTAAGTGAAGAACCACCAGAGTACTTTCCTAACCTGTAAGTCTGCCTTTTTTTATGTGCTGTATATCTGAGGCTAAAATAGAATACTTTATTTAATCTAGCCATTAAAAAAAAAACCTATTAACGTCACCAAATCTTACACTTGTGCTCAGATGGGCAAAATATCTTCCATTTCTAAATATCTGTGTCACTGCTGATAGATATCCTTAATCCACTTTGCACAGCTGTAGCAAATTACTATTTTTTTTTCTAATACATACTTTATGCTTGCAAATGCTCTTGAAAAATCACCGAGAGCTCTGTGGAAGCTGCCATTGTAGTAATTGTAAACAGTTGTATAAAATTATGCTGTCATGCTGTCTGTTCCAATTAAACTCATAACATTTTTGTATGGGGTATACAAATCTATATAGCAAACTGGAGAGAATGGGTCCTTGACGGTTCTATTAAAAGGCAAATTATATTTCTTCATAGCATAACTTGGGAAAAAATATAAGCAGTCAGCCTCTTTTTCTAAAATGAAAATGCACTAAAATACACAATTTAATAGTGAACTGCGATCCAAAAATACTGCAAAGATTTTACCTTTCCATCACAATCACAAAAGCATCTTTTTCAGCTACTTTAAACACTATCTGAAAGTGAAGGACCAGCATGTACAAATGGGATGAACTTAATCCACTTGTACTAGCACGTTATGCTGCTCGCTGCTGAGTGCCTGCTGGTTTTCCTTTCTTAGCAGTCAAAGTAAGAGCGGGACAGTGTCTGACGAGACAAGGCACGTGGTGGGGTGTCCGTTTGCACATATAGCACATTTGCTGTTCCAAAGGAGTGGTTTCGTGGCAGGGCAGAGCATCCTGACACTGAAACTTTTGCAGACACTTAAAATACCACTGCCACATTTGTCTCACTAGCAAATGTAAAAAAGTGGGATGTGACTTTCCAGTGTGGGGTTTTTATATGCAAATAAACAGTAGAAGGTGGAGGGGAAGGAGCACCAAGGGAGAACAGAGCCTGAACCCATCTGATCCTCGATCCCAAATTTCCTATATGAATTCATTACAAAGCAATGGAACAATTTGGATTAAAATTATTTCAATGTGGAATCATTTTATTGGCTGTCAGCTGATTTAAGCACAGTGCATGCTGGCACCTCTAACTTTCACTGCTCTGGTTTTGTAATCTTTGAGAAGTAGTAGAAATATCCTGGCCAGACCACATGCACTTCAAAACTTTGAGTGGCCTGTGAAAAATGCCATCATCATCTTGGGTTAGTTCATGAGAGACAAAGGCCTCAAATCAAATACATTCGTTCTGTCAGAGAAATTTGTTACAAAGAGGACAAAAATAAATGGATTGGTGTTTGAATTCTTTGAAACTGGATTATCACGCACGTAACGGATGCTGTGCTGCAAGGGGACTGTGCCGTGGCACTCGGGGACCCCTGTCTTTCAGAGCTGCTTCGGTAACACCTTCAGCCGGTGCTTCATCCCTTGGTGATGGTACGCTCTGTCAGCTTTAAAGCCTAGAAATACCCATCGAAATGGATGAAATGTCCTGGTATCCTGCACACCAATTAATTTGTTTATAAACACCAGTTTTGAAAAAAGAGAAAACTGTCGTTGGTACCAGTGACTTGACAAAACATACGTTTATTGGTAAAACATTTGGAAGGTCAAATCCGAATATAAGCTATCCCTGACGGCTGCCTTCAAATGGCAGGTGAAGCAAATAAATAGGTCTTATTAATATCATTCAATATCTGACCTGATCTCCAATCCTCTTGAATACTTAGAAGATGATAGTGTTAAAAAGGTGTAGTTCATTCCTTATAATTTGCTGCAAATGATTCTTTGACCTAACAGACTTTGCATTTAACGGCCATAGAGAAAGCAGAAATTAGTACAACTGATGAAAGGCAGGGAATAAGATACATAGTTGTAACATTAACTTAGCTGAGACATATGCTAATTAATCTAATTCATCTTATTCATCACAGTAGAGCTTGATTTGTATTATTATTGTTATGATTAATTTTCCCTTGTTATGGTGGAGATATCATTTAGCAATGTCCAATTAGATGCGATGTATTTTGGGGGAATGTGTTTCATAGAAACAAAACACCTCTGCTCTCCCCCATCACAGTTCCGTGGTCATCCAAAGGGGAGAACCGGGAAGAATGGTCTCTAGCTTGCTCAAGAGAGAAACGTTTATCCTCAAAATTGCAATTTCTTAAGAAAATGTTTATAAACAGTACTAAGTGTTTTGTTTTGTTTTGTTTTACTTGGTTATTTTGCCTGGAGTGTGTTTAATTTTGTTAAAGTCAGCCTAATGGACTGTAAGAAAATGAAAATGTGCAATTGCAGAGGAGCTAATGAGACTCATCACAGTGACACTGACTTCAACCCAGGCAGACCAGGGCTGTGAGCCCTTTTTTAATGGCATTTGGCATATCTGTCTGTCTTCAGCCACTTATATTAGTGCTTAATATATGACTGAGAATACCTTCTAGAAGTAAGGTTGATGTTGCAGACCTCAACTTGTATTAATTCTTCACCAAGCGTTTCTTCTCCAGGTACTGTGGCAGTTGGTAGGCAAGTATTTAACAACTCGTGTGTAATTACTCTGCATGTATTTAAACTTGCTTAAATGGCATACTGAACAGGAAAGAGAAGTCAACGAGACATCAAAATTACTATTGTAAGTTGTCCAAACAATCTAAACAGCGTTAGCAAAAATAATAAATAAAAGAAATAAAGAAAAAAGTACTTAACATTATGATGGTCTTGTGCAGCAGTGTTTGGCATCTACACAAAAGACAGAGGAAAGCACAGTGTATGGCTGCATTTCTTGTATGACTATATATATACATAACCTGTAATTAACACAACACGATTTTGTAAAAGTTCCTTTTAGAAATGCAATCTTAAGACCTCTGTCTTGAATTTTGTATTCCGTTCTAAAACCAAAAGATTTTTATTCTGAAAATTGTTCCTCAGTGCAAAACTTGGTTATGGAAAAGAGTTAGATCTTGAACTGTTTTGATTTATTTTACCTGGAAGTTGTCACACAAATATGATGGGAACACATTTTCTCTATTAAAAATGTTCTCTCTGTTTAATAAATCTAGATAAAATGCAGTTACTGGGGCAGAAATTTCCTTCCTAGGCAAAAGGGATTCAAGGAAAATCTCCAGATTCATTATGACAGTTTTCTGACAGCTGGACTGGTAGTGGAGCGAGCAACCACGCCAGCCAGCGCAGTCCTTAATTGTACCTGTTGGGATGAAATTGCACTTTCGGTGGCAGATCTTGTATTCTCCTCTTGAAGAGTCTGACTCAAAGGTGCTAGTCCAAGCTTTTTACCTCTTTTATTCTTGCTCAATGGGGTTTTTTTGTTTTGTTTCTGGTGATTCTGGCAGCACCAATAGGTACACGATGTGGTTTTTCCACTTTTCACGTGCTATGTTTTATAGGAATGTAGGAAGTGACGGTAGGAGCAGTGATCACTTTTTTAAAAGTATTTGAACACCATTGTTTGAGTGAATATATTGCTGATCCAGTACAGTAATTGATAGATGTTCCAATGTCTGTCTGGAAATTACAGCTGTATAGAATGATGGCCTGGGAAATATGTCAGAGAGATATTGTTGGGTCTATAAATACGTCAAGTGGATAAATATAAAGGAAAGATAAGAATGATTGAAGCTGAAAGATACGTGGGCGCAAGAATGAATGGGTTTAAATTGGTGCAGTATGAATTTAGACTGAAAATCAAAAGAAAATTCTTACACGTTAGAAAAATCAGGTTCTGCGCCTTGGAGCCTAAGATATGTTTAAGACCTCAGCTGGTCAACATAATAGTATGATGGTACAAGTGACTCAGATTTGCTGCCTGTTTCCTGCCATGGTTGCTGGATCTCCATAGAAATTTTCCACGTGTGAATATGCAGACTCCAGCTTTTGTTGCCCTGCTAGCTTTCTGCTAATGACACTGTTTGGCAAAAGTAGGAGCGGTCATCTCAGCAAAATGGATATCTCATAGCAAGTCTAGGTGTCTCTAAGCTAACCTGACCTACCTAGCATGAGCAATAATAGCAATGTCATGGAAGAACCAGCTGCAAGACAACAAGGTGTTCCTAGATCGTGATAATTCATGTGTGGATGTTCTTCCATGCTGCAATAACTGCATGCAGGTATACCTCCTGCGGATTAGTTGAATGTGCGAATGTAAAGCTAGGTGCAAGAGTCACTTGTCTCTCTTGCAATGTAGATGTTACCCCAAAGAAATAAAATTTTCAGGAGAGCTTAAGAAGTATGAGCCTAAGATGATTGGTTTCCATTTTGAAAGTGACTTCAGCTTTGTTTTACAAAGGTAAAGGTATTGGCTTTTGTATTTTACAAAGGTATTTAGGTGCCTAAATATGTTTTTAACCATGTGTTAGCCTCTCTTTAATGTTTTATTTAAGGGAAGAAAATCTCTAATCCTCAATGGCAAGTGTATTTGGCAAATGAAAAATAGAGACAGCTGCTTTTTCAGCTTCAAATATTCTTGGAAGTTAGTTATATGTAGCGCACAGCTGCTGATAAAAGGAGGGGACTACAGTTTGCAATGGACAACTGTTTTCCTTTGAGGAAAACAATATTGCTGCTGCTGACATTGTTCTCTAATATTAAGGTAAAATACTGAATTCTTCACAAACCTGTCTGAAAAAAAACTTTGGCTTTATCTGTGTACCTGATAGAGGTAATGGTATGGACAAGCTCAAGAGGTGGGCCCAGGTGAACCTCATGAGGTTCAACAAGGACAAATGCAGGGTCCTGCACCTGGGTTGGAGCAACCCCTGGTATCAATACAGGCTGGGGGATGATGGGATCGAGAGCAGCCCTGCTGAGGACTTGGGGGTGCTGGTGGATGAAAAGCTGGACATGAGCCGACAATGTGCGCTCGCAGCCCAGAAAGCCAACCGTGTCCTGGGCTGCATCAAAAGCAGCGTGGCCAGCAGGTCGAGGGAGGGGATTCTGCCCCTCTGCCCCACTCTGGTGAGACCCGCCCTGGAGTCCTGTGTCCAGCTCTGGGGCCCTCAGCTACTCTGAAATGTAAATACCTGTTTCTGATGCTGCTGTCAGCTCAAGCAGCAGTACGGTCCCTTCTGTAACACAGATTTCAGACCACATTTGATGTAATGGACTGAGGAAACAGCAGGATGAGATTGTTATTCTGTGCAGCATTTTAGGGAAAAAGACCGCTTCTGGTAAATGCGATGAATGGAACGGCTGACTGGGAAAATCTGCAGCCAGAGTCCCAGAAAATACATATATTATTTTGCCGAAGCCTTACAGCTCCTCTGAAGAGCAATATTTCCCCTTCTTTGAATGTTCTGAAAAAGGGAGGATTTGGGTCAGAAGCATATTCTAGGCCTATATTTTCTGCTGTTTACTGATACATACATGCTCCAAAGAAAAAGTAGCTTGTTAATAATCTGATTAATGAATTTGAGTTAGAGTGATGTGGGTGGGATCTACTCACTGAACACAAACCTTAGGCTGTCTTTTTCACTGCTGTCTGGCATCTTCATGCCATCGTAAGGGGACTTGTCTTTCTCACTGATTATAGCCCCTTGAAAAGCTCCTTCTCAATCCTGCCACCAACATGACAGTAAAATAGATGTGTAGCTGGAGGAAAAAGAGGCGATAGCTGGACTTCTCAGTTTTGAGACTGTGTACAGGTAAAATAAAATGTATTTAAAAACCCCAAACCCTGATTTTGACGAGACTCAGCTTAACAGACTCAGCTTCCCAAAGTTTGCTGTGGAGTCACAGTTTTGATCTCAGGCCAGCAGCAATTCTACTTCAGTGGGGTTTGGAGCAGGCACTGGAAAATTGTGCTGCTCAACTTCGGCACCTTTTTGCCATCTTTCAGGTTAATTTCCCTACCTGATCTTATTCTGTACCTGAAATTCTGACCCTCAAGTAAAGTATAAATATATTGGAAATCACAATAGAAGTGTGTCTTTGCCTCTTTTTCCCTTCACTGTATTAAGCTTTGTGAACATTTTACAGTGTGTCTGACACTTTTATAACTATTTGCTCTGTAACATTGCCACTGCAGAAAAGGAATTTTCCATGTAGGCTCCCAGCCCAGTAACTACGATCTCGTCAATTGAGAGGTCACCTGCCAGTTTGTGCCTCCGTTTTAGCAGGCTGCTTTGGCAGATAAAATGCAAGTCCATTTGACAACCCAGAGCTTTCCCCACCTTGCTGTGGTCAATATAACTGTATTCATAAATGAATGAATTCATGACACAGTTTCATTTAGCAAAAATAAAATAAAAATGTGCACAAGTAGCAGAATTGTTCACTGTCCTCCTGAAATGTTGATATATTGTGTATTTCTCTTGTAATTTGAAAGCATTTTCTTCTTGTTGCGTCATATGAACCTTTGGTTTTATGACTTGCTAAAAAGAGACGGACAACCTTTCAGTAAGGTATGCTGAATTTCTGCTAGAAATTGCTCGTAATGTTTTCTAGAGATTTTATTGGAATTTACATGTGAGATGCAATAGTCCTTACTTCGTGACCATATACACATCTAATTTCTCAGACTAATACATTTCAAGGGGGGAACCCCATTTCATCTGGGTAGCAGATTACCCAAAGTCTGTATTAGTTGAAGCTGTAGTAGTGTTCACTCGTTTTCCTCTTGCACAGACCTTGGTTCAAAATTCATTTAGATGTCATGTAAAGGTGATTTCCATACTCCTGGCTCTAATTCACCAATGATGAGAGAAAAAACAGATGTTTTCTATATTTGCTTTATATTTACTTTTTAGAGACATAAATGCTTTGGGCAGTACAGGAACAGTTAATACTTTTTAATCCTGCCTAGGTATTTGCCTGCCCTCTGCAGTGTGTATACGACAGCGTTTACCCTGCGCTTGGTGCGCAGTTGCGCTGGGTCAGCACTAGCAGAGCCGTACCTGCCCAGCAGCCTGCGACGGGCCGTGGTGGCCGGCCCGTCTCGCAGAGCTTGCGAGTTGCTCAAGTTGTGAAGTGAGGTGCGGAGGTGGAGCGAAGCACGGAAAAGGCAAACTCCCCTTTCCACGTTGATAACTCATGAAAGTTGAATAGCCCACAGAGAAGTAAAAGGTTTTGACTTGAGCTCGCAGCTTTGCTCTGAGCAAAGTCCTACTGATTTAAAACAAACCAAAAAAAAAAAAACCACCCACAAACCAAAAAAACACCCAAAAACCCAAACAAAACCACCCCCCCCCAAAAAAAAAAAAAAACACAACAACAACAAAAAACCCTCTAAGATGGTTATAACGTTATTTTATTTATTTTATTTCTGTTTTCTAGACCATCCTCCAGAACTCATTTACTTACTGACATACCTATTTTGTTTGCCCTGGAAAAGAATCCAGACCTTCCTTTTGCGCTGTTTTTGTTTGTCAAAATAATTTATACCCTAGTAGAAAGCTCTTATATGGGAAACATAGAATTCCTCAATATTGTTAACATCTAATTGAATGTAAGATAAAATTGTATCTTAAACCTGGAATCAAAAAGACCTTTGATGGGGGAATGTTCTCTGAGATTTATTGGGAACTATTAAATTCTTTGAGGCCCCTGAATGTTTGTGTTATGGAGAGGAAACAAGAAGAAAGAAAACAAGTGCACTTTGATCATCCAAAGCAAGGGTGTCACTGAGGTGTCTCGCAAAGGGCAGGGCGTAGTGGCTCTTCCAGTCTTTCCTGCTGGCTCTCTGTTGCCTTTTTCTGGGAAGTCTTTTAACAAATGAGCTCCACATTCATCTAAACCTCTTTGCCTAGCTTTTAAATAATGGTTCGTGTTTATGAAGGTCACAGACCGAATTCTTCTCCTTTTTACTTTTTTTTTTTTTTTCATATGCTGCTCTGTGTAGGATGCTGCAGTAATTTGTGAATTGGCTTGCGGGCCAGATGTAGCCCGCCAGTGCTGCGGGTATCAGCATATAGGTACTATTCTAGTTGTTTTGGTTTACATCTGAACGGTGCACAAGTGGTTCATTTGTTTGAATGGTTCTGACGGAGCGATTACGTTCAACAAGTTTAATGTTATATATACGGGGCCCTTTGGCAGTATTCTCACATTATATTCATAACAATTAATTGCAGTGTATCACCATATGCAAACGAGGGCAAACAGCAGCTTTAATTATGCTTCTCTCGCTGTAGGTGATTCTGGGTTGTGTGCACATCATATGCTTTTGTCCCAATCTGCTATTTTTTATTGCTGCTGATAGCAGCTAATTCCTTTTATCATAGCCCTATGTCTGCTTCAGATTTCATGGATGAGTCATATTATCCATCCCAAACATTAACATTTTTAAACCACCTTTGTTATGTGTATTTATAGTAGTTAATGTTGGTTTAATGTGTTTGTAGTAGTAAAGAATTTCAACACCTGCAATATTCAAACACAAAAGCAATTAAATAATTTTTCAGATTGTTACCTACATATCAGAAGTCATAAATTCATGTCATGTATCCAAAATTACACAAGATGCTCAGACTCTGTGAGGAAGATCTGATGGTCATTTTTTGCCATCCGTTTTTGCTGCTACTTGTTTGTCTACGTTATTAGCTAATGGCTTCTAAGCAGACTATATTTCTGTAAGCTTTCCATAAACAAGGCAGCTTAGGCATGGAAAAAAAGCCATGATTCCATTTGCATGTACTGTATCTGACTGCATGGTATGGGGAATTATTTATTATACTATGTGTGGGTTCATAAACAGAAGTTGGTCTGATGTTGTCAGGGCACGTGTGCCAACAGCCACAAATAGAAATGGTACCATTTGAACTGTCACAGTTCCAGGTAAGAGATATATTTCCTTGGTGCCTTGATAATATACCTCAACTCTGTAGTTTTCACATCTCAGCAAATAACTCATCTCGCTGTCTCACCTCAAAAATCCTGCGATTCGGACACAGTGCTTTGTCCGCTGCAGAGCTGTTGTCCAAATCGGTGTGCTTCTCCAGCATACCTGGCTTAGTATTGATTAGCTTGAACACATTATTCCCAGATGTCAAGAAAGGATTAACTTAGAGAAAAATGGAGCATTTCTGCTCCCATCTGCTGATTGTGGTTTGATACCATAAATAGGCTGACAAGTACCAGTACATGTCCATTGAGACTGTTCATACAGTGCACCAACCTCGCAGGACAGGGTTTGGGGAAGGCACCTGGTAGGTGACTTGAGAGAGCACTCAAATTGGAGTACTGAAGTGTTCCTGTCCTTCAAGGAGCTTTTCCCTGAATCTGAAAACACTATATAGTAAAATAATCACCATAAATGTCTGTGTGTACTCACCAGCTTTAAATAAAATGTAACTGCTCAAATGTTTTGGTGGAATCGCAAAGTTTTTTGATAGACATTTCCCAGGTAACAAAAAGAAACCAAAAATAAACCCCATTAGTTTCTCTAGCAAGCCACTGATACCTGAACTTTTGTCCCTCTAATGTTTAATACCACATACTGCATAAATGCAGTGCAAGCAATGTGGTGTATGTGCGTAGTTTGCACACCATGACAGCCAACAAACATGCAGCAGCTTTAAAAAAAAAAAAACAACTCACTATTAGTTGAGTTGTAAAATGAATAGAGAGGGAGTTAGCATTGGAAAAAAAAAGAGAGAGATGTGCCTAGATTTGCAATCGTTCCCCTGCTATACATATTACCTTCTTGCAGACATGGGAGAATTGCATAGTAATGGGAGTATTTTTGTGAACTGGCATTCGGTATTTCCTCCATTGAGTCATAAGAGATGTTGGATAAATGCTGTGTTTTCTGGTAAAGTTCACTGCAATAAGTTCTTTAAAGCTTTCAAGTATGTGGCCCTGTGAAATTGAAAGAACTAACAAAAAGGAAGGATGCTTCCCTTCTTCCTCACTAAATAGGGGAGACCTACGTAGCTGAGAAAAACCTCTCTCAAATAAAACCCTTTTAAGCACCACATACGTGTGGATTGCTCACCTGCAGCTGGATCTGAGGTGTAAAGGGACTTCCTTGCCTGGTTTCCTAGAGAAAGGACTCTCAGTAAAACTTGGAAAAATGTTGGAGATCTTGGTGTTAATAAACTTTTGGTGGTTCAGGAAGGTGGGTTGAGAGACTCCTGACACAGGAGTACCTATTGCACAGGAGACCAGCAAGCCCATAAGGCAGCAAATGCCACAAACATTGGGAAAATTTTGATTAAAGCTTATGCCCTTTTATCATCATGTGAGCCTGAAACACAGGACTACTGGAAAAGAGGCTCAGTAATGCTGCATAAAGCAGCTACTTCCATGAAGTGCGAGAGACATGCACAGAGTAATCAGAGTAAGTTAAATAATTCTCTTGCTATATTCTACGTTATTTGAAATGAAACAATGTAAGAAGGTGTCTTTTGTGTACAGCAAATACGATTACTATTGTCAAAATTGGATGCCTAAAGAAATGTAGTTTCCCAAATCAAGGCAGATAAAAACCATCATCTTTCTAAAAAGATCCGAGAATCCCACATCCTTGAGTCTCCCGAGTCCTTTTGTGCAAAACTCAGGCCAGTTATCTAGCAGCTAAGTATGGATATAAATAAATATGGTAACTTTCTTGTCATTAGAGTAGAGACGTATAATTCACGGCCATTAAAACCTTCAGTCAATACTGTAAAAATCTTGGTGTAAATACCTGTGCTCTGCTGCTGCCAGTTTGTTTTTTGACTGCAGTAGAACTAAATTACTTGGTGCATTAGGGAATATAAAGCTATATTTTTTTCACAAATTGATGTACATTCCTTGTCCTGAAGTTGAAGAAAGTAATTAGATTTTTAAAAATTGACAAAAACTTACAAAATTTTCTGTGCCTTTAGAGAGCAGTAAACACGATTGCATCTGAAACATTTTCCTGTAGTAGGCAAGTGAAGGACAGCTTAATGATCTGTGGAAGGAATAAAGTAACATTTAGCATGAGAAATGTTTATTAAATGTCATATGTTCATAAGATGAGGGAGCTATTAGCAATTCCTTTAATGTTTCTGTGAGGCCGGTTATATTTTACAGACCCATATTATCAAATACCCATTTGGAAATAATAGTACAAAAATCCCTACAGTAATTTCTAAGAAACTCGTAGACTTATTCCACCTTAATAGACATTCTGCATCATTTATTTAACCAGAAGAAGTTTCTTTCTCCCACAGAACACTGCAGTCAAGTGAAATCTTTCACACCTATGGCAAGATAAATAATCTAATTCATTCCAAAAACCTTCCAGACCATATGTTTTGAAAGTACTGAATATGCTTTTGGGGGTATGGGTTTGTACTTTTTTCTGTTTTTTAAAAAAAATATGATTCCACGCTCCTATCTAGCTTTATGAGACCTTGTCACAACATAGTTGAAGAAGGACCAGTTTCTCCAATGTAGAGGTTGGCATTTTCAAAGGACTCTGCGTGACTAACCGTGCCAATTGCTACTGAAATTCAGTGGAAATGCACAATGACTTAAAACATCTAAGCTCAACTTAGATAAATACGTTCACACACAGTCGCCAGCATTCCTGCAGATAAAGACGAGCCCATCTGCAGAGGCAGCGTGATGCCACTGTGCAAACCTGGAGTAGTCGTGAGAGGTGGGACCGGGATTTTATGCAGTGCAAGTCTCGGCTCTGCAGGAACCGTTGCGTTAATGACACAGGGAAGGATAGAATATGTTGCTCCATAGCCTAATTCTCCTGACGGTTCCTCAGTTGTGACAGTGCCGTAATCACCTACTATGCGATTGCAACTGTGGGACAAGTGTAGTCATTGTCATGGTTACCGCAGAAGCCCGGGAAAAGAGTTCAGAATTGTAAAAGTAGGTCAAATAGCTACGTCGGTGTTTTGTCTTTGCGTAGTCCTTAGCACAGTCACAGATCCTGGTATGCGAGGTTGGACTTTTAGATGGCATTATAAAAGTGTGATGTATGGAGCCAAGAAAAAAGGAACTTTACAGGAGATGATAGGCTGCAGTAATAAACAAGAACAAAAAAAGAAAAATTACATTTTTTGCAATTACAATGCTAATACAGTGTTTTACTGATCTGTCAAAACCGCAAAATATCAGAGAAATCTTGATTTTTCTAGGAATATCTATCAGAATCGTTGGTTATAACAGTTTATGCTAATATCGGTAAAACTAGGATATAATGTGCAACGTTTGCTGCAGTCTCATTGCAGGGGGGAAGCTGATCTTGGAGTGATTGCATTGGTGTATCATTTTCAACATATATTTAGAGAAAACCTCATAAATAACCTTGTCACCATGAGCTATGAGGCTCTATACAGGCAGCATCATTTTCATTTGATGTAGTAACTACTTTTCATGGAAACAGCATTACATTTTTAGCAAATAAAATAAGAAAGCATCTTCAAGTCGTCTGACTGGAAACAAAGCGTTCTGTGTGGACTTACTGTTTACACGCAGATATTCTGGGATGAATTAAAGTCCTTATACGTGTTGAGCAGTTCTGTTGATTTATGAATGTTAAGTAAATTAGCAAAAAATATATCTGTATATAGCAGCAGCACCTAACATTTACCTGCTTTCTCCTCTCATGATGAAAACAATGGCTTATTCAAAGAAAACTAAAGCATTGCTGCATTTGGCTGACACCTAACACTAAACATTTTGGCCTGGATCTGGTAAAATTCTTGAACGTGTTCTTCAGGCATTTAGTAAATTTAATGGAGTAATTTCAATAAGCTATTCATCAAGTTGAAATTAAAGACATGTTTATTTGCTCTGCTGAATTTATAGCTATAGTAACAAAAATTAACCCAGGGTTAAAATCTGTACTGATTTACAATATTGTGGATATCAGTAGAGATTGCTTATGTTGTTTGATGAGACTAAATTTTTTCATTAAAATCCAACATAGTGCCTGCAAGAGAAGTAACTTAGACTGTTAGCTGTAGAGATGATAATTTAAGGTCTCAAAAATGATAGAGAAGAGGCACGCTTAATCCTCTGAGCCTGCATGCTGCAGATGAGGTAAGCAGTTGAAATTTCCAACTTGTCTTGAACCTGTGGAGATGGCAGCATTGCTATTATTTGTTTTCGGAAGTTACAAACAATCTTCCAACTTTAGTGGTGTAAACCACATCCATGAGCTTTTGTCATTCAAAAGGAAAGAAAATCAATAGTTTATTCCATTATTCAGCACTGTGTATTATCTATATAACAACTGGCTTTGCTGGATGTTTTTCAAATGTTCCTTTGTTATGGAATTGATGGGGGGGATTCTGTCCTGAGGCTCTACTATAGCCTCTCCAGAACCATACAAATACTCACAGCAAGTCTGGGTCTTTTCCTCCTTTGCTTTTTTTTTTTTTTAAAAAAAAAGAAATGGATAAAGCAATTAATGTCTAGAATGGATAAAGCAATTAATGTCTAGATGTTGTCTTCAATATTTATTTTTGCAGATTGAGGATTTTAATTTGGTTTAAAATAAAATTAACCCTGTCTATACAAGTTCAAAAAGTAAATCTCATCTCATTGTTTATACTGAGAATATATCAGATTGTGAAGTTGTTTATAAATTTATGGCCTTTATTTTTTTTTTTTTTAAATTGTTATCATTTCTGTAACTATGATTTATAATTTCATTGAAAACTGACCAAGTATCTTCTAAGGGATGTGTGTATGTATGATTTTCATCACTGTGTCTTGGCATAGGTGAGGCAAATACTGATATATTCTGTATACCTACTATTACACCAGCTAACGTGTAGTGAGCAGCCTACCTATTGCCAGGGAAATTTTACATCTGGAAAAATTTTAATAGACCACTTTGTCAGAGAGGGTAAAAGGAGGCACCAAGTATTAGTGTATTCAAAGTCATTCTCAGGATTTAGTTTGGTCCATTTTTAAATGTCTCACAGAGGGAAATTTCTATCATGTCTTTCAATGAAGATGCTTTGAAAAATCAGTAGTTGAATTTCATGTCTCTGATTCCCCTGAACCATCCCAATTATTTCTTCCACCTCCCAAAAAATGTTGTGAAGAGTACTTTTGTGTAAATTAATTACAGAAACAAATCACCAGAATCTCTCTAAAACAAACAACAAAATCAAATTTTGTGCTTTTTAATAACTCAGATTTGTAAAATACATTAATACTTGCTAGTGCTTTTTCTTTTTGATACTGAAAAAAACCCCAAGTGAACTGCTGAGAGCATTTGGCCAGTTTGCTAAGTCTGAGAACCTCCTGTGGATGTCGGAGAGAAAACGGGAGTAATGTACCCGTCCTACTGAATAGAGAAATCCCTTGTCCCATAACTCTATGTGCTCACATGCACAATGAGGCACCAAAAAATAATATACTTGAGGATTCAAAAAATAATATGCTTTCATATGTAAGCAGTTACGGGTTTAGCTTCATTAAATACACAAATAGGCTGATAACTGTGCTGTCAAACGTAATAAAACATAATGGGGAAGACGGCAGCAGTTTGTATCTTTAGGTAGTACCCTAACCTAGCTGCCCTTTGAATGGAAGGATTTTTCTTCATTTCAGACCAAGTTTGATTGGTCTAATGCTTAAGACTTAAACTTTGTCCTGTTCCTTCCAGCCAGATAATCTGTTCAGAGTACTTGAGCTGTCCCAAGGTAGCTGGCAGCATATTATCATGTTGCATTTTCTGTTCAAGACAATAATCTACCAAGGACAATTTAACGAATCTTATGAGTTTATTGGAACCAATAAATTTCATTTGCAGAGCAAAATACTTTGCTGGTGCACTGATTTCCTAAAGCTGTCTCCTTCGTGCCAAAGTCAACCTATCCTTAGAACAGATTAGAATGTCTGTGGTGGTCTACAATGAGTATTTTCATGTCCAAGATTTTTCTTCTGTAAATCAGTCAGATCTACATGTTGAGTTTATATTTCTGTTCATAGTGTAGCTTAGAATGTACCTGAGATAAGGAAACCTGTCTTTACCTGGGGAAAAATCTCCATGTTAATACGACTAAGAAAAAAGCCCCAGCAAACCCCAATTCAGACATAAGGCTGCATGTTCTTTGTGAAGCGCTAATAAATTAATCCATTAGTGGTTGTGAATTTATCTTCTCTTGTGCTTGTTATCAAGTATTCCCAGGTGTGTATATATTCATAAAGTATAAATTAAAATGGCTTTAATACTAGCAACAAATTCGCATAGTGCAAGGACCATAAGGCACAGTATTTTTCCCACATCAACAACAAAATACAGAAATATTCATAAAATAAAATATAAAAGTGAATAATCTTCCTGTCTGAGTAATATATTAGTTCCTAAGAACATAACAATACCAGAAAGAAAGAAGAAATCACAATAACAAAAATAAAACACAGTCGCATTATTTGGTTAATGACCCCATCTTGTGGAGCGGCGCCCACGCTTCAGCACGTTAATAGCTCTCATATACATTCTTGTTGAACTGAGTCCTTAAAGAAACTGCATCGCTTGATGGCGAATCGCTTGGCATTGCCCTCGCCGGGGCCAGGGAAGCGTTCTGCAGGCCATTTATCGTTTGTATGTTAGGACTGTGTGGCAATATGACAGTCCTTGGTTACACTGTGGCACGGCAGGGGTCAATACTTGCCTTTTGGGGTTTGGTTCAGCCCAGGCTCACCACCACAGCTCGCTTCCCGCCATTGCCCCCGCTGTGCAGCTCCCTCCTCTCACAGCGGCCTGCCGGGAGAGCTGCTCGCGTCGCTCGGGGGAGGAAACCCACCTCCACAACTGGAGCTTGCAAAATCATCCATTTTCACCTCAGCAGTGCAAGCGAGCGTGACCGCTGGACTGACGGGCAGTCACCAAGGGGCAGCCCGACGATGGCCATAGCCTGTTCCACGTACTTCTCCCCACCGCTCCTGTCCCGGCCGCCAGCGCGCTGGGTGCAGGGGGGAAAGCAGCCCTGGGAGCCCTGGGGACTCATCTTGCCACTGCGTTTCCAGCAAGGAGGTTTCTGACCCCTTTTACCTGCCTGAGCGCCCAGTCACTCCTCTGCTGGAAAGGGGAAGCTGCAGTGCCGAGGCGCTGCTCCCGGAGAGCCAGCGCTCGCTCGCCGCCTTCGGAAAAGGTGTGCGTGGGCCTCGGAGGCCGCCTTTGGCAGGGCCAGCTCGGGTAAGGGCTCGGGGTTGGAAGCAGTCGTTTCCTCTCCTTTTCTGAGTTTTTTCAGAAGCAAAGATGTGAGGTTTGGTTTTGTTTATTTTTTGTGGTATTTTGTTGGTTTGGTTTGTGTTTTTTTCCTGTAGCTAGTAAACATCTTAGAATGATAAAAACTTTAAGAGCCAAACAACGGGTATGATTAACGACTGCTGACGTTTCTTCTAGCACCTTTCCTTGCCTTGTGTCCCCGACTCAATATGCGGCACGCTTTGGTAAACGCCATTGCTGCAGGAGCCATATTTGCATTAAGAAAAACAAGTTTCAGATTTAGGGATTTGATAACTTGTGAGCACAGCTGAATTTCTGCAGTGAGGGGGGAAAGGAAAGGAAGAATGTGAGTGCATTCAGGCTCTTAAGAGGATTTTTTTAATGATTACTTTTTTTTTTTTTCCTTTTTGCTTCTGAAGTCTCAGAGCAGCTCAAGTAGTGCTGTTGTTTCTAGGATCAGAATGTCTTTTACTTTTTAAATACAGAGGCTTGACACTCAAACCAGGGAACGAGTGGAAGGACACAGAGAATGGTGGTGGTACAGACTGTCTTTTGAGGTTGTAAAAAGGGAGGGGAAGAAAAAAAAACCCCCACCAACCATGGTTTACTGCATTTGAGCAGCGCTTGCATGATAGCTGGTGGCATGGAAGGTGTGTTTGCAACGTACAGTCCCTGAGGTGCTGCTGGCTGTGGTGCCGCGGCCGCTCCCCGAACACGAGGGTGAGTGCGGAGGTTGGCTCCCAGGCTTGGGCGCTGTTGCCGTTGCACGTGTGCCGCGGCAGCGGGGCAAGAGGGCTGCGCCAGCGCCAGTGTGTGCTAAATCCCCAAGAATTATAATTTTATTATTTGCTATTCCCAGATAGCTGCTTACGGAGCTTGTTGAACTGTGCTTAATGATATAAATTGGCAGCTTGGATATTTTACTGTAAAGATTTATCCCATTAGACATCCTTTCATCATAATCTGGGTAAATCAGCTTTGTCAGCGATACATATTACGCTGGTTGCTGAAGTTGCTTTCCAGGCACATGAGATATTTAAAATAACTAACCTGACATGTTTCCTCCCTCTCCAGTTGAACACGTTCCCAGGAAGGCTACAGGTAGCCTTGAACTCTCACTTACGTATAAACCAGTCAAAGATGAACTAAAATGCCTTTTTTTTTTTCCCCATCTTTTTAAAGGAAAGGTGTATTTTGTATGCATTTTTTGAGAAAGTGGCTTTTAACCATGTTGGTGAACTCAGTGAGGAGATTGCAGGCTGCAAATGGAAAACATGTAGAGAATGTGTTAGGAAAGGAGGATTGTTTTTTCAGCTGTTCTACATAGTCTTAAAAAGATGATATTGCATGATCTTGCTTCATGCGTGAATATCCTTAGCTCCTTGGAGACCAGATTACAGTGCTTTGATCTCCATTATCATTTTTTAAAGTAAGCAGCTGTTGACTGCATCTTGATCTACTTTATAGAAGGATGCAAGGTGAGAATTGCACACAGATAATATTTGCAGATTTCACGGCTACAGAAAATTAGATGAATGAACCCAAGTTACAAATCTCTGTGAATATAGTATGTTGAATGCACTTTTGATATTTCTGATCTCATGCTCTCATAAAAATTACATCCCTGTGTCAAATGTACAAGAGATGTTTGTATGTGACGCTTGTACATGAATGCAAGAATACAGACTAGAAGACTGTCATGTGGAATACATATATGTATGGTTTTGAGTTATGTATTTAATACCACAAAGAAAGATTCATTTGGGTGTCACTAGACTTTCATAATGCGCCTGTCCTAACACCATGCCAATAAGGTATTTATACCACATAGCATCATCTTACATTCTTTTCTTTTGAGATGCATATTGTGTCTTCTGCATGAAGATAAATATGGAGGTTAGCAACTATTATATAGATTTGTATGCGAAGTGAACAGAGCAAGCTGATGCTCAATGCCTTCTCCTGGAATGATTGAAAGGTTGCAAAAGGTGAATCTCTCCCAGCATTTTCGATAGAAAGCCAAATACTTCACATTCTCGTCACAGATACCAGAGCTGACAATTCATACGATAGTCTTTAAAATTACTATTGGTTTCTGTTGGGGAATCTTCTTTTAACTTTGCTGTATAGTTCTTAAGTGGACATTTGAACGTTGCAGTACATTAGTTAAAGGGACCGAGTGTTTTGCCCAGTTCCCAGTAGTACCTCCCAGCTCCGAGCACGAGCCAACACATCAGTCTTGCTCTGTCTTTCCTGCAACCCTCCTGCTCTTTCCCTACTGCCTTCCCCTCCACACACACTGCTCTCGGATACTTTGGCAAAAGCATGTATTAATCTGTTCTGCATTAAGGAAATGTGACTATGAATTGAAAGGAAGACAAACACGATTAAAATATTTTGCTTTACTATATTTTAAAGGGAAATATTGCATTTTCCTCAGAAGAAAATCCTTCTTTGTTCTTTATAATGCAAATTATTATGTCCCATGGAAAAGCAAAATATTTCAAGTCTAGCGTAGAAGAGAATTGTGTTTCGTAGCCTTTCTGAATGTCTGGCCTTCCACAGCTTCAGTTGGGACTTGAAACTACTACTGCTTACACACTCATTTCTGAAAAGTCACTTAACGTTTTTTCTGTTGCCTTGTCCCTGCAGGACGGAGAGTTTGTTATTCTTTAATCGCGTATCAACTTAAACATACTTCCTACCGACTTAAAATTAATAAGTGTTTTATATAAATTTAAATCTACTTTGCACTAAAACATCTGTGTGTTAGAGACATATCACATCCTAATTTGTCATGTGAAAAAAGGCTCCTGAAATGTTTTGAACTCCATGTGGTAAATTCAGTCAATATTCTAAAGAAGTTAAAATTTTTGCTTCAGTTCTAAACGTCTTGAAATTATTGCAGCGTTGCAGTCAGATGGCTGAGCAGGGAACATGGCAGCTGCTTCCTGAGGTCAGGTGTTCTGTGTCACCGCAGAGAGCAGTTGTGCGACCGCGTTGGGTGCAAGCGTGGCTGCTGTGCTGGAGCGAGAGCTGCAAAGCTCAGTGAAAGCCTGCCGTTCATCTCTTCAGGCTTTGATCTCTGTCAGAGAAAATGCAAGCAAGAACCTTGTCTAACTAATGACAGCAGTTAGCATGTTGAGAGAGGAGTTTTGGGAGGAAGAGAAAATGAAATTCCTGTAGTTAGCTGGCTTGAGACACTTCAGTCGAATATAAGTATAATGAATAACGGTGTTCGTGTCCTTCCCCAAGTGTGCTTCCCTTCTGTGACAGCTCACTGCCCTAAATTCCTGGTCTAGGACTGCCCTTCGAAAGGCAGGGTTCTGCTTTTCTTTTTGACCAGTCCCCACTCAGTGCACCCCTGACCCCGCATTGCGTTCTGCAGCGGTGCCGTATAAATATTGAATGCTACCATGACAAAGGTGATGTTTACATCTTAGTCTATTTCTAACATTTCTGTCTCTTTTGTCTTTTTTCCTTTACATGCTTTCTCGGGTATAGCAGACCATTTAGGAATTGAATTCATGGGTAAGTTTTCATTTCTCTTCCTTTCACTTGCTAATATTTATCTTGATGCCTTGTTGCAAAGCACAGGGAAGTTAATGGGAAGACTCCCATGACCTCCATCAGTGGATTTTGGATTGGGCTCCTATTATATTTACCAATTACATTTGAAATTATATGAAGATTTAATTTTTCTCTTGTCCACTGCTAGGGGGCCTAAATACTACAGAATGATGTTTTTGTATTTTATTGGTGTTTAATGAAATATAACATAAATATTATATGGCCATATTATGATATTTGAGGAATAATATTTTATATCAGATTTTAGGAAAGAGTTAATGTGTATCTTCATGTAAAGGAAAGTAAATTTTAAATTAGAATTTTTTTTTTCAGAATTTGGTGTTGACTACAATGTTAAGTGTAACTAGGTTTAATAAGAACCATTTAATTAGCAGACAACTTTTCACAGACAAGTCAGAGGAATACTTTTAAGAGAAAGGACAAATATCTGTGATTCTGTGAAATAAGTAAACTTCAGGTTAGGAAAAAGCTAAAGCAGGAGTGAATAATTGCTGCTTATAATTTTGGAAAGGAAAAGATGATGTTCTATTGACCCAATTGCTGCCCTGTAATGTACTCATAGCCCGATGGAATGGTAGGTTTAACAGGTCACCGCCTCTCAGCTGGTGATCTGCAGAGAGCACAGGGAATTGCCTCGAGGAAGCCGAGGTTTGTCCTTAGCAGAGTGGGTGGACTGGTGCATCCTTTGTGTAAAAAAGCTTGCATAAACCATTAAATATGACTGAAAACACTGTAATAAAAACCTTGCAAATTCCTATCGAAGACATAAAAGAATTACTTTTAATGTGTCCTTTCCCTATGTTGAGTTTTACCTTTTTTTTTTTTTTTTAGATTTTAAAAATAAAAATAGGATAGCCTCGTGATTGTAAGTGGTGATATGGGGATTTTGTTGACAAATTGAGTATAAGTTGTCATGAAACCAATACAGTTATAAGTATTAACTGTGTGGCAGGCTGCATTAGCAAGAGGAGAGCCAGCAGGTCGAGGGATTTTTTCCTACTGCTTTTGGACTTGTGTGGCAGACCTAGAGAACAGTTCTCTCTAGAGAACTGTTCTGTCATCTCCAGAAGTTCAGTGTTTCACTTCACTTTATATGAAACTTTAAAATTACTGGTGGAATCAATGCAAGTGTTTTCACAGACTTAGTGGACACGCACAACTGGGAAATGGTTACTTTAAAGGCTCTCCATACATCCCAGTTTTACTGCTTAACTTAAATTGTAAGCAGCAGTCTTGAGGCATACGAATTGAAGGACAAGCATATACATAAAAGAAACAGGATAAGGAATATATATAGGATTCTTAGAGTGAGCCTTTCCATAGGAAGCAGGAAAGTGTTACCCAAGAGGCAAAGCTGAATTATTTTAACTTTATTTTGAGCATTTTAATTTCCTCTTTTTTTAAAAAAGCATCCCTTTAAGGCTTGAAATGAAGCCAACCTCAGAAGTCTTGGCTCAGAGTAGTCTTCTCATATGAGTAGCTTTCAGATTCTTATTTAATATTGGAACAGATCTTGATAGTATAGAAATTAATGAATTCTTGTGTCTCGAGCCCGAAAATATTATGATAGCAGTCTAAAATGAAGCTTGAGGTTTTCTGAGGGCTAGAAAAAAGCAAGTTCCAGAATCATATGCAAAAGTGAAATGTTTGTGCTTCATAAACCCTCCTCCAATCTTTTTGAAGAGTTACTTAGGAAATGTAAGCACATATGGAATGATTACTGCATACATAGCAAAGTACAAATCCCCACCCCATATACAGAAAGATCAGGTGACAATATACTCATCAAATTAGGGCTAGTCAATGCAAAGCCTCTCCCATGAGTTTACTTTTGTACTGTAGAAAATAATTGCAATGAGTAGGAAGAGTATTTTCCAGTTATGAAAAGTAACAATGTATAGATGTTGCAGAGTTTAGCCTTATTCGTACATGATCCAGGGAACACTCTTTCTAATGTTTTCATTGCATTTGTGGGCTCAGTTGCCTTAGGAATTCCATTTCCACCGTCATCTTCCAGAAATTTTGCTTGAAAACCATGTAAGCCTGGATTCCCGGGGAAGGTTGAACTCCTTCTACAGTAGGTAAAGCTAAAATCTCATGTAGATAGGAACATCTGTCTATAGAGGTGCCCCAGGGGACAGACGAAATGTACACTAACTACACATCTAGCTTAGTGTACATTAGCCAAGGAAAGTAGATGAGCGTAGTCGTTTTTTTTTGCTAGACTCTCAAGAATCATTGGAATGTATACACATACCCAGTCCTTTTACTGTCCTATTAGGGATCTGTTGTCCATGAATTTGTGTATCCTTTTGTGAACCAGCTGATACTGCCTTTCCCCACAAGCTCCTTCCAGAGCTCTGTAGTTAGAGGCTGTGTACGTTGCTTTTCCATTATCTGTTGAAATCCGGTTCCTACCAGATCCTTAGCTCTGATGTGCAGGATTTGCCGAACAAGAGTTATGCATTCAGTTTATCTACTGCACTGACTGTTGTGTTAACCGCTCTCATGTTCTCACACCTCCTTCCCCGTCTGGATATTGTCAGGTTTATGTGCCATACAATATTCAATATTGTGCATTCCCAGACATGAATACGTGATACTTCAGTATTGTTGCTGGCTTTGGTTTGCAGTGTCTGTTTCTTTGTATGGATAGCAGAGATAAATGCAGGTGTATTAACATGGCATATCTGTTTTAAAATGTTGCAAATGTAACAATTAATGTACGGTTCTAACATATGCACGTGCAGCTTCTCTTGAATTAAATGAAAGCCAAGTATGTGTTCAAGGGATACTACGTCCTTAAAAATGTGCATTTAAGTATTTGATCAGAGTGGCCAAGCTTTATGAAATTTCTGGTGATAAGGAAACGCTTTACACTTTCTAGTACCTCAAAGGAAAAAAAAAAAAAAAAGTCTTGTGTTTGATACTCACTCGTGAGAGCTAGATTCAATTTCCATCTCCGATGCGATCTTCCAGAAAGGCTTTGGGCAAGGTATTTTAATCTCTCTGTGCCTTAGATTCTCAGTTACAGTACTTTTTGTCAGGCTTTCTGCATTTAGATTCCTCAGCTCTCTGGGGAATATCTTTCAGTAGCGTGTAAGGCAGAAACTATTTCTTCCTTGCAAGAGGGTGCAGGCTTCGCTGCCTCCTTGCCTATGCTCCCCGGTTGCTCGTAAGAGAGCACCGCGGCGCACGGGAGAATAGCGTACAGCTCACGCAGGAGTGCGGTGCACCCGGTCTGGATTGGTGCGCATGGCTGCATGGGTCCCACTGTCTCACCAATGACGACCCATGCAATTTTATCCAAATTTCCAACACGAAGGTAAGTAAATATTATCACAATGTTCCTACAAACTGGAAATCTACTTGTTGTATTAGCAGTTTCATGTCAATTGAAAGCAGGCTGGCTGTTGGTAATGCTCATGGGAGGCAGCGAGTTTGTAAAAGAGATTGAAAGAAGCGGCTTTTATTCAATGAGAAAACTAAGTGATGTGTTGTTAGCATTAGATAGCATGGGCGTATGAGTATCTACGGTTTATTATCATTTTTTGACCCAAGTGGTTAACCACACTTGAGGGCTGCATGGTTTATTTTTGTCTGATGGAAAATTTAACGATGAAGCCAAATATCTCTGATAGCCAACATGGCTGATCAGGTTACTTTGATGCAACAGGTAGCAGCTGAAAGCTGAGTTCTGGAGACTGATCTCGTGCGTGTGGTCCCAGCTGCAGAGTGAAATCGTTGCTTTAACTGCCACATTCAAGGAGATGCAAAAGCCTGAGAGTGATCTCTGGAAACAAGTGTTGTGGGCAAAGAGTCAGTGCCCGATACAAGGAGTCATCAGTTTTGCTCATTTCTTACACTGAGAACGAGTAGAGTTAAGGTGTGTTAAGGGATGAAACGTGAAGGTGAGAGAGTATTGGAATAACCTGCTACAATACACAAACAAACATGACTCTTTCAGCAATTGACCTACACCACCTAATCCGATGATCCAGAATCTTCATCTTTTGTTCTGTAACAGTAATTTACAATGGATCCAGTTGAAAATAAAATGCCCCAAGAAAGTGCAACAGGCAGGTCGCTACAGTTTTGGTGGACATACAGTCATTACATGAAATAGTCCTCATCCTTAGGCTCCTTAGCAGTTAAACCAATATCAATGGTGCAAACAATTATGGTGTGATAACCTGAATCTCTCCCCATGCGTGAACTGCAAAAATATTACAGCGGTTGCTATATTTAGTCGCTACTTTTAACTTGCTGATACTTAGGCCTTACACAGGAAATTAATATTTTTCCTTAGAACTAGTTATCTTTTCTGGAAAAATCAGAAGAAGCTTCACTGAAGTCAATGGAGTATGAATGATATATAATACCCTTGTAAGTGGTGAATCATTAAATAACATTTAACTGAGCAGAGCAATAAAGTAACTCAAGAATGGGATCCTATTAAAATTTATATATCTCCTTGCAACAACTACAATGTGAAATGTATTTAGTTTTCTGTACTCTGAGCGGTTGTTAATGTTGGAGAAGACAGTGCATGCTTTATTTTCACTGTGCTGATTCTCACTGCCTCCTCATTGCGGTAAGACGGCTGTATCCCTAAGACTCCGGGAACACACGATCCACTTAACGAAATTGACTCTGTGACCTTGTGTCATGCACTGTGACAGATGCATTTTGATTTTTCCAAACCGCAAAAGTTGGTTTTACTGATGGGCAGTATAAGCACGACTGCAACAATTTAGTATTTTCCTGTTTGTGAAGAAATAAAAAGGCAAAGTTCATTAGTTCCTGCACAGCTCACAAAGTGTGCAGCTGGTGAGCTGTCCTCTGAAACTCACTGTCTTGTAGCAGCAAACAGACAATGAAAATAAATAACCAGTGTTTGCATGGATGGTCCTGGCCTTAGTTACTATTTAGCAGCTCTTATCCGTTATAAAACTCAGTAACACTCCTGTCCTCACTGGAAGAGAGGATGA
Organism: Phoenicopterus ruber ruber; assembly: GCA_009819775.1. Classification (NCBI taxonomy): domain Eukaryota; kingdom Metazoa; phylum Chordata; class Aves; order Phoenicopteriformes; family Phoenicopteridae; genus Phoenicopterus; species Phoenicopterus ruber. The sequence continues at coordinate 11,544,989 of CM020221.1, read as the reverse complement.
ATGTTCAATTACATGAGCAAAGAATGTACGTGTTCTAAGGGACATACGTTTAAAAAATAAAGTTCAGTTTTCCCTGTATTCCTTTTTTAAAGTATAAAGCAGGTAGATCCTTTTCTGGTAATATGGCACAGTGACTGTTTTTATGCTCCTGTTTCCACAAAATCTATTATTAGAGATTCTGATCACAATCATCCCCCAGTACTATCAAAGCATATCTGTCTAATAATTATATTGTTGTTAATCATAAGCATTTAAAATATTTCATCTGTACTCCAATAAATTCCTGAAGAACTACGAGGGGCTATTCTGATAGGCATTGATACTTGTGATGTTTACTACCACTGTTGTCATCGCTCCTTGAATCCCTTTGTTCTTCATCCTGCCCCAACTTTTCATTACCACCTTCTGATTTTACCTTTTCAAATCCAGTAAAGGCTTTGTTCTTGGGGCCTTGTCTTTCTGTTTGCTTTGTGAAATACCTGTCCTTTTTAAGTATGCTGCAAAATAACAATAGTATCCTGAGGCATTAAATGGCTTTAGATCTTCAGCACTTTCCACAGGATTCTTTTAGCTGGGAAGAAGAGTCATTTATCACCTCTAGAGAAAAGAGACACGAGCACCAGAAGAGAGAGTTTTATAGAAACAGCTGATGTCTGTGTGCTATAAGAGTAATGGATGAAGCAGAGGTTCCTCAGGGGCTGGAGGAAGCTCTGCCAATGGTTGTACCTGTTTAGGAAAACGTACCTCTTAAATGAAAGTCAATGTGTATCTGGTGAACATGTTGCAGGCTGCCTTACAACATCTTAGCTCAGTTTGGGGGATATGGTTTGGTTTTGGTTTAGTGGGAGGGAGAGATTTATCCCTAGATATTTTGTGACCTAGCTACCATCTTGGTTCAGTGCTACCGCCTGTACTTTTCTCGTTATATCATTTTTCCAATTTATCTACATTTTCTGTATTGGCAATGAACTGGGTTGGATTAACTGGCATTATTTTTAAAAAGCAAGGCTAAGATTTACCATGTGGTTAACTTCTGTGTGCTGTTACTTGCCTGTAGTGCTTTGTCAAAAGAGTAACGCTGTGAACTGTGTGGATAAAATGGATAAAATAATGTTAATATATGTAACTTACTCTGGTGACCTTCCTCTGTGTTTGGTTTCTTCTGCTTTCTCTAACTGAAGCTACTAATCATTTGTGATGAAACTTACGGAGATTAAAAAAAAAAATTGATAACACAGTATGTTGACAAGTTTAGAAAGCCAGAGCTGGTCCGGGTTTCTCTGTTTTGCTGGGGGCTGGGTTGGGAGGAGGCGCTAGCTGCATTAAGCAGGGTATCAGTCTGTAAAAGTGGGTGTATGTCATCGGTAATGCTACATAGAACCATTAGCCCGTCACTTCCAATGTGAATGTGTACCGTGTATCCTTACGTGCTGATCAGGGGGTACTAGTAAGGTCAAAGTGTTATCTGTGGATTAGAAAAGACAATTTGTGAAGCCTTAAAAATGGATATTGTATACAAGCCTCCAGGTAAATTTCCACGTAACTCCTAGTGCCAGGTACAAACCTCTTCTGCATGGTGCTGGTTTCAAGAACATTCATGCTGTATTGTCACCTCAGGGAGACAGGATGTGTGCTTTGAGGCTGGATTTCAACTGAGGACACAGCATCTCATCTGCATACAGACGAGCTTTGCTGTATTGTGTCTCTATGTATGCAAATTATGTGTATGATCTGGTTTGGGATTAGGCACGTGCCTTAGGTTGCTGCATGGCTGGTGTATCTCCGAGGTAAACACTTTTTATCATGAAATACAGGTAATTAGATGGCACCAACACTGAACAGGCACCTGTGTATTTTAAATGTGACCTTATACCCAGGCAGCGTCGTAACCTGCATTTTGAATATGGTATTTAGGTAAATGCTTCGCTGAGCTTGAGGAATTGTTAAAACTGACACCACAAGGGTATGCTAATGCAACTGGATGACTTGCAATGTTGAGGTTTTACTCTTGGCCTTGTTTGGGCTCAGTTGTGGTTTAACCAGATGCAAAAATATGTAGACAGTGACCTGTATAAATTGTATGCTACTGAAACAAGCCTAGCAGGACAAAGGTGAGATCTGCATGTCAAAGGTGATGGTAGAGACAGCTGCCAGAAGACTTGCCAGTGAGACTCTGTCTTTCCAGTTGAGAGAGGACCTGGGAGGAGGCTTCAAAGTAGTAAGTACAATCCTGACACGCCCGCGAGAGCTTGGAATCCATTGTTAGTTTACCAGGGTGGGGGGGGTTTATTAGTAGAAGGTTGTTTACTGCCTACTGAAGTTATCTTGCTACAGGAGAAGAGGCTCCAAATGCCTGAGCTGTGCTGTGTTTACACAGCCACGGTGAATCAGTGTTACTTTGTCCTTTTCCTACTTGGAGGTGTTATGTAGATGTCAAGTCTCATCCAGTAAATGATGCAAGGATTTGGAAAGCAGAAAGTAAGTATCACAATAAATGTTCCATGACAGTGGTGTGCTTGTAATGTATATTGCGGTTGTATAGAAAAATTGATGTTTCTGACAGTGAACTAAATCTTTCTGTGTCCTCTGTGCCTAGAATGAGCAGAGACAGTGTCCTGCCAGTAATTGCTGGAAGCAGAGGAGAAGGGTAAGCAGTGTGGAAAAATTGACAATGCGCTATATAGAGCACTAAATTATTTTTTCATGTACTTCCTTTTCTTTTCTTTTGCAGGAGCTGTAGGATATTGGCACGTGGAGAAGTGCAGAGATATTATTCCTACTCTGGCTGATTGTTTTTAATAAAGTTATTTTTATGATAATTGAAAATTGTCTCATGAGCCCATTTCCTGTCCCCATCAGCATCAGTTTATCCCCATCTCAAAACTAACCTGTCTGTGCTGAAAACCACTGTTTGCCCAGTTACCCAGGGTACCTATCAGTATTTGCTTCTGACTAGACAGCCCAACAGTTATCTGGCAAACAAGCCCGAGCAGCAGAGAAGGAGGGATGAAAAAACAAGTAGTGTGTATTAGGGTGCATGTATTGTTCTTGTGTGCTCAATGCTTAACAAGGGTTTAAATAATCACAGAATTGCAAACTGTTGCATGCAGATGACAGATGAGCTTTTCTGTTTACCAGTGCTGACTTTTCACCTTTGAATGGTAAAATTAATCGCCGTGAGGTACTTTCATTTAGTATGGATTCAGAATTTTCAAACACCATTTGGATCATGTTCATGTAGTTTAGTCACTGTGGTTATATTTATTGTATCAGTCATCCAGTAATTCTCGTATGAATTAATATGATCCTTTTTTATTTTTGTGATAAGTTAATTATGTACTACGCCATGCTGACATTAGCAAGTAAACTCTGTTGTAATATAGTATTACCCTACGGTTATTCTTTCAGGTCTCTTGGTAATTTTGCATTTCACATTCAAATAGAAAGGAAAATCAAAATGGAAATATGAAATAATAACCTGGTAATGGAGGAGCATAAAATGTGACAGTATTGAAGTTCTCAGCAGAATTAACTGAAACAATTTAGAATCTTCACTATTTGACAGTGAAATACCAAAAAAAAAAAAAAATCCACTCAAAATAACAGGTAGAGAAGAGCTAGAAAAAATTAATTAGATCAAGCAGTTTGTAGAGGAGACAGAAGTGAGAGAAAAGCAGTTTATTTGCAATTAAGAGCATTAATACTTCTATTAGTAGTTTCCCACACGTTGCTGTCAACGGCCAGGACTGTAAGTTGTTTCCATCCTTGAAATAATGACCTCAGTCTCCAAAAGTACAAGCTTTTAAGTCATGAAAGGAACGTGGAATAAAATTGACTGAAGAACTTCCATAGTGCAGTGCCGAACGCTGCCCTGGCTAAGCCTTACCTCTGCCGTGTGCGGTGGCCAGCTGCACTTGCAACTTTCTTGCCGGTCCGCCATGGCCCGGGACAAGCACCAAGTTCTTCAGTGCTGTAAAGACTGAAGCATCTCTGTGCAAACCAAGAATATTTAAAATTGATGCCTACAAAGGCTTCAGATGTTTTCAGAGTGTTAGTTGACTGGAAATTTTGAGAATTGCGGTGTTGAACTTAGTAAGAGTAACTTTTGTCTTGCTCGTGATTTCTGACTAAAACCACATCGAAGTCAATGGATATTTTAATATAATTTCTATTATTTCTAATACAATCTACAGAATTTGGAATCAAGATCAAGTGTGTGACTGGATTCACATATGAAGTGAGCTTGTCGTTTTCCTGATTGGCTCCAAATCATCTAAAACTGAAAAACAGATAAATCCTTCAACAGTAGTTACAAAACCTAGCATGTAGAAGTAATTTTGTGTAGTTGTGCAAAGCGAGGAGTATCTTCCTCTCCTCTCTCAAGCTTTCATTCTTCTTCTCTCTACCTTTTCCCTTTTGTACCCACCTCATTCTTTTCTTTTCTCTATACCCCTGCAGACTTTCCTTTTCTATTAGTGTCATAAATTTACTGATCAATGTAACTTACTCTATTTAAGTGTGTGTTGATGTTTACAGGAGTAACTACGAATCACTTGTAAGTATCACGACTGCTCTGTTTAGCTTTAATATGGAGAGTATGACATGCACACACTGAAGTTTTACTCATTTGTAATTGTAATAACCCCTCCTGTATCCAGAAGTGATACACAGGGAGTTGTAATATACACTAACTTGCCCAGCTCATAAAATATGAATGCTCAGAAAATGAATACAGCAGTGTTAATACTGTTAATCAGCTTTAGAAAAACAAAAATGTCTATTTATCACTATAATATACACTTGCATGGGATATTAATGAAAAAATACCAGCTACTTTGTTTTCTGTATTTATGCTACACTGTGCTCGTTACTCTCATTCAACTAATTTAAATTTGTTTTCAGCATAAGGACAATTTGCTTCTGATGAGAAAAGTTTAGATATCTTTTGTGCCACATTTTTCTTTTGAGTCTGTAAGGTAGAGTCTATGCGCTGAATATAAAGCCAGCTGTGCTGGAAATTTTGTACATTACAATGGACTTACAGGATAGACCTATAAATTTGTTAAGCTATAAACAGTTGCATGTAGTGCATTGTTAGAATGTGTACATAAAAAAATAAGACTTTATTAAATTCAAATTAATAACCTGCCTCAGTGAGAATAGCACTGTGACTCCTGCTAATTTTGCTGCATGAAGTTTCTTTATGCTTCTGTAGTTTGGGTAATGTGCTTAAGACAAAAACAAGAAAGTGTTCTCAGTTAACTGTTCATTTAATGAATGATGAAGAGAAAATCACCAAAACAAGTAAACGTTTATCTCAGTCATTTTTTTCTTGTAAATCTCTGTCGCGTGCTTTTAAAGTTTCTCTTGCCTGATGGACGGTCTCTTCAAGGTAAGGTAGTACCAGAGCATCTCATTCTTTCAATTAGCAATGAATCTTGTCTTGAAATAAGATGGCTGATCATTAGTGGGAAAAGGTGAGTGAATCCTATAAAAATCCTGTAGAAACAAATCAAGCCATTTTTAATTAATTTATGCCAATAAGTGACTTAAGGGTGAACTGGAGAGAAAAGGTGGATGTACTCATCTTAATTTATGCTGTTTCTTTGAAGTTAAATGGCTGTTCATGTGTTTTTCCCAAGATTACTTATTTTAAGCTACGTGTTCTACTCAAGATTTTGCTCCAACAAGACTAGATTATCTCAAGAAAACCTCAACAAAAATATGGAAATTCTATTACTTATGAATGCTTTGCCAAATACAACTAGTGATTTGTGAGAAATACACTGGAAGGGCAATATCTTCTCAATATTGGGTCAAAGTTTCTTAATAGACTGCAATGCAATTGGTGTGGATAGAGGACATCTGAAAGACAATTAAAATGCGTGCCTTGTCATCGATGCTGCTTTATTCAACTTTTATGGCAGGTGTTTTTCCGCTCAAGGGGTGAGTAATGTAATGCCATTGGCTTACTTTTTCAAGTGATTTGTAATTTTTTCTATGCCTTTTAGGACTTGGTAGTATTCATGTATCAGCTATTTTTATCGGTTCATTGCCTCAATACCTTTATGGATTGGATTTAGCATCTGTAGGCCATGAATCAGTTCAGTAATCATCCCATTCAGTCTGCTCATTCGTGTGCAGTGAGGGTCTAACAGTCCCTGTGCAAAGAAAATTCAGAATCACCTTTAAGTTTGCAGCTGTAACTCTTACTGTGACAAACTGCTTTGTGAATTTAGGATTGAAATGTGCTCCAAATACCTTGCTGCATGTCTGTCCTGTGTTCCTGGATTCTGGTGGTGCTAGTTTACCATCTCACCCATGCAGCAAAATTGGGGACATAGTCTGTTCCCCTTTTTGGTACTGTGAAGAATGTGGTGGGGAAACAGTTCACTTTTTAAGAAGCCCATTCCCTGCTCCCCACCCCCCCCCACCGCCCCCATATGCTCAATTTCCCCAATTCTTTTATAAATTTAAAGCTTCATTTTAAGTTTGTAGAGCTTCTTCTCTCAATAAAGTACGCTAATAAAAATTCATGAAAATACCAGTATATGATTCACTTGTCTCGGAATTATCTTCTCGTAAATACATCCCATGATGCAACATTACCGTTTTCTCCCATTCTATACTCCTTATTCTTTATGGTATCAAGGTGTGTACCATCAATCATTTCATTTATCCTTTTGTCATCTTTATTGCTTGCTCAGTCTCTCTGATGTCTTCATCTTATCCTTCATTCTTTTGCTCGCGGTGTTCTAAAAAATATTGATGCTTGTGTTGATAGCACAGCTGTGCTGCTAGACCTGCTTGCAAGGTCTTCTGCTGTTCAAAGGAGTCTGTCCCTCGCTGTCATTACTCTTGTGTCACTGTTCTTGAGAGAATAGCTTTTTAGCTATTTACTTCCTTTAGGTGTTTTTTCCTTTATTTTTCATTGTTTGGCACACCTCTGTCTGCAGCCATCTCTTATCCCCTGATTATTTTGGTATTGCTATTACTTCTGCTGTTGATGTTATCTTTTTTTTTTTTCTTACCAAAAGTCTGTAATGTTATTTTTTCTGAATTATTCATAAGTCCATATATGAACACCTGCATCTATTATTCAGAACTTATTTTATTTCTTTTATGCTAGAGCCTAAAATCTCTTTTGTAATTCAATAATAAATGCTAGCCTTCAGTTTTTTCAGAGTTCTTTTTGCTGACCTCATGTTTATCTCCAAGGTCCCAACTGTCTTTTAGTTATTTGTGAGGAGCACTGCAGTGCAAGGAGTTACATACTTGTTAAAATAATTTAGAGTATCCCTTCCCTCTTTGCTATCTCTGTCTTTATGCACTAACCTCCCTGTGCAATCTGTTTGAAGTGGTTCCTGATCTATAATATATTATTTACTAGCTATTATATATTATTTACTAGCATACAAATCTTTTTTCTCTAGTTCTTAATCTGTTATCTGAGAATATTACTTGATACTTCTTGCCTTTTTAGCTTTAAAGAGGTGGAAATTAAAAAAAAAAATATTACTTTTGCTTTATGCCACCTGTTTTGCTCCCTCGTGTACTTTTTTATTTCTGTTCCCTGCTTGTCTGAAACTTCTGTCATCTAGAGCATTAGTTGGTGTGCCCGTGAGTTTTCCTGTTTGCTTAAAAAGTATTTGTAGAATGAAAGTCACAGAACCACTGAATAATTCAGGGTGGAACCTGAAGACCTGAAGGTCTCTAGTCCAACCTGACGCTCAAAGCAGGGTCAGCTCAGGTGCCACCAAGCTGCTCAGGCTTTATCCAGCTCGGTCTTTAAGAACTGGGGACTGCGTGACTTCTCTAGGCAACCTGGTCCAATGCTCGGCTGTCCTAATGGTAAAAGATTTTCCTTATATCTAGTTGAAATGTCTCAATTTATTATTTGTGTAGAAATATTCTGGAATTATATATTTTCTGTCACTTGATGCTTTATATTTCAGACAAATAATTGCTTATGTATACTCAATTCTCTGCTTATTTAGAATGTTGTGCTTTTGGTAGGCAAAAAAGTGTTTAGTCTTAGTTTTGATAGTCCTTCTTTTCTTGCCCTGTCAAAACTATACTAGTCCCCATCTATTTCTGTCATTTTACTACTAGAGAAAGTATGTGATATAATTCTAAAGTAAGGCTCCCTCTGCAGTTTTGTAATTATCCAGACCTACAGTATAATATTTTACGAAGTTTATGCAAAAGCAGGTTCTAAAATTAGTGAGCTGCAGGACATTGTCACAGGTTAGATCATCATAACTGAAAAGCTAGGAAGTTATTCTATTTTAGATGTCTTTGTTCATGTAGTATAGGTTTGCGATATAGAGAATTTCTCACCTAGTACCTGATTTCACATTAAATTCTGTATTTAGGCAAAAATGTAAAGAATTAACTGGAAGTGTTGAGATTTCTGATGGCCACAAAGACAAGCAAAGCAGTTTAACAATCTTTGACTGTCAGCGTACAAAAATATAGTATGTAATCTGCTGTGATTCCTGATATAAGACCATTTAACAGAATTCAGTCATAGGAATAGTAGGATTCACCATCAGGTTATCCATATTCTTTAAAGATCTTTTGGGTCTAGCACAACAGGATTAGAAACTGTTTGAAACAGCTTCAACAATGGAGTCTTATCTTCAAAGAGCCTTAGTAAAAGAGTTATAAACTTTAGAGAATACCATCAAAATAAGCTTGATATAAGGTATTTAAAGCACAGGCCTGGCTTTAAGCAAACACACACTCTGTTCCGTAAGTGTTTTTATTGATAGACGTATACTTTTGCAATAGCCTGAATCAGGAGCATAATCAGGATTGACTCATGCCTCAGTGCTGAAAATCTGTGATAGGTTCTTTTTTGATTACTTTTATGCTATTTCCTTTCTAACATCGTCTATATCTAAATTGCTTTAATTGTATTGTATAGTCCAAATCTGTGAACTTTAAGAGAATTTTAATAACTTTTAAAATAATTAAAATGCCTTTTTAGATAGTATTTCTACTTTCATCTTAGTCATCTTTGTGTTTTAGTGAATATTTACATAGCAAATATGACTGCAGTATTATTAAAATGCTTTGCATAAGATGTTTTATGACATCATTCTTCTAGACTGATATGCATCTATTCCATTTTTATGGTGAATGGTGGCAGTGAACAAGCAACTCAATAAATCCAAGTGAAGTTAACAGAGTACTCTTTCTTTTCTGGTGTTTCTATGATGACGCTATCAGCAAAAGGAAGAACAGACTAATGATTTCCCTTTAGGGACAACTTTTCCTTTCCTACATCATTTTACATAGTGGCCAAACTTCTTTTTAGAATGCTTTTCATGAAGTAAGATGCCTGTGAAAAGGCAGTTTGATTGTTTATTATTATTATTATTATTTCTTTATGTACTTCTGGGAGCACCCAAAAGTGCTCCTCACTTCCCAAACAAAACAAGGGGCAGGGATGTGCCTAAGAAACAAACACACACAAGAGGTAACAAAGTGTATCAAGCTGAGTAAGATGACAGGATATAACCTGGCTCTTCTAGGCTGCTGATCTGACTCCCAGTAGGAGCGTATTGCAAGACTCTGGGTTATGTTGCACAGATATGCTCACGAAAATATGCAAATGCTCACGAAAGCGAACATGCTTGGTTTTCACCTGAGACTGGAATCCATATTGGCTATAAGCTTGAGATATTACTAGCACAAGTGAAATAGGTTGTGAGATCAAATGATAGTAACTGAAATGTACTGAAATATGGCAGATGCAAATCTTGACTTCTAAAATATACCCTAAGATCGCCTCATCAGTGATCGCTCTGCCATTCCGCATTGGTATTACTTAACAACCGCAGCTAATGCCTTCATACTACACTTCCCCATTCACGCCATTTGCTGTCTTGCTGGCGCTCAAGATGGTGGTGTAATCTCTGGCTTTCCTAACAGAGGAGGTGGGTAACTCAGCGTTCCACCGATGAAATGAAAGGGTAATGCAACTTCAGGGACTCGTCAGAAATACCAGCTCCAGCCCATTACCAAAACCACACTATAGCAGGAGGGTATCTTTATACTTTGGGACACGTTTCTACAGTAATTTAAAAGTGGTATATAAATCCTGAATGCTGTTTTACAGAAGTGATTGATAATTTTGTTTTAGTTCATTGTACAGTCCAACGGATCAATAGTTTGGGTTTTTTTAACACACTGCAGCACCCTAGCACTATGGATTAGCTATTGTAAACATAAGTTGGTAATGTGCTCTAGTATCTATTAATAATGTATTAACTTATGCAGATAAAGGTACAACAGGACAAAACACTGACCTGATTGAATTAGTTTTTTCATTAATAGTGTATTTACTCAAAGTAGTAAATGTGGAAGAAAACATTACTTCTCAAGAAGCTGTGTCTAAATTAAAGTAAAATAAAATTTATAAAATAAAAAATACTAAAGATTCACAGTGCAGTATGTACCAGCATCCAGTCAACTAGTGAGCAAATGTAAAAGTCTTACTGAGATTTGTAAATAAATAAATAAATAAAAAAAAAATTTTGCAAGCATTTAGAACTGAATGATGATGCCTTCCACAATTTTATTTCCCAAATTTTATACTACACTAATGCAACTGCTTGCAACACAGCAAGGTGTGCTTGCTGGTACTGATCTTCAGTGTTAGAGCTGAGATATGAAAGGAGGAGACTCAGACATTTCCTCTACCATAGTTAATTTTTCAGTGCTGTTCTTACCTTAGTCTATGACATTTACTTTTGAAGTCATTTACACCGATAGATTCTCTAAGGTGAGGGTGTTTGATCATCCTTTTGTGACAAGGTTTTTTTTTCTCTTTTTTTTCTCTTTTTTATTTTTTTTTTAATTGTAAGAAATATATTATGTGGCAAGTCCACCCAAAAGGTAACTGAATTCCTTCTGTAAGTATAGTGCCTTTCTGTAAAGCCTTTTGTTTTAATCAGAGATCGTTGTGCTGTTTTCGCTATCCTCCTGACAATGCAGATACAAGTACACGTTAACCCTGCCGTGAGGCTGCTGATTTGCTTTGGTTTGTTTTCCTGAAGTTCTACAAATCATTTTAGAATTGTGTGATCTCTGCATCTTCAAGGTTAAACACGGTGTTGAACGGTCACGTGGTCATTTTGATTTCTTTTTTTGTGCCACAGACTTCGTAAGCGTTGCCACGGCCTGGCACTTCCAAGGCAGCTGCCCTATGAATATCAGCTGGGGTATCCGAGTTTGTTGAGCATCGTTCTTAACAAAATGCATGGAGCGGATTTACATTATAGGTTACATGGTCTAGATAGTCTTGAGGACTTACAGTTTGACCCAGTATCAAACTGATGATTATTTTTAGATGATTTTAGTAAGAGTGGGTTATGAAAGTTAAATATGCTCTGAAGAAAATAGTATTTTTTTTTGTAAATGGAGGATAAGAAACTTGTGAAATCTGTTCCAGCTGCTTAAAAGGAAATAGTTTTGCAGATTGGAAATTTAAATTTAAAAGAATGCTATCGAATATTTTGATAGTTCAAAAAAAATGTATTTTCCCCTTATCCATGATAGGCAGTTAAACAGCAGAAAATAATACAGTTTTTCCTCTTTTTTGTCCCTTTCTGTGTTATATATGTTGACTTTTTTTTCCTGTCATTTAACTTGAATGTAAAAGGATATAGTAATTTTCATTAACGTTATTTTTCATTTTCTTCAGCAAGTGATCATGCATTAAGATCTCATATTCACGAAGTAGTCCGAATGCAACTGTGTGAGCATTTTTAGTTAGCCACCCAAAAAATTAATCATAGATCTTTCCATTTTGGAAACAAAAGGTAACCTTTTATGCTTTTAATGACTGTAATTGTATGTTGGGTTTGTTGGGTGTTTTTTTTTAAAGTTTGCCCTGCAGTTTGTTAGACATATTTGATGGTAAAAAACTCTGCCATCTTCAGTCATATCTGGCCTGTCCCATTTAGATGGGAATAGCATGGAGCGATATGTAAAGGCCAGAGCAAGCCCGTGCCCAGAGGGCTGCCAGCTGGCAGGCAGGGTTTCCATTAGGTGCAATGAAAGGTGAGCTGGTAGAACAGCACGGACAGGAACAGAAACAGAATTGCAGGCGGGTATGAATTCATTGAAACAGATAAAGAATTTTGACCACATTTTTACTTTCTTAACCAGAAAGAGATGCATCTCTTCTTGAAGAATTTGGTTCTGCTGTGTGTTCCCGGATATAAATGTGACATTTCTGCTGTGCAGTATGATAAAATGCATGGTTGCAAACTGATTTTAACCTGTTTGTAGAGTCAGTGAACAAAAGTCATTTCGGATAACATGTGCTCTGATTTACAAGTTGGCTGAATTGTCTCAGAAATGAATATAAGTGATTAAAAAAAAAAAATCAACCAAAAAAACCCACCCATATTTTTGTATCCCAGGTACCACAATAGATTCTAACTTACACTTCTAATAAGAATAATTTCTAAGAAGTAATGTAATTGTGGTTTGTTTATGTAACTTGGCATTCCTGGCATTCACATCTTTTATCATTGCACCTGTCAAGAGAGCTTTCTTTTACAGTGGTGCGGCATTGAAAGATATAACCTGCAAATGCACTTATATCTTATGAAAATTCATTAAGTGGCTAAATGTATAAATACATGACTATATTATATGAAACAAAGCTTAATTCCTGACAGAAAATCTCAGAGGAATCAATTCTAAAATCAAAAGTTTCATGCACTAAAATACAATTCAAGTAAAATGAAATAAAGTTGTTAATGGAAAAGTACTGAACTCATGATTTTTTTTGTCTGTGGAAATACCTAAACCAGCTATCTAGTGTATAGATTCCTCTTCTATTTTCTTGAATCCTTTCTAGTTTTCTGTTTTCCTTTTTTGACTTCTATTTTTGCTAAAGCATCTACACACACATTTAATTAAAGTCACGTTTTTTTCATTTGTGTTATACACAAGCACACAAAAATCCCTATGCTGTCATTCTAATCTAACCTACTGATCTAATCGTGCGTCATCTAATGACGCATCCCATTTTGTCCAGGCACAATTATAGCAATTTATGAAAGTACATTTTCCTTCCCTTAAGAATACTATTAATGTGGACGATCGTGTTGTGTATGCTCTGCTTCTTGTTTCTGTTCTCTGAACAGAAAGCAGAAAGGAACCGTTTCAGGTTATCTACTACTAGGAAATGTTACAAAGGAAAATGGTTTCTTACTCTAAATTTAATCATTCTTGGTTAATAAGTTTGCTACTACTCTAAAAATCTGAAGTACCACGCAGGTAAGAGGTGATGCAGTTCGTTATTTTAATGTTGCTGAATTAGGAGATCTCAACTCCCAGGATGAACCAGTCATACATAGTTCATTACTAGAGAAGGTCCGATACATGGTCACCATGCAGTCTGTGGTGTAAGAACCGCTTTGGCAGCGGTGCGTGGATTCCTCCGCCTGCCCAGCGGCACAAGCGCCGTGCTGAGTAGCCGAGCTGATCACCCGCTTGCCACACACGCCGGGGGTGTTCACGTGTGTCTCCGAGGGCAGGTACACATGCCATTGTAATGGTCGGAGTAGGTTCGGTACACGTGCCGTTGTAATGGTCGGAGTAGGTTCAGCACTCACAGGTAGAGTTGCCAGCCTTTTTGGGAAACTGCTGGTAGATACTTCTTGGCTCAGCATAACACATCTCCATAACCGCCTGATAGAGAATATGCACCGATCACTCCTTTATGACCGTATATCCCGCGGTATCTGCCTAGTTTGTCTTAGGTAGGGATAAGGAAACAATTGAAGCTGTGTCCAAAACCATAGGAGTACTTTTATAAAATAAGCGAATTCTATTTATTTTACACTGTTAATGTTGCACATGGTGTTTTCAAGAGCACTTGTTATGAATACGGTGAAGAAATAATGCCCTACTGTCCAAAATACTGTGTATGATATCTCTGAGCCCTTCTCTTTGCTGCTGCGCCTTTCTGCACCTACTGCTACATTCCTGCTTTTTAGGGAGGAGAGAAGTAGCGTCTGAAAAACGCCCTCGTCTGCTGGATTACTTCCCAGGGTTGTTTGCTCAGCATGGAGCACGATGGATCGGGGTTGTAAAATGCTGTAATCCCTCCGGTTGACCCATGTTTGTACACCAAATTGATTAAGACGGAAGCTGATGTAGACGGGAAAGGTAAAGTTAAAATCGGAGGGGAAAGTCCAGCACCTCTTCAATAAAACGAGGAGAAACCACGTCAGTGTTGCTTAGGAGGTAGCATACTTGGCTGGAAAAGGCAGCAGTGATCCTGTGCAACATTGTGATTCTGTTGTTGTAGAGGAAAAGGGTTCGTTTCCTGTTGCTACCCTAAAAGCGAAGTCTGGGAATGAAGGCTCTCGTGGCAAAAGTGAAGCCAGGAGTTTTGCTGGGGAAAAAGTTCAGTAGGTGTTACAGCCAATCTGCTCCTGACTCAGAAAATCAGTATTGATCTGGGGAAAAACATCAATAAAATGTGCCTTTACATGAATGATCAGGAGACAAATGAAGGTTGTTCTAGTGTGGATGGTGGCCTATTGTACATTGAACCACTTCTGCCAGTTTCTGCTTTTGCAAACACAAGGAACATTTTTTCTGGCTGTTCTGTAGGTGAGATAGGAGCGTCTGATTCCAAGCGGTTCATGGCTTTGTATACTACCTAGTAAATGTACCGTTGCTAAGTTTCATACTGGGATTTAATTAATTTTGCTTTTCATCTGATAGTATTTCTTACTTGTGCATATTTTTACAGGAATTTCTGTTATGGAAAATGAACTCTCATTTTTTTTCCTTATTTAATTTCCCTCATGTTATGCATTCTTTTAGTCAGATTTCCAGTTTGCCCAGGTAAAACTCTTATATACCCCCTTGTACTACAGTTTTAACACAATCTAAGTATATCATCATTATTTATTGGTCTTTATTAATGGATAATTATGCTGAACATCTACTAGAAGGCTATATAGGCTTTTAACATGCAGGATTATTGTGTTATATAATTCAAAGCCATAAGAGCAGTCCAGTTTTAAGGCGAAATGTAAACTTACTCACTTCTCTCCATGTCTTCCACAGAAAATAGTTGATGTTTTGGAACATGTTACTAACTTGCCTGTTTCAACAACAGCAGATGATCAGACACTGACCCCAAACTACCTGTCAAAGTAAAATTTCCAAGCTGACATTGAATCAGAGTTGTTTTACATATGGAAAGAATATAGCATATAAGAAACATAACACTGTAGAAGGAGTTGTAATAGAGGAGACACTAGGGAAACCATTTATCTGCTTACCCATCATGGGTGACTTGTAGGGTGAAAGCACGCTACGTGGCACATAGAGCACAAACGATGCAGTACTTGCAGCGTGAAGGAATGAAGCGACATCTAAAGAAACAAATACAGAAAAGAAGTGTGCATTTATTAAGTGTCTCTATTAAGTGAATGAATCTTGCTCATAAGAAGTACCATGAACCTCCTCTGTACAGCGATGTGCATCACCATAGAAAGAACAGCTTCAATTTAACAGGAAGATTTTGCTGTTGACGTTGGGAGAAAGCTTGGTAAATACTTGCTTCAACAGAGCTATGCTCACTTACTCCCTTTGAGGACCTGTCCTTCTTGTTTTAATTAGAAAGCAGCAAAGATCTGATCATGCAGAGCCTGTTCCATACCAAACCCAGACTCAAAATGAATCCTTCCTCCTCAGTGTAAAACTGAATTGAGCAACCGTGTCATGTATCCAGATCTTCTTCAGCGTGCTCTGAAAGGCAGTGTCATGGGAAGAGCATCTCAGAAGATTGTGAAAAGGCAGCAAAAGAAGCAATTACAGCATTCATTTTTCCCTTTTATTGTCTGAGTCATGCCAGAAATGTTGTTAGTGAGCAACATTTAATTAAACCGTTATCAACTTAACTTTGGAGTATTTCATAATCTCACCCTTGGCATTGTCTTTTTATTAGGAAAAGGCTTAAGTGACTATGAAATATAATGAAAAGCCATGGGGAGGGCTTGCACACAACGAAGCTGCTAATCCATTGGAGACCTATGTGGGAAACTTTCATTTTTCAGTGATAGAGTAGAGCTTTGAAGGTTATCAGGACCTTTTATCTTCTCGTCAGCTTTCTCTGAACTTGAAGCCCTAGCTATGCAAAGTACATCCCAGCAAATATCCACTGAGCTTGAGGTGGAGAGACTAATTTATCGCTGCTTTTCCTCAAAGGTTTTAGAACTTTACAATTGTTTATTCATTTTATGTAGTGTGTAGGAGCCAGAGTGAGAGTGCAGGACATTAAGCACAATACAACTGTGTTCAATGCCCCAGAGAGTTGACTGTGCAAATTGTTAGGTGCTATTCAGACCATGCGTTTTTGACACTGCAAACATACAGATGTATATTTTTCTCAACCTCAGACTAAAATAAAAGATCAGGACTGATCCAGTAACAGCAGAGGTGCAATATTTTGCTCTCAGGTTTGTTATTTTTACATAGGATTCTGTTCGTCTGATCAACCAGGAACCAGAACAGCCCCTGCAGTTCTCTTTCATATTTTATTTCCTGTAATTTATTCTTTTTATTCAGCATGGAAGAGTCTGAGCCATAACTGGGAACAGTGTGTCTGTGAAAATACTCGGTGGCTTTGACACACATACTCAGGCTACTTTTATTCAGTCTTACAAACAGTAAGGCGAATATTTTGCTTTGTGAAGGAAGAAGTGAACCCCAATAGCATCTGAGAGGATTTAATTTTTTGAGAGGAAATTGATACATAATTTTTAAAAAGCCTATTGGCAGAATTTGGCACTTCTGCTGCTAAAGAGAGCTCCTTTGGTTTGAATCTTGCCGTTCACAACCACACACTACCAATGATCACTCTGGGAGCTACCATCTCAGTGTTTACTAAAAATGCCCATGTCAGGCACTTTAATACAGCAGTAAGTGAAAGCAGCATTTGTCTGTCCCCAGACTCATTTACTGGTGAATAATCACGTCATGCAAAATCTGTTACTGCCATTCTGCATCCACACTGCTGTGCCTGCCCATCAACAGCAGTTAACAAAGTACAATATAAATTAGCCACTTAATTTAAACTAAAATGCAGCTGAAGCATTCATTAGGCTCCTTGGAAAATCTCATCTTAACTATTTAGGCTAAATACTTTCACTAGTTTTTGTTTGGGTGTTTTTGTTGGGTTTTTTGGTTTTGTTTGGTTTTGGGGGCTTTTTTAATAGTTAAAAGTACTAATTCTGAAGCCTTAACTGAAGTTTGAGACCTTAAATTTTCTGGGGAGGAGAGGCAGGCTGTTTGCTTTACAATTTTTTACGGAAAATACAGTGTCCCAGCTTGAGACAATAACTTATATAAATATTAGTTCTGGCTTTTTAACTCTTGCCACTGTTCCTTCCACAGAGCTTCAAATATTGTTGTGATCTTTATCAAACACATTATTGTGAGAATTAATGTAGATCCTGCTAGCCTGGGAGTACTGAAAAGTACCAGAAACGAGAGAGTGCATGTTTTTCACTCATTATTTAGCTTGAGTCATTTCCCCATATCAGAGGTACTACCATCTGCCATTCCGTTGAAGAGTTAACCCTGGCTGTGATTGGTATTTACTGACTGTGGCCAAATTGCTCCTAACGTTAACAACAATCGAGCAAACATTTTGTAGAACATAATTACCTTTTTTGTGTGTTTTCTATTTTTGATCTCAAATCTTCGCTTCCTCTATTGTATTACCACTCTTACAAATAGTTAGCTCTCGGAAAAAAATTGTGTTTAAAATATCTGAACCAGGTTGACTGGATGCCACTGATCACGCTGCCAGAATGATGTCTTAACTGAATAATGTCTTAAGTGCTACTTAACGGAAATCCTCAGTATAAAGCAGTGCTCCCTAAATTATGAGCTGAAATTTCTCTGCTCACCAACGGAGTTCCTCCATTCTGTATTCAGATGGGGTAGCGGCACGGTG
Organism: Phoenicopterus ruber ruber; assembly: GCA_009819775.1. Lineage (NCBI taxonomy): Eukaryota > Metazoa > Chordata > Aves > Phoenicopteriformes > Phoenicopteridae > Phoenicopterus > Phoenicopterus ruber. Next base: position 11,526,982 of record CM020221.1, on the reverse strand, counting down.
ATGGGAATCACTGGTAGGACACGTGCCCTGGGGCCAAAGGGAGCCAGCGGCATTTATCCCTGGGATGCTGTACAGAGGAATTCCTTGCCTGCCTTTAAAGTATTTACATGCGTGGGGGGTAAACGAAGTCTTGCACTTGGCAAATACGGAAACCTATTACAGGAGGAGACGTTGAGACAGACCGAATTTTACTTCTGTGCCAAAAAAGATGGTAGATGGGAGAGAAGCGGGTATGTAGCGGGACAGATTCTTCCGAACTCGTTTCTTTGTTAGCCACAGAGGTTTATATGGGCACTGCTTCCTTTTCAGTGTCCCAAAACCCTGTGGCTGGGAATGTGGATTCCTCTTCAAAGAACGGGTTTTCTGTGGTTCACTCGGCTGCTTCGCGGCTTCCTAGAAAGGATCCTGAAGGATCTCTGTGCTTTGTTTTTTGGAAACTGTGTTTACCGTGTTCTGTCACATACCATATGAAACGTACGTCTCATAGGAACTTAAATGAAAACAAATTAAAATTTACTTTAAATACTTGTAGGTCTAGAAAATTGTTTGTGCAGGCAAGCAGTAGATATTCACAGGGAAAACAAAATGGGATTGATACAACTGAAGCTAATTCACTTCTTTCTTTAGTCAAATATTTAGAGACAATTTTAGTTAATCAACCTGCTCTTCAAAAAATATTGAAAAGGTCATACAAATTAATATCCAATTTTGAAACAGCATTTGCATTAAAAAAAGCAGGCAGGAGATGCACATCTTACCAGAATGGAGTGTAATAACTGTTAAGTTAAAAATAATTAGGATATGAGATAACAAGTATCTCTAAATATCTGTAAAGCACAATTTTCAGTAAAATAATTGAACTTAATTTTTGCTCTTTCTTCAATTAGTATATAGGTTGATACTGGGGGCTCCTTTTTCTTCAATTAACAGAAAGAAAAGCTATTCAATACAATCCAAGTAGTTTGCCATGCATTGCATGTGCATGGTAAAGCAAGTATAATTGATTATCTGCATCTCCCAAATAGCTTCACTTGCTCATTAGTGGTAATTACTGCTCATTAGTGAAAAAGGTTGTAATCGATGTGTTAACGTCACAGAAATAGCAACAAAACCTTTTGTCCCTGGTGTAGCATTTGTCTAAAGTTCTCCTCCCTTGGCAGTTCACTTAAATAGCCCTATATTTTATTACCTGGTAAGACTTGCTACAATTTAAGCTAAAAAATCGTTTTCTTCATAACATCTCTTATGTCACATGGCCATAAATTTCTGAAATGTTTCTTTCGATGCTGTTTTTCTCCAGAGAGGAATTTTTTTTGGAACACGTAAGAGTATTCAGTGGTCCAGTGAGCAGTGCTTAGGCATTATTTTATATATATATATGTATATAAAAAATGTATTTAATGGTGCTATTTATAGTTTCCCATAGACTTGAAATGTTTCAGTAGAGAAAGTTTAATGGGGTACAATTTGGCTGAGGAGGTAAAATTTATCAGGATTGGATTTATTCAGCCATATTTTTTCCTCTTCCTTCATTGCAGCTTCTATGAGGTGCTAAATAGCAGAGCTATTGCTGACATTAGGCTATTTGATTAACATAAAAAGGCTTTTGCCTCATTTCATGTCTGAATATTTTTGAATATGTAAAAAGCCTTGTATTTCATGCTGGTTTACAAAAAAAGAAAAAAAAAATGCATTTGGTTGCATTGCTGAATGTCTCTATAATCTCTGGTTTTATGGCATGAAAAGAGTAGTTTGTGCCTGTTAGGGAGGAGCGGATGGTATTGCTTCTTGTCCTCAAAGAGCCCTTATGAGGTTACAGAGTTCTTCAGCCACCAGAGCTTCTCACTGGAATCATAATATAAACTGGTTGCTTTAGGGCCAAAATTTTGATACTGAATAAAAATATATAGAAAATAAAAGTTATTGATGATAGTAAATAAAGCGAATCCTAAACTCAAAAAAAAGCTTCTGGGCCATGTTGAATTCATAGCTCTTGCGAGATTCTTGTGTCCTGAGATTTTTATATCAAAACGATCCAGTTTTGTTGCAAACCAAGCAGAAATATTTAATTGAATTCTTAAATAGGAAGCTAAATAGACAGTGATTTCTGGAAGTCTCAGAATTGACTTCTTATATTGGAAGTTATTGCAATTGTTTATTAAAATTTTTTTATAAAAGACGATATATTATTATGCAGAAAACAGAGGTTTGAATTACAGAGAAATATCCATGGATTCAACTATGAGATTTGTTTAATGTTTCCCTTGAGAACAGCATCTTTGTGGTCTAATCGGTAGAATTCTTGTTGTTCTGCCAGAAATAGAAAAAAAAAAAAACCAAACTATATCATTAATTCATTATAATTAGTTGAACTGTTACAAGATATTAGCGTCCTATTCTCCTGTACAAATAAAAAGTAGATAAGGTTATGAGAAGTTCACTGAGATGTTTGGTAATTTTAACAGTCGGCAAAGATTTTGTACAGAAAGGTTGAAGTAAGTTTGTAAAGTACTTCAGTATAAAACGCTGCCTTATTCCTGAGAGACCTGCGTTGCTACTTGGAGAGCAGTAGTCAATATTAAAGCAAGGTGTCTTTTGATTTGAAAACTAGGTAGATAGGACAGTTTAGTATAAGGGGACTTAGAAGACATTAAAAAGTCAGATTATATCCTCCTGGGTACCTACAAAACAACTTCATTGATGCTTTGCCTACAAGGGTGTTTATAAAGTAGGAGAGAAGCAAGTGTAATGTTAACCAAATAGAGTAAGATACATTAGGGTACCACGTTGTACCAATGCATGCCTTTAAAATACATATGTATATGAGCTAGTTAGAAAGTCTATGTTTTGGAGTTTATTTAGAAAAAGAGCGAGCTGTTTTTTTCTGAAGAGAGATTTCTGGCATCGTCCTTTATGTTGTTTCTGCTAAACCCGAGAGGTTTCCAGGTAGCGCTGGAGCGGCAGGAAGCGTGGCAGATGGGAAGAAGTAAAAATTTAGACGATCAGTAAAAGATATTTTCTTCTTTATTATTCCTTAGTAGAGGGTGGTAAAGTGAGAAATGTCTGCTTTTACTTTAAGATGTTAAAGGATTTTTGTTTAGGCAGATTTGTCTTCCAACATATTGTTGTAAGAAAATGTTACTTAAATTCACTGTTGTTCGCACTGCTGTTTGAGTTCCTCATACTACAAGTATAAGCAATATAATGGTGTAATTATAGCATATTAAATATGAGGATACAAGAAATATCATTTACTTCTTTTTGGTTTGTCAAATGACAACTTGTAAGGCAGTGCTACTGGTTTTCGCCTTAAATACAGAGTCTATTCATATATTCCACAGAGTTTAAGAGCTAGGTATTGAACAATAGTACTATGCCAAAAAGTATGTGAAACACTGTGCTAGGTATGGCTAGGAAACTTTGTTTGCCATGGCAGTATGATATATTTTCTTTGTTTCACAGAAACAGATGTGAGTTACATGTGTGAGTTGTTTCACAGAAACATATATGATTTTCATGTTAGGAAGAGCAGGAAAGAAAAGCCAACCCACACTTCAACTGACAATATGATTTTTAAATTATAATAGTTCTTCGGTCTGTCTTCACTCAACTAAGAGAATGAAAAATTACCTCCAGAAGAAAATATTTTATGAGATGAGTTCACTGAACATGCAAAAGAAGACTTGGAGTGAAATACTTTGTTGCACTGAAAAAATCAATGGCTTTTTGGACTATTGACTTTTCTCAGGAAACGTACTACTTGTTTTGGTTGTACTAGGGGTGAGCTTTCATGGTGGGTACTCGCTTCAGTCCCCTAAACTTCATCAAATTATTAGGCATGGACTCATACTGCCCGAGGGGATTTAGTGCAGAGGAGTAAGAGCACCTGAGAGAGGCTGACGGGGAAAGAGGCACCTCTGTGTGTGTGTGTACAAACCTGTGCATGCCTGCTGGAAAAACCCTCCTGTTTGGCTCAGTATTCTGTACCTCCAACCTATTTAAAGACAAGCTAATGTATGTCCAGGTCATATGTGTCATGTGCGCGTTATTCAACCTCTCTTTATTGATAGCGCCATGATTAATGACTTTACAAACACGCAAGCAGAAAAGTTTGTCGCGTTTCAGCACCATGAGACAAGACCAGGATGTGCTGGGAAAGCTCTGAGAAATGGAGTTTTCTAGTTTTCTTTAAACCCTTCCTCCTTGTCTTTAATCATTTCGTCCCCACACTTGCTAATTCCCCAAATTAGAGGAACGCTTACACAATTCTCTTAATTGGTTATTTAAAAATTTTCGTTCTTAGGCTCTGGAAACATAGTTTAAAAATAAAAAAAAAAGGAAGAAAAAGAAAAAAAAAAAAGCAAACCCCAATGTCTCTAGACAGGAATTTAAACTTTGAGATCTTCTTTTCTTTATCTCAGATGTTTTTGCTCCATTATTCATAGGAGAGGGCTTTATATCACTTGTACCTAGCTGGCCACAAATTTGTTCTGTCAATTTGAACCCATTTCATATGAAAGATTAATTAGCAAGATTTGAATTTTCTTTAACTGTTTCCCTTTTGGGGAAAATCCTAGCATGTGTACGCAATTGCAACGCATAGACCACAAGAACTTACACAAGCTAGTTAAGGTAGCAATAGGATTCAGCAGAACTTACAGACTTTCAAAACATCCTGATTTTCAGCTGATTTGGGAGGATGATTTTGCTGTTCCATTTCCTCTTCCAGACACTCGGGAACAGTTTCCTGAGAGTGAGCCAACGCTAAGCTAGAAAAAATAGAAGGCTGGGCTTTGATCCAGGGTAAATTTTGACCTTGCATCTGAAGAGAGTTTCACATATCTGTGATATTGGATGTTAGTTACAATGTTTTGGAAATGAATTTTGCAGAGAGGTTCTTTGAAAAGCATCTGCAATGTTCCTTTTCTACTTCTCGGTTGTGGTTCTTCTCTAACTAATAGTGAAACGATGACAGCCTCCATTGCAGTTTTTGTTTAGTTTTTATCTGAAGAATAAAACTGAAGGACTCTTCTGAAAAAAAGCCCACGTCTTTCTCTGCCATATAAAACATTGTTTTTTCTGCGAGAAGGACTTCAGTGAGAAGAATCAGTGAATACCTTGTCTCTAGCCTGTTTGTGGACCTTTTTGAAGGCAAGAGGACAGTTTCATATACATTATACTACTAAAATTAATTGCTGCTGTTTTTTTCAATGATTTGGCCTTGGTTACCATAAATAGGTCTTGATTATCATAGGTAGTTTTAACAAGTTAAAGCAATTATGTTACTAACAGTATGGAATGAGTAATTAAAAAACCTATTTCAAGTAGGTGGGAAGCTTCCTACTGATTTAGTATAGTGTTTCATCAGTATTTGCAGGGAGTATTTGACAGAATTTTTATTTTTTTTTAAAAAATGTAAAATAATATGTAAACAGCTCTTACATAATAAGTTTATTTATAAAAAAAGAACTAATATTTTTATTATTTTAAGAAAATTTTAAATTTTCCAGCATTTGAAAGGGATTTACTTCCAAAATTATTTTTGCAGAACAGCAACTTTTTCATTAAACTTTATAGTCGAAGGTCTTGATTTACTGAAAACCCTTTTTTTTTTTTCTTCAAAATATTACATGAGGAGTCCTGGCTAATGTATAAGGTGATTTTTATTTATGTGTTTCAATTTAGGGCCCTGCCAGAAGGAAAGTTTGGCTTCTGGAGTATTTTGTACCTGAACTAGAACTGAGAATGATTGCGCAGACTGAGTTTTGTCAATGATGACTCAAATCATTAAGCTTCAAAGTCTGGATTATTTCTATAGTATTCATAGACTAAAAGTTACTAGTCTTTCTTAAAAAATATGATAAACCTGATAGTAAGCTACAAATGTACTGCAAGTACAAGAGTTACCCCTAAATTATTTCTCATTGACTGGCTCATGCTTGTGAATTCACTGACACAAAAATACACACTTCGACCCAGTCACTTACTGAAGTTCAACATCTCATAAATGACCTCAATGACTCAATGAATTTCAAGGCATCCACAACATTTGATGGAGATATCAGTTACGATTCTCTCTATAAATTCGAGTAACATAGGTCAGAAATCATCTCAGTGGTATGGTACTCTGCAGGACATAGTTTGGCTCATAAAGTTATGGAAATTTTGGCTGATTTTAGAATACCTAGAATATAATGTTGTTTCGGTCGAAAGGTTAAAAAAAAAAACAAAACACACCATTTACAGTGAAGACATTACTCAGTGTGTAATTTCAGTATGAGATGGCTAACAGTAAAACAAGGAGCAGGAAACAGGTGAGCATAAATATGCAATATATTCAGGGACCATCCTGGTCAGCATTTCTAAATCCTTTCAAAGTGTCTTGTCAGAGGATTCACAAGCCTTGGCCTGGGAAAATATCTGCTTTCTTCAAATATTGAAGTTGCTTCTGTGAAAATATTCTTAATGAGCTGAAATTTGGCATTACCTAATAGAGGCATGATCAATGAAGACTTTGGTTAATTGGGACACGTAGCTGGTAGTTGATTCTCTTATCTGTATTTTCTAAGGTCTGATTCTGCATTATTGGAACGTTTGATGTTCCACGTGCCAGTTAAGAATACCCGGAGATGTATTTTTGGTTCAATAAGAACTGTTTGCAACAAAATATAAGAGGAAAGCTCACTACCTGAAAGGAGGTTGTAGAGAGATGGGGGTTAGTCTCTTCTCCCTAGTAACAGACAACAAAACAAGAGGAAATGGCCTCAAGTTGCGCCAGGGGAGGTTTAGATTGGACATTCGTAAAAACTTCTTCACCGAAAGGGTTGTCAGGCATTGGAACAGGCTGCCCAGGGAGGTGGTGGAGTCCCCATCTCTGGGGGTATTCAAAAGGCGTTTAGATGAGGCCCTAAGGGATATGATTTAGTGGGGGACTTGGTAGTGATAGGTTAATGGTTGGACCCGATGATCTTGGAGGTCTCTTCCAACCAGAACAATTCTATGATTCTATGATTCTATCTGAATGTCAGCTCTTGTTCCAGACAATGTATGGTAATGGCAGGTCATGCACATTCTGCATTGACACCACTATGACTCTATGTTTTCAGTGAGATTTTCTTGCACGTGGCAGAGTAGACCAGAATCAGTCCCACTATTCCTACCAATTCTTGCTCTACTCTGCACAAGAGTCCCAGCACATGGATTTCCCAGATTAATCCATTCAAAACACTGCTTAAATGTTTCCAACTCAAAAATGAGTCTAAACAAGGTGGAAATACCCGGAAAGATTAAATAAAAGCTGCAAGTGAGAAGAGTTGGGGGTTGAGGAACGTCAGTCTGGCAGGTTCTTGAATCTAGTTCCCAGCTATTAACATAGTATAAATAGATATATTTATATGTTTGTTACATATATAACATGTATAAACAAAACTATTTTAAAGGAAAAGACATCTAAACTGAGATTTGATGTCTCCTTTATTGTTAGCAACTGAGGAAGCTGTAAGTCTTTACCTTTTTAATGACAATTTATTTAATTCATTTCTCTCAGTTCACAACTACCATTTTTGCATACCACCTCTGCATTCTCTGACAATATTGTGAAAATTGAAATTGATGATGGCAATATGCTGGCAACTTGATGAATCATATGTTTTCTGATTGTTTCTTAGAGTAGGTATCAGATGTATACCATTAAGATGATGAGTAAAGAAGGGTCATCTGAAGGAATCTCCTCTCTAGTCCTGCTCAGAGAAGCAAAACAGATAGGAGTTGTCAAAGAGGATGTATGAAGAGCAACGTGGAAAGGCAATGTGTTTTCCTTGGCTTTAGCAACACCTGACAGCAAAGGAAAAATTCAAAGACAGTTAAGATGTGCAGAGATTTTACCTAGCTGCCTTCTTGATGATATTGCAAACTGGATTTTTCCTGAATTAATGACAGGAGAATTAATCATAACTATTTAAAGCTGCTAGGAAATATGAAGGCATATAATTTTAAAACATGAGTAACTTCAGATGTAGGGAAGAGAATGATAACTTAGAGCCACAGGCAGCAGATCGGCCAGCAAGGAAGCCTTTTTGCGTGGAATTTCAGTTGCAATCATAAAGGCGTCTCCGTGAACTCTCACACCTCTTCCACGGCATTGAGATCATAAACAGCACTGTCTTCTGCCGTCTGTTCTTTCGTGTTCTTTCACCTTCTGCTTTCGTGCGATGGCAATGCAGCAGCTGTTGCCTCCTGCCTCCCCATCAGCCCACCCTCAGTCGCTCAGCACTCTCCGAGCTCTTCAAAATATTGAAAATATCTCTCACCCAGGCAGAAAAGAAAACTGAGTCACAGGCAGGCCCAAGTAGGCCAAGCTATTGCATGCTGTTCAGCTGCCTTTGTTTGGGTTGTTCTGTTTAGCCTCTCCAAGTCTGCTTATTCTTTTCATTAAGCCATACTCAGAGCTGTGATGTTTCAGCAATGTTTGTTCAAGGCTCAGCACTCATTTGGCCCTATAGTCAGAAGCTGTCCATCATGACTGCCACGGAAAATAATGTGAATATTTTAAAAAGACATGAAGCGGAGAGGTACAGAACGGGCTGTCGTATAAAGCATGAGTCAGAAAAGACTTTGCCGTGACTGCTTGGCAAAGTGAGCTTTATGCTAAAATGCTGTGATGAACCAGAGGTAGTGCTTACTTCTGGCATAGTATTTCCATTTGCAATTTTTAGAGAAAAATCATGACCAGAGATGTTACAAAGCACATCAAAAGCTGCCCTGTGCTGCCAGCACCACTATCCTGTATGACAGCTCCTGGCTTGTACCGCCCACCCAGGCACTCTGTGTACAAAAGTTTATTACTGGTACCACCAGTCAGGCTTCACTCGAAAATGTTTGACATCGGTGTAATATGTCCTTCAGCTTGCCACACAGTGACTGTGTAAAGCTGCTCCTTTTCATGCAGTCATAAAATAATGCAGGTTTGGAGGGACCTCAGGAGCTCCCTAGTCAACCGGCTGGGTGCCAGAAACCTCCACGGATGGACACTGCACAGACTCACTGGGCAGCCTGGTCCTCCACCCAGCTGTCCTCAAGGGAAGAAGTTTTTCCTCATATCCAGTGGGAAACTCTCTTGTTTCAAATACTGTCTGTTTTGCCTTGTCCTCCTGCCATGTGCTGCTGGCTCCATCTTCTCAATAACCTCCTCAGGGCCAGAGATAATTTGATATTTATTTTGTTTGCTTTTTTAAGTCACTTTTAACTTCAAACTCATTGCATGTGTCATTCTGAAAATACTGTTGCTATTGCTGAGTTTAATTTCTTATTCTACTAGAGATTATAAGAAGTTACATTGCACCGTATGGTTTTGGATAACCATGCATCTTTTTGAAGTGGCAAGTTTATGGATTTTTTCTGACACTTTGTGTGCTTCACTCTTGAAAACAAATTCAGCATATGTAAGGGATTTTGAAATTTTAAAATTTATTAGTAAAAAATGTATTTGTGTTTGTGTACATGCTTACATTTAAGCATGTGTTTGCATCGCTTTGAGCTATGATTTGCACGTGTTTAAAACCCACCTAAATATATTAATATAGAGAGATTGGACTATATATTTCTTTTTGTATATATCTGTTAGGAGGCCAAGGAAGAGGAGTTACAAGAATAAGTAAAACTATATTCTCAACTACTTTAAGAACTTTCTTTTAACTAGGAACACAGTTAGGATGTATTATTGATGTCATGCAATATATCAGTTGCTAAAGATTTTAATCCCCTTCTTCAGTCCTCCCGAAGCAAAGGAACGGGATAAGGCTTGCGCTGCGGCAGTCCCAGCCGTCGCATACACGTACGAGTTGGCGCTTGAGCAACTTGGTTTTGGCAGCTTGCTGCCTACCTGCAGCCACTGCCAAATACACGAAGCAGATCCCTCAACGTGGGTGAGCGCAGGGAGCACTCTGCTAGACATTTTGTGGGCTGAGGGCTTAACTGTGTCTTAACACCGCTGCTCACATGAGTAGACTTTAAGCATCTGCCATTGCTCGGTATGAACAACTGGATGTATTATCCCTCACGTTGGCAAAAAGCCTCTGGAGGATTAAAGGAAGAGTGTAGCTGCTTACAGCCACCATATTTACTTTTCTCTCTCCACCAACATAGTCTGGTTTTCTCTCTGATCATTTATCCAGCCTAGACTTGAGTGTTGTAGTCATTACAGTGAGTGAACATGCACTTGTATGATGGGGACCTGACTGACGGGAATATTTTGTGACAAGGTGAAGGGCGATGCCGGTGCGCCTGTAGAGGTAAGGGACAGCACGCACCAAGCCTGTCTCCAGTTTCCACTGACTGATGGAGTAGGTAGGGACAATCGGCAGAACGAGTAATGGGTGCACAAGTATACAGTCCCTTAATCCTCCACGTATCTGGGAGCTTTGAGTGGGGATGGCTTCAAGGGGACCACAGATTGACACAACGCTCTGTGAAGAAGGACACTTCTCTGACCCCCTCTGGCAGTCTCTCTCCTTGTCGTCGCATCCATCCCTGGTCACTGGCTTGCGAGGAGAAGCCAGGTCAAGGAGTTGGGGCTTGGAACAAAAAGAAGGCAATGCATAAGTACGTAGTCCTGTGCCTGCAGTGTCCTGTTCAGAAACTGTCATACTTCAGCAGCAGCACAGCATCTCTTGTCACATCCTCCTGCAGCTGACTAAGCCCTTGTCCTTATCCTCCATGCCCTCAGCCTCCAGAGCCTTCCCAGGTAGAACACCACGTCTCTCTTTCAGTGTATGAAGAAGAAAAGCAAAAAATATTTCAAGTTATTAACAATCATTTTCTATGGTTCTCTTGTCACTGCTTACACCATATTTTTGTAAAAACATCTATAAAAGCACCCTGGTTAAAAGCGCAGCAGTCAAAAGAAAGATGGCACTTAATTATAATATTGCTTGACTTACTGTGAGCTCCCGACAAAGTAGCCATCAACAATAACTGTCACATATACTTTGGCACATATACTTTGATGTTAGCTTGAGATTTGAGTGGAATGTTCAATACTAGCAAGTGAGCAGGGTATAGAATATACAAGCCTCACCTGTGGGAGAAATTCCAACAACGGGGCTTTGTGGATAATAGCAATGCAAGCTCTGAGATCAAATAAAATATCAGCTGGGAAATTAAAACATTATTCTATTAGATGCTAGCCATGCTTAGGATCTTAGGAATAACAACCCTCATCAGCTAAGGAATTACTAAGGCAGAATTAAAGAATGCTATTGCTTTATAAAGTCATAATATTTTTATGTAATAAACCTCTCAGAAACTGTCTTTATGGAGTTACATATAAAACAATTTAAAGTGCAATGATTATGTATCTGATCCAATGCCTATTGCACTTAATGGTCTTTGGATTAGTCCCTATATATATGTATATATCTTAAGAAACCATGATACACTCTACAATAACTCATGCAGGAAGCTTGTGTGTAAATGTTCTTCCCTCTGCTTCCTCCATTTACCAGCACAAAGTATGGCTGAGCCAGGGCTTCAGGAGAGCTGAAAGCTCAGCTGAGCATGGACTTGGCAGAAATGGAAGGTCATACTACAAGAAGAATGAATGCTGAACGGAATTTTCACTTTGGAAGATTTTTCTTGCTGATGCTGGGGGAAAAAAATCATAGCAAAGACATTTTTAAAGTGCAGAACTGTGTGTGGTTATAAGATTTACAGTAAAAAATAAGAAAAAGAAAGGAAGGTAACAAAATCAGAGAGGGAAGATGAAGAGTTGTGCCAAGAAGCAGCCAAAAATTAAGATAGGAAAAAGGGGTGAGTCATCATTCTGGAGCAGGATAGTACACCATCCCCCCGCACTTAAGATTCTCATACAGAATTGTGGAGCTTGCGCACTCTGTCAGAGAGAGCGCAAGGAAATAATACTTACTGTGGGAAATCTGTGGTATGAAAGGTCTCTAGGACCTGGCAAATAATTGATAGCCTGCAAGAATATACATGGAAACATAACCACTGAAAAAAAACCCAGAACTAAATCCTTCTGGAAAGAATGCTATTTAATTTAAAAAAAAAAAAAAAAAAATCACTGTATATTTCTAATATCTTCCAGTCTTTACAGTTTTGTGATTTATGTTTTGAAGCTTTTGGTGTATCTGTGAAAGACTAGGGGCTTTTTTCTGTACAATGCAGAAAATGTTGCAAATTTCTTTGTTCAATGGAAGACCAACAGGTAACATTCAGACTTTGTAATGTATTACAGTTATGTGGATTTTCTTACCTAAATTTCAAATGCTTTCAAAACCATTATATGAGAACAGTCAACAGTGCTGTCAACACAAAGTTGCCTGCTGACTTAGTATGATTCTGTCACCGAGAGTGGTCTGATGGTGAAAAACCTCACTTAAGGGGTTGAATTTGCATCTCTTGGACCTGCAGTAGAAGGTAGAGGTACTTGGACCTGTGATTCTCAGTAAGCAGAAGTGACATAAAGAGTAAGACGTGATGGTAGATCATGAAGTTTTAGCTATTAGCTAAGAGGTTTTGTTAAATAAAACACAAGCGGTTTTAGCTGTTAGTTCGGCAGCTATTAGTGTTAGCTATTCGGCCAGTACTGAGGTACTAGCAAGCATAACAGTGGTACTGTGAAGAGGTTTTGCACCACCTGGACTTGCAGAGTGCTGCTAAGGTTTAAAAACCTCCAGCTGTCCCACTGGGATTTTCTTTCGGTGTATTTTTGCGGTTGGCTTCTTTGGTGCGACTCCATCGCTATTCATTTTCTGCTGGCTGCATGAGTCACCGCTGCCCGTGCTGTCCCAGCCCCGGTGGATTCTCGGCGCTGCCTGTCATGCCGTCCGTCATGCCAGGAAAAACACTTGCACAGCGTTGACACTGAGGTTCTCTCTTGGGCAGCGTGAATACACACAAAGAAAAAGCGCACAAAGAGAGGGTATGGGACTCTAAAGTTTCTTTCACAATCAAAGAATGAGGGAGCAAATTGTTCTGCCTCATCGTGCTGTGAAGATTCGGATGGTCCTATTCACTAGTGTTTACTTCCTCTTGCTATTCTCAATCTCTTTTTCATTTTCCTTTGTGGTGATAAAGGCAGAGCTTTCTGTGTCCAGAAACCAGGGACTGGTGTACTGCTTATGGGACTAATCGCTGATGGCTGATTGAGTTACAACTAAATTGGATGAGTTTGGCTCGGTGACTGGAGTATCGTCGTTGGTCAGTGCCCTTCTGCACCGAACAATAGGAGATGACAAAAAAATAGGTGCTCCGTGGGGTCCCGTCCACCTCCATTTCAGACATGACGCGATCTTTTGGGGGAAAGGGACACGGTTTCTTTGAAAATGCCTGCTGCTTCCCTGCTCTTTTCTGCTGAGAGCTATTCATTTCTTTCCTCAATTGCAACTCAGTTGCAGGAATACCGCAGCATGTAGGGCCACGTGCAATCCTTACTGCCCAGGAAAAACTTCAGCACGTCTTTAGCTTTGTGTCTCAAAGCTGCAAGTTTTCATGTGAGATTAGGGCAAGAGTTCATCTCGTTTAGGTGTAGCTGGTTTGCCCAGAATTTCACACCTTATTGCCATGATACTGTTTCCTCAGCGACCTGATGCATTTTAGTAGAAATGCCCTCAACAGTGGTATAATATGAAATAGAAATGAAATGTTTCAGATCTTTTAGTGAGTTCTTTTTCTCTCCACCAGATAACAAGTTTCTTTCCTTCGGGACTGCTGTTCCTTATGGGGCTGCTCCGTAGCCGCTCACCCCTTTCATACACCAGCAAAAATGCAGGCAGCTATCAGGCAGGGAGGTTATTGTCAGAGCATCACAGCTTTAGACAGCTTTACCCTTTTTATCATAAGGGTTTTTTCAGTGTGCTCATTGTCTAAAACGTTGCCATAGATTTTTAGCTGTCAACCTCTATTAGCCAGGTAACTTTTTTCCCCCCTATATTCAGACTGGAAGTTAAGCTGGGAGAGGGAGGAAGAATGGCTTTCGTATTTGTTTTTCTCTTATACTTAGCAAACTTAAGTTAAAACATTTATATTTAGGTTGTTTCAAAAATGAATAAGATAAAAACAAGGTTCATATGTAATTTTTATTCTTATTAGTATATAATAATAATGTAGTACAGGTTAGCTTGCTGGGTGTATTTTTGCAGTAATAGAAGGTCTTAGAGAAACTTTGCTATAATAAATTCTAAAACTGAATCTTTCAAAAAGGAAAATTAGCGCACACACACACACAGAGGCTGATGAGACTTAGATAATGAATTTTGTTGATAGATGACTGACCTTATCCATCTTAGAAATAGAATGAAAATAGATAAAGTTCGTAATAGAATTGGATTGTCTTACTCGTAAATTGTCTATACATGAAAACTCCTAACTAGACTTTTTCTTAAAAAGGAAAAAGCTACCTCTCCTCCCTTAGCTGCCTATGGAGCTATTTCAAGCCTAAGATTTAATAAATATGTTGCATTGCATGTACTTAACTAAGGCTTTGAAAGTTTGTTAGACTTGAGTTCTGGTTCTAGCTGACACAAATTTCCAAGTTCCCCGCAGATAAAAGGAAATGATTGTTTCTTAGGAAACCAAAGTTAAAATTAATTTATCTTCAGAATTATGATCTTGCTGTTTAAAAGCACTTATAAAATTTTCACTTCATAACAAGTAGCACTTACTAAGAATATTGGCACCTTCACCTCTGTTGTAACCATAGACAACACTGGACATTCTTGTGTAAGGTTAGCCTCTCTTTCTTCTTTTTTGCAGATAACTCTCCACTGTTTGGATCATTTTATTTTGGGGGGGGGGGGGGGGGTGGGGGGGTGTTAAGGATGGGTTTGATGGAAATAATTTTTCAGGAGATTTTGGTTCATTAATTTTTGAATGAGATTTCGCCTTTCACTCACCAACCTAAAATAGCTGGTTGAGAGCTCAGGGTTAGAGCATGTACCTTTGCATCCCTTTTCACAATGAGTCTATAACATTATACTTAATTCGTTGCTTCATTTTTAATATTCCATGCAAAACTAGTGCTAATGCAGCATTAATATTGTAGAATTAAGTACTCAAAATAGGTCAGTCAAACAGGTTGAACACTCATCCCTTCCTTTTCTGCCTTCTGTGTATACAGAAAACGATCTCACTAGTGTTAAATACCAATAGTCAAACAATGTATAATATCATGCAATTATAATATATAACGGGCAACATCTATTTCACTTTGCTCTCATTAAGATCATTCTGCTCTGGACGTTCCACAAGTAGAAGAAAATGTATTTTGTTAATCTTTGTTACAATCAGAATCATCAAACGGTTCTTCCCAAGAGAGAATCACTATCAAAACTATGAAATGCTTTTATGAACTTGTGCCAGCAGAAGTCAGCTTGCTCTGGTTCCAGTTTGAAATGTGAGTCTGTGCAATTAACCTTGACTCTGCCCTTTCTGTAAACGATAGCAGATATAAACTTCCGCTCCTAATTTGTGAACTGAAGTGTTTTGAAGCCCTTTTAAAAGGGAAATTCTACCCAGTCAGAGAAAAGTTGAAGAAAGAAAACTCAGTGCCTAATAAAGGTAGCTGAGAATTAGAATAAAATATGGTATTTTATGTGAATTAGTGCATATGCTCTTAAAGATGTTGGAACAGAATTATCTGGGGCAGGTTTATCTATTTCATGTATTTGCATAGACTTCGTTCCTTTAGAAGGCAATATGTTTATATTAAATTTTACCATGTTAAACACTGAAATGAAAGAGGCAATATTATCCTCATGGTTACAGAAAGAACAAGAGTCTTGGCTTACCCAAGGTCAAAGAAGAAATTTGTGAACTGTGGCTTGCAGCGTTTCAACTGTTAAATCGTTCTGCCTTAGCACAAGATACAGCATATGGCAGTGAATCTGTACAGTAGGTTTTTGCAAGCGAAAGAACAGAGAAAACTCTTGGGAGAGTTGGAAGTCTGATGCTGAGGCAATCACAGATTTTGTGGAACATGCAGGCTTTTTTTATTGTCTTCATGAATTAAATTTAGAATGCCATATATAGTTCAGCACTTGTCACACATAAATCTAAGTATATTGAGAAATATGCTTTAACTACTCTCTTGCCTTTTAACTTATGGGAATCGGTATTGTATTGGAAATCTTGACGTCGTGTATGGGGTTCCCATGTAGTCCTCCTCTGTTGTTGTATATGGGACTTGAGGATGCAGGACACCAATAAGAGTGTAAGTGGCAAGTGATACTATTGAGGTTCACCTCGGTAGCCAGGTTCTGGCTCTGCAGGACATTCCAATACTACACGGCATGCCAAGAGGAGTGGCAGAAAATGCACGGGCAGGGACAGAAGGGAAATGAAAGAAGTGTGTGGCAGTGAGGTTACAGCAGAGGTGAGAGTGCCCACTTCGCTGCACCTGCATGGCTTAGTTTCTGCACGGGGACAAAAAGAAAGCCTGCCTTCATGCTGTCTTGTAATTTATTGAGGAAAAGCTGGGTTTATGTTCTAGCCATTAGGCCATGCTTCCTCTGCTAACTCATAAATGACAGGGATTGAGAAAAAGGTGAAGAACAACATCTCTAAATTTTCTGGTGAAAAAAGAGTCATAGAATTATTTTCATAAAGTTTTCATTGGTGTTTATCGATGGGAGAAAGCACATGGAAAGCAATTGTTTGTCATACATACCAATGACAAGACACTGGGCTTTCCGTATTCTACAGCATGTTGTTATTTGCAGCAGTGCAGAGCGGGTCCAGTTAGGGGAGGGGAGTGAGGAAGGTAAGGGAATGCCGAATGCTCTTAGGGTTTGTGGTGCTTTTTGGGCTGGGAGTAAAAACTTCAGCAGAAGAATTAATCTGCACATTTTGGGTTTGTTTTTTTTCTTTTATTTATAGAGCAAAGCTTAAGTAATGCATTTGTATGGTAAATGTCGTAATTTCTCAGTTGGCTCAATTTGAACAATCAATAATTATTCTCTGTGATGCTTGTGACCATATTGAGATTTTATTCAAGAGCCATTGAAATAAGCACCACAAGGGGGAAAGCTATTTTTGTTTTGTTATCGTTTTGCTTAGTCCACATGCACAATGCTGGTCTTCATATTTCAAATACCTTTCAAAGATATTTCAGTGAATTCAGAAAACACACAATAGAACTAGAGGATCCAGTGATTATGGCTGGTAAGGATATTGTGGATTTAGGTGCTAACAAAGCCTAACATAATCTCTTTTAATTAACTAAATTATTTTTTCTCAGTAATGTGGTTAGACATATACCTGGTTGTTTCTCAAGGACCTTGTACTAGTGTTCCTCCTTCTATAATAAAGTCACAAAGAAGAGGCAAGTTTCAGCTTACTTACACAACAAAACTACCAAATCCTTTAGAAGTAACAATCATGAGAAAAATGTGTCTACCCTACACTTTTTAATCCTCTAAAGATGTACGTGTATGCTTCAATGGGTCTTTCCACATGCATAAACCAGACAGATGACAGCCTTTAAGAGTAAATTTTAAAAGGCAAGAGAATAAAAAAACCCAAAGCCTAGCACCTGGAATATGGCATGTACTTTTTTTTAGTAACAGACAGATGAAATTTGACTGTGATGTGAGTGCTGGAAGAAACTTCGCTTCCATGGGTCACCAGTAGTCATTTTGTGTTTCATTATGGTAGCAAACCTGTGAGATAAGCTTAGCAAAGGGAGCACTTAAGGCATGAGAAGTTTACATTCAGTGGGGTGATGTGACAAAGGTGAAGAGAAAGAGACAATTTTGTAGCAGGAATGAAAATAAAAAAGCATCAATAATATAAATAAAAATGGGCTGGACACGTAACCGCGCACACAGTGAACAGGAATTGTCTAGGGGAACCAGCCTTTCAACAGGCTTCATGTCCCACGTGAGTTTGTCTTGTCTTCAACTTCTGGGAAGATCTTTCTTTTTATTAAACAAAATAGTCTGCATCTAAACAGTTTATTATGTTATCTTTCAGCACTGTGGTCTGTGGTTGTATTTCTGTTGGTATAGGTTATGTATTTTGTAGAACTTGAACGCTTGGTGGAATTCATGTTCTGTATTCTTAACTCCTCAGATGGATCATCCCGGAATATCCGTGGCCGTTTATATTTTGGTTTTTAGCTGAAATATTTTTTTGGCTGCTCATTAAATGAGGAATCCTCTCCCTAGACTATTTATTTCAATAGAATGCAATTAAAGTGATTTACTTTACAAGGCATATATGAATATATGTGAATAAAGAGAGACTTACCATAATTTCAGTCACACTTTAGATTACCTTGGGAAGCTTGTTTCAGTATGTAAATACACGTATGCACAAGTTGATGAACATCTTCAACGAAGGAGGAGTTTTCAGTTCTTCTCTTTTCTACGCATTGAATTTCTATACCTTTCTGTTCCATGAGAGCAAAAGTGCTTTGCAGTACTTAGCTACAGCCTTCAGTACCCTTGGCTAGAGAGGATCTCAGCTGTGCTACACGTGTTTAGAGCAAGAGTGAGGTTAAATCAAGGCAACAATGAGGAGACCTTCAAAGTTTGCAGAGAGACAGATTACATTTCTATCAGTAAGAAGGTGGGGTTTTTTAAAAAAAGCCAATGAGGAAGAGTAGAGAATGGAAAAATGCTTAACTGATTATATTTTAAGATGTTGGAGACAAAAAAATGGTGGAGTCCAATACATAAATAAAGATTTAAAGGATATAAAAAAATGAACAAAGGTGTCTGAGAAATGGAGTAAGGTTAATCAATAAGTAGTTCTTTAAATATGCACTGTACAAAATAAACAAAAAGGAAAGAAAGCATTGATCAGCATGTGTTGAAAGCTAGTGACAGGGATTAATCTGACTACACAAAAGACTTAAATCTTCACATAGTTGTTTGAGCAAGATAATATTGTCCGGTCTCTGAAGTGCTTTTATCTTGGTAAGATGTATTCTAAAGCATCTTTAATAAGACAATGATAGCTATTCAGGACTGACAAAAGACCGTAGCTGCATTAAACCACTGTTTCTCAAAAAAATAACAAAAGAAAAAAAAAAAAAGTAAGTATTTAATGAGGACTCAGGTTGAAAGAAAACACATTACTTCTTTGCACACACTACTTAAATCAGTTTCTTCTGGTAAATAGATTTTTTCAGTTATATGTAATGTTTGAGTGAAATTACAGTTCATAAGTATGTATGTTTTAGTTGCAGTCTTAGGCAGTAGGTGCTGAAATTGGTATTCAGGCAGAATAGATTAACGATTGCTGAACTGAGCAATTCTTTAACTATTTGCAGTGTCATCCACTTCAACATAAGAATTTAAAATTTGTAAGATTATTTCTTTGTGTGCTGCAGTGGAAATGAAAGGTGGATAATTGTGTTTACACGGGCTAGTAAAAACAAACAAACAAAACAAACAAAAAATGAAATTAAAAGCCCAAACATTTAGTTCATCACCAATGAGGATTTACTGTCTAGATCCAAATTTTATACATGCCAAAGAGGAATGGGCCTAAAGCTCTACTGGAATCAGTTTTACTGCAATGTTATCAGGATTTCCTATTGAATTACTACTTTTCCAGTTATATTTTAGACATGTAAAAAGTGTAAGTTACTATATTTGCTGCTTTTTATTTTTAAGACAATGTTTTAAAAGTACAACTTTTAGAATTTCAAAATTAATTGATGGAAAAAAGTCAACAGGAGCTGAGGACATTTTGCATCTTAGAAACAGCTTGTGAATCACTGTGGTGTTCTTTGAGAGAGCAAGTAAAGAAGTAATTGAGAAACAAAGATTTGGCACTTGTAATTTTATTTGCAATAGCTTATGAAAAGGGGACTGGGACTTTTACGAGACAAATGACTCTATTTAAGATTCCAAATGTTTAGCAACAGAACTGTGATATTCATTAATAGTACTGATTAGGACACTGTACGTAGTCTTCAGTCATTATAACGCCCGATAGTAGTTGACTGAAGTTCCCGTTAGGTGTAGATTTTTTTCCAGTATTTGCCTGGATTCACCTGGACGTTGTCATACAATATTTTCTTGTTATGAACCTGAGACTTATGAACCTGGAACTTGGAGATACTGCCACTTACTTGACATATGTGTCTGGTATTCGTATTTATTGGGGGCGTCTGCAATGAAGATCTCCAACCTAGAAAGGAAATGTAGATTTGTCGGTGTACAGTGCTTGTACTGTGCTTTGATAATCCTACCTGTGGGTTTTCTACCTAAAACATATGAATGAAAATATTGTTTTGTATGTTGCATGTTTGGAGAAACTGATCTTAAAAAGTAACAATCTGTTTAGCATGTTAGCACTTTGGATTAGAGAAGTAGTTGAAATAATAAAAATAAAATATAACAATTTAGGAGCTGTTGATGAATTCAGTGTGTGAAACTCCAGCTGCCTATCAGCTTCCGGCTGCTGTCATGAAAGAGTTTTCTCTTGTTTTCTTAGCTTTTTTCTTTTTTTACTTTCATTCTGTTCCTGTTTTAAAACTAATTAGAAGATTATGAGATGTACTAAGGAAATTTCTTTTAAAAAAATAGAATCCCATGAAAGCAATATCTGGTGCATTGTGGCATAGTAGTCATTGGGTTCCATCCAAGTTGATTGAACTGATTTTTTATTGTGGTATGTTGTATGTAAGCTTCAAGTGCAGGGAATGATATGGGAGTAAGGCATTGTAATCACCATTCAATAAAAAAAAAAAAAAGCACCTTACATTTTTTGGGTAGCTAAAAAAGAACTCTGAATCTTGTGGGACCTTGTGAGAGCTCTGACGGGTCCTGCCTTAAGCCAGAAAAATTCCATGGCTGTAGGGCTCTTTATCCTATTGAGAGTAAAAGTTTTCTAAAAAAGCTGAAAAATAGCATGTAGGGCAGAGAAAATACTAAACTATCCTGATTTTTATTATTATATATCTCTCAGTGTGTATTAGAACCACTTTCTAAAACTTTCCTAGGAGGCCATGACTCTACAAACCTTTTCTGGATGAGAGGTTCAGAGAAGCATCCATTCTGTTGAGGAATTGGCCAACCCAGACCTCCAAATCCCTCGTATCTGTCCATTGTTAGTGAAACCATGATGTGCTGAAATCCACTTTTCGCAAGTATTGTTTTCTGATGCGTTCATAATTCTCAATTTTGCTGTTCACAGAGAGCGAAGAAGTGTACCAGCGCCAGGTGCTGTCTATTGCCTGTATCGTCTTTGGCATAGTCGTAGTGGGCATGCTTTGTGCAGCGTTCTACTTCAAAACAAAGTAAGAGCCTTCGTCTAGCGTGTTTGTTACTTAGCTTCTGTCCTTTTTACAGCTTTACAATTCTTCAGTTTCTCCCCTCCTTTTGAACCTGTTGTTATCTCTGGACAGGCTAGAACAGTTCCTCAGGGCTACTATCTAAGTCCAAAAAAAAAGTAAACAGGAGTAATATGTGTTCTTGTTTCTATTTTCTGATATCAGGAAAGAAGAGATTGTGTGCTTTCCAGTTCTTTTTGAGATTGTGTCCTTTGCAGTTCTTTTTTTGACAATAATAATTTTGTGTCTTTTACTATCAGTGCGATAATCACTTTCCTCTCTTGAAAATAAAAGTTTAAACATACCATCTCCTTTTTGCATTTCATTTCATATCCCTGAATGTCCCCTTTGTTTCTGTATGCTGAGAACAAAGGTAAAGTTAGAAATGCAGAGGGACAAGTTCTCTGCAGATACCTGTAACCTGTAGCTAATAGCTGTAAACTGCTGAGATAGCCGCATAACGAGTATCTGTAATGCACAAGCACATTGAACTATCCAAGTACAGTGGAATCATCTGTACTAAACTATTTTCAAGTGAAATAGTCACTTTCCACTCTATCTTCCCAACTGAACATTATTTTATAATATTTATTGTTATGTGTGTAAGTTGAGTTGCAAAAACCTCATAGCAATTATATGACATGCTTGTCAGTGCCACTGTATCTATAAATATGTTCTGTATGGTTGTCATCCTTCATTCCTGTTCCAGCTGGAGTTAATGAGAGAACACATATCAATATAAATCGTACCTGCATGAGGTTAGTCATGGTGGCTGAGCATCAAAAATGAGGTTTGCCCTATTTAAAAGTTTGGATGCTTGTCTGAATCCCCTTTTTTAGAACTTATTTTAACGGGTAGGAAATCTGATGAGGACTACTTTTTATTTAATTAAAAAAAAAAAAAAAAAAGACATTTCTGTCAGGAAAAAAAATAAGCTGGTAAAGTAACCAGGCCTTTTTTTTCCTCCCTTTTTCTTCCCTTCAAACTTCAGGGGTAGTTTGTGCATGATTTGAGTGAAGATTTGAGTTGGTTCATGTTTCATCTAAACACTCCTACCTGTTCTAATGTCTTAAGGGATTTTGGTTAATTGTTGTGTGGACAGTTCCTCTCTGCAAACTCCTTGGCGGTAGTATGAACTGTGAGCAGAGACAGCCGTTTTGCCGCTGCATTAGAAGTGTCATTATGCATTTTAGATCTGCAGAAGAAAGAAAGAGAGAATAAGGTGTTCCTCTTCTTCCTGGAAAGGCTTGGGGGTTTTGCTGATGGAGAGAGATTCAGAAAAGGCAGCGTGGGATTGTCAGTTGGAAGAATGTGCAGTCAACAACTGAGCACAGTGTGAATAAAATGTCCCCCCTGTTACTCAGCTGTGCCCCCCTTGGGTTTGCACTGTTGCAGGGAGTGGCGGAGAGCTGGGTTGGATCAGCCTTCAAAATACCATGACTTTGACGAGGTGGCGGGGAGAGCTAAGTCTAAAAATAATGAGTAGAAATAATGCTTCAAAAATGAACTCACGGGACAATAGTGCTTCATGCCTCAGCAGGAGGTGGGGGTGTTGGGTTTGGGTTTTTTATCTGCATTATAAATACGATAGTTAAGAGTTACTGGGAAGAGTTGAAATGTGCTTATCCCAGACTCTGGGAACTGAAGTTTGCAGAGTAATGAGAAAATGAGCACCTCCAGCTCAGTCAAGAGGTCTTATCAAATATACGCAACGCAGTAATGGTAAGATACTAATCAATCCCGAACTCCCTGGCTGGGGCTCCATCTGGCAAACTGACCAAAAAGTAAATAAGAGTGTCTAGACTGGGTTGCACAGAGGCCACATAAAATGGTATCGTAACTGTGACATTGGCCAGTGTCTTAAGGGTGTAAAACCCAACAAATTTAAAGTGCCTTAACTCTTATCATATGTTAGCTTTTAGTCAACAGATTTTCAGGAGCTTCTTCATCAGGCAGATGTATCTTGATCTTCTTAAGGGTTATCAAAGCATTCCTCCTGCATGGGGGATAATCCTTGGGTTTAATCTGATGTCTCAAAAATTTAAAATATTGCTAACAGCTACAGAAACTCTGAATGGTGCACCCTTTAAGAAAAAAGTTTCTATGAAGACACTGACCCTGACTTTCTTAGTCTGACAATTGTATCATATCTGCTGCCAGAAATATGTGTTTCCCTATGCACCATTAAATTAAAAGTCCTTCTTTAAAATAAATTCAATCTGAGGAATTTTAGAACTATAATTAAACACTATGCCCTTCCAATTATTCCTTTTAGGGTAATTAACAAAGTGCTGTAAGTGTTAGCAACAGAGGGAGAGTACAGTAATGGGCTACTCTTTATGGCTTAGACTGTTATAAATGACTAGTGGCTTTATTTCTTGCTGAAGTAACAACACTTTATTGCCAAATATCTCTAAAGTAGAACACATAAGGCCCATTTGTTTTGAAAACAAAAATTATAAAATAAATGTATTAATCGGTGAGTAACTTTGAATTATTAATAGTTTCTAGTTTTATAGCTGTGCATCTTATAGTTTGGCAAAGTGAATATGCATAAACCTAATATTAATGTTAGGTTGCATGAACATAAAAGGAAATTAATTATTAGATTGTTTCTCTCAGTAAATTACCTTTGGGAATCTCAATTGTAATGTTAAAGATTGCAGCAGCGAAGCTGAATATTCCAGTTTACTTACATGTGTTTACAGATGTAGAAACAACTGTAAACCCAGGTCTTCTAAATAAATCCAAATTAGAGTTCAAAAAATTTGTAATTTGTTTTGTTATTTTCCCGTTTAAATTCTAAGAACATCGTATGTATAGGAGAGATTCCTGAAGTCTGATACTGTGATCCTGTTTTGCTGTCATTGTTCAGACTTTATATGAAGCCTCCACTCAAAAACAGTCATCAAAAAAGACTGGATGTTTCATAACTATTATGGAGACCAACATGCAAGTGGCTGGCTTTCCAGTAGGACGTACAGATATATATGCTCCTTTCCTCAGTGTATGTAATTTAGCTGGTCAGAAAATAATTATTCATACAAACTCTAGAGTTGCTTTTATGAATTTCCCCCGGAATTTTATGAGAAGCTAAAGAATTCATTTTGACGTTTTACAAATTAAATTATTCAATTTCATTGGTTTCAAAAATGAGTAGATATCAAAAAATGTTTCTAAAAGAGATGTTTCAGAATCAACTGACTAATTAATTTAATTTGACCCTATAATCCTTCAGATTATATATCTATTCAGATTATTCTGATATTAACTTTACAAGTTGTTTTGGCTAAGGAAGAATTTTGAAAGCTTAATAAGTTTTTGTGCTTGAGAAATTATTTCCTCACCCACCCATATTCATAACTCTTACTAATTACGAGCTCCTAGCTACAGTCAAAACATGCCACTCATATTTGTAACATGCTTACAATGTCAATTCATTCTTTTTCATTTGCCATGCTGTTTCAAAATAGGATGTAAACAGAAAGCATAAGAGATACTTATAGAGTCCAAGGGTTATTACAGTTTATGACCTGGATTCAGGAAATGTGCTATAACAAATACCTACTTCTAAGCAGGTGCTTACAGCTTGTTGAATTTAAGCAAATGCTTAAATTGTGCAATGCTGAATCAGAACTAAGGGACTCAAAGGCAAAGGAAATCACATATATATATTTTAATATATTAAAACCTATATTATTAAAATTGAATATCTGAACTGTGATAGCTCTCACTGCTTGCTTTCATATTGAGGGAACTTGTCCTTTCTCACAGTTTCCCCCCTTGACCACTTAAGTCAGTCATTTTCCTCTGGTTTCCAACACTCTCCTGCACTAGACACAGACTCCACAGAAGGAAGTTAAACTGCCTTTTATACTTCGTTCCGTGTCAAATTCATTGGCCTGAGTCGAGTAAGATGCTATCAAACTTGATAGTGTCACAAGGCTTTCAGCAGCAAAATCACCAGAAATTTTTCAAAATGTTGCTGAAGCTTCTTTGGTAAAATTTCAAATTTCAGTATAGAAAGACTATATTTCCTTATTTCCTATCGACCCTTCCCTGAAATCACTTCCTTCTGGAGTTTCGTTCCACACCAATTGCTGTCCCAAAGCTGCTGGTGGCATAACGAAGTGCTGCTGGCGAGTCCTTGACCTTGCTGGGCGGTCTCCAGGGCCTTTGTAGGTTTGCTGCTGGAGAAGCATCTGCTGGGGAGAAAAAGGAAGAAGGGAAGGAAGGAAAGAAATAAAATAGCGTTCTGGAGTTATTTCTTGTGATCATTTAAAACTGATAGTCTCAGACAACGTAGCTTATCAAAAGAATGGACTGATAAATGACCTTAAATATACTTTGCTAACAGTTTTTGCCCAGCTGATGTATCTGTTTGCAGAAGATAAAAGAAACATTTAAAATAAAGTTTGCTGTCTCATATCCTCAATCGTGTACAGAACTTTAAAACTCAGTTTGTCGATATAGCGTGGCAGAAACAGAAAGTCTCTATTAATAGTGTCGTTATCTCTTGAATATTGCAAATGATTCATCTAGTGGTATTCCTAGCTCTGACAGAGTGGATCATAGTACACTATGTCAATAACACAGCCTCAGGTACCGTACTGATGGCTTTTTCCAGGTTTAGGCATGTAAGCAAAAGCTGGTCTATACAAGATACTGGGTTATAGGTCAAGTCTAATCAGCTAGCAGAAATCTTTGATTCTTCAATGCTTTTTATAGCCAACAGGGGCTAATGCCCACTGTATTTGCCAAAATCTTTGTTCCAAATCAGAGCAAAATGCTTTTTTAATATTCAGGCCTACTTGCAAGCTATTGTTAAATACGTAATACATGATCTTACAAAATTCTGCACTAAAACAGCTAGCATGCTATTATAGTAATCTGAGAATAGAAGATATTTTAAAGAGAAGAGCTCTTTTTTTCCTTTCTTAAGCCTTGCCAGAAAATGACCGCTGCATTGAAATATTAGACACTAGTGAATTAGCTCAGCTGGTTAATCTAATAAAGGGAAGTTTTGAACAAAGGGAACTATGGCTATAAAAATATCAAGACTATAGTAGAAGATCAAACTAGCTCTTTCTTACGTGAATTTTATTTCTCTCTGCAGGAAACAAACAAAGCAAATTCATGAACAGCTGAAAGAAACACAGAATAGGAAAACCTACAGCCTAAATGCTTCCAGCATGATGGCAAAGTCAGAGTGTATGGCACAAAGCCGAGTCCAGCTGCAAAATGTAAGTAATCCTGCCAGCTACACCACTTAATAGCCTGGCTGAGTTCCTGCTGCTGATGGCAGCACATCGCCATGTTGCTCTGAGCATCTGAGCAATGGGAACAAGAATTCTCACCTCTTTCATAAAATGTTTTCTATCAGGCCTGTTAATGGAAAACACCAAGTAGGGGTTTTTTTCTAAAGTTATTTCAATGGATCCTGGTACATTTTGTTCATGTAATAGACTTGCTGAGCCCCCTAGCTCTGCATCCAGCAGTGGAAATTACTATTGTAGCTTCCGGCAATACCTTAGCTCATATGTATGGTTTATAGGTGAAGTGGGGGTCCCTGATCTTAAGTGATTTCAAGTTTTCCAATAGTTAATGAACCTGCATGAAAAAATGTAGAGATTTGTCACAGTTAATTCAGAGTAAATTCAAAATCTAGAACTGAATTTACACATGTAAACTAGTGCCCAAGGGAAGACTGTGCAGATGGTCTCATTTTTCTGGGTCTTGAGTTAAAGGGATTTTCGATACCAGAAAGAGATTAGTTTGTTCAAACTAAATTTGAAATTTATTTAGTCATTTTCTGTATATAGTTATATGTAAGTTAATATAATCCCACAATCATGAAATACAGAAAGCATATTTGAAATAAGGAACTTGAAGACAACCGATTTATTTAGCCCTGGATGCAAGGTATTTTCCAATGCGTGTCATTCTCTTCCCCCTGGTGATACACATTTAGTGCTGTCTTATTTGGAACAAAGTCTTTGGAACAACTGAGAAGGATCCTGGTAGCAATATAATAGGAAATCATAAAAGATGTACTGAAGCCTTTCTAAATGCTTAACTCTTTTTTTTTAAAAAAAGTATCCTAGCTTTGCTTAAAGGGCTGACTACCTTATTTGCCAGATTCCATCAAAATAGTGCGGGTTTAGCAAAAGTGAGCACTCATGCCCACTCAGCCACAGATGTCTCAACTCCTGCTTTACATCCAATTAATGCAGAAATAAGTATAGGGCCTTTTAACCAATTCAGCGTAAGCAGAGCCTCCATGCTATGACAGAGGAGTTGTCAGAGCATTGCTTGTGTTCACTAAAAGTTTTGTTTTATAGGAGCACCATTGTGGTCATGATATGCTTTGTGGTTCAGGAGAAATATGCTATTTCAAGAAGGAAGATAGCTCCGCTAAATTGACATAATCACAGTTTAGGGAACCTTGTGCAATTCTTTGTTTCACTTTCAGTTCATTCAGTCATATATTACTTCTAGCCCCTAAAAAAAAAGCTGTTGGATTGTAATGATGGCAACAGAAGGTAAAGTCGTAAAGAGCTTTTGTGATCCTTTTGTTCTAACATATAAAGTAGGTCTTGGTTAACACTAAGAATATGTTCTTTGCCTTTTTCTCACTGTAATTCAGTGCAATATTTTGTCAACCCATCATCACGACATCAACTATTTGATGTCTTCTGAGCAGCTGACAAGCACATCAACAAGCTTTATTTAAGTCTTTCTTCTGCCATAACAATAGCCATAATGGCTGAAGTAGCAGTTTGTAGATTTCAGGTATTAGAGATTGAAAATCATGATTATTATTTATTATTTTAATCCAAATTTGCTTTTCAGCTTTGAATGCTGCTCAGACTGGCGTTATCAGTGCTGGTAATTAACACACCGTTTTCTTGTTCTTGTGGCTGCTTGCAGGCAGCTGTTTTCTCCTTGCCTTTAATGCATTTTCCCTTTGGGAGCAAAGATACTAAGGAAGAAAAACAGAATGACCTTGTGCAGGATGTAGCGTAACAGTGCAGGGTAATAATGGTTTCTATTGTTAGCAAGATTTTAGTGCAGGAACGCATGTAGGCAGTTCATGAAATATTTACAAAACTTGGCAGATTGGAAGGGAAAAAAAGGGGCAGGGGGTACGGCAAGGCAGCAGAAAAGAACTTTGAAATGGTATTCGTAGGAATGGCCAAGTGGCTCCCCTTCAGAGACCAGAGATCCGCCCCGGGCGCATCTGCTGGGTGGGAAGGGACCGGTCCGTGGCGCGGGGAGGAGAGCGCTCCCGCGGCTGTGCTGCCGCCTTTCTGCCCACCACTGCCCGGATGCGATCGCTCTGCGATTCCCACCTGCAGCTCTCACCACGTGGGTTTAGGGAGAAATCTTAGTTCTCTCCACTTCCAGGAGCCAGTAAAGAAACTTAAATAAATTACGGGGGTTATTATTTTCTGGAGACTAGTCCTCCAGTCTGGCGTTTTGATTTAGGTAATCCTGGAAGCCGTTTCTTTTCCCACTCCAAGTGCTCGTCTTACATGGGAAAACTGTCTCGCTTGTATGTCACGTTTCTCTCTCTCCCTAAAAGATTCTCCCATATTTTTCTCCTGATATTTTGAGTGGGCCTAGTGATGCTTTCAGGTTTTTCACGTTGCTTTTTCTTTTTCTATAGAGAAAAATACATTAGTGTAGGCCTGAGAATAGTTGCATAAGGTTCCTTATTCTTGATGACTATTCTAGTAACATCTATTCTGAAAGAGCCATCACATTTTGACTCAGAGGTTGCTACATTTACTAAAGGATGCATGGATCTTTCCAAATGCTGTGCTGCTCTAGAAAGAGGTTTTACTTATTTCCCAAGACCCAGAGTATAGCAGATAGTGTTTCAAGTGGTTTGTGGCTATGAAGAGCTTGACCAATCTCAGTGAAGTACTTTTTCTCCTCATCATTCCTTTTTTCCCTCTTTACCCTTGACAGGACTTTAGGAAAAGAATTATTTTTCATTACTTATTTTCAAAGCCAATTTTGAATCTTTTTTTAAATGAGAGAAGCCAGGTGAATGTATCAAAATTGCCATTAACAGAAAAACCACACATTTCATTTTTGAACCAAGTACTAAAATGAATTAGAAATTTGCATTTTATTCTAACCTAACTCGTTATACTTGCAGCTGTTTGCATTACTGCAGAAGGAAAAGGACTTCAGACCTCGGTCCCCATGATATCCCACCTCTATGCCTATTAAAGCTTCTTTATAGGAGTGTGATTATGAGAACCATATACAAGGTTAAAAGCTCTGAATCTTTGCTTTTAAAACACTCTCCATTTGTATCAGAATTCTCCGGCTGCGTCCTAGACTACGGGTTACCTTGCAGCAATCCTTAGTTCAAAAAGCAGTGTTTAAGAAATGGATTAGAAGTGTTGGACATTCCCCCAAGTTCATTAAACTCTTTCAGATGTGGATATTCAAGTTAAGCAACAGGATATTCAGAAAAAAAATGGAGCTGGCCAACTGAAAAATGTGGGCTTTTTAGAAGTCCCTTCATCTAAGACGTTACTCTTTTGGGGGGGGGTTGCCCTCTCTGAGCAGCAGGTAAACACAAGCGAGGAAGAACGGCCACATCCCAGCATCTCCCTTGGTAAGCCCCGAGGCTGAGGAAGAACGCAAGGAGAGTTAGGCATTTAAGTTAAAACATGGATGCCTCACTGTCATTTGCTACAGTGCAGGGAATAAAGCTTTTTGTTTGCATTGACAATATTTTGAAGTATCATATGCTTTTCCTTCCCACACTCAAATGCATTACATCTCCTCCACCTCCTTCCTCTGCTCGGTTGTGATTCTGTACAGCAAAAAAAGGGGGTTAGATTTTGTCAGGACAGCTGTTTTCTCTGAGTTCCTGCTGCTCATAGCTGGTAATTGTGTTCACCTGTGCCTAGTCCATTTCTCTCGGTATCGATTCCATTATTTTGTTAGGGATACAAATTAGATGAAAAATACTGTATAGTGTAAGCAGGATTCATAAATAACTGTTTGAACACAGGTCCTAGTATTTCTCCTGAATCTCCTTCAAATCCCCTGCTTTTCCCAAATATTCTGGCGGCAACACACTTAATTTCCTGCTAGGTTTTCTAGCGTCTTGGATTTGGATACTAATGCACTGGTAATCTTGCTATAATTCTTTAGTCAGAAAGAGGTAGATGTGCCAGTTTTAATGCAGGATCTTTGAGGTACAGAGGAGATTTAGATTTATTTCATCTAATGCATGAAACTCAGGACTTCCGAGTATTACGCACTCCTTCCCAAAGTGATTATCTTCAAGAGATGTTTAACGAATGTGCTCTGCAAGACTGTGGCAAA
This sequence comes from Phoenicopterus ruber ruber, assembly GCA_009819775.1. NCBI lineage: Eukaryota > Metazoa > Chordata > Aves > Phoenicopteriformes > Phoenicopteridae > Phoenicopterus > Phoenicopterus ruber. Next base: position 11,496,330 of record CM020221.1, on the reverse strand, counting down.
CAGTTTGATGGCCTCATAGGCAAAAGGAAGCAAATGCTCATTCTCAGCTGTCCCTCTTAGAAAGACAAGCGCTCTGTGCCCCCTCAAACACCGTGGCGGTGTGGCTCTCCTCCTGCTTTTCTGTAGTTCACCAGTTTTCGTGAGTCTTAATCGTGCTCCTGATTACCAGCTGCTTTTTCCACCTTGACTAGAGGGTTTCTTTAAATTAGCATAACTTAACAAATATGTCATGCAAAAAAAAAAAAAAAAAAGCAGCTGAAGCTTGGCCATTCCGTTAGTGATGCTGAGAGTTGTCATGGTTGTTAAGAGTGGCCTTTTTCACCTTTGTGGATTTTAATACCTTCTCCCATGGTACTAAGTGGATCTATTAATTCCCCATCACTTTCCCTCTGAGGCGGTTAATATGCTTTTCATGCTGTAGTGTGTGGTTTCACTTTTCACTACACTTGTTTCTAATAGCTTGCAATCGCTGGCTCCAGGTTTCTGATATTCTTATAATGAGGTGGGAAAAATGCTTTTTGTGTCTTGTTGCCTTTTGTTGATAGTAGTAGGAAATAAATTCTTTTTAGTCACTGTGATAGAAATGCAATTAATATATGTTAAGCAACAGAAACACTTAAATCTTTTACAAGATTACTATGTGGTTTTGCCTGAGTTACGATGTGATTTATCAGCTAAGATCAAGAGCAAATTTCCCGTTTCTATATTGCATGACTACTTAGGAAGAACTGCCGGAATAGACAAACTTGAATTTACTGGCCTCTGTCTGGAGCTAGTGTTGGCAACAAAACACGTAGAGCATAGGGGAACAGCTGTAAGGACGTTAAATATACCACCTGATGGGCTTTTGTGCAAGGTCAGCCCATCCAGAAAAACCACTGGCTCTTCACCTCCCTGAGGCACCCTCTCTGAATGTCATTTAAAGCTGATCCCTCTGCCTTCTCAGTCCTTTTGGAAATGGGATCCTCACATCACCTCTTTTCCAACGCCACTTGCGTTTCTGGACTTTTTATTACTACTATTTTGGGAAAATCACTGAGGAGGAAGAGCTAAGAAAAGCCGAGGGGAGGGATGGGTGTTTTGTTTTGCATAATACCAGGACAACACTGTTAAGCTGTTCTGTAGCACTTGAGTGGCATTTGTTATCCATGGCTCCTACGTTTTAGCATAAAGAATACAAGGCGTGGAGCAGGGGAATTACGTGCTCACAGTCGAACAGTAGGTCAGTGGCAGAGGCTGATTTCTTGTCTCCTGGTGCAGGCTGCCTTTGCAGATTCACTTAGCATTAACTAGCGGGGGCTGGAATTTTATTGTCGAAGAGTTGAGTAATTGTACATAACAGATAATTTTCTCCATGAAACCGTGAAAAATTGAAAATTTGCAAAATGGTTTATTTTTAAATGCTATCATTATTCTTTAATTTATTTAGCCATATGCATCAGCATTTGTCGGTAATTGCTCAAACAAGGACAAATAATTAAGCAAGAAGACAATAAAACCATAAAAAACCCAAATAATACAGATAAGCTTTCAGTGATGCTTTCACCCTACTGGAACAGTCCTTTGAAAGTGTTTCACAGCTTATTCTCCATCGTGGCTGAGTATTCAGCAGGTCACAACAGTCGGAGGGCTCCGCAGAGCTCAGCCCAGGTGAGAACTGGGCTGTGGAAGCAGCAGGATGGGCTCTGCTGGGGTATGGATGGGGACTAATCCTATACCGTACTTCTGGGGGCACCAACTAATACTGCTGTAAACTCCGCACAGAAATCTGAAAATATTTTTCTCCAGAGATGATCTCAGAGAAGGGATGTGGCACTTACGGTTAAGCTAAAGGAGAATAAACCCAACTGTGTTTAAACCTATTAAAATGTATGAATAATATGATACATCCAAATAAGTTCAATTACATTGTTCAAATTCTCTGTATATCCACACCCTCAATTTAACTTGTGATTCACATTTTCATTGTAATTAATGTTATGGCTGTTATGGTAATTGGTAAGTGGTGTATCTGAAAATAGCATAGAAGAAATGTTCGGCTAGGGGGAAAAATATCCTTCGCAGGCTGTGCCTGGGTGGTGCTGGATGTTGGACCTTGGGTATAGTTTGCTAGTTGGCATCAGAGCAGCTTCTGGGGAGCCTGGTTTTCCTCAGATGTGATGAGGAAAGGCTCTGTATGCCATCGCTCCAGCCCACATCCACCTTAACTGTGGATGTAGCAAAAGGCGCGGCTTACCTCTAATTACCCTTCACAATTCACTTCATACTCATGGTCTGATAAGCCGTTTGGACCTTCAATTTAATATCATGAACAAACACAAAAAAGAACAGAAATAGCTTCCTGGCACTAACAAGCCATTCTTTACATAGCTCAAACTGATGTATTCAGGTCAGAAATCAAAGACAGTTTCATTTCTGCAGCTGGCAGGATAACTATTAAAGTTTAAAACCTTCACAGACATGAGTACCTTAAAAATCATACTTCTGTCCGAATATTTTATCTACACTGTTTACAAGTGACAACTAAGATCATGGTAGCTGAATATGTTTCTTCTTATTCTTTCAGTTGTGTTTACTTCATGCATGCGGCAACATTTTGCATATTGTCACTCTCGTGGCTTTGCCTTCAGAAGCACATAAGCAGTGATATTGGCCCTGTTTATGTGGGTATTTCACACAACAGAAAGAGGGAGAAGAGCATTGGAGAAAAATTTGAAGATCTGTTATTTTATCTGTAGAAATCAGTCATAAGGAGTCTGAGTAGATGGACTAAAATTGCACGTAACCCATTTTTAAAAGACGGTAATCTCATATGGCTTTCTTTTTTGATTTTGCTGAAGCCTGGGGAAATGTAGATAAGAATAAGTGAGAATCAGAAAATAATTCTGTATTTTTAAGGCGTTATTGGTCTTTTGTTGGACAACAAAATAATTATGAAGAACTGTACTTTGAAAGAAATCTTGCTGTTTTCTCCCTGAATGTTTATGCTATTCTATC